>OZ035876.1:76912438-78193272 GCA_964034865.1 Eristalis intricaria
TGCGATACACGTTTCTATGGCCTGGAATCTCCGCACTTCACCGCTATACACGACCTTATGACAAAGGCCTTTTTTTATTAAGAGCGCGACTCCACCAGCTGGGTAGCTTCGATCTCTTCGAATAATATTGTAATATTATTCGAAGAGATCGGTTGAACAACAGCTGTTTTCCAGTGCGTAGGGTAATGTGCATTACTCAGCGCATTGTTGAACAAGGTTGTGTAAATTTGGACCGCTTCTGGGGGAAGATGGCGAAGCACAATGTTCGGTATTTCATCGATTCCCACTGACTTTTTCTTCTTCAGCGAGTGGAAGATACCCTGGAGATCTTCTTGAGAAATCAAGATGTGATTCCCATCATTGGCGACGGCACTATGTGCCATCTTCTCGTCATTGAACCTGGTGAAACCTGGGTTCTCTGATCGCCATTGACTTATCTCATTGCGGAGATAGAAGTGGCTTAGCAGGGCTCTGTTCTCCAGATGATGATTCGGTCTACTAACCTCGTTGTCCGTATACACTCTCTGGAACACTGCACCAATAGCTGTAACCTTCTCCTGGGGATCTTCCACAGCAAAGTAGTCATTGTCTAGCACTGCCTCATCTGGATCACTGCCAACTGAAGTCAGTAAGTGTTCGTTGTCTGTCGTCCTGGGAAGTCTTACGATTTGAATGTCGTTTTGATCTTTCCTCCGAAATATCTTATGTACTTGCGGGAACATACCCGGGTTGGTGGATCGTACAGTCCGGATTTTGTTGCCCCACTGCAAGCTTATAGCCAAGCTATAGTTTATTCGTATTAACTGTTGGAGGTTCTTGATCTCCGACTTCAATGCTCTGACTTCCGCATTTTGCGGATCTGTAAAACGCCTATGCAAGAGTTTGAGTCTTGACAGCAGCCTACTTTTGTGCACGTGAAGTGCGTCGATGGTAGCATTTCGATAAACATCGCTGTTGTCGATTTGAACTAGCTTCGGAATTGTGTTGTCCATCGTACGTTTGACGACGTCATCCATTTGTATGAGGTACCTGTCAACCTCTTCCTTCGTCAGGTTTCTGTTTGTTGGCGGATTGATCCCACTCGAACGTAGTTCTGTGGATAAAGTCCTGGAGAAGCGTGGCCAGCGGGCCTTATTATAATTATAAGGGTACCTCTGGACATACTCCTCCAGTACTTCCACCTCGTTCGGGAGCTGAATAACTGCGAAGAGCCCGCAGTGATCACTCTCGTACTCAACAGCAGTTAGACAGTTCCGTGTGAGGAGTCGACGCACTTACCACGGTGCACGTGTCCGTACTGTTACGGACATAGTTAAGATAGTCTTAAGTTTTATATTAGGTTAAGTTAGAATAAGGTAGTTTAAGTAGTTACGTTTAGCCAAGTTTTTTTTATAAGTTTTCTTGGCAAATAAAACATTTTATAAAATATTGTCATAAAGAGTAAAAAAAACGTAGATTAAGCCGAAAGGCACAGTTATAATGTAGATAAGATTAGCTTAGAGTACCCGCATAGAGTCAGTAGGTTTTTATTAAGAACAAATTCTCAAGTTAGTTAATTTAAATAAAATTACATGCAAAAAAAAAAAAAAAAGATTGCACAGCCGCGGACCAGAAGGTCTGAGTTCGAGACCCAGCGGGAGCAATATCCGTTTTATTTTATTTTTTGGTTTTTTCTCCAAATTAATATACAAATTAATAATAATCAATACTGACGCGCCACCTGATAGACTACAGGAGGAAGAGAGTTCCGAGGCTACGTCATCTAACGAGACAACAGCCGAAGCCGATTGATATGATGCAATTTCATATGTGTCAGATGGAAGGGAGGAGAGGTTCCCAATAAGTAGCAACAGCCTGCCCTCCGATAGAGAAAAAGAAGTGGAGGGAATAATCCGATCAATCCAACAAACTTCTTCTTCTTCTTCATTTGGCGCTACAGTCCGGGGTGGACCTGGGCCTCAACCAACAAGCCTCTCCAGCTAGCACGGTCTCTGGCTAGCTGTCTCCAGTGTCGCACACCAAGTTGGTTGAGGTCCTTCTCCACCTGGGTGCGCCACCTTAAACGCGGGCGTCCTCTGTTGCGTTGTCCCACGGGTTTGGAGTCGAAGACTCTCCGGGCCGGAGCTGAGTTGTCCATACGCTCTACATGGCCTAGCCATCTTAGGCGTTGGATCCGAAGACGCCTGACTAGACTCATGTCGCTGTACAGCCCGTACAGTTCGTGGTTGAATCTTCTCCTCCAGAAACCGTCAACGCAAACAGGACCAAAGATCGCACGCAGAGCTTTTCTCTCGAAAATACCAAGGACTTCCTCATCCGCTTTTGAGATTGTCCATGCCTCCGCGCCGTATAGCAGGACTGGGATGATCAAGGTCTTGTATAAGGTCAGCTTGGTCCTTCGAGAGATGGCTCTACTACTCAATTGCCTCTTGAGCCCATAGAAACAGCGGTTGGCAAGAGTTACTCTGCGTTTGATCTCGGTACTGATGTTGTTCGTACTGTTTACTGCGGAGCCGAGGTAGACGAAGTCCTTGACTACCTCGAAGTTATAGCTGCCCATTGTGACGCTCTGTCCAAGACGTCGATGTTGTGTGTCCTTTCTTGATGACAGCATATACTTCGTTTTGCCCTCATTCACCGCTAGACCCATTTTAGCCGCCTCCGCCTCAATGCCAGCAAACGCCTCATTGACGGTTCGCTGTGTTCTGCCAATCACGTCAATGTCATCCGCGTATGCCAGCAGTTGTACGGACTTCTGGAAGATCGTGCCTCTAGTGTTGGCGTGTGAGTCTTGCACGATCTTCTCCAGGATGATGTTAATGAAATCACATGACAGCGCGTCGCCTTGTCTAAATCCTTTTTTGACATTGAAGGTCTCGGTGAGTTCGTTACCGACCTTGATGGAGCAGCGAGAATTCTCCATCGTCATCCTGCACAACCTGACGAGTTTGGCAGGAATGTCAAAACTAGACATGACGTTGTATAGCTCGTCCCTATGCACGCTGTCATATGCGGCCTTGAAATCGACAAAAAGGTGGTGGGTGTCGATTTGCATTTCTTGGGTCTTTTCCAGGATCTGCCGTAGTGTGAAAATCTGGTCGATGGTGGACTTCCCTGGCCTGAAGCCAAACTGATAAGGACTTATCAGGTTATTTATAAACGGCTTCAGGCGAGTACACAAAACGGCAGAGAAGATCTTGTAGGCGATGTTCAGGAGACTTATCCCTCTATAGTTGGCGCAGTCAAAGGGGTCTCCTTTCTTATGGATCGGGCAAACGACACTGAGATTCCACTCATCGGGCATGCTCTCCTCCGACCATATCTTACAGATGAGCTGGTGCATACGCCCAACCAGATCATCTCCAGCTGCCTTAAAGATTTCAGCGGACAGTCCGTCCACACCGGCAGCTTTGTTAGACTTCAGTCTTGATATTGCTATCTTGACCTCGTCTAAGTCGGGGGGACGGAATTCTCGTCGATCATCGTCCATATTGAGTGGAACATTCTGCCTGACAGCGGTATTGGTGTCATCATCGCCGTTTAGCAGTCTGCAGAAGAGGTTCTTCCAAATTCTCAGTATCGACTGCGACTCTACTACTAGTTGTCCATTCTCGTCCCGGCAGGCTTCTGTCCGAACCTTATATCCACTGGATAATTGTTTCACCCTCTGGTAAAACTTTCGGACATCGTTCCTACCGTTGCACCTCTCCATCTCCTCGATCGCGCGCTTCTCGTGCTCTTTCTTCTTTCTTCTGAGAAGCCGGGTCTCATCCCTTCGTCTCTGTTCGTAGAGCTCACGAACAGCTCTCGTCGTTCGTTGCAGCGTTGCTTTGTAGGCTTCCAGCTTCGCTGCATGTGCCAGCCTACACTCGTTGTCAAACCATGAGAGATTACGTCCCGTGACAAAGTCCACCAGCCTGAGTCCGTTATCGGATGTAGTGTCGTGCAGGCTGTGTTTCCCGATGACTTTGGCAAAGATGTCTTCCTTACCCAGCTTTGCATTGAAATCTCCTAGAACGATCTTGGTGTCGAAGCTGGGGCACTGATCGTAGGTCCTTTCTAGGAGATCATAGAAGTCATCCTTGCTGTTGTCATCCTTGTCTTCTGTCGGGGCGTGGGCGCAAATCAGGCTGATGTTCCCGAATTTAGCCTTGATGCGGATTGTTATGAGGCGTTCGCTTTTACAGACAAAGCTTAAGACTTTTTGCCTAAGTCTGCCTCGAACAACAAATCCACATCCAAATAAGCGCCGCTCCCTGTTGCAATCACCGTAGTAGGTGTCGCAGTTTCTCATCCTCTTCTTGCCCGGCCCATTCCACCGCACTTCCTGGATTGCGGTGATGTCTGCTTTGTAGCAGTCCAGGGCCTCCGCGAGTTCTTCGGCTGCACGTGGTCTGTTAAGTGACCTAACATTCCACGTGCAGAACCGAAAATCGTTGTCCTTGTAACGTTTGCTGGGGTCGTCAACATTAATTCCGTCCGTATCCGAGGCAGTTGGTTGTCTCTGAACCATAATATTTTTACGTGGTGAGGGAGTTAACCCCACGCACAACCCCCAACTGGGAGGCCAGGCCCTATTCTTTAACTCTCGGGCGGAGGGTCCGGGTTTATCCGGAGTCGGTAACCTCGCTGAGCGCCGCCGTTGTCCCTAAAACTGTAGGGATCTTCCGCCGCCATCTCAATTCCAAGGCCCCGGCCTGGACTTGAAAGAAACCTTCTAGACCTGTGCTCCGAAAATGTCGAGGTAGCTCTAGAAGGACTGCGCACCAGGTAACTCCGTCTGACTGGAGTTTCGGATGCCGCCGTTGGCCAGACAGTTTCCAGCTCCTCCGCCGCCATCCATAAAGAAAGATGAGCCCTGGTACAGGCACACTATCCCCCCTCTCTCGTCTGCAGCCGCCAACGACGTCCCACGGGGGTTGGTTACCTCATCTTCGATCGAAGGTGCTCAGCTCCCAGATTTCACCACGTGCAGGTGAGAGTAGGAGTTCGCTGATAGTAGGAGTTGAGAGTAGGAGTTCGAACAAACTCCTTCAAGAAATCAGAGAACTTCGTAGAAGAACTCTGGAAAGGAGAAAAAGGAGGAAGAACAAGCAGTTCAACATCTCGGGCAACAACAACAACAGTTGCCGCAACCGAGCCAGATGCAAAAGCGACGTAACAACAGGAAAAACAAGCAGCAACAAAGCAAAAGAAGATGCATCAACAGCCATCAGCGCAGCAACAACATCAGAAGCAGCAACCAAAGGAAGCAGTCCACCAACAATCGCAAGGAACAAAGCAACAACAGAAGCAGCAGCAACATGCAGTACACCAGCAACATCCACAGCAGAAGAAAAGGTGCCACCGATCAATCTATACAAGGCGGACATTATATAAACTGTACTGGTATGTAAGACGGCTGTAGGTAGCGTTTTGAGAAGCACTCAACTCTACTGCGAGACAGTAGACAATTCCAACAAAATCAAGAAGTGTTTAAAGCGTCTACTCCTTCACACCAAAAGCAGAAAAATGCAATCGAAATTTTTAAAGATCTCCGGACCGCTCGAATTGGAGGAGTTCCTCCAACTACTTAAGGAGCATGTGTGTGATGGTCTTGAGTTCGTCGAGGTTAAGCGCTTCACCACAGCTAAGGCAAAATGGGAGGGGCAGCAACTACCACATTTCATTGCACAGGTGTCACCCAATAGCAAGGTAGATAAGCTAAACGCATGGGAAAGCATTAGAAGGCGCGATGGCATTCTCCAATGCGCTCGCTGCCAAAGGTTTGGGCACGCCGCATTGAACAGCCAAATGCAGCCTCGTTGCGTGAAGTGCAGTCAAAACCACAAGGCGGTGGAAAGAGGCGGGGAGGGAGGGGGGGGGGGGGGAGGAGGAGCTGATAAGAGTCAGCTCAAGTGCGTACTCTGCGGGAACGCGGGCACTCTGCCAACTATCGGGGTTGCTCTACGTTCTAAGAGAGCAAATCAAAAATGGTTCTGGAGAAGCAGACCCCAGTGAAAAATTCACACAGGGCAGCCATACCCGTCACCCCTCAATTGACCTATGCCCAAATGGCGTCTGGTCAGAGGAGCACGGAAAAGCAGCAACTAGTCTCAGTGCCAAGGGCACACGAACCAACGCCTGAATGGAAAGCTTCCATTGAAGGGCGTATGGCTCAGTTAGAGGAGCAGGTCGGCCAAATTCTGGCGGTAATGCAGAAACAACCACGTCAAAAGTCTTAATGGCTGCGCAGACGAAAATTCATTGATAGGGATCCCACGGCTGGATTGTTGGACGATCGAAGCCCAGAGCTGATGCTGATGAGCGAAACCAAGCTAACTCGGCGAGGCATACTGGAGCACAGTAATTTTAATGTTATTGGGTGGTGTTGCGATCTTCATAAATAAACACAAGGTAGTGTATAGTTGTGAAGTACGAAGGTTTCAGGAGTTGGAGGCCTGTATCGTGTGCATTTCGCTCCGCAGTGGAAGAGGGTTGTATGTGGTGTCTGTTTACTACACTGGCAACCCTAGTTTAGAGCTCGATTCACTCTTTCGATGTCTGAGGCTGGACTCGGAGGAGAACTATTTTATTATGGCCAGGTACTTAAATGCCCGACATGAATATTGGGGGAACATGGTTTCCAATCGCAGAAGGGACCAGCTTTATAACTGGTTTTGTTTGCACAGTGTCGAGTATAGACTCGATTTGAAAACAACAGAGATCTCGTCCTATCCCAGAAGCGGCTCGTATCTAGATCTCCTGCTGTTAGATGCAAGACTGCAGCTGACAGACACAAACGCACAAACAGTGTTGTGTACCGACAAATGAAAGAATGTTTCTTGTGTGAGCTATGAACTGCAATTGACTTTATTTTTCAACATAAAGGAGATAAGATAGAAAATGTGCCACTGTACACGAATAGAATGAATGAGTGGAGACAAATGAAGGAATTGTGCTGAATATGCATATTTGAGAATGATCAGCAGACGTTCACATGAACATCTCTATGCAGTGACTGCGGGATGCATAGGAATAAGATTGAGACTTATATTTATGTTACACGTATATACATAACACCTTCCTCCTTAGAAAGAAAATTGTAAGTGTTTGAAAGTAAATAGAGATGGAAATTTTCGAGGGGTTACAATTTTCTCTTAATAACTAAATAAAATTAAACAGAAATTGCAATTTAACTCTAACATATGTATATTAATGATATTAATGAGTAATAGTAAGTTCTGAAGTTCTGTAGCCGAAATATATTTTTTTTTTTTCGCGTTAAGATTATTTTTATTTTATTTATTTTTAAAATTATAAAAATACATAAAATAATAATAAGCCATGTATTAACATAATTTCTGTAATGGGGCCTTAATCAGATGTAGAGAATTCTTGTGTTAAGCTGAATCGGGAACAGGAAATCGGTCGCCTTGAAGATATGTGAGTAGTACGGTACCTTGGAGGTCGTTCACTTAATTGATAGTTTGATAGAAGATTTTCTGGTTGTTCCCGTATTGGTTATAGTGTGAAAATAGGTTGAGAAATGTTATTCGGAGATGCTGAGTCAAAGCATTGGTTATAGGTGTTAACAAGACATCCTGGTGATGAATCGTGCTGATTGAGTTTACAGCATAATAATCGAAGTAATGTGTAGAATCCAATACAGGAAAAGATGTTATGTAAAATACTAAACAAGGTAATAGAAACGAGTATCTTAAGTATAAATATGAACTAATTTCCATGTTGAATTGTATTATGTTTTTCCAATAAATTGTCTATTTGATCATCGATCACTTGTAGTCGAATCCAAAATAGGCACGACAACCTTCTTGAAGTTGAAGAATTGCAGTATGTTGCACGATTTCGTCAAATATTTCTTCATTTGGACAGTCGATAGTAATTTTCTCTGGTTCCCTTAGTACATAAATCCATTTATTAAATTTGAGTGGATGCCAAACTTCGACGATTCCTTTCATAGTATTTACTTTACATGTTTAAGGTAGTCTATTGTTTGCTGCAGTAAGTAGAAATGTTTCGCATATGGTAGAATATACGAGTTGATTCTGACAGATGAAATCTTCTTTGGATATTTTCTTATAATAATCAAGATTATCTAATTCCTTATAGGATTGTTTGTTATTTGACAGTGCAATATATTTAAATGTTGGTACGGTATAAACATAAGTTGAATTTATTTGAAGAGTTTGTAAGGGAATAAGTTAATAAACTTTATAAAATTGACCAGATTTCAAAGGTATTTGAATTACAAAATTTTAATCGTTCATCAGAATAGAATGATTTCAGTGTACTTATTTCTAATAGTTTATATGTAAAGTTATATTTTAGAGGCAATGGAAATATGTTGCCAATTGTTAATATTTTTACATTATTATTGAGTTCGTTTATAAAATTCTTAGGAGAAATGATACGTGGATTTATAATATTAGCTTTGAAAAGTAAGATTGCGTCAATTATAAGGTCAAATTGTTCATCAAGTTCATTAGCAAGATAAGTTAAGTAGTCTATATGATCTTATATTATAACATAGAATTCTTGGTTTCTTCAAAGTTTTCAATAAATTTATATAAAAATTAAAAAAATAATAAATTTATATAATAATTTTCAATAAAATTATATTATTTTTTTATTATATTTTTTTTGATATTAGTATTAAACGTTTCTTCATGTATTTTTAATGAATGTATAGAATAGTTAAAATTTGAGATTGTACTTGTTATAACTTGTATTTGTTCTTTCATCAATTTCTGTAAGTGTCTATCATCTTGGTCAAATTGCTTTATTGCGTCGTTCTAAATAATTAATTAATTTTGATAGATAAAAATGTTAGATTTTGAGAACAATGAAAGGTTTAAGTTTTGGGGGTTCTGTACATAATAATAATTGTGTCTGTTGAAATAATCGTCCAATGCTATTTAATTTCTTTGAATAAAAGGAAATAATTGTATATACGACTTAATGCCAATTATCAGAGTAGAATTTTGCATGACCTATCTGTTCGTAATATATACCACTACTGGTTTTTATAGGTTCAATCTCGAAAGTGAAGGCATCATTTATCAAAATGATGATAAGTTTGGAATAGAAGATGAAAGCTTTACCTTCAACACGAACAAGTATATTTTTGATCTCAATTGTAGCAGTTTAATTTTCATGAATTTCAGTTATCTCCTTTGGAATTTGGGCTGAGCTTTTTGCTTTTACCAAATTGCATTTCATTAGATTCTGAGTAAACTTCATCACCTACTTTGTATTAAGGAGAGTGAATATTTTTATCATAGAATTTTTTCGATTTTGTTTTCGAAGATAGTAAGTTTTCTTGAGCTATTTGATCATAGGTATACTTGAATTCTGGTTTTGGTGCAATTGAGCTAGAAAGAATTGCTTTGTGACCAAATATTAATTCAAATGAACACTGGTATTGTATGAGAATATTGATGGGGCAATGAATTTATTTAAATCTGTCTGATTGCTATTACTAAAATGTTATAAATAATCTTTCAGAGTTGAGTTGGAAAAGTTCAAGCGCATCGTTAGTTTGAGAAAGGTATGCAGTAGCAAATATTTGTTTTATGTGGAGTGATTTAGATACATTTTTCATTAAATCTGAAGTGAAATCTGATCCTTGATCAGTAAGAATAGTTTTGGCGATACCAAACATTGTTATGAAACTAAAGAGATTTTCTGCGACAGTTCTAGCTTCTTGATTAATTATAGGAATTGCATAGGAAAACTTCGTAAGATCGTCTTGCATAGTGAGAATGTACTTGAAACTGGCTTCGCACAATGGCAATGGACCAACAACGTCTAGAGCTAGTCTCTCAAATGTTTGGTACTGGTTATTTCCATTGGAGCTTTATTCTTGTTCCTCCCCCTATATACTTCTTAATATTCTTTCTCATATTAGACCAATTATATCTAAAAGAAATCGTCTTAGCATTTTGTGATATCCACAATGTCCCGAAAGTGGTTTATCATGGTTTTTACGTAAGATTATGGGAATTTGTTGGGAAGGTGGATTTTCGATTATATTGTTTTAGAGTGTAATCTTGATTCTAGAATTCCGGAAGACAAATAAAATAATTTGCTTGCATTTCATGTAATTAAACTGGTTAAAACTATTAACAGGATTAGCAATAGAAATTGACGTAACACCGTCTTTTTCTAATTGTATTTTTAAGTTTTGCGTTCTATAAAAGAAATAGGAATATGTAGGTTTTTCAAAGTATAAGTTTTCTATTTTCGTTTCTATTTCTTGATGTAGAGATAGAGAATAGTTCATGTAATGAATTAGTTATGATCTCTGAATTTGTAGATGACGATAATATTGTTTGAGCATAAGGATTTTCTTTACCAAGATCGATAGCAGTAAAATGCGCTATATGGGTAGAAGACTTAAGAATGTGGTCAGGACTCTCTGTGAAATCATATACTGTCGGACTTAATGATTGATAGTAAAATTTAACATAATCCTCAAAGGATTCTTTTGTTTCAGTAAAAAATATGGTATCAGAATTATTATGTGCAATGCGTGACAAACAGTGATATTGATGCGACCTGGTCTATAGCAAATTTCATAATCATATTGTTGCAGTCCTAGTCTCCATCGGATAAGTTTTGAGCCGGGATCCTTGACATTGAATAACCAAACCAAGGGTCGATGGTCAGTTAATTTTTTTGAAATTCCTGCCATACAAGTAAGGACGAAAGTGGTTAACAGACCAGCTAAAAGCTCTCGCTCGGTCGTGCTGTAATTAGATTCTGCTCTATTAAGAGTCCTAACAGCGTAAGAAATAGGCAAATCAGAACCAACTTCCCCTTGACTAAGAACGGCACCAATCGCATAATTGGATGCGTCTGCAGTTAACACGAATTCCTTGGAAAAATCTAAATATTGCAATATTGGTTCGTAGGTTATTTTCAGTTTAAGCGTATCGAATGCTGATTGCTGTTCAGAACACCATTTAAATGATACATCTAAATGACTATATCGTCTAGATAGACGAAACATTGTAAGCCAGTAAGAATGTTATTCATTAGTCTTTGAAATACTGATGGAGCATTCTTTAGCCCAAATGGCATTCGAATAAGTTCAAAATGACCATTAGGAATTTAGCCGTTTTTTTGTTGGTCATCAGGTTTGACTTTTTTCTTATGAAAGCCAGATCAGAGATCGAGAGTTGTGAAGTATACGGAATGACTTAATTGGTCTAGAATGTCTGCTATATTTGGAAGCGGATAAGCGTCACCGATTGTGACATTATTCAACTTTCTATAATCTACAACGACTCGCCATTTTTGTTGACCTGTGGCGTCAAGTTTCTTTGGAACTACCCAAAGTGGAGCTGACCAAGGAGATACAAAGGCTTAATGATTTCTTGTTTAATCATTTTTGTGATTTGATTATTAACTTCGGCTTTGTGCTTTTCGGGATAATTGTTTGTGGAGCTGAATTGTTTGTATTAATTTCGTATTGAATGGCTGTTGAGCAGATTTCAGTTACATTCTTCTGTCACTGGATAGAGAGACGATAAAGTTTTCAACTGACAGGATAGATTTTGAAGGCTTATAAGTTTATCTGTAGTATTAAGAATGCAAAATAATGCGTATGATTCACTGTTCACTTTAGTAATGGCATTTGATAGATATACACCTTCTTCTGTAGATAGTTCAGGAATTAAACCTTCCTTTATTTCTGGATTTTATATTGGAATTGAAATTAATGTTTCAGTTCGAGGATCTAGTTTAATAGTGTTTGAATTTGATGAGGCAATGTGATTAGAATTTACTGAAATATTCTCGTTTTGAAAAAGAAGACTCTGGGGTTTGTAATCAATAATAGCATCTTGTGATTTTAGAAAATCATTCCCTAGTATTCCATCGAAAGGAATATTTGATATGGTATTCAATACATGAAACTTGTGTGTAAGTGACTTTTGTGGGAAATTGAGATTTAGATTGCAATAGCCTGAAGTTTTAATAGGATTATTTTGACTAATTCCGCTTAATAAGATTTCTTCATGACAATGGGCGAGAGTTTCTGATTTAAGACATTTAGCTTTAACTATCGAAATATTTGCTGTAACCGATAGGAGTTTGAGATAATGATTTTTGAATTAGTACACGGAATTAACACATGGGAACTTGTTTTAGAAAATAGAATGTTTTCAATTATTTTTCAGTGGTTACCTCGTCTTATGTGTCGAGACTCCAGATGAGTAACCGAAATTGGAGCCGGCATTTAGTTTTTTGAGCTGGTTGCGGACTGTTTCTTTTCGTTATTATATATTCTTTTACGACATTCGTCTATGAAATGTCCCTGCTTTTTACAATATTTGTAATATTTGAATGGTTTTGGACTTGAGACATTAGAAGAAGAAGGATTAGAGTTTGATAATTTTGTACTTGAAGCTTTATATACTTGTCTTGTTTAATTACGAATAAAATTATTAGATGATTGATTTGGTTTAGGACGATTTTGAAAATTATTCGTAAAATGTCTGTTTTGGTGGTACATATTTTGCTCCTGTTCTTCAGCAATTGCTTCGTTTAATGTTCTTAAGTCTCTTAAAATAGGAGCTAATGTGAAATGTAGAAATCTGTTTAGCGCGATTTCATTTAACATTTCTAGTTTACCATTAAAAATTTCTTCGGATGTATTTGTTTTAAACATGTTTCTACGCCATATACGAATTGAGAAACTGATTCGCCTCGCGATTTTGCTTAAGAGTGGTTAGTTCACACAAAAGTTGAGAATAATGTTTTTTGACTTGGTACACAGTTTTGAGAAAAGATTTAAGTTCGTCCCAATTTGAGAAGTTTCTGTTGACACAAGCTGCTTTAGCTTTGCCAGAAATTTGAGTGGGTATATAATCAAGTAACACATATTTTTTATTCAACGTTGCTAGTGTAAAGACTTTGTTACAGTCTGAGATAAAAGAACTTAACTCTTCGCGATTTCCCTCAAATGGTTTCACGAATTTAATTAAAAATGTTATGGGTAATTCGGAAACTCCTGATAATTGTCGATGAGACCTTTATTGAAATTTTCATTCGACATTTTGAGTTACGATAGTTGTAAACTATAATGAAATATTTGAGATATGTATATAAATATTAAAACAATCTGAACACTTCACAGCAAAAATACTCACAAACTTAAAACGGTTCTACTCATCCCTTTAATTTAATAATCTGATTTTGACTTGATCACTTCTGATTTTGATTTGGTTGTACTGCTGATTTATTTTTATTTTACTTCTCAGACCAATTTGTTGTGTACCGACACATGAAATAATGTTTCTTGTGTGAGCTATGAACTGCAACTGACTTTATTTTGCAACATAAAGGAGATAAGATAGAAAATGTGCCAGGGTGCACGAATAGAATGAATGAGTGGAGACATAGGAAAGAATTGTGCTGAATATGAACATTTGAGAATGGTCAGTAGACGTTCACATGAACATCTCTATGCAGTGACTGCGGAGTATGCAATATGATCATGCATGATGTGTGTATGATGTGCACAAATTCAGTTTCGAATTAAATACGAGAAATAAGATTGAGAGTTATATGTATGTAACATGTGTGTACATAAAACGGTAAGCTGTGTGACACTTTATTGTATCTCAGTGATCAAACAACGAAAACTTGTACCGCAATGCGACAATCGACGCACTCCACCAACGAAATAATAGACTCCAGTCAAGATTAAAAACCTTGTACAGACGGCTTACTGACAGAAATACTGAGGAAGTTAGGA
Organism: Eristalis intricaria; assembly: GCA_964034865.1. NCBI lineage: Eukaryota > Metazoa > Arthropoda > Insecta > Diptera > Syrphidae > Eristalis > Eristalis intricaria. The sequence continues at coordinate 76,926,204 of OZ035876.1, forward strand.
CACTGAAATCGCTCATTAAGAACATTCAGACATTCATTTTCCTGAATTACAGACTTTCTGTAAGTTCGTACTGGAACTATAAAATTCGGGCCAATTAATAAATTCTTTAGAAGTAAGAATAGAGATCTTCCGTGTCTTAAGCTTCCTAGAACGACGTACAACGAAAAAATACTCACTACAGCAGGCATTGATCCAGATAACGCTGTCCTCAACGATAACTTCCTTGTAGTCCAAGATCCGCAAGAAAAAATGGAGGTACTAGGCACGGTTTTCCAAGAAGTGTACAAGGTGAATGAGAGCGTTCGCCCGAACTAAGTTTGGATAACCGCGTAATGGTTAGCAACTCTTTATCCAGAGCATTGGAAAACTGCCATTGTACAACCCATATCCAAAAGCGGAAAAGATTCTTCGAATCCGTGCAACCTCCGGTCAACTCCGATCAACTGGACTAAGGACAAAAATATAATTCCGGATAACCAATTCAGTTTCAAAGCGGGGCATGACACTATTCATGCCGCGTCGACACTGGTATCGGATATCCAATGGAGCAAGAGCCAGAAACAATGTACGGGTGCCTGCTTAATTGAGAGAAGGAGAAGACCTTTGACACAGTATGGTTAGAAGGTCTTTTCTACAAGCTCAATCGCCTAGGCATTGGCAAACCACTGCTGTACCTACTGTGTAACATGCTTACCGGAAGACGGTTCGTTGTGAAGAATGGCAACGTGACCTCCACTGGTATATTTGAGGCCGTTAATTGGCCAGTTCAACATTTACTTGAGCGATCTGATAAGTTCTCTTCCTCACGTAATTGCGTATACCGATGACTTGATCGTGTACGAATCAGGCAAAGAGATCGAGGACATCACTACTCTTGTGCTGGGTGACTTCGATTCTTTCATGAGAGGTTGCGATGACTGGAAGTTAAATATCATCTTCGAGAAGTCGGAAACCATTCTGTTTAAGACGCCGTTGGAGAAAGTTCTCAATCGTTGGACAACACGTAGAACCACTGATGCAAAGGACTGTAGTCAGATACCTGCGAATCTTGCTAGATCAGTATCTATATTTTAAGAAACACGTAGATGTTACTTCGGCCAGACCCCGAGGCGCTTTTGCCCTGACAAAGAGACTGTTTTATAACAGCCAACTCGATGCGAGGGTGAAGGTAATCTGCTACATGGCCCTCATCCGGCCAATGCTCACCTATGGCTGTCCCGTGTGGTTCAACGTGAGTGCAAGCTTGATGGAAAAGATTCAGTTGTTCGAGAGGGGTTGTGGTAGGGCTTACCTTCGCCTTTATAGAACTCCAGAGTCCCAGTACTGAAAATTCTATTCCAACGAAGTGTTATACAACAGGGCAAATCTGATAAGAGTGGACAATATTCTGTTGAAGTTGATTCGAGGTCATACTGGTAGAGCGATGAACTCGGTCCAAACCTTGATCTCGGGGGCTTACTACCCCAATTCACAATACCACGAAAGGGTACGTCCCCCCAGAAGCCTTTCTCCATTTAGACAAGAACGGGCTGTTACAAAATATAAATGCGGTACCGCTCATCTTCCACATAGCCCGTACAACTGCGGATGGGCGAATCAACCACGACCGTTCCGTCACACCACGAGCTGAGGGGGGTCTCCTCCGGTTCAGTACGGCGGTATCAAGGAGAGATGTTCAGGATGTTGCATTGCAACATCGAAAATTCTGGTGGCTGGGGAGAGAGGGAACTCCCTCGTGGAACCCTTTAGACCTGGGGTAAAAAGGGTAGTACGTAACCCCGAATGGGAGAGCAGTCGGTCACTGTGTTGCAGCGAATTAGATGCAAATCTATAAGCTGCTTTCTAATGAGGAGGACATATTACGTAGATGGAGCGAGCACTTTTCGGAGCTGCTCAATCCCTATCAGGGCACTGAGGATAACAGACCCGAAATCGTAAGTGGTTCGGAGAATAGTCTAACGGTGGAAGAAGTCATGTTGGCGATACTCTCGCTAAGAGTTGGCAAATCCGCCGGTGTGGATGAAATCCGGCCAGGAATCCTTAAGGCAATGGGTAAAGAGGAAGTTTTATGGTTCTCTCGTGTTATTAAGGTGTCTGGGCACGCGGTAAGACACCTGGCGATTGGCAAACTGGGGTGACTGCCCCTCTTTTTAAGAAGGGAGACACTGCTCCAACTACAGGGGCATATCCTTCTTAAGACTCCCCGGAAAGTCTACGCTAAGGTTTTAGAAGCGCATTCTAGAGCTATGGTGGAGTCAAGAATGGGGGATGAACAGTGCGGCTTTCGTCCCGGCAAAAGTACAGCCGATCAGTTTTTACTCTAAGAATGGTACTTGAGAAGGCTTGGGAGTATGCCAAACTCATCTACAGCTGTTTTGTAGATTTGCAAAAGGCATATGACTGAGTTCCTCGAGGTAAGCTCTGGAGTGTTCTGCAGGAATATGGGATTGAGTGTCATTTTTCTTTTTTTTTTTAAATTTCGTTTTTATTTAATTTCCAGGACAACTTGTACTAGACAAAAATGACATAAAAATCTATCTTAATATCTAACAATTCATGTCCTTAATTTTATCTTACTGACCCTTGGCGAGTTCTCTAAAATAATCTAATCTAACTTACTATTTGCCTTTTGGCATCTTTTTTTTTTAGCCCTTAGGACAAACTTTATTATTTTAGACTTACTGCCCAAGAAAACTAAGAAAAACTTGGCACTCTAGACATTCTCATTATTACCTAACCTAAATCTAAACTTAAATCCTATTACCTATTATAATTTTTTTTTTATGGTTGGGCCCTCTATTGAGGGCCATTCAAGCTCTATGCACAAATTGTAGCAGCTGTGTTCGGGTTAACGGTGCTTAATCAACACCTTTCACCGTGGGCATTGGACTTCGCCGAGGGTGAGTCTGGCACCTCTCCTTTTCATTGTTTGTATGTATTGGATGTTGCAGCGCAGCCGAGGCGAGGAATGTTTCACATTGTGAGAGTTGAAGGTAAGTCATCTTCTTTTTGGGGATAACTCAGTTATCCTCACATCTTCCCAGACGGAACTCCAGCGCGCACTCGATAGGTGTGTGGCCGTATGTACTGATTCTGGGATGAATGTTAACGTGGACAAATCAAAGGTTACGGTAATTTCCAGAATGCCTGTTCAATGCTCTCTACATGTTAATGGAGTCCCATTGAAGCAGGTGGAGAAGTTTAAATATCTCGGGGTCTTCTTGACGAGTGATGGGAGGAGTAATACTGAACCTTCCTGTAGCATTGGTCAAGCTGGGTCAGTTTTGACCGAACGGACTGTTGAGAGATCTGTAATCAGGAAAGCTGAGCTTAGTGTGAAAGCCAAGTTAGCAGTTTTCAACTCAATATTTGTTCTAATTCTCACCTATGGTCATGAAATTTGGGTAATTAACAAAGAATAAGATCGCGAATACAAGCTGCTGAAATGAGATTTCTTCGTGCTGTTGTGGGAATTACTCGCCTTGATAGGGTGAGAAACACGATAGTGCGCGATGAACTTAACGTTGAGCAGCTGCTTCTCCGAACGGAAAGAGCTATGCTTCGTTGGTTTGGTCACGTAGCGTGTACGTCCCCATAATCACGACTTCCGAGGCGGGCCTTGAATGCGATTACTTCAGGTAGGCGACCGCTGGGCAGACCTAGGATGATATAGTTGGACCAAGTCCATAAGCTCGCCTGGATACGCTTGTGCATAACCCCTGATGAGTTAGAGTGGATGGCGGAGGATCAAGTTGGCTGGAGATCTCTCGTGCGGGTTATGTCGGAGTTGGACACCATCAGCAGAGGAAACGACGTACACTCATTCGTCCAAGGAGACGAGTCAGCAGTAATAAACAGGAAACGTTCATCCGTCCAAGGAAACGACTCAGCAGGAATAGATACCACACACTCATTCCCCAATAGAGATAAGGCAGCAGCAATGATCAATACCAGGAAGGAGACAGCCCAGACGATCATGCTACTGTCGCCGAAACAATAACAATTCACTTAGGAACACAATGAGTATCGAGGCGAGAAAAGTAGAATGAAGATTTTAGTCTTAAGACACGATTCATTCAATAAAGTTCGTTCGTTTTTAAAAACTCGATCCGCTTCAATCCTCATTTAACTGGCGCAGTCGGTGCTTCTAAAAGCTAAAGATATTAGAATCGAATCTAATAAAGCGAAACATGTCAGTAGACAACTAAAGAGTTAAAACGCGAAATTATATTACAATTAAAATAATCGAAAGGAAGTGAAAATATTTCGAAAGAAAATCGAAAGGAAGTGAAAATATTTCGAAAGAAAATCGAAATGAAGTGAAAATATTTCGAACGAAAATTGAAAACAAGTGAAATACATTTCGAGTGAAAAAAAAAGAAGTAAATACTAAAGTGAATCACAAATAAATATACAGACTACCTATAAAATACAAAAACAAAATGGATAACGCAGGGGAAGTCCAAGTTGTTAACCTACCTATGGACCAAATTATTAAAGAATCTGCCAGGATAAAGGAATTCCATGGAAACACAGAGGATTACCCTCTATCTTCATTCATTAGAGAAGTGGAAATGTTTATTCCATGTTACAACGGAATGCCTCTACAAAGATATTTTTTACAAAGACACGTAATAAACAAAATACAAGGACCAGCTTTACAAACCATAAGGACTCTGGGAGACAATCCAACGTGGAAACAAATCAAGAACGAGCTGATCAGGAACTATGGCGTTAGGGAGAATTACAATTCCCTACATCACCAAGCTTAAGAAACTACAATGTAAGCGATTATTTCAATAAGCTTAAAATAATTTTAGATAAATTAAATTTCAAATATTGCTGAAAAACCGGTCGAATTTTGTCAAAATAGTAACGAAAAAATGATTCTATGAACATTTCTCGACGGCTTAGACCATTTAGCAAGTGTTTTACTTAGTAAGCCAATTGATAGCCTCAGAGAAGCATTCCATACGTTAGAACAGCTAGGATTATTAAGAAATATAAAGGATAATAACAGTTACAATAGGGCTTATCAACAAAGTGAGAATAGGAGACAGAATAGTGGACACAATATGATTAATAGAGAACAACCAAGTGTAGATAGACAGAACGTAAATAACAATTATAATAATAGAAGACACAAACAATATTCAAAAGATATTTGACGTACTTAGAACACATAATTTAAAAATCCAACCGGATAAGTGCAAATTTTTTGCCCGAGAAACAGAATTTCTTGGACGTATATTGACAACACATAGTGTTAAACCAAACATATCTATAATTGAAGCAATACAAAATTGCCAGAAACCCAAAAACAGATAAAATCATTCTTAGGAATAACGGGCTATTAAAGAAAGTTTATCAAGGACTATGCAAAAATAGCCCAACCTTTAACAAAATATTTGAAAAAGAATGCAAAAATCAATACGAAAGACACAGATTATATAATCGCTTTCGAGAAACTCAAATTCATACTTACGGACCCTCCCGTACTGAAATACCCAGATTTTGAAAAAAAATTCAAATTCCTAACTCAAGATGGACACACCATATGCTATGCTAGTCGGCCTCTAAACGAGCACGAAAGAAACTATCCCGCTACAGAAAAAGAATTGTTAGAAATAGCTTGGGCAGTTAACTATTTTAGACCTTATATTTACGGAAGACCTTTCGATCTCATGACAGATCATGAACCACTTAAATGGTTGCAAACTAAACACAAGGGAAAGACATTAATCCACGTTTACAAGGATGGCTACTGAAATTAGGTGAGTATAACATTATGATCGACTATATAAAAGGCAGCAGCCGATGTCCTAAGTAGAATTAACAAAGATACGGGTGAAATTAATGCACTTGAAACACTTCCCCAATATATAGAGGAAAACATACCAACCAATGAAGTTAACGATAATGCAAGCATTGTAAATACCATACACTCTCAGATAGAGGAACAAAATGATAATTTCGGAATCTAAGATACAGTTGTAAACAGGTTTTACACAAAGTGGATGCTTTCTTAATAAAACTAGGGAGATAAAAATAAAAAATAATAAAAGAAGAATATATATAAGCTCACAAGATATAAATCAGAATAAACTTGATGACATATTCAGAAGATTTATTAAAGGTAAAGGAAGGATAGGTACTGTTCAACAGAAGCTTATTGAACTCTATAATAATAATAAAAATATAAAATTTTTCAAATGTGCACATAAAGCGAGGGATATGAAAGACGAAGATGAAACCTTTAAGCAAATAGCGAAATACCATAAGTATGAAACAGGGCATGCAGGTATGATCGAAAATTACGAAGGACTTAAAAAGGTTATATATTTCAAAAACCTCAAGGAACTTTTTCAGAAATATGTAAACAATTGCGAAATTTGTACAAAAGCTAAATACGACAGAAAACCCATTAAACCACAGTTCAAAATTACTAAAACACCAAATGAAATAAATAATAAATAAAGCTTAAGCCAATGTTAGTACAGGAAGGTAAAGTAGATAAAGAAATAGTAAAAGAAAATATCAATTCAAAGCAAGGGAAAACTATTTTAGAGAGAAATAAACACAGAGAAGAGTATGAGGAAAATAGAGAAACAGGATACGTTAAGAATTACAAAGCATTAGACATAAGAAACAGCCAAAATATATTAAGTTAAGACTTTCTAATATACATACATCTAATATTAAACGCCCTTAAAAATTTTCAGGTCGTATGGTCAATACTAATAGTTCTCTTGACACTAGCGACAACCCAAGCAACGTTGACGGTAGAACACATTAGTGCGAACAATAGATTTGCAGAAATAAAATTAGGAAACGTACTCATAACAAAATCTATCGACATAATTTTACATACATTGACCCAACTGAAATCCAAATTATCATACAGAAACTAGAAGACAACTTATCATATTTACAATTTGAAGAGGAAAAAGACTTTCTCGTAAACCAACTAGAATCACTTAAGCAAAACGTGCATACAATCATTTCCCACAAACACAAAAGAGGTCTTATAAATATTATCGGCACCTTAATGAAATGGTTGTACGGTACGATGGATGATGATGACAGACGGAACATAGAAGAACAACTACAAATTACTAACACAAATAATCGTAACATTATTACAACATTATTACACACGACAAATTATAATTAACGACCATTTTAACAAGACATTTATGATACTTAAGGAAACAATTGACAAAGATAGAAAACAAATCTTAGCTAAATCAAACGAGACAGACGACATTATTAAACGACAAACTTACATATTTAGAAACTCTATTAAAGATAGGAATCATTAAGGAAAACGTTTAACATATTCAGGCTAATATCGCTTCAAGTATGTTAGGAATAATCAGCAGCAGTATATTTAGTAAGGCAGAAATAACTAAGTACAACATAGATTTTGATAAATTCAGATTAAGCAAGTTAGGGACGGCAAAATATAATGACAATAAAGTTGTTTTCGCTGTAAAAGTACCTAAAGAAATAATCGAAAAACCAAAATACTTGATTACTGCTATGGCAGAAAATGAATCAAATGAAATTATTATAGAAAATTACATTGTAAAACTAAAGGAAACAAGTTATACATTTAAAGAAAATTCAGACCTTAAAAAAAAAAACAAACTTATGTATCTACTACGAGAACTGTATCAAAACAAAGAATACTAAAAAAGTGCTTGAGGAAATAGAAAATGTATTGTTAGTAATAAAGAATTATAAAAATATCAATTTAACAAGTACATGTGATGAGAGAAAAATAAAACTAAATGGAAATTACCTAATTAACTTTAATAATTGTACACTTAAAACTGGAAACGAAATCTTTCATAATACAAAAAATGTACTCGAAGAAAAATTCATCATACCATACAATAATATACTAAACTTTACAAAAATACAGATATCATTCGAAGAAGTTTCGTTGACACAAATACATATAGAACATATAGAACATATAGAACATATTAATGAACTAAGATATTCAAAAAATACTTTTGTAGTTGTAATTTTTATGGACATACTCATTGTGATTTGCGTTTATTTTAAATTATATAAGTTACAAAATAAAATTGTTATAACTCAGGAGGGTCATGAATCTAAGGGGAGGCGGGTTATGTCTGAGTTGGAGACCACCAGCAGAGGAAACGACATACACTGATTCGTCCAAAGAGACGAGTCAGCAGTAATAAACACTAAAAGTTAATCCGTCCAAGGAAACGACTCAGCAGTAAAAGATACCACACCCTCATTCCCCAATGGAGATAAGTCAGCAGCTATGATCAATACCAGGAAAAAGACAGCCCAGACGATCATGCAACTGTCGCCGAAACAATAACAATTCAGTTAGGAACACAATGAGTATCGAGGCGAAAAAAGTAGAATTAAGATTTTGGTCTTAAGACACGTTTCAAAAGTTCGTTCGTTCTTAAAAACTCGATCCGCTTCAATTCTCATTTAACTTGCGTGGTTTACTCCCGCAAACCCTTTAGGGGATCATGCGGGTCAGAAGAAGATGATGATGGTGATCTATATAATATGATGAATGATCTATATATAATCTATATAATTAAGGTTTAAAAAAAAATACATAAAAAAAACACAAAAAAAAATAATGAGTATTCATACATGAGTGTATACATTGTAAATATCATATACAAATGTATGCATATGGCTATATATTCATATAGTTTAGCTTTAGTTAGTGTAAGTTATTTTTAAGGTAATGTGTAAGTTAGTATATAAGTTTTGAGTATAGCCAGTTCTGTTATTAATTTTTTTTTAAATTTTTCTTAATGTTAAGTTGCATGGTAAAATTAAATTTTCTTGCATGGATTCTTAGTTTAAGTCGAAAAACATAGGAAAAGATTAAGTTTAGCTTAGAGTGCCCACTGAGTGAGAGTATGTTAGAAATAGTAAAAATATCCAACTATTTTTAAGAATTTTTGTCTAGTATATAGTCTGTCATGAACAACTGAGTGACACCCAAATAAGGATAATCCACAATCAGCAGTAAATGACCGAGTTGGACACCAGCCATAAATCATAAATGATAAAATAGAAAATACGATAGAAATACGATAAACGGTCATGCAGACCAACGAATAAAATCAGATCTAAATAAACAACAGCAGCGTTCATGTCTCTTTTTTATTATAAGCTATCCCCCCACCAGTGGTAAGGTGACTGGCAATTAAAAAATACAAAGTCTATTGAGCATAGATTTTAAATGGTCCTGGAGAGCCACGGTACTCTGTGGCGTACTTCCATATACGATTGGAGAAGTTGGAGGAGCACCGGATTAACTTCCAGTTAAATAACGGCTATTTGGAAGATGTAAGTACTTTTATCAGTTTGAGTCAAAGTATCTTGACATCAAGAATACGTGGAAAACGAAAATGGAAGTTTTGAGAGAGAAAAACGTCAAGCTGATGTGCCGGAAGCATAATCACCTCCCTCTGATTCAAATGAAGGTGTGTCGAAGGAAACGACTAATAAACTAAAATGGCCAACAAGGATTACTAAGTTGAACCTCATAAAAAACGCATTCATACGAGTAATCCACAGCTTGGATTTGAGTAAAAATACAATTTACCTCAGATTCAAGCTGAGTCAATTAGAAGAATGCTGGACAAAGTTACAGACAATCAAAGCAACTTCCACCGATATGTATATCAGTATTAAGTGGAAGATATGAAGAGTGGACACCATTTTGGAATCTATTTGATCGATATCGAGCAGCGTTGGTCAACAACTACATACATAAACTGCTTAACATGAAATCAGTTCGAAGTGAAAACGCATTCGACTTAAAATCGATAATGGATACGTCGAAAGAAATTTTATATGTTCTTGTGATCCATTAGTGGTATATAGCATAGTGTTGACAGGTCCGAGAATTCAAAAGGATCTGTGTCTCCTAATTTTTCAATGAAGGTAATTCCCAATCGTGTTTACATCGATAAGGAAGATCAACATCTACAGCACATCTTGTGAAGAGAAAATTCCAGTGGTGCGGTCAAGGAATATGCTCTCAAAACTGTCGGTACAAAACAAAACATACGGTACAGCATTAGCACCGTATTTCGCAATCAAAACATTGTGTCAGTTAGCCGAGGATGAAAAACAGACGTATCTACGGGCGAGCAAGACAGTGCTTGAAGGATTCTATATATGTAGACGACCGTTTTGGTGGTGAAAACTCATTAAAGGAGTGTCAAGATCTACAACGAGAATTGGTGCAGTTACTTCGATTGGGTGGCTTCAACTTACGAAAATGGACATCAAATAGTTCAGAGTTCATAAAATCGTTACCAAAAGATGTCATAGAAATGGAGCTAGAACATGATTTCAATAGTGACACAACATTCAAAATTTTGGGAATAAAATGGTGTCCGAGAACACATGACTTTCAATTTAAGGTAAATTATTCGTCATTTAGTTCAAAGCGGACAAAACGAGCATTATTGGTTGATCCATTTGGTTGGTTGTCGCCATTAACCATAAAAGCGAAGATTCTGATCCAAAATCAATGGCTTTTAGGTATCGGATGTTATGAAAATGTACCTGTGACAATTCAAAAGGAATGGGGGAGTTCAAGAAACGATTATCGGACTTTGACATGGATTTGCAGATGCATCAGAATCAGCATATACGGAGTAGTGTATCAGAGGGTTATCAATTGCGGCTCTATTTTAATATGTATCATCGCGTCAAAGACCAATTTGGCAAGTAAGTATCACTAGCTTGAGTGGAATTATGTGCCTCGTCATTACTTACGAAGCTGATGAACTATATCAGAGAGGGAATGGAATCAAAATATACCAGAGTTGTCGCATTGTCAGATTCTACCATAGTATTGAATTGGTTAAAACAACCCCCAGTGAAAAGGAACACGTTCGTAGCCAATCGGATATCTTATGTGCAACAGCACTTGAAAGGACAATGAAGGTTCGTAGACAAAAGAGGCAACCTAAGAGTAAACAAAGCACTGAAGTTAACCAGCAATATATTATCACTGAATCTATTCATTGACGCCAATGGAATTTTACGAGTAGGAGGTCGATTGAAACACGCTAGCTTATCAAGTGACCAGAAACATCCCATGATATTGTCATCATCGCACTCGTTGACAAAACTAATCAGCAATAAAGCTCACATCGATACACTTCATGGTAAAGTGAACCCCACATGGGGGATGAAATTTTTACAAGCTTTTTTGTAAAAGTTAAGTTACTCGCGTATACTAACTGCGGAATTTCTTAAATTTAAAATAAGTACGGCGATTCAGAACGAAATAAAAAACCCGTTGGTATCCGGTGACGATTCGTTTAAGAGTGTATTGATATTGCTGTTCATTTGGGTTTGTAACATAACATTCGCTTTAAATTGGTTAAGCTCTAATAAATATGGCTCTAATAATTAGGCGCGAAGTTTAAAATGTAGACCATTTGACTTAAATTCAATGGTTGTTTAGCTCACAATAGTTTTTTTTTTCATTTTTACCAATTTTTCAATTTTTTTTATTTATTTTTGAACAATTCATTTTTTGATTTCATATGCTTCAATGTTCTGACGAAACAGGGGAAGTACTGGATGTTTTTTTTTAATTTAATTTTATTTTATTGTGAATAATTTTACTTACATGCACGACAATAGTACTTAAGACTAGCTTAACTAACTTAAGAATTTACAATGTTCTTAATACTAACCTACTGACCCTATGCGGGTACTCTAAGCTAATCTGAACTACTTTCTAAATGTGCCTTTAGGCTTAATCCACGTTTTTGTTAGTCATTAAGACAATCGTTTTTTTTTCTTTATTCATTTGCCAAGAAAACTTACAAAAAAATTGGCTAAACTTTACTACTTGAACTACCTTAACTATGTCCGTAACAGTACGGACACGTGCACCAGGGCGTATATGTTGTGTATATGCCTAACATATATAGTTTATGCACCTTCCTATTGTTTTTGTTTCATATGTATTTTTTTATGATTTTTTTTTTTTTGATTCTTTGTTTTATATTTTTTTTGGATTTTATTTTTGCTTTATAATTTTTTTTCTCTTAAAGCTACCTTAAAAACCATGTAACCTGGCCACTATGGTCCTACCTGATCCTGTGGAAAAGCTAGCGGTGGCGGAGGCTGGTTTTGGAGTAACCACCAGTACTACTGAACCGGAGGAGATCCTAGTGGGTGCGAACGACATCAGGTTCGTATTGAAGTCCACTGTTCGGCTTACGACATGGAAGATGATAGGACATCCTTGTGGATCCTGTATAAGGCCAATTGTGTCTAGGTAGAGGAATGCTTCGGGAGGAATAAAGCCGTTAAGACGCACCCTTTCATGGTACATACTATTGGGGTAGTAAGCCCCAAAGATCCGACTGTTGGAAGAGAACATAGCTCGTGCAGTGTTCCTTCAGATCAGTTTAATGATAAAATTATCTACCTTATTTCCATTTGCCTCGTTGTACAGTACTTCGTTAGGATGGTACTTCTTGTACTCAGACTCGGGTGTGCGATACAGACCGAGGCAGCTCCTAAGACACTGCCTCTCGAACACCCTCGTCTTTTCTCCGGCTTTCAAAGTGAACCGGCGTGTTTTCATTTTTCTCCTTTTTTCCTCCTTCCCAAAAGCAGAACGCGAGAACACACAAAGTTCTGACAGCGATTTTTCTAACATCTAAGTAGCCTAGTGCGTAGTGTACGAGACTGTCCTAAGTTCCTCACTTCCTGGTGGTCGCCGTGGCGTAGTGGGTAAGTGCGTCGACTTAGTCGTGCACAGACCCCCATGCAGTTCAGACGTGTTGCGACTTTGTGCGAAATTAGTAATTTAACAATTACGGAAAATAACACCGAAATAAAACAAGAATCGGTAGCTTAGTCGGTAGCTACAGTCGTTCACAGACCTCCACCAAGTGCAGACGTGTTTCGGCTTAGTGCGAACATAGACAGTTCAAGTGTGTAAAGTGGTGCAAAAAAGTAACAATATAGTCATTCGAGTTCTGAAGCAATGGGCTGATGAAAAGAAAATCATACCGGACAACCAGTTCGGATTCCGAGCGGGGCATGATACCATTAATGCCGCGTCAAAACTGGTGTCCGACATACAATGGAATAAAAACAGAAATCAATGCACAGGTACCTGCCTGATTTACTTGGAGAAGGCGTTCGACATCGTTTGGCTTGGCATAAGTAAACCATTGCTATACATGGTCTATGACATGATAACAGGTAGAAAGTTCGTTGTGAAAAATGGTGACGTAACTTCCACTACGGTCTTTAACATTAAAAACGGTCTGCAACAGGGAGCCATCGGTTCCCCGATCTTGTTTTCTATATTCACTGCAGATCTTATAGGTTCCACACCGCACTTAATTGCGTACGCCGACGACCTAGTTGCGTACAGATCAGGTCCGAAGGTAGAGGCTATAAACATCTTGTTGCAGCGTGACTTCGAGAAGATCCAGAGATTTTGCGACGACTGGAAGCTGCTTATCAACTTCCAGAAGTGCGAAACTAGTCTTTTCCGGACCCCGTTGGACAGGGCAACGCGGGATACGCGCCAAAACTGGCGTAAGTTCGGCATAGTTGACCCGCATGGTCGGCCGTTAGCTGTAAAAAGTGTAGTTAGATATCTAGGCATTTGGCTGGATCAATATCTGTATTTTGACAAACATATAGATATTGCTCTGACGAAAGCCAGAAAAGCCTTTGCTGCGGCAAGAAGGTTGTTTTTCAGCAGCCAACTTGATAACAGAGTGAAGGTAATCTGCTACATGGCCCTAGTACGGCCCATTATGGTGTACGGTTGTCCATTGTGGTTCAACGTGAGTCCTTCCCAGATGGAAAAGATGAGGGTGTTCGAGAGGCAGTGTCTTAGGAGCTGTGTCCGTCTGTATCGCACACCCGAGTCTGAGTACAAGAAGTACTATCCTAACGAAGTCCTGTACAACGAGGCAAACGTGAATAGGGTAGATAATTTTATTATTAAACTAATCAGAAGGCACACTGCACGAGCTATGACCTCGTCCAACAGTCTGATCTTTGGGGCTTACTACCCCAATACTATGTACCATGAAAGGGTGCGCCTTAACGGCTTTATTCCTCCCGAAGCATTCCTCTATCTAGACACAATTGGCCTAATACAGGCTCCACAAGGATGTCCTATCATCTTCCATGTCGTACGCCGAACAGTGGATAGGCGACTTCAATACGAACCGGATGTCGTTCGCACCCACGAGGATCTCCTCCGGTTCAGTAGAGCGATCCCCGCTGGAGATAGGAAAGAGTCTGCCAAAGAACGGCAATTTTACTGGTGGTTACACCAAAACCAGCCTCCGCCACCGCTAGCTTTTCAAGAGGATCAGATAGCTGACCATAGTGGCCAGCTTACATAGTTTCTAAGGTAGATATTAAGTATATATAATAAAAACAAAAAATCCAAAAAAAATTAATAAAACAACAAAACAAAAAAAAAAAAAAAAAAACAATATATGAATCAAAAACAAAAAAAAAAGGTGCATCACGGCGTATAAATTATATATGTTATGCATATACACAACATATACGCCCTGGTGCACGTGTCCGTACTGTTACGGACATAGTTAAGATAGTATTAAGTTTTATCTTAGGGTAAGTTAGTATTAGGTAGTGTAAGTAGTTAAGCTTAGCCAAGTTTTTTTTTTAAGGTTTTCTTGGCAAAGAAAAATGTAATAACAGATTGTCATAAAGACTAAAAAAATAAAAAACGCAGATTAAGCCGAAAGGCACATTTATAACATAGATTAGATTAGCTTAGATTACCCGCATAGGGTCAGTAGGTTAGTATTAAGAACAATTGTAATTCTCAAGATAGTTAAGCTAGTTTTAAGTAATTTTGTCTAGCAAGTAAGAAATATAGAATGAAGTAAATAAAATTGCATTAAAAAAAAAAAAAACAAAAAAAAAAGAGTGATCGCCGGTGACTTCGCGGTGCCGGGTTCAAATCCCGAAAAAACCGTGAGATCTTTTTTTTAAATTAAAATCAAGTAGAGACACTTACTGTGAGTAAGAAGTGTGATGGAACCAGTGGAGCGACCCGAGCTCATGAAATCGGGTGATATTGTACCGGTGCCTTCGACATCGGACCACCAGTCAACAAATGAAGAGGGGAGGAAGAAGCTCCAGCCTCAGCCCAACCTCGTCAAGCGCCGGTCCAGCCTTGGATCAGGTAACGGAAGAATTGCGGCTAAAGCCGCAAACACAACAGCAGCAGTAACGACAACAACAACAACTGCACAGACAACAGCAGCAGCAACATCAAGAATGGTCGACGACGTTGAGTACGAGTCGACAGAGGGGGAGGGGAGATTCTCCTACAGCGGGAGAGAGAACCCCTTCCACACTCTGACGTCCCCTGAATCGGAGGATGAAGATGAAGAGGACAGGGAGCAGCTGGAGAAGAGCCAGCGAGAGAGGGAGGAGCTTGACGCCCACATCCAAGCCCTCCAAACCAAACTAAGGGCCAGGAGAGCAGCTAAAGAGGCTGCCCAACAACAGCAGCAGCTACAAAAACAGCAGCAGCAACAACAACAACAGCAGCAGCCAAAGCAGCAGCAGCAACAAAAACAGCAGCAGCTACAAAAGCAGCAGCAGCAACAACAACAGCAGCAGCAACAGCAGCAACAACAGCGTCAGATGCAGACCAAGGGGAAGCAACCGCAGCATCAGCAGAAGCAGCAACAACCCGGAACGTCCCAACCGCTGCCAAAGGGACCCAACCGCGTCAGAAAGCAGCAGAAAAGCAGCAAAAACAACAACATCAGCAGAAGACGACACAGCAGAAGCAGCAACCAACCAACAAAGAGAGATGCCCGCCAATCAACGTCTTCGGACTGGAGACGAAGGACGTTGACATTCTATGTAAGTTGGTCACAAAAAATTCTTACTTTATTGAGTATAAGGGTCCACTACGTGTCTCTGTCCATTGCTTATCAATGGCAGACTATCACGTAGTCAAAGAAAGGCTGGAGGTGTCGGAGGCCGAGTTTTTCTCGTACACTCCGAAAGGGGAAAAGGTGCAGACCATGCTCCTTAAGGACGTGGATCCCGACACTGATCCCGATGAGATCCTCGCTATTCTGCGCCAAGCGCAGAGCGACGATGTCCAGGTCGTAGGGGTTAAGCCCTTCATCACTGCGGCATCGAGAAGGGAGAATAGGAAACTTCCTTTCTTCCTGGTTCAGGTCACCCCAGACAGCAAACTAGAGAGCCTAAAAAAAATTTCCCATTTAGGCACTCTGTCTGTTACATGGGAAACAATAAAAAAGACAAAGAACACACTCCAGTGTGTTCATTGTCAGAGGTTTGGGCATGCCGCGGCAAAATGCAATATGCAGTCTCGCTGTGTCAAATGCGCAGGAACCCACAATCGCGGGGAATGTCCTTTAGGGACCGATAAAGTCGAGGACAGGAGCAAACTGACGTGCGTGCTCTGTAAGACCAGCGGACACCCTGCAAACTATCGGGGATGTCCTAAGGTCCAAGAGATCAGAAAAATAATAGAGGCCAAGCGTAAAGGAAAAATGGTAGAAGCGAGGCCAGTGCCCCGTGCTCCAGCTACCACTGTTACACCGGCAGTCTCCTATGCCCAAGTGGCATCGGCTGGGCGACCGGTTCAACAGACAGTGCCGAAAGTTACCCAGGTCCCTGTGGCCAGGCAACCAGAAGCAAATTTGGATGTGCAGACGATCCTGCTCTCTATCCAGAGGCAGATCGCTCAACTCCAAACCCAATTCCAGAACCAGTTACAAGAACAAGCAGCGCGAATAGACATCATCTATTCGACGCTGTTTCGAGAGCCAAACGCAACATCGGTATAATGGCTGCGCAGGCAGCCTGCAACCTTAAAATTCTAGCAGTAAATGTGAATTCACTGATCCGCCCTGAACGTCAATTAAACTTCGGTAACTTGTTGCAGACCCATAATCCTGATGTGTTGATGGTTTGCGAAACTAAGCTAAGCCAGACGCACCCACTCAAGTACAAAAATTACAATATTATTCGAAGAGATCGAAGCTACCTAGCTGGTGGAGTCGCGCTCTTAATAAAAAAAGGCCTTGGTCATAAGGTCGTGTATAGCGGTGAAGTGCGGAGATTCCAGGCCATAGAAACGTGTATCGCACGCATCCCCCTTCGGGGTGGTAAGCGGCTATATGTGATCGCTATCTATGCGACTGACAAGTCACGCATCAACCAATATTTCATTTCAGAGCTCGATACTCTTTTCACTAGCCTTCGACTGAGCTCGGAGGAGAACTACTATATCGTAGCCGGGGACCCGCATGGTCGGCCGTTAGCTGTAAAAAGTGTAGTTAGATATCTAGGCATTTGGCTGGATCAATATCTGTATTTTGACAAACATATAGATATTGCTCTGACGAAAGCCAGAAAAGCCTTTGCTGCGGCAAGAAGGTTGTTTTTCAGCAGCCAACTTGATACCAGAGTGAAGGTAATCTGCTACATGGCCCTAGTACGGCCTATTATGGTGTACGGTTGTCCATTGTGGTTCAACGTGAGTCCTTCCCAGATGGAAAAGATGAGGGTGTTCGAAAGGCAGTGTCTGAGGAGCTGTCTCCGTCTGTATCGCACACCCAAGTCTGAGTACAAGAAGTACTACCCTAACGAGGTCTTGTACAACGAGGCAAACGTGAATAGAGTAGATAATTTTATTATTAAACTAATCAGAAGGCACACTGCACGAGCTATGACCTCGTCCAACAGTCTGATCTTTGGGGCTTACTACCCCAATAGTATGTACCATGAAAGGGTGCGCCTTAACGGCTTTATTCCTCCCGAAGCATTCCTCTATCTAGACACAATTGGCCTAATCTAATGCCAATCCATGTCGTACGCCGAACAGTGGATAGGCGACTTCAATACGAACCGGATGTCGTTCGCACCCACGAGGATATCCTTCGGTTCAGTAGAGCGATCCCCGCTCGAGATAGGAAAGAGTCTGCCAAAGAACGGCAATTTTACTGGTGGTACCACCAAAACCAGCCTCCGCCACCGCTAGCATTTCCACAGGATCAGGTAGTTGACCATAGTGGCCAGCTTACATAGTTTTTAAGGTAGATGTAAGAAAAAAAAAAAAATAATAATAATAAAACATTAAAACCAAAAAAAAATATATATGTATATGAAATAAAAACAAAAAAAAAGGTGCATCACGGCGTATAAATTATATATGTTATGCATATACACAACATATACGCCCTGGTGCACGTGTCCGTACTGTTACGGACATAGTTAAGATAGTATTAAGTTTTATGTTAGGTTAAGTTAGTAATAAATAGTAATTAAGATAGAATAAGGTAGTTTAAGTAGTTAAGTTTAGCCAAGTTTTTACAAGTTTTCTTGGCAAATGAAAAATAAAAGATTGTCTTGATGACTAAAAAAAAAAACAACGTAGATTAAGCCGAAAGGCACATTTATTACATAGATCAGATTAGCTTAGAGTACCCGCATAGGGTCAGTAGGTTAGTATTAAGAACAATTGTAATTCTTATGTTAGTTAAGCTAGTTTTAAGTAATTTTGTCTAGCAAGTAAGAAATATAAAATTGAATTAAGTAAAATTGCGTTAAAAAAAAAAAAAGTGTACGAGACTCTGACGCGGAACATCCCGAGTTCGATCCCGAGGGTGGAATTTTGTGAAAAGACACTTTTTTTAATTAAAAAATAAAAATAAATCAAAATCACAAGTGAAAGTGAGATGGAGCCTGGTGGACGACCCGAGGGTGCGGGTAAAGTACCGGTGGATGGTGAATCAAGCTACCACCCCGGCACATCAGGCCACCAAGCCACCGGCAGATCCCACCATCCGATGGAGACAGGGAAGAGGAGGAGGAGGCTACAACCGTAGCCGAACATCGTCAAGCGGGCAGCGGTGAAAGTCACACCGCCGCCACCAGCTGCTACGTCATCAGCAGCAACAACAGCTACTACCACGGTAGCGGCCAAGCATACCGCAGCCCCAATAACAACAACATCCGAGGCGGATGACGAGGAGGAGGATGTGAGGGAGCTCTCTGACGTAGAGCAGAGGCAGAGATTGCTGGAGGAGCAATCGAGGGAGCTAGCCGCGATCGCGAAGATCATGCGCGAGAAGTTAGCGGCTAGAAAAGCAGCTCAAGCGACTGTACTGCAACAACAACAAGCAGTGCAGACGCAAAAACAGCAGCAGAAGCAACAACAACAACAACAGCAAAAGGCACAACAGCAGAAGCCGCAGCAGCAGAAACAACAACAACGACAACATCAGCAAAAGGCACAACAGCAGAAGCCGCAGCAGCAGAAACAACAACAACAACAACCCCAGCAGAATCAACAACAGCAGAGACAAAAGCAGCAGAAACCAACAACAGCAGAGACAACAGCAGCAGAACCAGAAGCAGAAGAGGGAGAGATGCCCCCCTATCAACGTATTCGGGGCCGAGACAAAAGACCTAGAAAATCTAGGTAAATGTGCCGTTAAGGGAATGAGGGGTTTAGAAACCCCATTCACCATTAAGTATAGAATGCCCCTAAGGCACACTGTGTACTGCAACTACATGGCAGTGCACAAGGCAGTTAGGGAGGGTCTGACGGTGGCGGGGATGGAGTTCTACTCTTACACACCAAGAGGAGAAAAACTCCAAACTCTGGTCCTTAAGAGCATGGATCCCAATACGGATCCGGAGGAGATCCTTAGTGTACTGCGCCAGGCGCAGAGCGATGATGTCCAGATCGTGGGCGTTAAGCCATTTATCACTGCGGTGGCACGCAGGGAGAACAGGCGTCTGCCGATGTTCCTAGTACAGGCGACTCCCGAAAGCAACATGGACAGCCTCAAGAGAATTAAACTCTTGGGGACCATTGCTATCCAATGGGAGACATTAAGGAAATCGAAGCACACGATGCAGTGTGCTCGATACCAGAGGTTTGGGCATGCCGAAGCGAACTGCCAAATGGAGTCGCGCTGCGTGAAATGCGCAGGAACCCACAATAGAGGGGAATGTCCTTTAGGAAACGACAACGTCGAGGATAGGAGCATCCTTAAATGCGTTATCTGCGGGACCAATGGGCACCCTGCCAATTCTCGGGGCTGTCCGAAAATCCAGCTATTAAAGAAAAAGTTCGAGGAAAAAAGGAACTTAAAAACGGTAGGAGCAAGGCCTGTACCTCGCGCTCCAGCTACCGCTGTTACGTCGAGAGTCACCTATGCCCAAATGGCATCAGGCGGGCAACCGACACAACAGACAATGCCGACGGCAGCCCCGGTCATAGTGGCCAGGCAGCCTGAGGCCAGCACGGATATGAGCTCCATCTTGATGGCCATACAAGCACAGATGGCCCAGATCCAAAAGAGCCTCGCTGAACAAGCTGAGCGTACAGCCCGGCTAGAACAACGGCTCCTTCAACAAGCAATCCGAGTGGACTTTATCTGCTCGGAGCTGTTTGGCGAACAAACGCAACAGTCAATATAATGGCTGGGCGCGCAGTTAGCAACCTTGAGATACTCGCGGTGAATGTAAATTCACTAAGAGCGACAAATAGAAAACTCACCTTCGGCTACCTGTTAAAAGACCACAATCCTGATGTGATAATGGTTAGCGAAACCAAGCTTAACAAGCTCAAGTATAATAATTATATAATAATTCGGAGAGATCGCACCCATCATGGGGGTGGAGTCAATCTACTAATTAAGAAAAACATTTCCCGTAAGCATGTATAGCAATGAAGCGCGTAGACTTCGAGACGTGCATCGCCCGCATATCGCTCTCGGGTGGTAAGCGGCTATATGTGATCGCACTCTATGCACCGGATAATTCAAATCTCGATCACATTCTCATTCCTGAGCTCGAAATTCTTTTCGCAATCCTACGACTGGGCTAGGAAGATAACTACTTTATCATAGCAGGACATTTTAACTCTAGGCATAGAGAGTGGGGATGTATTAGAAACTGCACCCGGGGGAATGCCTTAAATAACTGGTTGACTGAGTATGACGAGTTGAGAGCAGACCTGCTTGCAACCGAGATATCATCATTTCCAAGAAGTGGAAATTATCTGGATCTACTATTGATGGACAGACGACTGACTTTACATGACATAGATAGAACCTCAGACGAATGGACGATGCCATAATACGTACAATGGACAAGACAATTCCGAAGGTAGTGCACTTCGATGATTCTGATGTTTATCGGAATGCCACCATCGATGCACTCCACCTGCATAAAAGTAGACTGCTGTCAAGACTTAAACTCTTGCACAGACGGTTTACAGATCCAAGAAGTCTGGAAGTCAGATCCCTGAAGTCAGAGATCAAAAACCTCCAACAACTAATAAAAATCAATTACAATTTAGCTATAAGCTTGCACTGGGGCAATAAAATCCGGGCTGTACGATCCAGCAACCCGGGTATGTTCCCGCAAGTAAATAAAATATTCAGAAGGAAAGATCAAAATGACATTCAGATCGTTAGACTTCCCAGAATAACTGACAACGAACAACTACTGACCTCAATCAATGTTGATCCAGATGAGGCCGTGCTAGACAACGACTTTTTCATGGTCGAAGATCCCCAGGAGAAGGTTAAAACAATTGGTGCTGTTTTCCAGAGAGTGTATACGGTCAACGAGGTTCGTAGTCCGTAGTCCATGTTCAACAACGCGCTCAGTAATGCATATTACCCGGAACGTTGGAAGATAGCTGTGGTGCAACCAATCCCGAAACGGGACAAAGACAAAAGCATCCCGTCAAACATCCGATCGATAAGTCTTCTTCCTTGCATCAGCAAGGTCTTCGAAAAGATTGTTATTCGAGCCCTAAAAACGTGGGTCGAGGACAAAAATATTATACCGGACAACCAGTTTGGATTTAGGGCGGGGCCGCGTCAAAGCTGGTATCCGACATTCAATGGAATAAAAATAAAAAACAATGTACGGGTGCCTGTCTGATCGACTTAGAGAAGGCGTTCGACACCGTTTGGCTAGAGGGCCTTTTCCTTAAGCTCGTCAGGCTTGGCTTACATAAAACATTGCTATACATGATATATGACATGATAACAGGTAGAAAGTTCGTCGTAAAAAGTGGCGGCGTAACTTCTACCACAGTTTTTAATATCAATAATGGTCTACAGCAGGGGGCTGTTGGTTCCCCGATATTGTTTGCTATTTTCACTGCAAATCTTCTAAGGTCTATGCCGCACCTAATCGCGTACGCCGATGACTTAGTGGCGTACAGATCAGGCCCGAAGGTAGAAGTCATTAATACCTTGTTGCAACGTGACTTTGACAATACTTTGACATATTGCGATGACTGGAAGCTGCGTATCAACTTCCAGAAGTGTGAGACTGTCCTTTTCCGGACCCCGTTGGACAGGGCAACGCGGGATACGCGCCAAAACTGGCGTAAGTTCGGCATAGTTGACCCGCATGGTCGGCCGTTAGCTGTAAAAAGTGTAGTTAGATATCTAGGCATTTGGCTGGATCAATATCTGTATTTTGACAAACATATAGATATTGCTCTGACGAAAACCAGAAAAGCCTTTGCTGCGGCAAGAAGGTTGTTTTCCAGCAGCCAACTTGATACCAGAGTGAAGGTAATCTGCTACATGGCCCTAGTACGGCCTATTATGGTATACGGTTGTCCATTGTGGTTCAACGTGAGTCCTTCCCAGATGGAAAAGATGAGGGTGTTCGAAAGGCAGTGTCTCAGGAGCTGTCTCCGTCTGTATCGCACACCCAAGTCTGAGTACAAGAAGTACTACCCTAACGAGGTCTTGTACAACGAGGCAAACGTGAATAGGGTAGATAATTCTATTATAAAACTAATCAGAAGGCACACTGCACGAGCTATGACCTCGTCCAACAGTCTGATCTTTGGGGCTTACTACCCCAATAGTATGTACCATGAAAGGGTGCGCCTTAACGGCTTTATTCCTCCCGAAGCATTCCTCTATCTAGACACAATTGGCCTAATACAGGATCCACAAGGATGTCCTATCATCTTCCATGTCTTACGCCGAACAGTGGATAGGCGACTTCAATACGAACTGGATGTCGTTCGCACCCACGAGGATCTCCTCTCGTTCAGTAGAGCGATTCCCGCTCGAGATTGGAAAGAGTCTGCCAAAGAACGGCAATTTTACTGGTGGTTACACCAAAACCAGCCTCCGCCACCGCTAGCTTTTCCACAGGATCAGGTAGTCGACCATAGTGGCCAGCTTACATAGTTTTTAAGGTAGCTTTAAGAGAAAAATAAATTAATAAAACAAAAAACCAAAAAAAACATAAAACATTAAATCCAAAAAGAAGAACAAAAAAAAAAATATACATATGAAACAAAAACAAAAAAAAAAGGTGCATCACGGCGTATAAATTATATATGTTATGCATATACACAACATATACGCCCTGGTGCACGTGTCCGTACTGTTACGGACATAGTTAAGATAGTATTAAGTTTTATGTTAGGTTAAGTTAGTAATAAATAGTAATTTAGTTAGAATAAGGTAGTTTAAGTAGTTAAGTTTAGCCAAGTTTTCTTGGCAAATGAATAAAGAAATAAAAGATTGTCTTAATAACTAAAAAAAAAACGTAGATTAAGCCGAAAGGCACATTTAGAAAGTAGATCAGATTAGCTTAGAGTACCCGCATAGGGTCAGTAGGTGAGTATTAAGAACATTTGTAATTCTTAAGATAGTTAAGCTAGTTTTAAGTAATTTTGTCTAGCAAGTAAGGAAACAGAATAAATCGAATAAAATTATGTTAGAAAAAAAAAAAGAGTGATCGCCGGTGACTTCGCGGTGCCGGGTTCGAATCCCGAAGTGAAATTGAAATTTTCCTTTTTTTTCAAATTAAATAAAAACCAGACACTAAGTGTGACCAAAAAAGTGCGATGGAGCAAGTGGAGCGACCCGAGCTCGAAAAATCGGGTGATGTTGTACCGGTGGCTGGGACATCAGGCCACCAGGCAACACAAGATGAGCTGAGGAAGAAGAGGAGGAAGAAGCTCCAACCACAGCCCAACCTTGTGAAGCGCTGTTCCAGCCTGGGATCAGCGGACACAAAAATTGCGACCAAAGCCGCAACATCATTTACAGCAGCAACAACAACAACAAAAGCTGTAGCCACAACTACAGCAGCAGCAGCCAAAAGGCAGCAACCAATGGTCGACGACGTCGAGTACGAGTCGACAGAAGGGGAGGGGAGATTCTCCTACAGCGGGAGAGAGAATCCCTTCCACACGCTAACGTCATCGGAATCGGATGACGAAGAGGTAGAGGACCGGGAGCGGCTGGAAAAAAACCAGCGAGAGAGGGGGGAGCTGGACGCCCACATTCAAGCCCTCCAAATCAAACTGAGGGCCAGAAGAGCAGCCAAAGAGGCTGCACAACACAACAGCAGCAGCAGCAACAACAACAGCAGCAGCCGAAAAATCAGCAACAACAACAGCAGCAGCCAAAGCAGCAGCAACAACAACAGCAGCAGCAACAACAACAACAGCAGCAGCCAAAGCAGCAGCAGCAGCAACAACAACAGCAGCGGCCAAAGCAGCAGCAGCAACAACAACAACAACATCAAAAGAAGAAGGCACAGCAGAAGCAGCTGCAACAGCAGCAGCCAGCCAAAAAGGAGAGATGCCCTTCGATCAACGTCTTCAGACTGGAGACGAAGGACGTTGACATACTGTGTAAGTTGGCCACAAAAGAGTCATATTTTATTAAGTATAAGGGTCCACTATGGGTCTCTGTCCATTGCTTATCAATGGCAGACTATCACGTAGTCAAAGAAAGGTTAGCGGTGTCGGAGGCTGAGTTTTTCTCGTACACTCCGAAAGGGGAAAAGGTGCAGATCATGCTCCTTAAGGACGTGGATCCCGACACTGATCCCGATGAGATCCTCGCTATTCTGCGCCAAGCGCAGAGCGACGATGTCCAGGTCGTAGGGGTTAAGCCCTTCATCACTGCGGCATCGAGAAGGGAGAATAGGAAACTTCCTTTCTTCCTGGTTCAGGTCACCCCAGACAGCAAACTAGAGAGCCTAAAAAAAATGTCCCATTTAGGCACTCTGTCTGTTACATGGGAAACAATAAAAAAGACAAAGAACACACTCCAGTGTGTTCATTGTCAGAGGTTTGGGCATGCCGCGGCAAAATGCAATATGCAGTCTCGCTGTGTCAAATGCGCAGGAACCCACAATCGCGGGGAATGTCCTTTAGGGACCGATAAAGTCGAGGACAGGAGCAAACTGACGTGCGTGCTCTGTAAGACCAGCGGGCATCCTGCTAACTATCGGGGATGTCCTAAGGTCCAAGAATGGAGAAAAATTATACAGGCCAAACGTAAGGGAAAAATGGTAGAAGCGAGGCCAGTGCCCCGTGCTCCATGTCGCATCGGCTGGACGACTGGTGCAACAGACAGTGCCGAAAGTTACCCAGGTCCCAGTCGCCAGGCAACCAGAAGCAAATTTGGATGTGCAGACGATCCTGCTCTCTATCCAGAGGCAGATCGCTCTACTCCAAACCCAGTTCCAAAACCAATTACAAGAACAAGCAGCGCGAATAGACCTCATCTATTCGACGCTGTTTGGAGAGCCAAACGCAACATCGGTATAATGGCTGCGCAGGCACCCTGCAACCTTAAAATTCTAGCAGTGAATTTGAATTCACTGATCCGCCCTGAACGTAAATTAAATTTCGGTAACTTGTTGGAGACCCATAATCCTGATGTGTTGATGGTTTGCGAAACTAAGCTAAGCCAGACGCACCCACTCAGGTACAATTACAAATTACAATATTATTCGAAGAGATCGAAGCTACCTAGCTGGTGGAGTCGCGCTCTTAATAAAAAAAGGCCTTTGTCATAAGGTCGTGTATAGCGGTGAAGTGCGGAGATTCCAGGCCATAGAAACGTGTATCGCACGCATCCCCCTTCGGGGTGGTAAGCGGCTATATGTGATCGCTATCTATGCGACTGACAAGTCACGCATCAACCAATATTTCATTTCAGAGCTCGATACTCTTTTCACTAGCCTTCGACTGAGCTCGGAGGAGAACTACTATATCGTATCCGGGGACTTGAACTCGAGGCATATAGAGTGGGGCAACGTGGTGCATAACACCAGGGGGACCTCATTGTATAACTGGTTAGTAGAACACAATGTTGAGTTCAAGCTAGATTTGCTAGCAACCGATAGGCCATCGTATCCTAGAAGCGGGTCCTATCTGGATCTGATGCTGATAGACAAACGACTGACTATACTAGACGTGGAAAGACGCACACGGAACTGTCTAACTGCTGTTGAGTACGAGAGTGATCACTGCGGGCTCCTCGCAGTTATTCAGCTCCCGAACGAGGTGGAAGGACTGGAAGAGTATGTCCAGAGGCACCCTTATAATTATAATAAGGCCCGCTGGCCACGCTTCTCCAGGACTTTATCCACAGAACTACGTTCGAGTGGGATCAATCCGCCGACAAACAGAAACCTGACGAACGAAGAGGTTGACAGGTACCTCATACAAATGGACGACGTAGTCAAACGTACGATGGACAAAACAATCTCGAAGGTAGTTCAAATCGACAACAGCGATGTTTATCGAAATGCTACCATCGACGCACTTCACGTGCACAAAAGTAGGCTGCTGTCAAGACTCAAACTCTTGCACAGGCGTTTTACAGATCCGCAAAACGCGGAAGTCAGAGCATTGAAGTCGGAGATCAAGAACCTCCAACAGTTAATACGAATAAACTATAGCTTGGCTATAAGCTTGCACTGGGGCAACAAAATCCGGGCTGTACGATCCAACAACCCGGGTATGTTCCCGCAAGTAAATAAAATATTTCGGAGGAAAGACCAAAACGACATTCAAATCGTAAGACTTCCCAGGACGACAGACAACGAACACTTACTGACTTCAGTTGGCATCGATCCAGATGAGGCAGTGCTAGACAATGACTTCTTTGCGGTGGAAGATCCCCAGGAGAAGGTTACAGCTATTGGTGCAGTGTTCCAGAGAGTGTATACGGTCAACGAGGTTAGTAGGCCGAATCACGATCTGGAGAACAGAGCATTGCTCAACCACTTCTATCTCCGCAATGAGATAAGTCAATGGCGATCAGAGAATCCAGGGTTCACCAGGTTCAATGACGAGAACATAGCACATAGTGCCGTCGCCAATGATGGGAATCACATCTTGATTTCTCAAGAAGATCTCCAGGGTATCGTCCACTCGCTGAAGAAGAAAAAGTCAGTGGGAATCGATGGAATACCGAACATTGTGCTTCGCCATCTTCCCCCCGAAGCGGTCCAAATTTACACAACCCTGTTCAACAATGCGCTGAGTAATGCACATTACCCTACGCACTGGAAAACAGCTGTTGTTCAACCGATCCCTAAACGGGACAAAGATAAGTCCATTCCGACAAATCTTCGGTCGATCAGTCTTCTTCCCTGCATAAGCAAGGTTTTTGAAAAGATAGTCATTCGAGTTCTGAAGCAATGGGCTGATGAAAAGAAAATCATACCGGACAACCAGTTCGGATTCCGAGCGGGGCATGATACCATCAATGCCACGTCAAAACTGGTGTCCGACATACAATGGAATAAAAACAAAAATCAGTGCACGGGTGCCTGCCTGATTGACTTGGAGAAGGCGTTCGACACCGTTTGGTTAGAGGGCCTCTTCCTCAAGCTGGTCAGGCTTGGCATAAGTAAACCATTGCTATACATGGTCTATGACATGATAACAGGTAGAAAGTTCGTTGTGAAAAATGGTGACGTAACTTCCACTACGGTCTTTAACATTAAAAACGGTCTGCAACAGGGTTCCATCGGTTCCTTGATCTTGTTTTCCATATTCACTGCAGATCTTATAGGTTCCATGCCGCACTTAATTGCGTACGCCGACGACCTAGTTGCGTACAGATCAGGTCCGAAAGTATAGGTTATAAACATCTTGTTGCAGCGTGACTTCGAGAAAATCCAGAGATTTTGCGACGATTGGAAGCTGCTTATCAACTTCCAGAAGTGCAAAACTAGTCTTTTCCGGACCCCGTTGGACAGGGCAACGCGGGATACGCGCCAAAACTGGCGTAAGTTCGGCATAGTTGACCCGCATGGTCGGCCGTTAGCTGTAAAAAGTGTAGTTAGATATCTAGGCATTTGGCTGGATCAATATCTGTATTTTGACAAACATATAGATATTGCTCTGACGAAAGCCAGAAAAGCCTTTGCTGCGGCAAGAAGGTTGTTTTTCAGCAGCCAACTTGATACCAGAGTGAAGGTAATCTGCTACATGGCCCTAGTACGGCCTATTATGGTGTACGGTTGTCCATTGTGGTTCAACGTGAGTCCTTCCCAGATGGAAAAGATGAGGGTGTTCGAAAGGCAGTGTCTTAGGAGCTGTCTCCGTCTGTATCGTACACCCGAGTCTGAGTACAAGAAGTACTACCCTAACGAGGTCTTGTACAACGAGGCAAACGTGAATAGGGTAGATAATTTTATTATTAAACTAATCAGAAGGCACACTGCACGAGCTATGACCTCGCCCAACAGTCTGATCCTTGGGGCTTACTACCCCAATAGTATGTACCATGAAAGGGTGCGCCTTAACGGCTTTATTCCTCCCGAAGCATTCCTCTATCTAGACACAATTGGCCTAATACAGGATCCACAAGGATGTCCTATCATCTTCCATGTCTTACGCCGAACAGTGGATAGGCTACTTCAATACGAACCGGATGTCGTTCGCACCCACGAGGATCTCCTCCGGTCTGAACACACTCCACACTCCTCTTCGTTGTCAGAGGTTTGGGCATGCCGCGGCGAACTGCAATATGCAGTCTCGCTGTGTCAAATGCGCAGGAACCCACAATCGCGGGGAATGTCCTTTAGGGACCGATAAAGTTGATGATAGGAGCAAGCTGACGTGCGTGCTCTGTAAGACCAGCGGGCATCCTGCTAACTATCGAGGATGTCCTAAGGTCCAAGAATTGAGAAAAATTATACAGGCCAAACGTAAGGGAAAAATGGTAGAAGCGAGGCCAGTGCCCAGTGCTCCAGCTACCACTGTTACACCGGCAGTCTCCTATGCCCAAGTGGCATCGGCTGGACGACTGGTTCAACAGACAGTGCCGAAAGTTACCCAGGTCCCAGTGGCCAGGCAACCAGAAGCAAATTTGGATGTGCAGACGATCCTGCTCTCTATCCAGAGGCAGATCGCTCAACTCCAAACCCAGTTCCAAAACCAATTACAAGAACAAGCAGCGCAAATAGACCTCATCTATTCGACGCTGTTTGGAGAGCCAAACGCAACATCGGTATAATGGCTGCGCAGGCACCCTGCAACCTGAAAATTCTAGCAGTGAATTTGAATTCACTGATCCGCCCTGAACGTAAATTAAATTTCGGTAACTTGTTGGAGACCCATAATCCTGATGTGTTGATGGTTTGCGAAACTAAGCTAAGCCAGACGCATCCACTCAGGTACAAAAATTACAATATTATTCGAAGAGATCGAAGCTACCCAGCTGGTGGAGTCGCGCTCTTAATAAAAAAAGGCCTTTGTCATAAGGTCGTGTATAGCGGTGAAGTGCGGAGATTCCAGGCCATAGAAACGTGTATCGCACGCATCCCCCTTCGGGGTGGTAAGCGGCTATATGTGATCGCTATCTATGCGACTGACAAGTCACGCATCAACCAATATTTCATTTCAGAGCTCGATACTCTTTTCACTAGCCTTCGACTGAGCTCGGAGAAGAACTACTATATCGTAGCCGGGGACTTGAACTCGAGGCATATAGAGTGGGGCAATGTGGTGCATAACACCAGGGGGACCTCACAGTATAACTGGTTGGTAGAACACAATGTTGAGTTCAAGCTAGATTTGATAGCAACCGATAGGCCATCGTATCCTAGAAGCGGGTCCTATCTGGAT
Source organism: Eristalis intricaria (assembly GCA_964034865.1). Lineage (NCBI taxonomy): Eukaryota > Metazoa > Arthropoda > Insecta > Diptera > Syrphidae > Eristalis > Eristalis intricaria. Next base: position 76,956,199 of record OZ035876.1, read on the forward strand.
CTGATGCTGATAGACAAACGACTGACTATACTAGACGTGGAAAGACGCACACGGAACTGTCTAACTGCTGTTGAGTACGAGAGTGATCACTGCGGGCTCCTCGCAGTTATTCAGCTCCCGAACGAGGTGGAAGTACTGGAGGAGTATGTCCAGAGGCACCCTTATAATTATAATAAGGCCCGCTGGCCACGCTTCTCCAGGACTTTATCCACAGAACTACGTTCGAGTGGGATCAATCCACCGACAAACAGAAACCTGACGAACGAAGAGGTTGACTGGTACCTCATACAAATGAACGACGTACTCAAACGTACGATGGACAAAACAATCTCGAAGGTAGTTCAAATCGACAACAGCGATGTTTATCGAAATGCTACCATCGACGCACTTCACGTGCACAAAAGTAGGCTGCTGTCAAGACTCAAACTCTTGCACAGGCGTTTTACAGATCCGCAAAACGCGGAAGTCAAAGCATTGAAGTCGGAGATCAAGAACCTCCAACAGTTAATTCGAATAAACTATAGCTTGGCTATAAGCTTGCACTGGGGCAACAAAATCCGGGCTGTACGATCCAACAACCCGGGTATGTTCCCGCAAGTGAATAAAATATTTCGGAGGAAAGATCAAAACGACATTCAAATCGTAAGACTTCCCAGGACGACAGACAACGAACACTTACTGACTTCAGTTGGCATCGATCCAGATGAGGCAGTGCTAGACAATGACTTCTTTGCGGTGGAAGATCCCCAGGAGAAGGTTACAGCTATTGGTGCAGTGTTCCAGAGAGTGTATACGGTCAACGAGGTTAGTAGGCCGAATCACGATCTGGAGAACAGAGCCCTGCTAAACCACTTCTATCTCCGCAATGAGATAAGTCAATGGCGATCAGAGAATCCAGGGTTCACCAGGTTCAATGACGAGAACATGGCACATAGTGCCGTCGCCAATGATGGGAATCACATCTTGATTTCTCAAGAAGATCTCCAGGGTATCTTCCACTCGCTGAAGAAGAAAAAGTCAGTGGGAATCAATGGAATACCGAACATTGTGCTTCGCCATCTTCCCCCCGAAGCGGTCCAAATTTACACAACCCTGTTCAACAATGCGCTGAGTAATGCACATTACCCTACGCACTGGAAAACAGCTGTTGTTCAACCGATCCCTAAACGGGACAAAGATAAATCTTCGGTCGATCAGTCTTCTTCCCTGCATAAGCAAGGTTTTTGAAAAGATAGTCATTCGAGTTCTGAAGCAATGGGCTGATGAAAAGAAAATCATACCGGACAACCAGTTCGGATTCCGAGCGGGGCATGATACCATCAATGCCACGTCAAAACTGGTGTCCGACATACAATGGAATAAAAACAAAAATCAGTGCACGGGTGCCTGCCTGATTGACTTGGAGAAGGCGTTCGACACCGTTTGGTTAGAGGGCCTCTTCCTCAAGCTGGTCAGGCTTGGCATAAGTAAACCATTGCTATACATGGTCTATGACATGATAACAGGTAGAAAGTTCGTTGTGAAAAATGGTGACGTAACTTCCACTACGGTCTTTAACATTAAAAACGGTCTGCAACAGGGTTCCATCGGTTCCCCGATCTTGTTTTCCATATTCACTGCAGATCTTATAGGTTCCATGCCGCACTTAATTGCGTACGCCGACGACCTAGTTGCGTACAGATCAGGTCCGAAAGTATAGGTTATAAACATCTTGTTGCAGCGTGACTTCGAGAAAATCCAGAGATTTTGCGACGATTGGAAGCTGCTTATCAACTTCCAGAAGTGCAAAACTAGTCTTTTCCGGACCCCGTTGGACAGGGCAACGCGGGATACGCGCCAAAACTGGCGTAAGTTCGGCATAGTTGACCCGCATGGTCGGCCGTTAGCTGTAAAAAGTGTAGTTAGATATCTAGGCATTTGGCTGGATCAATATCTGTATTTTGACAAACATATAGATATTGCTCTGACGAAAGCCAGAAAAGCCTTTGCTGCGGCAAGAAGGTTGTTTTTCAGCAGCCTACTTGATACCAGAGTGAAGGTAATCTGCTACATGGCCCTAGTACGGCCCATTACGGTGTACGGTTGTCCATTGTGGTTCAACGTGAGTCCTTCCCAGATGGAAAAGATGAGGGTGTTCGAGAGGCAGTGTCTTAGGAGCTGTCTCCGTCTGTATCGCACACCCGATTCTGAGTACAAGAAGTACTACCCTAACGAGGTCTTGTACAACGAGGCAAACGTGAATAGGGTAGATAATTTTATTATTAAACTAATCAGAAGGCACACTGCACGAGCTATGACCTCGTCCAACAGTCTGATCTTTGGGGCTTACTACCCCAATAGTATGTACCATGAAAGGGTGCGCCTTAACGGCTTTATTCCTCCCGAAGCATTCCTCTATCTAGACACAATTGGCCTAATACAGGATCCACAAGGATGTCCTATCATCTTCCATGTCGTACGCCGAACAGTGGATAGGCGACTTCAATACGAACCGGATGTCGTTCGCACCTACGAGGATCTCCTCCGGTTCAGTAGAGCGATCCCCGCTCGAGATAGGAAAGAGTCTGCCAAAGAACGGCAATTTTACTGGTGGTTACACCAAAACCAGCCTCCGCCACCGCTAGCTTTTCAAGAGGATCAGATAGCTGACCATAGTGGCCAGCTTACATAGTTTCTAAGGTAGATATTAAGAAAAAAAAATTAAAAAACAAGAAATCCAAAAAAATTAATAAAACAACAAAACCAAAAAAAACAATATATGAATCAAAAACAAAAAAAAGGTGCATCACGGCGTATAAATTACATATGTTATGCATATACACAACATATACGCCCTGGTGCACGTGTCCGTACTGTTACGGACATAGTTAAGATAGTATTAAGTTTTATGTTAGGTTAAGTTAGTAATAAATAGTAATTAAGGTAGAATAAGGTAGTTTAAGTAGTTAAGTTTAGCCAAGTTTTTACAAGTTTTCTTGGCAAATGAAAAATAAAAGATTGTCTTAATGACTAAAAAAAAAAAAAACGTAGATTAAGCCGAAAGGCACATTTATAACATAGATTAGATTAGCTTAGAGTACCCGCATGGGGTCAGTAGGTTAGTATTAAGAACAATTGTAATTCTTAAGATAGTTAAGCTAGTTTTAAGTAATTTTGTCTAGCAAGTAAGAAATATAGAATTAATCAAATAAAATTGCATTAAAAAAAAAAAAAAAAAAAAAGAGTGATCGCCGGTGACTTCGTGGTGCCGGGTTCAAATACCGGAAAAAGTGGAATCTTTCTTTTTTTTTTAAATTAAAATAAATAAAGACACATAGTGTGAAACAAAAGTGAAATGGAGCCAGTGGAGCGACCCGAGCTCATAAAATCGGGTGATGTTGTACCGGTGGCTTTGAAATCGGACCACCAGACAACAAATGAAGAGGGGAGGAAGAAGAGGAGGAAGAAGCTCCAGCCGCAACCCAATCTAATAAAGCGCCGTTCCAGCCTTGGATCAGGTGACGCAAACAAAACAGCAGCAGTAACAACAACAACAATTGCAGCGACAACAAAAGCAGCAACATCCAGAATGGTCGACGACGTAGAATACGAGTCGACTGAAGGGGAGGGGAGATTCTCCTACAGCGGGAAAGAGAACCCCTTCCACACTCTAACGTCCTCTGAATCGGAGGACGAAGATGAAGAGGACCGGGAGCAGCTGGAAAAGAGCCAGCGAGAGAGGGAGGAGCTGGACGCCCACATCCAAGCACTCCAAACTAAATTAAGGGCCAGGAGAGCAGCCAAAGAGGCTGCACAACAACAACAGCAGCTACAAAAACAGCAGCAACAGCAACAACAACAGCAGCAGCCAAAAAAGCAGCAACAACAACAGCAGCAGCCAAAGCAGCAGCAACAACAACAGCAGCAGCAACAACAACAGCAGCAGCAACAACAACAGCAGCAGCCAAAGAAGCAGCAGCAACAACAACAGCAGCAGCCAAAGCAGCAGCAACAACAACAACAACATCAGAAGAAGAAGGCACAGCAGAAGCAACCGCAACAGCAGCAGCCAGCCAAAACGGAGAGATGCCCTCCAATCAACGTCTTCGGACTGGAGACGAAGGACGTTGACATACTGTGTAAGTTGGCCACAAAAGAGTCATATTTCATTAAGTATAAGGGTCCACTACGGGTATCTGTCCATTGCTTAACAATGGCAGACTATCACGTAGTCAAAGAAAGGTTAGCGGTGTCGGAGGCTGAGTTTTTCTCGTACACTCCGAAAGGGGAAAAGGTGCAGACCATGCTCCTTAAGGACGTGGATCCCGACACTGATCCCGATGAGATCCTCGCTATTCTGCGCCAAGCGCAGAGCGACGATGTCCAGGTCGTAGAGGTTAAGCCCTTCATCACTGCGGCATCGAGAAGGGAGAATAGGAAACTTCCTTTCTTCCTAGTTCAGGTCACCCCAGACAGCAAACTAGAGAGCCTAAAAAAAATTACCCATTTAGGCACTCTGTCTGTTACATGGGAAACAATAAAAAAGACAAAGAACACGCTCCAGTGTGTTCGTTGTCAGAGGTTTGGGCATGCCGCGGCGAACTGCAATATGCAGTCTCGCTGTGTCAAATGCGCAGGAACCCACAATCGCGGGGAATGTCCTTTAGGGACCGATAAAGTCGAGGACAGGAGCAAACTGATGTGCGTGCTCTGTAAGACCAGCGGACACCCTGCAAACTATCGGGGATGTCCTAAGGTCCAAGAAATGAGGAAAATTATACAGGCCAAACGTAATGGAAAAATGGTAGAAGCGAGGCCAGTGCCCAGTGCTCCAGCTACCACTGTTACACCGGCAGTCTCCTATGCCCAAGTGGCATCGGCTGGACGACTGGTTCAACAGACAGTGCCGAAAGTTACCCAGGTCCCAGTGGCCAGGCAACCAGAAGCAAATTTGGATGTGCAGACGATCCTGCTCTCTATCCAGAGGCAGATCGCTCAACTCCAAACCCAGTTCCAAAACCAATTACAAGAACAAGCAGCGCAAATAGACCTCATCTATTCGACGCTGTTTGGAGAGCCAAACGCAACATCGGTATAATGGCTGCGCAGGCACCCTGCAACCTGAAAATTCTAGCAGTGAATGTGAATTCACTGATCCGCCCTGAACGTCAATTAAATTTCGGTAACTTGTTGCAGACCCATAATCCTGATGTGTTGATGGTTTGCGAAACTAAGCTAAGCCAGACGCACTCACTCAGGTACAAAAATTACAATATTATTCGAAGAGATCGAAGCTACCTAGCTGGTGGAGTCGCGCTCTTAATAAAAAAAGGCCTTTGTCATAAGGTCGTGTATAGCGGTGAAGTGCGGAGATTCCAGGCCATAGAAACGTGTATCGCACGCATCCCCCTTCGGGGTGGTAAGCGGCTATATGTGATCGCTATCTATGCGACTGACAAGTCACGCATCAACCAATATTTCATTTCAGAGCTCGATACTCTTTTCACTAGCCTTCGACTGAGCTCGGAGAAGAACTACTATATCGTAGCCGGGGACTTGAACTCGAGGCATATAGAGTGGGGCAATGTGGTGCATAACACCAGGGGGACCTCACAGTATAACTGGTTGGTAGAACACAATGTTGAGTTCAAGCTAGATTTGATAGCAACCGATAGGCCATCGTATCCTAGAAGCGGGTCCTATCTGGATCTGATGCTGATAGACAAACGACTGACTATACTAGACGTGGAAAGACGCACACGGAACTGTCTAACTGCTGTTGAGTACGAGAGTGATCACTGCGGGCTCCTCGCAGTTATTCAGCTCCCGAACGAGGTGGAAGTACTGGAGGAGTATGTCCAGAGGCACCCTTATAATTATAATAAGGCCCGCTGGCCACGCTTCTCCAGGACTTTATCCACAGAACTACGTTCGAGTGGGATCAATCCACCGACAAACAGAAACCTGACGAACGAAGAGGTTGACAGGTACCTCATACAAATGGACGACGTAGTCAAACGTACGATGGACAAAACAATTCCGAAGGTAGTTCAAATCGACAACAGCGATGTTTATCAAAATGCTACCATCGATGCACTTCACGTGCACAAAAGTAGGCTGCTGTCAAGACTCAAACTCTTGCACAGGCGTTTTACAGATCCGCAAAACGCGGAAGTCAGAGCATTGAAGTCGGAGATCAAGAACCTCCAACAGTTAATACGAATAAACTATAGCTTGGCTATAAGCTTGCACTGGGGCAACAAAATCCGGGCTGTACGATCCAACAACCCGGGTATGTTCCCGCAAGTAAATAAAATATTTCGGAGGAAAGATCAAAACGACATTCAAATCGTAAGACTTCCCAGGACGACAGACAACGAACACTTACTGACTTCAGTTGGCATCGATCCAGATGAGGCAGTGCTAGACAATGACTTCTTTGCGGTGGAAGATCCCCAGGAGAAGGTTACAGCTATTGGTGCAGTGTTCCAGAGAGTGTATACGGTCAACGAGGTTAGTAGGCCGAATCACGATCTGGAGAACAGAGCATTGCTAAACCACTTCTATCTCCGCAATGAGATAAGTCAATGGCGATCAGAGAATCCAGGTTTCACCAGGTTCAATGACGAGAACATGGCACATAGTGCCGTCGCCAATGATGGGAATCACATCTTGATTTCTCAAGAAGATCTCCAGGGTATCTTCCACTCGCTGAAGAAGAAAAAGTCAGTGGGAATCGATGGAATACCGAACATTGTGCTTCGCCATCTTCCCCCCGAAGCGGTCCAAATTTACACAACCTTGTTCAACAATGCGCTGAGTAATGCACATTACCCCACGCACTGGAAAACAGCTGTAGTTCAACCGATCCCTAAACGGGACAAAGATAAGTCCATTCCCTTCGGTCGATCAGTCTTCTTCCCTGCATAAGCAAGGTTTTTGAAAAGATAGTCATTCGAGTTCTGAAGCAATGGGCTGATGAAAAGAAAATCATACCGGACAACCAGTTCGGATTCCGAGCGGGGCATGATACCATTAATGCCGCGTCAAAACTGGTGTCCGACATACAATGGAATAAAAACAAAAATCAGTGCACGGGTGCCTGCCTGATTGACTTGGAGAAGGCGTTCGACACCGTTTGGTTAGAGGGCCTCTTCCTCAAGTTGGTCAGGCTTGGCATAAGTAAACCATTGCTATACATGGTCTATGACATGATAACAGGTAGAAAGTTCGTTGTGAAAAATGGTGACGTAACTTCCACTACGGTCTTTAACATTAAAAACGGTCTGCAACAGGGGGCCATTGGTTCCCCGATCCTGTTTTCCATATTCACTGCAGATCTTATAGGTTCCATGCCGCACTTAATTGCGTACGCCGACGACCTAGTTGCGTACAGATCAGGTCCGAAGGTCGAGGTAATAAACATCTTGTTGCAGCGTGACTTCGAGAAAATCCAGCGATTTTGCGACGACTGGAAGTTGCTTATCAACTTCCAGAAATGCGAAACTAGTCTTTTCCGGACCCCGTTGGACAGGGCATCGCGGGATACGCGCCAAAACTGGCGTAAGTTCGCCATAGTTGACCCGCATGGTCGGCCGTTAGCTGTAAAAAGTGTAGTTAGATATCTAGGCATTTGGCTGGATCAATATCTGTATTTTGACAAACATATAGATATTGCTCTGACGAAAGCCAGAAAAGCCTTTGCTGCGGCAAGAAGGTTGTTTTTCAGCAGCCAACTTGATACCAGAGTGAAGGTAATCTGCTACATGGCCCTAGTACGGCCTATTATGGTGTACGGTTGTCCATTGTGGTTCAACGTGAGTCCTTCCCAGATGGAAAAGATGAGGGTGTTCGAGAGCCAGTGTCTTAGGAGCTGTCTCCGTCTGTATCGCACACCCGAGTCTGAGTACAAGAAGTACTACCCTAACGAGGTCTTGTACAACGAGGCAAACGTGAATAGGGTAGATAATTTTATTATTAAAGTAATCAGAAGGCACACTGCACGAGCTATGACCTCGTCCAACAGTCTGATCTTTGGGGCTTACTACCCCAATAGTATGTACCATGAAAGGGTGCGCCTTAACGGCTTTATTCCTCCCGAAGTATTCCTCTATCTAGACACAATTGGCCTAATACAGGATCCACAAGGATGTCCTATCATCTTCCATGTCGTACGCCGAACAGTGGATAGGCGACTTCAATACGAACCGGATGTCGTTCGCACCCACGAGGATCTCCTCCGGTTCAGTAGAGCGATCCCCGCTCGAGATAGGAAAGAGTCTGCCAAAGAACGGCAATTTTACTGGTGGTTACACCAAAACCAGCCTCCGCCACCGCTAGCATTTCCACAGGATCAGATAGCTGACCATTGTGGCCAGCTTACATAGTTTTTTAAGGTAGATGTAAGAAAAAAAAAAAATAATAAAACATTAAATCCAAAAAAAATATATATATATATATATGAAATAAAAACAAAAAAAGGTGCATCACGGCGTATAAATTATATATGTTATGCATATACACAACATATACGCCCTGGTGCACGTGTCCGTACTGTTACGGACATAGTAAAGATAGTATTAAGTTTTATTTAGGGTAAGTTAGTATAAGGTAGGTTAAGTAGTTAGGTTTAGCCAAGTTTTTTATAAGTTTTCTTGGCAAAGTAATAAATAAATAAAAGATTGTCACTAAAGTTTAAAAAAAAAAAACGTAGATTAAGCCGAAAGGCACATTTATAACATAGATTAGATTAGCTAGGAGTACCCGCATAGGGTCAGTAGGTTAGTATTAAGAACAATTGGAATTCTTAAGTTAGTTAAGCTAGTTTTAAGTAATTTTGTCTGGCAAGTAAGAAATATAAAATAAATTAAATAAAATTGCATTAACAAAAAAAAAAAAAAGAATCGGTAGCTTCTCGGTAGAGTGTTCGCCGGTGACTTCGCGGTGCCGGGTTCGAATCCCGAAGAAAAATTGAAAACTTTTTTTTCTAAATTAAACCAAAATAAAGACACAAAGTGTGAAAAACAAGTGATATGGAACCAGTGGAGCGACCCGAGCTCAAAAAATCGGGTGATGTTGTACCGGTGGCTTTGACACCGGACCACCAGTCAAGAAATGAAGAGGAGAGGAAGAAGCTCCAGCCTCAGCCCAACCTCGTAAAGCGCCGGTCCAGCCTTGGATCAGGTGACGGGAAAATTGCGGCTAAAGGCCCAAACAAAACAGCAGCAGTAACAACAACAACAATTGCAGCGACAACAACAGCAGCAACATCCAGAATGGTCGACGACGTAGAATCCGAGTCGACTGAAGGGGAGGGGAGATTCTCCTACAGCGGGAAAGAGAACCCCTTCCACACTCTAACGTCCTCTGAATCGGAGGACGAAGATGAAGAGGACCGGGAGCAGCTGGAAAAGAGCCAGCGAGAGAGGGAGGCGCTGGACGCCCACATCCAAGCCCTTCAAACTAAATAAAGGGCCAAGAGAGCAGCCAAAGAGGCTGCACAACAACAACAGCAGCTACAAAAACAGCAGCAACAGCAACAACAACAGCAGCAGCCAAAGAAGCAGCAGCAACAACGACAATATCAGCAGAAGAAGGAGCAGCAGAAGCAACCGCAGCAGCAGCAGCCGGCCAAAACGGAGAGATGCCCGCCAATCAACGTCTTCGGACTGGAGACGAAGGACGTTGATATATTATGTAAGTTGGTCACTAAGCAGTCCTACTTTATTAAATATAAGGGTCCGTTGAAAGTTTCTGTCCATTGCTTATCAATGGCAGACTATTACGTAGTGAAAGAAAGGCTAGCGGTGTCGGAGGCCGAGTTTTCTCCTACACCCCAAAAAGGGAAAAGGTGCAGACCATGCTCCTCAAGGACGTGGATCCTGACACTGATCCCGAGGAGATCCTCGCTATTCTGCGCCAAGCGCAGAGCGACGATGTCCAGGTCGTAGGGGTTAAGCCCTTCATCACTGCGGCATCGAGAAGGGAGAACAGGAAACTTCCTTTCTTCCTAGTGCAGGTCACCCCAGACAGCAAACTAGAGAGCCTAAACAAAATTACCCATTTAGGCACTCTGTCTGTTACATGGGAAACAATAAAAAAGACAAAGAACACACTCCAGTGTGTTCGTTGTCAGAGGTTTGGGCATGCCGCGGCGAACTGCAATATGCAGTCTCGTTGTGTCAAATGCGCAGGAACCCACAATCGCGGGGAATGTTCCTTAGGGACCGATAAAGTTGATGATAGGAGCAAGCTGACGTGCGCGCTCTGTAAGACCAGCGGGCATCCTGCTAACTATCGAGGATGTCCTATGGTCCAAGAAACGAGAAAAATTATACAAGCCAAACGTAATGGAAAAATGGTAGAAGTGAGGCCAGTGCCCCGTGCTCCAGCTACCACTGTTACACCGGCAGTCTCCTATGCCCAAGTGGCATCGGCTGGGCGACCGATTCAACAGACAGTGCCGAAAGTTACCCAGGTCCCTGTGGCCAGGCAACCAGAAGCAAATTTTGATGTGCAAACGATCCTGCTCTCTATGCAGAGGCAGACCGCTCAACTCCAAACTCAATTCCAGAACCAGTTACAAGAACAAGCAGCGCGAATAGACCTCATCTATTCGGCGCTGTTTGGAGAGCCAAACGCAACATCGGTATAATGACTGCGCAGGCACCCTGCAACCTTAAAATTCTAGCAGTGAATTTGAATTCACTGATCCGCCCTGAACGTAAATTAAATTTCGGTAACTTGTTGGAGACCCATAATCCTGATGTGTTGATGGTTTGCGAAACTAAGCTAAGCCAGACGCACCCACTCAGGTACAAAAATTACAATATCTTTAGAAGAGATCGAAACTACCTAGCTGGTGGAGTTGCACTCTTAATCAAAAAAGGCCTTTGTCATAAGGTCGTGTATAGCGGTGAAGTGCGGAGATTCCAGGCCATAGAAACGTGTATCGCACGCATCCCCCTTCGGGGTGGTAAGCGCCTCTATGTGATCGCTATCTATGCGACTGACAAGTCACGCATCAACCAATATTTCATTTCAGAGCTTCGACTGAGCTCGGAGGAGAACTACTATATCGTAGCTGGGGACTTGAACTCGAGGCATATAGAGTGGGCCACGTGGTGCATAACACCAGGGGGACCTCATTGTATAACTGGTTGGTAGAACACAATGTTGAGTTCAAGGTAGATTTGCTAGCAACCGATAGGCCATCGTATCCTAGAAGCGGGTCCTATCTGGATCTGATGCTGATAGACAAACGACTGACTATACTAGACGTGGAAAGACGCACACGGAACTGTCTAACTGCTGTTGAGTACGAGAGTGATCACTGCGGGCTCCTCGCAGTTATTCAGCTCCCGAACGAGGTGGAAGTACTGGAGGAGTATGTCCAGAGGCACCCTTATAATTATAATAAGGCCCGCTGGCCACGCTTCTCTAGGACTTTATCCACAGAACTACGTTCGAGTGGGATCAATCCACCGACAAACAGAAACCTGACGAACGAAGAGGTTGACAGGTACCTCATACAAATGGACGACGTAGTCAAACGTACGATGGACAAAACAATTCCGAAGGTAGTTCAAATCGACAACAGCGATGTTTATCAAAATGCTACCATCGATGCACTTCACGTGCACAAAAGTAGGCTGCTGTCAAGACTCAAACTCTTGCACAGGCGTTTTACATATCCGCAAAACGCGGAAGTCAGAGCATTGAAGTCGGAGATAAAGAACCTCCAACAGTTAATACGCATAAACTATAGCTTGGCTATAAGCTTGCACTGGGGCAACAAAATCCGGGCTGTACGATCCAACAACCCGGGTATGTTCCCACAAGTAAATAAAATATTTCGGAGGAAAGGTCAAAACGACATTCAAATCGTAAGGCTTCCCAGGACGACAGACAACGAACACTTACTGACTTCAGTTGGCATTGATCCAGATGAGGCAGTGCTAGACAATGACTTCTTTGCGGGGAAAGATCCCCAGGAGAAGGTTACAGCTCTTGGTGCAGTGTTCCAGAGAGTGTATACGGTCACCGAGGTTAGTAGGCCGAATCACGATCTGGAGAACGGAGCCCTGCTAAACCACTTCTATCTCCGCAATGAGATAAGTCAATGGCGATCAGAGAATCCAGGTTTCACCAGGTTCAATGACGAGAACATGGCACATAGTGCCGTCGCCAATAATAGGAATCACATCTTGATTTCTCAAGAAGATCTCCAGGGTATCTTCCACTCGCTGAAGAAGAAAACGTCTGTGGGAATCGATGGAATACCGAACATTGTGCTTCGCCATCTTCCCCCCGAAGCGGTCCAAATTTACACAACCTTGTTCAACAATGCGCTGAGTAATGCACATTACCCTACGCACTGGAAAACAGCTGTTGTTCAACCGATCTCTTCGAATAATATTACAATATTATTCGAAGAGATCGAAGCTACCCAGCTGGTGGAGTCGCGCTCTTAAAAAAAAAAAGCCTTTGTCATAAGGTCGTGTATAGCGGTGAAGTGCGGAGATTCCAGGCCATAGAAACGTGTATCGCACGCATCCCCCTTCGGGGTGGTAAGCGGCTATATGTGATCGCTATATATGCGACTGACAAGTCACTGGATCTCAAGTCAACCGATCCCTAAACGGGACAAAGATAAGTCCATTCCGACAAATCTTCGGTCGATCAGTCTTCTTCCCTGCATAAGCAAGGTTTTTGAAAAGATAGTCATTCGAGTTCTGAAGCAATGGGCTGATGAAAAGAAAATCATACCGGACAACCAGTTCGGATTCCGAGCGGGGCATGATACCATCAATGCCACGTCAAAACTGGTGTCCGACATACAATGGAATAAAAACAAAAATCAGTGCACGGGTGCCTGCCTGATTGACTTGGAGAAGGCGTTCGACACCGTTTGGTTAGAGGGCCTCTTCCTCAAGCTGGTCAGGCTTGGCATAAGTAAACCATTGCTATACATGGTCTATGACATGATAACAGGTAGAAAGTTCGTTGTGAAAAATGGTGACGTAACTTCCACTACGGTCTTTAACATTAAAAACGGTCTGCAACAGGGTTCCATCGGTTCCCCGATCTTGTTTTCCATATTCACTGCAGATCTTATAGGTTCCATGCCGCACTTAATTGCGTACGCCGACGACCTAGTTGCGTACAGATCAGGTCCGAAAGTATAGGTTATAAACATCTTGTTGCAGCGTGACTTCGAGAAAATCCAGAGATTTTGCGACGATTGGAAGCTGCTTATCAACTTCCAGAAGTGCAAAACTAGTCTTTTCCGGACCCCGTTGGACAGGGCAACGCGGGATACGCGCCAAAACTGGCGTAAGTTCGGCATAGTTGACCCGCATGGTCGGCCGTTAGCTGTAAAAAGTGTAGTTAGATATCTAGGCATTTGGCTGGATCAATATCTGTATTTTGACAAACATATAGATATTGCTCTGACGAAAGCCAGAAAAGCCTTTGCTGCGGCAAGAAGGTTGTTTTTCAGCAGCCTACTTGATACCAGAGTGAAGGTAATCTGCTACATGGCCCTAGTACGGCCCATTACGGTGTACGGTTGTCCATTGTGGTTCAACGTGAGTCCTTCCCAGATGGAAAAGATGAGGGTGTTCGAGAGGCAGTGTCTTAGGAGCTGTCTCCGTCTGTATCGCACACCCGATTCTGAGTACAAGAAGTACTACCCTAACGAGGTCTTGTACAACGAGGCAAACGTGAATAGGGTAGATAATTTTATTATTAAACTAATCAGAAGGCACACTGCATGAGCTATGACCTCGTCCAACAGTCTGATCTTTGGGGCTTACTACCCCAATAGTATGTACCATGAAAGGGTGCGCCTTAACGGCTTTATTCCTCCCGAAGCATTCCTCTATCTAGACACAATTGGCCTAATACAGGACTAAATACATACTATCATCTTCCATGTCGTACGCCGAACAGTGGATAGGCGACTTCAATACGAACCGGATGTCTTTCGCACCCACGAGGATCTCCTCCGGTTCAGTAGAGCGATCCCCGCTCGAGATAGGAAAGAGTCTGCCAAAGAACGGCAATTTTACTGGTGGTTACACCAAAAGCAGCCTCCGCCACCGCTAGCTTTTCAAGAGGATCAGATAGCTGACCATTGTGGCCAGCTTACATAGTTTTTTAAGGTAGATGTAAGAAAAAAAAAAAATAATAAAACATTAAATCCAAAAAAAATATATATATATATATATGAAATAAAAACAAAAAAAGGTGCATCACGGCGTATAAATTATATATGTTATGCATATACACAACATATACGCCCTGGTGCACGTGTCCGTACTGTTACGGACATAGTAAAGATAGTATTAAGTTTTATTTAGGGTAAGTTAGTATAAGGTAGGTTAAGTAGTTAGGTTTAGCCAAGTTTTTTATAAGTTTTCTTGGCAAAGTAATAAATAAATAAAAGATTGTCACTAAAGTTTAAAAAAAAAAAAACGTAGATTAAGCCGAAAGGCACATTTATAACATAGATTAGATTAGCTAGGAGTACCCGCATAGGGTCAGTAGGTTAGTATTAAGAACAATTGGAATTCTTAAGTTAGTTAAGCTAGTTTTAAGTAATTTTGTCTGGCAAGTAAGAAATATAAAATAAATTAAATAAAATTGCATTAACAAAAAAAAAAAAAAGAATCGGTAGCTTCTCGGTAGAGTGTTCGCCGGTGACTTCGCGGTGCCGGGTTCGAATCCCGAAGAAAAATTGAAAACTTTTTTTTCTAAATTAAACCAAAATAAAGACACAAAGTGTGAAAAACAAGTGATATGGAACCAGTGGAGCGACCCGAGCTCAAAAAATCGGGTGATGTTGTACCGGTGGCTTTGACACCGGACCACCAGTCAAGAAATGAAGAGGAGAGGAAGAAGCTCCAGCCTCAGCCCAACCTCGTAAAGCGCCGGTCCAGCCTTGGATCAGGTGACGGGAAAATTGCGGCTAAAGCCGCAAACAAAACAGCAGCAGTAACAACAACAACAATTGCAGCGACAACAACAGCAGCAACATCCAGAATGGTCGACGACGTAGAATCCGAGTCGACTGAAGGGGAGGGGAGATTCTCCTACAGCGGGAAAGAGAACCCTTTCCACACTCTAACGTCCTCTGAATCGGAGGACGAAGATGAAGAGGACCGGGAGCAGCTGGAAAAGAGCCAGCGAGAGAGGGAGGCGCTGGACGCCCACATCCAAGCCCTTCAAACTAAATTAAGGGCCAA
Organism: Eristalis intricaria; assembly: GCA_964034865.1. Classification (NCBI taxonomy): domain Eukaryota; kingdom Metazoa; phylum Arthropoda; class Insecta; order Diptera; family Syrphidae; genus Eristalis; species Eristalis intricaria. The sequence goes on from OZ035876.1 coordinate 76,971,426, forward strand.
GAGAGCAGCCAAAGAGGCTGCACAACAACAACAGCAGCTACAAAAACAGCAGCAACAGCAACAACAACAGCAGCAGCCAAAGAAGCAGCAGCAACAACGACAATATCAGCAGAAGAAGGAGCAGCAGAAGCAACCGCAGCAGCAGCAGCCAGCCAAAACGGAGAGATGCCCGCCAATCAACGTCTTCGGACTGGAGACGAAGGACGTTGATATATTATGTAAGTTGGTCACTAAGCAGTCCTACTTTATTAAATATAAGGGTCCGTTGAAAGTTTCTGTCCATTGCTTATCAATGGCAGACTATTACGTAGTGAAAGAAAGGCTAGCGGTGTCGGAGGCCGAGTTTTCTCCTACACCCCAAAAAGGGAAAAGGTGCAGACCATGCTCCTCAAGGACGTGGATCCTGACACTGATCCCGAGGAGATCCTCGCTATTCTGCGCCAAGCGCAGAGCGACGATGTCCAGGTCGTAGGGGTTAAGCCCTTCATCACTGCGGCATCGAGAAGGGAGAACAGGAAACTTCCTTTCTTCCTAGTGCAGGTCACCCCAGACAGCAAACTAGAGAGCCTAAACAAAATTACCCATTTAGGCACTCTGTCTGTTACATGGGAAACAATAAAAAAGACAAAGAACACACTCCAGTGTGTTCGTTGTCAGAGGTTTGGGCATGCCGCGGCGAACTGCAATATGCAGTCTCGTTGTGTCAAATGCGCAGGAACCCACAATCGCGGGGAATGTCCCTTAGGGACCGATAAAGTTGATGATAGGAGCAAGCTGACGTGCGCGCTCTGTAAGACCAGCGGGCATCCTGCTAACTATCGAGGATGTCCTATGGTCCAAGAAACGAGAAAAATTATACAAGCCAAACGTAATGGAAAAATGGTAGAAGTGAGGCCAGTGCCCCGTGCTCCAGCTACCACTGTTACACCGGCAGTCTCCTATGCCCAAGTGGCATCGGCTGGGCGACCGATTCAACAGACAGTGCCGAAAGTTACCCAGGTCCCTGTGGCCAGGCAACCAGAAGCAAATTTTGATGTGCAAACGATCCTGCTCTCTATGCAGAGGCAGACCGCTCAACTCCAAACTCAATTCCAGAACCAGTTACAAGAACAAGCAGCGCGAATAGACCTCATCTATTCGGCGCTGTTTGGAGAGCCAAACGCAACATCGGTATAATGACTGCGCAGGCACCCTGCAACCTTAAAATTCTAGCAGTGAATTTGAATTCACTGATCCGCCCTGAACGTAAATTAAATTTCGGTAACTTGTTGGAGACCCATAATCCTGATGTGTTGATGGTTTGCGAAACTAAGCTAAGCCAGACGCACCCACTCAGGTACAAAAATTACAATATCTTTAGAAGAGATCGAAACTACCTAGCTGGTGGAGTTGCACTCTTAATCAAAAAAGGCCTTTGTCATAAGGTCGTGTATAGCGGTGAAGTGCGGAGATTCCAGGCCATAGAAACGTGTATCGCACGCATCCCCCTTCGGGGTGGTAAGCGCCTCTATGTGATCGCTATCTATGCGACTGACAAGTCACGCATCAACCAATATTTCATTTCAGAGCTTCGACTGAGCTCGGAGGAGAACTACTATATCGTAGCTGGGGACTTGAACTCGAGGCATATAGAGTGGGCCACGTGGTGCATAACACCAGGGGGACCTCATTGTATAACTGGTTGGTAGAACACAATGTTGAGTTCAAGGTAGATTTGCTAGCAACCGATAGGCCATCGTATCCTAGAAGCGGGTCCTATCTGGATCTGATGCTGATAGACAAACGACTGACTATACTAGACGTGGAAAGACGCACACGGAACTGTCTAACTGCTGTTGAGTACGAGAGTGATCACTGCGGGCTCCTCGCAGTTATTCAGCTCCCGAACGAGGTGGAAGTACTGGAGGAGTATGTCCAGAGGCACCCTTATAATTATAATAAGGCCCGCTGGCCACGCTTCTCTAGGACTTTATCCACAGAACTACGTTCGAGTGGGATCAATCCACCGACAAACAGAAACCTGACGAACGAAGAGGTTGACAGGTACCTCATACAAATGGACGACGTAGTCAAACGTACGATGGACAAAACAATTCCGAAGGTAGTTCAAATCGACAACAGCGATGTTTATCAAAATGCTACCATCGATGCACTTCACGTGCACAAAAGTAGGCCGCTGTCAAGACTCAAACTCTTGCACAGGCGTTTTACATATCCGCAAAACGCGGAAGTCAGAGCATTGAAGTCGGAGATAAAGAACCTCCAACAGTTAATACGCATAAACTATAGCTTGGCTATAAGCTTGCACTGGGGCAACAAAATCCGGGCTGTACGATCCAACAACCCGGGTATGTTCCCGCAAGTGAATAAAATATTTCGGAGGAAAGATCAAAACGACATTCAAATCGTAAGACTTCCCAGGACGACAGACAACGAACACTTACTGACTTCAGTTGGCATCGATCCAGATGAGGCAGTGCTAGACAATGACTTCTTTGCGGTGGAAGATCCCCAGGAGAAGGTTACAGCTATTGGTGCAGTGTTCCAGAGAGTGTATACGGTCAACGAGGTTAGTAGGCCGAATCACGATCTGGAGAACAGAGCCCTGCTAAACCACTTCTATCTCCGCAATGAGATAAGTCAATGGCGATCAGAGAATCCAGGGTTAACCAGGTTCAATGACGAGAACATGGCACATAGTGCCGTCGCCAATGATGGGAATCACATCTTGATTTCTCAAGAAGATCTCCAGGGTATCTTCCACTCGCTGAAGAAGAAAAAGTCAGTGGGAATCGATGGAATACCGAACATTGTGCTTCGCCATCTTCCCCCCGAAGCGGTCCAAATTTACACAACCCTGTTCAACAATGCGCTGAGTAATGCACATTACCCTACGCACTGGAAAACAGCTGTTGTTCAACCGATCCCTAAACGGGACAAAGATAAGTCCATTCCGACAAATCTTCGGTCGATCAGTCTTCTTCCCTGCATAAGCAAGGTTTTTGAAAAGATAGTCATTCGAGTTCTGAAGCAATGGGCTGATGAAAAGAAAATCATACCGGACAACCAGTTCGGATTCCGAGCGGGGCATGATACCATCAATGCCACGTCAAAACTGGTGTCCGACATACAATGGAATAAAAACAAAAATCAGTGCACGGGTGCCTGCCTGATTGACTTGGAGAAGGCGTTCGACACCGTTTGGTTAGAGGGCCTCTTCCTCAAGCTGGTCAGGCTTGGCATAAGTAAACCATTGCTATACATGGTCTATGACATGATAACAGGTAGAAAGTTCGTTGTGAAAAATGGTGACGTAACTTCCACTACGGTCTTTAACATTAAAAACGGTCTGCAACAGGGTTCCATCGGTTCCCCGATCTTGTTTTCCATATTCACTGCAGATCTTATAGGTTCCATGCCGCACTTAATTGCGTACGCCGACGACCTAGTTGCGTACAGATCAGGTCCGAAAGTATAGGTTATAAACATCTTGTTGCAGCGTGACTTCGAGAAAATCCAGAGATTTTGCGACGATTGGAAGCTGCTTATCAACTTCCAGAAGTGCAAAACTAGTCTTTTCCGGACCCCGTTGGACAGGGCAACGCGGGATACGCGCCAAAACTGGCGTAAGTTCGGCATAGTTGACCCGCATGGTCGGCCGTTAGCTGTAAAAAGTGTAGTTAGATATCTAGGCATTTGGCTGGATCAATATCTGTATTTTGACAAACATATAGATATTGCTCTGACGAAAGCCAGAAAAGCCTTTGCTGCGGCAAGAAGGTTGTTTTTCAGCAGCCTACTTGATACCAGAGTGAAGGTAATCTGCTACATGGCCCTAGTACGGCCTATTATGGTGTACGGTTGTCCATTGTGGTTCAACGTGAGTCCTTCCCAGATGGAAAAGATGAGGGTGTTCGAAAGGCAGTGTCTTAGGAGCTGTCTCCGTCTGTATCGTACACCCGAGTCTGAGTACAAGAAGTACTACCCTAACGAGGTCTTGTACAACAAGGCAAACGTGAATAGGGTAGATAATTTTATTATTAAACTAATCAGAAGGCACACTGCACGAGCTATGACCTCGTCCAACAGTCTGATCCTTGGGGCTTACTACCCCAATAGTATGTAAGGGTGCGCCTTAACGGCTTTATTCCTCCCGAAGCATTCCTCTATCTAGACACAATTGGCCTAATACAGGACTAAATACATACTATCATCTTCCATGTCTTACGCCGAACAGTGGATAGGCGACTTCAATACGAACCGGATGTCTTTCGCACCCACGAGGATCTCCTCCGGTTCAGTAGAGCGATCCCCGCTCGAGATAGGAAAGAGTCTGCCAAAGAACGGCAATTTTACTGGTGGTTACACCAAAAGCAGCCTCTGCCACCGCTAGCTTTTCAAGAGGATCAGATAGCTGACCATAGTGGCCAGCTTACATAGTTTTTTAAGGTAGATGTAAGAAAAAAAAAATAATAAAACATTAAATCCAAAAAAAAAAATAAATATATATATGAAATAAAAACAAAAAAAGGTGCATCACGGCGTATAAATTATATATGTTATGCATATACACAACATATACGCCCTGGTGCACGTGTCCGTACTGTTACGGACATAGTTAAGATAGTATTAAGTTTTATTTAGGGTAAGTTAGTATAAGGTAGGTTAAGTAGTTAGGTTTAGCCAAGTTTTTTATAAGTTTTCTTGGCAAAGTAATAAATAAATAAAAGATTGTCACTAAAGTTTAAAAAAAAAAACGTAGATTAAGCCGAAAGGCACATTTATAACATAGATTAGATTAGCTTAGAGTACCCGCATAGGGTCAGTAGGTCAGTATTAAGAACAATTGGAATTCTTAAGTAAGTTAAGCTAGTTTTAAGTAATTTTGTCTGGCAAGTAAGAAATATAAAATAAATTAAATAAAATTGCATTAACAAAAAAAAAAAAGAATCGGTAGCTTCTCGGTAGAGTGTTCGCCGGTGACTTCGCGGTGCCGGGTTCGAATCCCGAAGAAAAATTGAAAACTTTTTTTTCTAAATTAAACCAAAATAAAGACACAAAGTGTGAAAAACAAGTGATATGGAACCAGTGGAGCGACCCGAGCTCAAAAAATCGGGTGATGTTGTACCGGTGGCTTTGACACCGGACCACCAGTCAAGAAATGAAGAGGGGAGGAAGAAGCTCCAGCCTCAGCCCAACCTCGTAAAGCGCCGGTCCAGCCTTGGATCAGGTGACGGGAAAATAGCGGCTAAAGCCGCAAACAAAACAGCAGCAGTAACAACAACAACAATTGCAGCGACAACAACAGCAGCAACATCCAGAATGGTCGACGACGTAGAATACGAGTCGACTGAAGGGGAGGAGAGATTCTCCTACAGCGGGAAAGTGAACCCCTTCCACAATCTAACGTCCTCTGAATCGGAGGACGAAGATGAAGAGGACCGGGAGCAGCCATCAACCAATATTTCATTTCAGAGCTGGATACTCTTTTCACTAGCCTTCGACTGAGCTCGGAAGATAACTACTATATCGCAACCGGGGATTTGAACTCGAGGCATATAGAGTGGGGCAACGTGGTGCACAACAACAGGGGGACCTCATTGTATAACTGGTTGGTAGACCACAATGTTGACTTCAAGCTAGATTTGCTTGTAACCGATAGGCCATCGTATCCTAGAAGCGGGTCCTATCTGGATCTGATGTTGATAGACAAACGACTGACTATACTAGACGTGGAAAGACGCACACGGAACTGTCTAACTGCTGTTGAGTACGAGAGTGATCACTGCGGGCTCTTCGCTGTTATTCAGCTCCCGAACGAGGTGGAAGGACTGGTGGAGTATGTCCAGAGGCACCCTTATAATTATAATAAGGCCCGCTGGCCACGCTTCTCCAGGACTTTATCCACAGAACTACGTTCGAGTGGGATCAATCCGTCGACAAACAGAAACCTGACGAACGAAGAGGTTGACAGGTACCTCATACAAATGGACGACGTAGTCAAACGTACGATGGACAAAACAATTCCGAAGGTAGTTCAAATCGACAACAGCGATGTTTACCGAAATGCTACCATCGACGCACTTCACGTACACAAAAGTAGGCTGCTGTCAAGACTCAAACTCTTGCACAGGCGGTTTACAGATCCGCAAAATGCGGAAGTCAGAGCATTGAAGTCGGAGATCAAGAACCTCCAACAGTTAATACGTATAAACTATAGTTTGGCTATAAGCTTGTAGGCCGAATCACGATCTAGAGAACAGAGCCCTGCTAAACCACTTCTATCTCCGCAATGAGATAAGTCAATAGCGATCAGAGAATCCAGGTTTCATCAGGTTCAATGACGAGAACATCGCACATAGGGCCGTCGCCAATGATGGGAATCACATCTTGATTTCTCAAGAAGATCTCCAGGGTATCTTCCACTCGCTGAAGAAGAAAACGTCTGTGGGAATCGATGGAATACCGAACATTGTGCTTCGCCATCTTCCCCCCGAAGCGGTCCACATTTACACAACCTTGTTCAACAATGCGCTGAGTAATGCACATTACCCTACGCACTGGAAAACAGCTGTTGTTCAACCGATCCCTAAACGGGACAAAGATAAGTCCATTCCGACAAATCTTCGGTCGATGAGTCTTCTTCCCTGCAAAAGCAAGGTTTTTGAAAAGATAGTCATTCGAGTTCTGAAGCAATGGGCTGATGAAAAGAAAATCATACCGGACAACCAGTTCGGATTCCGAGCGGGGCATGATACCATTAATGCCGCGTCAAAACTGGTGTCCGACATACAATGGAAGAAAAACAAAAATCAGTGCACGGGTGCCTGCCTGATTGACTTGGAGAAGGCGTTCGACACCGTTTGGTTGGAGGGCCTCTTCCTCAAGCTGGTCAGGTATGGCATAAGTAAACCATTGCTATACATGGTCTATGACATGATAACAGGTAGAAAGTTCGTTGTGAAAAATGGTGACGTAACTTCCACTACGGTCTTTAACATTAAAAACGGTCTGCAACAGGGGGCCATCGGCTCCCCGATCTTGTTTTCTATATTCACTGCAGATCTTATAGGTTCCATGCCGCACTTAATTGCGTACGCCGACGACCTAGTTGCGTACAGATCAGGTCCGAAAGTATAGGTTATAAACATCTTGTTGCAGCGTGACTTCGAGAAAATCCAGAGATTTTGCGACGATTGGAAGCTGCTTATCAACTTCCAGAAGTGCAAAACTAGTCTTTTCCGGACCCCGTTGGACTTTCAAAGTGTCCGTAAATCAAAGCCTCTCGGAGAACAAAATAATTAGCGCTGGTGTCCCACAAGGCTCTGTCCTAGCGCCTTTTCTATATAATATATACACCTCTGATTTTCCAAATCTTAATAATTGCAATATTGCTTTATATGCAGATGATACATGTATTTACTCCTCTGATGCAACTGGTTCCATTATTGAAACCAATCTGCAATCTGGGATAAATACTGTCCTTCAATATTGTCATGATTGGAAAATTAGCATTAACGCTTCGAAAACGCAAGCAATCTTTTTCACTCGAAAAAGAAAAGCTTGTTTACTTCCAAGCAATAGCCTTCAACTTAATGGTTTTCCGATCGAGTGGAAACCGAGTGGAAAATATCTTGGGGTACATTTAGATGAAAGGTTAACTTTTAGGCTGCATATTCAAGAAATTATCAAAAAGATAAACGTAACGATAAAGATTCTCTATCCATTCATATGCAGGAATTCTAAACTAAGCAATGAAAACAAAATATTGATTTTTAAGTCTATTTTCCAACCGATCATGTTCTATGGGTCTCCTGTCTGGGGTAAGTGCGCCATAAGTCATCTGCGGAAACTTCAAATAACGCAAAATAAGCTCCTTAAAATGATTCTAAATCTGCCTTGGTTTTTCTCGACTACGGAACTTCATAAGATAGCCAAGATCGAAATGGTCACAGCTAGAGTTGAAAAACTTTTTCTCCAATATAATCAATCCCTTTTATCATCCGGAAACGTCTTGATTTCAAACTTAGCTGCAGGATGAGTGCAATACTTACCTGTTTATTATCTATCTGTATATTGATTTGTTTAATATATTAACATATTTATTTATTTACTTATTTATTAATCTATTTATTAATTAATTTATTTATTTATTTATTTATTTATTTATTTATTTATTTATTTATTAACTTATTTATTTATATATTTATTTATTTATATACTTAATTATTTATTTATTTACTTATTTATTTGTTTATTATTTATTTATTTATATTAACATATTTATTTATTGTCAATCTTTTTTGTGTTTTCTAAAACATTCTAGTCAGAAATTTGAAATCAAGACTAACCACTTCTCTCTTCCCTCCAACGGAATTAGAATTTTTTTTTGCCATGAAGGTTTTTTAAGTGGCTTTTCCCTCAGACTAAAATCCAATACTTCTGTGATAAATTATATAAAGATTATATGAATATTTTAGTAGTAAGGTGATGTAAACCAAATCTCTGTATAACTAATTGTATGCAATACATTGTAAAATTTGTGCCACTAAAAAAAAAAAAAAAAAAAAAAAAAAAAAAAAAAAAAAAAAAAAAAAAAAAAAATTATAGGTTCCATGCCGCACTTAATTGCGTACGCCGACGACCTAGTTGCGTACAGATCAGGTTCGAAGGTCGAGGTAATAAACATCTTGTTGCAGCGTGACTTCGAGAAAATCCAGCGATTTTGCGACGACTGGAAGCTGCTTATCAACTTCCAGAAGTGCGAAACTAATATTTTCCTGTTGTATTGGCTCCGCGGGATACGCGCCAAAACTGTCGTAAGTTCGGCATAGTTTACCCGCATGGTCGGCCGTTAGCTGTAAAAAGTGTAGTTAGATATCTTGGCATATATATATATAAATATATAATTTATATATAATAGACGGAGACCTCTAATATTATAAATATCTTTCGACCTTAAATTTTGTCAACCTGGAAGACGGCCATAGGATCTCCGCGCCTACTCTAGGGTTCTAGAGCATCTGAAAGACATTCTTCAAGAGAAACTCTCCGAGTCAAAATAAGGCCCATGGCCTGGGCTATAAAAGTAGTTCAGGACCTGGGCGAGGGAACAGCTGCTAATGACTCGACGTCCAAACGGGCCACCGGCGGAATCGTCGTCCAACCTTTTGGAAGGGTTAAAGCAGGCTGGCAGTGTCACGGGCACAAATGAGTCACAACGGCCGTATAGTGAAATCCTTAAAGGGGATCTCACTAACGCCGCCATTTACAGGAATGACGATGACTGCAGCACCTCTTCCGCCAATTGGAGAAAGATAGAGCGAGGCATCAATCTAAAATACCTGAGCCTGATTGCCGAAAATGGAGGTGGGACCCCTGTCGCCGGATGGCATCAAGGGCATATTAGAACAGAAGTTCTTCCAGGATCACAGGTCAGCTGACCTATATAGGAAGGCCGTGCTAAGTCTGGGAGAGGTGTTGGAGGGTGCACAGATTGACGTTGTACATAGGGATGCAATTCCTAGTAAACCCAGAACTCGTGCCTCGCTACCTACCATACCCTCTGATGACACCTCTATCCTGAGCTTCATCCAAGCCTGCAATCCGCATCTTCCGACCCAAAATTGGAAGATTGCTGAAGGAGCCGAAGGGGGATGTCAGAGCCACTACAACTATCATAAATAAAGAGTCTCTGGCCCTTTCAAAAAACAACAACGTAATCCACTACGGATTCAATTGGGTTACGTTAAAGGTATACAAAACGTGTGGGGAGGATCCCGTGAAGACGGTGCACCCTACCCTCTGTTACACAGGCTGGCCCCAAGCGAGCCACAGAGGCTGTGATGGAGGTAAGATGTACTGCCTCGGACCAACCGAAATCCCCTACCTCAACCGCCATCAATAGTGAGGAGGCAACGCCGACCACTATTGCCCCGATGGAGGTTGTGGCAGAGGGAGCTGGTGATACAGGGACCTCGCCCGTTCTACAGAATCGGGACCGGGATGCCAATAGTATCGGTCTCTCCGATCTCGATCACGGTTCAACGCTGCCCGACAGCGAGGAGTCCTCTCTGGAGTTGTCGGATGAGGAGAACACCACGGTGGTCAAGAAGGTATCCGCTATGGAGGTAGCGTGAGGAGGTGAACCAAATTAAACTTGACCAATCCATTGCGGCCTCGGCCGCCCTTATTCTCCGCCTCAGTCAAAAAGGGGAGGATGTTGCCCTGGTCTCTAAAGCCTTGGGTCAGAAATGAGCTAATCTGCGGAAACACTGGTAATCCAAGAGCCTGTATTCTTGCGAAGTCTCTACTATATGCCTATCTTATCTCCAATTAAAGCGATCAAGATACAGTAACCGTATGCCTGGAGGCAGGCATGCAGCGAACATGGCGACCGTGCCATACCATCGGAGTTAATGAGGAAAGTGATCAAGGATGCGGAGAGTTCTAGGACCGCACTGAAGATGCCTCTGAGACTTCCAGATTACGAAAAATATTAGCATCAACACCCAAAATGCAGTCCCTGATGCAAAGGGATGATGGAACCTGGACTGCCTCCAGTCTAGAAAGCCTAGGTCTTCGTATTGACACTCATTTCCCAGGCTGTAGTCATTGGGGAAGGTCATAGTCCTTCCCAGTCTACCAGTCATTCCCACTCCCATCTCAGCTCCCTAAGGGTGACCAAAAACACTGTCCTGTGGGCCATCAACTCCTTTAAGCCCTACAAGATGGCAGGTCCTGATGGCATTTTTCCGGCAGAACTGCAAAAAGTTGCAGACCTAATATCAACCTGGCTGGTCAACATCTTTCACAATTTGGAGAACGACCACTGTCGTCTTCATACCCAAGGCTGGGAAATGCTCACATGTCAACCCAAAGGATCTAAGGCCTATAAGCCTATCTTCCTTTCTTCCGAAGAGATTTAAAAAATTGATCGACGTATTCATCCGACACATAGTCACAGACAAACTTTCGATTTTTCAACATGCCTACAACAAAGGCAAATTTGTGGAAACAGCCCTGCACTTGCTTGTTGGCACTGTAAAAGAATCCTTCGATTTACGAGAATTATTTTTATTACTCTCACTGCCTTTGTAGATATCGAGGGAGCCTTCAATAACATAGAACCTCACGCTATAACCTCAGCACTCAACATACTTGGGATCGAAAAGCATATAGTGACATTTATCCACCGGCTTCTCAATAACAGAGTGATAAGCTCGTAGCTTGGTGATACCACGATCCGCAAGTCTGTGAACAGAGGTACACCGCAAGGTGGTGTACTCTCTCCTCTACTGTGGAACATAGTGGTCAACGAACTACTTGTGAAACCAAATAGGACTGGCAGGTATGCCTCTTCGCAGGTATGCCTCTATACCCATAGAAACATATCTCACTTTACCTAAACTCCTCTTCGGGAAGAATTTCTCAACCAGCAAATTGCCCAGATCTTATTGGGAGTCTGAACACCAGACGCTGGAAGGTCCACTGCAAATCTTCTCAGATGGGTCGAAGGTGGATATAGGTGTTTGTGCTGGTGTCTATTCCAAGGAGCGTAGCGTCTTTAAGGTGAAACTATAGCGATTAAGGAAGCCCTGTCCCGGCTAAAAACAATGTAATATCGCGCACAGATATCGTAATCTGTTCCGATAGTGAGGCAGCCATCAAATCTCTGAATTCGTTCACTTTTTATTCCAAGACTTCCCTTAATTGCCGCCTATCTTGTAACGAGATGGCCAATTATTTTAACATCCAACTTATGTGGGTGCCAGGACACTGTGGCATTCCAAAAAATTGCGAAACGGACGAACTCGCTAGAAAGTGCACAAACTCCGTGCTCTTTCTGGGTGGAGACCCCCCCTCCATGCCTATCGCTACTATGAAACATCTGCTAAAGCTTGAAACGCTTGCTCAAACAAACTGCGGATAGATATCTGGCGCAGGATGCCTTATTACCAAACAACTATGGCCTATCATCGATCCAAAGCGATCGCTTAGCTTGATCAGATTAGGCAGGCCAAGCCTCAGATCTCTTATTGGCGTTTTAACAGGGCATTGTCCCATCGAAACTCACGCATCTAGACTAAGCCTTCCCTATAATGATTTCTGAAGAAGCTGCATAGACGAGGATGAGGAAGAAACCATCGAATATTTGCTATGTAGCTGCAGTGCTCTCTCATCCCGTAGATTCAGACTTCTGGGGGCCCATTTCTTTGCTAATCTGGCTGAACTGAGCAGCATCAGAATCAGCCCTCTTCTTCGCTTTATCAAAAGCACAAATTGGGTTGGGGAATAGGTAGCCTAAGATCCGCGTGGTAAAAGAATGAGCCTATGCTTGACCTAAGTGTGTCTGCTGTCCGTATGCGCGGCAGTCAGCCACCTCAACATAACCTAACCTAATCTAGACGGCCATAGACCAAATCCATTATGACTCATGTTAATATCTTTTTATTGTAATATGTATATTTACTGAAATAAAAGTCAATTATAAATAACTAAACTAACTATCCAAAGATTTATAATCCCTGTAAGTAAAAAAAGTTTGTAAGTGAAGTTCATGGGAATGGGCAGAATCTTTTATATGAAATGCCCGTGCATCTTTTTTGAGTACATCAGCATTAAAGTCACAACAAACATGTTCATACTCGCATAGCGAGTGTACAATAGTTTCTTCCTCAGTCGGTCACAGACATTTGAATAGTGCAGCGACCGTTCTGAAGTGATTCGGCTTTTTTAAAAAATAAACACAGTGAAGTAGAAAAAGTGCCGCGAGCCTCCTAAGGTTTCAGTAGCCGATTAAGTAGAGTCAGTGCTTCTAAGTCGTTCACAGACCTCCACCAAGTGCAGACGTGTTTCGACTTAGTGCGAACAAATTAAAACATGAAGTACGGTCTTGCCAAAATACAACAAGAATCGCTAGGTTCATGGTAGAGTGCTCGCCGGTTGTAAACGCCGAAAGGCAAATAGATAATTAAGTTTAGATTATTTTAGAGTACCTGCGAAGGGTCAGTGGGATAGATTTTAAGAACTTGAATTGTTTAGATATTAAGATAGATTTAATCATTTTTGTCTAGCGTTAAGAATTATGAATTTAAAAATAAAAATGAATCATAAAGTTAAAGTTAAGTTCTCGCCGGGGACTTCGTGGTGCCGGGTTCGAATCCCGAACAAAAATTGAAAATTTTTTTTAATTAAAATAAATAAAGACACTAAAGTGTGAATCAGAAGCTTCAACCACAGAGCAACCTTGTGAAGCACCGTTCCAGCCTGGGATCATTAGCAGGAGCCAGAAGGCAACAAGAAATGGTCGACGACGTCGAATGCGAGTCGACAGAAGGGGAGGGGAAATTCTCCTACAGCGGATGAGAGAATTCCATACTCTAACGTTTTCTGAATCTGAGAATGAAGAGGAAGAGGACCGGGAGCAGCTGGAGAAGAGCCAGCGAGAGAGGGAGGAGCTGGACGCCCACATCCAAGCCCTCCAAACCAAATTAAAGGCCAGAAGAGCAGTCAAGGAGGCTGCACAACAAAATCAACTGCTACTAAAATAGCAGCAGAAAAAACAACAGCATCAGATGCATACCAAGGGGAAGCAACCGCAGCAGCAGCAGATTCAGCAACAAAAAGTACCGTCCCAACAGCTGCCAAAGGGACAACGTCCCACAGCTACCAAACAAAGAAAGCAGCAACAACAACTTCAGCAGAGCTGATCCAGCAGAAGAAACCTCAGAAGAAGCAACAACAACATCAGCAGTCAGCCAATAAGGAGAGATGCCCTCCATTCAACGTCTTCGGACTGGAGACGAAGGACGTTGACATAATATGTAAATTGGTCACTAAAAACTCTTATCTTATTAAGTATAAGGGTGCATCAAGAGTTTCTGTCCATTGCTTATAAATGGCAGATTATTACGTAGTTAAAGAAAGGCTAGCGGTGTCGGTGGCCGAGTTTTTCTCTTAAACCCCAAAAGAGGAAAGGGTGCACATCATGCTCCTTAAGCACGTGGATCCCGATACTGATTCCAATGAGATCCTCGCTAAGCTGCGCCAAGCGCAGAGCGTTGATGTCCAGGTTGTTGCGGCGGCATCGAGAAGGGAGAATAGAAAACTTCCATTATTCCTGGTCCAGGTCACCCCAGACAGCAAACTAGAGAGCCTTAAGAAAATTACCAAATTAGGTTCTCTGTCTGTTAAATGGGAAACAGTAAGAAAGACAAAGAACAGAGGAGCGCGTTGTCAGAGGATTGGGCATGCCGCGGCGAACTGCAACATGCAGTCTCGCTGCGTAAAATTCGCAGGAACCCACAATCGTGGCCAATGTCCTTTAGGGATGGATAAAGTTGATGATAGTAGCAAGTTGACGTGCGTACTCTGTAAGACCAGCGGGCACCCTGCAAACTATCGGGGATGTCCTAACGTTTAGGAAATCAGAAAAATCATAGAGGCCGAGCATAAAGGAAAAATGGTAGAAGCGAGGCCAGTGCCCCGTGCTCCAGCTAACACAATTACTCCGGCAGACTCCTATGCCCAAATGGCATCGGGTAGGTAACCGGTTCAACAGACAGTGCCGAAAGTTACCCAGGTCCCTGTGGCCAGGCAACCAGAAGCAAATCTGGATATGCAGACGATCCTGCTCTCTATCCAGAGGGAGATCGCTCAACTCCAAAACCAATTCCAACACCAGTTACAAAAACAAGCAGCGCGAATAGACCTCATCTATTCGACGCTGTTTGACGATTCAAACGAGACATCATAATGATGGCTGCGCACGTAGCTGGCAATCTGAAGATAGTAGCAGTGAATGTGATTTCACTGATTAGGCCTGAACAAAAACTAAATTTCGGTAATTCGTTGCAAACCCATAATCCCGACGTGTTGATGGTTAGCGAAACTAGGCTAAACCAGACGCACAACCTGAGTACAAGAATTATCATATCATTCGAAGAAACCGAACCTACCTAGCTGGCGGGGTCGCACTCTTAATCATAAAAGGTATTTGTCATAAAGACGTGTATAACAGTGGAGTGCGCAGATTCCAGGCGATAGAAGCGTGTATCGCACGCATCTCCCTTCGGGGTGGTAAGTGGTTATATGTGATCGCTATCTAAGTTAACATCCAAAAGCGCAGCTGTACAAGTTAACATCCAAAAGCGCAGCTGTACAAGTTAACATCCAAAAGCGCAGCTGTACATAATTTGGAGCTTGTTTACTCAGATGCATATTCGCAAGAACTGCTATTCTTCGCGTAAACAAGTTGTTTACGCAAATGCACTAAGGTAAATAGCAAGGTTAACAAGTTGTTTACCCAAAATATTCTTATAAAAAGCTTGTGGTCGGCTCCGGATGAGCACTTGCGAAAGTGACCTCAACAAAGACCGAAGCTAAACAATGAATATACAATTAATTGTTAAATAAAATTGGACAATAAAACTGGTGATTTGAGTTTAATTGGCGCCCAACGTGGGGCACGCGAGTTTTCGTTAAAAAACCTTGTAAAGGAGTGGAAACCGCGTTGCTAAAAAAACAGTGTATTGATACAATTTGTATTGCACAGCCAGACAGTGATTATCCATATGTATGTATAGATACAGAACAATAAAGTTCAATAAATAACAAAAGAGTGTACCTAAGACATTAAAATATTAAACTACAGAGATTTGAAGCCTGAAAAATACGAGAAGTGAAAAGAAGAAACAGAAATAAGACATAAGATAAAATAAATAAAAGTGTACCTAAGACAATCAAATATTAAACTGCAGGAAGATTCGGAGCCTGTAAAGTACAAAAAGTGAAGAGAAGAAACAGAAAGCAGACACAGAGAAGATTTGGAGCCTAAAAGTTACAAGAAAGAAACAGAAGTGAAGCAAAGATATAGAATAAAATAAATACAGTAAGTGGAGTGCCTTTTTTTGTTGAGAATTAAAGATCTTTACAAAAAATTATTTAAGATAAAACATTAGAAGTCATAGTCTGTTTTTTTTTATTGTTTCTCACGTGTTTGCAAAGAACTAAAAATAATATTAATAATGGAGGAAGCACGTTTATGTCCATTTATCACGGCAGCTGTTGATAAAGCTGTTGAAGAAACGCAAAAATCTTTACAATTCAAAATCAGTGAACTTACGGACAAGCTTTTCCTTTTAGAAACACCGTCGAGGGTTGTTGAATATGAGCCGGTAGTAATTAATCCACAAATTAAATGTGAAGAATCACTTGACCTGATTAAGTCACTTCGAGACTTTCACGGTGATCAATCAAAATATGTCTCTTGGCGACAAGCTGCATTTGCCGCCCATAGAATATTTGAGGGTTATGAAGAAAGTTCTAAGTACTACCAGGCAATAGCTATACTCAGAAATAAAATAGTAGGTTCTGCGGATTCGGTGTTTTCATCTTTCATTTTACTTATTCTGATAAGCGTCCAATTTACTTAATCGAGCAAGACATGTCCACTCTAAAACAAGGCAAAATGTCTGTAGTCATAAAACTCGATGTGGTCGAAAAGAAATTGACATTATTAGTCAATAAAACTATAATGACACATGAGGGTAAACCTGGGCTCATAGCTTCGCTCAATCACAAGTACAGACAGGACGCGCTTAGGACATTTATTTCTGGGCTGCAAAAAGCAATGAGTGATGTTTTATTTGCGTCAAGACCTACAGATATGCCAACTGCATTGGCACTTGCTGAGGAGTTAGTATCCAATCAAATGCGTTATACATTCGCAACCTCCTTTACTAATTACAGTGAAGATTCAAACAAACCCATGTTTCAATCTAACTATAGATATGACTCATTCAATTCACCTCGTTATGTACGTGAGCGAATCAATCAACCTAAAATGCGCCCAATGGAAATAGATCCTTCAACATCTCGTTAGATCTCAAAGATTGAATCCAACTCAAAACCCTAATAATTCGGTTGAAAAACTACATTACAATAACTATCATACTACTTACATGAACAATAAGCCTCAGAAAGAAAGATCAGGACCTTCAGATAGGTATCTTCGAAATGGTATTTTTGATAAAAATAACCAGTCCTTACGACAACCGCCACCTAAAGTCCAAAGATTCAATAATTTAAATCAAGATCGACCAACACAACAGGAAGCTGGCAATTGTGAATGCTATTATGACAGCCCAAATTATTATAATAGATATGACGTGTCGTCTGTGCACGAACCTCAAAGGGATGAAACCGATAATTCAGAAATAATAGACGAGATCAATTTTTTAGAGGAAGGTCCCTCCTACCTTTCATAAGTCGAACTTTAGGGGGGAGAGAAATCAAATTTTTAATTGACACAGGTGCAGCAAAAAATTACATAAAACATAATAAAAATCTAAGGGGTATTAAGGTGGTAGATTCCCAATGTATTGTAAAATCTCTACATGGATCAGATCCAATCAAATTCAAATGCGTAATTTATTTATTTAACAGAAATTCTCCTTTTTTCGTTATCCCTCGCCTTGATAGTTTTGACGGTATAATTGGATGTGACTTTCTACATAAAATAGGGGCACAACTTGATTTGGAAAAAGGAGTAATCAAGTATGATAACAAGGAGGAAAAACTTCTATACTTCTTTTGCAGGGACGTAAATCATATTACTGTAGATACAAATTTTGTACCACCAGATGTACGAAAGGAATTTGGATCTATTTTAGTGAACAGAAAGAAGGTATTCGCTGATTCAAATGAATCATTGCCCTATATCACAAACGTTGTTGCCACCATCAAAACAATAGACAATGAGCCAGTCTACTCAAAAGCATATCCCTACCCAATGGCAGCTGCGCAATTTGTCAACAAGGAGATTTCAGATCTTCTTAACGCAAGTATAATACGACCATCACGGTCTCCTTACAATAACCCTATTTGGGTTGTCGATAAGAAGGGACTTGATGAAGATGGTAATCGAAATAAATCGTAAATAATGGGAAATTTGAATTTTGTCGGCTCCCTTTTGGGCTAAAAAATGCACCAAGTATTTTTCAGAGAGCCATTGACGATATTTTGAGAGATGGTATCGGCAAATGCTGCCACGTTTATATCGATGACGTGATCGTCTTTTCTAAAACAAAGCAGCAGCACCTTAAAGACATTGATAAAATCCTTTGCAAATTACTTGAAGCTAATATGCGCGTTTCCTCGGAAAAGTCGAAGTTTTTCAGACAGGAAGTAGAATTTTTAGGTTTCGTGGTCTCCGCACAAGGCATTAAAACATGTCCAGACAAAGTTAAAGATATTAGTGAGTATGAGACTCCAAAAACCCTTCGTAGCTTACGCTCGTTTTTGGGACTCTCCGGATATTACAGAAGGTTCGTTAGAGATTATGCCCAAATAACAAAGCCGCTAACAAAGTACCTACGCGGAGAAAATGGCATTGTTAGTGCTAGGCATTCTAAAAATATCCCTGTAACCTTCGATGAAGATGCCATCAATGCTTTTAATCAGATCAAGGGCATTTTAGCATCGGAGGATGTTCTACTTCTCTATCCAGACTACAATAAGCCTTTTGATTTGACAACTGATGCATCTGCTTGTGCATTAGGTGCTGTCTTGTCGCAGAATGGTAGACCGATAACAATGATTTCTAGGACTTTATCACCAACTGAGGAAAACTATGCGACTAACGAACGTGAACTTCTCGCTACAGTTTGGTCTTTGCGCATGCTTCGCAATTATCTATACGGTGTTAAGAAACTCAATATTTTTACAGATCATCTGCCGCTGACCTTCGCTATCTCCGATAAGAACCCTAACACTAAAATAAACAGGTGGAAAGCCTTTGTGGAGGAATTTTCCCCAACATTCCATTATAAGCCTGGAAAGGAAAACTTCGTTGCAGATGCTTTATCGAGACAGCATATTAATATCATGCAGCAGACAAATACGTCAGAATCACTAACAGCACACAGTGAAGAATCATTGACTCAAACGATTCGTACTGTAGAAAATCCTGTAAATTGCTTTAGGAACCAGATTCTACTCAGCGAAGCTTCGGAAAACAAAATTATAAGAAGAATAATATTTAGAGAAAAGTACAGGCACATAGTAACATTTTGTGATTGCAATAATTTATTGAAAATGTTAAAAGATGTTGTTAACCCTAGTGTCGTTAATGCTATCCATTGCGAACTAAAAGTTTTAGCTTTAATTCAAAATGAACTAATTAAAATATTTCCATCTACCAAATTTGTCCACTCGGGAAAGTTTGTGATAGATATATTTAACGAAAGTGATCAGAGGGAAATTCTCACTGCAGAACATAATCGAGCTCATCGATCCCTGCGTGAGAGCACACAGCAAAACCTTCGAGATTACTTCTTCTCCAACATCCGGAAAAGGTTAGCAGAAATTATCTCGAACTGTTCAATATGTAAAGAAGCAAAATATCAAAGACATCCCCCTAGGGCAGAAATAGGGGAAACACCCATACCATCTTTTACGGGAGAAATATTACATATAGATATATATTCCACCGATATATTACATTTCATTACTTGTCTAGATAAATTCTCTAAATTTGCTTCAGTATTACCAATAAAATCGAGGGCAATAGTTGACATTAAGGAACCTTTAATCGAAATTCTTAATTTTTTTAAAAATACAAAAATAATAGTTTGTGACAATGAAAAATCTTTCAATTCACAAACTATAAGGACTTCGAGATTACTTCCAAATAGATATTTTTACCATACCTCCTTTTCACAGCAGTTCTAATGGACAGATTGAAAGATTCCACAGCACGTTAACGGAAATTGCCAGATGCACAAAATTAGAACAGGGTATTAATGACACAAATTAACTCATTTTATTATCTGCTGTAAAGTACAATCGATCCATTCATTCAATAACGAAACAAAGACCGATTGATATCCTACATTCAAGTTCGCCAACAAATGACGTAAGAAGAAGAATTATGGAAACACAGGTTACAGATCTAAGATACCATAATAAAAACAGGCAAACAAAGTCATACAATCCTGGCGATAAAGTGTATGTACGAACAAACAAGCGAATAGGCAAGAAATTTAGGAAGCTTTTCATTGAGAAAACAGTTAAAAAAAATCTAGGAACTACAGTGCTTATTGAAAATAAAAAGATTCATAAAAACAATCTTCGATAGATAGTGTGTTGTCCCTAATTTCACTGATGAAAGATGCGTTACCAAAAATTTGGGTATTGAATTTTTTTTTTAGTTTTGGTTCTGCAATACTCGTATTTAATGTTTGAAAATTGAATTTGGCATATGTACCTTTTTATATTAATTCTATATTACTCACACCTACTTAAGCTTATTTAATAGTAACTGAATTTATAAAGTTGTTTTTTTTTCTCTGAAATTAAAATTGTAATTAAATGTAGATTTAGAAGCGTAAGCAAATTTTCAATATTAAGCACTCCACTATAATAACAACGATAAACAAAGTATGATTGTATGTATCTTTTTTGAGCCAAATTTGTAAGATCCGCCGAGGACGGCTGAATTTGAAGGGGGAGCAGTTAACATCCAAAAGCGCAGCTGTACAAGTTAACATCCAAAAGTGCAGCTGTACATAATTTGGAGCTTGTTTACTCAGATGCACATGCGCAAGAACTGCTATTGTTCGCGTAAACAAGTTGTTTACGCAAATGCACTAAGGTAAATAGCTTGTTTACGCAAATGCGTAGCAAGTGCATGGTGACCACCGCTAGCTTTTGGGTAAACAAGTTGTTTACCCAAAATATTCTTATAAAAAGCTTGTGGTTGGCTCCGGATGAGCAGTTGCGAAAGTGACCTCAACGAAGACCGATGCTAAATAATGAATATGCAATTAATATATATTATATAATTGTTAAATAAAATTGAACAATAAAACTGGTGATTTGAGTTTAATTTCTATGCGTCTGACAAGGCCCGCATAAACCAATATTTCATTTCAGAGATCGATACTCTTTTCACTAGCCTTCGACTGAGCTCGGAGGAGAACGACTATTTCATAGTCGGGGACCTTAACTCGAGGCATATAGAGTTGGGCAATGTTGTACATAACCACAGGGGTACCTCATTGTATAAATGGTTGTTAGAGCGCAATATTGAGTTCAAGCTAAATCTGCTTACAACCGACAGGCCATCGTATCCCAGAAGCGGGTCCTATCTGGATCTGATGCTGATAGAGAGACGACTGACCTTACTAGACGTGGAAAGACGCTCGGGGAACTGTTTAACTGCGGTTGAGTACGTGAGTGACCACTGCGGGCTCTTCGCGGCAATTCAGCTCCCGAACAAGGCGGAAGATCTGGAGGAATATGTCCAGGGGCACCCTTATAATTACATTAAGGCCCGCTGGCCATGATTCTCCAGGACTTTATCCACAGAACTACGTTCGAGTGGGATCAATCCGCCGACAAACAGACACCTGACGAACCCAGAGGTCGACAGGTACCTCATAGAAATGGACGAAGTGATTAAACGTACAATGGACAAGACTATTCCGAAGGTAGTAGAAGTCGATGATAGTGATGTTTATCGAAATGCTACTATCGTTACACTTCACGTGCACATAAGAAGGCTGCTGTCAAGACTCAAACTCTTGCACAGACGTCTTACAGATCCACAAAACGCGGAAGTAAGGCCACTGAAGTCGAAGATCAAAAACCTCCAACAGATAATAAAAATTAATTACAGCTTCTATAAGCTTGCACTGGGGCAATAAAATCCGGAAGGTAAATAAAATATTCAGAAGGAAAGATCAAAATGACATTCAGATCGTTAGACTTCCCAGAATAACTGACAACGAACAACTACTGACCTCAATCAATGTTGATCCAGATGAGGCCGTGCTAGACAACGACTTTTTCATGGTCGAAGATCCCCAGAAGAAGGTTCGGAAGGAAGAAGGAAGTCCGAACCACGATCTGAAGAACAGAGCCCGGTTAAGCCACTTCTATCTCCGTAACGAGATAAGTCAATGGCGTTCGGAGAATCACGGTTTTACCAGATTCAATGACGAAAATATAGGAAACAATGCCGTAGCCAATGATGGAAACCAGATAGTGATTTCCCAAGAAGATCTCCAGGGGATCCTTAAATATATGAAGAACAAGAAATCAGCTGGGATGGATGGTATCCCGAACATCGTGCTTAGTCATCTCCCTCCGGCGGCAGTCGAAACTTACACTACACTGTTCAACAACGCGCTCAGTAATGCATATTACCCGGAACGTTGGAAGATAGCCGTGGTGCAACCAATCCCGAAACGGGACAAAGACAAAAGCATCCCGTCAAACCTCCGATCGATAAGTCTTCTTCCTTGCATCAGCAAGGTCTTCGAAAAGATTGTTATTCGAGCCCTAAAAACGTGGGTCGAGGACAATAATGTTATACCGGACAACCAGTTTGGATTTAGGGCGGGGCATGACACCACACATGCCGCGTCAAAGCTGGTATCAATGGAATAAAAATAAAAAACAATGTACGGGTGCCTGTCTGATCGACTTAGAGAAGGCGTTCGACACCGTTTGGCTAGAGGGCCTTTTCCTTAAGCTCGTCAGGCTTGGCTTACATAAAACATTGCTATACATGATATATGACATGATAACAGGTAGAAAGTTCGTCGTAAAAAGTGGCGGCGTAACTTCTACCACAGTTTTTAATATCAATAATGGTCTACAGCAGGGGGCTGTTGGTTCCCCGATATTGTTTGCTATTTTCACTGCAGATCTTCTAAGGTCTATGCCGCACCTAATCGCGTACGCCGATGACTTAGTGGCGTACAGATCAGGCCCGAAGGTAGAAGTAATTAATATCTTGTTGCAACGCGACTTTGACAATACTTTGACATATTGCGATGACTGGAAGCTGCGTATCAACTTCCAGAAGTGTGAGACTGTCCTTTCACTACTCCGCTGGCCATGGCGTCAAGGGATACGCGCGTAAACTGGAAGAAGTTCGGCATAGTTGACCCCCAGGGTCAGACGTTAGCCGTGAAAACTGTAGTTAGATATCTTTCCATTTGGTTGGGTCATTTTCTGTATTTTAACAAACATATAGAGAAGGCTCTGACCAATGCTAGAAAAGCCTTTGCTGTGGCAAGTAAGCTGTTTTACAGCAGCCAACTTGATACCAGGGTGAAGGTCATCTGCTACATGGCCCTCATAAGGCCAGTCATGGTGTATGGTTGTCCCCTGTGGTTCAACGTGAGTCCTTCCCAGATTGAAAAGATGAGGGTGTTCGAGAGACGGTGTCTTAGGACTTGTCTCCGGTTGTATCGAACACCCGAGTCTGAGTACAAGGAGTACTATCCTAACGAGGTCTTGTACAACGAGGCAAACTTGAACAGGATAGATAATTTTATTATTAAACTGATCAGAAGGCATATTGCACGAGCTATGACTTCTTCGAACAGTCTGATCTTTGGGGCTTACTACCCAAACACTATTTACCATGAAAGAGTGCGCCTCAACGGCCTTATTCCACCTGAGGCATTCCTCTGTCTCGCCGAACAGTGGACAGGCGACTCCAATACGAGCCGGATATCGCTCGCACCCACGAGGATCTCCTCCGTTTCAGTAGAGCGATCTCTGCTCGGGACAGGAGAGAGTGTGCCAAAGAACGGCACTTTTATTGGTGGTTGCACCAGAACCGATCTCAGCCAGCTTTGGGTCTTCCAAACGGCGAGACAGTTTACCATGGTGGCCAACTTACATAGAATTCAGTTATTTTTAAGATAAAAATTATAAAAATATCCAAAAAAAAGGGTGCACCACGGCTTATGGATGAATATGTTATGCATATACATAACATATATGCCCTGGTGCGCACGTCTGTCTCTTACGCTCATATTTAATGTAATTTTATGGTTATGTTAGGTTAAGTCATGTTAAGGTTTATTTTATATCAAGTTACTTTTTTCATAGGTTAGCTAGGTTAAACCAACTTTTTCAAGTTTTCTTGGTAATTAAAAATAATTAAATACCGTCTATAAAGACTAAAAAAACGTTGCTTAAGGCGAAAAGTATACATGTATATATAAATTAGAATAGCTTAGAGTGAGGCCAGTAAGTTAGGATTAAATAAAATAAGTTATTTAAGATATTTAAGCTAGTTTTAAGTATATTTTCTTTGGCAGGTAAGTTAATTTCATTCAATAAAAACAAAATTACAATGAAAAAAAAGTCAGTATTCTTGGGTCTACAGGTCCCAAGTTCGAGCCCCGGTGAGGACGAAGTGAAAAATACATTTTTTTTTTAAATATAAACAAACTAATTAACAAGTGAGTGAAAGAATCAGGCCACCAGTCAACGGGGCCCCAAGAAGGCACAACAAAGAGGTGGAAGAAAACCACTCCAAAGAATGCGAAACTCCATACTCTGCAGGGAGAAGGGGCGAGTAATGCGACGGTAACGTCCGAAGCAGCAGCAGCCGAAACTGAGGAACAAGAGGAGGTACGATATGTTTCCGACGGAGGAGAAGTGCTGTTTGCAATTAGCACCAACAGCTTTAAATCGTTGGCCTGCGATACTGAGGATAAAGTGGAGCGAGTACTTCGCGACAAAGAAACCGAAGTACAGGGTTTGGAGGAGAAAGTTAGTCGTCTCTTCCAAGGAATAAGAGTGTTAATATCTATCAACAACAACAAAAGCGGCATAAACAGCCGGTTCAGACAACGAAGAAGACTGCAGGGCAACGTGTAGCAACATCAACAGTCAGCAACACAGGAAGCAGAAGCAGCAGACAAAGTCAGCACCCCAGCAACAGCAGCGACCACAATAGATTGAAAAGGTGCCACCAATAAACACCTACAAGGCAAATGTAGAACAGACCGCTAAGGTATATAAAGAGGCCGTAGGTAGTGGCAATTTTATTATTAAAAAAAATAAGGGTTTTGAAAAATATTCAATCCATTGCAAGACGGTGGAACAATATAATAAAATGTAGGAATACTTTAAAATTTCGAGGTTGGAGTTCTTTCCTACACCCCGAAAACCGAAAAATTCCACACTATGTTGTTTAAGACGGTGTCGAGGTGGTCGGGGTTAAGCCTTTCACCACAGCGAAGGCAAAGGGAGAAGCGCGGAAATTACCCTTTTATATTGTACTGGTGTCGCCCACAACAAAACCGGGAAATCTAAGAAAAATCGAGTTCTTAGATTACCTAGATTGCATCTGGGAAAGTATAATAAGGAGCGAGAGCATTCTTCAATGCGCCCGTTGCCAAAGGTTTGGTCAGCCATAACCGTCACCCATCAACTGACTTACGTCCGAATGGCGTCTGGACAGAGGAGCACGGGAAAGGAGCTACCAAAGGTAATGCCGCCAGTTTCAGTGCCAAAGGCACTCGCGCTCGATTGGAAAACATCCACCGATATGCATATGGATCGGTTAGAGGAGCAAGTTGGCCAAATTCTGACGCTCCTGCAGAATCCAGCACGTCAACAGTCTTAATGGTTGCGCAGATGGAGTGTTCTTATAAGCTCCTAGCAGTGAATGCAAATTCACTGACAGTGATCGATCGAAAAACGAACTCTATAGATTATTGGAAGATCAAAGCCCAGAGCTGATGCAAATTAGCGAAACTACGTTAACTCGGAAAGGCACATTGGAGCACAGTAAATATAATGTTATTAGAAGAGACCGGTCGCATTCCAGTGGTATAGGTGGTGTTGCAATTCTCATAAAAATAACATTGAACACAAGGTAGTGTATAGCTGTGAGGTACGGAGGTTTCAGGGGTTGGAGGCCTGCCTCGTATGCAACTTTCTCCGTAGTGGAAAGAAGTTGTATGCGGTGTCGGTCTACTCCTCCGGCTCTTCTCATTCTGGAATAATGATATCCGGAACAATTGATTCACTCTTTCGATGTCTGAGCCTGGACTCGAAGGAGAACTACTTTATTCTGGCCGAGGACTTTAATGCCCTACATGGATTTTGGGGGAAACACAATTTCCAACAAAAGAGGGGACCAGCTTTGCAGCTGGTTTTGCTTACACAGTGTCAAGTATAGACTCGATTTAAAAGCAACAAAGATCGCGTCCTATCCCTGAAGCGGGCCTTATCTGGATCTACTGTTGTTAGATGCAAGACTGCAGCTGACAGGCACAAACTCACAAACGGTAAGTTGTTTGACTTAGTGCCGAAATCAAGATCCCCAACGATATTGTGATGTTAGGAGAGTTTGTTCAAACGTACCCTTACAATTACAATAAGGCGCGATGGACACGCTTCTCACTCTCTTCGAATGCGCCCCACATACCGTCCAATAGAAACTTGTCAAACGAAGAGATTGATATGTATCTAATTCAATTGGACGAGACAATTAAACAAACGACGGTCATTACTTTACCACGGTATACACGGACAAACAACGAAAGCCTGTACCGCAATGCGACAATCGACGCACTCCACCAACGAAATAATAGACTCCTGTCAAGATTAAAAACCTTGTACAGACGGCTTACACACAGACGTAGTGAGGAAGTTAGGACACTGAAATCGCACATTGCGAACGTACATACGTTGATTGCTCAAAACTATAGAATTTCGGTTAACTTGCGCTGGGACAGTAAGATTTGGGCTGATAGATCTAACAACCCGAGCATGTTCCCACAGATAAACAAATTCTTTACAAGTAAGAATAGCGATCTTCCGTGTCTTAAGCTTCCCAGAACGACGGACAACGAACGCATACTGACTACAGCAGGTATCAATCCAGATAATGCCGTATTCTGCTATAACTTCTTTCCGGTCGAAGATCCGCAAGAAAAAATGGAGGTACTAGGCGCGGTTTTGGAATAAGTATACAAGGTGAATGAGAGCTCTCGCCCGAACTAAGGCTTGGATAACCGCATAATGGTTAGCAACTCTTAACTTCGAGAAGACATGCAGCAATGGAGATCTGAGAGCACTGGCTTTGTCGTGTTCAATGATGATAACATGGCAGATAATGTCATCGCCGACGAAGGGGTTCATCCCCGTTCAAATCGAAGACGGAGCTCCAAGCGGCTTGCGAATCAATAAAGAAGAAAAAGTCGGTTGGAATCGACGGTATCTAGAACATTGTGTTGAGACACCTCCCCCTGGAAGTGGTTAATATGTACACAATCCTGTTTAACAATGTTCTGAATAATAAACATTATCCGGCGTATGTCAGTGAGTCGCCTGCTTCAATGTCACCAAAAATCGCAGCACGGAGGGTAGCAAACCAGACAGCAAAGAAGTACAATCACTACATCAAATGGGGTATCCGAATAAACGCGGAGAAATCGGTACTCTTGTGCTTCAGAAGACCATCCGGAGGTAGATGCAGATCAGCAACCGCATGCCAATGCATCAAGATAGTCCTCCCCAATGGTACTGAAAGATTAACAAAAAAAACGTGAAGTATCTCAGCGTTAACTTCACCGAGAGATTTAAATTCAACAACCGTTCTAAGTCGACTCTTAGAAAGGCCAACTTTGGATTTCATCGTATCTACCCTCTCATGCGAAAACAAAACAGACTGAGCCAGAAGAAGAAGTTGCTACTCTACAAGCAACTCATTCGGCCAATTATAGCGTATGGGTTCCCTGTATGGCATACCATATCCAAGACCAGCATGGAGAAGCTATCGATCTTCGAAAGAAAGATACTCCGAACATGCACCAGTCTCACCTACGACGGAGACCGCCAAAAGTATAACAGCAACAGAAGACTTTACGAAGAAGCTCGCATCGTTACTCTACAGCAATACTTGGTGACACTGTTCCAGAGGCAACTACACGATATCGTAAACCATCCAAACATGACCATCAGAGAATTGAGAAGTACGACTCCCAGACAACGATTCCTCAACGCATTGAATCTGCTGAACGAGCAGACATTCCCACGAACATCAACCAACGGACTGTATGGCTTCTATCAAAACAGTGATAACAGTGAGCATCGTGGCTAAATAGGCCGCCACACCACCACCACCCCATCCCGAGAGGATCACCAACGAACACACGGACCTGAACACAACGATGTCAAGATCATAGATTAGAATTAATATAATATAAAACAATAATTGTAAAACCATGTCAACACTTTATACTCTGTAACCATTGAACATCCGTTGGGCCCCTATTGTTGAGCCAACATCTTCTTATGGTTTAAGCTTTTAGCAAGTAAGACCAATTGTACAGTTTTTTTTTTCAAATAAATTTCAATTTCAATTTCACATTATCCGGAGCATTGGAAAACTGCGATTGTACAACCCATATCCAAGAGAGGAAAAAATTCTTCGAATCCGTGCAACCTCCGGTCAATTAGTATCCTTCCGAACATCATCAAGGTATTCGAGAAGGTCATCAATAGAGACTTGATCAATTGGACTGAGGACTGATTATTCCAGATAACCAATTCGGTTTCAAAGCGGGGAATGACACTATTCATTCCGCGTCGAAGCTGGTGTCGGATATCCAATGGAACAAAAGCCAAAAAAAACGTACGGGTGCCTGTTCGATTGATCTGGAGAAGGCCTTTGACACCGTATGGTTACAAAGACTTTTCTGCAAGCTCAATCGGCTAGGCATTGGCAAACCACTGCTGTACCTACTGTATAACATACTTACCGATAGACGGTTCATCGGTGACGGTTCATCTAGAATGGCAACGTGACCTCCACTGGTATATTTGAGGCAAAAAATGGTCTCCAACAGGGTTCCGTTAATTTGCCAATCATGTTCAACATTTACTTGAGCGATCTGTTAAGTTCTCTTCCTCATGCAATTGCGTATGCCGATGACTTGATCGTGTACCGATCAGGCAAAAAGATCGAGGAAATCACTACTCTCACGCAGGGTGACTACGATTAATTCATGAGAAGTTGCGATGACTGGAAGTAGAATATCAACTTCCTGAAGTCGACACCATTCTGTTCAGGACACCGTTGTATAAGGCCTCCGCGGATACGAAAAAGAATTGGAGAAAGTTCTCAATTGTTGAGCGACACGGGCAACCACTGAGGCAGAGGACTGTAGTCAGATACCTGGGGATCTGGCTAGATCAATCTCTATATTTTAATAAACATATAGATGCTGCTCTGGCCAGGGCCCGAGGCGCTTTTGCCCTTACAAGGAGACTGTTTTACCC
Source organism: Eristalis intricaria (assembly GCA_964034865.1). Taxonomy (NCBI): domain Eukaryota; kingdom Metazoa; phylum Arthropoda; class Insecta; order Diptera; family Syrphidae; genus Eristalis; species Eristalis intricaria. The sequence continues at coordinate 77,000,532 of OZ035876.1, forward strand.
TCGATGCGAGGGTAAAGGTAATCTGCTACATGGCCCTCATCCGGCCAATGCTCTATAATGGCTGTCCCGTGTGGTTCAAAGTGAGTGCGAGTTTGATGGAAAAAATTCGGTTGTTCGAGAGGGGTTGTCTTAGGGCTTACCTTCGCCTTTGTAGAACTCCAAAGTCCCAGTACAGAAAATTATATTTCAACGAAGTGTTATACCACAGGACAAATCTGATAAGAGTGGACAATATTCTGTTGAAGTTGATTCGAGGTCATACTGCTAGAGCGATGAACTCGGTCCATAACTTGATCTCGTGGGTTTGCTACCCCAATTCACAATACCACGAAAGGGTACGTCACAACGGCTTTGTCCCCCCAGAAGCCTTTCTCCATTTAGACAAGAACGGGCTGTTATAAAATATAAATGCGGTACCGCTCATCTTGCACATAGTCCGTTCAACTGTGGATGGGCGACTCAATCACGACCGTTCTCTTTCAACTACATTGCACAATTTACAGAGATACGGTATACACTACCTCACTACTGAAAACTGATTATAAATTGCAGGAAAATATGTTAATAAATTATTAAGGATTTTAGAAGGAAAAACTACTGAAAAAGCTTCATTAAAAAAAAAAAAAAAAAAAACGAAATAATCTAAATCCTAGAAACTAGGGATGACGGAAGAGGAGGCGATGGCCGACTTTCTGAACTTATATTTGATGTCCATTACAATTTAGTAACAAACTTGATATAGATAACAAACATAACAAACATAACAAACATATTAACCATAATAAATAATAAATAATAAATAATAAATAATAAATAATAAATAATAAATAATAAATAATAAATAATAAATAATAAATAATAAATAATAAATAATAAATAATAAATAATAAGTAATAAGTAATAAATAATAAATAATAAATAATAAATAATAAATAATAAATAATAAATAATAAATAATAAATAATAAATAATAAATAATAAATAATAAATAATAAATAATAAATAATAAATAATAAATAATAAATAATAAATAATAAATAATAAATAATAAATAATAAATAATAAATAATAAATAATAAATAATAAATAATAAATAATAAATAATAAATAATAAATAATAAATAATAAATAATAAATAATAAATAATAAATAATAAATAATAAATAATAAATAATAAATAATAAATAATAAATAATAAATAATAAATAATAAATAATAAATAATAAATAATAAATAATAAATAATAAATAATAAATAATAAATAATAAATAATAAATAATAAATAATAAATAATAAATAATAAATAATAAATAATAAATAATAAATAATAAATAATAAATAATAAATAATAAATAATAAATAATAAATAATAAATAATAAATAATAAATAATAAATAATAAATAATAAATAATAAATAATAAATAATAAATAATAAATAATAAATAATAAATAATAAATAATAAATAATAAATAATAAATAATAAATAATAAATAATAAATAATAAATAATAAATAATAAATAATAAATAATAAATAATAAATAATAAATAATAAATAATAAATAATAAATAATAAATAATAAATAATAAATAATAAATAATAAATAATAAATAATAAATAATAAATAATAAATAATAAATAATAAATAATAAATAATAAATAATAAATAATAAATAATAAATAATAAATAATAAATAATAAATAATAAATAATAAATAATAAATAATAAATAATAAATAATAAATAATAAATAATAAATAATAAATAATAAATAATAAATAATAAATAATAAATAATAAATAATAAATAATAAATAATAAATAATAAATAATAAATAATAAATAATAAATAATAAATAATAAATAATAAATAATAAATAATAAATAATAAATAATAAATAATAAATAATAAATAATAAATAATAAATAATAAATAATAAATAATAAATAATAAATAATAAATAATAAATAATAAATAATAAATAATAAATAATAAATAATAAATAATAAATAATAAATAATAAATAATAAATAATAAATAATAAATAATAAATAATAAATAATAAATAATAAATAATAAATAATAAATAATAAATAATAAATAATAAATAATAAATAATAAATAATAAATAATAAATAATAAATAATAAATAATAAATAATAAATAATAAATAATAAATAATAAATAATAAATAATAAATAATAAATAATAAATAATAAATAATAAATAATAAATAATAAATAATAAATAATAAATAATAAATAATAAATAATAAATAATAAATAATAAATAATAAATAATAAATAATAAATAATAAATAATAAATAATAAATAATAAATAATAAATAATAAATAATAAATAATAAATAATAAATAATAAATAATAAATAATAAATAATAAATAATAAATAATAAATAATAAATAATAAATAATAAATAATAAATAATAAATAATAAATAATAAATAATAAATAATAAATAATAAATAATAAATAATAAATAATAAATAATAAATAATAAATAATAAATAATAAATAATAAATAATAAATAATAAATAATAAATAATAAATAATAAATAATAAATAATAAATAATAAATAATAAATAATAAATAATAAATAATAAATAATAAATAATAAATAATAAATAATAAATAATAAATAATAAATAATAAATAATAAATAATAAATAATAAATAATAAATAATAAATAATAAATAATAAATAATAAATAATAAATAATAAATAATAAATAATAAATAATAAATAATAAATAATAAATAATAAATAATAAATAATAAATAATAAATAATAAATAATAAATAATAAATAATAAATAATAAATAATAAATAATAAATAATAAATAATAAATAATAAATAATAAATAATAAATAATAAATAATAAATAATAAATAATAAATAATAAATAATAAATAATAAATAATAAATAATAAATAATAAATAATAAATAATAAATAATAAATAATAAATAATAAATAATAAATAATAAATAATAAATAATAAATAATAAATAATAAATAATAAATAATAAATAATAAATAATAAATAATAAATAATAAATAATAAATAATAAATAATAAATAATAAATAATAAATAATAAATAATAAATAATAAATAATAAATAATAAATAATAAATAATAAATAATAAATAATAAATAATAAATAATAAATAATAAATAATAAATAATAAATAATAAATAATAAATAATAAATAATAAATAATAAATAATAAATAATAAATAATAAATAATAAATAATAAATAATAAATAATAAATAATAAATAATAAATAATAAATAATAAATAATAAATAATAAATAATAAATAATAAATAATAAATAATAAATAATAAATAATAAATAATAAATAATAAATAATAAATAATAAATAATAAATAATAAATAATAAATAATAAATAATAAATAATAAATAATAAATAATAAATAATAAATAATAAATAATAAATAATAAATAATAAATAATAAATAATAAATAATAAATAATAAATAATAAATAATAAATAATAAATAATAAATAATAAATAATAAATAATAAATAATAAATAATAAATAATAAATAATAAATAATAAATAATAAATAATAAATAATAAATAATAAATAATAAATAATAAATAATAAATAATAAATAATAAATAATAAATAATAAATAATAAATAATAAATAATAAGTAATAAATAATAAATAATAAATAATAAATAATAAATAATAAATAATAAATAATAAATAATAAATAATAAATAATAAATAATAAATAATAAATAATAAATAATAAATAATAAATAATAAATAATAAATAATAAATAATAAATAATAAATAATAAATAATAAATAATAAATAATAAATAATAAATAATAAATAATAAATAATAAATAATAAATAATAAATAATAAATAATAAATAATAAATAATAAATAATAAATAATAAATAATAAATAATAAATAATAAATAATAAATAATAAATAATAAATAATAAATAAATAAATAATAAGTAATATATAATAAAAAAAATTTGCCAACAAACTCTTCAGTAGAGAAATGCCATGGGAGATCAAATATAATTTTCAGCAGTTTATTTTGACAAATTTGCAGTTTGCTTATATGGCTGATTGCACATTTTCCCCAAACGGGACATCCGTAGAGCAATATTACCTGGAAAATTACCTTGAAAATGATCAATTTATTATCAATACTTAGCTTTGATATGCGATTTATAAACGGATAGAGAATTTTAATGTTAGCATTTAACTTACGTATCGTTTGTTGGATATGTAAGCCAAATGTTAATGTTTTATCCTTTACTAGTAAAAAAGACAGCCTGAGTCTTTGAAGCATTTATTTTAATCTTATTGCAGATTGGTTACAATATTTGAACCAAAGGCATCTGATGAGAGAATGCAGGTATCATCAGCAAACATAGCAGATTGATAATAATTGTGTTCTGGAAAGTCAGAAATATAAATAGTGTATAAGATAGGGCCAAGCACAGATCCTTGAGGAACACCTGCAACGATTGAGTACTCGCTTGAAAATTCGTTATGAACGGACACCTTAAAAGAACGCTCAGATAAAAATGAATCTATGATCTTGACATGGTAAATAGGAAAATTAAAATACATAAGCTTGTGCAGCAAACCTTTATGCCAAACTGTGTCAAACGCTTTCTCAACATCGAGTAATACCATACCTGTACTTCTACCTTCAATTAAGTTTCTTTTGATGTGATTCGAGATACGGTGAACCTGCTGGGTTGTATTATGGTGTGCCCTAAATCCAAATTGCTCAGGCGGCAAAATATTGTGTGAATTCATGAACGTCACTAATTTATTTTTAAATACTTTCTCGAAGCATTTGCTCAAAGAGCTAAGTAAACTTATCGGTCTATAACTCTCAGGCAAGCTAGAATTCTTACCCGGCTTCAAGATTGGGATAACTTTGGCAGATTTCCAATCTACGGGGAAATAACTGAGCTTGAAACAGCTATTAAACAGACCTTACAGAAATTTAACACATTTTTTAGGGAGATGTTTCAGATATAAATTCTTCAGCTCATCAAAACCAGAAAATTTATTTGTTTTTAAAGAAGAAATTATAGTATTCACGTCGGCAAAAGACACAAAGTTGGAACTGCAATCAAAAGAAGTTGTGCTTAGCAGTTGCATGGAGTGCTCAACTGCAGAAGAAATATTGTTATTGGTTATTAAATTATTAGTCATGCCATGGTTATCGAAAAACTCAATAGCTAAGGCGTTTGCTTTATCGAGATTTGATAGCATGACAGAGTTTCCTACTTTAAATGCAGGTATGAACATTTTTCCTTTTGATGACCTTAACTGTATTCCAGAAGGGCTTGCTACCTTTCGCTAAATCTTGTAGCTTATAATTCCAGGATTGGTTTCTGAAGTCTGAAATCAACAACTTAATGCTTGCATTGAGTTTTTTCATTTGAGAGAGATAAGAACGATTTTTAGTAGCAATCCACTCAGATCTTAAGATATTCCTGATCTTTATTGGTTGTTTTATGTGCATCGGCAGCGCTTTATAGCTGTCACAACGTTTAACTTTTTTGGGAACAGATTGCTAAATACTCTTCAGTACTACACTAGGAAATGAACCTATGGCCTGATCAATCATAAATTGATTGTTAGCACTGGTTACATCTTCAAAGTCACCGATTTTTTGCTACATAAGACGCTTGAATTTTTTCCAGTTGGCGTTCTTAAAGTTAAAGACTAAATTACAAACTTGGACAGGAATTGATCGAACTTTGCAGTACACTGGCAAATGATCTGAACTAAGATCATTTATAACCATAGGTTGCGTGAAAAGTACCGGAGTGTTTGTCAAAAAACGGTCCAAAGTTGATGGATTTGATCGAGAACTTGTTGGTATATATGTTCGATGCGGTGGAAAAAGTATATGAAATGGGTGACTTGAATTAAGATCAGCAAGTTCGTTACCCCAAGCATTCGGCAACCCCAGCTCCTATGCCTACAATTTAGGTCACCTCCTATCAAAAATATGTCATTTAGACTTACTAATCGACGCAGATCATTTTTCAGGTCAGACCGCTTTTGTACTGATGTTCTTCTAGCACCCGGGAAATATACTGAAAATATTTTCATTGACCTCCCATTAACAAAAGGTATTTCTAGACCAATATTTTCTACCAGTCTTGCTTAAATTACTGGTATTAGTTTTTGTTGAATAGTTCTTTTAATAACAATGGCAACACCGCCTCCCCTTTTATCATTTCTGTCACAACGATAACATTTATAATCCTTATTAGATAAGCTTTCATCTGAATTCAGCCAAGTCTCTATGACTAAACTAATATTTACATTAAATTTGCTTAAAAAAGCAAAAAATTCTAACACTTTAGCTCGAATGCTTCTAGCATTCCAACAAATTATGTTCAGGCTACAATTCATTATTTACCTTGATATAGATACTTAACAGCTGATTGTGCAATGGCATTGAACTGCTCTACTTTTGTGTTACATCTACCAAGCAGCGAAATCATCTCAGCTTTGAGCGCATTGATCTCTTCCATGGTAAAAAGTACATTGACTCCAGTAGGTCCACCACTGCGGATGTTGTTGTTGTTTTTGATGTTTGTCCAAGCATTTGGAAGTTCATTACAGCTAACTGCTGAATTTGACACAGCACTACTCTTACGTTGAGTATTGAGAGCAGGAAATTCATCGATGTTCGTTGTAAATGCTGAATGCTGCTAATTCCTCTCTTTGGTGGGTGAGGATTATTTCTCGCTGCAAGCCGCTCTCGCATTTCAATAAAGGATTTCCGGCTAATGCATGACTGATCGTTGGATTTGTACGTGCCCTTGCAGTTCGCGAATTTAATATTGTTGGAATCACACGTTTTGGTGTTATGGTTCTCAGAGCAAATTGCACAGTGCGTTTTGATTTGACAATTTTTTTCTCCATGGCCATCTCGCAATTATAGCATTGTGGTAATTTATTCTTCTGCCTCCGAGCAAAGCTCCATTTAATTTGTGTTTTGAAAATAGATTTTTAAGCTCGTTGAGTCTAATCGAACCCATCTCGAGAAAAACAATATAGAACACATCAGTAAAATTCTCATACTTCTTTTTAATGATCTTAATGTTTTGACACTTTAGTCCATGCTTAACTAATTCTTTTTTCAACAAATCAATAGGAACTTCGCCCAGACCATACAGAATGACCTTGAATGACCGTGCTGATGGCGAATGACCGTGAATCGTGGGAGAAGAATTGCCAGTTCTTTGTTCACACTGATCGCACACTATTAAGAGCATTTATTTCATCGCAAATGATTTTAATTCCAACAGTCATTTTTTTAATGCAGTAATTTTGAATGTTAACTTCGCGAAACAAGTTATGCACATTATCACTCGTTTTTTGGAGAAAACAAATTGAGGGAATTTTTGATTTTTGGTTCGATATTGGGGTAACAATCTCATCACACTCAATTTCACTATCAGCGTCCATTAGACATTGTAATGGTTTATAGAAATTAGAGTTATTAACATCAGATTATCAATTTCGATGTCTTTTTTTGTTTAAGTTGTTATGAATTCCACAATAAAAATGAATTAAAATGAAAATGACGTCGCTACTCTGGCCAAGATTAGGCTTTTCTTTTTTTTCTCCTAAAATGCTTGCCATAATCCTTGTCAGAGCAGCCATTGTATTCGCTGCTATCTCCGCTGCATGTTGCAGATGTTGCTTAAAAGTTGGCCTTGCATCTATAATAACACCAAGTGACTTTAGTACTGGTTTAGACACTACAGCGTGGTCACCAACGGTCACTCTTATAGCCTCCATAACCCGTCTGCTACTGATTAGTGCCACTTCGGTTTTTTCTTCAGCTAATTCTAAGTGAAGGGTTACTGGCCAGTCCTGTACTATCACGATGACTTCGTTGTTATCGTGTTCTAGCTCTTCCAGATATTTGGATATTACTACGATTGCTGTATCGGCGAAACCTATTATTTTCGACGACTTCGGTGTTCGAAGTTTGAGGGTGTCATCGTACATAAGATTCCAGGACCTAGTACGGAGCCCTGGGGTACATCGCCTGTGACGTTATACTGCCTTATCCCATCCTCGGTGTCGTAGTGCAGTACTCTTTACTGCCGCCCTTCCATCTTTTTCCTTTTATATCTTTTTTGGCTATATTTATGAACTCATCGATGACGTCGATCGTGGATATATATATACTGGCGATCTGCGAGGCCTCCTGGTTCATTTATTGCACTGTCCAGTCTCATGATTATTATGCGCTCCAGCAATTTACCCATTGTATCCAGCATGCAAAGAGGCCTATACGATGAGGGGAAGGAAATACTCCTCCCTTAAGGCAAGCGTTGTAAACCTCTCCAAAGATATGTTAGCGATTATTAACTGCTGCTTTTAACGTATTGTAAGGGATTCCATCGATGCCAGGTGCCTTTTTATCCTTGATGTTCTTGCAGATTTGGAGAACTTCGCCTGCTGTGACAAGGGGAATTGGTGCTGCGCTCGTCGTGTTTCTCCTCCCCGGTTGTATTCCTTCTTATTGTGGAAAGAGCACCTCGACCAAGTTTTCAAGACATTCTGAGGATGTTGGCGGTGGCTTTCTACCAGTCTTCAACTTTGTCATGATAACTTGATAGGCTTTCCCCCAAGGGTTTTGCTCGGCTTCATTGCACAGCTCTTCGCATTTCTTCTTCTTGCTTTCTTTGATTGCAATTTTAAGTTTGGCGTTGCTTGTTGGTTTCAACATATTCGTCTTTAACTTATATCCTTTCGGTCTGTTCTCTCTTTATTCTTCTCTGGAGAGATTTAATTTATTTATTATATGTTGTTTATTTTTAATAATTCTTTTTTGCAATTCCGTAGTACTTACTTTTTCTTTTGCTTCTAACGGAGTGCACTTGATTGTTGAATGATATCGCTCATTATAATTCCTTACAGCCGTATGCATTTTCATTATGGTGTAGAGCTCATTATTATCAACTCCCACTATTTTTTCAAGCAAGGTGGTACAATATTTCTATATCTGCATTACTTGTTCGGCTTTAAATTCATTGTCCATTCTTATTTTGTCCGGTTTTCCAAACTTAACAAAATGTTCCATTATTATTGCTTTTTTTGGTACCCAGTTTCGATCTGTTATGTGATATGCCGCAGCGAATTTAATTAATTTATCGATTGTAGTTACAAAAGATTGCTTTTTAAAATGGAATGTATCCAAATGAATGATTTCATTCTTATTTTTCGGAGTTTCCGTTTTGTAGAATTTAGGCGTTATTGGTTTCTTATCATATTTGATTTGTCTACATTTGTTACAATTGTTAATTATTAATTGTATGTGATCACGAAGCTTCGAAAAATACATTTTGTTTTTTAAATTGTAATAGCATTCGTTGATTCCGCTATGAATAGATTCATTAGTATGATAAATATCCAGCTGCTTATGCATTTCTTCCTCACTTTTAATTTCCTTAGCTCTCAAAGTTGCTTCAATGAACTCAAGTTGCTTGTCATGGTGGAATAGTTCTATCAATAACTTTTGTACTTTATTAAATTCATGGTATGATAATTCTGTATACACACCAACCATGCCTTTTATTAAGTGTGCTTTTAGCAATTGTGTCCGCCCAATGCTCTTTATTCCTTGTTATATTAATGTATATAATTTTTCGATTGTGCAAAACTTCTACAGTTTTAGCTGCATCATTTGCTAATATTATCTGGGTTTTATATTTATTTACTATGGTTTTTTTGATGGTATGTGGTCTAGTTGTTGTTCCTCCTGTGAGTGGATATTTGCATTATAGGATAAATGATTTATTGATTCGCTCTGTTGTTTCTAGGTTTTTATTATTTTCTGAAATTCTGCTCAGAAAATCTGCAAAGTTATTTTCTTTCTCTTTCAAATGCTCTATATCGACATCGTTGGTTTCTTTGGCTAAATTCCTTCCCTGTATATTTTTTGTTTAGGTATGCCGATGACATAGTGGCTTACAGATCAGCACCGAAGGTAGTAGTCATAAACACACTGTTGCAACGGGATGCAAATAAAATAACTGGATTTTGTTATGACTGGAAGTTGCGTATCAACTTCCTAAAATGTGAAACTTTTCTTTTCTGTGCCCGGTGCACAGGGCTTCAAGTGATATGCGTATGAACTGGAAAGAGTTCTGCATTGTTGACCCTCAGAGCCACGTTTATGGTGAAAAGTGTAGTCAGATATCTCGGCATTTTGTTGGATCATTTTCTGTATTTTAAAAAACATATAGAGAAGGCTTTGACCAATGCTAGAGAAGCCTTTGCTGTGGCAAGTAAGCTGTTTTACAGTAGCCAACTTGATACCAGGGTGAAGGTAATCTGCTACATGGCCCTCATAAGGCCAGTCAGGGTGTATGGTTGTCCCCTTTGGTTCAACGTGAGCCCTTTCCAGATGGAAGAGATGAGGGTGTTCGAGAGACGGTGCCTTAGTACCTGTCTCCGGTTGTATCGGACACCTGAGTCCGAGTACAAGAAGTACAATCGCAACGAGGTCTTGTACAGCAGAGCTAACGTGAAAAGAGTAGACAATTTTATAATTTCACTAACGCGACGAGACATTGCAAAGACTATGATGTGTGCCAACAGTCTGATCTTCGGAGCTTATTAGCCGAACTTTATGTATCATGAGAGGGCGCGCCACACCGGCTTTATTCCACCTGAGGCTTTTCACTATTTCGATTCGTTTAATCTGATTCAGGACATGAGTGGATGTCCTATAATCTTCCACGCTGTACGCCGAACAGTTGACAGGCGACTCCACTATGAATCGGTTATCGCTCGCGAACACGAGGATCAACTCTCGTTCAGTAGAGCGGCACTTCTTTTGGGGGTTACAGAACCAGTCTCCGCCATCGCCAGCGGCTGATATGATAGTGGGTCTATTGGACAACAGCCCACTTACATAGATTTAAGTAAGGTTAAGTTAGATTACGAAAAAAAAAACCAAACAAACAAAAAAAAAACCCAACAAGGAAAAAAGGTGTACAAAGGCGTGTAGATTGTATAAGTTAGAGACGAATATGTTGAAACCAACAAGCAACGCCACACACGAGCATCTGGCAAACCAAAATAACATTAAAATCACGCACGCAATAAACCACCAAAATGACTAGCAGCCATAAATCGACTGTCAATAGTAAATAATTCGAAGAAAGACATCCGCCAGCATCAGATGATCCACTTCATCCAACCAACCGAGAAATCGCCGATGCAGCATAGGTCAATAAAAAAAGCAGCTTACCATTAACTCTAATGTATTCTCTAGTTTTGGTTCAATTTTGCAGTCCAATAAAAGAAGAGGCTTCTCTCGAGAATAAAAAATTATTTTTTATAATAAAAAAACTTATTGAGTTTTAACTGACGCCCTAGCAGGGACCGATAGGTTACAGTGCGGCAAAAGTTTCTATAATATTTATAAAGTGTAGTGACCACGCCAGTCGCCTCAAGTAGCCGCCGCGCTCCAACGATTATGACAGTCGCCTTAAGTAGTCGCCGCATATAAATATCCCCACGCCTATTGGTCCTATCTGAAGACTTGCACCCGAGCAAACCCGTTTAATTAAGAAAAAATCAACACAAAACAGTGAAAAAAAAAAACAGTGACTTAAGTGAAGTAAGTGTGACAGTCACAAAGAAAAAAAAATAATAATAAATTAATATTTTATATGTATAATAAAAACACAGTGACTTAAGTGAATTAAGCGTGTAAGTGAAAAAGCAAAGAAAAAAATTAAAACAATTAAAGGGCCCCCAAGTAGGAACTACATATATAGGTGGGTCGCCGTGGCGTAGTGGGTAAGTGCGTCGACTCCGGCCTTATTACACCTGAAGCATTCCTCTATCTCGATCAAATTGGCCTAATACAAGATACGGAGGGATACCCGCTGATCTTCCATGTCATACGCCGAACAGTGGACAGGCCACTCCAATACGAGCCAGATGTCGCTCGCAGCCACGAGGATCTCCTCCGATTCAGTAGAGCGATCTCTACTCGGGACAGGAGAGAGTGTGCCAAAGAATGGCACTTATATTGGTGCTTGCACCAGAACCGGTCTCCGCCGGCGTTGGCTCTTCCATACAGCAATGTAGTTGACCATGGTGGCCAACTTACATAGAATTAAGTTATTTTAAGACAAAAATTATAAAAAATCAAAAAAAGGTGCACCGCGGCGTATAGATGTATATGTTATGCATATACATAACATATACGCCTAGGTGCACACGTCTGTCTCTTACGGACATATTTAAGGTAATTTTAAGGTTATGTTAGGTTAAGTTAGGTTAAGGTATTATTAAGTTAGTCTTAAGTAATTTTTTTTTTCATATGTTAGCTATGGTAAACCAAGTTTTTCAAGTTGTCTTGGTAATTCAAATTAATAATAAAGACTATGATAAAATTTTAGTCTGTAAAGACTAAAAAAACGTTGCTTAAGCCGAAAGGGACAAATAATTATTAATTAGAATAGCTTAGAGTACTCGCATAGGGTCAGTAAATTAGGATTAAATACAATAAGTTGTTTAAGATATTTAAGCTAGTAATAAAAACAAAATTACATGAAAATAAAAAAAAATTGCGTCGACTCCTACGCAGACGGTCCTTGGTTCGATACCCGAATTTACCACCTTTGATAATTCACGGCTCCACCTCAAGATAACTACATTGATCATAATTCTGTAAGTTAGATCTTAAGATTTTATTGTAAGCAAAACAAATGAAAATGCAAAATTCACTACAAGAGGAAAAAAAGTCATTAACAAAAGAAGAAAAGAGATTAGTGAACAAAATAAGGTTAGGAAAACAATAGAAAAAGGGCAACGCGAATTAAATATACTCAAGAATTAATAACACTAACAAAAATATAATAAAAGTTGAATAGAAAGAGAAAAATTATATATAAATCAAATAAATGCAAAAGATTGAAAATATATATAGTTATAGTCAATAAGTAAAGAAAAAAAGCTTAAGAAAGAAAGATACAAGTAAAACGAAGAACAACAACAAAGAAAGAAAATAAAATTCACTTTAAATAAAGCAAGAGTAAAATCACCACAACATTTGTAAAAATGTTCATTGTTCATGAAAAAAAAATGTATTATTTTTTACTTGCCTAAAAATAAATTTATTTGTTGTGAAATATTAAGTGACAACATACCTGAATTAAGATCTGGTGTTAATGTCAGTGGATCTCCAGATCCAAATATTAGTTCCCATACCCCCGATCCTGAACTTCCAGGACCATCCAATTACAATCCCAGAAGAAATAATATTAATCTAAATCACTCTAACCAGAGTACATCTCAATCAAACCCCGAAGGCCCAAGGTAGAAATGTTGTAATAAGGAATAAGATCGGAGGTGATGCCGATTTCGCATTAGAATCCTACAACACACCCCTTGATTGGACTGCTATTTCTAAGTACCTTACTATGCACTATACGATAAAAGAGATCTCGGTACTCTAGAATACCAGATGTCTTCACTTCTCCAAGGTAACCTTACCTCAGAAGAGTTTCATCAGACAGTGTGCCAACATTTATCCCTTATATTTAATAAAATATTATGCTTGGAATTAGGACCTGAATCTCATAGAGATAAGGCCATAGATACGTTTATTAGAGGCTTGAAGGGGGATCTTCCAAGATTACTCGGAATTAAAGAACCTGCTGACTTACCCCAAGCTCTTCATCTGTGCTTAAATTTGCAGAACCAAAATTTTAGAGCAAATCATGCCTACGGCAACCAAAATCTGACAAGGAGAATAGATCATCAACCCCAACCACAAACGATTTCAAACTTCTCGAGATATCCAATGAATAGGACACCACATTCAGAACAATTATATCGATCAGGTCAAGATCAGACAAACGCAGCTTTTGTACCAAGAGCTGCACAAACACAACACTTTTATCGATCAGGTCAAGAGCAGCGGCATACAGCCTTTGTAACAAGACCTGCACAACCACAGCATGTTCCCAAATTTAATATGCAAAATACATCTCCTAAACAGTATAATAGCAACTCAATCAAAGGTTCACCAATACAGCCGTAAAACACGAACCAACCGGTAATTGTTACAGTGCTCAAACTAGACCAATTGGATTCCAAAACAAGTTCCAACATCGTGGTGTACCAATAAAAGAGTCAGGATCTAACCAATTCAATAGAGGAATACAGAGTAATTTCCATATTAACACAAATAAACAAGATGAATTGGAATACGAACAAGCAGCACAATACGAACAAACATTTGCAAAATGTTGCCTTACTTTGAAGCCAAAACGAAGAGTGGTAATACTCTCAAAATATTAATTGACACTTTCATCCTCGCTTAAATCTTTCCATGCTATATTAGGAATTGATACACTTAAAGAATTGCGTGCATTTATTTACATAATAATAATATGGCGCGACAGTCCGAGGTGGACCTGGGCCTAGCTTCTCAGCAACCACTCGTGTTGTGCGTGCTATTGTTCTTTCACGAGTAGAAGGGACCTACAGTTTAATGCCAACTCCGAACGGCGAATTTGAGAAGCTTTTTCTAGACAGGAATACTCTTTGAGCATTGTCAGTGACTCGAAAGAGGTGGAGCCGACAATTATCAAAGGTGTTAAATTCGCGTATCGAACCTGGTACCCTCTGCGTAGGGGTCGACGCACTTACCCACTACGCCACGGCGACCACGTGCAGTTACTTACACAGAAAAAAATTTCATGGAAATAGAAACCAACATACTTCTCAAGCAATAAATGCACTTGAACTGAGAACAGAACATATGTCTCAATCCCAAATAGAATACCTTCATTCCCTTATTCAACAATGTCCTAGATTATTTTCTGAAGCTGATACAAAGTTTACTTATACAACATTTAGGGCTTAAGAATGCGCCCTTAACATTCCAACATGCCATCGATGATATATTACGCCGATTTATAGGTAAAAACTAATCAAATTTGACCCAGAAGCAATAAAATCGTTTGAAAAACTGAAAATGTCATTATCCTCTAAAGACATAACTCTTTCTTTCCCAAATTTCGAAAATTTCACTTAACTACCGATGCTTCGAATTTTGCTATTGGAGCAGTACTCGAACATGAAGGTAGACCCATCACCTTTATTTCTTGAACCTTAAATAAAACCGAAGAAAACTATGCAACAAAAGAAAAAAATGTTAGCCATAGTATGGGCATTAGATTCTTTGAGAAGCTACCTATACGGTTCAGCAAAGGTTTAGATCTTCACTGACCATCAACCATTGACGTTTGCATTGAGCAATAAGAATCACAATAATAAAATGAAAAGATGGAAAGCGATATTAGAAGAGTATAACTATCAATTACAAAACAAACCAGGTAAAACTAATGTGGTCGCTGACGCCCTACCCAGAGCACCAATCACATCGCAACTCAACGCGCTTACTTCAACTCAACATAGTCATGAGAGTTCCGCACACGAGTTAATACCTTGCGTTGAAAGTCCTATAAATGTGTTCAAGAACCAAATATGGTTACTTACCGGAAATAATTTAAATTACGAATTCAAAATTCCATTCCCTACTTATCATAGGCACATCTATGACTTAACTAGAATAGATGAACAAGAGCAGGAAATATTAAAGGAACACAATAGAGCTCATCGTAACAACCGAGAAAACAAAATGCAACTATTACAAAGGTGTTACTTTCCAAAAACCCCCTTCCTCAATATCCCGGACATATATTACATATGGACATATACTTTACAGACAAGAAACTTGTTCTAACAGCGCTAGATAAATTCGAGTACACCCAAGTTAGAATCCTAAAATCAAAAGTTATAGAGGACATAAGACAACCATTAAGAGAACTCTTTTTCGATTTTGACACACCCAAAATAGTCGTCTTTGATAACGAAAAATCTTTCAATTCCACTTCTATTCGTTACATGATCCATGACCAATTAGGTATAGACATTTTATAACTCCCCCATACTGTAGCTCGGTAAATGGACAGGTAGAACGATTCCATTCTACACTCTCCGAGATAATGCGTTGTCTTAAAACTGAGCGTATCCATAGATCGTTTGACGAAACAACTACAACGATCAGTAAATGAGTACAACTACTCTATATATTCCTCCACTAACAGAAAACCAGTAGAAGTATTTTTCGGTCGAATAGTCAGTACAGACCATCAATTTTACGAAAAAAGTAGACAAGAAAATATCGATAAACTTAGGGATAAACAAGAAAAATATATGGAAAACCACAATAAAAACGACATCCAATAAAAACATACACTCCCGGTGAAACCGGTGAAATTTTTGTAAAAATTAACAAGCTATAGGTACCACATTATCTGCAAGGTTTAAAAAAGAAATAGTTAAAGAAGATAGGGACACTACCATTTTCACTAATTCCATTCACAAAAGTAATATCAGGAATGGATCATTCTTTACAGATGATACAGAGATACAAAAAAGCAAGCGTTCTTTAGATTTCTTAGGCTCTGCCTGGACACGATTTCGAAGTAATGGAGGATAAAATTAACAATGTATTAACAAACAACAATAATCAATTCATAATCAATAAGTTAATAATTGGCAAAATAAACAAAATAAAAAATGTTACTAATGATATAATAAAAGAAATGCATGATAATGAAAATACGAAATAATTATATCTTAAAATTCAAATTATCATCAATGTAGAGTAAGCCATACAATGGGCTAAGGTCGACATAATTAATAAATTTTAAAGAAAGAAAATATGCCATACAATAATGTTTTAGAAGCTATAGAATTTTCAAATGTAAAAATAGCTGCAGATAAGACATGCATCTTATAAATTTTAAGCTTAACCACTACAAAAACAGAAAATTGTAAGAAATTAATTGTTAGAGCAGTAAAAAAAAGAAAAAATTATCAATAAAATAAAATATGACAAAGTAATAAAATGTAAAGACAATTTGTATGGTCTAATAAATAAATGTAATTCGTTAAGCACAATAACTATCTGTAAGCAAGATAATGTAATAGACATAAGTAACGACAATTGTATTAGTCATTTAATGTCAAGCCAACCACCAGATTGTGTGCAAGTCAACAACCAACATATCCCAATAGTAGAAGAACTATCTCCAGGTATATTGCTACTAAACCAGTACAGCGCAAATGTCGAAATAAATGGCAATGATGTCCCCTTAAATGGAACCTTCATAATTCAATTCCATGATACAGTTATTATAGTCAAGCGTTAAACATTCACAGCAGAAGAAGTCACCAAACATAAACCATTGCTAGCCATTGTACAACCATCATCGTATAATTCAAGAGTAGAGAAGTGCTATCGCTAGAAATGGCCAAAGAATTGGAAATAAATAACACCCGTTATATCCAGAAGCTAGAACTGATCAGCAGGAGTAAAAACGTTGTCATGTACATCTACACTGACCATTTTAACATTGATTACTATTTTAATCCTCATATGGAAAAACTTTCAAGCAATACAGAAATTCTTTGTTAAGCCAAAGAAAGAAACCCATACAGAAAAACACACTCTAGACGAACTGCCAGTAGAAATTACAGTAGATGCTAGAACATATAATCAGCAACATCAAATTCCTCCAAGATCAACTAGGATTAGCCAAATCCCTTGCTTATAATATCACGAGGACGTTCAGATTAGGAGGGGAAGAGTTAAAGACGAATATGTTGAAACCAACAAGCAACGCCACACACGAGCATGCGGCCCATTTATAAACATTAAAATCACGCACGCAATAAACCATCAAAACGATTAGTGACCAATAGCCCAAAGTGAAAATACAGAAACGAGGTCTGATTAATATTGTAGGCACAATGCATAATGCCTACAATATTATAGGCTCTTTGGCACTATGGACGAAAATTATAGGCAAGAAATATTACAAAAATTAGAAGTCAGCACAGATAATACCCATAGCACTATTAACAATTTAAATAAGCAAATTTCAATTAATACTCATTTTAACGATTCATTTAATTTTTTAAGTACATTTAAGTACAAGCAATAGAAGAAGATAGAGAAAAAAGAGTTCATATACCTCAACAAATTAGGCAAGAAAATGATTAAATAAAACAGTATTTAATTTATTTGGATCAAATGATAAAGTTACAGACTTTTGAAAAGAAAATTGAACAAATTCAAGATAATATTGCCAGCGCTAAGATCATTTTAATTTCGGCATATCAAAACTTCAAATTATTCTCTTTAGAAAGCAGTGAAAAAAATGAAAAGCCTCAACTGCATTCGGCACCAATCCGAAAACAATGGCGAATGGACAAAGAGTGACAAAGAAAAGGCAGACCTATTTTTTGAAAATCTAGAACAAACGTTTAAGCCGTTTGATGGACAAAAGTTGATAAATGACCCAACCGATATGCCCCCTATATCCGATAACTTCAGAATAAAACGGGTGTCTTTAACTGAACTCTACCAGGCAATTAAAAAGATTTACCTAATTCCATTCACAAAAGTAATATCAGGAATGGATCATTCTTTACAGATTCATTATAGCCCCGAGCTTGGCTTTAATTCAGATGCTGGATTACTCTCATTCGCAATTAATCGCAATAGAATCTGGAAATGCTAAAGTGCAAACAGGAACATTTAAATTAATCCATATTTCCTTTCCTCAACAATGAAATTAATATTATCAGAATGCATCTCAACCGACTGATTCCCAAACAAAAAAGCAAGCGTTCTTTAGATTTCTTAGGCTCTGCCTAAGAGTTTTAACTGGCGCCCTAGCAGGGACCGATAGGTTACAGTGCGGCAAACGTTTCTATAATATTTATAAAGTGTAGTGACCACGCCAGTAGCCTCAAGTAGCCGCCGCGCTCCAACGATTATGCCAGTCGCCTTAAGTAGTCGCCGCATATAAATATCCCCACGCCTATTGGTCCTATCTGAAGACTTGCACCCGAGCAAACCCGTTTAATTAAGAAAAAATCAACACAAAACAGTGAAAAAAAAACAATGACTTAAGTGAAGTAAGTGTGACAGTCACAAAGAAAAAAAAATAATAATAAATTAATATTTTATATGTATAATAAAAACACAGTGACTTAAGTGAATTAAGCGTGTAAGTGAAAAAGCAAAGAAAAAAATTAAAACAATTAAAGGGCCCCCAAGTAGGAACTACATATATAGGTGGGTCGCCGTGGCGTAGTGGGTAAGTGCGTCGACTCCGGCCTTATTACACCTGAAGCATTCCTCTATCTCGATCAAATTGGCCTAATACAGGATACGGAGGGATACCCGCTGATCTTCCATGTCATACGCCGAACAGTGGACAGGCCACTCCAATACGAGCCAGATGTCGCTCGCAGCCACGAGGATCTCCTCCGATTCAGTAGAGCGATCTCTACTCGGGACAGGAGAGAGTGTGCCAAAGAATGGCACTTATATTGGTGCTTGCACCAGAACCGGTCTCCGCCGGCGTTGGCTCTTCCATACAGCAATGTAGTTGACCATGGTGGCCAACTTACATAGAATTAAGTTATTTTAAGACAAAAATTATAAAAAATCAAAAAAAGGTGCACCGCGGCGTATAGATGTATATGTTATGCATATACATAACATATACGCCTAGGTGCACACGTCTGTCTCTTACGGACATATTTAAGGTAATTTTAAGGTTATGTTAGGTTAAGGTATTATTAAGTTAGTCTTAAGTATTTTTTTTTTTTCATATGTTAGCTATGGTAAACCAAGTTTTTCAAGTTGTCTTGGTAATTCAAATTAATAATAAAGACTAATATAAGTTAGTCTTAAGTAATTTTTTTTTTCATATGTTAGCTATGGTAAACCAAGTTTTTCAAGTTGTCTTGGTAATTCAAATTAATAATAAAGACTATGATAAAATTTTAGTCTGTAAAGACTAAAAAAACGTTGCTTAAGCCGAAAGGGACAAATAATTATTAATTAGAATAGCTTAGAGTACTCGCATAGGGTCAGTAAATTAGGATTAAATACATTAAGTTGTTTAAGATATTTAAGCTAGTAATAAAAACAAAATTACATGAAAATAAAAAAAAAGTGCGTCGACTCCTACGCAGACGGTCCTTGGTTCGATACCCGAATTTACCACCTTTGATAATTCACGGCTCCACCTCAAGATAACTACATTGATCATAATTCTGTAAGTTAGATCTTAAGATTTTATTGTAAGCAAAACAAATGAAAATGCAAAATTCACTACAAGAGGAAAAAAAGTCATTAACAAAAGAAGAAAAGAGATTAGTGAACAAAATAAGGTTAGGAAAACAATAGAAAAAGGGCAACGCGAATTAAATATACTCAAGAATTAATAACACTAACAAAAATATAATAAAAGTTGAATAGAAAGAGAAAAATTATATATAAATCAAATAAATGCAAAAGATTGAAAATATATATAGTTATAGTCAATAAGTAAAGAAAAAAAGCTTAAGAAAGAAAGATACAAGTAAAACGAAGAACAACAACAAAGAAAGAAAATAAAATTCACTTTAAATAAAGCAAGAGTAAAATCACCACAACATTTGTAAAAATTTTCATTGTTCATGAAAAAAAATGTATTATTTTTTACTTGCCTAAAAATAAATTTATTTGTTGTGAAATATTAAGTGGCAACATACCTGAATTAAGATCTGGTGTTAATGTCGGTGGATCTCCAGATCCAAATATTAGTTCCCATACTCCCGATCCTGAACTTCCAGGACCATCCAATTACAATCCCAGAAAAAATAATATTAATCTAAATCACTCTAACCAGAGTACATCTCAATCAAACCCCGAAGGCCCAAGGTAGAAATGTTGTAATAAGGAATAAGATCGGAGGTGATGCCGATTTCGCATTAGAATCCTACAACACACCCCTTGATTGGACTGCTATTTCTAAGTACCTTACTATGCACTATACGATAAAAGAGATCTCGGTACTCTAGAATACCAGATGTCTTCACTTCTCCAAGGTAACCTTACCTCAGAAGAGTTTCATCAGACAGTGTGCCAACATTTATCCCTTATATTTAATAAAATATTATGCTTGGAATTAGGACCTGAATCTCATAGAGATAAGGCCATAGATACGTTTATTAGAGGCTTGAAGGGGGATCTTCCAAGATTACTCGGAATTAAAGAACCTGCTGACTTACCCCAAGCTCTTCATCTGTGCTTAAATTTGCAGAACCAAAATTTTAGAGCAAATCATGCCTACGGCAACCAAAATCTGACAAGGAGAATAGATCATCAACCCCAACCACAAACGATTTCAAACTTCTCGAGATATCCAATGAATAGGACACCACATTCAGAACAATTATATCGATCAGGTCAAGATCAGACAAACGCAGCTTTTGTACCAAGAGCTGCACAAACACAACACTTTTATCGATCAGGTCAAGAGCAGCGGCATACAGCCTTTGTAACAAGACCTGCACAACCACAGCATGTTCCCAAATTTAATATGCAAAATACATCTCCTAAACAGTATAATAGCAACTCAATCAAAGGTTCACCAATACAGCCGTAAAACACGAACCAACCGGTAATTGTTACAGTGCTCAAACTAGACCAATTGGATTCCAAAACAAGTTCCAACATCGTGGTGTACCAATAAAAGAGTCAGGATCTAACCAATTCAATAGAGGAATACAGAGTAATTTCCATATTAACACAAATAAACAAGATGAATTGGAATACGAACAAGCAGCACAATACGAACAAACATTTGCAAAATGTTGCCTTACTTTGAAGCCAAAACGAAGAGTGGTAATACTCTCAAAATATTAATTGACACTTTCATCCTCGCTTAAATCTTTCCATGCTATATTAGGAATTGATACACTTAAAGAATTGCGTGCATTTATTTACATAATAATAATATGGCGCGACAGTCCGAGGTGGACCTGGGCCTAGCTTCTCAGCAACCACTCGTGTTGTGCGTGCTATTGTTCTTTCACGAGTAGAAGGGACCTACAGTTTAATGCCAACTCCGAACGGCGAATTTGAGAAGCTTTTTCTAGACAGGAATACTCTTTGAGCATTGTCAGTGACTCAAAAGAGGTGGAGCCGACAATTATCAAAGGTGTTAAATTCGCGTATCGAACCTGGTACCCTCTGCGTAGGGGTCGACGCACTTACCCACTACGCCACGGCGACCACGTGCAGTTACTTACACAGAAAAAAATTTCATGGAAATAGAAACCAACATACTTCTCAAGCAATAAATGCACTTGAACTGAGAACAGAACATATGTCTCAATCCCAAATAGAATACCTTCATTCCCTTATTCAACAATGTCCTAGATTATTTTCTAAAGCTGATACAAAGTTTACTTATACAACATTTAGGGCTTAAGAATGCGCCCTTAACATTCCAACATGCCATCGATGATATATTACGCCGATTTATAGGTAAAAACTAATCAAATTTGACCCAGAAGCAATAAAATCGTTTGAAAAACTGAAAATGTCATTATCCTCTAAAGACATAACTCTTTCTTTCCCAAATTTCGAAAATTTCACTTAACTACCGATGCTTCGAATTTTGCTATTGGAGCAGTACTCGAACATGAAGGTAGACCCATCACCTTTATTTCTTGAACCTTAAATAAAACCGAAGAAAACTATGCAACAAAAGAAAAAAATGTTAGCCATAGTATGGGCATTAGATTCTTTGAGAAGCTACCTATACGGTTCAGCAAAGGTTTAGATCTTCACTGACCATCAACCATTGACGTTTGCATTGAGCAATAAGAATCACAATAGTAAAATGAAAAGATGGAAAGCGATATTAGAAGAGTATAACTATCAATTACAATACAAACCAGGTAAAACTAATGTGGTCGCTGACGCCCTACCCAGAGCACCAATCACATCGCAACTCAACGCGCTTACTTCAACTCAACATAGTCATGAGAGTTCCGCACACGAGTTAATACCTTGCGTTGAAAGTCCTATAAATGTGTTTAAGAACCAAATATGGTTACTTACCGGAAATAATTTAAATTACGAATTCAAAATTCCATTCCCTACTTATCATAGGCACATCTATGACTTAACTAGAATAGATGAACAAGAGCAGGAAATATTAAAGGAACACAACAGAGCTCATCGTAACAACCGAGAAAACAAAATGCAACTATTACAAAGGTGTTACTTTCCAAAAACCCCCTTCCTCAATATCGCGGACATATATTACATATGGACATATACTTTACAGACAAGAAACTTGTTCTAACAGCGCTAGATAAATTCGAGTACACCCAAGTTAGAATCCTAAAATCAAAAGTTATAGAGGACATAAGACAACCATTAAGAGAACTCTTTTTCGATTTTGACATACCCAAAATAGTCGTCTTTGATAACGAAAAATCTTTCAATTCCACTTCTATTCGTTATATGATCCATGACCAATTAGGTATAGACATTCTATAACTCCCCCATACTGTAGCTCGGTAAATGGACAGGTAGAACGATTCCATTCTATACTCTCCGAGATAATGCGTTGTCTTAAAACTGAGCGTATCCATAGATCGTTTGACGAAACAACTACAACGATCAGTAAATGAGTACAACTACTCTATATATTCCTCCACTAACAGAAAACCAGTAGAAGTATTTTTCGGTCGAATAGTCAGTACAGACCATCAATTTTACGAAAAAAGTAGACAAGAAAATATCGATAAACTTAGGGATAAACAAGAAAAATATATGGAAAACCACAATAAAAACGACATCCAATAAAAACATACACTCCCGGTGAAACCGGTGAAATTTTTGTAAAAATTAACAAGCTATAGGTACCACATTATCTGCAAGGTTTAAAAAAGAAATAGTTAAAGAAGATAGGGACACTACCATTTTCACTAATTCCATTCACAAAAGTAATATCAGGAATGGATCATTCTTTACAGATTCATTATAGCCCCGAGCTTGGCTTTAATTCAGATGCTGGATTACTCTCATTCGCAATTAATCGCAATAGAATCTGGAAATGCTAAAGTGCAAACAGGAACATTTAAATTAATCCATATTTCCTTTCCTCAACAATGAAATTAATATTATCAGAATGCATCTCAACCGACTGATTCCCAAACAAAAAAGCAAGCGTTCTTTAGATTTCTTAGGCTCTGCCTGGACACGATTTCGAAGTAATGGAGGATAAAATTAACAATGTATTAACAAACAACAATAATCAATTCATAATCAATAAGTTAATAATTGGCAAAATAAACAAAATAAAAAATGTTACTAATGATATAATAAAAGAAATGCATGATAATGAAAATACGAAATAATTATATCTTAAAATTCAAATTATCATCAATGTAGAGTAAGCCATACAATGGGCTAAGGTCGACATAATTAATACTTACATGTTGTTAACTGTTGAAATTGACACTATTAAACAAATTTTAAAGAAAGAAAATATGCCATACAATAATGTTTTAGAAGCTATAGAATTTTCAAATGTAAAAATAGCTGCAGATAAGACATGCATCTTATAAATTTTAAGCTTAACCACTACAAAAACAGAAAATTGTAAGAAATTAATTGTTAGAGCAGTAAAAAAAAGAAAAAATTATCAATAAAATAAAATATGACAAAGTAATAAAATGTAAAGACAATTTGTATGGTCTAATAAATAAATGTAATTCGTTAAGCACAATAACTATCTGTAAGCAAGATAATGTAATAGACATAAGTAACGACAATTGTATTAGTCATTTAATGTCAAGCCAACCACCAGATTGTGTGCAAGTCAACAACCAACATATCCCAATAGTAGAAGAACTATCTCCAGGTATATTGCTACTAAACCAGTACAGCGCAAATGTCGAAATAAATGGCAATGATGTCCCCTTAAATGGAACCTTCATAATTCAATTCCATGATACAGTTATTATAGTCAAGCGTTAAACATTCACAGCAGAAGAAGTCACCAAACATAAACCATTGCTAGCCATTGTACAACCATCATCGTATAATTCAAGAGTAGAGAAGTGCTATCGCTAGAAATGGCCAAAGAATTGGAAATAAATAACACCCGTTATATCCAGAAGCTAGAACTGATCAGCAGGAGTAAAAACATTGTCATGTACATCTACACTGACCATTTTAACATTGATTACTATTTTAATCCTCATATGGAAAAACTTTCAAGCAATACAGAAATTCTTTGTTAAGCCAAAGAAAGAAACCCATACAGAAAAACACACTCTAGACGAACTGCCAGTAGAAATTACAGTAGATGCTAGAACATATAATCAGCAACATCAAATTCCTCCAAGATCAACTAGGATTAGCCAAATCCCTTGCTTATAATATCACGAGGACGTTCAGATTAGGAGGGGAAGAGTTAAAGACGAATATGTTGAAACCAACAAGCAACGCCACACACGAGCATCCGGCCCATTTATAAACATTAAAATCGCGCACGCAATAAACCATCAAAACGATTAGTGACCAATAGCCCAAAGTGAAAATACAGAAACGAGGTCTGATTAATATTGTAGGCACAATGCATAATGCCTACAATATTATAGGCTCTTTGGCACTATGGACGAAAATTATAGGCAAGAAATATTACAAAAATTAGAAGTCAGCACAGATAATACCCATAGCACTATTAACAATTTAAATAAGCAAATTTCAATTAATACTCATTTTAACGATTCATTTAATTTTTTAAGTACATTTAAGTACAAGCAATAGAAGAAGATAGAGAAAAAAGAGTTCATATACCTCAACAAATTAGGCAAGAAAATGATTAAATAAAACAGTATTTAATTTATTTGGATCAAATGATAAAGTTACAGACTTTTGAAAAGAAAATTGAACAAATTCAAGATAATATTGCCAGCGCTAAGATCATTTTAATTTCGGCATATCAAAACTTCAAATTATTCTCTTTGGAAAGCAGTGAAAAAAATGAAAAGCCTCAACTGCATTCGGCACCAATCCGAAAACAATGGCGAATGGACAAAGAGCGACAAAGAAAAGGCAGACCTATTTTTTGAAAATCTAGAACAAACGTTTAAGCCGTTTGATGGACAAAAGTTGATAAATGACCCAACCGATATGCCCCCTATATCCGATAACTTCAGAATAAAACGGGTGTCTTTAACTGAACTCTGCCAGGCAATTAAAAAGATTTACCAAAAAAAGCGATTATTAAGTTCCAGTATTTAATTAACTCTTCGTTCACACTATTACACGTACCAGATTCGTGGAAAGTCGCAGATGTGATAATGGTCTTGAAACCGGGTAAACCGCCAAACGACAAAAAATCATATAGACCGATATCATTTTTACCTATAACATCAAGGCTATTTGAGAAACTTCTACTGAAACGAATACAACCACTAATAGAAGAAAGACACATTATCCCCGATCATCAATTTGGATTCAGTAAGAATCAATCCACAACTCACCAAGTATTTAGAATAACCGACGAAATCTAAAAAGCAATAGAGGAGAAAAGGGTTAGCTCCAGCGTTTTACTCAACAAACTTAGTAGGATATTTCCGAAAAATCTATTTTGCATTTTAGAATCCTACCTCAAGAATAGGATATTCAGAGTTAAGCTATTGTCAGTGCTTAACTCTGAATATCCTATTCTTCCCCTTTTCATTAACTCGGTACAATTACCGTACGAAAATGAAATGACGCTGGATGCTAAGCTTAAGTGGAAGGCGCACTTAAAGAAAAAACGTGACGAACTTGAGAATCGATATAGAGAAATGTACTGGCTTCTAGAACGACATTCCAAGTTAAGCGCTTATAACAAACTGCTTATATATAAGCAAGTGCTAAAGCCTGCGTAGAACTTTGGGATTGCGCTATAGCAAGTAATAGAGAAATCATACAGTCATTCCAAAACAAAGTTAGAAGGGCTGTCGTGAAGGCTCCTTGGTATCTACTTCATAATGATATGCAAAGAGATCTAGGGATTGCAACAGTGGATGAAGATATAAAAAACTTCGCGAGGAAGTTAAGAATTCGACTTCGTGGTCATTATAACCATGCCTGGACATGAATCCAAACACTGGACATGAGAAACCTCGTGCGCCGTCTCCAAATGAAACAGTTCGATTTAGCACAATGAGTACAGGCCGCTATAAACGGTTCCAGCAGGTGATTTTATCGAAAATCTACTTGCCTCACACGTAAAAATAAAGAAGTTAAGGCTACTGAATAGGGAAACCGAGTTGTAGTAAACAACTAAAACCATGGGAAGGGTGTGTTTAGTCAGTAAAAATCAGACACTACTATGAATACACGGGTATCATAGTGCCTTATTGAAGATTTCCACGAAAAAAAAAAGTAAAAAAATAAAACCATTTGAGAGAAATTGATGAGAATAACGAATATATTGTAACTATAGAAAATAAGACCTATAATTATGACCCTAAGTAAATGTTAAAAGATTTAAAAATAAGTATGAATTGTGTTTGGAAAAATATGTGTAAATATAGATTTAATAACGTCTAAAATTGAAAATTAAAAAATGCTGTTCGAGAAAAAATTATGCAAAATTGTGATGACAGGAATATTACTTTAAATAAAAATAACTTAATAATTTTTTATAACTGTCAAATAGAATTATTTCAAGAAACGTTCAGAAATGAAAAACAAATTACCCACGATAAATTCTTCTATCATAGCAGCAAATACTATCAAGCCCATGTAGAACACTTCGCTTTTGATAAAATTGATAGCAAAAATTTTGAAAACATTAAGGAAATTAATGAACTTAAATGGCATAAAAATATCTTTTATGGAATTAATGTAACTCTTTTTGTATTTGTAATAGTAGGAGTAATTATTGTTATATTTTGGATAAGAAAAAGAAAAATTAATGTAACAGTTGTAAATAAAGAGAATTATGGCGATAAGAGAATGCAGGAGCATTCTAAAATAATAATAGGAGTTACATGTAGTAACATCACACCGACATCCTCAACAGGAGGGGTTCTTTGATTGGAATATTTTAAAGCGTTCATAATAAAGTATTCATACAACAAAGTACCAACAAGTGTTTTATTGAAATGAGTAAAGATACATAACTCGCGTAAACCTCTGGGATGAAAATCGCCTGTCTCCAATGCTGATTGTGTCATTTTTGATCTTTATTAGGAATGTACCTTCGATTCGTCGGATACCTTCAATATGTTCCCTCTAATCGTTGGGATATGTTGCGCATTCGTCATACTGCACTTAGCGTCTTTACTTCTTAATAACCTATGTATACATTTATTTTTGCTTATTTCTAATATGTCATTCTCTTTACATATAGATAGTTTATTTAGTATTTTGCATTCTTTTATAATAACTTTTGTTTCTTTGTCATTTGTTAGTACATTTTAAAGTTTTAAATCGTTTATTATTTTATTATTTTTCCTTATTGGTTTTACATATAGTTTTTCGTATTGGATATCGCTTGTTTTCGGAAGGCTTACAATATATAGAATTTGGTCATTACTTAAAGCTATTGTGTCGGCAACTAGTATAAGCTATTTGTTCTACACTAGTATAAGGCATGTTTTTATAGTTTATTTCTTTTATAATCAGTGCAATTTCGTATTTGGAGAGTATATTTGAATTTATAACATTATAACCATTTCTATAGCATATACAATATTTGTTTATTCTTCTTTTACAATTTTAGCTCTTAGGCTTAAACTTAATGCTAATTCATATGATAAGAATTGAGTTCACATTAGTGTCAGGTACCTTAATTATTTCGTTTATCTTTTCTGTAAAATTCTTATTTCTATAGAATTGCTCGATACTGCTGCTAATGATGTTATTTACTTTATTTTGTAATACTATAAGATTTTCGTGATCTGGGCTATCCATTTCCACGCAGACCCACTAAAGTTAAGAGAACGTTTAGATCTGTGTATTTGGATATTACCTATTAGCTTGGATATTTGTTGGAGCTAATGAACTAGTATGGGGAAAAACGGGGTTAGTTCTGGGAATATGTTTATCGCTAAGGGCTGTGGATGGATAGGAAATTTATGTAAGGGGGTATTTCAATTGTATTAATAAGTTTTATGTTGCCGTTTTGGATTCTGTCAGTGCCGTTGTTGAAGATAAGAATTTGGGAGTTGGAATATATAATAGTATAATATATAATAGTAAGAATTTCGAAGTTAGCGTTCAGGATGCTGATGATGGATCTGAAATTAGAGGGAATAGGAGAATGATTTAGGGTCTGATGTACCGTGGTTTCATTGTCCTCTTTGACCATTTCTCACTTGAATCTATCACTTCTTCTCTAGCTTTCAGGATTGCCACATAAGTTTCTTCCGTAAAAGATATCTAATGGTCTTTTCCCAGTAACGGAATGGATGGTGCAATTGTATTCATGTACAGCTTGTTGAAGAACAGTTCCGTTCGTCTCTCTTCAAACATCTCATGATTTCATAAAGCATTGAGCGGAAACGCGCCACCTGTCCGTTAACTTCGTTTTTGTTCGTTGGAGTTTTACAGATTTTAATCTTTAAGGTGTCTTCCATCATGAATGTAACGGATGCAGAGTTGAGGGACTTTTCGTTGTCTACCACAACGCAACTCGGAACTCCTTAGAAAAATATGATATCTCTGAGAGGATTTCTAACATCTTCTATTGTTCGAGATTTTAGAAGCCTTACTTGGCAATTTTTGTGAACTTATCAATCATCTTATCATCTATCAGTCGAATAAATGTCAATATGAACAGTATGTCTGGGATGTAATGGTATTGGTTTAAGGATGGGGTTGGTTGGGTACTTGCTTTCTTTGCAAACCTTGCATTGACAAATTATCTTTTTAATCTTCGCATTCATTCTGGGAAATTATATTTTTTTTGTATGATTTGCATTGTTTTCGGCAGCGTTCCGATGCGCTCCTTTGTGTTCGTCAGTAATTATATTTTCCTGTTCACTTTCATTGGATACCTCCTCTACCTCGATTCTAGTGAATCGAATCTTATAAATATTGAAATAAAGCGGATAAATTCTCTGAATAATGTCCATAGTGTTTTCGTCGGTCAATATTGCATTTATGATAGTCGGCTTAAGGAATCTTTTGATTATTCCTATGAGCTTTTCCTTGATGTAATCTGTCTCTGTAATAATGTGTTATATTTAGGAAATGGCGTTTGGTATTCGTGCTTAGATTGATTTCCTGTTTTCAGAATTAATTGTGTTCTAAACGCATTGACGGGTGCATTCGTGAACTGTATCAAATTATGCGACGAGCTGTCGCCGCTATTAGCAGTGGCTGTCGACGATAAGGTTGGTCTTTTGCAGTGGACTTGACAATGCATCTGCAACTATGTTCGTTTTTTCCTGGCTTATAGATCATTTCATGGTTATAGTAGTCTAGTATCGCCTTCCACGTTTTCATTTTGATGTCTGTTTCTTATCTAACTTGATTGGGACAGTTTTTGGCTTATTTTTAGATACACGCCCATGTCCTTCTTCCCCTCTTAACAGTGATGTAAAGTTCGGATTGGCCAACTTTGCGAAACTAACGCGAAACGAAACCAGAGGCATTAATATTTTTTAGTACCACCAGATTGGGGCACTGTAATGAGACCGTGAAGGTCTGGTTATACCGTCCACCAATAACTTTTTAATCTCCTTATCGACTATTGGCTTGAGGGCCATAGGACATGGATATGACTTCGAGTATATGAGAGAATGGTCAATTGTCCTTATCTCTCCCTTGATGGAGCTTACGTATGTGAGCTTCTCATCTGGGTCGGTGTAGACACCAGGATATTCACTGAGAACTCAATAAAGCTTCTCCGTTTGATTATCGTTCAGGTGTGCTGTTCTGACGTTCAAATTATTGACCGATTGGCATAGATGTTGCTTTATAGGAATCTTCAGATTATTATTAAGGATAAGATAACTTTCTGCGGTATGTATCACGACGTCTAGCTCTTTAAACCTATCGTTCCCGATTATACCATGGAACGCTTTTAAAATAGGTTACAAACATAATTTGAGGGTTTTCACATTTGGGCCGAAAAGATTTAGGATGGCGTGGTCAGTGACTTTTACATTACCACCCACGGAGTTCGCTAGGAAGAGACTTCCGTTTGTTGTTGTTTCTCTTACGCATTTTGCTTGGATGGAGTTTTTTTCCGCTCTTCGTTCTACATTCAAAATATGGAAGCGAAGAGAAGTTTAATCTAAAAAACTAACATCGTTGGGGACTTCTTCCTCGTGACAAAGCATTTCGTCAGTGATATCCGGATCTTGATATTCCAGAACATTATTACCGTTCTGTTCGTAGGTGTCAAGATAGTCGATGACCTCTGGCATTTCGGTAATGTTAAGGTTAGGTTAGGTTAGGTTGAGGTGGCTGACTGCCGCGCATACGGACAGCACACACACTTAGGCAAAGCATAGGCAAATTGTGTTACCACGCGGATCTAAGGCTACCCATTCCGCAAACTAATTTGTGCTTTTGATAAAGCGAAGAAGAGGGCTGATTCTGATGCTGCTCAGTTCAGCCAGATTAACAAAGAAATGGGTCCCCAGAAGTCTGAATCTACGGGATGAGAGAGCACTGCAGCTACATAGCAAATATTCGATGGTTTCTTCCTCATTCTCGTCTATGCAGCTTCTTCAGAAATCATTATAGGGAAGGCTTAGTCTAGATGCGTGAGTTTCGATGGGACAATGCCCTGTTAAAACGCCAATAAGAGATCTGAGGCTTGGCCTGCCTAATCTGATCAAGCTAAGCGATCGCTTTGGATCGATGATAGGCCATAGTTGTTTGGTAATAAGGCATCCTGCGCCAGATATCTATCCGCAGTTTGTTTGAGCAAGCGTTTCAAGCTTTAGCAGATGTTTCATAGTAGCGATAGGCATGAAGGGGGGGTCTCCACCCAGAAAGAGCACGGAGTTTGTGCACTTTCTAGCGAGTTCATCCGTTTCGCAATTTTTTGGAATGCCACAGTGTCCTGGCACCCACATAAGTTGGATGTTAAAATAATTGGCCTATCGTTACAAGATAGGCGGCAATTAAGTCTTGGAATAAAAAGTGAACGAATTCAGAGATTTGATGGCTGCCTCACTATAGGAACAGATTACGATATCTGTGCGCGATATTACATTGTTTTTAGCCAGGACAGGGCTTCCTTAATCGCTATAGTTTCACCTTAAAGACGCTACAGTGATTAGGTAGTCTGAAAAATAGCTGGATATTTAGATCCTTGGAATAGACACTAGCACCCACACCTACATCCATCTGTGAAGATTTGCAGTGGACCTTCCAGCGTCTGTTGTTCAGACTCCCAATAAGATCTGGGCAATTTGCTGGTTGAGAAATTCTTCTCGAAGAGAAGTTTAGGTACAGTGAGGTCTGTATTTATGGGTATAGAGCCATACCTGCGTAGGATCGTTGAATGTTCAGACTGCAGTTCTTTCCAGCCGCTCAGCGATAGTGTGGGCAGGTCAGGTTTAGGGATTTTATACTTCTGAGTAAAGAGGACTAGATCCGTTTTTTGCGGATTGACACCTAGGCAGCATTCGCTAGTCCATTTCACTAGCTTGGATAGGGTAGATTGCATAATATCCCTGATCGCGGATACATATTTCCCAGATACTGCGATGGCAATATCATCTGCATAGGCAACGACCTTACACCCAGTCCCATTTGGTTTCATAAGCAAGTCGTTGACCACTATGTTCCACAGTAGAGGGGAGAGTACACCACCCTACGGTGTGCCTCTGTTCGCAGATTTGCGGATCATGGTATCACAAAGCTTCAAGCTTATCACTCTATTATTGAGAAGCCGGATAAAAGTCACTATAGGCTTTTCGATCCCGAGTCTGTTGAGTGCTGAGATTATAGCGTGAGGTTTTATGTTATTGAAGGCTCCCTCGATATCGACAAAGGCAGTGATATTAATAAAAATAGTTCCTTGAAATCGAAGGATTCTTTTACAGTGCCAACAAGCGAGTGCAGGGCTGTTTCCACAAATTTTCCATTGTTGTAGGCATGTTGAAAAATCGAAAGTTTATCTGTGACTATGTGACGGATGAATACGTCGATCAATTTTTCAAATGTATTCAGAAGAAAGGAAGATAGGCTTATAGGCCTTAGATCCTTTGGGTTGACATGTGAGCATTTCCCAGCCTTGGGTATGAAGACGACAGTGGTCGTCCTCCAAATTGTGGGTATGTGGCCAAGATCTACACATCCTTGAAAGATGTTGACCAGCCAGGTTGAGATTAGGTCTGCAATTTTTTGCAGTTCTGCCGGAAAAAGGTCCTGCCATCTTGTAGGGCTTAAAGGAGTTAATGGCCCACAGGACAGTGGTTTGGGTTACGCTTGGGAGGGGGACGATGTAATACACCCGGTAGTCAGAAGCGAAGTGAAGTGATCTTTATTCTGTTTATTTCCTTACAACTAACTTGACATTTGAATATGACACGAATGAAAGGACATAATTATTGAAATGTAAGTACAGTCTAATAAGGGGCGCTGGGGCACCTTAACAAATATCGCCTAACAGATGGCGCTATGCCACATCTCCCACATCATATTGAACAACCCATACAAAAAAAAGCAATAATAATTCTAAGAAAATGTATGTATAAAAACATATGTATGTAAATAGAATTCACGAGTTTCAAATTATATCAATTTAGTATTACAAGTATTACTCAACTAAAGAATAATTCTACAAACATAAATCAGATATAATTCAATTTACAAAAGATAATTACAGTTCATAATCCAAATTCAATTTATTTATAAATAAAAGAGATAGTTACTGTTTATAATTTGCACGTTGCAATGATCTTAATTTTCTCTTTGTTTTTTCTGCGGGAACATCCACCTGTTCGTCCCCTCCCGCTGCTACGGAGGAAACTGGTACTTCCATCGACTTTCTCACTGGTGACCCTTTTCCTCTTAGGATAACACGATAAATTTTCCATGTTATCATTTTCCTTAACCAGTGTTTTGTCCGAATTCTTGTTGTCATTTGGTGTTCGACGAATCATTTGGTTCAAATGTCTTTTAATTATTTTATTATTTTGACTTTATATACAATGGTAAGATCGGGGTCCCAGGCGTTCGTTAACAGTGGCTTTTTGCCAACTTGCTTTATTCGGATTCGAATAATCGCGGGCAAAAACTTTTTCGCCATTTTCCAAATCTATGTTTCTTGCACCTTTATGGTTTTTTACATTCGATAGCTGACTTTCGACTATTAGGTCCTTAACTAAGGGTGGTCTAAGCAAACTGAAGCGATCCTTTACCTCTCTACCTAACAATAACCTTGCCGGTGTATCTCCTGTCGCACAGTGCTTTGTGCATCGGTAATCAAATAAAAAATTATCTATAATCACGTCATTATTTTTCTCCTCACCTTCCATTAACTTAGCCGAAATCGCCCTCTTTTCTTAACAAAATGTTCCGCTTGCCCATTGGTAGCGGGATGGCCCGGAGCAGTCAAAATATGCCGTATATTATTCCTAGCCATAATTTTTTGTAATTCCTCCGACGTAAACTGGCGCCCATTATCGTTAACCAGAATATCCACCAAACCAAATCTGGAGAAAAGTTTTCGCAAACTCGAAATAGTAAAATAGGTGGTAATATCTTTGGTTTTGTATACCTCTACCCACGAATGTGAATCGATAATTATGAGAAAATAAAATTGTTCAATAGGACCTGCAAATTTGACATGAATTCTGGACCACACTGATTCGGTGGGCACCCAGGGAATAAGTGAGGATTTCTCAGGACTAAGATGCGCTGTTTTGCAAGGGATACAATTGGCGATTGTCCGTTCGATGCATTGATCCACTTTAGGCCACCACACGTAAGACCGTGCCAAGGCCTTGGTCTTGACGATGCCTAAATGAGAACGATCCAACTCAGCTAAAATCATACCACGCAATTTCATAGGTATAATTACCCTGTAACCCCATAGAACGCAGTTATATTCTACTGAAAGCTTTTCTATTTCGAAATGGACTAAAATCCTGCCATCCATTCCTCCAACGAGTCTAGCCTTCCTCGGTGAATTGCCTCCATCAATTTCTATAAAATAGGGTTTCCATTATTATTTTAAAATTTAAATTCAACCTATTATTTCTTTAGATATAATTTACGTAATTGGCTTCACTGTCTCGTTCCCCTAAATCTCGCTGCGGTAAACAGGACAAGTGATCTGCAAAATTTTCAGAACCCTTAATGTGTCGCATACTACAACTAAAACCGGATAAAATGAATGCCCATCTCTGAACCATTTGTGCGCGAAATCTCGAATGAATTTTCAATAGTAATTCAACATACCCACGAATGCTCTTAACTCAGATATGTATTATATAATTTATAGATATTTTGTGGAACAGGGGCCGCCAAGACCGCGGACATTCTGTCTATATTCTTAGTCAACCCGTTTCGATCAATGTAAAGCCCTAAATAGGAAACCTTATCCTTGAAAAACTCACACTTTCTAACATTGAGGTGAAGACCCACTGTCTCCAGTTTTATCAGCACTAATTCTAAAGTTTTTACATGCTCATGCTAAATAGTTTACTACATTTGGTATACCACGTAAAATATTTTCTACCGTCTTCTGGAAAATAGCTGCTGCAGGCTTGATGCCAAAAGGCAAACGCGTCATTTTGAAAATACTCATGTGAGTACTCCAAGTACACAACAATTGTGATGACTCGTGTAGCACCAACTGGTTATACGCATTAGACAGATCTAACTTCGTGAAAGTCTCCTTTTAAACAAGCAAACAACTCTTCAATACGCGGTAATGGATATTTAACACCCACTAAATGTTTATTAATGGTAGACTTGTAATGTCCGCAAATGCGAAGCTCACCTAGTTCGTCATTAAATGCCCTACAAAATCGCTTTTTTATGCTAGCCACATATTCATTTATTGTGTATAAAGAATTATCTTGTGAAAGTCCGATATCGAATAATGTCATAAAATCGCGATCCATAATGGCTAGTATCAGTTACCACTAATCGCAACGAACTCACCCGTTACTTTAATGCGATCGCCATTATATGTGCAGAATTCATCAAAACACGGTTTCAAAAAATGTTTACCAAAATATCTGTCGAATGTCGCTTTCGGAATCAAAGAACTAGTAGCACCGGTATCCAGAATTAAATCAAGCCGAACTTGGTTGATCTCCATAGCCAACGTGAATGGTTGAACAGACGCATGTACCCCAGATATACTGTAAATTGAAAATGCGTTATTAACATTATTCAAACTATTACAATTATTCTGCTTAGCTTCCACTACGTTGACCTGCCTGCTGCTGCACACACTTGCCAAGTGCCCCAATTTATTGCATTTATGGCACTTACTGATGATTCGCTGATTCGCAATCCAACTTCCTCGCGTCGAAAAACTTTTTACGTTCTCGGAAAATAATCACGGGAGGTGAATAATGCCGTTCCAACAGCTTGCACAACTCTTTGTATGTTTTCGAAGCCGGTAATACCGGATCACACAGCTCTCGCAGTAACCCATATGCTTCTAGGCCTACAGCCTTCAACAACACCGACCTTTTGACACGATCCTCTTCGCACGCGGATTCCACAAAGTGCGAATTTAATACTTCGTTCCAATTTCTCCAATTGCCCATTCCTGGTCTGAACTCCCGTATTCCTGTGACCATCGATGCTGCTCCAAACAAACTGTCATTTGCTGGGTTAATTACTTTGTCTGCGTTAGCCATTGTATGCTGTTAAATTGACTACCCACTGCACAAAAAAAAATTCTAAAATAATCTATGTATGTATGTATCAGCCTTTTGCATCAGGGAGAATTTTGGGTGATGATGCTAATATTTTTCGCAGCCTGGAAGTCTCAGAGGTCTCTTCGATCTTCCCACAAAAGACTCTAGGGCGATCTTTTGGCTGTTCTTAGCTCATATTTAAAGGTACCGAGAGCTCTTTTATAAGAGTCCCATTCGGCTTTGTTTCGGGTTGCCTTGGCTCTGTTGAAGAGTTGGCTGCAACCTTTGAATCAAGTTTTGAATGCCACCATGGGGGCTTAGGCTTTCCCCTAACATTCCTTAAGGGACAATATCTAACTAGAGCCTGATTCAGGATATCAGCGAGTCTCTCCACTGATGAGTCAAGTTCTGAAGGATCCAGCGGTTGGGATTTGTCAGTAGCCGTTAATTGGTGACTGACATTTTTCCTGATGTTATGGAAGGGACTTACACTGGAGCTTTTAAAGCTGAAAGTGATATAACGGTGGTCAGAGAATGAGTGGTCCTTAGACACCATTCCTTTATAACATTCGCTATGTGGTCAGAGACAGGGGTTACTTCTAGAACCTTATGTCTGATTTTGTTAATAAAGGTGGGTTCGTTACCTATTTTACAGATTGCCAACTTGCTACTTAAAATGAATGCCGCAATGGAGTGTTGAAGGTTCATTTGATTCACCTCCTCACGCTACCTCCATAGCGGATACCTTCTCGACCACCGTGGTGTTCTCCTCACCCGACAACTCCAGAGAGGACTCCTCGCTGTCGGGCGGCGTTGAACCGAGATCGAGATCGGAAAGACCGATACTATCGGCATCCCGGTCCCGATTCTGTGTATCACCGGCTCCCTCTGCCACAACCTCCAACGGGATAATAGTACTTTGCCCTCTAGCCCTCTAGGTTGAGGTTGAAGGCTTCGGTTTGTTCGAGGCAGTACATCCTACCTTCATGACAGCCTCTGTGACTCGCTTGGGGCCAGCCTGTGTAACAGAGGGTAGCATGGGGACATGGTGTACCATCCAATTGAATCCGTATTGGATTACGTTGTTGTTTTTTGAAATGGGGGCCAGAGACTCCTTATTTATGATAATTGTGGCGGCTCTGACATCCCTCTTCGGCTCCTCCAGCTTGGCAATATTCCAATTTTGGGTCGGAAGATGCGGATTGCAGGCTTGGATGAAGCTCAGGATAGAGGTGGCATCGGAGGGTATGGTAGGTAGCAAGGCACGAGTCCTGGGTTTACTAGGAATTGCATCCCTATGTACAACGTCAATCTGTGCACCCTCCCACACTTCTCCCAGACTAAGGACGGTCTGCCTATATAGGTCAGCTGACCTTTGATCCTGGAAGAACAGAAGTCTAATATGCCCTTGATGCCATCCGGCGACAGGTGCCACACCGCCATTTTCGGCAATTAGGCTGAGATATTTTAGATTGATGCCTTGCTCTAGCTTCCTCCAATTGGCGGAAGAGGTGCTGCAGTCATCATCATTCCTGTCAATGAAGGCCTAAGTGAGATCCTCTTTAAAGATTTCACTATACGGCCGTTGGGGCTCATTGGTGCCCTTGACACTGCCACCCACCTCTTCGAGAGATGGGGCGAAGATTCCGCCGATCTGACGTCCAAACGGCATAGAGTCCTTAGCGGCTGTTCCCTCGCGCAGGTCCTGAACTACTTTTAGAGCCCAGGCCATGGACATTTTCTTTGACTCGGAGAGTTTCTCCTGAAGGATGCCTTTCAGACGCTCTAGAACCCTAGAGGCGACGCGCAGATCCTTATGCTTTATTTGTGAAGGCCCAATGACTTTCGAGAGCTCAGTTGCTCCCCGCATTGGATTGCGATTTGGTGTGTTTTTATTAAAGCGCTACATGCGGCCTTTGGAAGTACTAGGTGCGGTACTGGCCACTTTCCTAGATCCCGGCACTTCAGGAGCTTTGTTAAGGCCCATACGGACACTGGGTTTTGGTCTCCAGTCGGTGAGGGAGCACCGGACATTAGATTATGATCCCACGAGTAGCGGAGAAAGGAGGGGTCAGGCTACGCAGAGATCCGCAATACGTAGCTAAGGCTGATTAACCCGGAGGGTCGCCAGGTAACTCCGGCACACCGTTCGGGACTGAGCTAGTGTTTTGAGTGGGCCCCCAGCAAAGCTGATCATCGGCACGGTACGTGTGACACCTTAATCCAGGCCAACGGAAGGAAAAATGAGAGGAAAGAGAGATGTTTCGCAAGAAAACTAGCAAAAGAAACTAAAACAAAGGGTTTCTCAACGGATGGAATCATCAACTAGTTTACAACCGATAAATGAAACGATCAAAAACACTTGAAATATGCATTTAATTTATTTGCACTAAATACATGAAAGACAATACTGCACTGTATCGCAATTGTTGCCTTCGTCTTGGAGATTCAAAAAAAGGTTTCATCTTCTTTATTTTCGTTGATCCCAGGAAACCTCGGAATGAGCTGATTTCGCCTGTGATTTCCTCGTATCCGTCGTTATCCGAAAAACCTTTTCCGTTGCCCAATTGTCTGCAGTCCTTGAACCCAGCCATTAACAAAAATGTACACACGCACATTACGCAACGAATTCGCTCAGTGGCCGGAGCCATTTGCTGATATGCATGCATGTTTGCACAACTTATGCAAGTGCGTGCGTTGTGGGCGTATTTTCTGCGCTCCCAATTTTGGCGATCAGCTGGACGTGGTGTAATAATTTTCGCCGTCGGTACATTTATTTGGCATTGGTTTTGCCGATGGCAAATGCGTAGTGGGTACGATTTGATTTCGATGCTGATGCATGTTGCGTTGCAACATCCTGCAGGGCCGCGGAAGGAGACATCAAGACTGTTATAGATGATCGTTATCTGTTGTGTGAATGCGGTTTTCGGCGAAGATGTGCTGATGGTTGCTCGCTGCGTTGCTGGACTTGAAGACCTCGAAAGGTGCGTGGGCACCAGCCAGAGGAAGAAAATTGGTGTGGTGAACGGTGTGTGACGCAATGATCGATTGGTTGGATAAATTATTTATTGGTTAATTTTATTTAACAATTATTAGTTAATTTGAAAATCTTAAGCAATTATTAATTAATTGATATGTGTGTGTGTGTGAGAAAGAGGGTTTTTTTTTTAATTCATTTTTATTTTCGGAATTCATGAAGACTTACATACTAGACAAAAATGCTTAAAACTGGTTGGACGAACATTTTTACAGGCACTCTAAGCTAAACTTAATCTTATTCTATGTCTTAATCTTAATCTCAATCTTATTCTTATTCTATGTCGTTCGACTTAAGCTAAGGATCTATGCATTTAAAGAAAACTTGCTTTAACTGTACAACTTAATATTAAGAAAAATTTGGAAAAAAACTTAATAACAGAACTGGATATACTTAAAACTTATATAAAAAATAACTTAAACTAACTTAAGCTAAACTACATGCATATACATATGTATATATGAACATATAGACATATGCATATGTATATGTATTGATATATACAATGTATACACATAGGTACACAGTGGTGTACGTATGGGAATACTCACTTTTTTTTATTTTTTTATTTATTTATTTTTTTTTTTTATTTTTATTTATTTTTTTTTTTTCATTATTTACAGCTTACATCTACCTTAAAAACTACCCTAGGCTATGTAGGCCGGCCATAGGTTGCAGCTTATAGGCTTGCATCTAATTGCTGCAAGACATTGACCGACTGGTCCCCCATTCGGGGATACGTACTACCCTTTCTACCCCGGGTCTAAAGGGTTCGACGAGGGAGTTCCCTCTCTCTCCAGCCACCAGAATTTTCGATGTTGCAATGCAACATCCCGAACATCTCTCCTTGATACCGCCATACTGAACCGGAGGAGACCCTCCTCGGCTCGTTGTGCGACGGAACGGTCGTGGTTGAGTCGCCCATCCACAGTTGAACGGGCTATGTGGAAGATGAGCGGTACCGCATTTATATTCTGTAACAGTCCGTTCTTGTCTAAATGGAGAAAGGCTTCTGGTGGGACGAAGCCATTGTGCCGTACCCTTTCGTGGTATTCTGGATTGGGGTATTAAGCCCCTGAGATCAAGTTATTGGACGAGTTCATCGCTCTAGCAGTATGCCCTCGAATCAACTTCAACAGGAAATTGTCCACTCTTATCAGGTTTGCCCTGTTGTATAAAACCTCATTGGAATAGAATTTTATGTACTGGGACTCTGGCGTTCGATAAAGACGAAGGCAAGTCCTAAGACAAGCCCTCTCGAACAACCGAATCTTTTCCATCAAGCTTGCACTCACGTTGAACCACACGGGACAGCCATAGGTGAGCATTGGCCGTATGAGGGCCATGTAGCAAATAACCTTCACCCTCGCATCGAGTTGGCTGTTGTAAAACAGTCTCTTTGTAAGGGCAAAAGCGCCTCGGGCTCTGGCCAGAGCAGCATCTATATGTTTGTTAAAATATAGATACTGATCTAGCCAGATCCCCAGGTATCTGACTACAGTCTTTTTCGCCAGTGGTTCCCCGTGTCTTCCAACGATTGAGAACTTTCGCCAATTCTTTTTCGTATCCGCCGAGGCCTTATACAACGGCGTCCTGAACAGAATGGTTTTCGACTTCCGGAAGTTGATACTCAACTTCCAGTCATCGCAACTTCTCATGAATGAATCGAAGTCACCCTGCGTGAGAGTAGTGATTTCCTCGATCTTTTTGCCTGATCTGTACACGATCAAGTCATCGGCATATGCAATTACGTGAGGAAGAGAACTTATCAGATCGCTCAAGTAAATGTTGAACAGGATCGGCGAATCAACGGCACCCTGTTGGAGACCATTTTTTACCTCAAATATACCTGTGGAGGTCACGTTGCCATTCTTCACAACGAACCGTCTTCCGGTAAGCATGTTACACAGTAGGTACAGCAGTGGTTTGCTTATGCCTAGCCGATTGAGCTTGTAAAAAAGACCTTCTAACCATACGGTGTCAAAGGCCTTCTCCAGGTCAATCAAGCAGGCACCCGTACATTGTTTCTGGCTCTTGTTCCATTGGATATCAGACACCAGTTTCGACGCGGCATGAATAGTGTCATGCCCCGCTTTAAAACCGAATTGGTTATCCGGAATTATATTTTTGTCCTTAGTCCAGTTGATCAAGGCTCTATTGATCACCTTCTCGAATACCTTGCTGATGTTCGGAAGAAGACTTATTGACCGGAGGTTGCAAGGATTCGAAGAATCTTTTCCTCTCTTGTATATGGGTTGCACAATCGCAGTTTTCCAATGCTCTGGATAATGTGCATTATTCAAAGCATTGTTAAACAGGATTGTGTACATATTAACCACTTCCAGGGGGAGGTGTCTTAGCACAATGTTGGAGATCCCGTCGATTCCAACAGACTTTTTTCTTCTTTAATGATTCGAAGACCGCTTGGAGTTCTGTCTTCGATATGAATGGGGGTTGAACCCCTTCGTCGGCGATGGCATTATCTGCCATGTTATCATCATTGAACACGACAAAGCCAGTGTTCTCAGATCGCCATTGTTGCAGATCTTCACGAAGAAGAGTGTTGTTAGCCAGTACGCGATTCTCCAGGTCGTGGTTCGGGCGAATACTCTTATTCGCCTTGTACACTTCTTGAAAGACCGCGCCAAGTACCTCCACTTTATCTTGTGGGTCTTCGACCACAAAGAAATTATCGTCGAGTACGGCGTTATCTGGATCAATACCTGCTGTAGTCAGTGTTTGTACATTGTCCGTCGTTCTGGGAAGCTTAAGACACGGAAGATCGCTTTGCTTGTTACTTCTGAAGAATTTATTTATTTGAGGGAACATACTCGGGTTGTTAGATCTCACAGACCGAATCTTATCGTTCCAGAACGAATTAACAGAAAGTCTGTAATTCTGGACAATTAATGTCTGAATGTTCTTAATTAGCGATTTCAGTGTCCTAACTTCCTCACTACGTCAGTCAGTAAACCGCCTGTACAAGGTTTTTAATCTTGACAGGAGTCTACTTTTTTGTTGGTGTAGTGCGTGTCAATTGTCGCATTGCGGTAAATGTCTTGGTTGTTTGTACGTATATACCGTGGTATCGTGCTGTCCATCGTTCGTTTAATTGTCTCGTCCAATTGAATTAGATACATGTCAATCTCTTCGTTTGACAAGTTTCTATTGGACGGTATGTGAAGCGCGTTCGAAGAGAGAGAGCTCGTGTCATTTGTCTGGAGAAGCGTGTCCATCGTGCCCTACTGTAGTTGTAGTTGTACGTTTGAACATACTCTGCTAATTCCGCAATGTCGTTGGGGATCTTGAATTCGGCACTGAGTCCGCAATGGTCACTGAGGTACACGAATGTGTTCAAACAGTTAACCGTTTGTGCGTTTGTGTCTGTCAGCTGCAGTTTTGCGTCTAACAGCAGTAGATCCAGATAAGAGTCGCTCCTGGGATAGGACGAGATCTCAGTTGCTT
The DNA here is from genome assembly GCA_964034865.1 of Eristalis intricaria. Lineage (NCBI taxonomy): Eukaryota > Metazoa > Arthropoda > Insecta > Diptera > Syrphidae > Eristalis > Eristalis intricaria. The sequence goes on from OZ035876.1 coordinate 77,043,874, forward strand.
TCGAGTCTATACTCGACATAGTGCAAGCACAGCCAGCTATATAGCTGGTCCCCCCTGTGATTGGAAACCATGTTCTCCCAATATCCATGCCGGGCATTTAAGTCCCCGGCCAAAATTAAACAGTTCTCCTCCGAGTCCAGCCTCAGACATCGAAAGAGTGAATCGAGCTCTGATATAGTTGTTCTGGCACTAGGGTTGCCAGAGGAGTAGACCGACACCGCATAACACCTCCTTCCACTGCCGAGCGAAATGCACACGATGCAGGCCTCCAACTCTTGAAACCTTCGTACTTCACTACTATACACTACCTTGTGTTTAATGTTATTTTTTATGAAGATCGCAACACCGCCTCCACCACTGGAATTGGGCCGGTCTCTTCTAACAACATTATAATTGCTGTGCTCCAGTATGCCTCTCCGAGTTAGCTTGGTTTCGCTAATCAGCATCAGCTCTGGGCTTTGATCGTCCAACAATCTATAGAGCTCGTTTTTTTCATGGGATCCCTATCAATGAATTTGCATTCACTGCAAGGATCTTAAAAATGCTCTCCGTCTGCGCAGCCATTAAGACTTTTGATGTGGTTGGTTCTGTAGGAGCGCCAGAATTTGGCCGACCTGCTCCTCTAACCGAGCCATACGCCCTTCAATGGAAGCTTTCCATTCAGGCGCTGGTTCGTGTGCTTTTGGCACTGAGACTTGCGGCACTACCTTTGGTAGTTGCTGCTTTTCCGTGCCCCTCTGGACAGACGCCATTTGGGCATAGGTCACTTGAGGGGTGACGGGTATGGCTGCCCCGAGTGGATTTTTCACTGGGAGCTGCTTCTGCAGAACGATTTTTGCTTTCCGCTCTTGGAATTTAGGGCAACCCCGATAGTTGGCGGTGTGCCCCGCGTTCCCGCAGAGTACGCATTTGAGCTGACTCTTGTCAGATGCTCCCTTTTGCCCCAGAGGACAATTCTCCGCACTGTGGTTCTCACTGCATTTGACGCATCGAGGCTGCATTTGGCAGTTCGACGCGGCGTGCCCGAACCTTTGGCAGCGAACGCAATGGAGAATGCTATCGCGCCTTCTAAGACTTTCCTTTACTATGCTATTGGGTGACAGCTGTACAATGAAGAACGGTAGTTTCCGCCCCTCCCTTTTTGCCTTAGCTGTGGTGAAGGGCTTGACCCCGACGAACTCGAGACCGTCACATGCATTCTCTTTGAGCAGTTGGAAAATCTCCTCCGCTTCGAGCGGTCCGGAGATCTTTAGTAATTTTGACTGGAGTTTTTCTCTTTTTGACGTAAAAGAGAAGAACTCCAGCGTTGAACGCTTTAGACACTTTTTAACCTTGTTGTACTGGTCTACTGTCTTGCAGCAGATTGAATATTTCTCATAACCTTTATTTTTTTTTGATAAGGAAATTACCACTACCCATGGCCGTCCTACATACCTGTGCAGTTTGTATGACATCCGGTTTGTAGAGGTTAATTGGTGGCACTTTGTCTTTCTTTTGGGGTTGTTGCTGTTGCGCTTCTGTCTCTTGCTCCTGTGTTGCTGGTTGCTTTTCCTTTTTTGTTCTCTCCTGCTGCTGTTGTCGATGTACTGCTGGACGCTGTTGTTGCTGCGCTTCTGTCTTTCGCTGTTGCTTCGGCTTTTCTGTAGTCACTTGGTTATGTTGCTGGACTGGCTTCTGTTGTAGCTGCTTATGCTGTTGTGCTGCTGCCTGCTTTTGTGGCTGAGCTGATGTTTGTTGGTGCTGCTTCTTCTACTTTTTTGCAGCTTGCAGTTGTTGTTGCTGCGTCTCTTTTTGCGGCTGATTGTCGCAAGGCAACTGTTGTTGTTGTTGATCGACGCGTAGAACCTTTTGCTCCTCCTCTCTCTTTCTTCTTGCGAGAGTGCTTGCACGAAGTTTCCTTATCTCAAAGAGGAGTTTTCGCGTCTCCTCCTTCAGATCAGATACCTGTTCTTCTTTGGAGCGAATTATCGCCTCCACTTCTTCTTCAGTGTCGGAGGGCACCGATTCGAAGCTGTTACTTCTTAGTGCGAATCGCCCCTCCCTCCCATCAGACACATACGAGTACCCGTCATCTTCTGCATCGGCCTCAGCTGATGTCTCGTTCGATGACGTCGACGCTGCACTCCCTTCCTCCTCTAGTGACGCGTTAGTGTTTCGCCGTTTTGAATTGGAGGAAGTCTGCTTTTTCCTCCTTCTCTTCGCCGTACTCTCTTGAGCAACTGTTGGTTGGTGGCGTGATTCCTCTGCCACCGGTTGTGGGTTTACGCCGTCCGCTTCTATGCGAGCGGACTGCCCGTTCCCTTCCATACTTTGCACTTACTTTGCCAGTGCAATGGTTAAATTTACGTCTTGGCACGAGAAGAAAACAAAAAAAAAATGTGTGCCCCCACTGGGTCTCGAACTCAGCCCCCTCTGTTCACGGCTGTGAGTTCTACGCACTTGACCACGCTCTTGTTGCGGATCCTTGTCTCGGTTGCACTAGTTCACTTTAATTTTTTTTTTGGTTACTTGGCTTAATGTAGTCTAAACACGTGTGTATTGTTCAACGGTCTGTGAACGACTCCAGAGAGAAAGGGGTAGAGAGCAAGAGATGCCTTTATTCAACCCCTCCATGGGTAGGAAACAAAGTTTCGCTATCAGGCGCTTTATTGTTGTAGTTGCAGTCTTTATTGTGACGACTTGAACTTTTCTATCGGCTCCCGGATGCGCATCTGTAATTCTCCCAAACGCCAAAGAGTGGCGGTGTTTGTTCATCGATTAAAATTACTACATGTCCTACCTTACATTCCGCACTAGGTGTGAGCCATTTTGGGTGCTGCTGTAACCGAACCAAGTGTTCCGTTTTCCATTTTCTCTAGAAGTCTTGCTGGATTTTTTGCATTAGCTGCCATCTGGTTAAATAATTGGATTGAACTTCTGTCAGATTTCTTTCAGGAGCTGTGTTTAATGACGACGAATTGAGATATGCTCCCACTTGTGCTAATATGGTTGCGTACTCTTCAAATGTGAGAGTTTTAGCCGTTTAGGTGGTTTTCACCTAAACGTTTTAGGTGGTGCTTCATGGATTTTACCCCTGCTTCCCACCAAAATGGGGAGCCGCAGGGGTGTTGAAGTGCCATGTTGTGCCGTTGGATTGCATCTGCCGGGTGACGTCCTCTGTCCATTGCTTTGGCATATACGATTTCTCAGAATCCAAGATTTTAGCCACTCCTTTCAAATTGGTTCGACAATCGCTGTAAATATTTGTGCAGATGCCACGACGCTCAATGAAGCGTTTGAAAGCTGCCATAAATGCTGATGTTGGGAAATCACTTACCAACTCAAGGTGTATTGCTTTCTTACAGAAGCAAATGAATATTGCTATGTAAGCATTCGGTGTTTTGCTGCATTCGGTGTTTTTCTGCAAATTACCTATTTGTTGCTGCATCTCTGTTACTTTATACCTGTAACACCTTACAAAATTTTGGATGCATCTTTTAACGTTCGATTTGATGTGCAAGATCCAATACTCAGACCGGAGTGTCGCCATCATTAATTGTTGCCCTCCATGCATTGTTTTAAGGTGAACATCATGAACTATGAGTGCAGTTAATCTGCGGTTGTGAAGGCAATATTATCGGATGCCTATGTGTGTAGGGCAAGTCATCATTTTCTAACCGAACCCCAACTCGCAGTATCCCAAGTTTGTCTACGAGTGGCGAGAGCCTTGTCAATTTACTTCTCTTGGGGACTGTCTCACTTTGGGATATCTTTGAAACTTCTTCGGCGAAGAATTCTTGCTGAAAATCGCGATCAATCGACATCCAGATATCCTCGTGGACATCCCTTTCGTCTTTGATTTCAAATTTGTAACAAACCGAACGAACTTAGTTCAGAAACGACGAGAAGCCTCGGATACGGATGACCCTACTGCCGACGACCATAGACAACGAAATAAGGACAACGATTTTCGGTTCTGCACTTTGCGAGTTTGTTGAAAGGTAATGTGGAAGTTCCTCTGAATTTTGTAAGTTTGCGGAGCATGTGCAGGACAGACGGGTCTTTTCTGTAATGGATGAGCAATTCGGGATAGAATTGCTTAGAATGGGACCATGGCATTTGATTCTCAACCGATTGCCTTGGTGGAAGACGTGGAGGGAAAATATTTTCAATCCTCCGAACGTGTTCTGCTGTATGATTTACATGCAGCGAGCGGTAGTTCATTTTCTCCAGTTTAAGGCAAAGGTGCAGCGCTTGAGGAAGATCGGCGGGTTCCCTCATGCCAAGAAGTCTAGGTAGATCTCCTTTCAATCCTCTAACAAAAACATCGAGAGCTTTTTCACGATATGTACTGACTAGTACGTGCATCGTCTCATTGCTGATTTCCATTGTGGATGTTTTATTAAGGATTAACAATAATTGGGCGTAAATCGTGTGATGCAATTCTTGTACAGTGATGTTGCTCTTAGCCAGCCCTGTCATTTGGTACACAAGAGTATCAAGGTCACGCTTGTCTGCGTAATGCAGAGAAAGACAGCCTATAATGCACTGCCAGTTCAGTGGGGTATTGTGGGATACTAAGGCTATATCGGCCTGTCGTACAATTTTATTTCTTATTACGTTTAAAATTCCGAAGTACTTGGGCGTACCTCTCAGTGGTTCGTAAAGCCTCAAAATACTGTCAACACTCTATTTCCACGACCCGTATTCTCCAGGCTGACCAGAGAAATCTCTTAGACTATGGCCCACGTCCGGAATATTTTTCTTTTTATTCGTCTTAAAACTAGCGCTTACAATATTGTTATTATTCTTGCGGTGGAGCGGCTAACAGTCATAGCTGTTTTCTTTTTTCCGTTCGGTATAGTTGCGACGGATAGTTTGGGCTTCTTTTCCTCCACACGACGTGATTTATGTGATTGTGTGATTACCTCATGCTACCAATGGCAAGACTACACGTCCGGACATGCCAGAATCCTAGTAGAACAATGACTTGCCTCTATTAATCTCTATAATCCTCTGTTTACTTCTTGGAGAAAAATTTCAAAACCCTAATTCAGGAAAGTAACCTGTGGTATGGCGGCAATATACCATTCGGTAACGATATACATTTCTACACAGACGGATCCAGAATGGTAGACGGAGTAGGCAGTGGAATTTTCCCTCAGCATCTTAATCTCAATAATTAAATACATCTACTGCAGCGTTTTCCAAGTGGAAATAATGGCGATCAGCGAAGCAATGTCCTGATATCCGCCCGTGATATCTGCATCTTTACGGATAGTCAGGGAGCAATCAAATCCCTAACATCGTTCTCTATAAATTCAAAAACAGTCATAAGCTGTCTTGACGAAATATCCAAACAGTTTCGAATTCGTGTTGGGTCCCGGGCCATAGAAATATTATGGGAAACTGGGAAACCGAAGCTGACAAACTCGCAATAATCGCCACAACACTGCCAGATGACGGATACTTCTGTAACTTAGGTACTGCTCTAGCTTCTTTTAAGTTACAATTCACTCACCAAAGCATGCTAAGAGTCAATGCCAGATGGAACACAAGCAATACGTGCCAAATTATCTTTATTATATTATGGGTATAATCAACGGACACTGCCTTTTGGGATTACACGCGAAAAGGCTAAGATTATTTTCTAACGAGCAGAAGTTGTTGAGACGAGGAAGATAAGGAAAGCGTACAACACCTTCTCTGCAACTGCCCTGCAATTGCCTCAGCTAGGAAAGCTACTTAAGGCTCCTACTTCTTCGATAATATAAGCGAACTGAGAGACACATCAATCAAATCGCTTAATTGATAGATCTGGCTGGCTGTCGTAATAACCACCCCGGCCTTAACCCTCTCTTTTTAGACAAACCCACGTGGCAGTACAACGGACCTACTTTGCCCTAAGTGCATCTAAGCAACCTACTACCTACCTACCTACATTGCGATGTTGAACACTCATCACACCTCCAGGTCTTACGGTTTTCTTCATGTATTCAATATTAACAACTGATATGTTAACACACTTTACATGCAACAGTACACTCTATTTTTACATCACTCCTTTAAATTTTTTTTGCAGACACCACACTTTATTTACTTTTTCTGTGATATGGTTTACTTGTATTAGTTAATGAACGCCTTTCAAGATGCATGCACTTTCTACTATTTTTTGTACTGCGTATTAGATATGCTGGAAAATGAAAATAAGTTTTAAGAAAATCTCAATACGTGTGTACTCCACAAACGCACTTGAGATACTCGTTTTGCATTTACTTTGAATTGGGCAAATCCAATAAATTAATTATGATAAAATGATTAATTTTTGCAAATCCAATGTTGCACTTCTTCATCTGAAGACGATGCTAAAACAAAAAATAAATCGGATCTATTCATTGCAAATCTCAACTTTTTTTAAACTATTTAATCATTTATACTTAACAAACTATTTTCTCTCTGTTCTTAAATTTGATCTTCAAATTTTGACAGTAACATCATTACAAGTGTATAGACCCTGCCACTATTTTTCGTTTTGTATAACTGTAAGTTGAAAATATAACTAACTTACACACGGACAAAGATAAGGAGATGTGAGTGGTACAAAGGAGGATGATAGAGAAAAGAAAAAGTCAGAGAGGAACTCAAACGATTGAACAACGTGACCGGGGCCGCTCAACTAAAAAATATCCCCACGCAAATACGCTGGATAGGACAAGGGAGACTTGAAATGCCAAAGTCGGTAAGGAAAACATCTTTGACGGAGTGATCGAAAAGCACAGCCTCCACGACACGACAACAGCTAACGGTTTCCGACTCACGGACTTTGCTGTAGCACATAATATGGTCATAAGCAGCACAAGGTTCCATTGCAGAAGAATCCACAGACCAACTTGGCGGACAAGCAGCACGAGGTTCCCTCGCAAAAGAATCCACAGAGCAATTTGGCGGACGCCCGGACGGTCGAACCGCCAACCAAATCGACCATGTGCTCATTGACGCAAGACACACGTCAAATATCCTGGATGTGCGAACATTCAGGGGGGCAAACGTCGACTCTGAATTCTCGGAGTAACAAGATTCAGAGCTCGAACGTCCAATTTGAGAAAGCTGCGCCAGCCAACAAAGATGAGTTTTGACATTGGACGACTGAGCACACCCGAGATGCCGTGAGAGACTTTCCAATACGCCCACGACAAACACCAACGCCAACGAGATGTGGTTGCATTGCCGCTCGGTCATCAAAGAGGTAGCTGAAACAACCTTAGGATATCTACCACCTCCGACGAGAAACTCGTGGTATGACGGCGAGTGTGAGCAGAAGAAACGTGCAACTGACAAGTCATACCAAAAGGCGCTGCAGCAAGAAACTAGAGCAGCGCAAGAGGATTACCCGGCTAGAAGAAGGGAGGAGAAAAAGCTTCTGCGCCTGAAGAAAAGGTCTCTCGCAAGAAGAAAAGGTCTCGCAAGGGACAAGCTCAACATACGGGTCGTTTACAAAAAAAAAACCAAAAGCCTTGCCGCTGACTTTATGAAAGGCACCAAGGCTCTCCGAAACTGTCAGGGTAACCTAGTTACTGACCACAGTGAATAGTGGGTGTGTTTAAGCAGCACCTGTGTATATGTATGTGAAGATACTTTGGGAAAGGAGCAAGTCTTCTCGAGAATCTATACAAATTGGGCGTGCGAAAATAAAGAACAAAACAGCTGCTTAACGGGCCTGACCAGGAGAGAGTGATAGGGAATCTAGAAATCCCAACTCCAGTCGATGGAGTAGTCCTCCCACCTAGCTTTAAAGAAGTCGGCACAGGAATTAAAAGGCTGAAGAACAACAAAGCCGCTGGCTCAGATGGCTTACCATCAGAGCTCTTCAATGCCGGTGGCGATGTTCTGGTAGGGAGCATACACCAGATCATCTTTAGAATTTGGGAGGACGAAAGCATGCCCGACGACTGGAATATCAGCTCCATATGCCCCATCCACAAAATCCTGGAAAGGACCCGCGAGTTTCAAATCTTTTGCAATTTGGTAATGGAAAATATAGTGCGACGGGCAGATTGTAACACGGAAGGCACTATCTTCTACAAGTCAGCCCAACTGTTGGGATATGCAGACGACATCGACCACGTCGCGCGTTCCCAACGGGCCGTAGTGGAAGCATTTACGGCAATTGAAGAAGAGGCGAAGCCAGCTGGTCTTAAGGTCAATGAGGATAAAACTAAGTATATGCTGTCGACCAAAAAACGATCCGTCACACACCACCTAGGACAAAATATTACAATCGACAGCGACAACTTCGAGGTAGTAAAGGAGTTTGTCTACCTCGGGGCAAACGTGAACTCCACCAATGACATCACTGTGGAGATCCGACGTAGAACCGCCTTTGGCAACCGGTGATCGGCGTCATAACTCCTGACTCGAAGGACCAAGATCATGCTCTACAATAGTCTTATTTTGCTAGTCCTGCTATATGGAGCCGAAAGCTGGATTATAAGCAAAACAGCGGAGCTGATTCTTGGTGCCTTCGAAAGATAAATTTTACATAGGATATATGCTCCCGTCTGCGAGGAAGGCGAATTAAGGATAAGACATAACCGCGAACTCTACGAGCTGTACCAGGACGTAGATGTAGCCGAACAGCAAAAATCTGTCGACAAGACTGACTCGGCCACATCAAGCGCATGGACAACAATGCTCCAAGGTCTTCGAATTGGAGCCTCCTAGTTCGAGAAGGAGAGGAAGACCGAATCTCTGGTATAACGGCTAAGTAGACGCGGATGCAAGACAGCTTGTTCTTGGTGACTGGAAGCAGTGTGCCCAGGACCGTCAACAATTAAAAGCAGATATCTCTCACTCTTGGATAGGTCGCCAGCCTGATAAGTAAGTAAGTTAAACTTGTTTCCGTACAAAGTCCAAAATACAAGCCAATTAAACCCTCTGGATTTCCTATTCGCCTTGAATTTTGCCGAAAAAATTATTGAAATTATCGAAGAAGACACCACGGGCCTTATTTTGTATTTCTTTCGGATTCGGAAATGAAATCCGATACTACAATCAATTCGTATTTTCTATCACTATCCGATTGGATTTGAACCACCAGTAATTTCCGAGAATTGAGCTGTTAAAATAAAATAAACAAAAACTCAGGACTAAGTCAGTTGTAAATCGATTCAAAATAAGGCCCCTGGACTGATGACCTCCTCAAAAGAAACCGGTCCGAAATAGCTAGAATCGTTGCTTTAAACACAGAGGGCCAAGGACATTCATGCAGCTGGACTAGGAATAACGTTCAACTCTCACTGTCGCAGTTGTAGTTGATCAGAGAAGTCTCCCTCACATTCTCTGTGACTGTCCGGTACCAGACTTCTGGAGGCCTTCTATTTTGATAACCTAGCTCATCTAAGCAGCGTAAGAGTCAGCCGTCTTCTTCACTTTATCAAAAGCTCTAATTGCTTTGCAGAATAAGTAACCATAGATCTGCGTGGTTACACAATTGCCCTATGGATGGGTCCTTCCGCACAGCGTTCTCATGTGTTCTCAATTTTTTTTTTTTTCAAAATTATAGATTGACACAATTTTATAATAAATGTATGAGAGTATGTATTGAGTTTTATTTATATTATTTTGTTGGCTTACCTTACTTCTCTAATAACTTTTAGCTATAAATGTATTTTTAATAAATTGTATTGTTGTTTTAAGTGCCAAAATCAAATATTGTTTCATACTATTTAAAATCAATTTTTTTTTAAATTAGTTTAAATAAATTGTATAATTATTTGTTATAATAGCCATAGTTAATTTAAATTGCATTTCCTGCTGTTTCATTCGCTGTGTTAAATCAGTCAACTTCATACACTTCATTACTGTTTAAGTTAGAAGTTCCAGGATGAACCTAAAAAAAATAAATTATATACACAATCTATTTTAAATCCACAATTTATGTACCTGTCCGTAGTGGCCAATTTGAGCTCCAAAGGGAGATATAGTTGTAGGTGCTGGAGTTTGATTCGCAAACAGCAATGGGTTCATATACATCCCACCGGGAGCTTCCAGGGTTTTGTGCAATTCAAGGAGTTCTTTGTATAGCTAAAGAAGTTTTAATATATTATATAGTTGAATATTTTAATTTTTTATTTTTATTGACGCAGTAATCGCGACTTTTCAAATAGGCTCGACTACCCCAGTTTCTATTAGTTGTGATAGGCGAGAATGCACTGAATATTTAAATGTTTTGAATTATTGAATGACTTACCGTTGGATCGCCGTTGTTCATTTCAAAATATAGACGCTGTAAATATTCCGGTACCAACTGGACAACCTGCGCACTTGTTAGTTCCGGGTGGTCTTGAGTACCCTTCATATTAAGTAAGCGCAAAAGTATATCCGACCTAAACCCAAAGATTTTATTCGATGTTACAGAGCCCGATGGGGTGCCATAATGAGACAAGAAGGCTTGCCGATCGTACGGCATATATTGCATTGCAAGTTGGGCTGGTCGGGTCTTTTCTGCTTCGTACTCGTCCCAGGCGGCTTTACGTTCTTCTTCAGTAAGATTTTCACTATCCTCATTTTCCAGGAGTGAGTCGTGTTCATGATATTTAAAAATTAACTGAAAAATAAGGTCGTAAAATTATAAGCATTATTACAATTATGGACTATTATTTTTAGTATTATTATTATTAAAAATGTCTCAACCTCTATGAGGTTGAAAAATACATATCTCCGATGATTTTATTTTATCATCATCATCATCTCCTGACCTGCAGGGGTCACGGGGTTAAAATAAGCACGAGAGATATCCAGGCAACTCGATCCTCCGCCATCGACTCTAACTCATCAGGAGTTTGTCAAGTGGTCGCCTACTTGATCGCATTCAAAACCCCCATGGAAATGATGGGATGATGGTGCTACGTGAACAAACCATCGAAGCATAGCCCTTTCCATTGAAGCGGTTGCTCAAAGTTGAGTTCCTCTTGCACTGCCGTACTTTTCACACTATCCAGGCGAATAATTCCCACAACAACACGAAGAAATCCGATCTCAGTAGCTCGTATTCGCGATCTTATTATTACGATCATTACCCAAATTTTAAGACCATAGGTGAGAGTTGGAACAAATACTGAGTTGAAAACCGGTAACTTGGCTTTCACACTCAACTCGGTCTTTCTGGTTGCAGATCTCCCAAGCTGTATCGAAACTGATACAGGTTAACCAATCATACAGGAGATTTCAGTATTACTCCACCTGCTTCAATGGGATTCTACTAACATGTAAAGTGCATTGAACAGGCGTTCTGGAAATTACCAAAACCTCTAATTTGTCCAGGTTAACCCTCATCCCAGAATCAGCACATACAGTAGTCTGGCAGGATATGAACACTTTTTTATAATCATTGTAGCGTAAACTCAGCTTTGTCTTTTAAGTGCTAGTTGTACTATGACCGAATCTATAATTAATGGATTTTCCCATCTGTTTGTATTCCGACTACATGGCAATCAGTTCTACATTTGTCCTAGTGCTACATCTACTTTTGTTAATTTTCGTATCGATATATAAATTTGTGCTGCCCATTTTTGTCGTACGCTCTACTCAACCCAATGGCATGATACTTACACCATTGGAAAGGTAATTTCGTAAATGTGCAGAATGTACCGGGTTTTTGCAAACTTTTGAGCAGATCCACGGATATTTAATAGAGTAAAAAAGAAATAGAGAAATGACCAACAAAGGGTTGTTGCATCAATTCGGTATCAAACCATTTCAAGTTGTGTAGTTATGGATGTGCACCATCCTCCAGTGTAACTTCGTTATACGCACATTTTGGTCGTACCTCATCTTTATGCAACGCTTTATTTTGCTTGACGTCTCAATTGATCTTTCAAACGAACATATACAAACGACTGACTGGGTCACCAAACGAAAACGAAACAATAACCATTTGCCCTTTTCCCCATCCTTATACCCAATCTATCTGCGGATGTACACACAAACACAACAACACGAAGAAATCCGATCTCAGTAGCTCGTATTCGCGATCTTATTATTACGATCATTACCCAAATTTTAAGACCATAGGTGAGAGTTGGAACAAATACTGAGTTGAAAACCGGTAACTTGGCTTTCACACTCAACTCGGTCTTTCTGGTTGCAGATCTTCCAAGCTGTATCGGAACTGATACAGGTTAACCAATCATACAGGAGATTTCAGTATTACTCCACCTGCTTCAATGGGATTCTACTAACATGTAAAGTGCATTGAACAGGCGTTCTGGAAATTACCAAAACCTCTAATTTGTCCAGGTTAACCCTCATCCCAGAATCAGCACATACAGTAGTCTGGCAGGATATGAACACTTTTTTATAATCATTGTAGCGTAAACTCAGCTTTGTCTTTTAAGTGCTAGTTGTACTATGACCGAATCTATAATTAATGGATTTTCCCATCTTTTTGTATTCCGACTACATGGCAATCAGTTCTGCATTTGTCCTAGTGCTACATCTACTTTTGTTAATTTTCGTATCGATATATAAATTTGTGCTGCCCATTTTTGTCGTACGCTCTACTCCACCCAATGGCATGATACTTACACCATTGGAAAGGTAATTTCGTAAATGTGCAGAATGTACCGGGTTTTTGCAAACTTTTGAGCAGATCCACGGATATTTAATAGAGTAAAAAAGAAATAGAGAAATGACCAACAAAGGGTTGTTGCATCAATTCGGTATCAAACCATTTCAAGTTGTGTAGTTATGGATGTGCACCATCCTCCAGTGTAACTTCGTTATACGCACATTTTGGTCGTACCTCATCTTTATGCAACGCTTTATTTTGCTTGACGTCTCAATTGATCTTTCAAACGAACATATACAAACGACTGATTGGGTCACCAAACGAAAACGAAACAATAACCATTTGCCCTTTTCCCCATCCTTATACCCAATCTATCTGTGGATGTACACACAAACACAGCTATGGATACATTATTGCATGTCATTCAATTTTGCTGAAATTATGACATCCAAACTTCTAAACAGATTGGCCGATTGAGATACAATTTTAGAGTCAAACTAAATACATAATTTGTTAGAACATAGGTTAATTTTTTTCTTGATTCATGAAGATTGTACAAGTGTGTACAATTCGAAATATATCGTGTGTGTGTGTGTATACATGTTCCCAGTTGCAGCAAAGAGGAAATAATCAAAAGCAACAAGCAATTAGTTGATCCAAAAAATTTTTAAAGAACATCAGTATTGTGTCTGATTCGAAGTTCGATCAAACTGGGACGTAGTAGTATATCACATTCGACTAAAAAAGTGGCAAATTGTTTTATTCTGTGCGATATTTGTGTAACTATATTAACTGCGATGTAACTCTGTGGTAGAACCTTGTAAACACATCAAGTTTACGTAACCCTATCAAATTTTCTGTTTGCGTTATCTCTTGGTCGTCGAATATCGACGACGAACGAGCTTAGTTATTATTATTATTGTATCGGATAATATTGAATAACATATTCATGTATTGGTATTGATGTTATATTCTGTCATTGGCGTGTTACTGCGCACACGACTTAAACTAGCAAAAATCAGTGTAAGTTTAGCCAGAGTAATAAATGGTTAGGTTTATTTTATTAGCTCCGCTCTTTTTCCTAACCATAAAGAATATCTTTTACTTTTCTGGTCTTCTATTTCGTTTTCAACATTTGGTCTTTCGAGCCGGATGGAATAAGTGAAAAGTGTGAAGTGCGATAGTGAATTATTGAAAAAGAAAATTTAACAGTGAGCCAAAATATAGAATTGTAACCGCCATTATCAAGAATTTTTTTTTTATTTTCTTTATACTCTTTTTATAATATAACATTGTAAATTGACATCAAGCTATACAAATATAGCACCAACCTTGTACCACTTAGAAAAAGCTTTAAACACTAAACGAACGGTACAAGAGCTTTATTCTTTACTGAAAAAGATAATTTTGCTCAGTATAAATCGGCGACACATTTTCATTCCAAATCACTCTTGTTTTGTTTTTCGGCGACGGTTTAATTACTGTCCATGAAAAACACCTTACAAAAGTCTCTAGCCTCAATTGCGCGCCCAAGAACACAAACCTACATTCGTTATTGTTATGGCTTTCTACCGCACACATATAATAGTATTGCCTGGGCATTTGGTTGCTTGCTAGCTAATGACAGATTAAAATAGCGCACCCAAGAAAGTCGACGGTGCATCTGTTAGTGCTACGGTTTCTTCTAACCGCACAGATACAGAATGTATAACGAATGTTGATTGTTTTCCTTCATATCATATTTTAATTGTTAATCGTTAATTTGTTCTTTTATTTGTGCCTCATTTTTTGTTATTTTGTTAATAAATTGTCATCGCTACTTATTCCTTGTTAGTCTTTTATTAATAATTTCTTCAAGTCTTCAATCAGTGGAATAGTCACTCAACCATGCTCTCTTCGTTAGGTTTTTTTCGAAAAAATAAGGGTAGTTATTTTGCAATAATGCCTAAGCGGCAGGAGCATGCGTGAAGCATCAATGCGATTCGCTTTGTATGGGAGAGCGGAAATAATTATATCACTTTTGAACCCGTGAACCCGTGAACCGATCTTATTGAAATTGAAACAAAGTACATTTGCTACGAGATATTTTCATGGTTCCAAAATGGTTGATGCACTCATTAACGGAGTAAACATAAGTGAAAACATATAAAAATATCACTTCTTTAACCACGAAAAGACTTCTTAGTACTTATACTATGTTTCAAATTTCATTACAATCGGTCCACGGGGTCATTAGTTATATATTTATTGCTTCAAAGAACTAGTATTCATCACAGCTTGGTAATTACAACCGAATTGTCATTTTTTGCAACTTACGTCAATGTATCGCTACAATTAAAATGCTCTTGCGGGCAAAGTGGTCGGTAGGCGGATGTGATTTTTACAGCAAATTTGTGCTATATTAAGATTCTACTATAATAAATTGAATATCTCAGAGCTCCGTTTAAGGACCCATTTATTTTTTTTTAAAAAGAAAACTTTATATTTCTTCTAGAAATAAAGTCCTACTTGCATTCATTCCAACCATTATTAGCCATGAAATTGTGACTTTTGTAACATGATCAAAGTCAAAACCGTATTTTTAAATCTGTTACGGCGAAACAGGTTTGAACATAAATCCGAAGGTTGCAAGAAGCTGCAGCTAATTTTTTCCGTGCAGCAACTTGAAAGTGAAAGAAGCACACGTTGATATAAGTCGCTACGAGTAGCCTGAAGTAGATTTTTTTAAAACTCAAAGAGCACCCAGGTATATTTGAAGATTTTTATATCTTTTTTATTTTAAATAGCCCAGAACAGACCAAAAGAATGATGATAAAGATGATAAAGATACGGAATTTATTTTATGAAGCTTGGGATAAAGATATGTAAGCTTTTGCTGAAAATATGGCTCGCAACTTGAATAAATATTTTGTTGACCTTGATGCCTTGTAAATAAGTGTATAATATATATATATATTAAAAAATACTTTGAAATCATAAGCCGGGGTTATCTAAGAGTACTTTGACATAAAACTACGAAGGTTACTGAGGACTTTCTCCAAAGACCACTGTGCGGCGTCGCTGCGTTGTGAAGGGTTTTAGATTCTCTTTGTTTGTGTATAGTTAGCGTGTTGTGTACTTTTCGATTCGGAGAATCGTTTGTTTTAGCGTCGTTTCAAAATATGTACATAAACATGGGGTAGAAAATTTAGGAATAATTTTGTAAAAATTTTCTATATAGATATGTCACTCCAAAGAAATCTTTCAATTGTTTGACTGCCTCTGTTAATTTATAGTAAACACCGTACTTTATTTTTACAGGGTTGGATTTCAGTCCATCTTTTGAATTCCATCATTTGTGGAATTTCAAACAGTGGAAGTCGCTTACAACGAATAGTTAAACATTTCCGCACCAGCAGCTTTGTTAGACTTCAGTCTTGATATTGCTATCTTGACCTCTTCTATGTCGGGGGGACAGAGTTTTCGTCGATCATCATCCAGATTAAGTGGAACCTGCCTGACAGCCGTATTTGTGTCCTCATCATCAATTGACAGTCTACAGAAGTGATCTTTCCAGATTATCAGTATCGACTGCAACTCTACTACAAGTTCTGCATTTTCGCCCCAGCAATTCCGAACCTTATATCCTTTTGATAACTGTTTCACTTTTTGATAACACTTTCAAAATTAAAACAACAAGTGGGCAACGAAGTGAGTTTACGAAAAAAAAACTCATGCAGACACTCATTGTGCAACAAAAACAAAAAAGGGAATTAAAGTGGTGTTTAATAATAATAATAATATGGGTGGCGCGACGGTCCGAGGTGGACCTGGGCTTAGCTTCTCAGCAACCACACGTGTTGTGCGTGCTATTGTTCTTTCACGAGTGGAAGGGACCTACAGTTTAATGCCGACTCCGAACGGCGAATTTGAGAAGCTTTTTCTAGACAGGAATACTCTTTGAACATTGTCAGTGACTCGAAAGAGGTGGAGCCGTGAAATAGGAAAGGTGGTAAATTCGGGTATCGAACCTGGCACCCTCTGCGTAGAAGTCGACGCACTTACCCACTACGCCACGGCGACCACGAAGTGGTGTTTAATAATAATAATATAATATGGGTGGCGCGACAGTCCGAGGTGGACCTGGGCCTAGCTTCTCAGCAACCACTTGTGTTGTTCGTGCTATTGTTCTTTCACGAGTGGAAGGGACCTACAATGTTTAATGCCGACTCCGAACGGCGAAGTTGAGAAGCTTTTTCTAGACAGGAATACTCTTTGAGCATTGTCAGTGACTCGAAAGAGGTGGAGCCGTGAATTATGAAAGGTGGTAAATTCGGGTTTAATGACAAAATGGTGTTTAATCAGACAAAAATTATCGTAGAAGAAATCGCGAAAAACTTTTCTATCAAAATCGTGAAATGTCTAATCCAATTAAACAGTGTGTCGTTACTTTAACGCAGTTCCTTCAACAATTTAACCGTCCAATTAATGTAGGAAGTCTAAAAAAGGAGACGAGGTCCTTACCCACAATTTCGGGAGAGTCAGCGTATTGCCATCGTTCATTGTGACAGTGGATAGAAGTTTACAAAGATGCGCTGACGAGGAGGAACAGAGTTTCATGCCGATTATGGAATCCGGAGGATCGACTGCGGTGGGAGTTCATCCGATCCGCAAAACCTCCTTATCGATCATATTTTTTTATCAGCTGTTTTCTGTCAATTTTGAAGTTTCATGTTACAATTGTTTTGAAGAATAGTTATGTAAAGTGTGGAATGAAGTATATTATGGATACAATTAGCTACTTTATGAATTTAGAAGGGGAAGAAGATTATTCCAGAGAAATTCATTGAAAAATTAGGAGTAGGTCTAAGGATAATCTGTCGATACGGCAAGATTTTTCGTCCATCACTCCTACATCATACGTACATGCATTTATGTACATACATATATATTTATGTATATCAAAATAATGTCATTACAAAATTCCTATCCTCCTTTGCTGGATATTCTTTATCGTCATGGCTTATTACACCATTTAGAAACGCTGGCGTTGGTACCTACTCCAAGAAGTTGGTTTAATATAGATAAGGTTACATCAAGGTCGTAACATCCGCATTATTCATTGCCTCGAACCACAACCGCATTGTTCGTTTTTTCTAAATATAAAAGTAAATTATTTTATGTCCATTCAAAATAAAAAATCTCCTAGAAATCCGCAACCAATTTGATTCGGATTGAAAACGTCACAAAATGTATGGAGTGTGGATCACTTTCCCGATTGCGTTTTCAATAATAGCAAAAACCAGGGGATGCGAAAATTCTCCCTCCGTAGTCGATCCGCCGGATTGCATAATCGGCTTATTTTTTGTACCATATAATTTTCGACTCAAAAATTCAAGGAGGAGCAAAGCCGACCTGAGAATTGGATATCTTGAAAGGCCATTTAAGCAACGCTACTGAGCGTCAAAGGACCAACTAACCGTAATTCGGGGAATTGTATCACTAAGAATATGTAGCGTCAGTGAATTAAACGATAAGCTACATATATTAGTGGAAATTATAACATAATTCGCCGCTTTTGATGAAAATGGGACAACTATGATCCAAATCTTCTGTGGTATGATGCAAAAAGTGATGGTGCTTTAACAGCCGCAATTATGGTCAAAAATAACTTATCGGAGATTAGAAATATAGTTAACAAGTTTCGAGGTCAGGATCAGGGTAATTTAATAAAGTATAATAAGAATAATCAAAGCAGGTGTAACAATACGTCGCACAGATCTAATTAGATCCCAATACAATAACAATACTGAACAGCGATCTTTTAATAATATCAATAATACTAATAGAGATAATAGCAACAACTTTCAGAGCAGGAGCAATACAAGCCAACTGTCATGGAGAAATAAACACCCATTTTTAATAGATCAGGGCAGATACAAAATGCCTGCCAGCTCAACAACTATTATAGTATACACAATATTGCAAATCGGAATCAGGAAGCACAAAGTCAAAATGAAGAAGTCCATAATATTGATTTTCAACTAGGCCTCAGAAATAAAATATTCGCAAATTTAAGAATTGACAGAAAAAAATGTATAGCGTTAAAAGATACTGGTTCCACAATGAGTATTGTAAATTCCAATAGGGTAGATTTTAGTGTATATATAAAGTATTTGAAAGAGAGAGAATGCGGTTATAAGCTATTAATAACGTAACAACAGAAATTGTATAGTCCTAATGGTACAAAAGAAATCTGGGAAATAAACCATATGATCTTCTTATCGGCATGGATATTCTCAGTAAAATTGTGAAAATTCTGGGTTTTGATAACAAGTACATTATTCTAAATAACGATGCTAAAATTCCTATGTATACACCTGATAACATGATGAATGTCGATTGTTTCGAATTAAACTCTGAAAAAAGGGAAGAATTTCGAAGATAGATGGAAGAACTAGAAATGCAAGGAATAATAAGAAAATCAAACAGCAGTTATTCAACTCCAATAGCCGTAGTTGCAAAAAAACCAGGCAAATCCGATCGTCAGCAACTTGGAACTTGTGTTGATTATCGGATGCTTAATTAAGTAACATTGGATGATAATTATCTGTTGCCAAACATTGACAGTATAGTAAGACAAAATAGTTATTTACTAAAAATATTTGGGGGCTTGCTATTGGGACGAATAAATAAGGAAATCGAACAGCAAGCGGATTGGAGGCTTGGTATTGGGTTAACAAACAATAATTAAGTTCCAGTAACGAGCCCGATCGGGAGCGAGATTCATTAACTCAGGGAGGATCCTCCTCCAAGACCGCTATACGTGGCTTTCAGTCAAATCCTGCACGAGATGCTCCTGCTGTTTACAGTATATAGCGGATCTAGAGGGGAATAACTCGATAAAACCCGTTATCCCAGGTGTAAAACTACCGTGCCTTGGGACAGCGTGACCGTGTCTTCTAAAGGCGTACTCCCGGTCCTGAGGCACTCTGGTTTCAGTTAAGTCCTCTTCACTACATACAGTATGTGAGTGTAGTGCGAGAGTTGCTTACTTCTTACTCGTGGGAACAAAATAAGCTCCATAAACATAAAAACTTCAAGGAACTCTGACGCAAATGAGTCGGGCATCAGAGACATCCATAAAACCGACTGGTTTTGCTGCTGGTAGCGGAGCAGTGGATGTGAGTCTAGCTGGCCTTATACTTGACGATGACTCCTGCTCAGTTGCTAACTCTTCCAAGATTTCAGTATCATCTGTTTCATTCATCAGACCGCAACTGTAAACAGACGGTAGGTAGGTTGCTGGGTAGGAAAGATTTAAGCGAGGGTGAGAAGGGTAGGCTCCCCTGCTCTCCATTGGAGGCGGTGCCTGGCACAGTCTACGTACGTCTCCCGCTGAAGTAGCCACGGAAAAGCCGGCGATTAGTCAGAGTTTAGTGGGCATGCAGCAATCCTCTGATCAGTCTTCAAACCCTGTCCCCCTCCCAAAACCAATTCAACGGAGACAGCGAACTCAACGCTGGAGAGTTCGATTTTAGTTAGCACTGTAAGAAACTCTACAGCCAAACCATTTTACCTTAGGCAGCGTGCCAGTGACAAAAGAACCATCAGGAGGTCCAAAGGTCGCGACCCTGAGAGCTACTCCGCTGACTGGGAAGGGTAGACCCCGTACTGTGGCAGGTCCGGGGCCATCAAAAAGAGGCCAACACGATGTGTCGTCCCCGCGGACTTCAACGTACTAGGGTAGCTAAAAGAACAAAATACTCGGCAGTAGCTAAAGAACGCATACAAGTGTCGTAATAAAGAAACCCATGAATGGCTGGAAAGATTCATAGCCAAGCCGCCTGGACCTTCGGAAAAAAGCGACCTACGTTTAGCAGATAAGAGGGAAGTCCTGGACTACCTCAGAACAAAAAGACCTATTCACATTCAGGGCCTATACCTTCCGAACGAAAGAATAAAGCACAACCTCCGATATCGCAATTCGGATCTGCTTAGCCATAACTGGGAAGTTATTGCGATGGGCGAGCATAGTGATAATGGAATGGATGTTGACATCCTTTAGACCACAAATCGGTACCGCTACTGCGCCAGCAGGAATTCAAGGTCCTGCCCGACGCGTACTGGGGTTAAATGGGAGAAAGTTGACAACCTACTTATCCAACCCGAATGGTGACGTAAGTAGGCTAAGATCCTGTATTGTAGCTAGAAAAGAATGTAACCTATTTCTTCTACCTACAGTGACGAAGATCAAGCCTTATTAAAATTTGAGCGTAGGATTACCACTCCTGATATTGGCATCGATATACATGCTCTATAACGCGAGGAATCCCCTCAAGAATAACAAATCAAGAATAACATTGTGGTAAAGGCCAATAAAAAAAAAAGCGGGATCTTATACTTGGTTGTGATTGTAACTCACACCACACACGCTGGTTAAGCTAGGATACAAATGGCAGAGATAATGACCTTTTTGAATTTATTATAATAAATAACCTAAATATCTAGTACATCGGTTGCGAACCCACTTTCGTTACTTGCAATAGACAAGAGGTGTTAGATATTGCTCTGTCCAACAAAAAGGACCCTAACCTCGACAATCAATGGAAGGTATAAAATTTACCATCATTTTCAGACCATAGGTTGATAACCTTCACGGTTAACACAAAAAAGAACAAAAAGTTCGTAAATTCAGGAATCCCAGGAATACCTACTGGAATGGACTTACGACAGAAGCGGAAGCGAAGGCTAGCTAAGTGGAACCCCTAGCTCATAAAACAATACAGAGCACAAACGACATTGAGCAGGCTGCCAAAGGCCTGTCATCTATATTACAAGTATCGTTTGCAAAAACGTCTGCTCAAACAAAAGATCTCCACCATGTTGGAATAACGACCTCCTTATCCTAATGAAAAAATCTAGATCCCTCCTTTATGCACACAAGGGCTCTAGACTCTCAGACTCAAAACTGGAACCCATATAAGGACAGCTTCCGAGCTTTAAAAAAAAGCAGTCACTACAGCCAAGCGTGCGTCATGGAGATCTTACTGCAGTTAGATCCTGGGCACCGTAGAGACTGCAGATTAAGAAAAGTCCTAGCCCAAAGTCCCGCATTCCCTGGTTTCATTAAGAACAATAAGGGTGTATGGAAACAGTCGTCAGCTGAGACTTTATGTCTCCTTGTATACACCCAATTCACGGAATGTACACAAGTCGAACCTTCAACGACTGAAACGTTCTCAAACAGCGCACTATACGTTCCAGAAAGACTAGGTGACTCACCACCAAAATAAGAAAACAATCAAATGGGATTCTTGAGAAACTCAAATCCTCGGGAACCAAGGTAATTGCTTAAGCCGATCCTCAGTGAGTTAGTCGAACACGCAATCACAACCCTCCTCAAATTGGCAAAATCTTGCGGTCTTGGGATTAACCGACTAAAAACAGAGTCATTCCGCCTTTCAATCTTCTCAAAAGTGAGGGTACAACCCTGCCCTAACCCTAAAGGAAAGCGCGAAGTGCATTGGTCTAATCCTAGACAAGAAACTTCATTAGAAACGAAATATAGAAGAGAGAGAGAGAGAGTAAAGAAAGCGGCCAGTGCCTTATACCTGTGTAACAGGATATTTGACAAAAATGGGGTCCGAATCCCAAAACAATTCTATGGATGTAAACAGCAATTGTGAAGCCGATCCTGACATATGGCAGTGTAGTTTGGTGGCAAGCTTCCTGAAAAGTTCCAAATTGAAATTGTTCACGAGTATAGAGAGACACGCATGCCTAGGCGTTACAGGGTCAATCCCACCATCCTCACAGCGGGTTTAGAGGTACTACTGGATCTTCTTCCACTTGACCTCTATACACAGGTGACTGCTGCAAAGGGAGCCATACGGATCATCCAATCCAGAAACTGGCTCCCCAGCCCCAATGGTCATGTGTGTATTCTAGATAGACTTCACATAGAACAAGTAGAAAGCGCCTACTCTCCCCCCTCCCTTGACTTCGAGATATCCTTCAATAACCCTTTCCCTACAAGGGAGGAGTAGAGCTCATATGAACCCATCAATGACTATAGAAACGACTTCCATCCATGTCTATCGAAATCAAGTCCAAGCTAGTCGCAAGCTGTCGCGAAGAACTATTGGTTCTTCGCACACAGCATTTGATCACTCTGTGCTGCGTCCCAGGTCATAGGAACATAACCGGCAACGAGGTAGCAGATGAACTTGCCAGCAAAGGTGCCGAATCTTAGCACCCCAGGTAATCCCATGGCTTTCCTCACTTAAAAACGTCAAAAGTGGCGTATGGAACAAAACAATTCTCAGGCGACGCCATGTCTAGTTTTGGCATCTCTGCTAAATTCGTCCAGTTATACAGGATGGCGATGAAGAACTTCGACACTACTAGCTTACACCGGCGATACTGATATCATTGGCAGAACACAGCGGGCTCGTTGGTACGATCAAAACGGAAGCTGTCAAAATGGGTTTAGTGGTAAATTATGACAAATCAAGTAAACGGTTTTCCAATAGAGACTTTACTACTTAAATTCAAAGCTTGTCAACACACTCTTTCACTAATCTTTAAACTATCACAGTCAATTTATTCAGTAAACTCAATATTTTCATCAAGCTAAGGTACACGAACGAGCAACGTCTGCAAATTATAAAAATTTTCTACTGAAATTCGGAGTCGGTGACCGCAACTTTAAGAGCCTTAACTCCAAATTTAGACGAAGCTCATTTATGGCTCAATGAATTATTGACCGGGTGAAAATCCCCATGTGCTTCATGTATCACTTCATCCACAAAAACTGTTTGGTGCGGTTTGCATGCCGGCGGCATTATTGGGCCATATTTTTTCGTCGACGATAACAATCGTCACGTTAATGTGAATGGTCAGTGTTTCACGCCATGATTACCGATTATTTTTGGCCCGAATTGCAAAAAATGGACTTGGACGACATGTGGTTTCACCAGGATGCTGCCACAAGCCACACAGCACACGTTACAATCGCCTTATTGAAGAGTAAGTATGGTGAGCGTGTTATATCAAGTTGGAAGAACTCAGCAACATTGAACGCAAAATAGCGTTTCGGCCGAAATGTGTGGCCGCGTCGTTGAAAAATGGGTCCAACGAATCGACCGTTCCAACCCTGCCCGCGGTGGTGATAAGAACGAAGTTGAGTTATGTAATATAATATAATATGGGTGGCGCTACAGCCCGTAGAGGGCCAGGGCCTAGCTTCTCAGCAACCACTCGTGTTGTGCTAGCTATTGTCCTCTCACGCAGGAACCCACAGTTTAATGCCGACTCCGAACGGCGTAGTTCAGAAGCTTTTTCTAGACAGAAATACTCTTTACATTGTCATACATTGATCAGTGACTCGAAAGAGGTGGAGCCGTGAAATATGAAAGGTGGTAAATTCGGGCATCGAACCTGGCACCCTCTGTGTGGGAGTCGACGCACAACCCACTACGTCACGACGACCACCCGAAGTTGAGTTACATTCATAAATGTTTTGATTTTACTTCAAGCCGATGATAAAGTTTTTGAAATATCTCAAATGGTTTGCGTTTTATTTAAAAAGAACTTGTCAAGTTCTTATTGGACAACTTTTTATATGCTGTCAACAAGAAGGGGTACACAACATCGACCAATTGGATAGAATGTCACATTCGACGGCTTTAACTTTGTAGTCTCTTACTACTCATGCCAATCGCTGTTTCTTTGAGCTGCGAAGGCAATTGCATAATAATGCCCTATCCGAATATATATACGTTCCCGTTTAAGTTGGAGGGCTCTGGTCGACGAATTATAGGAGCTGTACAGCGACATCGACCTAATCAAAAAACTTCGCATTAGTCGCTTGAGATGGCAAGGATATTTAAATCGAATGGACACACAGAACCAGCAAATTGAAAGGAACCTCAACCAGCTTGGAGTGAGCAACTGGAGGCAGCTAGCTAACGTCCGTACTAGCTGGAGAGGCTTGTTAGTTGATGCCCAGGTGTACCCCGAACTGTAGCGCCACCTAAGTAAGTGAGTAATTTTTGACTCGGGAATGTGCAAACCATAGTAATAATATAATAACATGGGTGGTGCCACAGTTCGAGGTGGACCTGTTCCTAGCTTCTGAGAAGTTGAGACGCTTTTTCTAGACACAAAAATCAAGTCTTATAAGATCGGTTTTCTGATTAAAAGCTTTAAGCTTAAAAAATTTAGAACCATTCTACTATACACCAAGAACATCGCATAACTGATATAGACTTTGTGTGTATGTCCACCTATGGATATAAACAGAAACTATGCGGTTAAACTTTCAGACAGAATCTTTCGTGTTAATCATGAAAACGAATACGATACATATAATCCTATGGTGGAGCTGAGGTACTGCAGGAAAGTGTTATGCTTGCATTCCATCTGCATTAAACCAGTGATGCATTGCGTTGTGAAAGGGGACTGTACTAGGCACATTTGTTGATTATACATTTGATTTCGGATAAAATGGTCGAAAAATAAACGAACCACCTTACCAAATTACCACATTAGGAAGTAAAGCTCTGGCAAAATAGTGAAAGAGTGAATAAAAAAAATGACAATGTGCATTTGATGCAGTTGGTATGTACATAGATTACCACATCACATGGCCAATTAGTTGTGTCAAGAACCACGTAGACGTAGATACTATCCTCAAACGGGCAGCTTTTGCCCTACATCTGGTACATCTACTGCTCCAGAGAAGAACTGGTGTTACGCAGAAGACTAAGGTGCTTATTTAGAAGCAATTCATAAGACCAGTAATAACCTACGGATGCCCGATCTAGTACACTATAAACACCACAGCAATGGAGAGAATCTGTCTATTTGAACGAAGGATCTTAAGGATGTGCACCGGTCTCCACAGAGAACATTCAACACCGACCAGAAGGATCTACGAAGAAGAAAAGATCTTGCCAGTAGACAAATACGTCATTCGACTTTCAAAAAACCTGTTAAATAATATTTGCAGTCAGCAGAATGAAGACATAAAAAGAGCTGAAAGAACTTCCACTCGAGCGCAGTCACCGGTACCTTCACGCCACTGCAATCACACACCCTGGATTTGATGACCTATTCAATGCCGACTCCACGCAGTTCTACTAAAAGAACACCACAGGACACTACAGAGGGTAGTCCCCTCTGAAAGTATCTTTACATTTCTTTTCATCTTACCCCCTTGTTTTCTTAATCAAATTTCCAAATGAATTTATTCTGTAACTCAATGACAAAATTTAGCATGTCAAAATTATTGTAAAATGATACAATTTAAAAAAAATGTCAAATGAAATACGTCGGGCCCGTATTGTTGAGCCGACATTCCTATTATAGTTATAAGTCTAGTTGTAAGTCATTTGTATATATTAAAGAACGAAAAATAAAGCTAATAACCTAATCAATTAGTTGGGCTGTCAAGTGACCGAATTCATAGTCCCCAGTCATCGGCTACTATCGACATCGTTTGCAAAGAATAGACATTTCCAAGACTATTGTAGTTGTATTGCAATTCGCTTCGCCTGGTTGCCCAGTAGACACTGCCCGGTAATAATACCTCCTGTTTATGTTAATGTATCTCGTATTTATATCCCCAAAGGCCTCGTCGTTTTGGTTAGCAGTCGTGATAGCATCTGCTAGCAGTAGCTTTTTAGTTTTTTATTTGGTAAAAATCATCGGTCACTGGAATCTTCCGTTGCCTGTAATACCGCTATGCCCAGCAGTGATATTGCATCTCACCGAAACCAGTGCTTTTACACTGCTCTTTCTCTCTAGTTGAAGATTTCTCGTAGCGTTTCAAAATTTCCAAATGCTATGACTCATCATCCCTCACCTTGGAATTAAACGGTTTAAGAGAGATTCAAACAGCAACAGTGTACAGAGAGAAGAAACTATACACATGTTCACATGAACTTTAAAAACAAAATCTAAATTTATCGCAACACTGGCCTATCCCACATAATCATATGATTGCTCCCGATCGGTTGACGTTACTGACAACCCAAGGAGATAAAAAAGACAGTCCGTCGATGGAAATGATGATTATTTTTAATTTTGCTCATAATTGTTATTACTTTGAGAATATAGTTAATAATTATTTTATTTAATAATTCTATTATTCTCGTTACATTGATAATTTGTTATTATGTTACTGTGAAATCCTTACTTTGAGTGGTATAAGGTGGGAGACCATAAATAAGTTATTTTTGCCAAAATCTTTCCAACTAGTCGAGAGGAAAGCGGCGAAACTCAAATTGGACAAAAATATTCCAAATTAGTAAATCGCAGAAGTGTCCTGTCCCACATTTTTAAAGTTTAATTACATTTAGTATATTTAATTAGTAATTTACTTCATTATATAACACTGACCAAAAATTGAGACGAATTACAATAAATTTACATGTGCAGTAAGATTTTAAACTCGGCCAAAACAAGAAATCATTATTATCGCCATTAGACAGCGGTGGGGGTTAGGCCACTCTTAATATAACCGCCTTACTTTTACTTATAGCGATTTGAATATAAAAATAAGTGAATAGGAACCTCAGCACAAACTCGTTATGAAAATAGTTATACCAGTAAGCAAAGTCTCGTCGACTTTACCTGCTAGGACACTTGATTACCGATGACCCGGACATGATTCGATCATATGAATGCATACCTTTTCGTAATTGCTGAGAAGTTCTGCAAACAATCTATCCTTTGGTAAAATGGGAATCTCTCTTGGTATAGTTGATTCCAATTCGTACGTATACAGTTCCTGCAGATCACTTTGATTATAATGCCTGCTAATCTGCTGCTCGTCTATAACGCGTTTTGCTGTCGCCTGCTTCGCAACTTGCCTTTCATATACTTTTTGTTCCATAGTGCCCTGTAATGAAGAAACAAAAATAAAAAAAATAATAAAAAAAAAAACACTTTCCATAAAAGTTGAAACATACCAAGGCTATTAGACGATAAATGTAGCATGGTTTCGTCTGTCCAAATCGGTAAACACGAAAGATACTTTGAGTGTCATGTGAAGGGTTCCAAGAGACATCAAATATAACCACTCGATTTGCTGCTACCAAGTTTATGCCCAAACCACCGGCCCGAGTTGAGATAAGAAAAAGCCGTGCACTCAAGTTGCTTGTATTATTGAAGCTTTTGCACATACTCTCGCGGTTTTCTACTGTCCGCGAACCATCCAGGCGAAAATAATTAACTCCTGGAACCCAATGTCCTTTAAAATTACCAACATCCCCATCTATTTCCATGCCTCTGGTCTTGCTATCAATCATTGAGAGGAAATGTTCAATTACGTCCAATGATTGTAGCGATTGCGAGAACACTAATACTTTGTCACCAATTTCCTCGCATCGCTGCAGTAATGTCATGAGGAGTAGGATCTTTGGCGAATGATTAATGTTGTTCAGTTCTGTTTCATTCACGAATTTTACCCACCATTCAGATGGATCATCCCTTGCCGTTATTTGAGGGACATCGGTCTCTACAAATAAAGAAACAAATTGAATAAATAATAATATAAGTTACATAATGACTCGATATGTTATTTTAATATTATTTTAAATAAAGTTGTCGGTTCGAAAGCTTTTGACCAACAGGTTCATCGAATGGAATTTAATAGCGTTGGCTCTCTTCTTCTGTGATCGCGGCAGAGTTCGGACGTACTTACTTCACACAAACAAAAAATACAACTCAGCAACCAAAAATCGAAATAAAACCTTCATATTGAATTCATCGTTTTGTTTTCTCTTCTGTTCATTTTGTTTCTTTTCGTCTTCATTTCAAAACAAGAGTAATGTTATTAGGTACAAATAAAATCAATAAAAAAATGCAAGACTGTCTTCTTAGACAGTAAAAAATAAAAAAAAAAAGTAAATTAAAGAACACAAAAACAAACACGTTTGGTAAATATCTTAACTTGTATTTAACACGATTTTTCACAATTTCGAGTGATAGCTATGCTGGGGATACCATACTCTGGTTTGCCATGTCCTCATATGGAAAGAGGCCTGTGGAAGTATGCGAGCGTCTGGTGCCCGGACTGTCACGCCGTGCACAAAACAGTGCTTGCGGGATCGAAAGGCAACGGACAACAGCATCAACTTAAGTAATGCACATGGAACACCTGATCGCTCACAGGAAAAGATATCGAGCTAGTTGAGGAAGGTATCGTTTGGATTTCGTGGGTATCTCTTTAACGAAGCAAAGACGATCTAGAACTGTGGAAGGCAGGTTATTGGAGTGGATACCATTAGGAGGGAAAGTCGGGACCTTAAAGCTCAGGCTTGAAAGTTTGGCTCACCAAGTTGGACTCTTTATGATGGTGGTGATGCTGCCCTTGATAAACTAGCGGAGATAGATTCCTATATCCTGATAGGAGACTTCAATGCTCATGTGGGTGTGGATATAACGACATGAAGGAGTGTGACTGGGGGGAACAGTAATATTAACCAAAACGCGAACGGTGACCTCTTTGTAGTACCATCGTGTGTGAGACGGATGGTTTGTGACGTTCTTCTTATAAGAGGAGCAACAACATGGCGTTGTGTACGCTGTACCTCACTGAAAGAATCTCTTCTTCTAAGGCGAAAACCAAAATTAAAAACCAATCAGTGAGTTGCGGCTTATGCTTGGTTTAAAACAACCTGGAGTTCAAGAAAACATCAGAGAGAAGAAGAACATCTACAGAGACTGATTTCTCTTGGGAGAGTTTGTTTGTCATGACTGTTACATCGAGGAGCGAAAAACCTTCAAATTGGTTGTGTGAGCAGCTAAAGAGCAGTCTTGGAAGGAGTTCGGCGACAAATTGGAAAGTCTATAGTATCTATCAGATCTATAGTCCTGCAAAAACTGTGTTCTGGTAAACCAATCGCCGACTCAGAGGAAGGAAATTCAACATCATCGAAGGAGTGAAATCCAAAGATGGTGTGTTGCTTTCCAATGAGGAGGACATTTTGCGCAGTCCGAGCGAGCACTTTTCGCAGCTGCTCCATCCCGAACAGGGCACTGGGGATGGCAGACCCATAGACACATGGCGATTAGCAGACAGGGGTGAGTGTCCGTCTTTTCAAGAAGGGGGACAAAACAGACTTCTCCGACTAGTTATGCTAAGGTCGGTGCGCAGACGTGGCGGGGCCACGTCACTCTTAGATCCCTTTGGACCCATTGCCCATAGGAGAAGTAACCTTTCCGTTCCCACTCATCCAGCCATCCGGAGATCCTGATAAATCTTTGTCATTCGTATCCGAGCTTCCACAGACTGTATAGTATGAGTTGCTATCACAGCCTAAGATTAAGTCCCTTTTGGCCTTTACCACAATTTGCTTTTACTAAATTAATGGGGTGAGTATAGTTTCTTCCCCCTTATCGTGGGAACAAACTTGATTCCAAAAAAGAACAATCCCAGGGAACTCTTCTGCAAGTGAAGCGCGCACCTATGACCTCCAAAAAACCAACTCAAAACCCGATGAAAAGTCCTTAAGCGAAGGAAAGATTAGCAAGATCGTTTCGACGACAAAATCAAGAGCGATAACGTTGCACGGCCATGTCCAGGTGCGGTATCCTGTAGTGAGGCTGATCAGAGGGCAGCTGGCTTGCGGGCCCAACGAAAAAGCCGCCTTTCCCAGCAAACATCACGCGAGGGGTGCGAACTCCACGCTAGACCGTGCGAAATAAGGACAATGGTTTTCGGTTCTGCAGTGGAACGTTGGCCGGGCATAGAACAGAAACAGAAAGAGCATGAGAAGCACGCGATCGAGGAAATAGACAGGTGTTACGGCAATGATGTTCGACAGTTCTACCAACGGGTAAAACAACTATCCAATGGGTACAAAATTCAGACAGAGGCCTGTCGTGACGAAGAGGGACAACTCGTAGTATATTCGCAGTCGACACTGAAAATCTGCAATACCGCTGTCAGGCATAATGTTCCTCTCCATACAAATTACGACCTAGACGAGGGACTAAAGTCGAATAAAGCTGCTGGTGCAGATTATCTGCGGAGCTGCTTAAGGCAGCTAGAAATGAGTTGGTAAGGTACATCCACCAACTCATCTGTAAGATATGGTCAGAGGAAAGCATGCCCAAGTGGAATCTCAGTATCGTTTGCGCGATCCACAAGAAAGGAGAGCCCTTCAAATGCTCCAACTACCGATGGCGGGACCACACCGAGGCCTGTCCCGGACATTTCGACAGGAAGTCAGCGAAAGAAAAATCAGATGGGCTATCGACTCTTTGACCATCTTTGGTCGGTCAAATCCCCAGGAATCGACGGCGTCCCACCCATCATGTTGCAAGAAACAAAGAACAAAGTTCCTATCTTAGTAAATATCTTTTTAAGCAGTCTAGCATACGGACATATACCGCTTGCGTAGAACGAAGTCAAAGTTGTCTTCATCCAAAAAAATATTCACTGCACAGCAAAATTTTAGACCGATTAGCTTAACGTCCTTTGTACTAAACACTGTTGATAAGTACCATAGTTCATATACGAAGCAACTTTAAGTGTAACACTATCTCCTACGCACAGCACGCGTACACGGAAAGTAAAGGTGTAGAAACTGCACTACACGGTCAGTTGAATGAAAGGTCTAAACATCAAAGAATTTGGCCTCGCAGCGTTCTTAAACATCGAAGGAGCCGTCAATAACATAGAAACCAGTGTCATCAAAACAGCACTAGAAAAGCAAAAGTCGATTTCAACAGTAAATAATAAACCTGCTTCACAGAAAAAGCATTAGTAGAGGCCCACTCACGAAAGTAAAACAATTTTATTACTCTCTGAGAATGGGAGAGAAACCAAACAAAGCAAAAACCGATTTTGCCCTCCCATTCCCATAAATAACTTGTGTGTAACTGAGTGACAAACTTGGCGAAGTATTGTAGATTTGGCGAAGATTGTGATATACCCACAGTCAGATTAATACCACCGATTGACCACTCCAGTGATAGTGCTATTAATTTGATTCCAACGACAAATAGTGACTGGGCCAGATTTGAAAACCAGATAAAGCGAATTAACTTTGCTTTCACTGGGATTCGAACCAGGGGCATGCTAAAGTAAACTAAAGTAAGAAATATCTCCAGTCGTCATCTAGCTCTCGCAGCATACGCATCGTTTATATTTCAGCAGCGACAATTATTGAAAGTGCAGTTATTTTACACAGTTGTTTTCACTTGTGTTCCAATACAGACTCACCTTTTTTTCTCTTTGTGACAAATTACCATACGGTTATACTGTTATATAGTGATATCCAGCCAAGGTATACTAGGCTCTTGAGCCAATATGAGAGGAAGTAGGTTCAGCGGGTTGCCTTCTGAGGCGCCCGCTATAAACGCTCTAAGCCGGTAAATCTGGAAGATTATTCAGATCTTCCTGCGACTACAGCAAACAAATTCTAAATTTATTTTAATTACACCTAAAGACGAAAAAATCACTTACTAGCGTAAGTATTTTCATTTAAAAAAAGCAATTGATGGAATCAGTAAGGAATATGAAACCATTTCTCAATTTCGTGACGAGAATATTCTGGTTTTGACCAAAAACAAAAGAACAGCAGAAAAATTCATATCTGTATCAAATCTGGCAAATCAGTGTCCCGTTACAATCAGATACCAAACAAATTTGAACGCCTCAAAAGGTATAGTATATGCACCATGTCTGATAAAAGTACCGGAAGCAGATATCATTGCAGAAATGAGCTCCCAAGGTGTGAGCCACATTTAAAAATTCACCAAAATGATCGAAGGCAAACCTCGTTCATCTGGGGTTATGTTATTAACGTTTGACCTCTACAAGCCTCCAAGCTCCGTCGAAATTGGTTGATACAAAAGGAAAGTAAGTGAGTACATACCCAACCCTATGCGTTGCAAAAATTGCCAATTGCTCTGCCATACAACCAAAAGATGTACGAAGACCCCATCATTAAGGGAAACATGCAATTTCCCACCACATGCTCCAGCTAACTGCACTCGCACGATGTGTGCTAACTGTCTCAGTTCAAATCACACGTCTTCTGACCGCAACTGCCCAAAATATATTCAAAATAAAGAAGTGCTCACGATCAAAACTAGGAATAAATGCAGCATGGCTGATGCTACACGGACATATAATCTACAAAACCCCGTCAAAATTCCATCCCGTTCAATGAACTTCTCCGAAATAACCAGACAAACCACTGACACAACCAATAGAAAAAAATCTACCAAGCTAAAGAACTCCGCTATCCGCAGCTAAATAACAACTCCTTATCAACCGAAAAACCATCTTTACAGAAACCTACTACTTCTAAACAAATAACTCTATCGAAAACTACAAATAACACCAACACTGATCTGGAAATTGAACCCACTACAAAACCTTTATTCAACATTCCAACGACTAAAGTACCTAAATCTGCATACTCATCCTCTCCTAAGAACAACAGAATCAACCCTACATCACCAATTTCAAGCATAACTCAAAAACTCATCAGTGAAAATACATATTACACTCCATCTATTCAAACTACCAATAAATCTCAACATAACCCAAATAAGAAGCATACGTCTTCACACTCAAGAATCGACAATGATGAATCTTAATATACTCAACAAGGCCAACCTCACCTACCCCGCCATCCACAGGACAAATATCCTGAGTCCAACCTTGGGCACACAACATCCAAATACAGGATGGCGGGGTCGCAACAGTAGCTTAATAACACCAGACAACTCAATTCATCCTCCTCATACTATTCCTGCTATGAAAATCATCCAATGGAACATGAAAGGATATATATATAATTATAACGAACTTATTTTAATTAAATCCACCTCCCCTAAAATAATGACCCTACAAGAAACTCACCTTACTTCCTCAAATAATATCCCTATCCAAGTTAACCATGACTTCATCTCCCTAAATCAAGCTCATACCTCCTATGGCGGTATTGAACTCTTAGTACACAACTCCTTACATTACATTCGTTTGAACCTTAACAATGATTTTGATGCCCTTGGAATCACTGTTACTTCCAAACTAAAATTCTCTATAATTAATGTCTATATTCATCCGCAGCAACCCCTCAATACAAATGATCTAAAAATGTCCTAGACCACACTCACCAACCATCCCTAGTCCTTGGAGATTTCAATGGATGGCACTCTAGCTGGGGTTCTCCTAGAAATAACAAACGCGGCAACATTGTATCCAATTTTTTTTAACTAAATCCGACTATCAATTACTCAATGATGGTTCTCCTACCCACTTCAGCACCCACCACTCCTTCACCAATATCGACCCTTAATTCTGTTCCAAGCCTTGCCAAACGGAATCGTTTTGATGACTTATGCGGAAGCGACCACTTTCCCATAATCATCACTATGTTCCACTCAAACCCTCCTTCCAAATTTAGACCGAAATTCAAAATTGAAAAAGCCGATTGGAACCTCTATCAAAAAAGTTTAGACGAATTTAATACTATTCGCCTTTGTTGTAGTAATATTAACAAGGAAGCAGCCAATATCCACAAAATTATCCTCCAAAGCGAAAACAAATCTATCCCCCATTCATCTCTTTCAAAAACCAATAAAAATGTCCCTTGGTGGAACAAGGAACTGGAACTACTCAAATCCAACAAAAATAAACTCTGGCAATCCCTGAAGCGCAACATTTATAAAAAAAACATACTATAAAAGAGCCAACGCTCAATTCAAAAGAAAACTGAAATTGGCAAAAAGCGATTCCATCCATTATCTCACATCAGAAATCAACCCTACTACACCTACGGGCAAAATCTGGAATTCAATAAGATCATACTCCACTATCCATTCCATCCACTCTACAGACCCTCCCCTTACATTAACATTACCGACCGATTTCAAATTGCAAATCACCTTGCCAATTTTTGGTCCCTAGATTCGAGAGATTCCAATTTCCCTCCTTCCTTCTAAACTCCAAACTTCCTCTACAATATCCTACTCCGTCCCCCTCAATGCTGTAATCATTGATGCGGACATCTCCCTTTCTGAACTGAACTCAGCATTATCTATGCTAAATGAAAAACACCAGCAAACGACAGAATATCGTATCCTATGATAAAAAATCTTTCTAAGCAATGAAATTCAGACTCCGTAAACACTACAAAGCTATTTTTCATAGCCCCCATATTCCCCAATTGTATAAAAACAGCACTATTATCCCCATCCTTAAACCAAATTCTGACAAGTCCCTTCCTAAATCATACAGACTGATATCCCTCAATCCTTGTTGTGCTAAAGTTCTCGACAAAATAGTTGCCAATATACTCTGGTAGTTTGTTTACCGCAACAAACTGCTCAGTAGTCACCAAATGGGATTCAGAAAAGGAAAATCTGTAAACGAATGTTTATTGTATCTAGACCATCAGATGACAAACTCACTGTCAAAAAAAGTCACCTGTCGCTCATTTCACTTGACTTTGCAAAAGCATTTGATAATTGACCAACCTAAGTCATGGAAAGTATGACCATACATTTTCAATTTCATGACCAATAGAGAAATTACAGTACGTATTGGAAATACATCTTCCCCTCCTGTCTCCCTCTTTACTGGCATTCCCCAATGTTCACCTTTATCCGTTCCCCTATTCCTCATAGCTTTCAACAAATTATCCCACATTCTATCCCTCTATAAAGAAGTCAAATTTCGTGCATATGCGGACGAGTTTACAATTGTCAAAACTCTTGACCCCATTTTTCAAGACATCCTCTCATGGTGTGAATATTCTGGAGCAAAATTATCCCTAGACAAATGTAAGCATCTTCATATATGTCGGAAACACAAATGCTATTGTAGTATCCTATCTACCTTCATTAGTTTAGAAAACGTTGAGAGATTGAAAACATTAGGCATAATCTTCCAAAAAAAAAAAATAGATGATATATAAATTTTATTCTTCCGGCCCTTTATAAAAAATTAAACATCATAAAATCTCTTTCATACAATAAATTTAACTGCACCCCGTCCACCCTAACAGTAATAACTAAATCCATTATAGTCAGCAAAATTGAATATGGACTTTTCCTTTACGGATACTCTCCCAAATCCACTATAAACAAAATTAAAAACCGTTTACAATTCCGCTATTAGAAAATCCCTTAACGCATTTCGTACCACACCCATCAACCACCTCATGTTCGAAGCAAAAATGCTATCCATAGAAAACATGCGCTTTCATTCTACTTTAAAACTGTTTAAATCATCCCAACATTGAAAAGACTCCCCTCTCTTCAAAATTTACTTCAATACAAAATTATGCCGAAATAAAAAAAATATTTTCTTGTATTGATCGCTACAGGACTCTCTGTAACAACCTTTTAATCCCCTACAAGCCTGTCGAAATTCTCCCCCCTTCCCACCCTCCATGGCTATTTCAATCTTCAAGTAAATTCACCTTTATTGACGTTGTGTTACTTCCGAATCCGAAATAATCTTTTCATATCTTCTCCCGCCTTTCACTTCGATTTTCTCGGCTGAAATTATTGCAATATTTAAAGCCCTTCAATATACTACATTATACAAAAAAAATTTACCATCTTTACCGACTCACTTTGTTCCATTAATGCTAATACCAACTTACACAATCAGTATTATTACCCTTCCAAAATCCGACACCTCCTTCATATCCAAACCCCGAATAACAAAATTATATGGGTCCCAGGTCACACCAAAAAATAGGAAACGAGCTCGCAGATAAAACTGCCAAAGACACTTTCAGAACCCCATCCTTCTTCTATCCCAATAATAATCCCCTGGACCTAAATCTCTATATCAAAAAACTTACTCTTGATAAACATTGCCTTATTTTCGAACTAACATCCACTTGGTACAAAACGCCAACCAAAAAAAATTATCGATCAATGACTATATTAGTAAAGTAAATCCTTATAATAATTCTCGTCGTGATATCACAAAAATAACAAGACTAAGACTTGGTCATTGCAGGCTTACTCATGAAATAAGTGAATAAAAATATATCATATATCATCTCTTTGCATATACTGCAACCAAAGTCAAATTAATATTCAGCATATCCAATCCGATTGTCCTACTCTCCTTCCTACGCAAATTTTTCTCCCAAAATAATCCCACAGACCTCCTCTCTAATCCTACCATAGATAATATCAAAACTATTATAGAATTCCTAAAATGTTCAAATTTATTTAATACCATATACGCAAACAATTGCATTAACCCTAAACCCTAAGGCTATTTTGCTCTGGCTTTTCTTATGTAATTTGTAATTTTAATTATAAATTATGCTTTCAAATAAATAAATAAGAAATATCTCGCTTTCGAGAGATTCCAATTTCCCTCCTTCCTTCTAAACTCCAAACTTCCTCTACAATATCCTACTCCGTCCCCCTCAATGCTGTAATCATTGATGCGTACATCTCCCTTTCTGAACTGATCTCAGCATTATCTATGCTAAATGAAAAACACCAGCAAACGACAGAATATCGTATCCTATGATAAAAAATCTTTCTAAGCAATGAAATTCAGACTCCGTAAACACTACAAAGCTATTTTTCATAGCCCCCATATTCCCCAATTGTATAAAAACAGCACTATTATCCCCATCCTTAAACCAAATTCTGACAAGTCCCTTCCTAAATCATACAGACTGATATCCCTTAATCCTTGTTGTGCTAAAGTTCTCGACAAAATAGTTGCCAATATACTCTGGTAGTTTGTTTACCGCAACAAACTGCTCAGTAGTCATCAAATGGGATTCAGAAAAGGAAAATCTGTAAACGAATGTTTATTGTATCTAGACCATCAGATGACAAACTCACTGTCAAAAAAAGTCACCTGTCGCTCATTTCACTTGACTTTGCAAAAGCATTTGATAATTGACCAACTTAAGTCATGGAAAGTATGACCATACATCATCGGTTACATTTTCAATTTCATGACCAATAGAGAAATTACAGTACGTATTAGAAATACATCTTCCCCTCCTGTCTCCCTCTTTACTGGCATTCCCCAATGTTCACCTTTATCCGTTCCCCTATTCCTCATAGCTTTCAACAAATTATCCCACATTCTATCCCTCTATAAAGAAGTCAAATTTTGTGCATATGCGGACGATTTTACAATTGTCAAAACTCTTGACCCCATTTTTCAAGACATCCTCTCGTGGTGTGAATATTCTGGAGTAAAATTATCCCTAGACAAATGTAAGCATCTTCATATATGTCGGAAACACAAATGCTATTGTAGTATCCTATCTACCTTCATTAGTTTAGAAAACGTTGAGAGATTGAAAACATTAGGCATAATCTTCCAAAAAAAATAATAGATGATATATAAATTTTTTTCTTCCGGCCCTTTATAAAAAATTAAACATCATAAAATCTCTTTCATACAATAAATTTAACTGCACCCCGTCCACCCCAACAGTAATAACTAAATCCATTATAGTCAGCAAAATTGAATATGGACTTTTCCTTTACGGATACTCTCCCAAATCAACTATAAACAAAATTAAAAACCGTTTACAATTCCGCTATTAGAAAATCCCTTAACGCATTTCGTACCACACCCATCAACCACCTCATGTTCGAAGCAAAAATGCTAT
This sequence comes from Eristalis intricaria, assembly GCA_964034865.1. Lineage (NCBI taxonomy): Eukaryota > Metazoa > Arthropoda > Insecta > Diptera > Syrphidae > Eristalis > Eristalis intricaria. The sequence goes on from OZ035876.1 coordinate 77,082,043, forward strand.
CCATAGAAAACATGCGCTTTCATTCTACTTTAAAACTGTTTAAATCATCCCAACATTGAAAAGACTCCCCTCTCTTCAAAATTTACTTCAATACAAAATTATGCCGAAATAAAAAAAATATTTTCTTGTATTGATCGCTACAGGACTCTCTGTAACAACCTTTTAATCCCCTACAAGCCTGTCGAAATTCTCCCCCCTTCCCACCCTCCATGGCTATTTCAATCTTCAAGTAAATTCACCTTTATTGACGTTGTGTTACTTCCGAATCCGAAATAATCTTTTCATATCTTCTCCCGCCTTTCACTTCGATTTTCTCGGCTGAAATTATTGGAATATTTAAAGCCCTTCAATATACTAAATTATACAAAAAAAATTTACCATCTTTACCGACTCACTTTCTTCCATTAATGCTAATACCAACTTACACAATCAGTATTATTACCCTTCCAAAATCCGACACCTCCTTCATATCCAAACCCTGAATAACAAAATTATATGGGTCCCAGGTCACACCAAAAAATAGGAAACGAGCTCGCAGATAAAACTGCCAAAGACACTTTCAGAACCCCATCCTTCTTCTATCCCAATAATAATCCCCTGGACCTAAATCTCTATATCAAAAAACTTACTCTAAACATTGCCTTATTTTCGAACTAACATCCACTTGGTACAAAAACGCCAACCAAAAAAAATTATCGATCAATGACTATATTAGTAAAGTAAATCCTTATAATAATTCTCGTCGTGATATCACAAAAATAACAAGACTAAGACTTGGTCATTGCAGGCTTACTCATGAAATAAGTGAATAAAAATATATCATATATCATCTCTTTGCATATACTGCAACCAAAGTAATCAGATAATATCAAAACTATTATAGAATTCCTAAAATGTTCAAATTTATTTAATACCATATACGCAAACAATTGCATTAACCCTAAACCCTAAGGCTATTTTGCTCTGGCTTTTCTTATGTAATTTGTAATTTTAATTATAAATTATGCTTTCAAATAAATAAATAAGAAATATCTCGCTTTCGAGAGATTCCAATTTCCCTCCTTCCTTCTAAACTCCAAACTTCCTCTACAATATCCTACTCCGTCCCCCTCAATGCTGTAATCATTGATGCGGACATCTCCCTTTCTGAACTGAACTCAGCATTATCTATGCTAAATGAAAAACACCAGCAAACGACAGAATATCGTATCCTATGATAAAAAATCTTTCTAAGCAATGAAATTCAGACTCCGTAAACACTACAAAGCTATTTTTCATAGCCCCATATTCCCCAATTGTATAAAAACAGCACTATTATCCCCATCCTTAAACCAAATTCTGACAAGTCCCTTCCTAAATCATACAGACTGATATCCCTTAATCCTTGTTGTGCTAAAGTTCTCGACAAAATAGTTACCAATATACTCTGGTAGTTTGTTTACCGCAACAAACTGCTCAGTAGTCACCAAATGGGATTCAGAAAAGGAAAATCTGTAAACGAATGTTTATTGTATCTAGACCATCAGATGACAAACTCACTGTCAAAAAAAGTCACCTGTCGCTCATTTCACTTGACTTTGCAAAAGCATTTGATAATTGACCAACCTAAGTCATGGAAGGTATGACCATACATTTTCAATTTCATGACCAATAGAGAAATTACAGTACGTATTGGAAATACATCTTCCCCTCCTGTCTCCCTCTTTACTGGCATTCCCCAATGTTCACCTTTATCCGTTCCCCTATTCCTCATAGCTTTCAACAAATTATCCCACATTCTATCCCTCTATAAAGAAGTCAAATTTTGTGCATATGCGGACGATTTTACAATTGTCAAAACTCTTGACCCCATTTTTCAAGACATCCTCTCATGGTGTGAATATTCTGGAGCAAAATTATCCCTAGACAAATGTAAGCATCTTCATATATGTCGGAAACACAAATGCTATTGTAGTATCCTATCTACCTTCATTAGTTTAGAAAACGTTGAGAGATTGAAAACATTAGGCATAATCTTCCAAAAAAAAAATAATAGATGATATATAAATTGTAATCATTGATGCGGACATCTCCCTTTCTGAACTGAACTCAGCATTATCTATGCTAAATGAAAAACACCAGCAAACGACAGAATATCGTATCCTATGATAAAAAATCTTTCTAAGCAATGAAATTCAGACTCCGTAAACACTACAAAGCTATTTTTCATAGCCCCATATTCCCCAATTGTATAAAAACAGCACTATTATCCCCATCCTTAAACCAAATTCTGACAAGTCCCTTCCTAAATCATACAGACTGATATCCCTTAATCCTTGTTGTGCTAAAGTTCTCGACAAAATAGTTACCAATATACTCTGGTAGTTTGTTTACCGCAACAAACTGCTCAGTAGTCACCAAATGGGATTCAGAAAAGGAAAATCTGTAAACGAATGTTTATTGTATCTAGACCATCAGATGACAAACTCACTGTCAAAAAAAGTCACCTGTCGCTCATTTCACTTGACTTTGCAAAAGCATTTGATAATTGACCAACCTAAGTCATGGAAAGTATGACCATACATTTTCAATTTCATGACCAATAGAGAAATTACAGTACGTATTAGAAATACATCTTCCCCTCCTGTCTCCCTCTTTACTGGCATTCCCCAATGTTCACCTTTATCCGTTCCCCTATTCCTCATAGCTTTCAACAAATTATCCCACATTCTATCCCTCTATAAAGAAGTCAAATTTTGTGCATATGCGGACGATTTTACAATTGTCAAAACTCTTGACCCCATTTTTCAAGACATCCTCTCGTGGTGTGAATATTCTGGAGTAAAATTATCCCTAGACAAATGTAAGCATCTTCATATATGTCGGAAACACAAATGCTATTGTAGTATCCTATCTACCTTCATTAGTTTAGAAAACGTTGAGAGATTGAAAACATTAGGCATAATCTTCCAAAAAAAATAATAGATGATATATAAATTTTATTCTTCCGGCCCTTTATAAAAAATTAAACATCATAAAATCTCTTTCATACAATAAATTTAACTGCACCCCGTCCACCCTAACAGTAATAACTAAATCCATTATAGTCAGCAAAATTGAATATGGACTTTTCCTTTACGGATACTCTCCCAAATCCACTATAAACAAAATTAAAAACCGTTTACAATTCCGCTATTAGAAAATCCCTTAACGCATTTCGTACCACACCCATCAACCACCTCATGTTCGAAGCAAAAATGCTATCCATAGAAAACATGCGCTTTCATTCTACTTTAAAACTGTTTAAATCATCCCAACATTGAAAAGACTCCCCTCTCTTCAAAATTTACTTCAATACAAAATTATGCCGAAATAAAAAAAATATTTTCTTGTATTGATCGCTACAGGACTCTCTGTAACAACCTTTTAATCCCCTACAAGCCTGTCGAAATTCTCCCCCCTTCCCACCCTCCATGGCTATTTCAATCTTTAAGTAAATTCACCTTTATTGACGTTGTGTTACTTCCGAATCCGAAATAATCTTTTCATATCTTCTCCCGCCTTTCACTTCGATTTTCTCGGCTGAAATTATTAAATTGAAGGGCAATATTTAAAGCCCTTCAATATACTAAATTATACAAAAAAAATTTACCATCTTTACCGACTCACTTTGTTCCATTAATGCTAATACCAACTTACACAATCAGTATTATTACCCTTCCAAAATCCGACACCTCCTTCATATCCAAACCCCGAATAACAAAATTATATGGGTCCCAGGTCACACCAAAAAATAGGAAAGAGCTCGCAGATAAAACTGCCAAAGACACTTTCAGAACCCCATCCTTCTTCTATCCCAATAATAATCCCCTGGACCTAAATCTCTATATCAAAAAACTTACTCTTGATAAACATTGCCTTATTTTCGAACTAACATCCACTTGGTACAAAAATGCCAACCAAAAAAAATTATCGATCAATGACTATATTAGTAAAGTAAATCCTTATAATAATTCTCGTCGTGATATCACAAAAATAACAAGACTAAGACTTGGTCATTGCAGGCTTACTCATGAAATAAGTGAATAAAAATATATCATATATCATCTCGTTGCATATACTGCAACCAAAGTAATCAGATAATATCAAAACTATTATAGAATTCCTAAAATGTTCAAATTTATTTAATACCATATACGCAAACAATTGCATTAACCCTAAACCCTAAGGCTATTTTGCTCTGGCTTTTCTTATGTAATTTGTAATTTTAATTATAAATTATGCTTTCAAATAAATAAATAAGAAATATCTCGCTTTCGAGAGATTCCAATTTCCCTCCTTCCTTCTAAACTCCAAACTTCCTCTACAATATCCTACTCCGTCCCCCTCAATGCTGTAATCATTGATGCGGACATCTCCCTTTCTGAACTGAACTCAGCATTATCTATGCTAAATGAAAAACACCAGCAAACGACAGAATATCGTATCCTATGATAAAAAATCTTTCTAAGCAATGAAATTCAGACTCCGTAAACACTACAAAGCTATTTTTCATAGCCCCATATTCCCCAATTGTATAAAAACAGCACTATTATCCCCATCCTTAAACCAAATTCTGACAAGTCCCTTCCTAAATCATACAGACTGATATCCCTTAATCCTTGTTGTGCTAAAGTTCTCGACAAAATAGTTGCCAATATACTCTGGTAGTTTGTTTACCGCAACAAACTGCTCAGTAGTCATCAAATGGGATTCAGAAAAGGAAAATCTGTAAACGAATGTTTATTGTATCTAGACCATCAGATGACAAACTCACTGTCAAAAAAAGTCACCTGTCGCTCATTTCACTTGACTTTGCAAAAGCATTTGATAATTGACCAACTTAAGTCATGGAAAGTATGACCATACATCATCGGTTACATTTTCAATTTCATGACCAATAGAGAAATTACAGTACGTATTAGAAATACATCTTCCCCTCCTGTCTCCCTCTTTACTGGCATTCCCCAATGTTCACCTTTATCCGTTCCCCTATTCCTCATAGCTTTCAACAAATTATCCCACATTCTATCCCTCTATAAAGAAGTCAAATTTTGTGCATATTCGGACGATTTTACAATTGTCAAAACTCTTGACCCCATTTTTCAAGACATCCTCTCATGGTGTGAATATTCTGGAGCAAAATTATCCCTAGACAAATGTAAGCATCTTCATATATGTCGGAAACACAAATGCTATTGTAGTATCCTATCTACCTTCATTAGTTTAGAAAACGTTGAGAGATTGAAAACATTAGGCATAATCTTCCAAAAAAAATAATAGATGATATATAAATTTTATTCTTCCGGCCCTTTATAAAAAATTAAACATCATAAAATCTCTTTCATACAATAAATTTAACTGCACCCCGTCCACCCTAACAGTAATAACTAAATCCATTATAGTCTGCAAAATTGAATATGGACTTTTCCTTTACGGATACTCTCCCAAATCCACTATAAACAAAATTAAAAACCGTTTACAATTCCGCTATTAGAAAATCCCTTAACGCATTTCGTACCACACCCATCAACCACCTCATGTTCGAAGCAAAAATGCTATCCATAGAAAACATGCGCTTTCATTCTACTTTAAAACTGTTTAAATCATCCCAACATTGAAAAGACTCCCCTCTCTTCAAAATTTACTTCAATACAAAATTATGCCGAATAAAAAAAAAATTTTCTTGTATTGATCGCTACAGGACTCTCTGTAACAACCTTTTAATCCCCTACAAGCCTGTCGAAATTCTCCCCCCTTCCCACCCTCCATGGCTATTTCAATCTTCAAGTAAATTCACCTTTATTGACGTTGTGTTACTTCCGAATCCGAAATAATCTTTTCATATCTTCTCCCGCCTTTCACTTCGATTTTCTCGGCTGAAATTATTGCAATATTTAAAGCCCTTCAATATACTAAATTATACAAAAAAAATTTACCATCTTTACCGACTCACTTTGTTCCATTAATGCTAATACCAACTTACACAATCAGTATTATTACCCTTCCAAAATCCGACACCTCCTTCATATCCAAACCCCGAATAACAAAAAAATAGGAAACGAGCTCGCAGATAAAACTGCCAAAGACACTTTCAGAACCCCATCCTTCTATCCCAATAATAATCCCCTGGACCTAAATCTCTATATCAAAAAACTTACTCTTGATAAACATTGCCTTATTTTCGAACTAACATCCACTTGGTACAAAACGCCAACCAAAAAAAATTATCGATCAATGACTATATTAGTAAAGTAAATCCTTATAATAATTCTCGTCGTGATATCACAAAAATAACAAGACTAAGACTTGGTCATTGCAGGCTTACTCATGAAATAAGTGAATAAAAATATATCATATATCATCTCTTTGCATATACTGCAACCAAAGTCAAATTAATATTCAGCATATCCAATCCGATTGTCCTACTCTCCTTCCTACGCAAATTTTTCTCCCAAAATAATCCCACAGACCTCCTCTCTAATCCTACCATAGATAATATCAAAACTATTATAGAATTCCTAAAATGTTCAAATTTATTTAATACCATATACGCAAACAATTGCATTAACCCTAAACCCTAAGGCTATTTTGCTCTGGCTTTTCTTATCTAATTTGTAATTTTAATTATAAATTATGCTTTCAAATAAATAAATAAGAAATATCTCGCTTTCGAGAGATTCCAATTTCCCTCCTTCCTTCTAAACTCCAAACTTCCTCTACAATATCCTACTCCGTCCCCCTCAATGCTGTAATCATTGATGCGTACATCTCCCTTTCTGAACTGAACTCAGCATTATCTATGCTAAATGAAAAACACCAGCAAACGACAGAATATCGTATCCTATGATAAAAAATCTTTCTAAGCAATGAAATTCAGACTCCGTAAACACTACAAAGCTATTTTTCATAGCCCCCATATTCCCCAATTGTATAAAAACAGCACTATTATCCCCATCCTTAAACCAAATTCTGACAAGTCCCTTCCTAAATCATACAGACTGATATCCCTTAATCCTTGTTGTGCTAAAGTTCTCGACAAAATAGTTGCCAATATACTCTGGTAGTTTGTTTACCGCAACAAACTGCTCAGTAGTCATCAAATGGGATTCAGAAAAGGAAAATCTGTAAACGAATGTTTATTGTATCTAGACCATCAGATGACAAACTCACTGTCAAAAAAAGTCACCTGTCGCTCATTTCACTTGACTTTGCAAAAGCATTTGATAATTGACCAACTTAAGTCATGGAAAGTATGACCATACATCATCGGTTACATTTTCAATTTCATGACCAATAGAGAAATTACAGTACGTATTAGAAATACATCTTCCCCTCCTGTCTCCCTCTTTACTGGCATTCCCCAATGTTCACCTTTATCCGTTCCCCTATTCCTCATAGCTTTCAACAAATTATCCCACATTCTATCCCTCTATAAAGAAGTCAAATTTTGTGCATATGCGGACGATTTTACAATTGTCAAAACTCTTGACCCCATTTTTCAAGACATCCTCTCGTGGTGTGAATATTCTGGAGTAAAATTATCCCTAGACAAATGTAAGCATCTTCATATATGTCGGAAACACAAATGCTATTGTAGTATCCTATCTACCTTCATTAGTTTAGAAAACGTTGAGAGATTGAAAACATTAGGCATAATCTTCCAAAAAAAATAATAGATGATATATAAATTTTATTCTTCCGGCCCTTTATAAAAAATTAAACATCATAAAATCTCTTTCATACAATAAATTTAACTGCACCCCGTCCACCCTAACAGTAATAACTAAATCCATTATAGTCAGCAAAATTGAATATGGACTTTTCCTTTACGGATACTCTCCCAAATCCACTATAAACAAAATTAAAAACCGTTTACAATTCCGCTATTAGAAAATCCCTTAACGCATTTCGTACCACACCCATCAACCACCTCATGTTCGAAGCAAAAATGCTATCCATAGAAAACATGCGCTTTCATTCTACTTTAAAACTGTTTAAATCATCCCAACATTGAAAAGACTCCCCTCTCTTCAAAATTTACTTCAATACAAAATTATGCCGAAATAAAAAAAATATTTTCTTGTATTGATCGCTACAGGACTCTCTGTAACAACCTTTTAATCCCCTACAAGCCTGTCGAAATTCTCCCCCCTTCCCACCCTCCATGGCTATTTCAATCTTCAAGTAAATTCACCTTTATTGACGTTGTGTTACTTCCGAATCCGAAATAATCTTTTCATATCTTCTCCCGCCTTTCACTTCGATTTTCTCGGCTGAAATTATTAAATTGAAGGGCAATATTTAAAGCCCTTCAATATACTAAATTATACAAAAAAAATTTACCATCTTTACCGACTCACTTTGTTCCATTAATGCTAATACCAACTTACACAATCAGTATTATTACCCTTCCAAAATCCGACACCTCCTTCATATCCAAACCCCGAATAACAAAATTATATGGGTCCCAGGTCACACCAAAAAATAGGAAACGAGCTCGCAGATAAAACTGCCAAAGACACTTTCAGAACCCCATCCTTCTTCTATCCCAATAATAATCCCCTGGACCTAAATCTCTATATCAAAAAACTTACTCTTGATAAACATTGCCTTATTTTCGAACTAACATCCACTTGGTACAAAAATGCCAACCAAAAAAAATTATCGATCAATGACTATATTAGTAAAGTAAATCCTTATAATAATTCTCGTCGTGATATCACAAAAATAACAAGACTAAGACTTGGTCATTGCAGGCTTACTCATGAAATAAGTGAATAAAAATATATCATATATCATCTCTTTGCATATACTGCAACCAAAGTAATCAGATAATATCAAAACTATTATAGAATTCCTAAAATGTTCAAATTTATTTAATACCATATACGCAAACAATTGCATTAACCCTAAACCCTAAGGCTATTTTGCTCTGGCTTTTCTTATGTAATTTGTAATTTTAATTATAAATTATGCTTTCAAATAAATAAATAAGAAATATCTCGCTTTCGAGAGATTCCAATTTCCCTCCTTCCTTCTAAACTCCAAACTTCCTCTACAATATCCTACTCCGTCCCCCTCAATGCTGTAATCATTGATGCGGACATCTCCCTTTCTGAACTGAACTCAGCATTATCTATGCTAAATGAAAAACACCAGCAAACGACAGAATATCGTATCCTATGATAAAAAATCTTTCTAAGCAATGAAATTCAGACTCCGTAAACACTACAAAGCTATTTTTCATAGCCCCATATTCCCCAATTGTATAAAAACAGCACTATTATCCCCATCCTTAAACCAAATTCTGACAAGTCCCTTCCTAAATCATACAGACTGATATCCCTTAATCCTTGTTGTGCTAAAGTTCTCGACAAAATAGTTACCAATATACTCTGGTAGTTTGTTTACCGCAACAAACTGCTCAGTAGTCACCAAATGGGATTCAGAAAAGGAAAATCTGTAAACGAATGTTTATTGTATCTAGACCATCAGATGACAAACTCACTGTCAAAAAAAGTCACCTGTCGCTCATTTCACTTGACTTTGCAAAAGCATTTGATAATTGACCAACCTAAGTCATGGAAAGTATGACCATGAATTTTCAATTTCATGACCAATAGAGAAATTACAGTACGTATTGGAAATACATCTTCCCCTCCTGTCTCCCTCTTTACTGGCATTCCCCAATGTTCACCTTTATCCGTTCCCCTATTCCTCATAGCTTTCAACAAATTATCCCACATTCTATCCCTCTATAAAGAAGTCAAATTTTGTGCATATGCGGACGATTTTACAATTGTCAAAACTCTTGACCCCATTTTTCAAGACATCCTCTCATGGTGTGAATATTCTGGAGCAAAATTATCCCTAGACAAATGTAAGCATCTTCATATATGTCGGAAACACAAATGCTATTGTAGTATCCTATCTACCTTCATTAGTTTAGAAAACGTTGAGAGATTGAAAACATTAGGCATAATCTTCCAAAAAAAATAATAGATGATATATAAATTGTAATCATTGATGCGGACATCTCCCTTTCTGAACTGAACTCAGCATTATCTATGCTAAATGAAAAACACCAGCAAACGACAGAATATCGTATCCTATGATAAAAAATCTTTCTAAGCAATGAAATTCAGACTCCGTAAACACTACAAAGCTATTTTTCATAGCCCCATATTCCCCAATTGTATAAAAACAGCACTATTATCCCCATCCTTAAACCAAATTCTGACAAGTCCCTTCCTAAATCATACAGACTGATATCCCTTAATCCTTGTTGTGCTAAAGTTCTCGACAAAATAGTTACCAATATACTCTGGTAGTTTGTTTACCGCAACAAACTGCTCAGTAGTCACCAAATGGGATTCAGAAAAGGAAAATCTGTAAACGAATGTTTATTGTATCTAGACCATCAGATGACAAACTCACTGTCAAAAAAAGTCACCTGTCGCTCATTTCACTTGACTTTGCAAAAGCATTTGATAATTGACCAACCTAAGTCATGGAAAGTATGACCATACATTTTCAATTTCATGACCAATAGAGAAATTACAGTACGTATTGGAAATACATCTTCCCCTCCTGTCTCCCTCTTTACTGGCATTCCCCAATGTTCACCTTTATCCGTTCCCCTATTCCTCATAGCTTTCAACAAATTATCCCACATTCTATCCCTCTATAAAGAAGTCAAATTTTGTGCATATGCGGACGATTTTACAATTGTCAAAACTCTTGACCCCATTTTTCAAGACATCCTCTCGTGGTGTGAATATTCTGGAGCAAAATTATCCCTAGACAAATGTAAGCATCTTCATATATGTCGGAAACACAAATGCTATTGTAGTATCCTATCTACCTTCATTAGTTTAGAAAACGTTGAGAGATTGAAAACATTAGGCATAATCTTCCAAAAAAAATAATAGATGATATATAAATTTTTTTCTTCCGGCCCTTTATAAAAAATTAAACATCACACCCATCAACCACCTCATGTTCGAAGCAAAAATGCTATCCATAGAAAACATGCGCTTTCATTCTACTTTAAAACTGTTTAAATCATCCCAACATTGAAAAGACTCCCCTCTCTTCAAAATTTACTTCAATACAAAATTATGCCGAAATAAAAAAAAATTTTTCTTGTATTGATCGCTACAGGACTCTCTGTAACAACCTTTTAATCCCCTACAAGCCTGTCGAAATCTCCCCCCTTCCCACCCTCCATGGCTATTTCAATCTTCAAGTATCTTCAAGTATAAGTATCTTCAAGTATAAGAAATATCTCGCTTTCGAGAGATTCCAATTTCCCTCCTTCCTTCTAAACTTCATAATTCCTCTACAATATCCTACTCCGTCCCCCTCAATGCTGTAATCATTGATGCGGACATCTCCCTTTCTGAACTGAACTCAGCATTATCTATGCTCAATGAAAAACACCAGCAAACGACAGAATATCGTATCCTATGATAAAAAATCTTTCTAAGCAATGAAATTCAGACTCCGTAAACACTACAAAGCTATTTTTCATAGCCCCATATTCCCCAATTGTATAAAAACAGCACTATTATCCCCATCCTTAAACCAAATTCTGACAAGTCCCTTCCTAAATCATACAGACTGATATCCCTTAATCCTTGTTGTGCTAAAGTTCTCGACAAAATAGTTACCAATATACTCTGGTAGTTTGTTTACCGCAACAAACTGCTCAGTAGTCACCAAATGGGATTCAGAAAAGGAAAATCTGTAAACGAATGTTTATTGTATCTAGACCATCAGATTACAAACTCACTGTCAAAAAAAGTCACCTGTCGCTCATTTCACTTGACTTTGCAAAAGCATTTGATAATTGACCAACCTAAGTCATGGAAAGTATGACCATACATTTTCAATTTCATGACCAATAGAGAAATTACAGTACGTATTGGAAATACATCTTCCCCTCCTGTCTCCCTCTTTACTGGCATTCCCCAATGTTCACCTTTATCCGTTCCCCTATTCCTCATAGCTTTCAACAAATTATCCCACATTCTATCCCTCTATAAAGAAGTCAAATTTTGTGCATATGCGGACGATTTTACAATTGTCAAAACTCTTGACCCCATTTTTCAAGACATCCTCTCATGGTGTGAATATTCTGGAGCAAAATTATCCCTAGACAAATGTAAGCATCTTCATATATGTCGGAAACACAAATGCTATTGTAGTATCCTATCTACCTTCATTAGTTTAGAAAACGTTGAGAGATTGAAAACATTAGACATAATCTTCCAAAAAAAATAATAGATGATATATAAATTTTATTCTTCCGGCCCTTTATAAAAAATTAAACATCATAAAATCTCTTTCATACAATAAATTTAACTGCACCCCGTCCACCCTAACAGTAATAACTAAATCCATTATAGTCAGCAAAATTGAATATTGACTTTTCCTTTACGGATACTCTCCCAAATCCACTATAAACAAAATTAAAAACCGTTTACAATTCCGCTATTAGAAAATCCCTTAACGCATTTCGTACCACACCCATCAACCACCTCATGTTCGAAGCAAAAATGCTATCCATAGAAAACATGCGCTTTCATTCTACTTTAAAACTGTTTAAATCATCCCAACATTGAAAAGACTCCCCTCTCTTCAAAATTTACTTCAATACAAAATTATGCCGAAATAAAAAAAATATTTTCTTGTATGGATCGCTACAGGACTCTCTGTAACAACCTTTTAATCCCCTACAAGCCTGTCGAAATTCTCCCCCCTTCCCACCCTCCATGGCTATTTCAATCTTCAAGTAAATTCACCTTTATTGACGTTGTGTTACTTCCGAATCCGAAATAATCTTTTCATATCTTCTCCCGCCTTTCACTTCGATTTTCTCGGCTGAAATTATTGCAATATTTAAAGCCCTTCAATATACTAAATTATACAAAAAAAATTTACCATCTTTACCGACTCACTTTCTTCCATTAATGCTAATACCAACTTACACAATCAGTATTATTACCCTTCCAAAATCCGACACCTCCTTCATATCCAAACCCCGAATAACAAAATTATATGGGTCCCAGGTCACACCAAAAAATAGGAAACGAGCTCGCAGATAAAACTGCCAAAGACACTTTCAGAACCCCATCCTTCTTCTATCCCAATAATAATCCCCTGGACCTAAATCTCTATATCAAAAAACTTACTCTTGATAAACATTGCCTTATTTTCGAACTAACATCCACTTGGTACAAAAATGCCAACCAAAAAAAATTATCGATCAATGACTATATTAGTAAAGTAAATCCTTATAATAATTCTCGTCGTGATATCACAAAAATAACAAGACTAAGACTTGGTCATTGCAGGCTTACTCATGAAATAAGTGAATAAAAATATATCATATATCATCTCTTTGCATATACTGCAACCAAAGTCAAATTAATATTCAGCATATCCAATCCGATTGTCCTACTCTCCTTCCTACGCAAATTTTTCTCCCAAAATAATCCCACAGACCTCCTCTCTAATCCTACCATAGATAATATCAAAACTATTATAGAATTCCTAAAATGTTCAAATTTATTTAATACCATATACGCAAACAATTGCATTAACCCTAAACCCTAAGGCTATTTTGCTCTGGCTTTTCTTATGTAATTTGTAATTTTAATTATAAATTATGCTTTCAAATAAATAAATAAGAAATATCTCGCTTTCGAGAGATTCCAATTTCCCTCCTTCCTTCTAAACTCCAAACTTCCTCTACAATATCCTACTCCGTCCTCCTCAATGCTGTAATCATTGATGCGTACATCTCCCTTTCTGAACTGAACTCAGCATTATCTATGCTAAATGAAAAACACCAGCAAACGACAGAATATCGTATCCTATGATAAAAAATCTTTCTAAGCAATGAAATTCAGACTCCGTAAACACTACAAAGCTATTTTTCATAGCCCCATATTCCCCAATTGTATAAAAACAGCACCATTATCCCCATCCTTAAACCAAATTCTGACAAGTCCCTTCCTAAATCATACAGACTGATATCCCTTAATCCTTGTTGTGCTAAAGTTCTCGACAAAATAGTTGCCAATATACTCTGGTAGTTTGTTTACCGCAACAAACTGCTCAGTAGTCATCAAATGGGATTCAGAAAAGGAAAATCTGTAAACGAATGTTTATTGTATCTAGACCATCAGATGACAAACTCACTGTCAAAAAAAGTCACATGTCGCTCATTTCACTTGACTTTGCAAAAGCATTTGATAATTGACCAACCTAAGTCATGGAAAGTATGACCATACATTTTCAATTTCATGACCAATAGAGAAATTACAGTACGTATTGGAAATACATCTTCCCCTCCTGTCTCCCTCTTTACTGGCATTCCCCAATGTTCACCTTTATCCGTTCCCCTATTCCTCATAGCTTTCAACAAATTATCCCACATTCTATCCCTCTATAAAGAAGTCAAATTTTGTGCATATGCGGACGATTTTACAATTGTCAAAACTCTTGACCCCATTTTTCAAGACATCCTCTCGTGGTGTGAATATTCTGGAGCAAAATTATCCCTAGACAAATGTAAGCATCTTCATATATGTCGGAAACACAAATGCTATTGTAGTATCCTATCTACCTTCATTAGTTTAGAAAACGTTGAGAGATTGAAAACATTAGGCATAATCTTCCAAAAAAAATAATAGATGATATATAAATTTTTTTCTTCCGGCCCTTTATAAAAAATTAAACATCATAAAATCTCTTTCATACAATAAATTTAACTGCACCCCGTCCACCCCAACAGTAATAACTAAATCCATTATAGTCAGCAAAATTGAATATGGACTTTTCCTTTACGGATACTCTCCCAAATCCACTATAAACAAAATTAAAAACCGTTTACAATTCCGCTATTAGAAAATCCCTTAACGCATTTCGTACCACACCCATCAACCACCTCATGTTCGAAGCAAAAATGCTATCCATAGAAAACATGCGCTTTCATTCTACTTTAAAACTGTTTAAATCATCCCAACATTGAAAAGACTCCCCTCTCTTCAAAATTTACTTCAATACAAAATTATGCCGAAATAAAAAAAAATTTTTCTTGTATTGATCGCTACAGGACTCTCTGTAACAACCTTTTAATCCCCTACAAGCCTGTCGAAATCTCCCCCCTTCCCACCCTCCATGGCTATTTCAATCTTCAAGTATCTTCAAGTATAAGTATCTTCAAGTATAAGAAATATCTCGCTTTCGAGAGATTCCAATTTCCCTCCTTCCTTCTAAACTTCATAATTCCTCTACAATATCCTACTCCGTCCCCCTCAATGCTGTAATCATTGATGCGGACATCTCCCTTTCTGAACTGAACTCAGCATTATCTATGCTCAATGAAAAACACCAGCAAACGACAGAATATCGTATCCTATGATAAAAAATCTTTCTAAGCAATGAAATTCAGACTCCGTAAACACTACAAAGCTATTTTTCATAGCCCCATATTCCCCAATTGTATAAAAACAGCACTATTATCCCCATCCTTAAACCAAATTCTGACAAGTCCCTTCCTAAATCATACAGACTGATATCCCTTAATCCTTGTTGTGCTAAAGTTCTCGACAAAATAGTTACCAATATACTCTGGTAGTTTGTTTACCGCAACAAACTGCTCAGTAGTCACCAAATGGGATTCAGAAAAGGAAAATCTGTAAACGAATGTTTATTGTATCTAGACCATCAGATTACAAACTCACTGTCAAAAAAAGTCACCTGTCGCTCATTTCACTTGACTTTGCAAAAGCATTTGATAATTGACCAACCTAAGTCATGGAAAGTATGACCATACATTTTCAATTTCATGACCAATAGAGAAATTACAGTACGTATTGGAAATACATCTTCCCCTCCTGTCTCCCTCTTTACTGGCATTCCCCAATGTTCACCTTTATCCGTTCCCCTATTCCTCATAGCTTTCAACAAATTATCCCACATTCTATCCCTCTATAAAGAAGTCAAATTTTGTGCATATGCGGACGATTTTACAATTGTCAAAACTCTTGACCCCATTTTTCAAGACATCCTCTCATGGTGTGAATATTCTGGAGCAAAATTATCCCTAGACAAATGTAAGCATCTTCATATATGTCGGAAACACAAATGCTATTGTAGTATCCTATCTACCTTCATTAGTTTAGAAAACGTTGAGAGATTGAAAACATTAGACATAATCTTCCAAAAAAAATAATAGATGATATATAAATTTTATTCTTCCGGCCCTTTATAAAAAATTAAACATCATAAAATCTCTTTCATACAATAAATTTAACTGCACCCCGTCCACCCTAACAGTAATAACTAAATCCATTATAGTCAGCAAAATTGAATATTGACTTTTCCTTTACGGATACTCTCCCAAATCCACTATAAACAAAATTAAAAACCGTTTACAATTCCGCTATTAGAAAATCCCTTAACGCATTTCGTACCACACCCATCAACCACCTCATGTTCGAAGCAAAAATGCTATCCATAGAAAACATGCGCTTTCATTCTACTTTAAAACTGTTTAAATCATCCCAACATTGAAAAGACTCCCCTCTCTTCAAAATTTACTTCAATACAAAATTATGCCGAAATAAAAAAAATATTTTCTTGTATGGATCGCTACAGGACTCTCTGTAACAACCTTTTAATCCCCTACAAGCCTGTCGAAATTCTCCCCCCTTCCCACCCTCCATGGCTATTTCAATCTTCAAGTAAATTCACCTTTATTGACGTTGTGTTACTTCCGAATCCGAAATAATCTTTTCATATCTTCTCCCGCCTTTCACTTCGATTTTCTCGGCTGAAATTATTAAATTGAAGGGCAATATTTAAAGCTCTTCAATATACTAAATTATACAAAAAAAATTTACCATCTTTACCGACTCACTTTGTTCCATTAATGCTAATACCAACTTACACAATCAGTATTATTACCCTTCCAAAATCCGACATCTCCTTCATATCCAAACCCCGAATAACAAAATTATATGGGTCCCAGGTCACACCAAAAAATAGGAAACGAGCTCGCAGATAAAACTGCCAAAGACACTTTCAGAACCCCATCCTTCTTCTATCCCAATAATAATCCCCTGGACCTAAATCTCTATATCAAAAAACTTACTCTCGATAAACATTGCCTTATTTTCGAACTAACATCCACTTGGTACAAAAATGCCAACCAAAAAAAATTATCGATCAATGACTATATTAGTAAAGTAAATCCTTATAATAATTCTCGTCGTGATATCACAAAAATAACAAGTGAATAAAAATATATCATATATCATCTCTTTGCATATACTGCAACCAAAGTCAAATTAATATTCCCCATATCCAATCCGATTGTCCTACTCTCCTTCCTACGCAAATTTTTCTCCCAAAATAATCCCACAGACCTCCTCTCTAATCCTACCATAGATAATATCAAAACTATTATAGAATTCCTAAAATGTTCAAATTTATTTAATACCATATACGCAAACAATTGCATTAACCCTAAACCCTAAGGCTATTTTGCTCTGGCTTTTCTTATGTAATTTGTAATTTTAATTATAAATTATGCTTTCAAATAAATAAATAAGAAATATCTCGCTTTCGAGAGATTCCAATTTCCCTCCTTCCTTCTAAACTCCAAACTTCCTCTACAATATCCTACTCCGTCCTCCTCAATGCTGTAATCATTGATGCGTACATCTCCCTTTCTGAACTGAACTCAGCATTATCTATGCTAAATGAAAAACACCAGCAAACGACAGAATATCGTATCCTATGATAAAAAATCTTTCTAAGCAATGAAATTCAGACTCCGTAAACACTACAAAGCTATTTTTCATAGCCCCATATTCCCCAATTGTATAAAAACAGCACCATTATCCCCATCCTTAAACCAAATTCTGACAAGTCCCTTCCTAAATCATACAGACTGATATCCCTTAATCCTTGTTGTGCTAAAGTTCTCGACAAAATAGTTGCCAATATACTCTGGTAGTTTGTTTACCGCAACAAACTGCTCAGTAGTCATCAAATGGGATTCAGAAAAGGAAAATCTGTAAACGAATGTTTATTGTATCTAGACCATCAGATGACAAACTCACTGTCAAAAAAAGTCACATGTCGCTCATTTCACTTGACTTTGCAAAAGCATTTGATAATTGACCAACCTAAGTCATGGAAAGTATGACCATACATTTTCAATTTCATGACCAATAGAGAAATTACAGTACGTATTGGAAATACATCTTCCCCTCCTGTCTCCCTCTTTACTGGCATTCCCCAATGTTCACCTTTATCCGTTCCCCTATTCCTCATAGCTTTCAACAAATTATCCCACATTCTATCCCTCTATAAAGAAGTCAAATTTTGTGCATATGCGGACGATTTTACAATTGTCAAAACTCTTGACCCCATTTTTCAAGACATCCTCTCATGGTGTGAATATTCTGGAGCAAAATTATCCCTAGACAAATGTAAGCATCTTCATATATGTCGGAAACACAAATGCTATTGTAGTATCCTATCTACCTTCATTAGTTTAGAAAACGTTGAGAGATTGAAAACATTAGGCATAATCTTCCAAAAAAAATGCCCTTTATAAAAAATTAAACATCATTAAATCTCTTTCATACAATAAATTTAACTGCACCCCGTCCACCCTAACAGTAATAACTAAATCCATTATAGTCAGCAAAATTGAATATGGACTTTTCCTTTACGGATACTCTCCCAAATCCACTATAAACAAAATTAAAAACCGTTTACAATTCCGCTATTAGAAAATCCCTTAACGCATTTCGTACCACACCCATCAACCACCTCATGTTCGAAGCAAAAATGCTATCCATAGAAAACATGCGCTTTCATTCTACTTTAAAACTGTTTAAATCATCCCAACATTGAAAAGACTCCCCTCTCTTCAAAATTTACTTCAATACAAAATTATGCCGAAATAAAAAAAAATTTTTCTTGTATTGATCGCTACAGGACTCTCTGTAACAACCTTTTAATCCCCTACAAGCCTGTCGAAATCTCCCCCCTTCCCACCCTCCATGGCTATTTCAATCTTCAAGTATCTTCAAGTATAAGTATCTTCAAGTATAAGAAATATCTCGCTTTCGAGAGATTCCAATTTCCCTCCTTCCTTCTAAACTCCATAATTCCTCTACAATATCCTACTCCGTCCTCCTCAATGCTGTAATCATTGATGCGTACATCTCCCTTTCTGAACTGAACTCAGCATTATCTATGCTAAATGAAAAACACCAGCAAACGACAGAATATCGTATCCTATGATAAAAAATCTTTCTAAGCAATGAAATTCAGACTCCGTAAACACTACAAAGCTATTTTTCATAGCCCCCATATTCCCCAATTGTATAAAAACAGCACTATTATCCCCATCCTTAAACCAAATTCTGACAAGTCCCTTCCTAAATCATACAGACTGATATCCCTTAATCCTTGTTGTGCTAAAGTTCTCGACAAAATAGTTGCCAATATACTCTGGTAGTTTGTTTACCGCAACAAACTGCTCAGTAGTCATCAAATGGGATTCAGAAAAGGAAAATCTGTAAACGAATGTTTATTGTATCTAGACCATCAGATGACAAACTCACTGTCAAAAAAAGTCACCTGTCGCTCATTTCACTTGACTTTGCAAAAGCATTTGATAATTGACCAACCTAAGTCATGGAAAGTATGAACATACATTTTCAATTTCATGACCAATAGAGAAATTACAGTACGTATTGGAAATACATCTTCCCCTCCTGTCTCCCTCTTTACTGGCATTCATTCTACTTTAAAACTGTTTAAATCATCCCAACATTGAAAAGACTCCCCTCTCTTCAAAATTTACTTCAATACAAAATTATGCCGAAATAAAAAAAATATTTTCTTGTATTGATCGCTACAGGACTCTCTGTAACAACCTTTTAATCCCCTACAAGCCTGTCGAAATTCTCCCCCCTTCCCACCCTCCATGGCTATTTCAATCTTCAAGTAAATTCACCTTTATTGACGTTGTGTTACTTCCGAATCCGAAATAATCTTTTCATATCTTCTCCCGCCTTTCACTTCGATTTTCTCGGCTGAAATTATTAAATTGAAGGGCAATATTTAAAGCTCTTCAATATACTAAATTATACAAAAAAAATTTACCATCTTTACCGACTCACTTTGTTCCATTAATGCTAATACCAACTTACACAATCAGTATTATTACCCTTCCAAAATCCGACATCTCCTTCATATCCAAACCCCGAATAACAAAATTATATGGGTCCCAGGTCACACCAAAAAATAGGAAACGAGCTCGCAGATAAAACTGCCAAAGACACTTTCAGAACCCCATCCTTCTTCTATCCCAATAATAATCCCCTGGACCTAAATCTCTATATCAAAAAACTTACTCTCGATAAACATTGCCTTATTTTCGAACTAACATCCACTTGGTACAAAAATGCCAACCAAAAAAAATTATCGATCAATGACTATATTAGTAAAGTAAATCCTTATAATAATTCTCGTCGTGATATCACAAAAATAACAAGTGAATAAAAATATATCATATATCATCTCTTTGCATATACTGCAACCAAAGTCAAATTAATATTCCCCATATCCAATCCGATTGTCCTACTCTCCTTCCTACGCAAATTTTTCTCCCAAAATAATCCCACAGACCTCCTCTCTAATCCTACCATAGATAATATCAAAACTATTATAGAATTCCTAAAATGTTCAAATTTATTTAATACCATATACGCAAACAATTGCATTAACCCTAAACCCTAAGGCTATTTTGCTCTGGCTTTTCTTATTTAATTTGTAATTTTAATTATAAATTATGCTTTCAAATAAATAAATAAGAAATATCTCGCTTTGTTTTCGTATTCAACAGCATGTTGGTAAGGGGAGGGAACGGAGACGAGTGATACTGGTTAATGTAGAGTGAAAATGTATTATCCCTGCGAATGCTTCCGCATATATTTGAGAACAAAGAGCTTACTCGACATAGTAGTTTCTCGCGATACTAACATTCTCTTCAAGTAATAGTACTATTAGTTTTAAATTGTTTTCAATTGTACTAGTCATTAACGACATTTTAGAATAACTGAAACTCTGGTGTTTCAAAACAATCACATACGCTGATGACGTTGCCATAAACGCATGCGGTAAGTTCCTCCCAACTATCAGTGAGTTATTTGAATGCGCAATAAATTACCTACTTAGATGGGCAAAATCATGCGGTCTAGGAATCAAACCCCAAAAAAACGGAGTTGGTAGTCTTCCAGTCATTGAAGGAATGACCCTTAAGCTTCAGGATAGAAAAAGAAAACTAATTTGGAAACTTAATATTCAAAAAAGAGTGAAAAAAGCGGCTTGTGCCCTTTACCTCATCTTTGGCAGAAAATGAGGCCCAAACCCTAAAACAATCCTGTGGATGTATATAGCGGTTGTAAGGCCGATTCTAACGAACGGCAGCCTAGAATGGTGGTAAGCTTGCTTGAAACATACCAAGCTGAAACTGCTAACATATACAAAGACGTGCCTACCTGGCGTGACAGGAGTTATTTCCACCACTCCCACAGCAGGGGAAGATGTCATGTTGGATCTCCTTCCACTAGACCTCTACCTACAGTCGAACACAGCAAAATGCGCGAAACACTAATGCACCATTCTATCAGATTACCTGATCAAAGAAGCGGCCAAAATGATTTCTTTGATGGAAATACCACCGGCTGACCTTTTTAATTAACAGTCAAGCGAGCACGAGCTAATTCGACGTTCCAAATCAAGTCCAATCTGTCGCGAAGAGCTTGAGGTTCTTGGTACAAGGCACACGATCACTATTTGCTGGCTTTCGGGTCACAGGGACATTACCGGCAACGAGGCAGCTGAAGAATTTGCCAGGAAAGCAGCCGAAACCGCCCCGTCGCAGGCAATCCCATGTATATACCCACCGCTGGCTGATGTCAAGAAGAAGGTGGGCGACATAATTATGGAGCTAACTGATGACAGGTGGACCTCCTTATCTACCTGTAGGACCTCCCGAATGCTTTGGTCAGGTTATAACAGCGCAAGAACCGACGTACTCCTTCAATTTGGTAAAAAAAAAACTGCTGCGATTGGTAGTGGGTATCCTGACCGGATATCATGGCAACAGAATTCACAGGATACCATATGCAGGTGCTGCGAAAGAAGAAGAAATAGAGGACACTCCTCACTTTCTTTGCCGTTGCCATAGTCTCTCTGTATTAAGACATAGAACCCTGGGCGAATACTTCTTCCAAGATTTAAATAAGCTTGCAGAAATTGCTTTAATATTTATTTGCGGGTTCATCAGTACTTCCGGATGGCTGCAATGACCAACAATAGCTGAAGGTCAACGAGTAGGAACAAGAGAGGAATCTTCCTACCCCCAAACTGGGTATCACGATGGATCTAACCGAACCTATGTGTGGCGTGGTTTACTGCGCCTGCCCACATACCATACAATACCATACCATTACACAAATCATACATGCACATATCTATTGATTTAGAACGAATGAAAATTAAAATTGTACATGAAAAATAGATTCGAATTTGTCACAGCCGGATGCACCAACAAAGGAAATAGATAATATAAATAGTTATTGAATCTACATATAAAGCCAACCAAGAAATCCACCTGACTTCAATGTCGACAATGATTATGAAGCAGGTTTACCTTCAAAAGGTCTTAAGATTCGGAAGTCAATAAAGACAACTATTGAAGAATTAGAGTCATATACTTCGCCAGGTGACAAAGCAAGAAAAAAAAATCAAAATTAGATGTCCTCATTATAAAATACGAAACAGAACTACACCTCATTTAAGTAGTGATATTTGGTCAGACATGCGATTGCGAAGCTTTTTAGTGTCACAGCTCATTTAAGCCTAAACACGGAGTTCCAATTTGTGACATTAGCAGTTTATCAACTCGGTGAAAGACATACATTGGAATATATAGAACAAATGGTAAAAAAAAAACCCTCTAACGATTGGGGATTTGACGAAAAATAGGCGCTGCATTTGTTACTGATAATGCGGCGAATATGGTGAAAGCTGAGCAAATAGAATGCGATTCAGCTAGTTCGCACAGTATCAGAAGATTTCAGGTCTTTGGAACAACCATCACAGAAATTTCCAGTTCACCGAAATTTTAACAACAATTTCCAAAATTAGTAGCGAGTATTTGTCAGGAAGTATTGTCTTACTTTATAACATATTTTCTTTATACACCGATGTTTGCCGTTGGAGGTGGGCGGAAGCGATCAAATGTAATAAATATAACGCCGGTTGAACGTTGTATGCCATCGTGATTTCTTGTGCATATAAATAATAAATAATAATTTCACGACCTTAACTTTATGAAATTGTGTCTATCATAGTTCTTATTTAATTATTTTTTAATTATGTTTAGATTAAAAGAGCGACTACTAATAATCCTCTAAAACATAATACGATTGCGAACACGTGGTCTCTAAAACGACATTTGGAGACGAGTTAAGAACTTATGTATGATAGTCTACAAAACAATTAACAACAGTTATTTAATTTTCAAACAAAGCGAAATTAAAATTTGTAATTTAATAAAAGAGATTATTTTATTTAACACATAAATGTAATCACACTTACCATTTTCTGACGCATCCCTTGTCGCACGAGTGATACGTGTCCCTGTTTTGCAGACTTCAGTTTCAATTGATGATGAGCTATCTGAATCTGCTACAGACGATTCATCGGAATTATCATCAATGAAATCTTTTATTGACTCATCTGAGTCGTACCGTGCCAACTATAACAAATATAATATTATTAACCACTCATAGCATAAATATGTCCGTAGATTTCAACCTTTTTCCTAATCACAGTATCACTGTTCATTCTTAAATTCATTGGGTGGGTCCAAATTCTCCGAAGGTCCTGAAAATCTTGAAAAAGTTTTGCTCCTTTGCCAGGGTTTCCGCTCGCTTCACCTATGATTTCCCTTTGAGTTGTCATATAATATTCGTACAATTGCTTCTGCACATCCGAAAGTGTTAAAAAAACGACGTATTCATGTTTTGGTGGCAAATAAGGAGCCAATACTGAATAATCTCGACGCTGTATGCATGCTTCCAACATTTTATGAAGAATATGAGAACGGTGTTTCATCAAACGAATGTCTCGTTCTGTGGAGTCTGTGTACTGACCATTAGAAATAGGATTAACAAACCTGTTTAAATACTCCTTGTATGTGCCCAGCAGATTCGGCTTTATAAATTGAATCATACAGTAGTCTGAAATAGTGAAAAGCAGAATCAACAACATTCTTTTAGTATGAATATATTAACCTACATTCTTTTAAGTTATTTTGTAAGGGCGTTCCAGTTAACACTATACGGCGTTTTGTACGCATTTTTGTAACTGCTTGACTCAGGCTTGTTTTTTCGTTCTTAAGCAAATGACCTTCATCACAAACGACAACATCTGGGCCTGGATCCACAAGGCTTTTCTGTAATGACTCCTTTTGCTTTTTTCGCAAACCTTTTGTCTTTTCGTTTGACAAAATTCGGTACATATCATAGCCAACGATACACACACCACCTTCGGTAAACCACTCATTTAGTTTAAATACCCTCGTATTTTTGTCTTTAAATTTAGACATATCATATACTTCAAGATCTTTTTTCTTTGCAAAATTCATCCAATGGTGAAATTCTCTAGCCCAATTATTTAATGTGCTAAGAGGTGAAATTATGAGAACACGTTCAACTTGCGTGACTTCCATGTTAGTCAGTAGTGTATGAGCGAGAGTCACAATTTGCATGGTCTTACCTAGACCCATACAATGAGCTAATATACAACCCGAACCAGGTTTCTCTTGACAATCTTTTATTGTTTCGAAACATGCATCCCACATAAACTTAATACCGTTTACCTGATGTGGCTTTAGTTTTTTCAAAAGGCCATCATCGACTTTTAAAAGTGTCCTCTTTGTGCTCTCATCGAAATCGAGAATCAATTCATCGACTTCTACATTTTCTGGTTTCATATAAATTTGATTATACTATAAGGAAATATAAAACTATATTAATGATTTTTTTAATTGTAATATAATTTAATCACCATTTTTTGTCGTTCTTCAATACGTTTTTTTCGTTCTTCCTCCTCCTTCGTTGCCTTTTTTGTACCATCGTGTAGATTCTTTTCATTAATCAGTTTTCGAATCTTTTTTCTCTTCCTATTTTTATCATCATCGTCTTCGCTCCCATTATCATTACTACCGTCACCGCTACTAGAATTCGACTTATTTATAATTTTTCGTTTTTTGCGAACCACCGAGCCACGTTTGTTTTTAGAATTTTTTTCAGAACTTGAACTGTCACTACTAGCCTTTGCCTTTTCTTGAAAAATTCTTTTTTTCCGCATAATAACAATCTCACTTTCACTTGATGTATTACCAGCACTGCTGTTATGTTGCTCTGGATTTTCTACGTCCGATTCAGAATCACTACTCATACTTTTTAAATGTTTTTCAGCTACAATTGAATTCTTAGTACTTTTAACACTGGGTTTAATATTTTGTTTCACCTGCTGCAAATTTATAAAAGTTGTATTTAATTATTCGTTAAAAATTATAAAAATTATGAATATATATGTTTTCTTTATACAAGTAATGTATAATAAAAATTATATCCTTAGGTTTTCAAACAATGTGTCGAATCGAAAATCTCTACATAACTGCTTTTCAACTATTCCGCTTCTGAACTCATCTTAATTTATATACATAATGAGGCTATGCATTGGATTTCTTTTTTAAAATCTCTCAAGATTGAACTCCCATATATGTTGTACACTTACCGAACACAAATGCATAAATTTGGCTAATTCTGAACCTATTTTTTTTTCTTTAATAATTCATTGGGAAGATAAAAACTAGCATCTTTATTTAAAAATAGGAAGTAAATAAGAGATAGCTAAACTTTTATATTAAGGCAATAAACATTAAATTAAGTAAACAAGAGTTTTTCGACCAAAAAGTACATAGACCCGGTCCAAATAAGTAATTATCAACAAATGCCTGAATTATAATGATTAGCCATACAGGTACGAATACAATTAAAAATTTCCCAAGCTAATCGGACTCCCAATCCTGGAAAAAAAATCATGATTGCATATATACTTGTATTGAATTTAAAGTAATATATCATTCATCTTATAATGTAATTGAACGATACACAAAAAGTTCATTATTTTGAAAGTCTTTTTTTTACATACATCTAATTTATTGTTGTTGGCAGTAAACAGTGTTGTTCGTTTAATACGAACCATACACCGTTTTTGGAAACTGTTGTTAATTTCTTTCAGGACGTTTTGATGGATATTTTTATTTATTTTTGTATTATCTCCAATTGCTAAGCTTACAGAGGGTGTGGTACTATCTTTATTAGATCTGTTAATTGCATTATCGCTCGAAAGGTTTGTGTTAAATGAACTGTCAATTTGTTCTTTTATACTGATCTCATTGCTTTTAGACTCATTCGGTTCAGATAGAGACTTATGTTCGTCATTTTGTGAACACGTTTTGCGTGGCTTCTCTTTAGGTTTCTCATTATGTCCATCAGTTTCCAATGGCTCGCCTTCTGAATCACTTAATTCAAATATTTGATCTCGATTGCCTTTGTCGGAGTCGCAGTCACTATCACTTATAGTTACTTCGCATACCGATGAATTAACTCCTGATGTCGAGAGCAGTTTTTGAAGAGGAACGAGACGAATACCACCTTTTCTTTGTTCATCCATGTCGTCTGATATTTTCGCATTTTCTTCTATATATTCCGTTTCTACTACGATCTCGGAAGGTGTTTTATTCCCATTTTCCATACCAGACATATTATTTGCATTTAATTGATTTTTTTCTACCTCAAAATCTCCCTCGGGTTTTTCTATGTGATCAATGCAGTCAATAATAGTTTCAGAAATGTATTCCGAATTCAGCTTTGGAGAATGAGTTTTTTCGACCGTAACTTCCTTTTCCGTACTAAGTGAGCTTTGCAATTTACTCACTATTTTACATACAGTTTCTGTAACTTCACAAATTATATCCCAATTGGATTTAATTTCTAATACTTCATTGACTACTCGTTCGGCATTAGAACAATTTTTCAATGCTTTGATATGTGTTTCTATTCCTTGTTTGTCTTTTCTAAGAGTTTCAAGAAAAGTCAATAGTTTCTGAAACTCTTTACCCAAGTTTTCGATAATATTTATGAACACATCATTTCCTCCAGACATCTGGAAAAGAATTAAACGTATACATAAATATAAAAATAAAAGGTACGGGTTTCTATTCAATTTAATGGATAATAGTATTACAGTGAATCTTATCTTTACGGACATCACTCTATAAGAGACACCTCTCTTTCGGGCAATTCGTCATGGTCCCGGAATCAAGATTCTTGTATTTCGACCCCTTACCCCCCCCCCCCCCCCCTACATACTGGACACGGACATGAATTTCAACCCCTATAGCCCCCCGTGTCCAAATAACGGCAGATAATATTGTATGTATGCAATACTTTGATTTACAGTGTGAATATTTGTGCGTGGTGCACGATTAATTTTAATAAATGGTTTAACCCCCTAAAAGAGACACCTCTACATAACGGACAGTCTTGATGTTGCGGTGTTGTTGTCCTTTATCTATTTCTACAACATTCAAAATGTCAAAAATAAGAATCTAATGATTTTTAGCGCAAACAACAGATAACCACCTTAATATGCCAACGACATTTTAAAGACTTAAAAATAGGGAACCATGGCAATTATGTTTGATTTGAAACCGTATCGAGAATATGTTATTTATAAATTTTTTAATATGTTATTATAAAAAAAGAATGTTATAAAAATGTTAAATTATAAATCAAAATGTGTTTGGAATGTAAACTCGGAGCTCAATAGATAATTTGAACCTTGTTTTATATTTTGCGCTTTGTACCTCTTGTGGTTCAAGTGTGTTTATTAAAGTGGATTAAGAGCCAGGAAAAAAGTTTGATAGTCTTTAGCGGTACGAATGTGTTTAAATGACTGTACATTTGTACTAAAACCACTGAGAGACGTCCTGGCGCAGTTCTGTGTAACTAACAAACGCAAAACTTTAATCTAAACATCAAGCTGAGTTCCAATAATTGGAGAACACTCAGGGTGTTCTCACCCTGAGGCGACCAAAATAAAAATAAATGCATTCAACTCGACTGCTCTCGTTGTGATTACTTTCTTATCTCGCTAAACACCATGTAATCGTAAACAAACAACATCTCATTTCTCTTATGTGCACGGCCCTAACCTGGGAACCGTTTTGGCGAGCTCCCTAAAGTCTTGAAAAAGCGCTTTTGATGAGGGCCTTAAATTAAAACAAAAAAAACTTCCAATAACCCGCTTTTCGTCGTAATATCGCCCGAAAACGAGAAACAACCACTTACGTTCATTAGCAATTTCGTTCCCAAAAATTAAAAAAAAAGCTACTGACGCAATACCCACTGATTATGAGACAATTTAGAGATGGTAAGATCTTAATTGTACTTAAAAATCAAAAAATTGCAGATACATTCGTGTCAAGGTCGCACGATCAACTTAACGCGCTAAGCTTAACCCATTAACCCAAATCGTTTCGGAAAAGAATTCGTAAAACGTCACAGACGTTTACAAATTCACTAAGCCCACCAAAGTCCTAGCGGTTCGAGTATCCCCAATCCCATGCGTTGTAGTAAAAGTACAGTCACCGTCTAGCTTTCACAGCGTGCACTTCGTGTTGACTTTTTCCAGTTAGTGTTTTCCGACTGATATCTCTTTCGGAAAACATTTAGGCATCTCGCTTACTCTATATTCTTGCTCTCCTGTCATAACCGCGTGTTTCAGCCTTAGCACAAAGCGCGCAAAAATGACCCGGGGCCAAACAAACCAAAACCCGGGAATCATTTAAGTGACCTTGCAGATATTTCTGATGTGCAAATCACAGAACCCCGTCTCAAGAGGTACAGATCTGTCGAAGATTTCCCTAGTTTACCCCAAACACACCTCAAAAATCCCAGATTTGTTATTATCACTGCCAAAGATGTTAGCAAACCCCTTTCTTCTGTCAGCATATTTGCCCTACGATGGAATTAGCACCGAGTACGAAAGTATCTCGCAGTTGAGGGATGGGAGCATCCTGATCCTTACTAAATCCCAAAACATTCTTGCGTACTACCAATCTAGCTAACCAATGCCCCGTATCTGTTAACCTACACTCCCAACTCAACTCGTCTAAGGGCATAGTTTATGCACCGTGTCTTATCAATATCAATGTAGAAGAAATTATAAATGAAATGAAATCGCAAGGTGTTATGGCCGTTTATAAATTCACAAAACAGGTCGACGGGAATACACGTCCGACTGGGTTAATGCTATTTACTTTTGGCCTCTACCAATTTCCAACAACTGTAGAAATTGGTTGGTATAAAGCTAAAGTGCAGGAGTATGTCCCCCATCCCATGAGATGCCAAAACTGCCAACTCCTCTGTCATGCCAAAAAGAGGTGCAATAAAAATAGTGCGTGCGACACATGCAATCTACCCCCCACACAACCCCTCCGAGTGTACACGTATTATGTGCGCAAATTGCTCACAGGCACATCCCTCTTCAGAGTGTACACGTATTATGTGCGCAAATTGCTCACAGGCACATCCCTCTTCATCAAGACAATGTCCAAAATACCTACAAAGCAAGAAAAACTTGAAAATCAAAACACGCAATAAATGTACAATGGCCGAAGCCAAACGCATACACAACCAAACACTTCCATCTTCTTCTACATCTCATTTAGGTTCTACTCAGAGCAAGTTAAAAAACCACAAACTCAACAAAATTCCGGCGTTACTTCCGCAAGATCTTCACACTCACAAAACAATAATACACAAACGAGAACACTTACTACCGCCGCAGCTTCTAAAATTCCACCCACTAAAGACACTGCCACCAAAACCCTTCCAAACCACTCACCATCAACACCAAGCACTAACATAACTACCTCCGAACCCAAAACTCCTCAACCTCTAATAGCTTCTAAACCTCTTATAAACTTACCTCTAACGAGCACCACTAATACTTCTGTCCAAAACTCCCCAATAACTGCACTCACCAAAGATGTACTCAATTCAAGCACATTTTACATACCTGATACAAGCAATGATGTACAGTAAAATAAGTAACTTAACCAACAATTCGTCGTGGACCTCATTGTCGAGGGTAGATGGGGGGACTGTTAACTCCAGCCCTTCCCCCCCAACTCCTAGACAATGGAGTTCATGACCCATATCTTATCAACATAACACCCACCAACCAAAAACAAGAATTCTCCAGTGAAACATAAAAGGTTACATAAACAATTACGACAAGCTTAATATACTAATCTCTATCTCTATATCCTCCCCGACCAACCATTTACTGTAACCGACTTATCAAATATTCTTCTCACCAAATCTCTACTCCCATCATCCTTACTGGAGATCTTAATTCTTGGAGCTTGACTTGGGGTTCAGCAAATACCAACCCCAGGGGTGCTATCATTGAGAATTTCTAAATAAAAATAATCTAAACACAATCTTACAATACTTAATGATGGTTCTCCCACTCACTTTTCCACACATGGCACCTTGACACGTGTTGATGTCACCTGCTGCTCTCCAGAATTATGCGCAAAAAATTGTTGGCAAATATTAGATGATCTCTATAATAGCGACCTTATCCCTATTATAGTTAAGATCACCAACGGCCCTGCATACTATACAACACCTGTAAGCCCAAAATTTAAAACTGATTTTGCTAATTGGGCTTATTTCCAGAAGCACATTGTAGATTATATATCAGTTAACATTGCATCAACCAACAAGAATAAAGAGGCTGCCACAATTCTGAAAGTAATTCGCACAGCTGCGAACAAATCAATTCCGCAGAGCGCTCCCAAAGTCACAAAACGCAATGTTCCATGGTGGTCGCTTGAATTAAATCACCTTAGATATGAAAAAGTGGCCTGGAAATATTTCAAAAGACATCCATCCCAAGAAAATTTGATATCGTTCAAGAAGAAGAATGCTAAATTCCGTACGGAGCTCAAAATCAACAAGGCTAAATAATGCCTTGATAGCTTTACTTTGTCAATAAACCCTAAAAATTGGCATAAAATCCGTTGCCTAACCGGTAATTATACTCCAAACAATATTAGGGTAATAGAAGCCCCCAATGAAACTTTTCCCTCCCCATTGGACATATCTAATCACTTTGCCAAAATCTGGTCGACCCAATCCAAAGACGAAAACTTCCATTCAAATTTCATCACCCAAAAATACGCTACGATTAGCTATCGCGTAAGCAGTTATTCAAACTTCAATCCAGCACTTAAAATTGAAAAACCAATAACATCTCTAAAACTACAGTGCTGCCTTAACAAATTAAATGACAAAACCCCTGGCAGGGATAGAATATCATATCCAATGATTAAAAACAGCCCATCATCAATAATGCCTAGAATGTTAGCCTTATATAATAACGTCGTAAACACTGGTGTTATTCCACAGACTTGAAAAACGGCCACAATAATTCCTATTCCTAAGCCGAATAAAAACATAAGCAATGTGGATGGGTACCGTCCAATATCCCTTATCCCTTGTATATCTAAAGTCCTCGAGAAAATAATTGCGAAACGATTACTTTGGCTTATGGAATCAAAAAACCTCATAAGCCATAATCAAGTGGCTTTTAAACCTGGCAAAGGTTGTACCGATGCCCTATTACGCCTTGATCACTACATATCAAACGCCATATCAGTTCGCAATCATGTCACAATCCTAGCTCTTGATTTCGAAAAGGCATTTGACTGAATAGGCATTCACATTGTCATAAATAAACTCAAAACGTGGGGCATAGGTACCAAAATATTCAATTACGTACGATCCTTCCTCACCAATAGGAGGATAAGCGTTATAGCCAACCACTGCTTTTTAACCCTCTTTCCCACTGGTTAATGGCATCCCACAGGGCTCGCCATTATCAGTCATACTATTTATTATCGCTTTCGATGATATCAGTGCGATCATAAGTAAATATCCTACTCTCGATCATTGCATTTATGCTGACGATATTTATATCATAAACAAACATAAAGAGATCGCCCATACTAAAAATGTGATATCTAAACTAATGGCAGACATAACAACTTGGTGTACCTTTTCTGGTGGTAAACTCTCCGTACATAAATGCAAAACCTTACAATTCTGCCGCAAGATTTCTTGCAACAACATTAATTTAAGTTTTAACAATATTAATATTGAAAATGTTACCAACTTAAATATTCTAGCTATAGTATTTAATAATAAATATAATTGGAAGTTGCACTGTGTAGAACTAAGAAAGAGCCTTGTTGTGAGAACCAACGTTGTTAATTATTTAGCCAGTAAGAAATGTTACACTCATATCAATACGCTCTGTAAAATTACAAAAGCGTTAGTGTTAAGTAAAATCGATTACGGACTATTTCTATACGGCACCAGCCCCAAATCTGCAATAAACATTATAAAGGCGCCCTACCATCAAGCCGCGCGGAGGAGCATAAATGCATTTCCAACAAGCCCAATAAAGAACATACTAGTGGAAGCTGGTTTACCGTCTATAGAAGAACGGATATTTCTAAGACTCATTCATCATCTTGCTTGAAAAATAAATCTCCCAAACGTCTCCAAAGTGCTATCTCATCATCTTTTGCTGCCACCAGAGGGATGGAAATTCCCCTTATCCGCCCCTTTAAATATGCCCTAATACATCCACCTTGGTCAATCAAGCTAACTTCTGTACTAATCGAACTAACCCAACATCGAAAATTAATTACGACTCCAGCAATGTATCGTAGCCTCTATACGGCAATCGCCTCTGAGCTTAAATCCAACGGCTGGAAGTTTATTTTCTCTGACAGATCCAAAACCAAAGACAGTACATCTTTTGCATGCATATTCGAAAACGACGACTTACTGGCCAAAGGAATTCTCCCGGAACAGGCTTCAATTTTTACAGCCGAATCGATAGCAATATTAAAAGCCACAGATATCACTGCAAGTATGAAAGGCAAGTTTATTATAGCGACGGATAGCTACTCAGTTGTAACTGCTATCTGTATCCCAAATTATAATGCCAAAATTATCAACAAAATCAGAGACCAAGTGATTGATATGCCAAATAAAGTAAAACTTATGTGGGTACCAAGTCACGTGGGTATAATAGGGAATGAAAGAACGGATTTAGCTGCCAACCTTGCACACCGGTCCCCAGTTTTTAAAACGATTGTTTTCACAAAAGAAGACTTTACCAGGATCATAAAGAACAGCTTAAAAATTAACCAACTTCAATCTTGGGCCAACTATTCCCATCATTATTCAACAATTAACAACAACAGACTGCATCCTGTATACCCCACTTAGAAATTTCCAATGTGCCACATATGAAACCTAACACCTCGTGCACATGCAACCTACTGATTCCTCTTTTAGCAAACAATTGTGTGCAAATTGCCTACACCAAAATTTATTCAAATTAATGACATTGAAAACAAAAACAAAAAAATATTCTATTAGTCCTTCGTGACATCTTCAACTACAGCAGATTAATAAACAACATACGGGACCTTCTAAGAAGAGAACCCAATAATGTGGGTCCCTAGTCATATGCATAGTAAGCAACGAGTATGCCGAGGCTGTGAAATCCTACAGTAGGAACGAGACGTTTTTATCTTTGGCGTTTTTTCTCTGAAAAAGAAATACATCAACCACATCATCAAAACGAAAAAAGTTATTTGCTGGAGCAATCACTACTCCTAACTAAACATTGACCGGAGGATTCCCATTTACCCGAATAAATATCAAGACCAGCAGTTTCACACTTCATCAGTTAGGTCGCACTACCATAACACATCAGCACATCCTAAGGAAAGAGAATCCACCGCAGTGTTCAGTGGCCTTTCAACAGCGGTAAATCTCAAAAAATCGAAACTGTCTGACTAATAATTAGATTTTTTTTTTAAACTCTATCTCTATCGAAAACACATTAATCTGTATATACAGTGCAGTCTCGATTTTTGCAACTTCGAGTTTAGCAACCAATGTCAAAATCAAAATTTCGATTTTCGCAACTGAAATTGTACGACATATGTACCTACATTCATATACCCATGTGTGTACGCTCTATCATGCAATGTAACAGCAATAGAGAACAGTTGACGACATCAAAAATCGTCAGACATAGTTCCGTGCGTCGCTTGTATTTCTTTTTTACGGGTATTGGAAAGCGTCAAAAGCGACTAATATACGTAAATATTGGAAACTAGTTATGAGAACTCCTGATCATAGGGATCAACTTTTGTCAAAAAGATCTAACGCTAGGACGACTCTGAATGGATCACCGAAAATCTACAAAACGCAGAAGCCCGAGAAGAACTTTCCGATGATAGTGCGGAAATAGAAGTAATTGATTTACAGTCCAAAGTTAAATTAGAACCCGTAATAAAATGCTTTAATAAATCATGCTTGCACTGGGCAGAACAAAATGACCTAACCGTTGAAGAAATTATGCAACTACAAAATATGCGGGATAAAGCTGCTGCCAAGTGATCTTCTGCAAAGCAATTACAAACTAAAATTAAATTTTTTTTTTATCTTATCGTTTACATTTGTCTATTTTTTATTTATTATCGTACGGAAAGAACTGTTAAGAAAATTGTTCGGGAAATTGGATAATTTTGAAAAAAACACTCAAC
This sequence comes from Eristalis intricaria, assembly GCA_964034865.1. Taxonomy (NCBI): domain Eukaryota; kingdom Metazoa; phylum Arthropoda; class Insecta; order Diptera; family Syrphidae; genus Eristalis; species Eristalis intricaria. The sequence goes on from OZ035876.1 coordinate 77,116,955, forward strand.
TTTGATGAATGGAAATTTATCAGAGGGCTGTTTTTTTTAAATAAAAAAAAATTGTATACACTGACGGACATAAGCTTTCCGCATGTGAGTCATATTGGCTTGATTTGTAATAAAATACAAACGACCTGACCAATTTAATTACATACATTCTTTTCTCTGGAAAATTTGCAACGGACCGCATACATTAAAGATACACCCGTATATATCCTTGTCCCATCGTATACATATCGGATATTTTGGGTAAACGTTTTGGACGACTGGATGGTTTTCAAATCTGATCCAGTCACCATTTGCCGTTCACATCAAATTAACGGCACTATCACAGAAGTAGTATATTAGTTGTTCGAAAAATATATATATTTCCTCTCCAAGCACCCATGAATCGCCAAGGCGTCAACACAAGTGCGTTAAAAAAAATTTAAATCACTCATGAATTTTATTGTTAGGCACCGGGTGTTCGGCGAGACGAGGTTTTAAGTGTAGAGTAGGAAAGCAGGGATTACCACTTGCGAACATCTCTAAAAACGGTAGGGTTTTGTTATGGCGCACTACACTACAAGTCTTTGCCAGACACTAGCGTCTACCTATTTGCATCTTTTTTATACTAATGACAATTTAGATAACAATCATCATCATCAGAATGATATGAATTAAGTTTAGTTTTCTAGAGAAAGCGTCTCAACTTCGCCGTTCGGATTCGGCATTTAACTGTAGGTCCCTTCTACGCGTGAAAAAACAATAGCACTCACAACACGAGTGGTTGCTAAGAAGCTAGGCCCAGGTCCCCCTCGGACTGTCGCGCCATCCATATAATTATTATAAATTACGTTGCCAACACTGACGGCTGGGTCTCTGGACACAAGGGAATTGCATGCAACGAATTCGCGCATGCGCTAGGTCTGGATCGGAATCTGCGTTTGGGTTCTACAAGGGGAAAAATATCGGCGGAAATTCCAGAAAATGAAGGAGATCAACTGTACCATGAGATTGGTACAAAACATATGATTCATATTATATTAAATCCTAATTCTGCGTGTTGCAAGACACGGAAGTTGTTTAATGCAACCAAACGAATCGGAGACTGGGAAAGCTACAAAAGGAAACTCACCTCCTATAATATTGAAAAAAGGCAAGCTAAGAGAGAAAGCTTAAGAAGTTTCAGCGAGACAATAACAAGTACACCAACAGCAACTAGACTGCATATAGCACAGTCAAAAACAGTGGAGGTTCAGATGTCTCTAAAGAAACGTGATGGCAGCTACACTAAAAAAGGAGAAGCTGAAGGCAAGACTCTACTGGAAACTCACTTTCCACTTTCTGCCCAGACCAGGGGTTATGGGCTGGAGAATTGCAAGAGAGATATTCTCCAAAGGACGCCACGAATGGGTTATAAGCTTGTTTCAGCCACTCAAATCTTCAGGGGTTGATAAAATCATCTTCCGAAAAGGTAAAAGCAAACAACTTCCATAACTCACTAGAAGTTGTTGACAAAGGTAGTGTCTATTCCAAAGATGGGGAAGAAAGACCCAATCCTACCTAAGTCTTACTGACAGATCAGCCTTACATAATTTCTTCTGAAAATGGGAAAGAAAATTGTAGACAACTACATAAGAAAGGAAGTATTAACTATATGTCGTCTGCATTACTGTTAACACGCGTACAGAGCATGCAGATCAAACAGAAACTATCGAAAGCATTTGACAACACATCGCATGATGCGATTATTAAAGCTCTGGACAAGAAGGACGTAAACCGAACAGTATCGAAATGAATGTAACAACTTATGAGCATATGAACAGCTAAGACTCATATATTAGAAGGTATAATAAAAGTCAACAGAACAAGAGGATGTACTCAAGGAGGAGTCATATCTCCCCTAATGTGGAGTGTAGTTGTAGAAGAACGAGATGGCAGTCATCATTGCCAGGGGCAAAATGGAGGAGACTGGGCACTAACACTAACTAAAGAACGGTGCTGGATTAAACCAAAATCCGGCAAAAACCACCATAGTACCTTTCAAAGTTTGGCATGCCTCTGTATTACAGGGGTTATTAGAACCTGCCCAACTGCTACCACGGAAGTGCTACTGACTCCTTTGCATCTAGTGATTGCAGGATGTCCAAATGAAACAATCATGAGCATGGCAAAATAAGGAATAGGAAAAGACAGCTGAATTACATCGAAATAATTCGATGCACTAGTCAAAACGCTACCACTCTTGGGCATTTCGAAGGATGACGTGATTCGGAAATTCAATTTCCAAAAGGAGTTTACTATTAGCTCAGCACCAAAAAGGACTGGAACAAGATGCATTCAGATCAATCTTGAGAGAATTGCGACATAACAGTAATGTCGGGCAGTCGTGCCGCAATCATAGCACTAGACTACTACATCATCGAATCCAAGCTCGTGTGTTAATGTCTTTAGAAGCTTGAGTAGCTGAGCAGGAGTAAAAGAGCCATACAGGGATAGAAGGCAATGAAATGGCCGAAATCCCTCGCTAGGAACGGAGTATCGGAACATTTTATATGCCCTGAACCACTCTCAGCTGTAGACCACGTCCTCAGCGAAGAGTTCATAGAACTAGAGAAGGTACCGGGCAGATACAACAATAACAACATAACCGGTGTAAGGCATGTATCAAAATGAGCAAACACAACTTACGTATCCTAATAGGGCACTGTAAACTCAGAAAGCACCTAAGGAAACTAGACGTATCAGAAGGTCTCTGCCGATTCTGCAGAGAATCTAATGAATTTCCAGAACATATGCTGTGATCTTGTGAGGCGCTAGCCCACAAAAGACAAATATCTAGGCAACCACCTAAAATCAGAGAAAGAATTGAAGTCTCTAGAGCCATCTCTCATTTTCAGATTTCTAAAGTAAAGTGGCTAGAGGGAATTGCATGTGATGGGAGCTCTTAACAAAGCAAAGGTATGAAAAGGGAGCACAATAGATCTAAAGGTTGTGGTGCAGTTTATCATCAACAATAATAATAATACGTGTATGTAACGCAATCCTTAATAAGAAGTAGCAGAAACTATTGCTGGAAATAATGGTTATCCACCTTATCCATTAATGACAATGGTAGATCAACAATGGTCAAAATGAACCACTGTACATTGAAGGTTTCGTTTTCGTTCGATTATCGTTTCTGTTTTCCCGTTACTCTGCATTACTGTCTACTGATACACTGTTATTAAAACTACTTTTTATACACATTTGCATGAAATCTTTCATTTCAAAAGGAGCTGCTATATTAGCTGTAACGAAGTGATGTTGCTCATTTTTTCATTAGCAACACCAATTTTCATGAGCAAAATATTACATATACATATCGGTAATCGATCGTCAAACAAATTTCAACCAGGTAAACAAGTACTGACTCTACTTCCGGTTAAGTACAAGTATTTTCCACCGTAGAACTAGGACGGCTTTACTCAGTTCACCTCAGCCTAAGACGAGAGTTTTTATTTACGTTTACTTTTAGTTAATGTTCGTGGTACATCATTCCAACATCTGTGAACTGTAAATGGGGGATTGTGCCCTAGATACAGAGAAGACTGTCACGTATGGGATTGCTAAGGAATGACACTGGTACAACACTCAAGAAAATTTTGTGATTTCTTCATAAATGAATGATTTCTTCATTCATAAATACAAAGATCATATGGCCGAAGACATATTGCATCGGATCCGTCTTAGACTATAAAATGCATATGAACGAAAGAATTCACAATGAAGCATCAATTCTAATTAAGGAGAAGTACTTGATGCTAATCAACAAAGGATTAACACAATTAGGAGTGACAACACCCAATCGCCATTTGCACGAATTTAATCAAGGGTCGAGAAACCCAATACAATTCAGAGGCTTTGAGAGTAGCCGTTAAAAGAAACGTTTACCTTTTATATTAAGAACAAAAATATGCCAACGATATGTTGTTGAATGTAGTGAACGATGGAATTGGCGAAATTTTATTCTCAGGTAGAACTGAAAAAACGTTTTTAATATCATTTATGTTGGCAACGATTTGATCCAAAATGGAATTGCACTTATACTTGCTTCATCAGGTATTGTTGCTACGTTGTTGAAAGACGGTCAAACAGCTCACTCAGCAACCCAAGTGCTGCTGTTGTCACCGGTTGACGCCTTAACGCATTTAGCGATTTCAACCAAACTTTCACACATCTTTGGTATTGGTCTATATATGGTTCGTGTGACTATGAACTTCAGTACATTTTGGGTTTATTTCCACACATTAGCAATTGTTTTTTGCGTCGGTATATGTATAGATACGTCACAAGTTTAAAAAAAGCGATTCGAAGTTGCTTTGATTTAAAGCAACACTTAAATATTACCGGTGCTTTTTCCAAAATTATCCGATAGAATTTTTGATTTCCTTGGACTTGCCTGGAGTCTCATCATTATTCTTCATCGGAATGTAAATCAGCTTCGATTGTGCAACGGAACAAGATTAGGTTAACAAGGTCGTGAATAATCTTATTGAAGCAATGATTTTAAAAGAAAATTTAAATGGTAGGTGTATTGATTTCGCGTATTCCGATGATCACACCAGATTTGTCTTTTGATTTTAAACGTCTCCAATTTCCAATTCGCCTTGGTTTTTTTGAAAAGTTGTAGTACAGATTTAGAATAGCCGGTGTTTTCTCATGGTCAAATGTATGGGTATATATGTATTAGGTGTTTTAGATTAGGGAAACCGGCCGCACCTTTTATTTACGTAAAAGTTGTATATAATAGTTTAAATTCTCTATTTTAGATAGATATTCCCTATGATAAGTAATATTTTTTGGTTTTACATTTTTCTTGACAATATGTAAATGAATAAAACGGATCGGCAAACCACACAGGCGAACCAGTAGGGATGCAGTTAAACTTTGGCCATCCGAGATGTTTCCGATATATTTCATGTTGGTGTTTCATTGATTTATATATTCAACGGCAGTTTTAGTGAAGAATGTGCAGTTCGACCACCCTCTAACAATCTAGGTGCAATAAGTGTAGTCAGTGCCCGGTGTGAGTTTTTCCGGATTGGAATAGATACGACGCACTCAACGCAACAAAATATTTCGATTAGAAATTTACAAGCATGTATCAATCATTGGTTCTGATTTTAGAGATAAATATTTCACTGATATTTAATCTGAGTGGTATTTTGGTACTTCAATCTTAAGAGAAATTCCACTGTGGCCAGATTTCAATTAAATTTATTGTCTATAGGTTCGGTTAGGTTAGGGTGATTGTGTAGCAGTTGTGGCCCGCTTAGATCCTGTCGCTTTGACCTTGTCGCTTGGACCTTGTGCTCTCACTACCCAGTGCTTTACACAGTATTGTATAATTATACGTGTTCATGTATGTGATATCAAGGTTTTTATATATGTATATGTAAAATATTTAGATGTAAGATATTTTAAAAATTAATTTTATTCTGAGCGCTTAAGTCACAGTATTTCTCAAGCCTGACGATTTGAAAGAATTTTACGCTGCTTAACTAAACTGTTTTTTTGTTTTGTTTGACTTCTAAAGTTTGCAGTTTCCAATACGTATTGCGTTTGCTGTGACAATAAACAAGGCGCAAAGATAGGCATTTGAATTCTACGCAATTGACTTTAAATATCCGGTCAGTTCGCACACGGACAATTATGGTCACGTGAAGTTAAGCTATTAATTCTGTTTATTTACAACAAAACAAAAAATGTAGTTTACGAAAGGGCTCTGCAATAATTTAAGTAGACACATAGCTTTAGATAAAAAGAAAATATAAAAAAAACAGTAAAGGCAGTGTTTTGCATTCTTATACTAATGTAATCTGCCTAACGAAGCAGGCACAGGGACTGCTAGTATAATATAAATGTACGCTATTTTCCTTGAGTGGAAAGCATTTTGAAGCTAGCACTGTTAAATTCATTATGTGTAATTTACAATTGCCGAAATTTATTTATTTAACACTGGCACAATATTTACAAATAAATTTGTATAGTCCAAGCTGCACGGCTCCTGGGCTGAACTCATATTTCGTGGCAGATGCATTGTGGAGAGGTATCTTTTTTGTAGATACATATATGCATTGTTGAGTAATGCATGACCCAACTTTATGCACAATAGTTGCACTGCTTGTGATCGACTTAATGATGTGTTGTATGTCGTTGGTCCTAAAGCTGTTTTGTGTTGCATCAAGAAAGTATCCTTATTAACAATGTTAACTGTTTTCTCCACGAATCAATCATTATCTTTTCAAACTGTCAAGCCGAATTAGCAATACACAAGAGAGGCAAACGCGGTATACAAATTCATGACAAAAAATTCTCGGTGAAGTGTGTGTTTGCTCAAATTGTACCCATTGCTCTCGAATGACACAACTCCATATGATTGAAGTGTCAGAATATGCGAAGTTTGAGATTCGTAATGAGCTCATGAGAATGGTCCTTTAATCATTGTGGATGATGACTCCTGCTCTGTTGCCAGCTCATCCAGAAACTCACCCTCTATAATAGAGGTGTTTAATTGAGAATATACACTCAGCTCAGCTTATGATTCTCAATAAAACGCTCTCTACTCACTTTGTATTCACTTTAATTTTTTGTGTCAAAAGTTGGTTCGTGACTTTACTTTCACTGTATTAGACAACATTCAAATAGTCTTGGCAGTTGGTTGCCTATGTTTATACAAAAGGAAAACCATACGTTATCTTATGTCGACATTTAGAACACCAATGCTGTTAATTCTGCTGTATCTTCAAGAATTATTGTAAGCGGCATCTATGATTTAGTGGCGGTAGTCGAGGCACCAATAGACTAGACTGGACAATAGACTCATTTCAGCCCTTTAAATCTCCAGGTGTGAATGAAAGAAACTATTACGATATCTATCAATGATATTTAGAAGTAGTCTAGAACTGGTTTATATACCAAACCTGTGGAGACGGGGACAAAAGTAGTATTTATCTAAAATGGGGAAGATATACCCAAGCCTACCAAAGTCCTAAAGACCGATCAGCCTAATTTCGTTTCTCGATAAGACGATGGAAGAAACTGTAAAGAACTATATAAGAGAGGAAGTGCTATAGACATCCCTTCTTCACTAATGTCAGCATGTATATAGGACAGTCAGATCAACGAAAACTGAACTTTAGCAACTAACGGAAACTATCGAAAACGCCCTTGAAACGAAAGAAATATTATTATTTATTAGTAACTGGTTACAAACTAAGTACTAATTTAAATTAATGAACCCTAGCCAAGTATCGGACAAAATAATATCCATAAGCAAACTGAGTATAAGTATTTTTCTTATATCGGGTGACAGACAGAAGTGACGAAACGAGAATTTTTTTCCTCACTTTTGAAATTTTATTAAACAAAACAAAATGCAAACAGCATGATAAAAAAACAATACAAAAATTCATTAAACATAGGATGATTAATTTAATAGAAAATTCACCGCGACAAAACTGAAGCACTACTGGTATACATCCTCATCAAATTGAAGGATTTATTGCAATTTTCTTTTATCATACTCTCTATTTCATATATTTAAATACCCAAGAAATATTTATATATTTGTAAGTAAGTGGAATTCCAAGAATAACAACCCACCAAAATGACAACTTACTTCTTAGGACTATAAACATTTGACCGATTGTCTTTATGGATGACAATAAAATAACAAATAAAATACAGCCAAGCTGTAGAACAATTTTATTAATTCGTAAATAAATTACAAGATTAATAATGGAAGATAGCCCGATCTGCCAGGACTGTCGGCTGGATAGTTTATATATTGAGGTTGAGAGTCGAAATAGTTTTATAGTTTAGAGATTATTTCTGTTCTCCCCAGTTGTGGTAGAAGGTCAATTAAATTTATGTTATAGATCTTATGACATGTGCCAGTAACTAGTTGGCTGAGGTTATCGAGTGATTAGGTGCTTGTTGATATGACACATCCTTAGTCTGATGTAAGTTTTAAGCTTTTTCCGGGATTAGAACTGCTGTATAGGTGGTTGTATTATTGTATATTTCTATGTTTTGATTAGAAAATTCCTTATTTATTTATTGTTGTGGGCGTTGAAGCTTATAGAATTGCTCATTTGTCAGCGCCATCGGCATCTTCGTTACTTGCAATGTCTATATGACTTGGGACCTATGTTAACTTTAAGCTATCTCTTCCCTTGAAATTATTTTTTCTCGGATGGATTCAATAATCGGGCATGATTTTTTTTATGTTCTTTAGGGCTTTCAGTGTAGAGAAGCTGTCAGTACATACTAATGTTTTCTCCTATACGATTTTCATTCACAACGCAATCGAAGTACCATTTTCCAATTTTGAGACGTCGGTATACAGAAATCTGACTTTAGATTGTGCATAATATGTCCGCGAAAAGAAGTATATGGTGCACGTTTGTGTATAGGTATTCCAAGCTCTATCGCGGATGTTATTACGATGTTTATTGAAGATTGATATTTAAGCACCTTTTTACGTGTGAGTATACTACGTGTGAGCCGTAGCGTAGTGGGTTCGGAGTCGGCATTAAACTGTAGGTCCTTTCCACGCGTGAGAGAATAATAGCACGCACAACACGAGTGGTTGCGGAGAAGCTAGGCCCTGGCCCTCTACGGGCTGTAGCCCCACCCATATTGTTATTATTATTATACTACTTGTGACGGAGTGGATAGGCGTCGGGTTCTTGGACTTCATTTTTAGTGTTACTAATGCCAATAGGTAAGTTATTCTCTCGCTAAATGATACTCAACTTAGCTAGTTAAGTTTCAGTTAGCAAGGTATGAACGACTTATTGGTTTGCACGAATCGAAAAGTAGATCATAAAGTCGGCTAAGTATAACTTCAACAAAGTGTAATGTAGGTAAGGGGATCATAAGACCGAATCTTGGAAAAAAACTTGTGAATAAAGAAAAAATACTGAATTTGATAATTATAGTATGGGGTATTTGAAGATAATGAAGAAGTGACATATTTTTACAAAATTAATATTTTTATGTTTTTGATGAACATTAGTTTTACAAACGTTTTTGGCCGACCAAAGATGTAACGACGATTGTTTTACAGAAACTACCACCGATTGACCACTCCAGTGAAAGTACCGTTAAATTAATCCCAACGGAAAATGATGATTGGACCAGATTTGAAAACCAGATACAATCTTATTAACTTTGGTTCGAAGAGAGAGATAGAGGGGACTCCGCTAAGCAATGGCAGGCACTCAACTAACTACGCCATCCAGTCATTTTCTCAAATGGGTAAACCATCCAGATTGTTTGCGTTGGCTGAAGATGGACTTACTAAAACTATCGTGCCTCCACTCCATTACATAATTACATAATGATAATGGTTTCTTTTTTTTGTTGTTTTTATACACCGTCATCGTTCACAGGGCTCCTTCCTCTTCCAGTGATATGCACATCCCCACACACTTATAATACGTTAGATATTTGTTAATTAACTATCAAAATACTCACCCGAAATAATTTATATGGCATAACAAAGTCAGCTGGTATGTTTGTATATAAAATTAGATAATTTGCAAAATGTTTAACAGATAATGAAGTTTTTGCGACTGAAATTCGATTAATATACTGTCGTGCTGGATTTACCGGGTTTATCACCTCATAATCTAATATCAAAAGTCGGGTCTTTAATCATTATATTACAGAACATAAACCAGCATCGCCTTGATAATGGTACCCGTCCTGCTTTAACGAAGCCACAATGATGAAGCAATGCGATACCATATGGGTCAGAAGAAACGGATTTATGAAAGCTACATCCTTCTATCGCAGGCATAGCCAAGGTAAATACATTGGGCCAACTTTACAGAGTACATCAAGAACAACGTTAATGCGTTTGTGCTGATGAATGTTTCGCAATCAACTTCACTTTACAACACGGTATTCAATACAATAACCATTGTAGGAAAAAATATGAAAGCTATTATTACTGAAGATATATTACATACACGGAACAAACAAACCAATATCCCGCCCGACCACCGACTTAGTTAGCAGTGATTTGCAATAATATAATAGTATTGACTAAGATACAATTATTGCGAGTAATGAACCTCTACTGACAGCAGTACAAAAAAACTGTATAATCAGTTTATGCTGAGCAATTGATACTGAACGTGACGTTTTTTTTTTCTTGGACCGGTAACATTTCGATATCGTTGTAATATCATGTTTTTTGAGTTGCTTTCAATTCGGTATTTTATTATATAATGTAAATTTAAAGCTTTATGTAACTTTCCGAAGCCGTTTGTCAAATACTCTTGAATTAACTGTTTAGGAATGTTACGAATGTACGAATGAATGAGCACAACACACAATATTGATTCATAGTACTATATCTTCCAAGCCACAGGCGTGGCCAGGTCAGCTAGGAATTTATATATTTAGTTTACGAGATTTAATATATTCTAGTACATGACTTACTTGAAGAGAAGATAAGTTGGAGCGTTTTAACTTTTTAGAAGGTATTGGTGGGTCAGGCTTGTGTGATCTAGTCTCAAATGAATAAACGACGAGATTGATAATTTAATTGACGTTTTGTTTTTAGCTATAGTACTATCTGTTTTAATTATGGAGTAGTGATGTTTATATGATTACCATATATGATGAACAAGGCTGGGAACCCACATTATTTTGAGCCGGGTGTGAAAGCCTCGCGCGTTCCTAGCGTGCCGTAGTGGAAGCATTTACGGCAATTGAAAAAGAGACGAACCGAGCTGACCTTAAGACCAATGAGGATAAAACAAAGTATATGCTGTCGATCGAAAAACGACCCGCCCACGCCACCTACGACAAAATATTACTATCGACAGCTACAATTTCGAGTTAGTAAACGAGTTTGTCCACCTCGGAGCAAACGTAAACGCCACAAATAACATTACTATGGGATCTCTCTCGACGTACAAACGCCCTTTACAACCAGTGTTACTTCGGTTTTTCGAAACAACTGGGCTCAAAAAGACTGACTTGAAGGACCAAGATCATGCTCTGCAAAATTCTTATTTTGTCAGTCTTGCTATGTGGAGCCGAAAGCTGAGCCCTAAGCAAAACCTAGAGCTGACTCTTGGTACCTTCGGAAGAAAAATTCTGTGTCGGATATATGGTCCCGTCAGCGAGGAAGGCGAATGGAGAAGACACAATCGCAACAACACTGACTCGACCACATCAAGCGCATGGAAAACAATGCTCCAGCTAAGAGGGACTTCCAATCCGAACCTCTTGGTTCGAGAAGGAGACGAAGACCGAATCTCCGGTATAATGACCAAGTAATCGCGGATGCAAGACAGCTTGGTCTTGATGATTGGAAGCAGCGTGCCCCGGACCGTCAGCAATAGAAAATAGCTATTGCTCAGGCTCGGAACGTGCATGGGTAACCAGCTGGATATGTAAGTAAGTGAAGCCTTATAAGAAAGTCTCTAATTCTGTCGATAAGTTCAGTTCTGTGGTTGGGTTTCTCTATAGCTTTTAAAACATAGAGCCTATCTGGCTTTTTGAGTTTATTACACATTTTCATTTTTTCTTTGAGATGTGAGCTACTGTGTCTAGAATGGGTGTAGCACCCAAACAGTGCTGTGAAGATGGAGTAATTCTGTCGGTTATATGAGGAAGTCCAGCTTCTCCAGCAAAGCCATTTCCTTAAAATAGTAAGCCATAGTCAATTTTAGATAATACTATGAATTTGATTAAATTTATAAGAGTGTTGACGTTGGCGAAGCTATTTTTTATGATAAGTATCTAATTATATTAACCCTGTACAGCGGCTCTTAAAGTTCAACTTAGTCAAATATATTACCTAGAAATCTCAAAGAAGTAACATTTTTTATAAAACTGTGAGTCACCGACTAGCTCTCGAACCGATAAGTGACTTTAGTTCTCGCCTAGTGCGTAAACCGGTTTTCTCCCTTCAAATTGTCTCTCTCTCTCTATTTTTCTCTCCTCTCTCTCCTTACCAGTGAACAACCAGTGAAAAAAAAAAACAAGCGAACAACATGGCCGGTAGGCCTAAAAATACTCATGGCTGGTTCGATATTCTCGACCCTGACCATAACGCCGATCTCCAACCAAAAAAAAAACACAAAAACCCTCCCATCTACTAATAAACACATTCCCAGAACTGCAAACACATTCCAACGCAAAAAATCCCCGCTTAAATAATGTAATGTCTCCGGCTAAAACCGAAAAACCAATCACCGCCCTTAGTCCATTCCTTCTCAAAAAGTCCATTGATAGCATTAGCAAAAAAGATTCCCAGAGTACATTCCCAATCCCATGAGGTGTCGCAAATGTCAACTGTAAAGCGCTCCAACGGCAATGCAAAATGCGATTCATGTAACCTTCCCCCTCACATACCCGACTCATGCACCCGTACAATGTGCGCAAACTGCTCTCTCCCCCACTCTTCATCTTCCAAATCATGTCCTGCTTACAAACAAGCAAAAGAAATTCTCACCATAAAAACTGTAAAAAAAATGCACTATGGGAGAAGCCAAACGCATATATGGTCAACAATGTGCCAATCAAATCCATCTACAAGAATCATTTGCAGAAACAATCAAAAAACAACAACAAATACAAACAGCAATCTGAGAGATCCCCACGCCCCCAAACTGTCCCACATTCACCCAAACTCCAACTCACCAACATCAAACAAAAAAATCGTCACACTAAACACAAAAAAGTCGCCACAAACACATTGCCACAAACCAAAAACCAAAAAACTAAAAACACCAGTCAAACAAATACAACTGAAAGACACTCCCAAGTAAATACACCATAAATTACCAACACCCACTCTTCTACCACATCTTGCAACTCAAACATTCTCTCTCAAACCAATTCGAACCACAATCAATCCCCAATTTCAACTATAAGCCGTAATCTGTTGAATAGCAATGATTATCGACCGAATCGACCAGGTTCTTTTCAGAGCCTGTTTGATTCAGCACCAATCTTCCGCCAAAACAATTATAGTAACCCTAATAATTTACATCAAAAAACTTACAACACACATAACAAACCAAATGTAAACAACATTGTTTCCCCCACCCTTTTTTTGTTGTTGGCAAAACTAGCCCGTGGCACCCTAGTATAATTATGACTGCTCTCAATATTCTGCAATGGAATATCAAAGGTTTTAGCAATAATCTCGATGAGCTGAATATCATAATTAAGCACCATGGCCCCACAATATTGGCACTCCAAGAAACCCACTGCCCCTTTGGTAAAACGCGGCCAATCCCCAAAGCCTATGTCCAACAGTGTAACAACAGTGGCAAACAAGGCATAGCTCTTTTAATAAAGAACAATCGTACCCATAAGTTCGAGTCTCCAAGTCATCGCCGTCGAAATACAACACAAAGTCAAATTCACATACATATATATAGCACATACACATATATAGCTTCCCCCAAACGAACATATTAACAAAAGCGACCTTGTACACATCGTCAACCTCGTAAATACACCAATCATATTCGGGGGCGATGTTAACGCCTGAAATCCACTTTGGGGTTCATCAAAGTCCAACAAAAGAGGTGAACTATTGCAAAAATTCTATATGGAATCAAAATTTGTCATCTTAAATTACGGTTATCCCACACACCTCTCAACACATGCTATCTGCAGACTCACCCATGTTGATGTAACTTGCTGCTCACCGGAGCTTCTCAATAAAATAGACTGGAAGACACTAGATGACCTACACAACAGCGATCACTACCCAACTTTGACCACATTAAGAACAGGACATATCAACAAACAACAAATACGCGACCCAAAAATTCAAAACCGATCTCTCCAACTGGTCGCACTTCAGACAAAAAAAATGAGAACAAATGAGAACCGCGGCTAACCTCGCCATTCCCCAGTCCAGCCACATCAACCGGAAACGGTCAGTTCTTTGGTGGGACAGTGAACTCTCATCCTTGAGAAAACACAAAATGGTTGCACTTAACAACTTCCAAAAGCATCCCACGACGCAGCACCTGATCGCATAAAAAAAATTAACGCTAAATTTAGACGACTACTCAAACAGAGCAAAGCAAAGAGCTTCTCCGACATCACGACAAACGTAAACCCCAACACCTGTCCTACCAAAATATGGCAAACTATTCGCCGTTTAACTGGCGATTCCACTTCCTTAACAATTAGCTGCATAAAATCCAATCGCGATACCATCATTGACCCTTCAAAAATCTCCAACTTCATAGCGCAAAAATGGTCAAAAGCCTCAGAAAATAAAAGGTTCTCAGATATTTTTATCGAAGAAAAGGGCAATAGTCTTAATAGATCCACAACCCAATACGTCAACCCGACAGCTCGTCGCATCGAACAACCCATTACCTTCACTGAATTTGAGACCGCACTCAACAAGGTGAAAGGCAAAACCCCTAGCAGAGACAAAATCTCGTACCCAATGCTGAAAAATCTCCCCAACCAAACGAAGCATAGAATCATCGCCCTTTATAATAACATCCTCAACAATTGTATTATCCCTCGATTCTGGAAATCGGCTACGATTATCCCCATCCCAAAAACAAATAAAAATAAACATGACATTGAAGGGTTTCGCCCAATCTCACTTATCCCATGCATATCCAAAATAATGGAAAAGATAATCGCGAAGCGTTTGCTCTGGTATGTCGAAACTAATAAATTGATCAGCCCCAATCAAGTTGCATTTAAAGCCAATAGGGGATGCGTTTACGCTCTTCTCCACATCTAGAAGATATACGGCTATATCAAATCATGCCTTAAAATTCTGCACCAAAGCAAACAAAGTTTACTCTTCCAGCTACCCATTGCATAATGGTATACCCCAGGGATCACCCCTATCCGTGGTTCTCTTCATAATAGCATTCGAATACATTAACCGAATTTTAGCAAGACATCCACTTTTAGATATACATATATACATAATAAATGTAATGTATTATTTCGGAATGCACTTGAAGAAATCTTAGCATGATCCAATGGATCCGGCGCTAAATTATCCATTAATAAATGTAAAACGCTTCATGTATGTCGTTAAAAATCCCTAGCTGCGAGAACAAGTATTGTAAAATACCTATCAACAAAAAAAAGCAATGTTCATATAAATACCTTAACAAAAATAACTAAGATGATAGTATTAAGCAAATACTTACTATGGACTATACATATACGGCCAATGCCCCAAATCGATATTAAAACAATTAAACCCTTGTACCACGACGCGGCTAGAAGAAGCATTAACGCCTTCCCAACCAGCCCAATAAGGAGTATTTTAGCAGAAGCAGGACTACCTACAATTGAGGAAAGGAGAGACATTATTACTCTCAATCTGTTGGCTAAACCAACCTTTTCAAAGTTCTCAGTCATCGATCATGATATCACGAAGAGCCAAACCCAAAAACACGCCAGAAAGATAGATTCTGCCATCACCACCATTCTTCAAAAAGCTGATAAGGTGGACCTACCAATCCAAAGAGTTCGTTGCAATACTAAATCTAGCCGACTAAAAAGGGCAACACCAGCAACAGAACCTACCATCAACTCTTTTCCAGCACTCTAGAGAATTTAAAATCAGACGGTTGGTTTCCCATTTTCACCGATGGCACGAAGAGCACAGCAGAAACAGCCTTTGCCGTAACACTAGTAAATGGATCCATCGCCAAGATTGGTAATCTCCCAGATTTCGCTTCAGTATTCACAGCAGAATCATTTGCTATGCTTCCAGCCATAAAAATAGCAAGCAGCCCTCACAATAAACGCATTGTATGTACTGATAGCATATAAGCCATCAATGCAATAAAAAACCCCAACAACACCGATCTCATATCTGAAATCAGATACCAACTCATCAAATCGCCAAACACGAGGAAGATAATGTGGATCCCTGGGCATGTGGGAATCCAAGGCAACAAACACGCCGATAAAGCAGCCAACTCAGAGAAAAACAGCCCTGTACACAGTTTCAACATCTTCACCAAACTAGATCTGATCATACACATAAAAAGAACCTCAAACACCATCAAAAACCACGACTGGAGCCTATATCACCACCACTACAAAAAAATCAACCCTGAAAAAACCGAGCCTAAGTACCCAACAAACTGCTTCAAGTCACAAATCTCCAACTTTGTTCGGCTACGACTTGGACACACCGCAGTCACGCACCAACACCTTCTGAACAAAACTAGTCCTCCAACATGCCCCACCTGTAATACCCGCCTAAGCCTCAAGGTCAAAACGACCTTAACCTATTCTCAAACTTTAAATGGGTAAAAACTTAACCTTTCTTGATATGAAGGTCTAAGTTGTGACTTATTGCGCCCACTGGGCCACTTTTGGTAAGAGGAACTGGCGCTATATTATAATATGGATGAGGCTACAGCCCGTAGAGGGCCAAATTTTTAAGCAACCACTCGTGTTGCGCGTGCTATTGTTCCGTCACAAGCTCGGGCACCAAGGTAATTGTATATATACAATGATGACATTGTCATTAGTGCTCGTTGTAAGCTTCTCCCGACTCTTACTGAGCTAGCTGAACGCGCAATAAACACCCTCATCAGTTGGAAAAAATCATGTGATCTTGAGATTAACCCTCAAAACGGCATCCAGTATTTTCATGTACAGCTACTTTTCCACTGCCGATATTTATCAGTTGTTTCGTGGGGACGAGATTCGTAGTGAATGAGAGAGGATCCTCTTCCAAGTATAGCGTATAGCGATACGCGGCTTTCAGTCACATCCTACAAGTGCCTCTGCTTCTATCCAATATCTGATAAATATTCTGTTGTCAGACGTGTGAAATTCTCTTATGAGCAAAAGTTGAGGCAAAAAGAGCTACAATGTCCCAAGGGTAGCAAAAACTTTTGGTCATTTGTAAAAAACAAACAATTTCGTCTCGTCTTCAATTCCCACGCTCATTTACAATGATATTCCAGCTGTCAGCTCCTTAGACAAAGCTAATCTGCTTGCAAAGTATTTTGCAGCCTGCTCAACACTGCCAGATTCCAATATGTCTCCACCTGTACTTGAGAGCGTTGATTTTACAATAGGACAAATCCTCCTCCGCACTCGTACAGTTGCAAGAGTACAATATCTGCAAGAGGATAATACAATTGGTATTCCTTCCCCCTATACTTCTGAAGAAATGTTCTTCTGCGCTGGCAAAACCACTGCGTAAGCTTTTTCATCTATCCTACTCTTAAGGTCTCTTTCTGAGCAGATGGAAAACAGCATTTGTCCAGCCCGTCACTAAAAAGGGCGAATCTTCGTCACCCACCTCGTACCGACCCATAGCATTTACGGTCCTTCATTCTAAGGTCATGAAAACGCTGATAAATCGTCAGCTTATTAAATATCTTGAATCGCGGAAGCTTCTTAATGACCGACAATATGGTTTCCGCAGCGACAGGTCCACTGGTGATCTGATAGCTTAACTCACCGAAAAGTATAACCAGTCTTTGCACAATGCAGGCGAAAGCAAGATAGTTGCGCTTGACATTTCTAAAGCATTTGAGAGAGTGTGGCATCAAGCTCTCTTGTCGAAAATGCGTGCCTGTGGTATCGATGAATCTCTTCTTTTATGGATTAGAAATTACCATTCGAACCGTTCAATTCAAGTTGTTTTGGATGGATTCAAGTCTGATATCCACCAAATAAATGCTGGTGTTCCCCAAGGCTCAGTTATGTCTCCGACACTCTTTCTCATTTTTATAAATGATCTCTTGTCTGCTACTTCTAATCCAATCCATTCCTTCGCGGACGACAGCACCCTCAGCTTTTCATATTCGTTCCAAGACTCACGACCTCACCCGTCGGCCGTAGAATTGGAACGGCAGCGTATGTTATTAACAGCATAATTAACCGGAGAAAAAACAATAGAGTGGAATTCAATGCTTCAAAAATTCAATGATGTCTGCTGTCACTCAAGCAAACCCTTGATAATTAGCTATTATCCACGAATGGCGCTTGTGTCGATGAAACCGCAAAACTTTCCATCTTTGGTATGTGTATCAACACAACACTTAGTTGAAACACACATATTTGAGGTCGCCAAAAATGCTGCGAAAGGTTTAGGTTTCTTTAATCGATGCAAGAAATATTTCACCCATTCTGATTTGGCTTCAATTTATAAGGCATACATCTGTCCCAATCTTGAGTAAAACGCTCATATCTGGTCTGGACCACCCTGCACCTACTTGATAGAATTCAAAAGCGAGCGATAAAACTTATAGGAGACAATAATATCGCAGAGTCATTAGACTCTCTTCTTTGTCCGTGTTTTTCGTTATTCCAACAAACGATGCTCAAGGGAGCTAGACAACTGCCGTCCGAAAGTAGGCTTAAGGGAATACTGATGGGCATTCCTGGCGAGACGGGTATTGCGGGTGAATTCATGGAGAGGAGAAATGCAGTTGGCTAGCTCCCTTGAGCATCGTTTGTTGGAATAACGAAAAACATAATATATATTATATACCCCTATATATATATATATATATACCCCTATATATATATATATACCCCTATATATATATATATATATACCCCTGTATATATATATAAAAGTCGGCGACGGGTCAGAGTGCGGAGGACAATCCAACAAAACCTCCTCTGTCCTGTCAAAAAATAAAACCCGTTCCGAAAAAAATTCTTAGGGATTAGCGAACTCCACGCTTGATAGTACAAATACTATAATAAGTATTACAGAATACACAGTGAAACATCATCGAACCCCCTCAAACAACTTGCCAATGCCAAAAGGACCATAAGGAGGTTTAAAAACTGCGACCCTGTTTCCTTAACGGAAAAAGAAAAGGGTATGCTTGATAGAGCTAAAGCTACCTTCAGCGATCTCCAAACATGGCGCGAAAAACGCAAAGGCGAAGACGGGCACGAGAAACAAGGTCAGGTGGCTAGGGGGTGGGAGGTGTTCAGCCTCTCCACGTCGAAAGCGGCCAGGACCATTAAGCCCAAGTGTGCAAGGTCAGCCGAGACTGGACTAGGACCCAACCCCAGGGTGCTCATACTCCACGGCTGCCAGAAGCAAAGTAATAGTGGCCCCCTCCAACAGAGTTCCTGGACGTTATCCCCTTACCTCACCCAGGGTTGGATCTCGACTAGCTTAGGTAAGAGTATATCACTCTAGCAGAGGTCGCCATGATGAGTCGCTAGGAAAGATCTAAACATTTTCATCTACTTTCTTCTTACTTACGAATACCAAACCACGATCAAACTGGAATGCAGGAAGGGCAATCCGCTGATCTTGGCATGAGTACACATGTCCGGAGCGGAGAACGGCCCCCAGATCTCCCCCTGAAAACAATTGTGGCAGAAGCCAAGACATAAAAGTGGGATCTTATTATAGGGTGTGATAGTAACTCACATCACACAGTCTAGGGCAGCTCGAATACGAATGAAAGAGGAAATGATCTAGATCTTGTACTTATATGTATTGAACATATTGGCAACGAACACACGTTCGTTATTAGTAACAAACAGGAAGTCTTAGACTTAACCATCAGCAGTAACTACAATACTGCGTCTATCAGTCATTGCAACATTTCAGATATTCCGTCCTTCTCGAACCATAGACTAATTACCTTCACGGTAAATAGCGGGAGGAACAAAATGAGTCGATTTAGAAACCCAAGGAAAACTAACTGGAACAATTTCGTTAACGAGGTCAAAAGACACACAAGGCAACTCGACTTTAGAAAATAACGAATTTTAGTGACCTAGAGAAAATCAGAAAACGACCTTCTTGTTTTGAGGAAAAGATCCCGAGTTCTTTTTAATGCGGCCAAGGCATCCAGGATCTCAGAACCTTTAAAAAAGCAATCGCCACAGCTAAACGCTGCGCGTGGAGATTTCACTGTAGTGAGATCTTGACAACGTCGGAAACTGCTAGACTGAGGAAACTCCTTGCCAAAAGTTCAACCATTCCCGGTCTCATCAAGGACATAAATGGAAACTTGACACAGTCAACAGCGAGCCACTTCGTCTCCTCATGGACATTAATTTCCCAGGGTGTGCGCAGTACAATCCCTCGACGACATCTAACCATCCACTTGACTTTCCGACAAGAATCTTCGATGAGTGCAAGGTAAGATGGGCTAACGACTCCTTTGAACCGTACAAATCTCCAGGAGTGGATGGATTTATACCCATCATGCTACAGAAAACCAAAGATATTATACAGGCTGTCTAGTCTACGGACATATACACCTGGAGGGAAGTCAAAGTGGATTTCATACTTAAGGCAGGTAAGACTAGTCACGGCATTGCTAAAGATTATAGACCACTAAGCCTTACCTCGTTCGTTTTAAAGACGTTCGAAAAACTATTAAATACGCACATACGTAGCAACTTCAAGCACACCACCATCTCCTGTGTACAGCATGCGTATATGAAAGGCAAAGACGTTGAGACAGCACTTCATAAAGTAGTTAGCGTCATGCAACTCTAGGTAATTGGGTTATCAAAGTGGTGGCCTCAAGAGGTACACCACAAGGAACATATCTCCACTTCTATGGGTACTAATCATCAATGATATTTTAGAACAAACTAGACTCACTAGAACCAAGGAATTTGCCTATGCCGTTAACGTTGTCATCATTGCCTGTGGCAAATTCCCAGCAACCATCAGTGAGCTAGTCGAACGCCCATCTATGATGGTCAAAATCTTGCGGTCTAGGAATCAACCCGCAGAAGACTGAACGGGTCCTCTTCACCAATAAAACGACCATCCCGCCTTTCGATCTTCTAACTATTGAGGGCATGACCCTAACATTGAAGGAAAGTGCGAAATATCTCGGTGTTATCCTCGACAGGAAACTTAATTGGAAATTAAATTTTGAAGAAAGAGCAAAAAAGGCGGCCTGTGCCTTATACCTGAGCAGCAGGATATTCGGCAAAAGATGGGGTCCAAATCCCAAAATAATCCTGTGGTTGTACACAGCTTTTGTCAGGCCAGTCTTGACGTATGGCAGTGTGGTAGAGGAATGAATGAAATACACGGATGGCTAGAAGATGGAAACGGGCAAAGGCGCGGGCATCCGATGTTTTAAACTTGCACTGCTCTATGACTACCTGATCACTTCAGTGTTCATGTCTCAGTCAAAGTTGAGGTCCTGGCAGTCAAAGAAGCGGTCAAAATGATATCATTGTGGGAAATACCAACGTTTGATATTACCATTCTTATCGACAGTCAAGCGGCCATCAACGCAATTTCGGCTATAGAAATTAAGTACAAGCTAGTCGCAAGCTGCCGCGAAGAGGTAAAGGTTCTTGGTACGCAGCATTCGATTACTCTATGCTGGGTTTGACATCATATTCGCAGGTCCCACTGAATATACACACCTTTTCAGTGCAATCTTAGGAGACCTCAGACAAACATTTAAAGAACTAGAAAGAAAAAGAAAGAAAGAACCAGGAAGAGGCATGTAACAACGCTCACCGCGTGAAGACTAGTCATAGCTATTGAGTTCCACGTGAACAAAATTTCACTTCGAATCACCTGTTGCATTCCGAACATAGATTCTGGTGCAGTTGGTAAATAAAGAAATTGATAAACAAATGCTGGTGCAGAAAATAACATTAAACTAAGTAATTTACTGGACGTGCTAGAGGTGAGGTAGCAATTAACGTGCATGAGCCCCTTAAGTGCAAAATAATCCACCAATCCTCTTCTAGGTGTCGAGTACATTTTCATTACAATAGTATACAATACCGAAAAGCTCATTCTTGGTCCTATACATTGTCCACAAATACCTTAGCTTCATGTCGCTGTTTGAGATTTTGGAAAAAACTGACGTGTACTTCGTCAAATATTGCTCTGTGGTGATTTTAATTGCAACTTATTGAACGAAGCAAATTCCGCCTGGTTTTTCCAGGCATGATCTGGTTTATCTAACTGTTAACTTAAATGTTGCCTATGTTGTACAAGTCTATCAGTTGAGAAACTTCAAGAACATAAAGTATGACGATATAGATTCTGATGTCAATCAAATCTGTTTAGAAAGCATTTATTATAAGCACTCAGTTGATGGACAGGTAAATTTCCTACAACAACAGATATTGCTACTCTACGAGAAACATGTGCCTTCAGAAACAATGACACAACAGACATTATTCTTCTCATGCATGAACGAA
Organism: Eristalis intricaria; assembly: GCA_964034865.1. Taxonomy (NCBI): domain Eukaryota; kingdom Metazoa; phylum Arthropoda; class Insecta; order Diptera; family Syrphidae; genus Eristalis; species Eristalis intricaria. The sequence goes on from OZ035876.1 coordinate 77,139,140, forward strand.
ATACTGCTTTCCGTAAATGGAGAAGGTATCGCCTCGAAAAGTTTCGAGATGATTATAGGTCACTGAACAATAAAGTGTTTTTTTTTTAGTATTAGAGCTGCTAAGTATAGTTACACTCGTCTGCATCGAATAAATCCCTGTGGAGGAAGCTCTGAAACCATGGCCTCGGTAGGCAGAATTTGAAAGTCGGTGATGACTTGGACTGTGATAAGTTAAATGCTGAGTTTATTTCTGCATCTGGCATACCTTCAGTAAACAACCTCGAGATAAATCCTGAAGATGATATTTAGGATGCCTTTTTCTTTAATATGGTATGCGACAATGATGTAGTAGAAGCAATACTAGTCAAATGCTACTGGCCCTGACGGCTTAAGCCCTAAATTTGTTGAATTATTATTACCATGTATATTGAATTACATTACGTTTATCTTGAACTGTACTTTAATTACTTCTACCTTCCCTTATGTGTGGAAGAAAGTAAAGATAGTCCCCATCCCTAAGAGCATGTCAAGAAATGCCGTAGAATATAGACTCATAGCTATCCTACGTATATTTCCAAAGTCTTTGAGAAATTGATATTGATCCAAATGCGCCTTCACCTACATATAATTGACAAACTTCTTAGCAACAGCCAATCTGGCTTTCGTCCGAGAAGAAGCTGTAGTACAGTACTATTATTTGTCGATTAGATCCGAAAGGACCTGGGTCCAACATAGGGTCCCCAACCTCGATCCAACTTATATTAGTAAGCTAAGCTGGAAACCAAACATTCAGGACAGTATTAGGAAAGCGGCAGTAGCTATGTACACTTGCAAGAGGATCCTCGGTTCCAAATGGGGGCTCAATCCGAAAATGACACTGGGTATAAACAGCAGTCGTCAGACCAATTCTAACATATGGTATCCTTGTTTGGTTGCCAGCATTACGAAATGCATTCAATCTTAGAAATATAAGCAATATACAAAGATCTGCGTGCATTTGCATTACGGGTGCACTTCTCTCCACACCTTCAGCCGCCATGGAAACAATGCTACATCCCATAGACATTTACGGGAATTTGGCGGCTATCAAGGCAGAGATCAGGTTGAGGGAATGCAACCGCTGGAGCAAAATGCACAGCTTAGGTCACATGGAAATAATCAAGAATGTGAACGTCTCAAAGCATACAAATTATATCGGGCCCGTTTTAGACTTTGAGTTTGGGTATAAAACACTCATCCCAAATAGAGAAGATTAGGCATCAGACGTAGTCAGAGAAGCTACCCATCTGGAAGTATACACAGACGGATACAAAACAGAAGAAGGCACTGGACTAGGAGTATTTGCGTCATCGCAGAAAATATCCTTCTGTCTGTCGCGTCGATTGTCCAACCACTGTAATATATTCCAGGCAGAAGTAAAAGCTATTTAAGAGGCTGCCCACTTACTGTCAATGAACCCGATAGATGGGCTATCTGTCGTTATATACATAGACAGTCAGGCGACTATCGAGGCTCTGGATACACCATCAATCAAATCTAAGATGGTAAAAATTTACCGTATATCTCTTAGGGAGATCAGATCAGATGCAACCTTAACCTATAGGTCCCTCGGCAGAGTGGTATTCCAGGCAACGAAATAGCGGAAGAGCTAGCTAGAACAGAGGGTTTGCCAATGGCAAGTAACCAGCACACCCCATACCCCTCTCTACAAGTAATCAATACTTTGTTACTTACAGATGCCGTCAACGCCGCCAGTCGGAGGTGGATGGAATTAGATACTTGTAGGACTTCAAGGCTAATATGGCCTTCAATAAATCCCAAAAAAAAAAACAAGCACACGCAAGGAGAATGGGAACCCCCTACAATGCAATTTATATGAGCTGTAGGGAGGAAGAGGAAGAAGAAACCATACTTCACTACCTCGGCGCCTGCCCAGCACTTGCAAGGACAAGGAAAAAACGCTAGGCTAGCTTTGAGGAAATGTCTGGCATTAAAATTCTGGACATAGCAAAATTGATAAAAAATACTAATTGGCTGTAACCCAGCAAAGGAGTGCATCATCATCCATCAGTGATATCACAATGGATCCAATTAGGGTCTAAGTGGGCCAGAACTGCTTCAGTTGTGGCAATCACATTATTCTAACCTAACCTAACCTAGGTATACAACCATATAATTTCATAAAAACAATGAACTGTTTTCTAGAAAATAATATTTATTTACATAAAGCTTTTATTATTTTCCTTTCACAGTCATAACATTCATTGGTTCATTCATTGTTCCTGAACGTTGCAACTTTATTTTTTGTTTTATTAAACTGTAACTTTGCGCAAGATTTGCATCGAAAGTTTTCATTTCCGATTAGGACAACTCATTTATTCTAGCAATGAAACCTGCAACACCAAAGGCACAATGAGAGTGACCATACGTATATGAAACTCTCTAACAAATGACACAAAGAGGAATTGGAAATTTTAGAGGCATAGGTCAACGTGGTTATCGAAATTGTGCGAGTTGCTCAATATTCGAAGAGCAAAATTATTAAGTTTACAAAGAACCAAGACCATACTGGAAACATAAGTGAAATAAAGTCACTTGAATTTTATTCAAAACAACCGGCACTTTACTCCGCTTTCTGAAATTAGACTTAATTTGATTGTACCTCAACCATTTAATATAAACTACATACATGCAAATGTTAATTGTGGCACGTTCAAGATGTAGAAACATAAGACTCGTGTTCTCAAAAGATTTTAATAAACATAAGTATGTACATATTTAACATGAACTATGTAAACACTTTCCGGGTTGTAGGCACATACATATGAATGTACATATTTTAACGTTACTCAAATAAAATTGATCGCAATTATCACATGTTCAGCAAAACAGGACACCAAAAAACGAAGAATCATCGAGTATAGGCAACTTTTCAATCATTTCGTACAAAAGTTTCTTATTCTAATTTTATATTTTGTTATCAATTCAAGAAAACTAAGAATATATTATTTTTTGTCGATTTATTCTGGTTTAAGTAGTTTGAATACACTACTCGCTAGAAAAATAATCTCGCAAACTACGAATTACACACATCTTAATTGAAATCACAAATAAGGTTGAACCAGGTTTTTTCAAAATATAAACAAAAAACACAACTACTTACTTCTAAGAGTTCTTTCCTCTGGCTATGTACTGCTCCTGCTCTCTTCATTTGTCGATTTTTGTAGACTTATATCCTCTTCTCTGTCGCATACTTTCTTACTCTGTCAGACAAACTGAATAGGAATACATAAATTTGTTTGTGGTGCTCACTGAGGAGTTGTAATATATCTAAGCGAAATTAAAATATATTTCTACTACTTTTACCATAAAAATTAAATGACGCAATGTTTCAAAATATGTTTTAAGGTTTATGAAATTTATTGACTTTACATGAATTATTCCACTGAGCCAATTCCTATTTCGTTGGTTGAATCAATGATCTCCGTCACACTCGACACAACCCCTTTAACAATTCTCCATTCTCTCTACAGTTGAAAGAGTATAGTTACTGAGACAACCAATGAAAAGAATGGGATAGCCTGAGATAGAATAATGGCGAGTTATGCCCACTATTAAATAGTGTTGCCAGTTTTTGAGGTTTGCAATTAGGCATTGTTGTTAAGGGAGTTCACATAAGCCACAATCTGCAATTTGTGTAAACTGCACACAGCATACTTTTGCTATGCTGAAATGTGAATAGCGGCGTTCACACTCAACAATCTGTTCAACAAATCGTCACACCACATTGTGTCTGAACGCTTCTAATAGAAATGTTTGTTGACATTTTCTGATCTACTAATGCCTTAAACACAATAGTGCGTTTGCGCTGGCGTTAGCTTTCAACGCACATAATTCAATGGCTATGCAGAAAATAGAGCGTCGACCTGCGTTAGTCAAAAATGAGAGAGATGAGAGGATCGTAATAAAACGTAAAGCGTAAGTGCATCTTCATTATTCTGGCTGAAACGCAATAGGACGTTGTGCCAGCCGACTTTATATTACGATGACGCACTGCGTTGAAATAAATACTCAATTTATCAGCTGTTCTGTCTCTCATCTACTAGATGATAAATATTGCCGCCTTTCTGCATACACTCATTTGCAATGACTTTTGTCGTTAAATTATTTTTAATCAGCTGTTTTCGTTTCACAAATGACAGTTGATACAAAATACTCTCAATTTGGAAGAAAACTCTCAGTCTGGGAGAAAATTTCTCTCACACCGCACCCCTCTGTCAAAAAATATCCAACATGTTGAATAATGACGTGCGATGGACTACGTTTTACGTTTTATTAAGATCCTCTCAATCTCTCTCATTATTCACCGACGCAGGTCAACGCTGTATTTTGTGCTTGGCCATTGAATTGTGTGTGTTGAAAGCCAACGCCAGCGCAAACGCACTATTGTGTTTCAAGCATTCAACATGTTGGATTTTTTTTACAGAGGGGTACGCTGTGAGAGAGATTTTCTCCCAAATTAAGAGTTTTCTGCTTAATTGAGAGTATTTTGTGGCAACTGTCATTTGAGAAATGAAAACAGCTGATTAAACATAATTTAACTACAAAATTCATTTGAAATGAGTGTATGCAAAAAGGGAACAGCTGATAAATTTAGTAATCATTTCAACGCAGTGTGTCAACGCACTCTCTCCGTAATATGAAGTCGGCTGGCGCAGCGCACTATTGTATTTCAGACATAAAACAGTTATGGTTTCAATTTGAATTCAACTTTCATTGAAAAGATAAATCTGCAAAAGAGAAGATTGTCATAACTTTGAGGACTATTGGCCTATGCCAGCAAATCCCTTTTTCTCTCAGCTCAATTTGGGATAGGAATTTGCATAGAAATTGTGGAATGTAGTAGTGAATTAAAAATTAAAAATAAGAAAATAAAATAAGAAAATAATTGTTTTTCATTCTATACAATATTGAGATGTCGGTTAAGCGCTAAGCCTTGATTTAAGCTACTATAAAGTGTTTATGTGGTATAGTTTTTGTGGAATACTGGTTTGGAAAGTGTAAACAAAGCCCCAGTTGAACACGTAATTGTTCTTGTTTTATAATTCTTAATACAATATACACTGAATGGTGAACAATATTAAGTGTTACACTGATAGATTTTTAAACCAATGCAGTGAAGGGCTGGAAATTGACACATTCATACTTATATATGTATGTAGGTATCCTCTATTGATCAGAATATTCCATTTGACTTACGAAAAATGAAAGAATAATACATTATGTTGGTTGCGTTTATTGCTTCAATTAATTTTAAGAAATTGTTATAGACATGTTTCAAATATATACTTAATTATGATATATTTAAAACATATCATTAATGTATTGCAAACAAAACCAGTTTTGATTAACTCTTTTTTAAGTCTATGCGAGAAAGTCGCATTGGAATTGTTGCTATATTAGTAGGACGTAATATGTAGGAATGTAAGTATTTCAGGGATTTTACTATTTCAAATATTGTTTTATTATAATACTTAATATTATTCACTATTTAATATGCCTGTAAGGTTGGCATAAATGATCTCAAAAATATAAAAAAAAACACGAATATTTTGTGATTTGCATCTCTAATACTCAACGAGTAGTAAAGTAGAATCAAATACTCACAATGCAGTATCATAATCATTACAAAATTCGGGCAAAAATTAACCATAGTTTTTATTAGTAGAACATTTTTCATTATACTTCTCTATAAATAACAATGCAATTACTCTACTAAAACAAAACAAGCGTCCATAAAACTTTGCGTTTCCAAGAGTATCGTATATCAAATAAATGCATAGACACGTTACTATACCGCATCGATATCTACCGACACGAATAAAAAAATCTTACTGTATACCCCAAACATACCTAACCTAGAATATAAGATATATAGCGATACGATCGTATTCCACAAAAAAAAATTCTAAATACGCTTTTGGCATTCAAGAGAGCCTTAACATACACAGGACGCAAGGGTATATCATCAAACCATATCGATGCGTGACGTGGCACACAGAGATGGCAGAATAGACTACATAAGGGAATCTACTCGATTAAACACAGGTAGTTATTCGAATAAACTACACCCCGATTTATTTTATTGATTATATTTGTTACTTGTATTAGAACGTTTCACATTCTTCACATACAAGCACAATTGAACTACCGTTAAATTGCTATCTCAGTAATTCCAAAAAAGTGACATTTCTGCCATCTCTTGGCACAACACATCAAAAACAGTATAGAGATAATGTATACTAGAAGAGAAAAAAATGAAGGCAGTGATGGCGGTTGTACAATAGTACAAGTAGGCAAAAAAGGCAACGATGCCTTAAAAGTAAATACATTTAGGAGTAATGTTCTGTTATATGGTGCTCTATTGAATACTATTATTGTATATGAAACCTATAGCAGACAGACAGATTTGTTTAGTAGTTCCTAGCGTCGCCCTTGGACCTATTTTTCGGGAAAGAAAAACAATTTAATTACTCTGTGAGAATGAGAGAAATGAAATATTGAGTGAGTGAAAACAAAGTAAGAAACCACTTTTATCTTCCCATTCCCATTCACAAAGACCCAATTACAACGCGCATGAAGAGACATGAGCTAGTGTCACATTTTAACGAAATGCTTCGTCATGTTTGCGAAAAAAACATGAGTAGCCATATAAAGCACATGCGCGCATATCCATCTGTCTGAAATTCTTCACGAATTTGCTTTATTTTTTTCATTTAATTATAAAAAAGAGAAACAATTTCTCATGGTTTCATATACATGCATATGCATCTATAAACGAATTATAACTCAATATCATCAGATTTGCCCATTTTCAGTTCGTTTACATATGATTGTGTAAACGAATTAAATTCCAATATCAGCTGATTTGCCTATTTTTCATATTTTCCCTTTGATCTGTCAAATTTGCATATGCGTGGTGCGATTGAATTCCCACTATCTCATGCTTAACGAAACTTTTGTGTGGTTTGTGCACACAATATCCCATCTGCCAAATTCATACATGCTTGACGAAATTTTCACAATCATTCGTCGACGACAATTATAGGCAGAGATAATGGATGATAGAGATATCCAACTTCGGCCATTTTTACCCCTAGCCCACAACGAAGATGTAGTGGTAATCTCTTGTATTTCACTTATACAAAAAAGCGGCAGATTCATGAATTTAGTGGGAATCTATATACTTTCCATGTAACTTTCCATGTAAGAATAAGTTGTTCGGAGGGTGTTCAAAAGTTGTTATATGGATTTTCGTGAATAAAAATGTATTGCAATGTCCATTTAACTGGAACTATTTAATTAATTTAATTCTTAAGTGTATATATAGCCTATTCATAAACCATACCTGACAAATAAACTCAAAAAATGAAGCCCGCTTTATACGCTTAAATCATGAATTCTGAAAAACTCATGAATTTAATTTAAACAATTTGATAAGAACAATGCCAAGATATTGCAATTTTTACTAATGCTAAAAAATGATTGTCAAAACATCTCATTTGTGATTAATAATAATATGGGTGGCGCGACAGTCCGAGGTGGACCTGGGCCCAGCTTCTCAGCAACCACTTGTGTTGTGCGAGCTATAGTTCTTTCACGCGTGGAAAGGACCTACAGTTTTATGCCGACTCCGAACGGCGAAGTTGAGAAGCTTCTTCTAGACAGGAAATACTCTTTGAGCATTGTCAGTGACTCGAAAGAGGTGGAGCCGTGAATTATGATAGGTGGTAAATTAGGGACTCGAAGCTGGCACCCTCTGCGTAGGAGTCGACGCACTTGCCCACTACGCCACGGCGACCCACATTTGTGATTCACGCTTCAATAATATTTTTATTATTGGTTAACTGAACGTGTGAATGTATTATTAATTTTTATTCATATGAAAAAATTCACACTATGTTGTGCATTCATTAATTATATCCAAGTATTTCAACTTCATGAACATAAGCTTTGTTCTTTCGTTTACCCCTCCATACTGTGTTGAAAATTGAACACCGAAATTTGAAAAAACAAAGTTAAGTTTTGTATGGAACTGAGTGAAGAACTTGGCGAAGTATTCTAGGTATTGCATAGATATTTTCGTTTTTTGGATTTGGTTCTCTGAATGTGTTGATGAAGGGGACGAGGAATGAAAAAGTGTTTATCCACAGAGTACAAAAGTGGAATATTCTAACAATAGATGAAAGTGACTGAAGTATGTTTGGAAAAGGTTTTTTTGGGGGGAAATATCTCTTCTTTCTTGTTTTAATCGACAGCACATTTTCCTTACATTCAATTAATCCAATTGAAATAACATTCATGAATTGAATTATAGAGAATTGGAATATTTTAGAAAATATATAGTTTCGTGGGGGGAGGGGGGGGGGGTTCACAATAGAATGACTTAAAGGCTGCTTCTTACGTTTGTTATACGTTAAAGTTAGTTTGAAGTGGCTGACTTCTGTACGGAAAGTTGGCACCCACACTTAGGCCAGCATAGGATCATTGTGCTACCACGAGGATCAATGAATACCTATTCCGCAAACCAGTTGGTGCTTTCAGTAAAGCTAAGAAGATTACTGACTCTTATGCTGCTTAGTTCTAAATCTCCGGGATAAGAGCAGCAGCAACATTTCAATTGTTCAATGGTTTCTTTTTATCTCCGTTCCTTCAGCTTCTGCAGAAATTGTTGTAAGGAAGGTAGAGGCATGAGTTCCGGTGGCTGAATGTCCCCTTATAATGCCAGAGAGAGCTCTAAGGCCTGCTTAATCTAATCAGGTTAAGCAATCGCTTAGGATCTATCTTGCCCATATATGATTCAAATGTTTCTACCTTTAGCAGAGGGTGCGAGTTCGTCCACTTCGCAATTCTCACATAAGATGAATGTTAAAATACTTGGTCATCTCCTTAAGAGATTGGCGGCAATTAAGGGAAGACCTCGAGTTAAAATTGACTGAATTCAGGGATTTGAAGGCTGCTTGGCTATCGGAACAGATGATGATATCTGTGCTTGATAATACATTGTTTTTAGCAATCTGTTTTCATTTCCTCGTACTGCCTGTTTAGGCGTTTGCAGATTACAGTTTACATGGTTTTGTTTTTCAGATTACAATCAATCAGATTAATAATAATAATATAGTAGAGTGAAAAAGTATTATCACTCTGAGTGCTTCCGCATGTATTTGATAACAAAGATCGTAACATTTCCCTTACTCACTGACGTTGTTCCTTGCTATCATAGATGGCGCACTAACATTTTCTTCAAGCGATAGTACTATTACATTCATATACAATGAAACTATTTACTAAGTAACGAATACATATTTTGCTAAAGTACTACTATTCACATGATAAAATGCACAACGAATAGTTATTGGTGCATAACTGGCTTGCTTACATTTTTCATGACACGATTCTAAGTAAACTATAATTTCGGAGCACTTTACAGGCACTTATTACAAAACTTTTTTCTTTGCTAAATAAATTAACAAACTGTATTTCAAAGCAAATTTTACCTTCCCGTGGCGATCTGTGTCAACCTCAACCTCTGTCAAACCTCACCAAAGATTCAAAGTACCATATATTAGCGGTGTTCAGAACCAACAATGTCGATGCTTTAATTTCGTTGACGATCTTGAACTACTCGTTAGTTTGTCTTCAATCACTTCGTTTTCATAAAAAAAAGTTAAAGAAATTAAAAGCTTATGCTTTAATTAATGCTGATGATTTTAATTAATGTGCTTAATAATTAAGCCAAAATGAAATTATTTATTGTAACTTCATATATTAAAATTACATGCCCAAAACAAAATTCTTCGAGCTATTACAATAGAAATTGTGTTAACTTCATGATAACAAGATGATAATACTATAATTACAAACAATAAATATAAAGTTAAACAGAAAACTGTACTCATTACAGCCTGAAAAAATAAAAAAAAAAAAGTTTTTTTTATTATGATTACGCATGCATTGCATCATTAAGATATGTTTGCAATTTAAGAATGTTTGACGTGGATAAAGTTGTATCGCAATCCAAGTGTTATACAAGTAATATAAACAGTCCTTTTTTTCTTGTGATTTCACCTTAAGGATTACAATAATCGAATTCAGTCTAGCCAACGATGAGAAAACAAATATTTTCTGAAATTTCAATGCTGCTCTAATTGTAAAAAAGTCATTTAAAATCACGTTTTCTGCATAGAAGACCGGTCGTAGCTTTGGAGTCATAATCATTTTTTTACATTTGTCAATTTAAAATCGTGATTTTTAATTAAAGAAGTTCGGTATATATTAAATCCCAACGTAAGTTTTCATTTACAAATATTTTTTCATTTATAAATTCATTGAATAATCTTACATTAAAAGAGAAAATAACCTATAATTGCAACGAAACAGATCATTCTGGAATCTGTCACTGATAAGAGAGGTATTTAATTAAGTTGCATATTCACCAACAGCCCTTTAATTAAGTTTAAAATTCAGGAACATTGGTTACTGACTCGATGAGGTATATATGAAGTTATATTAATTGCTCTTTATATATAAAAGTACTATGATGCAACAATATATATTCTCATAATAATGTGCGTTAAATGGGTCTATTATTTCACAATTCCAACAGAACAACAATTAATTCTAATGCTTTGGGTTTTAGCAATAAACCTAAATCTATATTAACTAGGGAAATGTGATCCTTATCTAGAATGTTATATAACACTGGAGAAGTATCTTGATTGAGTATTTATTCATGTGCTCACCTTTCAAATATATCTTATTTCACATCTTGCGTATCACGTGTATACCTTTGTAATACATGTTATTAAGCATCATTCCAAAATTGATTTCAATTTCTTGAAATGACTGTCTCAAATGGGGGACTCAGGACAGGTCCAGTTATAGTTGATGCCGTGCATTTATAGTGTCTTATTTTCTGATAAGCAACCCATTGAAGAAAAATTTAATCTAAATCTTTCCCATATCAGACAAGAATAACTATTTTTTTACTATACTTGCATTGCAAGTATATACCTTCATCTTAATTTAACAGCACTATTATATACATTTAGTTGCCATACTGCTATATTTAGTGTAACATCCAGTCTTTATTTTATAACACATTTTCTCCCGCTCCACTTTAATTTAAAATATACTCGTCACCGTCATCGGTGTATTACAACAAATGGGCAAAACGATTTTTTATGTAATGTATTGTCAACTTTTCTATTAGCGTATTTCGATCTCAAATATCTTAGTATCAAGGATTGGGGGTACATTTTCTCACTTGTAAAATAAAATAAACGCAACAAGAACAGAAAAGAACAGAAATTAGTGCACAAACTTAAATGAGAAAACACGCGAATATGAGGGAAATGTTAGTTGACGTTTGGTTCACACTACAGATGTTTGATGTTCATCGATGTTCACGGGATATTACCATTTCCGTGGTTTCATGTTTTATTTGTAGGTCTCAATGGTATAAGAGCAAAATATAAAGTACAAAATTGCTCGTTTTTTCTAGTTTGAGGATCGAGGTCTAAGGTGCAGGCGTCTGCCAAACCCTGCGGGAAAAATGGTTGAAATCTTGAGTGAAGTGACCCACCTACCTTTTGCTTTATATAGCGCGGCATGACCCCTTCCTCCCTTTCAAAGTGAACTTGATCCCTGCACCGGAATTTTTTTTTTTTTCTTTACTCTATTTCATTTTTATTTCACCGAGACAAAAATAATTGCGTCTTCAAAACACGTTTCCGCGGAAATCGTGCCGAAATCTTCCCATTAGACGAAGTTGAATGATTTTGGCAATTTCCCTCGAAATTGCCCAATTTCCCATACAACGAAACAATCCCATTGCCTCAATTACCTCAATTCCAATGAAATTGCCTACGAAATTGTTTATTATAACAAGTTATGACAGTTTCTAGCAGGTTTCTAAACAATTATGCCAGTTAACTGACAGACTATGTATTCATTCATCTTTGCTTGAAAAAAATAAGTTCTGTCTTCTATTGTGATAAAATTTTCCATACAATGTCTTTTCGCCGACATTGTATATAATAATCATAAAATGGATGAGCAACCACTCGTGTTGTGCGTGATATTGTTCTCTCACGAGAGGAAGGAACCAACATTTTTATGAGAAGCTTTTTCTAAACCGTTCTCGCTCTTTGAGCATTGTTAGTGACTCGAAAGAGTTGGGACCGTGATAAATTATTTTTGATTGTACCGGCCGAAAATCGAACCCAGGCAGCCAGGTTAAGTTGCGTTGGGGTGGACGCACAAACCCACAACGCCACGGCCACCACTAGTGTTGTATGTTATTTTCAAAAAAACTAAATAAGATCCAATTTATTTTTTTAAATTTATAGAAAATAATTACACATTTTAAATAAATTAATTGTTCTCGTAGATGTATCGTCTACCAGCCACACTGTCTCGCCTTTCTATTGCTCGACAGTACACAGTACGCCACTTATCAAAAGATGTTCGCTTCGGAGCCGAAGTGCGAGCTCTCATGCTTCAAGGAGTTGATATATTAGCTGATGCTGTTGCGGTAACAATGGGACCAAAAGGTCGGAACGTCATAATTGAACAATCATGGGGGTCGCCTAAGATCACAAAAGATGGTGTTACTGTAGCCAAATCAATTGAATTAAAAGACAAATTCCAAAATATTGGTGCTAAGCTGGTTCAAGATGTTGCTAACAACACTAACGAGGAAGCTGGAGACGGAACTACAACGGCTACTGTATTAGCGCGAGCGATTGCAAAAGAGGGGTTTGAAAAAATTTCAAAAGGAGCAAACCCAGTTGAAATTCGTCGTGGTGTCATGATTGCTGTGGAATCAGTTAAGGATAACCTTAAAGCTATGTCACGTCCAGTTAATACACCTGAAGAAATAGCTCAAGTAGCCACAATTTCAGCCAACGGTGACACTGCAATAGGTAATCTGATTGGTGAAGCTATGAAAAAGGTAGGAAGAGATGGCGTTATTACAGTAAAGGATGGAAAAACTCTGAATGATGAACTAGAAGTCATTGAAGGCATGAAATTTGATAGAGGTTATATTTCACCATATTTTATAAACTCTTCGAAAGGTGCTCGTGTTGAGTTTCAAGATGCTTTAGTTCTTTTTTCGGAAAAGAAAATATCGTCTGTACAGTCTATAATTCCAGCTCTTGAATTAGCGAATGCTCAAAGAAAACCTCTTGTTATTGTTGCGGAGGATATAGATGGCGAAGCGTTGAGCACCTTGGTTGTAAATCGCCTTAAAATCGGCCTTCAAGTTGCTGCGGTAAAAGCGCCAGGTTTCGGTGATAATCGTAAATCCACCTTAACAGACATGGCTATATCATCAGGAGGTATTGTATTTGGGGATGACGCAAACCTTGTAAAATTGGAAGATGTACAAATTGGTGATTTGGGAAAAGTTGGGGAAGTTGTTATTACTAAGGACGATACTCTCCTTCTTAAGGGCAAGGGCAAAAAAGAAGATATTGAGAGGCGCGTGGAACAAATTAGAGATCAAATTGAAGAGACTACCTCCGAATATGAGAAAGAAAAATTACAGGAGCGCTTAGCGCGCTTAGCATCTGGTGTTGCTCTATTACGTGTGGGAGGTTCAAGCGAAGTTGAGGTAAATGAAAAAAAAGATCGTGTTAATGATGCCTTAAATGCTACTCGCGCTGCTGTAGAAGAAGGTATCGTGCCTGGAGGCGGTACTGCTTTGTTACGTTGCATACCAAAATTGGATGATCTGAAAGGCGCCAACGAGGATCAGGTATGAAATCTTTGTGATGGTTTTTTTTTATTGATAAACATTTCGTAATTTTACAGAACATGGGAATTGATATTGTGCGACGAGCATTACGTATGCCATGTTTAACCATTGCGAAAAATGCTGGTGTTGATGGCGCAATGGTTGTTGCTAAAGTCGAAGTAAAGGATGGAGATTATGGTTACGATGCACTGAAGGGCGAATATGGCAATCTTATAGAAAAAGGAATTATTGATCCCACCAAAGTTGTAAGAACAGCTTTGACTGATGCTTCAGGGGTAGCTTCACTTCTTACGACAGCTGAGGCTGTTGTAGCTGATTTACCAAAGGACGAATCTGCAGCTGCTATGCCCGGAATGGGTGGAATGGGAGGAATGGGTGGAATGGGAGGAATGGGTGGGATGATGTAATCTATGTTAAATACCTAAAATGTACCTCTTTCTTTCCCATTAATTTTTCTTAACATTTTTATTTACAAGTCCTAGATTCCGTTTTTTGTTACTTTTATGATATATACATATTATATATGTAAAATAAATTTATTCACCCAGGTCCCTGCGGAATGTTTTGGTACCAGAAGCAAACTGATGCATTTCTGTTTGTGTGCCTAGGGTAATAGATTTGTTAATATTAATAGCTTTTAGTCATTTATTAAATTAGAAAACGTGTTTTAGAAAACCCGTTCAGTTGCATTTATTTTTACGGGTTTTTTTAGATTTAAAAACGTTTTGTTATGGAACAAATAAATTGTACATTTTTCCATTTCTTGTTTGACTTTAGCACGGTTTCGGTTGCAGTTCCATTTTTTCTCACCAGTAAAATGCCATTCAGGGGTGTACCCTATCGTAGAATACGCATGGGGAAAGTTTCACTCAAATTAACAACTTTTCCTCGTTGAATACGTTCGAAGTTAATTATTCTCATGTCGGCAAGGTGGATGCTCTTTGAGCCCATCGTAGGAGACGTCCGAATCAAAACTCCCCCATACAAACTTTGACATTTCGCAAACTGAGATAATTCGTTGCTTGATTGGGTGTTTCTTCTGAAATTGTGAGTCATTTTCTTGAAACGGTGTGAGTACATAAATGTATATCACTTCAAGTTCATATATAAATACATGTGTATATTGCAGCAAAAAATCAAATAACTGGGATCAATTAAGGGAGCTGATTAATTCCATGAACCTCGGGTCTTATTTTGTATCAGTTTCGGAATCGGATAATGAAATCCGATAAAGCGTTCCGTCCCATGCTAAAATTGTACTTGTTGAGTACATTGAGTTGAGCGTACTACGTTTTAAAAAACAATACTTACTTTTTATTTTCTGCTGTCTAATCTGTAAGTGGAACAAAAGTTTCCGAACTTAGACCCAAGAATTTAATTTGCCCATATTTACACTGGTCGACTCTCGGTTAATCGAAAATCTCCTTAAATCGAACTCTTTGCGACAAGTTCACTTGTGTTACTATTCATAGAAAATTCACTCTATATCAGACCTATTCAAAACGTGCAAAACCAAAAAAGAAAATTAGAAAAAAACGGACAAGTATAAATTGATTGCAAATACAAACTCTCCCTAACTTTTTTTGTCATATTTTACATACATTGTTCTCAATTTTCCACTATGTACATAGGCGTAACATTTTGTTCATAGTTAAATACAAAACATAAATGTATGCAGGAGTCGTAGAATCGTTCAGTAAAATGTCGCGGAGAAATTAAAAAAATAAATTTAAATGAGAAATCGAAAAAGACTAAAAAAAAGTCTAATGTTGCCACGGAATTTGGCATTCCTCAAAGTATGTACATTATCAGATGCTCCATAACTCGAATATTCCATAAATCGAACAGAATAGATATTTGTTCAGTGACTTATGGAGGTTCGACGGTATTTTGTTTTTTTAAACGATCTCAACGAAACTACCAATCCACTAAGTTGTTTTGCGGACGATAGCACCAGCAGTTTTCATATTCCGTTACAGGTAAACGTCATCAACCTGCGGATTTGCACCACCGGCGAATATGTATAAACTCATTGAACTCAGATCTTGATAAAATCGTGCACTGGGGAACTAAATCGTATTAATTTAATGTTTCTAAAGCCCAATACTCTCTTTTGTCATTAAAGCTAAAGTCCATGAGTGGCGGTTTTGCAGATGAAACTGAAAAGCTATTCTCGGTAAGCGCGTCAGTAACAATCTGCAGTGGGGCGACCACATATTGGATGTCGCTAAATATTTTCCTCCGACGTTGTAAAAAGTTTCACCGTCATAATGTTTCCGTTCAGCGATGATCAGCTGAACTGTCCGGTTGTACATATTCCTCCTTTTAAGCAATACAACCGAAATACAAGTGCATAAAGAATGCAGTTTAAACTCGAGCCCAGTTTTGGAGGAACGGCTATATATAGAGATTCCTTCTATAACCGTGCCACACGGATGTCTCTCCACCTTTCTCTCTCATATCTCATAAACGTACTGTGTTCAACATTTAAAGCGTATTCAAATCCCCAAAAAACTTATACATGGTGATCTAATATAAAATAAAAACTCAAAAGTGCATTATAAAACATACTACCTTTGGATGCATTTGAGTACGTTTTCCAATGCGATGAGTACGCTGACTTACCAAAAGGGAGGGAACGCTGCTTACAACTAGTTACAAACACGCCATTTTCGAGTTACTGAGGTTTTTAAATCTCTTACTCTTTATTAATCTTTGTTTTGCTAAGAGAAAGCAATACAAAATCAGCAAATAAGTCGATGAAAAGCGAGTTATATTTTTTGCATAAGAAAGCGTGTGTTGCACAGATGGGAGTCAACAGCAACGAACGATGAAGGCTAAACAAGGACAGAGAACCAATTTGTTCGAACCAGCCAGATATTGTATAATCCGAGATTTTTTGGGTTACTATGACTTCACTCTTTATTTTGCTGGCGCTTTGCGATTGTTCTCTTATGGGCTATGGATTATGCGTCATGTGATGTTAGAGCAGTAGAACGTAATCTGTGGGCTTGTGTGTACGTGCAATTTGTCTCTTGTGCATGCAGAGGCGGATTCGGATTCGGAAATGAAATCCGATACTACACTCAATTCGCATTTTGTATCACTTTCGGATTGTTGGCAACTTTTTACCAGTATTTTCCGAGAATTGAGCTGTCAAAATAAAATAAACAAAAACTCAAAGTAACAAGTCAGTTGCAAATCGATTCAGTTCAATTGATATACTTAACTTTTTTAACAATTAAATAATACTATTTTAAAAAAATATATATTGTCAATTATTATTACAATGAATTTAATCCTCGTTTTTTTTTCTCTAATACCGGGCAATATTCTTTCAGCATTTGTTCATGTCTGTTAGGATGCCTACGACTTTATTTTCAAATTTTTTATTTATTTTTAACATTTCGTCCTCTACCAGCTTAGTCGAAAGCTATTCGAATGTCTCCCTTGCATCTGCATATGGAAGAATTCGGACCTTCATGCTTGCACATATTATTATTATTATAATTTATTACCTTACAATTAAAATTAGTAAGCTAACATATTAAGCGCCAACTGCAAAGGTCTCGGCTTAATTATAACTTATAATAATGGAATTAAATTATACTACTAACTAGGTCGTTAATCTTAAGGATGTTGTCATGGCTGGGAGTTTTTAATAATTCACAGGTTGATGAATAAGTGGATAGGTTAGCCGTCGTCGTACTTTCTGGGCAATTCTCAAGGTTTAATAGATGTGTTATGTCTATTGGTGAGCTGCAGACTGAACATGTTGGTGGATTTGCCCTTTGAAGAAGATGTTGATGTATAGTTCTTGTGTGTCCTAGGCGTAGTCGAATGAATGTGGTGTTCATTGCCTTTGAGGTGCTAGTTGGGTAAGCTGGTGAAGATCTGTCAGTGTTCCGAGAGTTGACTAGACCTGAGTTTGCTATTGATTAGGCGTATGATGTCGAGCTTGGATGTAAATTCAAATTCGTAGATTGGAGCGTGGAATGCACGAGTGGCGGTAGTGTCAGCATATTCATTGCCTTGTATACCAACATGACTGGGTATCCACATAAACATCAGTCTGTTCGGACTCCTGATAAGGCGGTGTCTAATCCTATTAACAATCTCGGATGTGTGGTTAGTGTTTTTGATCGCATTTAAGACCGCAAGGCTGTCAGAGCATACTACAAACTTACTGCTTATTTTTGAGAGCGTGGCTATGGTTTTGAAGATGGAAAAGGCTTCTGCAGTAAAAATGGATGAGTTGTATGAGAGCAAGCCAATGGTTATGATAGAGCCATCTTCATAGGTGGAAGCAAAGGCCGCGTTGTGCTTGGTTTTTGAGCCGTCTGTGAAAACGAATTTCCAACCTTCCTGCTTTAGGGTGGCGGCAATACTTCGGAACTCTGAACAAAAGGCTTCTTTTGTGGTGTTTTTTTTAAAGAAACTAGTTAAATTCATTATAAGTGAAGTATTTTTTATACACCAAGGCGGGTATTGTGGTAGGTAATTATTTGATCTTATGATGGGAAGGTCCAAACATATCGCAGCTGCCACAGCGAGGTCGACAGCGGACTGGATACGTCTCGCGCTTCTCGTTTTAAATGCCAAAGCAACATCCTTTTCTATGATCGAGCCTCTTGAGAATTTCAGCTTAACAAAAAGTTTCGTTCTGATGAATATGATGCGATCTTCTATGGTAGGAGGCCCAGCTTCCACTAGCATATTTCTCACGATACTTGTTGGAAAGGCGTTAAGACTTCTTCGGACGGCTTGGTGGTAGGGGGCTTAATTGCATTTAAAGTTGTTTTAGGATCGTTCCCATAAATAGCTAGACCATAGTCGATTTTACTTAGAACTAGTAACTGCGTAATTCTAGAGAGGGTGCTAGTATGAGCATTACATTTTTTGCTGGCTAAGAAGGAGACAATCTTAGCTCTTTCAGTTAAGTTTTTTTAAGTTCTAAACAATGTACTTTCCAATTATATCTACTACTAAATATTAAACCTAAAATATTAAGACTATTTACATTGACGAAAGTGGCTGTTTATTGCATAAAATTTTACGACATATATGAAGAGACATGCATTTATCACGGGAAAGATTGGCGCCAGACCAAGTGGTCCACTCCACAATATCTTCCAAAACTTGGTTGTTTGGTTGTTTACTATAGCATCATTATGCTTGCCAAGAATGTATAAGTCATCAGCGTAGGGACAATGATCCAATTGTTTATGCAAGGATATTATTTTGCTGATGTCATCAAATGCAATTATAAACAGGATCACAGATAGTGGCGATCCTTGGGGAATGCCGTTGAAGAATGGGAAAGACTTGGAGTAGCAGAAATTGGACCTTTTCTGTTCGTGAGGAACGATTTAACGTAATTAAATATTTTCGGGCCAATGCCCCACGTTTTGAGTTTATCCAGGACAAGGTGGATACCAATTCCATCGAAGCCCTTTCGAAGTCTAAAGAAAGAACAGTGACATGGTTGCGTGCCGATAAAGCTGTTGATATACAGCAATCGAGGTGGAGGAGTGCATCTATAGTACCTTTGCCTTGTCTAAAAGCGACCTGATTAGGGCAGATGAGTTTGTTTGACTCTAAAAACCACAGCAACCGCTTTGCTATCATCTTTTCCATTACCTTGGACATGCATGGTACGAGCGATATTGGTCGGTACCCGTTCACTGTGTTTATAGGTTTCTTTGGCTTATGCAGTGGAATTATGGTCGCGAGCTGCCAGTTTTGCGGGATATGACCAGAGTTGAAAATATTGTTATACAGTTGCAAGATTCTAGCTTTAACGGTACCAGGAAGTTGTTTCAACATGGGGTAAGAGATCCTAACGCGGGCAGGCGTTTTACCGTTAAGTTCGATTAGGCTAGCTTCAAGTTCATCAAATATGATTGGAGATTCGATGTGTTTGGCTGATTTAAAGGAGTTGAGATTTTGACTAAAGATAAGGGAGTTGCTTTTTTTATTTATGAAAGCATCTGAAAAGTGACAGTCCTTAGATACATTAGACCAGGTGCAGGCAAAATAGTTGCTTATATATGGTGGGTAAGTAATTGGGCCTTCAGTGGTTTCAATGCACTTTATCAACTGTGTAGTGTAGTTGCCAGTTAAGCACCGAATGTTGTGCCAAACTTTGCGGATAGGTGTATTCGGGTTAATTGACGACGTGAAGTCATTTAGACACTTACCTTTGCTGATCTTTAACTCCCTGCGGAACTTAGCGTTAAATTTTTTAAATTGGATAAGATTATCAGTATTAGGCTGTTTTTTTTTAAAGATTTTCCAGGCTTTCGTTTTGGCGTCTCTCAGATTACTTAAATAAGGATTCCCCCATGGGAACGTCCGCCGGTGAGTTTTAGGGCTACTTTCAGGGATTGAATTGTTAGCTGCGACCCGAATTGCTTTTTGAAGCACCGCGTTTATCTGACAGATATTCTAAAATATGTTTGCTAAAGCAAACCCAGTTAGCATAGTCAGTTTTAAATTTGCCATTAACCGCTATATTGGAGTATGCTGGACCGGTAGCAATGGTGGAAAATATGGGGAAGTGATCGCTGTTATAGAGATCATCCAGAATTTCCCAGGTGGTTTTTGCGAACAATTCGGGCTAGCAGCATGTCAAATCAACATGCATCAAAGTATTATGGGTGGAGAAGTGGGTTGGGGAGCCATCGTTTAAGATTATTAGATTTGAGTGGGTTGAAAAATTGTCCACTATAGTTCCTCTGTGATTATTGGCGGTAGAACCCCAAAGCTTGCTCCAGGCGTTAAAGTCCCCTACGAGTAATAAAGGTGTATGAATTTGATTGACAATTGATTCCAAGTCGGAACTGGTAAAAGATTGATCAGGTAGAATATAAATGGACGCAACAGTCAACTGCAATTGAATTTCGATTGCGACAGTTAGAGTATTGGTGGAAGTAGGTATTAATTTGTGCGGTGTTACTAATAAAGCTATGCCTTGCTTGGCTGTTAAATTATGGGAAAAAATTGTGGAAGTAGCCTTTATAAGATTTTGGTATGTTAGGCGGAGAAAGGTATGCGCGATGCGTTGCTTGAAGAGCTATGATACTGGGTGTTTTTTCCTTTATTAAAATACATAATTCGTCGTAGTTATTTTTAAGTCCCTTAATATTCCATTGTAAAATATTTATTTTATTGGTGTTGAGGTTTTTATAGAATTTGGGTGGGTGTGTGTAATGAAAGCGACCTCTAGAGGTCGATGGTGTAAAATTCTTTTGTGGAAAGTTAGAGTTGGGCATAACATTTTGGAGAACAAGCCCTTTCCGCTGTTCAGAGACCGAACCATTTAAGTCTCTTGAAAGACCTGAGTGGTTCGGTTTTCCGAACAGCGGTTTTAGGAGGGTAGGCATGTATTTTATTATTGGTGGGATCCATTATTATCCTGTTCTAAGGAATCTATGAAGTATTCACTATTTCTAATAAGTGTTTGAGTGATAGATGAAATAGGTGATTGAATTGTGGTATTGGGGTTGTTTGAATTTGAAGATTTGAAGGGTTGACCGGATTGTTGTTTAGGTTTTGTGTTTGACTAGTAAATATACTTGGATGTGTGGAGGTTGATGGTAAAACGCTTGCAGTTGGCTGATCGTGAGTGTATGATTTGCTCACATTGAGTAGATTACTAAGATTTGATTGGGATTGATTGCCGTTTTCATGAAGAACTTTTTTGGTCGAATTTATCTGATTAGTAGATGACCTTATAGGGCCTGGGAGGTGAGTAGATAAGGAAGGAGAAGGGGTGGAATCGTTCTTGGTTTTGGAGAGAGATGAGCTATCTGCATATGTAGACTTTTGCTGGGATGCGTTACTTGCAATTGCAGAGTAGCATGGTGAATTCGAAGCGTTCGGGTTGAGATCCTTGTATATTTTTTTTGTTTCATACATACTACATTTGCGAGCCGTCTTAATTCTGAGGATCTCTTTAGCTTGTTGGTACCGTTGACACCATTGACAGTTTTTGGATGAAGCAGGATGTTCTTCCCTGCAATTAGCGCAAGAGGTTCTACTACATTTTTCAGGGTCATGAGGTGGCAAATTGCAATTAACACAAGTGGGGTTGCTTTGGCAGTGTTAGCTGTAATAATAATTAATATTGTTTTTCTCCTTTTTTTGTTTTTTAAGTCAGGTGGGGGATCAGCGTCTAGGTCACTAAAACGATTGCCCGAAGGCACACGTGGCCCTGAGGCCATGGCACTCTTTACGTTTTGTAACTGTTAATTTACTTTTTTACACACGACACGAAGATAAGGGAATGTACGTGGTACTTAGGATGGAAAGAGAAAGGGAGATAATGTGTGGTGTTGTCACCAGAAAAAAACTCACAGAGGAACACAGACGGTTGAACGATGTAACCGCGACGAGTGTTAGTGGATGACTGTGTGCTTGCACATAAAACCAGAGATTTCCTTATATTAGGCCTACTAATATTAGTTGATTTCTGCTTTTGTTCAACTGTTCAGTCTTGGTATGTCCTATCTTGTTTTGCTTGGCTTCGAAATGAATATCTGAAAAAAAAATAACGACAAATATAAGACAAGGAAAATATACTCACATGTTTCACGAACGCTCAGCTGCAGAAATTTATTATTAATTTCCCAATTGCTCTTCTCTTTTCTGTGAAAAAATTAATTACTTCCATCAAAATAATTTCTGGACAACCAATCCGATAATAAAAGGGCATTCGACAGAAAAACCGGAAGAGATAACGATCTTGACATCCACTTTCGAATTCCGCAGTCACTGCATAGAGATGTTCATTTTTTTTTTTTTTGAATAATTTTACTTACATGCTAGAAAAAACTTAAAAACTAGCTTAACTAACTTAAGAATTTACAATGTTCTTAATACTAACCTACTGACCCTATGCGGGTACTCTAAGCTAATCTGAACTTCTTTCTAAATGTGCCTTTCGGCTTAATCTACGTTTTTTTTAGGCATTAAGAAAATCTTTTATTTCTTTATTCATTTGCCAAGAAAACTTATAAAAAACTTGGATAAACTTAACTACTTAAACTACCTTATTCTAACTTAACCTAACATAAAACTTAATACTATCTTAACTATGTCCGTAACAGTACGGACACGTGCACCAGGGAGTATATGTTGTGTAACATATATAGTTTATACGCCGTAATGCACCTTTTTTTTTTGTTTCATATATATTTTTTTTTGGAGTTTTTGTTTTATTAATTTTTTTTGGATTTTTTGTTTTATATTTTTTTTGATTTTTTTTCTCTTAAAGCTACCTTAAAAACTATGTAAGCTGGCCCCTATGGTCAACTACCTGATCCTGTGGAAAAGCTAGCGGTGGCGGAGACTGGTTTTGGTGTAGCCGCCAGTAAAATTGCCGTTCTTTGGCAGACTCTTTCCTATCTCGAGTGGGGATCGCTCTACTGAACCGGAGGAGATCTCGGAGACTCGGGTGTGCGATATAGACGGATACAGCTCCTAAGACACTGCCTCTAGAACACCCTCTTCTTTTCCATCTGGGAAGGACTTACGTTGAACCACAATGCACAACCGTACACCATAATTGGCCGTACGAGGGCCATGTAGCAGATTACCTTCACTCTGGTATTGAGTTGCCTCCATGCCGCAGCAAAGGCTTTTCTGGCTTTCGTCAGAGCAATATCTATATGTTTGTCAAAATACAGATATTGATCCAACCAAATGCCTAGATATCTAAATACACTTTTTACAGCTAACTTTACAGCTAAATGCCGAACTTACGCCAGTTTTGGCGCGTATCCCGCGTTGCCTTGTCCAACGGGCTCCGGAAAAGACTAGTTTCCCACTTCTGGAAGTTGATAAGCAACTTCCAGTTGTCGCAAAATCGCTGGATTTTCTCAAAGTCAGTCAGTACGAAACGTCGGCGTACGCAATTAAGTGCGGCATGGAACCTATAAGATCTGCAGTGAATAAAGAAAACAAGATCGAGGAACCGATGGTGCCCTGTTGCCGTTTTTAATGTTAAAGACCGTAGTGGAAGTTACGTCACCATTTTTCACGACGAACTTTCTACCTGTTATCATGTCATAAACCATGTATAGCAATGGTTTACTTATGCCAAGCCTGACCAGCTTGAGGAAGAGGCCCTCCAACCAAACGGTGTCGAACGCCTTCTCCAAGTCAATCAGGCAGGCACCCGTGCACTGATTTTTGTTTTTATTCCATTGTAAGTCGGACACCAGTTTTGACGCGGCATTACTGGTATCATGCCCCGCTCGGAATCCGAACTGGTTGTCCGGTATGATTTTCTTTGCATCAGCCCATTGCTTCAGAATTTCAAAAACATTGCTTATGCAGGGAAGAAGACTGATCGACCGAAGATTTGTCGGAATGGACTTATCTTTGTCCCGTTTAGGGATCGGTTGAACAACAGCTGTTTTCCAGTGCGTGGGGTAATGTGCATTACCCAGCGCATCGTTGAACAAGGTTTTGTAAATTTGGACCGCTTCAGGGGGAAGATGGCGAAGCATGTTCGGTATTCCATCGATTCCCACTGACTTTTTCTTCTTCAGCAAGTGAAAGATACCCTGGAGATCTTCTTGAGAAATCAAGATGTGATTCCCATCATTGGCGACGGCCCTATGTGCGATGTTCTCGTCATTGAACCTGGTGAAAACTGGGTTCTCAGATCGCCATTGACTTATCTCCATGCGGAGATAGAAGTGGTTTAGCAGGGCTCAGTTCTCCAGATCGTGATTCGGCCTACTAACCTCGTTGACCGTATACACTCTCTGGAACACTGCACCAATAGCTTTAACCTTCCCCTGGGGATCTTCACCCACGAAGGGTCGATGCCAATTGAAGTCAGTAATTGTTCATTGTTTGTCGTCCTGGAAAGTCGAACGATCAAAATGTCGTTTTGATCTTTCCTCCGGAATATTTTATTTACATGCGGGAACATACCCGCGTTGTTGGATTTACAGCCCATTTTATTGGCCCAGTGCAAGCTTATAGCCAAGCTGTAATTAATTTTTATTATCCATTGGAAGTTTTTGATCTCCGACTTCAGTGACCTGACTTCCGCGTTTTGTGGATCTGTAAAATGTCTGTGCAAGAATTTGAGTCTTGACAGCAGTCTACTGTTGTGTATGTGAAGTGCATCGATGGTAGAATTTCGATAAACATCGCTGTCATCGACTTCTACTACCATCGGTATAGTCTTGTCCATTGTACGTTTAATTACGTCGTCCATTTGTATGAGGTACCTGTCGACCTCTTCGTTCGTCAGGTGTCTGTTTGTCGTAGGATTGATCCCACACGAACGTAGTTCTGTGGATAAAGTCCTGTAGAAGCGTGCCAAGCGGGTCTTATTGTAATTATAAGGGTGCGTCTGAACATATTCCTCCAGTTCTTCCACCTCGTTCGGGAGCTGAATAACTGCGAAGAGCCCGCAGTGGTCACTCTCGTACTCAACCGCGGTTAAACAGGATACGATGGCCTATCGGTAGCAAGCAGATCTAGCTTGAACTCAATACTGTGTTCTACCAACCATTTGTACAATGAGGTCCCCCTGTGGTTATGTACCACATAGTCTCGTATACTATGCACTAGGCTACTTCAGTGTTGCAAAAATCACTATCAGAACTTTGTGTGTTCTCGCGTTCTACTTTCGGGAAGGAGGAAAAAACGGAGAAAAATTAAAAGACCAACTCGATCTTTTTCTGATTTTTGGGATGAGCAGACCGCAAAGAATTGGGGAAGTAAGTAGTGATTTAATGCGAGAACTATATTACAATACTCAATCTTTAAAACGCCAAATAATGGATGCCGTTCCACATTTGAACACAGGACAATGATTAATCTTTGATAAGGTTATTTTTGTATGCTTCAGGAGGCTTGTAAATTTACTATTAGCACAAGGAAACATAAAAAAATGCTGTTGCAGTAACTTCCTATGGAATAGCTGCTACGCTTCACAATGGGGGACGAACGGCGCACTCTGTTCTTGAGGAAATGCCAGTTTTTAAAATTAGCAAAACCAGTGAGCGTGGACGAATATTGCAAGAGTGTAGACTGTTGGTTTGGGATGAATGTACGATGTCTCATAAAAGAGCAATCGAAGCAATAGATCGCACTATGAAAGATATTAAGAGCAACCAGAGTATTATGGGAGGAATGGTGGTACTTTAAGCTAACTTAAGACCCTGCCAGTGATTACTAAGGGCACACCGGCAGATGAAATAAATGCCTGTTTGAAAGCGTCTATATTATGGGTTTTGACTATAAATATGCGAGTTCAACCGCAAAATGATGCACAATCGGAGCTGCTCTTCTAAAAATCGGAGAAGATCGTATAGCGACAGACAGTAACAGCATGATTACACTTAGCCGTGAATTTTGTCAAATTGTCGATAATATAGATGATTTGATAATGTCTACCCCAATCTGCAAATAAATATGGGCAATCGAGAATGGTTTCGTGAAAGGGCAATTTTAGCGCCGACATATGAGACAGGGTGGCAGATAAACGAACAAATTATGTCATACGTGGAGGGGGATGTTGTCGATTATCTCTCGGATGAAAGAGGATGGAAATACAAAAAATTTAGTTTTATAAAATGTGTTAAGATAAGATATTTACAGTAAATCACGGTAGTTTGCAGTTAGTATGTATTGTATTGTAATATTCGGAAAATTAGTATCCTAAAAATGAAAAAGGCTACCCAAAGTAACTATTCCACGTAGACGAAGTAGAAGCGGTTAAAAGCTAGTATATATATATACATCATATATATATATCCGTACCATCAAAATATATATATTTATCTATGATATATTTGAATACCTGAGATTGCAGGTCATTCCGCCAACACCCTGGATCATCACATAAAGAACATATTCCTAAAAGAACAGTATGGCTGGATGAGAAAGCCGAGTGGAATTTTAACTGGTCACAATGCTTCCTCTATAGTGACGTGGATGCCCCTGCTGATATGATCACAAACATTTTCTGCTGGGTATGACATCCTTCATTCCTCATAGAGTGAAGATTATCAAGCACAAAGCAAACGCATGTTATGACTCGAGCTGTAAAGAGACTATCAGGATGAGAGAGTTGAATTTCCGGACAACCCTACTGAAGAAAATCGGAACAAGTTAAAATGGGCCAGATATTACTGCAATGCAATTACAAGACGTGTGAAGTTCTGTTTGGGCAAAAGTTGAGGCAAGAAGTGATGCAATGTCCCCAGGGTAGCAAAAACTACTGGTCATTTGTTAAAAAACATAAAGAATTCCGCCTCGTCTTCAATTCTCATGCTCATTTAGCATGACATCCCAGCTGTCAGCTCATTACACAAAGCTAATCTGCTTGCGGCCCATTTTGCAGCCAGCTCAACACTGCCAGATTCCAATATGTCTCTACCTGTACTTGAAAGCGTTGATTTCACCTTGAAGCGGACAAATCCACTTCCGCACTCGTACAGTTGCAAAAGTACTTAAAAATATCGACGTGCACAAATTCACTGGCCCGGATGGTATTTACCCCACACTTCTAAAGATGAGTTCTTCCAGCGAAGAACCATTGCGTAAGCTTTTCCTCTATCTCTACCTTCTCTCTACTCTACTCTTTAGGTGTCTTTCCGAGCAGATGGAAAATAGCATTTGTCTAGCGTCCCTAAAATATATAAACCTACATAGGTAGGAAGATAGGTAGGTGTGCGGGTGTCCTTACGATCTAGCGGCCGTGGCTCACTTAGACCAACAAGATGGGTCCATTGTGTCCTTAATAAGTAGAGCTCTATTACTACCATGAGACTTTCTTATCTGTTTACTTAAACCATCCTGCTTCATTTGAAAACCTCAGGAGGCTTTTCAGTTGTACACCGCACAGGTCTTCCAGCTCTGCAAAAAAGTATTTTTCCCGAGTACTTTTTTCTCTTCCTTGCTAGGGCTAGACATTCGCAAAGCAGACGTTGGATAGATTCTTTTTCTTCCTCAGCTCTGGAGCTCCTGCATAAGTCGTTGTGTGTCATGCGTGCCAGTGTCAGTGCATGTGGACAGAGTCCCGTAAGGACTCCAATTGGCTTTCGCACTTTTTTGCGACTAAAGCTGCTGCGGCTGCAGTAACGTTGATCTCAGGACAGGGCCCTTGCTATTGCACCAATATCTAGACTAAGGCGTCTAATAACGAGCTAAGCGGCTTGAGCGCGTAACGGATTGCCCGGGATTCTTCAAGCTCATATCTGTTCTCTATTTGCCCAGTATGCTCTGGCTCCCAACATAGGGTCACCGTATTCACCAAGGATATTTCCCTGACCCTCTGTCTACATAACTTGACAAGTTTTGATGGCAAGATGTCAGATGCTATGGCTTTTGTTGCCGCTTAGCTGTCGGAGAAAATAGAGATCGTTTTGTTTGTTTATGTTGCGATCTGTCAGCGCGAGTGCTACTTCGTGTATCGCAGCCACTTCCCGTTGGAAAACTCTGCAGTCCTCTTTTAATGCCAGGGATTTTTCGAAAAGGTCATTGAAGACCCCTGCTCCCGTAACCACACTCGTTCTTGAAACCTCGGTGTGGACAATTCCTCTTCGTTAGGTTAGGTTAGGTTGAGGTGGCTGACTACCGCTCATACGGACAGCAGACACACATAGGCCAAACATAGGCCCATTGTGTTACCACGCGGATCTTAGGCTACCTATTCCGCAAACCAATTTGTGATTTTGATAAAGCGAAGAAGAGGGTTAATTCTGATGCAGATCAGTTCAGCCAGATTAACAAATAAATGGGCCCCCAGAAGTCTGAATCTACGGGATGAGAGAGCACTGCAGCTACATAGCAAGTGTTCGATGGTTTCTTCCTCATCCTCGTCGATGCAGCTTCTACAGAAATCATTATATTTTAAGACCTTGTCTAGAGGCGTGAGTTCCGATGGCACAATGCCCTGTTAAAACGCCAATAAGAGATTTGTGGATTGGCTTTCTTAATCTGATTAAGTTAAGCGATCGCTTGGGATGGATCATAGGCCATAGTTGTTTGGTAATGACCATCCGCGGTTTGTTTCAGCAAGCCTTTCAAGCTTTAGTAGATGTTTTGTAGTAGCGATAGGCATGGAGGGTGGGTCTCCACCCGGAAAGAACACGGAGTTTGTGCCCTTTCTAGCGAGTTCGTCCGCTTCGCAATTCTCTGGAATGTCACAGTGTCCCGGCACCCACATAAGTTGGATGCTAAAGTACTTGGCCATCTCGTCAACAGATAGGCGGCAATTAAGGGATGTCTTGGGCATACCAGTTACTCCCCCCATTATTTCCGGTCTGGGAAACGCACGTGGAAGGTCTTTTCCGAAGCTAGTGTTGTTGGCAGGTAGTCCGTTTGGTTAGAGTGTTGTGCTGCTATCCAATATTTAAGAATGGAAGTGTGAACATATGGTGCATCCCTATATCCACCTCCTTGAGCCTTAGAGCCGATGAGGCTGCTCCCCTGCTGCAGAAAAGGGCGCGAGGATGAAGGAAAAGGATGGCTTCGAGTGCTGCCGTCGGTGTTGTTCTAAGACAACCTGTTATTCTTAGGCAGGCTGATCCATATACTTTAGTGAGTTGCCTTATGAGATATTTCTTCTCCAGCGCTTTCCACCATACCAGAGAACCGTATGTTAGGATAGGTCTTACAACCATGGTATATAGCCAAAGGCATGTTTGCACATATAAAGCGCCACATACGCCTTCTTTATACAGTCCTCCATGTCAGCATTCCTCTTTACATTCTGTCCAAGTAAGTTTGGAATCGAGTATGACCCCGATTTATCTTAGAACAGTTAAACTCAGGTATGACTCTTTTGTTGGTATAGAGCAGCAACTCCGTTTTATCCGGGTTGACAATCAGTCCCCGAGCTTGCGTCCAGCCACAATCTTTCTATAGGCCGTGACTTAGACGTTCTCTAATTGTTGAATGAAATTTTCCTGATACGAGGATGGCTACATCGTCCGCGTAAGCGACTACTGTAAGCCCTCCGTTGTCCAACGTTTTTATGATTTCGTCAACCACTCGGATCCAAAGTAGAGGAGGTGTCCCCTTGTGCACCTTCCTTGTACAGCACAGATCCTTGTACAGTGGATCGAACGGTCCACTCGCAGAGTCCCACATTTACTCCTGCTTTATGGAGATTCGTCTGATCGTTACATTATTGAACGTTCCCTCTATATCAAGGAACTCACTCAGGGTATATTCTTTCTGATATAGGGATTTCCCAACGGTGGATACTAATTGGTGAAGTGCGGTTTCCACGGACCTACCTTTCATGTAGACTTGTTGCGAAAGAGAGAGAGAAGACGCTATTACTTAGCTGATCCCTGACGCAGATGTCTATCAGACGTTCCAGAATTTTTTTTAATAAGAATGGGTCTATAGTCTTTGGAAGTAATTGACGTTCAGGGCGGTTCAGTGAATTCACATTCACTGCTTGAATTTTAAGGTTGCAGGCTGCCTGCGCAGCCATTATACCGATATTGCGTTTGGCTCTCCAAACAGCGTCGAATAGATAAGGTCTATTCGCGCTGCTTGTTCTTGTTACTGGCTCTGGAATTGGTTTTGGAGTTGAGCGATCTGCCTCTGGATAGAGAGCAGGATCGTCTGCACATCCAAGTTTGCTTCAGGTTGCCTGGCCACAGGGACCTGCGTAACTTTCGGCACTGTCTGATGAACCGGTCGCCCAGCCGATGCCACTTGGGCATAGGAGACTGCCGGTGTAACTTTGGTAGCTGGAGCACAGGGCACTGGCCTCGCTTCTACCATTTTTTCCTTACGTTTGGCCTCTATGATTTTCCTGATTTCTTGGACCTTAGGACATCCCCGATTGTTTGCAGGGTGTCCGCTAGTCTTACAGAGTATGCACGTCAGTTTGCTCCTGTCCTCAACTTTATCGGTCCCTAAAGGGCATTCCCCGCGATTGTGGGTTCCTGCACATTTGACACAGCGAGACTGCATATTGCAGTTCGCCGTGGTATGCCCAAACCTCTGACAACGAACACACTGGAGTGTGTTCTTTGTCTTTTTTATTGTTTCCCATGTAACAGACAGAGTGCCTAAATGGGTAATTTTTTTTAGGCTCTCTAGTTTGCTGTCTGGGGTGACCTGCACTAGGAAGAAAGGAAGTTTCCTATTCTCCCTTCTCGATGCCGCAGTGATGAAGGGCTTAACCCCTACGACCTGGACATCGTCGCTGCGCTTGGCGCAGAATAGCGAGGATCTCCTCGGGATCAGTGTCAGGATCCACGTCCTTGAGGAGCATGGTCTGCACCTTTTCCCTTTTTGGGGTGTAGGAGAAAAACTCGGCCTCCGACACCGCTAGCCTTTCTTTCACTACGTAATAGTCTGCCATTGATAAGCAATGGACAGAAACTCTCAACGGACCCTTATATTTAATAAAGTAGGACTGCTTAGTGACCAACTTACATAATATATCAACGTCCTTCGTCTCCAGTCCGAAGACGTTAATTGGCGGGCATCTCTCCGTTTTGGCTGGCTGCTGCTGCTGCTTCTTTGGCTGCTGCTGTTGTTGTTGCTGCTGCTTCTTTGGCTGCTGCTGTTGTTGTTTCTGCTGCTTTGGCGGCTGCTGTTGTTGTTGCTGCTGCTTTGGCTGCTGCTGTTGTTGTTGCTGCTGTTTTGGCTGCTGCTGTTGTTGTTGCTGTTGCTGCTGTTTTTGTAGCTGCTGTTGTTGTTGTGCAGCCTCTTTGGCTGCTCTCCTGGCCCTTAATTTAGTTTGAAGGGCTTGGATGTGGGCGTCCAGCTCCTCCCTCTCTCGCTGGCTCTTTTCCAGCTGCTCCCGGTCCTCTTCATCTTCGTCCTCCGATTCAGAGGACGTTAGATTGTGGAAGGGGTTCACTTTCCCGCTGTAGGAGAATCTCTCCTCCCCTTCAGTCGACTCGTATTCTACGTCGTCGACCATTCTGGATGTTGCTGCTGTTGTTGTCGCTGCAATTGTTGTTGTTGTTACTGCTGCTGTTTTGTTTGCGGCTTTAGCCGCTATTTTCCCGTCACCTGATCCAAGGCTGGACCGGCGCTTCACAAGGTTGGGCTGTGGTTGGAGCTTCTTCCTCCTCTTCTTTCTCCCCTCTTCTTGTATTGCATGGTGGCCTGATGTTCCAGCCACCGGTACAACATCACCCGATTTTTCGAGCTCGGGTCGCTCCACTGGCTCCATCTCACTTTATTTTCACACTTGGTGTCTTTATAATTAATTCAATTGAAAAAAAAAGATTTCACTTTTTCTTCGGGATTCGAACACGGCATCACGAAGTCACCGGCGAGCACTCTTTTTTTTTAACGTAATTTTATTCCATTTATTCTATTTTTACTTACTTGCTAGACAAAATTACTTAAAACTAGCTTAACTATCTTAAGAATTACAAATGTTCTTAATACTAACCTAGTGCGGGTAATCTAAGCTAATCGATACTTTCTAAATGTGCCTTTCGGCTTAATCTACGTTTTTTTTAGTCTTTATGACTATCTTTTATTACTTTTTTATTTGCCAAGAAAACTTGTGAAAAACTTGGCTAAACCTATCTACGTAAACTAACTTATTCTAACATAAAACATAATACTATCTTAACAATGTCCGTAACAGTACGGATACGTGCACCAGGGCGTATAGGCTGTGTATATGCCTAACATATATAATTTATACGCCGTGATTCATCTTTTTTTGTTTTTGTTTCATATATTGTTTATTTTTTTTTTTGGATTTTTTGTTTAATTATTTTTTTTGATTTTTTGTTTTTTATTTTTTTTTTTGGATTTGATATTTGTTTTATAATTTTTTTTTTCTCTTAAAATCTACCTTAGAAACTATGGTCAACTATCTGATCCTCTTGAAAAGCTAGCGGTGGCGGAGGCTGGTTTTGGTGTAATCACCAGTAAAATTGTCGTTCTTTGGCAGACTCTTTCCTATCTCGAGCGGGGGTCGCTCTACTGAACCGGAAGAGATCCTCGTGGGTGCGAACGACATCCAGTTCGCATTGAAGTCACCTATCCACTGTTCGGCGTACGACATGGAAGATGATAGGACATCCTTGTGGATCCTGTATAAGGCCACTTGTGTCTAGATAAAGGAATGCTTCGGAAGGAATAAAGCCGTTAAGGCGCACCCTTTCATGGTACATACTATTGGGGTAGTAAGCCCCAGAGATCAGACTGTTGGAAGAGGACATAGCTCGTGCAGTGCGCCTTCTGATCAGTTTAATGATAAACTTATCTACCCTTTTTACGTTTGCCTCGTTGTACACGACTTCGTTAGGATAGTACTCCTTGTACTCAGACTCGGGTGTGCGATACAGACGGAGACAGCTCCTAAGACACTGCCTCTCGAACACCCTCATCTTTTCCATCTGGGAAGGACTCACGTTGAACCACAATGGACAGCCGTACACCATAATTGGCAGAACTAGGGCCATGTAGCAGATTACCTTCACTCTGCTATCAAGTTGGCTGCTGAAAAACAACCTCCTTTCCGCAGCAAAGGCTTTTCTGGATTTCGTCAGAGCAATATCTATATGTTTGTCAAAAGATACAAATATACAGCAGATACATACGCTAACGGCCGACTATGCGGGTCAACTATGGCGAACTTACGCCAGTTTTGGCGCGTATCTCGCGTTGCCCTGTCCAATGGGGTCCGGAAGAGACTAGTTTCGCACTTCTGGAAGTTGATAAGCAACTTCCAGTCGTCGCAAAATCGCTGGATTTTCTCGAAGTCAGTCAGTACGAAGCGTCGGCGTACGCAATTAAGTGTGGCATGGAACCTATAAGATCTGCAGTGAACATAGAAAACAAGATCGGGGAACCGATGGCTCCCTGTTGCAGACCGTTTTTAATGTTAAAGACCGTAGTGGAAGTTACGTCACCATTTTTCACGACGAACTTTCTACCTGTTATCATGTCATAAACCATGTATAGCAATGGTTTACTTATGCCAAGCCTGACCAGCTTGAGGAAGAGGCCTTATCTTTGTCCCGTTTAGAGATCGGTTGAACAACAACTGTTTTCCAGTGCGTGGGGTAATGTGCATTACTCAGCGCATTGTTGAACAAGGTTGTGTAAATTTGGACCGCTTCGGGGGGAAGATGGCGAAGCACAATGTTCGGTATTCCATCAATTCCCACTGACTTTTTCTTCTTCAGCGAGTGGAAGATACCCTGGAGATCTTCTTGAGAAATCAAGACGTGATTCCCATCATTGGCGACGGCCCTATGTGCGATGTTCTCGTCATTGAACCTGATGAAACCTGGATTCTCTGATCGCTATTGACTTATCTCATTGCGGAGATAGAAGTGGTTTAGCAGGGCTCTGTTCTCTAGATCGTGATTCGGCCTACAAGCTTATAGCCAAACTATAGTTTATACGTATTAACTGTTGGAGGTTCTTGATCTCCGACTTCAATGCTCTGACTTCCGCATTTTGCGGATCTGTAAACCGCCTGTGCAAGAGTTTGAGTCTTGACAGCAGCCTACTTTTGTGTACGTGAAGTGCGTCGATGGTAGCATTTCGGTAAACATCGCTGTTGTCGATTTGAACTACCTTCGGAATTGTTTTGTCCATCGTACGTTTGACTACGTCGTCCATTTGTATGAGGTACCTGTCAACCTCTTCGTTCGTCAGGTTTCTGTTTGTCGACGGATTGATCCCACTCGAACGTAGTTCTGTGGATAAAGTCCTGGAGAAGCGTGGCCAGCGGGCCTTATTATAATTATAAGGGTGCCTCTGGACATACTCCTCCAGTCCTTCCACCTCTTTCGGGAGCTGAATAACAGCGAAGAGCCCGCAGTGATCACTCTCGTACTCAACAGCAGTTAGACAGTTCCGTGTGCGTCTTTCCACGTCTAGTATAGTCAGTCGTTTGTCTATCAACATCAGATCCAGATAGGACCCGCTTCTAGGATACGATGGCCTATCGGTTACAAGCAAATCTAGCTTGAAGTCAACATTGTGGTCTACCAACCAGTTATACAATGAGGTCCCCCTGTTGTTGTGCACCACGTTGCCCCACTCTATATGCCTCGAGTTCAAATCCCCGGCTGCGATATAGTAGTTATCTTCCGAGCTCAGTCGAAGGCTAGTGAAAAGAGTATCCAGCACTGAAATGAAATATTGGTTGATTCGTGACTTTTCAGTCGCATAGATACCGATCACATATAGCCGCTTACCATCCCGAAAGGGGATGCGTGCGATACACGTTTCTATGGCCTGGAATCTCCGCACTTCACCGCTTTAAACAACCTTATGACTAAGGCCTTTATTTATTAAGAGCGCGACTCCACCAGCTAGGTAGCTTCGATCTCTTCGAATGATATTGTAATTTTTGTACCTGAGTGCGTCAGGCTTAGCTTAGTTTCGCAAACCATCAACACATCAGGATTATGGGTCTGCAACAAGTTACCAAAATTTAATTGACGTTCAGGGCGGATCACTGAATTCATATTCACTGCTAGAATTTTAAGGTTGCAGGCTGCCTGCGCAGCCATTATACCGATGTTGCGTTAGGCTCTCCAAACAGCATCGAATAGATGAGGTCTATTTGCGCTGCTTGTTCTTGTAACTGGTCTGGAATTGGTTTTGGAGTTGAGTGATCTGCCTCTGGATAGAGAGCAGCATCGTCTGTACATCCAAATTTGCTTCTGATTGCCTGGCCACAGGGACCTGGGTAACCTTCGGCACTGTCTGTTGAACCGGTGGCCCAGCCGATGCCACTTGGGCATAGGTGACTGCCGGTGTAACAGTGGTAGCTGGAGCACGGGGCACTGGCCTCGCTTCTACCATTTTTCCTTTACGTTTGGCCTCTATGCTTTTCCTGATTTCTTGGACCTTAGGACATCCCCGATAGTTAGCAGGCTGCCCGCTGGTCTTACAGAGCACGCACGTCTGTTTGCTCCTGTCCTCAACTTTATCGGTCCCTAAAGGACATTCCCCGCGATTGTGGGTTCCTGCGCGGAATGCTTAAAGCACCTATGTGTTTCTTAATACCTGAATAATAATTTATTGATCCCCTACGGCTGGTGGGCAGAGATAATGGATGATAGAGATATCCAACTTCGGCCATTTTTACCCCTAGCCCACAACGAAGATTTAGTGGTAATCCCTTGTATTTCACTTATACATTTATAACGCTCGTCAATTCACCACAATATGGCGGCCGATTCGTGAATTTTGTGGGAAAAAGCGGCAGATTCATGAATTTAGTGGGAATCCATGTACTTTCCATGTAACGTACATGGGTATGTTGTTCGGAGGGTGTTCAAAAGTTGTCTAGTATTTCTAAGGGAATTTTCTTACATTGTTATATGGACTTTCGTGAATAAAATTGTATTGCAATGTCCATTTAACTGGAACTATTTGACCTTAAATTAATTCTTAAGTGTATATATAGCCTATTCATAAACCATACCTGACAAATTAACTAAAAGAATGAACCCCGCTTTATACGCTTAAATCATGAATTCTGAAAAACTCAAGAATTCAATTTAAACAATTTGATAATAACAATGGCAAGGTATTGCAACTTTTACTAATGCTAAAAAATGGTTGTCAAAACATCTTATTTGTGATTCACGCTTCAATAATATTTTTATTATTGATTAACTGAACGTGTGAATGTATTATTAATTTTTATTCATATGAAAAAATTTACACTATGTTGTGCATTCATTAATTATGTCCAAGTATTTTGAGATTGTAAATTGCCGAAAGTTTTAATGAATCGACTTCATGAACATAAGCTTTCTTCGTTCGTTTACCCCTCCATACTGTGTTGAAAATTGATCACCAAAATTTGAAAAAACGTTCAAATAACGAGCGAATTTTCAAATAAGAACTCTAATTCACCCCATTACTAAGGTGGGGAAGGGTATCAGCTGTCTCCACAGCTGTTCTCAAGAGCTCACACGTATTCACAGACAGGGGACAAAAAGCGTATAAAAAACGCTGTCAGATGAAATCAAGGGGCAAGGGAGGTAGAAGTTGGATATCTCTATTATAGGTTATCTCTGCTGGTGGGGGGGAAGTCAACTTACTAGACAGGATTTTGTATGGAACTGAACTTTATTTGTGCATATCATATGTGCTTATTCTACATCTACGAAAAATGTGCACTAGAGTAATAGTGGAAATATGAGTTGAATATGTGCAGTTGTGTGCTGTGAGCTGTGTGCTGTGTGTTGTGTGCTGTTTGTTGAGTGCTGTGTGAGATATGAGTTGAGGTCATATATC
This sequence comes from Eristalis intricaria, assembly GCA_964034865.1. NCBI lineage: Eukaryota > Metazoa > Arthropoda > Insecta > Diptera > Syrphidae > Eristalis > Eristalis intricaria. Next base: position 77,176,184 of record OZ035876.1, read on the forward strand.
ATCTGTTGTGATCACAACATGCTGGGGCCGCCTAGATCATAAAGTGGTCGTCGGTGAATATTGATGACGCGACTGGTTCACTTCGTCGCCTACGTGGTGCTGGATTAGGGGTGGTCAAGATTTTGATGTTGGCTGACTTCCTGTTCCTACGCCTTTTCAGTACAACAAAGCATAATGCGATTGCAATGACAAGTTTTATTGCTCCGCTTAATGAATACTGTTGAATCTTGTGGCTTTGAATTTGGTTGGATAATACTTCTTGACTTTTTTGGAGAGCGATCTCATGTTGTAATCTTGCGATCTTGTGTGAAATTTGTGTTCCTACAACAGGTGGTTGTTCATCAGATATGTTTGGCAGTGGTAAATATGATGACATTATCCTCGTTGTTACTGACTGCCTTCCAAAAATTACCTTGCTGGATTGAAGAATCCTGCAGTTTGGTTGCAACTGCAATATTCCAGTTGTCATCAATTGAGCTGTCGAAGATAATTGGCCAAATGCTATGTCTACATTGACCGCGCTTGGTGTACTGTATATCCAAGTATTTGTGTGGTGCATCTGTACCCAATATAATTGGGGACTAACGCTTTGAACGACGCAGGATAGTGGAATCGCTTTTGCATGTCTTAAGAGCCCCATTTCAGAGGAACTAGTTGTCGACTGAGTAAGATACAGAGGATGTTTCATGTCACACCAGAATGTTCTGTCGATCGCTTCTTACACATCGAAAATGACATTTCGTTCAGAGGGTGGAAGTGGTCGCCTGCAATATTGACTATCAAATAGTCTGATGATGGTACAATGAACGCAAAATTTTTTCCTCGCCAAGCTGGTACCGAAAGAAGTTTGTACATCTTGAACTCTTCATTATACAAAAGTGGCAGCATTACTTCGATGATAACATTTTTGTCCGTTACTCGTGCTCTTGGTTGTAATGTCTTGTATAGTTGAATTATTGACTCGTGATTCCCGTCTCCCGGTATCATCATGCTTCTTAGTATATTGTTGTGCGATTGCCATGGTGCGTTGCCAGCAAGATGTCTAATAAGGTATTTTGCGTGTTGTAGAAGATTATCATAGTTAACATTGCAGGGAAAGCTGTTGATATAAACATCTGAAAGGCGTGTTCATTGTCCCTTTGAGTTTGTAATCTTCTTCTTTGAAATAATTTTATACAGTATGCTCATCTGGTTTTGAGTTGCCGCACGATCTTCCTTAAAGAGATTGATGGTGGAATCTATTATGCTAGTTTGATTCCTTAATAGATTAAGCAGATGGTTGTCATTTTCTGTGATATCTGCTATTGTCTGCTCATATTGAATAGCAAAGTTTTGATCCAGAATGCCAAACAATTTGTTGCTAATTGTTCCGACGAAATCGAAGGGTGATCGCTTCATTCTTTGTGGTGATTCATTGTTCGCGTGACTCTATTTGTTGTAGTTGTCGATCAAATAAATGTAGGCTGCTATCACAAAGCAAAGTGTTCGACTCTGACAAATTTGTGTTCAAGCAAATGTCCCTCATATGTCTTATGCATTTTCGGTACTTATATACATCTGCCCAATAGTTGGTCAGATTGAAGAACCCTATGGTTTTCCACAAACCAACAACCATATTTGCATGTCCAATATCTTCAAAATATATTCCTAGAGTTGTTTCAAATCTTGTAATTTTATAGTTTTCGCTCATGTGTTGACCAGATATAATGTCTATGGTCAATGCTAATATGCACATCCAAAGAAGTGACTTAAAACTCATTCTTCCCAATAAAACGGCAGGTTTATTTTTCGGGTCTGAAGAACTTGTTTTGATTGTAGTGGACGTTATTGGTTCGGTATCATTTTCAATGGGCAGGGGGCACAGTTTTGCTATCGGCCTTTTCGCTAGTCTTTTGTTGCAATATAAATTGACTGCACGTACTTGTCCATCTACTCCAGGATGTATTTCTGTGACCCTTCCCATGTTCCACTTGGTGGGGGGTAAGCGATCATCCTTAACTAACACTATGTCCCCAATGGCGACATTCGTTTCTCTTTGCTTCCATTTGCATCGGTGTTGTAGCTGTGTTAGATATTCTGAAGACCAAGTTTGCCAGAAGTCTTGGACCATCTTTTGAGTAAACAACCATCGGGATCGATATGTCTTAACTTGATCTAGTTTGCGATCTGGTGATGCATTTAGTGCTGATCCAATAAAGAAGTGTCCAGGAGTTAGAATCTGATCATCATCAATATCGTTACTTATATTGGTCAATGGACATGAATTCAAACAAGCTTCTATTTGTGTAAGTGTTGTTGTCAATTCTTCAAAGGTAAGCGTAGTATCACCACTAACTCGTTTTAAGTGATATTTCATCGATTTTACCCCAGCTTCCCATAAGCCTCCGAAGTGGGGGGCAGCTGGAGGGATGAAGTTCCATTGGATACCATCCAAAAGTAATTTGTCTGCCACTTCGTTTTTGAGCTGCTTTGTAACAAGTTGATTAATATGTTGTAAGTCCTTGTTAGCTCCTACGAATGTTGTTCCACAGTCACTATAGAAATTGGAGCAAAGACTCCTTCTGGACACGAATCTTTTCACAGCTGCCAGGAATGCTTCTGATGTCAGATCACTAACAAGTTCAAGATGAATTGCCTTGGTTGCAAAACAAACGAAAACTGCCACATAGCACTTTGTAGACCGAAATCCTCTGCCTTTTGATACTCGTACTTGAAAAGGCCCGGCATAGTCCACTCCAGTGTGAGTAAACGGCCTCGATGGTGATACTCTTGCTGATGGGAACATTCCCATTATCTGATGCTTTGCTGATATTTTGAATCGTTGACATCTGACACAGTTATGTACAATTTTTCGCACCAACCGTTTTGCATGGGGAATCCAATAGGATTGCCTTATTGTCGCCAAAGTAAGTTTAAGTCCCCCATGAAGCGTCTTCTTATGAATGTTCTCTACCACTAACTTAGTGAAGTTGTCGTTATATGGTAGAATGTAGGGATGTCGTTGAATTTGTGGTACGTTTGCCCTTTCGATGCGTCCCCCCACAGTTAAGATTTCTTCATCGTTTAGTTGTGGATCCAATGACAATAGCTTGCTACTTTTGGGAATTGTGACCCCATACGACAGACACCTCACTTCATTCGAAAACTCCTTTTTTTTAACTATACGGATTATGTGTTTTCTCGCGACTTCAACTTCATCTTGCTGCTGCCGGAGTTTTAAGGTTGAACATAAACCGTTTACAATAGGCTTATGTTTTGATTAGCTTAGTGTAGGAGGAAAATCTTTGAAATATGTTACATCCTTCTACCGTCAATGTTAACACCATTGGTGTGTCAGTAGAAACTCCTGATAAGAGATTCGGTTCTGGTTGTATAGGCCATACTTACTCTTCGTCTTGCAGCCATCTTGGTCCATTAAACCATAATGTATGATTTTTTTAATTGGTTAGGCGTCAAACCTCTGGACGCACAGTCAGCAGGATTTTCTGCAGATCTAATATGCCTCCACGCATTTGGATCTATGGCTTCGCGTATTTTGGCTACTCTATTTGCTATGAACGCCATTTTACTCGTGGGATTACCTTTTATCCAAGCAAGCACAATAGTGGAGTCAGTCCATGCAGTCGCTTTATCTATCTGTAATCCAAATGTTTGCTGTACTTCATTCAACAGCCTGGAGAGAAGATGTGCTCCACATAATTCTAGTTTATTGTTAATTTCTCCTTTATCAGTGCAACTCGTGTCTTTGATGTCAGCAGTTTGGTTACATATCCCGTGTTATTGTGCACTCTTGAGTAGATCACTGCTGCATAAGCACCGTCTGATGCATCACAAAACCCGTGCAAGTCAAATTGTTGGGACCCGGATGTGTTCATCCATCTAGGAATTGTGATCAACTCTGCATCAGGAAGTTCGGTTTTAAATCGAGTCCAAGATCGTTGTAGTTCTGCAGTGAGTGGATCATCCCAATCGAGGGTAGCCTTCGATATAAGTTGCGAAAGGCGTGCAATTTCGGAGAGTGTGACTCGTTTGGTTGATGGCTTGTCAGTCTTCGTATGTTGGTCTATGTTCACTTTGAAATGAAACGTGTCGGATGTTGGGCTCCAAATGATGCCTAGTGTTTTTATGGTGTCTTCTTTATTAAAGGTAATGACTGATTGACAATGAGTTCCCGAAATCATATCAAGCATATCCGTATGGTTTGCTGCCCATTTTCGGAGATGGAAACCGCCACTTTTCATTAAGCTTATCAGTTGTTGCTGTGCGTCCTGGCATTCGTCTAAGGTGTCCCCTCCAGACATAAGATCGTCAACGTAGAAATCTCTTCTGATGATATTTGCGGCAATTGGATAGTTTTGTTGCTCATCAGATGCTAACTGGTGAAGTGTTTTAACGGCTAAGTATGGCGCGAAAGCTGTCCCATATGTCACAGTGGTAAGCTTATAACCTTTTATTTCTTCTTATGTTGAGTTTCTCCATACTATTTGTTGAAGGTTTTGGTATTTCTCATTTATTTTAATTTGACGGTACATTTTTTCGATGTCCGCTGTGTATACGTACTGATGTCTTCGCCAACGCATAATGATGGTGGTTAGATCATCCTGTAGTCTTGGGCCCACTAGCATTAGTCGGTTAAGACTGATCCCGGTTGATGTTTTAGATGATGCATCGAACACCACACGTAATTTTGTGGTAGTACTGTCAGGCTTATATACTGGGTGATGCGGCAAATAGTAAGCTCTCTCTGCTTGCTTATCACTGTATGAAATTTCAACCATGTGGCCCAGATGTATAAATTCGTTTATGAATTTGGTATATTCCAGATGCAAGCGACTGTCTGTTTTTAATCTTTTTTCTAGTTGCGGTAGTCTTGCAACCGTTCGATCTATCAAATGATTCAGCATCACGAACATAGATTTCTGCGTACATTTGTTCACAGTCCAAGTCTTTCTCAGTTGATAGTCTAGATTCTGGAATTTGTTCTTGTTCCCAGAATTGTTTAACTTGGTTCTCCAAAGTAGTTTGCGCAACCATTCCAATAATTTTTACATTTGCATTCTTAAGAGATGTTTTTCCCGTGATAAGCCATCCAAAATGTGACCTTTGCGCTATAGGGGAACCCTTAGGGCCCCTCTTTATACCATTTAGTATGATATCTCCGTAAACGTCTGCACCAAGAATCATGTCAATAGAACCGGGTGTGTAAAAGGTTGGATCGGCCAGCAAAAGTTGTTTCATCTCACTAGGAACTCCACTGAAGTCATTCTTGTCCGGTGTCAATCTGGTGAGAGTTGTTAACACAAGTGCGGGAACCAGCAATTTGAAGTCTGACTCGAATCTTGGTTCTAGTATCAGTTCAACCTTGCTGCGCGCCGTACCAGCATTAGTAGCTCCTAACCCGCTGATCTCGGTGCGTATTTTTTCCTTCGGTAGACGCAGTGATTGGGCTGCTTCTTCAGTTATAAGGGTGGCCTGGGATCCTGGGTCAATTAAAGCTCTTAACATTCTGCGATGACCATCCATGTTGGTCGCCATGACCATTGCTGTGGCGAGGAGTACACCTTGGTTTTGATACCCATAATTTGATTGTATTCCTTGTAATTGAGATTGATCGGGTTGCCTCCTTGTCATGTAGATATCTTGGTGAAGTAGAGTATGATGTTTTCTATTACACTGCTTGCATGTTCGCAAACTAGTGCAAGTACTCTTTCTGTCATGCCTAAGACAGTTCATACAAAGCTTTGCTTGTTTTACTTGCTCACAACGTTCTTTAGGAGCCCCGTTCATGAACTTATTACATGAATAAATGTTATGGTCAGTTTTGCAAAATATACACTTAGCTAGGGTTGCTAAATAATAATTGCGTACCGTAACCTTTGGTTCTTCTTTGTAATGCTTCTGGCGCGATGAACCTAGTACTTCCAAGGCTTGATATCTCCTCTGTAGGAAATCGTATAACTTTGGAAGGGAGGGCAACTTGTTTGGCTGTTCTAATCCTTGCTCGAAAAGGTTCCTGCTCTCTTGATCTAATGCCTTTGTAACTAAACAGACAATGACTGGGCCCCACGACGATGTGTCAAAACCCATGTTTTTTTATTGCCGATAGTCCTTCCTTTGTTGCATCCAGTAGTGACTTTATTGAATTTGCCGTTGATTGATTTCCCTGATGACCGGCCTTCAGCATTTTTTTCATATGCATTCCAAAGATTTTTCTTTCGTTATTGTATCTAGCCTTTAAGGTCTCCCAGGCGCAGTTATAGTTTGCACTTGAGATTGTTAAGTGCTGTATTAATTGCATTGGTTCACCTTCCAAATGTGTTTTTAGGTATTCCATTTTTTCGGTCGCACCTAATGTTGCTTTGTTGTGAATAATCGTTGTGAATATATCACAAAACGATTGCCATTCTAAGTAATTTCCTTTAAAGACAGTAATCTTTAATTGTGGAAGCCGAACCTCTGTGGTTGCCTGTACTTGTTTCTTTTTATTCATTTCTGACATTCTTGATGCCATCTGAAGAAGAAAGTTGTTAACATCGCCCTCGACTTCTTCGTAACGCCGTAACGTACCGTTGAATTTGATCGCTGTTTTCCGTAGGTGTTGCGGCAAGCTTACCACTAACTGTAGGTACTGTAGGTACTGTAGGTTTTCCAAATCACGTTTTAAATTTTCGTACAGCGTTTTCACTAGTTGGTACGTATTTCCTTGTATGTAGTGCGTCTCATCCTTCACCACCGCACTAAATTTTTCATGATTTTCTTGAAATTCTGTCCAAATTTCTTCAATGTTTTTAAAACGCTCTTCCTTATAGCGTTGGTTTTCCTTGAAGCACTATCATTACCCAATTTGATTTTTGTTTTTTCGAATTCCAATGCTAATTCCTTTTGTCTTAAGACAATTTCTACTGTTTCGTATTCTTCCATACTTAATTTTGTTAATGATGTTGTACTCGTAGATATGTATTTATGATTGATTCACTACCAGTGTTTAGTAGCCCTGGTTACGCTATCACTTCCAGTGTGAGCTCTGGATACGCTGTCACTTCCAGTGTGAGCCCTGGATACGCTGTTTAGGTTGCCGTTCTTTGCTCGAAGGACCAATGAATGCTTAAAGCACCAATGTGTTTCTTAATACCTGAATAATAATTTATTGACCCCTTACCGCTGGTGGGGGAAGTCAACTTACTAGACAGGATTTTGTATGGAACTGAACTTTATTTGTGCATATCATTACTTATATAGTATAAATGTGCTTATTCTACATTTTCATTTTTTCTTATGTTACAAGATATGTAATTTTTTTGAGGTGAGTACAGGTGAACGAAAAATGTGCACTAGAGTAATAGTGGAAATATGAGTTGAATATGTGCAGTTGTGTGCTGTGAGCTGTGTGTTGTGTGCTGTGTGTTGAGTGCTGTGTGAGATATGAGTTGGCGTCATATATCATCTGTCGTGATCACAACATGCGCATTTGACGCAGCGAGACTGCATATTGCAGTTCGCCGCGGCATGCCCAAACCTCTGACAACGAGCACACTGGAGTGTGTTCTTTGTCTTTTTTATTGTTTCCCATGTAACAGACAGAGTGCCTAAATGGGTAATTTCCTTTAGGCTCTCTAGTTTCTGTCTGGGGTGACCTGAACTAGGAAGAACGGAAGTTCCCTATTCTCCCTTTTCGATTAAGGCGAGCAATCTACCGAGAAGCTACCGATTGTTATTTTATTTTGGCGCTAATGTCCGCACTTAATATTTTATTATTTCCGCACTAAGTCGAAACACGTCTGCACTGCGTGGAGGTCTGTGAACGACTTGTTACATGTTGTTATTGTAATCGGACAATTTGGCCTTGTACCAACCAATTTCGACTGTGTCCGGGGGTTGAAAGGCGCCAAATGTAAATAGCATAAGACCGGTTGGTATGTGAACTGACTCGATGGTTTTGGTGAATTTCTAAACGTCTCTGACGTTTTGCGACTTCATTTCAGAAACGATTTCTGTGATGGGAACGTTAAAGAGCCAAGGAGCGTAAACTATGCCTTTTGAGGCATTAAGCTGATCGTTTTTTTAGACACGAATTTATCAGCAATTTTTTGGTTCTTAGTTAGAATTAGGATTTTACTATCTCTAATCTGAGAAATTTGCTCGTATTCCGTGCTAATTGCGTCGATAGCTTTTCTAAGAGCTTAAATGCTAATAGACGTAAGGGGTTGTTTTTTATTCGCTAGCGAAATGACAATGAAACATGGATTGTTAGAGGATGCTTTTTGGGAATTCGGGGAAATCATCAAATAATGAGTTGGTTTTTTGCACTTGGTTCCGATAGCGAGACTTCAGAAAGCCCGCCAAAATGGTTCCCCGGTTTCAATTTCGGCCCTGATGCCATGTTGTTATTGTAGACGGACACTGCACACGCATTGTGTTAGGGCCCGCGAAAGAAAAGCAAATAAAGATGTTGTTTACTTTGAATTAAACGGTGCTTAGCGAGATAAGAAAATAAGCGCAGCGAGAGCAGTCGATTCTACAAAGAGATGCGTGTAGCACAAGAGTTAGTTGGTGACTGTGATTGGAGAAAATAATTTCTCGTAGGTTAATGTGGTTCATAGAAAGGAACAATATAATCTGTTTAAACCAAGTTGCCTTCAAACACGGCCTAAGTACCACAGATTCCTTACTCTATATTGAAGATGTAAGTTCTGGTCGCTTCGTCCCACATATATTTCGTTCTTTGGCATCTTTTTATTTAAGGCCATCTTTTTTCTTCTAGAGCGTTGTGTACTGTGATACTGTGAGTAAGTGGGTTGAGGCAGCATTCAAATTCTATATTTTCGCTTCGATATTTTTAGCAAATTTATTGATATGAGGGTCGATAGTAATTTCATGACTAGATTCATTTCTATCCTTTGACGGATGGACCAGCAAAAAGGGATTATTATTTTTGACTGCTTGAGGAGACGTAATTCTGAGTCCCACCAGGGGACGAAACGTATGGATGGGCGCTGTAGATGGGATGTTTATATTGGGGGCATCTCTGCAGACTTTTAATAAAATAGCAGCTTCTTTATTAATATATAGGCTTTGTGCCTTTGCTGCGAGCTTTTGGGAGGTACAATATTGTACTTTTGTCCAGTTTGCATGATCAGTTTTAAATTTTGAGAGGAGAGGTGTACGGCATGTGGTTGGAGTATTTTTAATCATAGGTTAGGTTAGGTAGGGGACTGCTAGTGCGTTCACCAGCACACTTAGATATTGGTCTATTGTGATACCCCTAGTCAGATTACTACCACTGATTGACTACTCCAGTGATAGTGCCGTTAATTTGATCCCAACGGCAAATGGTAAATGGACCAGATTTGAAAACCAGATAAAAGCTTATTAACTTTGCTTTCACTGGCATTCGAACCGGGGACCCCGCTAACCAGGGCAGGCACTCTACCAACTGCGCCATCCAGTCGTTATATTTTTAATCTTGGTGATAATAGGATAGTGGTCATTGTTGTGCAGGTCATCAATAAGACACCAAGACGTTTTAGTGTAAATGGAGTTGGAGCAACATGATATATCGACAGTAGTGTACGTTTTGAAAGTTGAAAAGTGGGTGGGAGTTCCATCATTTAAAACAACCAAGCTGTACTTAAGATTAAAGTCTTCCCATGTTACTCAATTGTGGTTGCTTTAATATCTCCTGTAATTAGAACTGGTTTTGGTGCTTGTGAAAGATATTATAAGATTGTTCTTGGGGAATTGTAATGCACAAGATGGTAAGATTAAAGCAGGTGCTTATGCGAATAGCTGAGACGGATGTATTGGATAACATGTTTAGTGTATTATGGGGTATGTATATGATTTTTTATAAGCATTGTTATACTTTGTTTAGAGGTAGATATGTGGTGGAGATTGTGTCAGTACGCTATATAGCCCTTTGTAGAAACTGATTTTGATCCTGAACCATAGTGGAGAGAGATTATGTCGGGTGAGCAAATTTTGATGAGTAGATTAAGCTCATCATATTTGTTTACATACCCTTTAATATTCCATTGAAGGGTAATAAACTGTTTATCTGATGGATATGATTTATTGTCAATATATTACGAAGTATATTTAAATAAATCATAGTTTGAGGGATGGGTAGTGTTTAAATTTGCTGTGTTCCTGATGTGGTTCTGTATTTTGTATGCCTGTTTGGATTTGTGTATATTTTGTTGTAGTAGTATTTTGGTTTAAAAAGGGTTCTATTGGTCAGACTCCGGGTGGCCCCGGTTTGGAGGGAAGGAAACCACCGGGAGTCTGATCAGCAGGGCCATCGCTACGCAGAATGAGAGAACATTTTTTGTGTTGATTCATTATCTTGAGTTGGTTTTACATAGTATTTGTTTTGTTAAATGAGAGAGAGAGTGAGGTTAGTTATGGGTGATCTTGTTGATCTTGAGAGTTAGATTGGTTAGGTGTGGTGGGTGGATTAGATATGCTATTGTATGCTTGGAGGGTATCTATGTTGTTTGGAATTGTATTGCGTGGGTTATCAGCAGAAGTGGTGGAGATAAACTTATTATTACTAAAAATATAAGTACTTGTAATGTCTTTTTTTGATGAGTTAATCGTACTCTGGTTTTCGGAGGGTTGGTTGGTGGGGGTCTGTGTGTCTTTTGCCGATATGGGGTGTTCTTCTTCGCAGTTATCACTTGAACATAGCTGACCCCTGAACATAGGAAAGCTTGCATGAAACACAAATTTGAGTTCTATTGCAGTGGTTTTGGGTGTGTCCAGAGGGTGCCAGGTTCAAATCCCCAATTTACCAACTTACATAATTTACGGTCACTGACAATGCTCAAAGAGTATTCCTGTCTAGAAAAAGCTTCTTAACTTTGCCATTTGGAATCGGCATAAAACTGTAGGTCCCTTCCACTCGTGAACGAATAATAGCACGCACAACACGAGTGGTTGCTGAGAAGCTAGGCCCAGGTTCGCCTCGGACTGTCGCGCCTATTATCATTATTATTATTAATATTATTCTTGGAGAGAATGAATGAAAAAACACGTCTGTTTATGTTGAAAGATCTAAAGAGAGTGAAATTTTTTTTCAGTTAAAAAAGACATAAAGGAAAAGAAAGATACGAATGATAATAAGTAGGAAGAAAGAATAAAAGGAACCCGTGTTGCCACTTTATAATTTTTAGTATGTGACAACAATTATTATTATTATTATTATTATTATATATATAGGGTTGGGGAAATATTGGGAGACTTTCACGTTGTACCAACCAATACTGAGAGATGTATGTGGTTGAAATAAGTATAAGAACGTAAACAACATGAGTCCAGTAGTTCTCACATTGTTGTCTTCCATTTTTTTTAAATTTGTAGATGTCTATTACCCCTAGTGGTTTCCACTCTAACGAGTTCCTCCTCCGATATGTTAATTAAATAAGGGGTGTAAATAATGCCTTTGCAGGAGTTTAAGTTGGGATGTAATTTCACAGAAATTGGGCAGAGCTTTGAGAGGGTATTTTTAGAAAGAAAAATTTCAGCAGCTTTTGAAGTTAGGATGAGTACGTTACGTAGTATCTCGTAGCAATGATATTTTCTCATAAGATGAGCTAATGGCATCGATTGCTTTCTTCACAAGTAATATATAGTGTGATTATTTTTTTCGGCGAGAGGGGTTGGGATAATTTTTCTTTTAATTTGTCTAATGTCTGGAGGATCAGCGTTAAGGGAGAGAGAGAACCGAAAACCGAAAATTGAAACACTATCGCACTTACTTACTCGCACAATATTACGTTCCGGTAAAAAAAAAGAAATAGCCTAAAGCTTTATCGCTCTGGCTTTACAGCTAACTTATAATTTTAATTTTTGTTAGCCTTAATTATATGTTAGTTTTTTTAAGTAAATGAATAAATAAATAAAAATAAAGAAAAGAGATAGATATATGATGAGAGAATAGAAAAGCTAAACATGGAAAAACCGCTGTTTGGAAATGTCACTGCCAAGGCAGAAACTTAATCACGTGTCCTTACGGTTTACTTTTTTAAATAAATGAATAAATAAATAAGAATAAAGAAAGTAGATAGATATATGATGAGAGAATAGAAAAGCTAAACATGAAAAAACAGCTGGTTGGAAATGTCACTACCAAGGCAGAAACTCAGCTAAAGTTAAATATTTTCTTGACATATTTTCATTACGCAAATTAGACCACCTCTTACCAACTTTTTTAGGTCTTAAATGTGGACAAATTTTGCTTCACAATCTATGTATTATGAGCAAATGATCATTTTCACATTGGAAATCAACCAAGTCAATGCAGAGTTGATCGAAAAGACCCAAAAGTAATGACGCTTTTATGGTACCAGCAATTTTTGGTTTTTATAAAAATTGGTGTGAATACTTCAAATTATTCTTAAATAAACACATTATTAGTGCAATTTCAGCATAGATCATTAAAGGTCTTTGTTATTGACTTCCAAAGACTGCGTTGCGGAAACGCAACGGTGGCCTAAAACGGGTTAATTCTGTTTTTAATTTGACATTCGTGTCCGGTGGATTTTTTGCGATGTCGGACACTTGGCGCAGAGTGCGGGGGGAGGAGGGGGGTCGAGGGCAGTGATGGTGGTATACAATTTCGACAAATCGGATGCTATTTTGTTAACGTGCAAGAGGCCATCATTTTGCGCAAACCATAGCTCAGGATCTGATGTCATGAATGGCGGAAGTCTCAAGATGCTCATTGCTCCAACTTGAGATTCCGCTAAGATGCAGTTATGGATATGTTCGGTTTTTGACCATCACAAAGTTGATCATCAAATAGTTGATGTTTTTGTCGGTTTAAAAATGATGACAGTTAAAATTGTCACTAACACTTTATTTTTACTTTTTAAGTCGGGGTCACCAATGTGGGTATTCTCTTTGATATCACAAAATTTAATGAATTTTATTTCACAAAAAGGAACGCTCGAAGTTTACAGTTTTTAAAAAATGTCGGGAAAGGGAATAATAATTTCGTACCCGGCTTTGCCCGGGTTTGTTTCTTCAACCGGTACTTTACCTGCATTATTACCGCACTTTTTTATTTAAAACAATAATAAGACTGCTCGAACCAGAACTCAGAGAAAAATTTGAATTTTCTTTTGTCATTGATTCCTATCCCAATCTCTCATTCACATCCCTACTCATAATAAGTACAATTCGTTGACTGTGTGAATACATGTTGAAGTTTGAATTATCAATGTGTGCTGCAGCAAAACGGACGGAAATAACGGTTTTTTCTCAACCATTTACACACAACGTGGAGGGATATCAAGCGATTCATAAAAAATAAGTTCTTGGAAATCCCATCTATGTACCTGCGCGCATTGTTCACTTGTTGTGCAAATTGAAGTCAAACTTCATGAACCATGAAAAAAATTCACCTATCTTGTAACACATTATGTAATTAGTCTAGCTCTGAAATTTTATCTAAATCGGCTAATCCGTTCAGAAGTTCAATATTCACAATTTCAGCAAAATTGAATGATTTGTGTGTAGCTGTGTATATGTACATGCATAGATAGTTTGGGTATGACAAAATAAGAAAAGTGCGAAAATGTTTATTGTTTCCTTTTCGTTTGGTGACTCAGGCCGTCGTTCGTATATGTTCGATTGAGACGCAGAAAAAAATGAATGGTTGCACCAAAGCAAAATATGAAAAATGTGTGTGTATATCCACACACTGGGGGATGGTTGATATCCACGACTACGCAACTTGAAATGGTTTCATACCGGATTGATGCAACCACCCTTACTTTGAGAATTTTATTCCCGTTTGAAAAGTGCTCGCAACTAACCGAACCGTATGTCGTACCGACTTAAAAATTGTCACATTCAGCATCTAAATTTTAGAATATTTGTTGAAAACTGCAGAGTTCTGCGACGTGTAGTTTTGGAGCCTTTGTCGGTCAGACACACAAACTTTCTGCTTTATAGTTAAAATGAATGTGTAATGATTGGTACTGCTGATTAGTTGTCGTTATTTTCTAGGTTAGTTAGCGTGGCTGCTGATTACTGATCTACTATAGATACTTAATTTTTTTCGATTTTTTCCTTTCCTTTTTTCCCCACTTAGAAAGCTAAGTAGGAAAATCTCAACGCAAAGCACAAACAACACCTACTCAAACTTTTACAGGAAGACAATTCTGCCAGCAGCATCTACTCAAAGTTGAGCGTTAAATAATCTCAAGCATAGATGGCTTTTCAGATACCACAACCGAATCACAGATGCCGCTGACAAAATCTCTTTGTAGCGACAGTCGCTCCTACACTTCAACAGCTGTAACTACTACAATAACCAACATAAGTCCAATTAGAAACTTGAAAATAATTCCATCACTTCTAAATAGTTCCTTTCTCCTTTGGTCAACTCATTTCCTTGCTATTCTAAATTACACATTCACTCTGCTTCCAACCACACTCCAGTACAGTCATCTCTTTTTTTATCCCTTATTTTTAATCCTTAACTTTGTAACGTAATCATTTATCCATTTGTACTATCCATATTAGTTTTATTATGTTTGTTATTAATTCATTATGTTGTTCCACTTAACGTAAAATCCAAGTGACAATAAAATCTAAGAACTACTAGTTCCGTTTTAAAATACAAGTCAGTTTTTTCCTTTGAATTCATTCGTTGTGTTTTGTGTGACGTTCGCTTAACGAACAAACTTGTTGGTGTCAAAAGACCGGACACCACATCTTGTGTGGAAACATAATGAGTTTATTATATAGTAATGTTCCTATATGTAAATAAGTACATCACCAAATTCACCACGGAAGAATATTCTTGATCTTTAACAGCTAGAAAATTCTTATTAATTCATCCACGTCTCTATTGACACAAGCTTTTCTTATGAAGTAAAATTATGTAGCATACTCATTCGTTCTTATGCCTCCAAACGATAATGTTGAAATAAAATATTTTGAAATCAAGGAGTAGTTTTCATTCAAGAAGTATTTGACATTTAAAACACTGTAGACTATCACTAACTTAAGGTTACGGCAAAATGTTTGACAATCCTGTTCTAGATTTCGACATAGGATAATGTTTCTCAATTTGTAATCCATCCTCTATTTAATATACAACCACTTGCGAATAAAGCCATGTTTGTACAAACCGTGGCAACCAACTTCCAAAAATATGTATTTGACTTTTTTCGTGTAGTCAAATTTTCAGTGAAGTAAAGCAAAGTCACGAACCAACTTTTGACCCAAAAAAGTAAATCTGAGTAAAGAGCGTTGTTTTGAGATTCCACTTACTCTGCTGTTTCAGTATCTCCAAAAACACATTTTGTTTATATTTACTGTTAAATGGTTAAAGATACAGCATATATTAAATTCGAGTTCGCTGCTCATATGAGTGGCTTTTATGTAGGTGTCAAATTTGTATATTGAATATTAAGGGAAAAGAAAAGGGTGCGTTCAGGTTATTCAAATTTGTTTGTTATCAATTCAGATATGGCAGGGTAGACTACATGATTCAAACTACTTGATTAATTACCCGTAGTTATTCCAGTAAACTACACTCCCGATTTACGTGTGGATTTTGGAGTGTTTTAAGAATGGTTTCACATTCTTCACATACAAAGATGGTACAAATGTCACTCTTTTGGAGGAACTACATTTCTTACGTCTGCTACTTAATGTGGTATTTAATAGGTGTTTTTTATTATGCGCACGAATTATATATTACATAAGAAAATGTAATAGACGGAGAAAAAATGTCAAAATGTAGTTGAGATTTGTTTCAAATGAAACAAATCGGGCGTGTAGTTTATCCGAATAACTACGCGTAAGTAATAGACTAGATTACCCCATGTATTCTACTCTTCCAACTTTGCTCTTAACAGATTAAATACAATTATGTTCAACACCTAACTCTGGTTCTAATTCGTTGTAAAAATACATATACATATACGACCTACCGTTTTTTTTGGATTAATATAAAGCGGTAGGTAGAACGTAGATTTTGGTGATTGTATAATAATAATAATAATTTTATATGCCTGTGAAAGTAATTTCTTTTCGACATTTTAAGACATTACTTATTTAGAAAAGTGGCATCCTTGTTTTATCGTTTTCTTATTTCTTTGCCAGTTTACTGTTCTAAACTATAAAGTAGTACTAAAAACCAAGCAATATGGCTGCCATATCTTGAATGAGATCCAGATTTTACAAAGTGTTCTATCTGTTGCTATTTAGCGTTGGATTCCAGAGACTTATTTTTTAAATGTTTTTTAAATCGTCAATTCAGTTAATCTCAGAGTTAATACACGTTGTTTAATCATTTAATTGACCGGAAAATATGAATAGAAGCGTCGTGTCATAGGTTTTTCTTTGTCGGTTCTTCGTCACACAATCGAATAACTGATGAACAAAACGAGCAAGTGTGTGAAAAGTTATTTATGGGAAAAAATATTTCAATATAAACCCACTATACCATTCTTCAAATCGATTCTTGTAGCAAAATCTACTTTTTGTCTAAAAAATTCGGTTTGTTTTTTGCATGCGTATTTATTTGATTCGAATAGGATCAACTAACGACATGTGACCTCATTGAATAGTGTTATTAGTAATCATTGAAATATTGATATACTGAATATATTTTTTCCATAAATTCTGTGTAGAAACTTGAAGTAAATCTAAATAATTGACTGGAGAAACAGCTTACAAATATAAACATGAACTAAACTACTGAATAGCAGCAGGCAATAAAAAATACAGAGAAGTTATAGAAATTCCATTTTTCTGCTTCTTGAGTGACTTTTATGGATTTGCCAAAGATTCTTGGTTTGAATCCTAGTCTTGGTGCTTCAGATGAATTGTACTAAAACACAAAAAATTGTAGTGTTTTCGTTTTTTAATTATTAACGTGACTCATTTAAAAAATTAGCTATCATGTATGCGTACGATTGTGTATATATGATACATTATGTAAAGATGTTTCCTGTTTGTATGTAGTGAAGGGAAGTTATAGTTAAAACAGTCAGAACGCCGACCAGGACAAAATATTTGATCATAAATACAAATTTTATATATTACATTTATTATGAAATACTTAATTTTATAAAAATGTAGTTGTTAAATAAAAAAAAGAGGAATTGAATTATTTGCATGGTGTCGAAAAAAGTGTACAGCGTTCTTATGTTCGCCACCACCCACAAAGTGTAATGTGCTTCTCATATTTTTTTTTACAGTTATTTCGGTACGACATTGATAAAGCCGTCAAAAGACAGAAAACGCGATACAAATAATAACAAATAAATTGCAAATAATGAAAATGCAGTGAGGTGTTTAAAATTTAACTTTGTGACGCAGAAATTTGTGTGAAAATGCAGTCAACCGAAATCAACAGTGATTGTTCTAGATACATTTTACAGGTAATAATATCCAAAATTTAACACTTAAACTTTACTTAAATTTAATAGAGTATACCCATATGTATGCATAATTAAATATTGTTTTGTGCATTGATTGCTAGTAGTGAAATGATTTCGAATTTTGTCCTTGCAACAGCTTGTTCCATATATTTTATTATAAATTCTAGAAAATCATTTCATGTTATATTTGAGTTCTCACATACTAGGGTTGAGTCGATGGTTTGCGCAACCATTCCTCGACTATTTTCAGTGTAAATGGTTAGTTTCTCTTGCTAAGCTGTTTTTTTAACGTTTAGTCCAGATAAGTTATCTTGTACTTGCTTGCTGTCACTGACAATGGTAAATGAGTATTTCTGTCTAGAAAAAGCATCTGAATCTTCCCCGTTCGGTGTCGGCATAAAACTATAGATCCTATCCACTTGCGATAGAATAATAGCACGAAAGCATCAGTGGTTCCTTCAGCTCATCCTCGAATTTGTCTCCTTATTATATATTATTATGTCGTAAGAGGTTGTATTTTTAGATTTGTTCCTCGGTCGTAGTCTTACTTCGGTCCTTAACATCAATTTATAGTTACGGAAATGAACTTATTCCTGTTGTTGATACGTCCGCAATCGATTTGTAAACTCGAGTAGTGTTTAAGATCGGTAATCAGATCAGTTCTTCTATTTCCAAGCAACTAGGAATTCCATTTCTTTTAATAAATACAGCGTAAGACGTAATACACAATCTCTGATTTTTATTTTATATAGGTATTTATATTACATTTTGAATTTCTCAATTACTGATCCGCTGTCTTTTGCCATTTACTCTCCTGACTCTTTTTGAGTCTGATGGTTCAAGGAATGTGAGTGTCTCCATCTTATGCGAGGATTGCTGGCTTAAAAATTATAATTTTGATTCTTTGGAATGAAAAAAAATTAATTTTAATATTTTTTTTCATTTAATATGCCAATCTTATATATATATATAAAACTTATGAATCATTTTGTTTATTGGAAGGTTTATGTAGGCGCACTTTCTCTGCACTATGAGGCTCTTAGCGTTGAAGCATCCAAGCAAACTACGGCTGAAGAAATAGTTTCATGCATAGTTGAGCGCCTTGGACTTATGGGGAATAATTATGAACTTGCAGAAGTTGCTGGAGAATGTAAAGAACGACGATTAGCACCTGAAGAGAAACCTGTGTCGGTGATGTTACTATGGCCAATGCATTCTGATAGAGACTTTCACAGGTAATAATTTTTGGGTATCTTTGGGAAATAATTTCGCTATACGTATAATAAATGTTTTATGTTTTTTTTTAGATTTTATTTACGAGAATCACAAAGTGACATCACTTGGTTGGACAGTTATGGGCTCGATTCACAAATCTTCAGAGATTTTATCCCTTTCCTTTTACAGCCAGAAAATAGGGAATATCCCGATCTGTGCCAATTGCCAGGTACGTCAAAGCTATATTATAAATGAAAAACGACGCTGTTAAATTGAGTATAATAATAACACTAATATTTTTTCTTCTGACTGTTAAATTGGAATTTATTTCAAATTTTAGCTGTAGATGAACTTAAAATATTCACCCGATCAAATAATAAAATAAGTATACATAGGTATATATTGGTGGAATACTAATTAGAAACAGCGCACAATATTAAAATACCTTTTTTCATGGCTAGCTTACACGCGTTTCATAAAATAAAACTACACAAGTAATTAACCGTATCCTTCATTGATTACTGTGTCCCTTAATTAAGATTTGGGCAAACAAGTTGGTATTAGTGAAATCAAGTATCATATTCTTTCAATTATAATTAGGAACAGTGGTACAATATTGCAAAAGTTGTATTACTTTACCGTAAATCTGTAGTTGCAGTGTATTTTTTCTTATAGAGTTAGTTTAGCTTCATTCTTTGGCAAATATTACAGAAAAATGGGGAGAAACAAGCCCATACAGACCGGAATTAAGACAACTAATACTCCATAATTAACTACCAATTCATGATGTTGTTGTAGTGGGATATTAGACCAAGTTTTTTGGATATTTTTGAACGGTTTCGGTATCAAGTTTCCCTCGACATCAGCTGACAAATTCTGAATGGAAGTTTTGGACTGACTGTATATACAGAAATACTATTTCAAAATCCAGGCGTGACGTTCTTGTGATTGGTTTCAAGCTAAATAATTTACGACATTGGTAAAATCTTCAAACCAAAATGTACCAAAGCATTCTTAGTATGCTTCGGTGAAAACAGATCTTAATTTGTTTGCACTGTTTCTAATTAGTGTTCCTTTACTTTAGTGAACATACACATTTTCTGATCATAGAACATAATATATTAATCCACAGTTTTGGCAATTATTTCTGTACATAAATCAGTAGCAGGCGTCATATAACGACGCCATTATTTGCATTTGAACACATAAATCAACCCGTATTTAAATGCAATTTGTGTCAACAAAGCTCTTGCAGCCGTATATATAGAACTACTTTTGGTGAACTATATTTTGTGATGATTTGCGTGACCATGTAATGATATGAAAGTCCTCAATGCTTTGAGCAGATTTGTAAAATATACAGTCCAAACTGGATTTACGCAACTAATAGAAATTAAGGCAGTTCCGATAACCGAGGTTGTTGCACTTACTGGGTCACATTTTTTCAAGAAGAAATGATTGTCAAGCGTCTGTTTGTATAGATAAAATAGGAATGTTATTAAAAAAAAATAAACACATTTTTGACACGAAAGCAAATCATTATTGTTAAACAAACTTACTTTGCATGGTCCGAGCCTGAGCGATAGCTGGTTTCCATTGTTGACTGTCCTGGGCACGTTGCCTCAAGACAAAACTGTCTTGCATCTGCGATTACTTGGTCTGTATACTGGAGATTCGCTCTTTCTCTCCTTTCTGAACCTGGAGGCTCGGATTCGAAGACCCTCTTAGCTGGAGCATTGTTGTCCATGCGGTCGATGTGGCCGAGCCAGTGTAGTCGACGTATTTTTACGTTCCGGACTACATCCACATCCTGCTACTGCTTGTAGAGTTCGCGATTGTGTCTTCTCCTCCATTCGCCTTCCTCGCAGATTCTTCCTTCTATCATACGTAGAAGTTTTTTTTCGATGGCATCAAGAATTAGCACCGCAGTTTTGCTTATCGTCCAGCTGCTCCATATAGCAGGACTGGCAAAGTAAGAGTTTTGTAGAGCATGATTTTGTTCCTTCGAGTCAGGAGTTGTTTTGACAAACCGAAATAACAGTTTACGTTTACCCCGAGGTAGACAAATTGCTTTACTACCACGAAATTGCAGCGTCGATTAAATATTTTGTCCTAGGTGGTGTGTGACGGATCGTTTTTTGGTCGACAGCATATACATTGTTTTATCCTCATTGACCTTAAGACTAGCTCGCTTTAGCCTCTTCAATTACTGTAAATGCTTCCACTACGGTACGTTGGGAACGCGCGACGATGTCGATGTCTTCTGCAGAACCCAATTGTTCAACAAAGTTCTTATAAAATCTGAAACAAAAAAAAAATAGTTTTTTTTTCTAGATGGATTTTGGATTGGATATTTTTGTGTTGCGAAAATCGAGGAGTTGTGTAAATCGAGTTTGTACTGTAGGTATTCTGAAAGACTTTATTTTGTTTACTATATTATTTGAGAAAATATCACACCAGCAGCTCTCTTGAGTTACTAAAAATGCTTAAGGAGCACAAGTCTAAAAACAACTACTCAAACTGCGCCCTTCAAAACAATATATAATAATAAAAATTGTGCAATGCCGTCAATAGTTTTTTATTTAATATATCGGTTATTTGATATATTTCCGCTTTTACATTTCTCTAAGTGAGATACCTTTATGCACGAATGCTATAACTGCCGTGCCCGGACTATCATTATTACTAATGTCTATAATTATATTTATTATAAAGATAGTTATATATTTTGTAACAAGTTCCGACCGTTTTCTATACTAACATGTCTTATGTTGGTTCCGATACTCACTGAAACAATTAAACTATGTTATTTTTTATTGATATATAGGTATATATATTTTGTTTTTTTTATTTTTAGACTTAAATGAATCAACTTTACTGGAAAACCTTAGGCAACGATTCGAAGCTGGTTATATTTATACCTATGTTGGAAGTATACTCATCGCTGTAAATCCTTTCAAGTTTTATCCAATTTACAATCCAAAATATGTAAGACTGTATCAAAATCAAAGAATTGGCCCGATTCTACCGCCACATATTTTTGCTATCGCTGATAATGCATATTACTCCATGCTTAAAGAGAACAGGAATCAAGTAAGCATATAATTTATATTATTGTAAACGTGCTAAGAACAAGTACAAATGTACGTATGTGCCCAACATTTTAAGTAATGCTCTGTGCAAAATTATTTAAATAAAAATCGTCATGGTACAGTCCAAAATGGATTGGAGACAACAAACATCGAACTAAAATTATCCCTAGCTCATAATTCTAGCACGCAAACAATATTCGTTGAGTATTCAATTTATCTTAAGTGGAAAAACTTCGAAAATAAATATATGTTTTAGAAAGAATTTCCGCATATGAAGTGCTATTCAGCTCACGCAAAGTTGGGATCTTTGCAAATTCTTTATGTTGAGTTGTCTCATTCGCAGTGAACTTCGGGAAGAATTAGAGAAAACTGGCACTTCTTCGCGAATTATTTGGTCGTGAAATTGTGGATCGCGGTTGCTTTGTGTATTGTGAACTAAGCTTGAAATTTTTCAATAGAAAAAAATTAGAAAAATCTTTAATAAGAAAAAAACTATTGTTGAGCTTTTGTCGATAAAAAAAAACTTAATAATTCAATCCGCATCATTTTGCATACAAAGAAGTATTACTATTTGTTTATTTTAAAATGGGCTGTTTCTGAAAGTTTGCTTTCGCAATTCGTGGATCCTATATTGTCAAACATATAAATCAGTATTTTACTTCTATATTTTTGGAATTCAAGTACAGTGCTCAATTTAAATTTGAGTGCAGCGATGAAATTTGGACAAAATAAAAAAAACGTTTATGAAAGGCTTCGTAATTTATTCATTAATTTAATTCATATTAATCGAAAACGTGGTCGCCGTGGCGTAGTGGGTAAGTGCGTCGACTCCTACGCAGAGGGTGCCAGGTTCGATACCCGAATTTACCACCTATCATAATTCACGGCTCCACCTCTTTCGAGTCACTGACAATGCTCAAAGAGTATTTCCTGTCTAGAAAAAGCTTCTCAACTTGGCTGTTCGGAGTCGGCATTAAACTGTAGGTCCCTGCCACGCGTGAGAGAATAATAGCACGCACAACACGAGTGGTTGCTGAGAAGCAAGGCCCTGGCCCTCTACGGGCTGTAGCGCCACCCATATTATATTATTATATTATAATCGAAAACGTTGATAAATTTTACTTTGTATAGTTTAATATGAACGAACAATCAAATATGTACATATTGAACATACATTTTTAATATTTACATATTTTGTTTGCAATAATATTAAACCTCTTTTTAGTGCATTGTTATAAGTGGGGAGAGTGGCTCGGGAAAAACAGAAAGCACAAATTTTCTTCTACATCACCTCACCGCCCTTTCTCAAAAAGGATCCCATGGATCGGGTGTGGAACAAACAATATTGAGTGCAGGACCTGTTTTAGAAGCATTTGGCAATGCAAAAACTGCACATAATAATAATTCTAGTAGATTTGGAAAATTTATACAGGTATATATTTATTTATTTATCAATTATATCTATTGCATACATATAAATATTCTCTTCTATAGGTTAATTACAGAGAAAATGGTATGGTTCAAGGTGCAATTGTCCAAAAATATTTGCTAGAAAAAAGTCGAATAGTCTCACAGGTATGTCAACATCATTATATCTATGATTTATTATTTAACAATCATCGTTTTCAATACTCCTTTTTAATAGGGCCCATACGAGAGAAATTATCACGTTTTTTACTATTTACTGTCTGGTGCAACAGATATAGAACGTGAATCGTTACATCTTCTTCTTGCTGATAAATATAACTACCTTAACTCTAAGAACCTAACACTTGAAAATTGCAATGAAAAATACGAATTCTCTCGCTTGAAGCAAAGTATGGAAATGGTAGGATTTTCTCCGGAAAAACAGCGTCGGTTATTTAATGTTTTGTCAGCAGTATTGCTTTTGGGTAATGTAGAGTTTTTTCCAAAAAAGTCAACATATCATCACGATGAAAGTGTACAAGTTCGAAATTTGGACGTTGTGGCTATCATTTCCGAATTACTCAAAGTCAAGCAAGATACTTTGTTAGCAGCACTTACATCGAAACGCGTCAAAGCTAGTGGTGAAACCTTAATAATGCAATATAAGTTACCAGAAGCAATTGCAGCTCGTGATGCTTTGGCTAAATGTTTGTATGGAGCTTTGTTTGATTGGATTGTTTTACAAGTAAGTTTTTAACGTTATGTGTATAGAATTGTTTCCCTTTTATAACTTAAATATGGTTTTTTCTTTGTGTAAATTATATTGTTTATTCAAAATTAACAAGAATTCGAAATCATATGCAGAAATGAAAAGTTTGACAATTTCTTGGATAATAAAATTACATAACTCCAAGATGAAACTCCGATGATGATATTAAAAATGAGTGATGTCGAACGTATATACAATTCCCATTCACTAATTAGAGTTGATTAACTAACGAAATTCTCACTTTCAAAACCGCTACACCACTCTTATTCATCGATAGAGAATGGATAATATGCGCTTGTGCCGTCTCTTCAAACACTTATCTGGGCCTTTTATTGCTGGCTTTTTAATGCTGATCATTCTACTTATTGATATTTAAAATTATTTCGTTTATTTGCTCTCGCAGGCTATTGGATGTTAGCTCCTCTGAATTGTGACCATCCATGATTCTATATGACTATCTTGCATCAATGAATGTGTTCATCTGAATGTGTCGGTTGTCGTTTTATAAAGTTAGATCACTAGAAAGCTATGAAGAAATTTCGGAGTAGGGTAACGTGGTGGTGGTCGGCCACTCTAGCTTCTTCTATAGAGAAAATGGCAATGTGACAAAAAAGAACACCTCTTTTAAACGAAAGAAAACCATTATTGTTCACTACATTTTTTGTTCCTTTTTCTTATTTTTTTTTAAATTCGATATTCGAGGTCGCTAATCGAGGTTTGCTTAAATCGAGATTTTACTGTATGTGTATTGTGACCTTAGTCGTCGCAAGCAAGATTGAAGAAAAATAAATTCTGTAATGAAATGTGCCATATGAAAACGTTATTCAAGCGTTCTTCCTTTACATTTCTGAGAGAAGAATTAGTACCCAAGTGAGGATAATGTTCTTAGAACCCTTTTTGCTTTGTTGGTAGAATATTATTAATTGTATTTTTTTTACAATACATATTGCAAATAAACTGTTATGGAATATAACTTTTATATGCTTTGTATATAGTATGTGCTACTAAAACGCAGAAATGAAATGAATCATTTTCGTCTACAATAGATTACAAAATAGTCTTGTTCAGTATAATTAATATAAAATGATAGATAAAAAATGATTAAATAAATATCAAACAGAAAATAATATTTAAATATGGATGGTAAATAGATTGAGCAATGAATAATAATAAATATTACTTATTACTTATAGTAATAAGTAATTTTTAATTAATGGACTTTATAGATATAGAGATTTAGAATAGATTATTTAACCTACAGTTTAATCCGACTCCGAACGGCGTAGTTGAGAAGCTTTTTCTTTGCAGGAATACTCTTTCAGCATTGTCAGTGACTCGAAAGAGGTGGAGCCGTGAAATATGAAAGGTGGTAAATTCGGGTATCGAACCTGGCACCCTCTGCGTAGGAGTCGACGCACTAACCCACTACGCCACGGCGACCCACCGGTGCTCATAACTTTACATAAAATAATTTTCAGGACCTCTCTTCTTTCGAGACATACTAACAATTTTCAAAGAATATGTGTAGAAAAAAGCTTCTTAAACTGGCCCATTCTGATTCGGGATAAAACCGTAGGTACCATCCAATCGTGAGAAATCAATAGCAGGCTACTGGTTGCTAGGCCCTGGCCATCTACGGGCTGTAGCGCCACTCATATCATCATTATTTTTATTATTAAAAATAACATACTCAACAGTGGCAAAGTTCCTGATAAATAATAATATGATAAATATAATAATATAATATGATGAACCTGAATATAGAGGTAAGTGGGATTTCTAATAATTCCTTAGATTCTGGAAGAAGTATTCTCCCAGTGTTCTGTGTCTCAACAGACAGAGCAATGAAAAAGAAAAAAAGTAGTGAGGAGTATCCTCTTTATAGGTTTTAAGTTTATCTGTTTTTGCACTATAAAACTTGGGACATAGCATCCGACTGGTCTCACAGGTGGTTAGATAGTTTCAACTTTTGTTTGTGAGTTCTATGATTTTGTCATCCACTTGCATTACCCCTTTCTATGCAAGTTCATTCATTCGAAACCCTTAAGCTCGTGTACCTTTTCCATGTTCGACCCATCTGTGTAGACGTGGATGGATGTTGAGTTGTTGATGGGTTCATTAGAGTCCTACTTCTCTCTTATTGGGAAGTACCACCTGAAGAGTATTTAGCAATCAAGGTCGGAGAAGGTCAAGATAGGCCTGACAATCGTATATTACACCAAGGTACTTCGAAATTTCCTTCAGGGTGAGGGTCGCGCCCTCAATAAATCGAAGGTTGAAAGGTGGAACGACTTTTGTAGGTGAAAAAGATCGACTATTTTTGAAAGGTTAATCCCATGACAGTAAGATTTTTCCTACAGGAGGAGGATATTTATTGTGCGTTCAAATAGTTCGTTAGTGTAGGATAACTGTGTGATAATATTGTAACGTTTAGCGAAGGGTTCGTAAGAATAAAACGATTCTTATAAAAAAAACGGTCTTCGTTGATTATTTTATTGAAGGAAAAACTTATTTTTAGAGAAAACAAAATGATCGCTGTATCGTTCACAAGCTCATTTTCTTCTCTGCTCCTAGTTCAAGTTTGTAGAAATATTGTCCTTCATTCGGCTACTATTTTTTTTAAAGTTTTGTTTTATATTCAGTACCTTCTGTACAGTGTTCCATTTTTTTTGTTACCAGCCGTAACAATATTCTAGATCCTGCTCCACTTTTTGGTCTATTATGCTGTCACGGTTTCGCTTCCGGTTTCTTCACGGACATTGTTGTTCGTGTTGTGTTTCCTGTTTAGGAGTAACCAGTCTGTGACCTTGATATACTGTAGTTTATCCAGAATGCTTTTGTTTGCTATGTCTTGGAGGCATCTGAAGTAATAACTGCCAAGTAATCTTCTAATTTCTGCAAGTGCTGGGAATGTTCCGAGGTATTATAAAATTGTTCCATCTTCTTCTTAGTGCGGCTGAAGAACGATTCTCCAAATTTTACTGTGCGTCCGAAAGTAGGCTGAATGATAAATTGATGGGCCCTGGGGGGACGGGTATTGGGGGTGAATTCATGTCAACTCAGAGGGGGTGAATTATTTCCTGCATCGATTAAGGAAACCTAAACATTTCACAGCATTTTTATCATACGTTTGCCTTGGACTTATACTCTTCACTCTATGAGGAATGAAGGATCTCATACCCAACAAATGCAGCAGCATCCACGTAGCTATCGAGGAAGCATAGTGACCAGTTAAAATTCATAAACCAGTTGTTAAGTTCCCGCAATTGGCTTTCTCGCACAGCCATACTGTTATTTTAGAAATTTGTTTTCCAAATGTGTGTAGTGATAACGAGAAAGTAGCTAATATGACACAATGGTCAGCCGAGGCTAGAGGTGACAGTATGTCAACAGAATATTTATCAGGATGAGAGGTGAGAAACAGGTCCAAGTTGTTGGCGGAATGATCTGCAATTTCAGGTATTCGTGTGGGCTCATTTACTATCTGGGTCAGATTGTTTACCTCAGCAAAGATTTCGAAATACATGGTGTTGTCTGGCCTGAATGTCGAAGCCAATTATAATTGTGTTCATTGTAATTGCCCGCAATAGCAATTTCAGTGCGAGGATACAGGCATACAGAGATATAGGATGGAATCGGAGAGGCCATCAAACTCTTTAAAAGTTGAATTGCTATCCAAGTTTGGACTTCTATAAATAAAGCAATATCGGATTAAATGCTTACGGACATGGAGTTTTAACCACAGAAAAAAAAGAAGAAAATTCCGGATTGGAACAGAGGCCGTATTGTGGTTGAATTTGGTAAGCTACATCACTACGCACGTAAATGGCGAGATCGCGGTGTATCTAGGCAGGTTCAAATCCGATAATTCGGTATTCTCACTTACCCGTGTTTCACTCAGCGTCAAGACAGCTGAATTGTAAAGGAATAGGTTGCGCATACACAGCGAAGAGATTCGCTCTAAGTCCACGCACATTGCCCACAAACATAAAGTGCAAATTTTAAATTAGCTTCCCAACAACAATCGATGTAGTCGTTATGCCCATACATCGATTCTAGTCCGTCCACCAACAAATTCACACTTATTAAATCCGCTACGTCATATGCTACGCACTCTCAGTCAATGCCTCAACCCGCCTGATAAAATCATACGGAAGTTGCGACAGGCTTGATGGAAAGGGGCGTGAGGGAGCGGACCGAACGCACTTGACACCGAAACACTTCACACCAGCAGTCGCACTCAACACATTTCTTTCCGGGCACTCAGGGAGCTTTTGTGGACCGCGGGGTTTTCGTTTTGTTTGCACACACGTAATGCACGGACAAGTGCACCTGTTAGCTTACTCATGTTGTTCCTGTTTGTTAACAGGAGTGCTTTACTCTTCCTTTGATTTCGTGCAGGCTACATCGCTTTCTATGTTCTGCATGTATACATTTCCTCCCATCTTCGATTTGTATCAGTTATGACTTTTGTTGTTAGTAGCGTTCTTATTCCTTGCAATGGAGCGGTAAATGGCATACCCGCTTTCTTTCTTGCTGTTTTCGTCGTTTCCTGACCCTTAGAAGAATACGGTTCCCTCACCAGATTTAAAGCCGTCTGTGTAGATTTCCATAGCAGCTTCGTTACGGACTTTGTCTCCGTTCCAATCTCTCGTGAGAAGTATGATATTGTATTTAATTTCGAAGTCCAGGATAGGCGTCAGATAGCCTGTTACCTAAGACATCTTCGAATTTTTGAATATTTCCACTTGCCCCCTTTGCTGTGGGTTCTGCCCCAGCGATTACATTTTCTCACACAAGTTGCATGTGTGGCAATAAGTAGTCTATAGATGTCTATGGGAAGAAGATGTATAATCATTTTCCGGGCGGCGTCTGGCGTTGATCAGATTGCCCCTATAATACAGATGCATGCTGATTGTTATTTGCTTATTTTGGTAATATTTTGTTTGATTGATAATGGATAAAATTGGGTGCAGTATTGCCGTGTACAGTTTCGACCCGACAATTTTATTGCTGGTATATAGTACAATCGAAGTTTTTCTGATGCGTTCTAGTACATTCTGTTTCCAGTTTAATTTGCTGTCAACTATAACGCCTAGGAATGTGGCGCCATCAGTGAAATCAAGTTCTTTCCCTTTCACCTTCGGTGGTGTGATGTAATATACTACAGCGTGTATACGGCCAGGGTCTGGAATTTACAGCAACCACTCGTGTTGTGCGTGTAATTGTTCTCTTACGAGTGGAGGGACCTACAGTTCAATGCCGACTCTTAACGGCCTAATTTAAGAGGATTGTGTAGACGGCTATTACTCTTTGAGCATTGTCAATGACTCGAAAGATGTGAGGCCGTGAAAGTTACTTTGGTCGTACCGAGAATCGTACCCTGCAGTGAGGTTCAGTTGCGTAGGGGTCGACGCATATACCCGTCCATAACCCTGGGGATTTTTATATGTATGTTGGCATCGTCGTAGTTTTAGATAACAATGAAGTATTTTCAATGCTTTGACAGAATACCTTCCAGAATTAATTTTGTTCATTCTTAATACGCTTATCAGCCTAAGGTCCCTTGGTACTCTGGCTACTAAGCTACTCTATAATTTGAATTGTATTGTAGCTATTCAATAAATAAATATAAATAATTCCCTTATATAGTTCTTAATGCTTTTTTATAGAGATCTCAGTTGGCGATTTCCCTCGACAAATTTGGATACAGGAAATTTTGTAAGACAAGTGGCCACTTCCATGATAATTTCTTAGACTTTAAGTGGCTTCGTAGTTTGTACTGTACAATCGAAGTAGCGTCGATATAACATCCGAGCGTTGATAATGGTCATATGGTAGAAAATGCGTTGTGTCGGTTTGCGTGATTTGATGCGGATGCGATATCCACCCAAACACGCCTCCATTAGACTGATGCCGCCCATGTAATTGATGTATTCGTGTATGACGTTGGGGAACTCAACTGATTCCATTGATTTAGATGTTTTGTTGAAACGCTAAACAACTGTAACTGTTGTCGCTGCCGTTTCATCGGACGATAAATATAGCTTAATTCCAGCCATCGTGTAAGCCATATTCACAACTTTGTTGTAGTTCCATGCGACCGTGGAAACATCGATGCTGTTGTACGAAGCCCCATATTTAATGCTGTCACCACAATTGTCGAAGCTTTGAGTAAGTTTGCACTTTGGAATGCACTGGTGGAGAATCATTCCAAGTGATACTCACTTAAACTGCCTTAAGTGCAAAGGTAAACAAGTCGTGGAATGGAATCTTTGCGAATACAGTGCAGTGTTACAGATAATGACGTTTGTTTATTGCCCAATGCTTGCGGTCCCGATTTCGACCGTCGACGTTTAATTGGTCATTGATTACCTGGTCTTGACTTGAATCACTTTCTAGACACAATAATGAATGGTAAAAAATTAATTTTTTACCAGAATTATGCATGTGTGAAAATCCTAAATTTACAAAAAATGCATATGGTCGGCCGGCGCAGCATTCCACGCTTTCAAATGCAGTTGAATTCAAGAGGCATACTGTGCAGTGCATACTGTTTAGTTTCAATAGCAGAACGTAATAAAACTATTCGGACGCGGTTTGGAATATTTTTGTTGAACAAACTTGTTCGTGTATGCCCAAAATGGACTCGTGGGCAACTTTAAAAACCCGACCTCCAATTCGATCAATTAACTTTTCTCTGCAATTTGTTTCATGGCAGTGCATTCTGTTTAAAATCGAAACAACCTCTTTTCTGATGAAAGTAAATAATTTTGTGCAAGATTTTTGACCAAAAAAACAAAAACATTATTATAAATCAAAGTGGAAAAATAAAAGAAATATAATACATTATCAGGAATACTTTGCTCTTTTCCAATCGAATAAAAAAAAAAATAAGCTTTAACCCTTCAAAGCACATTCTCCTGAGTTTACGTAACTCAGCTAGGTCATAGTTCCACCACGGTAGCTTCCTATTTTCTTTCTGTCTGCTTAACAACAACGTTGAAGGCGGAGTTCAAGGATGTTTTAAGAACCTGCACCAGTTTGCCTATATCCTATCTTGAGCTTGGTTCAGTACATAGGTATTGCTGTAGGATCAGCTTTCCTTGGATTTCTGAAGCTGCTGGCTGGGTGTTAAGTAAATTCTGAATTGGAGAGATTGATAAATCTTTGGATACTGTCCAAATTTTGGCAGATATCTCTGGACTGTGTTCTGAAGCTGTGGAATGATTATCAGTGCTTAGCTGAATCAAGCAACAACTGCTATCTTAATGAGAGCTTCACAAAGAAAACACGCTCTCACAAACTGTTTTTGTGAAGAAAACCGCGGATGGGAAAAAAGCTTTTTAATATAAAGCTCTGATGAATTGCTCATGGCTGCTGCCGCCAATGAATAGAATTTGAATAATTTATTTTAAACTTAAATGATTTGTGTATAGTCTATAGTACGTTAAATTCACCCCAATAATACTAATTGCTTGGTCTCGTGTATGTAAAAATAGTAGTAAAACTTTCTCTCATTTGCGCTTTTTCTTTATAATATGTGACTATTGTGGTCATTAGAAGTACATAATTATTGAAACATCGACAATTGTATATAGTTTTATTTAGATTGCGGTCTAAATAATTAATATAAACGCATTCAAACTTTATTACAACGCGTACATCAGCTCAAAAAGTGGACTCCAAAACACGACTGAGAGTACCAATTCTTACAATCAAACTTACGACCTAGACTTTCGATCCAACCAAATCTCCAACGTTATCCTCTCAAGAGGATAATGGTGGATAGAGAAATTAGATCGGGACAAGTTCTATCGCACGCTTGATGTTTGATAACCAAACGACAAGCGGAACGAAAACTGTCTTCACTGGGTGGACGTCACATACCTAGAAGAACACGTAGTAGCATTTTATTATGTTACAATATATAAATAAATATCGACTGAAAGACTTAGTTTCATTCGAAATAATTAATTCCATCTACAAGCTTCGATAATAACTGCCTACCAAGCCTTCTATCTATAAAATGCGGTGTCTGATACCTTTTTGGTACAAAGATTTTAATGCTGAAATCAAAGCAATCCAAATAGCTTCTATCCCAATGAGTTAGTTAACCTACTTCAAGAAACTATTATAAATTAATCGATGAATATCTGCCCACTAAAACGTTGAGAATTCAATTCTCGAACCAAATGCTTTAAATCATGCTTTCCTGGGAGATGATCTTTTTTCAGGTGAATTTGATTTCAATCAAACCATACACTTCAGTTATGCGTTACCTGCACTAGAAGGTTTTGAAATAGCTACGGAGGATGAAATTACTCTATGTTTCATTGTTATTAAATCCTTTGGAGAAGTGGAATTCCATTCCAGTTTCCTGTCAGAGATTCTGTTTGCTAGATTTTTCGACGGCTTTCGATAAGGTAAACCACGAGATATTGTGCTGGAAAATTAAACATTATTTTGGTTTTAACGGTAGTGCGACAAATTGTTAGCTAGCTTCCTGACTGAAAGGTACCTCATGCTGCTCAAACAAGGAGTTCCTCAAGGGTATATTTTAGGGCCAATTTTGTTTTGCCTATTTATCAATGATCCGCCGTATATATGCAAGCATTAATTTTCATTTTAAACCGATTTCTAAATTGACGAACTTTCCTTAGAATCTAAGCATTATATAAAAATATGTATGTACATAAGACATGAACTTGAATTTTTTTAAATCCTAATATA
This sequence comes from Eristalis intricaria, assembly GCA_964034865.1. Taxonomy (NCBI): domain Eukaryota; kingdom Metazoa; phylum Arthropoda; class Insecta; order Diptera; family Syrphidae; genus Eristalis; species Eristalis intricaria. Next base: position 77,208,802 of record OZ035876.1, read on the forward strand.
TACCGTACTAAGTACTAAAAAAAGATGTATGTATACCTTAATGTACATATATGTATGTCAAGAAATAAATGAAATGAAATGACTGTTTGTCACCATGGTGATATCCAGAATCTGCTGTCTTAAGCCATTTGTAAAGGTTGTGTTTCTTGTAAGTCTACGAAAATTCGGTTTTTTGCGTCAACTCAAAAACAAAATGTCTTACGCAGGGGGCTGTCAGGTTCGATCCAAAAATTGAGACTTTGAACATTTTATGCGTCTACGAATTTACGTATGTGAATTACGTAATGTGAGTAAGAAGTGTGCTTGCACCGATCTACCTCCATCCAAACGGGGATATTTCTACAATTTTTTAGCGAACTAACTTTGAGACATCAATATTAGATGGGATATGAGACATCACTATTAGATGGAATAAAAAATACGGAAGTATCAATTAACGACATTCTCATTCACGCTAAAACAATAGAAGAGTTGAAATATATAACACAACAAGTTATTAATATAGTTCAAGGCTGAGGACTGAAATTAAATAAAGAGAAATGTGTGATGCAACAAGTGTTAAGTTCCTCGGACATGTACTTATAAGTCAAGCAGATCCAGATCAGTGCTATTATGTTTCTGCTTCTGTGCTTTTCAGGGCTTAAAAACAATATTCTCTAGCACCCCCGCGTTAAAATTATATGATCCAAATGATGATGTTGTACTGCAAGTGGATGGATGCAAGCAGTAAGTCTCGGTGCTGTACTACTTCAAGCCAGGTGCCTACCAGAAGCCAGAAGCTTTAGCCACACAGTTCGGTTGTCAAACATTTCGAGAGTATATAGTTGGAAAAACTGTAGAAACTTCTCCAAAGGATTTAATAACAATGAAACATAGAGTAATTTCATCCTCCGTAGCTATTTCAAAACCTTCTAGTGCAGGCAACGCATATCTGAAGTGTATGGTTTGATTGTGTAGGTGTTTGTATCTGATTTACAATGTTCTCAAGGTCGGACCGGCAAAATACTTGTTTAGGTAAAATATAATTAGAAGGAATAGTTTAAATTAACTTGTAGCGCGAGTGTTAAATTAGGCGAATTTATATTGACATGAGGTATATTTTAATCCAAAGAGCTATACCCTGTTTAACCGTTAGGTTAGGGGAAAGTTGCAAAAATATCCCGAGTCTGTCAAAAATTTCGAGAGTATATAGTTGGAAAAACTGTAGAAACCGATCACAAACCAATTGAAATCATTTTCAAGAAACCTTTTAAATATGCTCCCAACAGATTACTGAAAATATTGTTTCACTTAACACAATATAATCCAAAGGTGGTATATAAGAAAGGTAAAGAAATGGGGCTGGCCGACATATGAATTCGAGACTGTATTAATGCATCTTGTGAAGACAAAGTCAATGATCGAAATGAAATTTACTTGATCCATGAAGTCTCCAATGAGTGCCTTCAACGTTTAGCAAAGAAAACAGAAACTGACAACGAACTTCAATCGCTTATCAGACTTCAACGTGGATGGCCGTACTCTATTCATAAAGTTCCGGCGTTAGTGACATCCAATTCTTTGACTTCCGTAGATATTTGTACATTAATCTTCAGGAACTTCAAGAACTTCATTAATGAGACTTTTTCAATCTACAGTATGATGTATACATTACAGTAATATACATGTAGAAACCAAGAATAAACGGACAATAGACACAGAAGTGAAATAATATTCACCACTATCGTAGAATACGCCGTATCTGAGATTCACTTTACTTACTCCATTCACTTTCACATGCCTTATGCATCGTAGAATATGCCTGGCTGATGCCTTACTGATTACATTTGTTTTCCTTGTAAAAGAGAAATAAGAAAGAAATAAGTCAAATAAGAAAAAATGTATAGTATAGACTAGACTATAATATAAACTTGAATGCATTTTGGCGCATTCATTTTGCGGACGAATTAGCTTCTCACAAAACATCTTTAGAGGAACATACACACTTACTTATATGTACATAAAAAAACAACATTTTGCACGTTTTATTATGTTAATTAATTTTGCAACCTTTTATTAATAAGGCAGCATTAAGGTTCCTCAAACAAAACGTCTGCTCCTTCCAAAGTATCTTCCTCACATCTTTGACGATTTTCTCGTCTTTTCTTCAATTGGATCAACCATACAATTTTACTGTATAATAATAGTTTTATCTCACTGTTTTTTACATTGAATTCTCCCCTCAACAACGATATTTTTTTTATTAGTTCTTATCTTCTATGTTAACAGTACATTCACCACTTACCTTTATGGCAACGGATTGTACTTAACTATTTCATATTTTTTCATTAAAATAAATATTGTAAATTGTACTAACTAGAATTTGTAATTGTTAGCTAAATGAAAATTGTTTAATCAAGTTTATGTCGCAAAAGCGTCACAGACGTGTACAAATTTACCAAGACCATCGATTCAGTTCACAAACGAACTGGTATTATGTTATTCACATTTGATGCTTTCCAGCCCCGGACATAGTTAAAATTGTACAAAAAAATTTACAACTCCTCCAATGTATATATATATATATATATGTATATATATGTGACATATGCAACTTACCACCTCATGCCAATTCTGCTTGTCCAAAAAACTCTAAAGACTGTCCAAAATTCATCCAAATGAAAGACACATTGAAAATTCGAACTAAAAAAAAGTGTTAAAAAAAGTGCTTGTACAAAGAACAAAACCCTACAAGCGAATATACAAAACTCATTTGCAAAGGTATACTTCACAAAGCAATACCACAACCGTCACTCCTATTCCCGTACACACAATATCTCGCAGCTCAATCAACAAAACTCTTCCACAAGGAGCCTTGTTGCTTCAACTTGTACACAGCGGAGCTTTAAAGTCGACCACCAAAAACAACAAATAACAAAGATGTGTTTTCTTATCCGCAAATTGCTATACAGCTTTTCAGTGGAATATACATGGCTATATTAACAATTTTGATGAGCTCAATTTACTTATCAAAGAGAGACCGCAGTGTGATTTATCTGTTCAAAAGACACATTGTGCTTTCCAATCTAATTCAATTATACCGAGTTTAGACTCGGGATATTTTTGCAACTTTCCCCAAACCTAACGGCTAAACAGGGTATAGCTCTTTGGATTAAAATATACCTCATGTCAATATAAATTCGCCTAATTTAACACTCGCGCTACAAGTTAATTTAAACTATTCCTTCTAATTATATTTTACCTAAACAAGTATTTTGCCGGTCCGACGACAAACACCTATACTGTTATGCGTGATGTTGATTCGTGGAAAACGTTATGGGGTTCCCCCACTTCTAACGACCGTGGTAACATACTCGAAGAGTTCCTATCCAACTCCGACTTGTTGATATTAAACGATGGATCCGTAATACATTTTTCAACACACAACACCTTCTCTCATGTTGATAACCCATGCTGCTCTGCCAACCATTTCCCCCGAACATCTTGGGATATATTAGAGGACATAACAGTGATCACTTCCTCTTGGTCTACCCGCTCCAACGACAACAATTTTTCAACAGCATTCGTTGACATGAAACTTAATAGTATCTCTCATTCGCTAGCCCAAATCCCTGGTGACTCATTAGCGGAACAAATTGACTCTAGTATAACATACACTGAACTGGAATGCGGTTTGAGTGTTTCGAAAGGTGCAAACCCAAGTAGAGACCGGATTTCCTATCCTATGATAAGAAATCTGCCCTATGAAGTAAAATCGCGGCTTCTTATTCTTACATTTCAGGAGTACACTCGAAAATCGCCCTTTTTTCGCGCCATGTCGTCGTTTTAGGTCTTCCCGTTTGCCCGAGGCTCTTCCGTAACAAGTGTATCCAGTAGGCGACGAAGATTGTATGTCAACTAGACGTCTACATGAACAATACTTTTGTGCACTCTATTCATGGCAATTTTATGAGTAAAAATAATGTAAGAACGTGTACTACCTTCAAATAGACAGCCACAGTACACCTCTCGTACACTTGATATCAAAATGAATACACTGTCAAACAAACAATTGGGTTCTTCAGTAAAACAAAGCATTTATCGTTTTAACTGTTACAATGAATGTACTCATCTTAAACGAATGCGAAACGATCAATTGTAAGCAACTGATTTGCTGGCCTTTAAATTGTGTATTATATTTGGTTAAATTAAATAATTTTTTAGATGTCATTGTGCAACAAATTTTAGTAATCGACAGCATATAATATATATATATATATATAATAATATATATATCTTATAAATATATATATGAGAAAGTTATGAATTCTACTGATTATGCTCATATGAAAATACTAATGTCACTTTTCACGATGATTTCAATGTTTTACAATGGTGACGCTTGAACGAAATGGATATTCATCTTTTATATAAGGATGACTGGAAAATGTTATCTACTCAAGCAAGTACTGTATTCTTAGCTAAAAGAGTTTTGTATATAAAAAAAAGTTTAATTGGTTACGTAACCAATTTTTTAAAACTCAAATGCATATACACATTTCTGATAATTCTGTCTCTGTCTGTCCTCTAAGCGTCGTTTGCTGATACTACACTTAAATCTACTTCAGGGCCTATCTTCTACAGCAACTACTCGTGTTGAGCGTGATGTTGTTCTCTCACGAGTGGAAGGGACCTACGCCGACTCCGAACGTCTAAGTTTGTGAAGCATTTCTAGACAGTTATTACTCTTTGAGCATTGTCAGTGGAAGTGGTGGGAACGTGAAAATTATTTTGGTCGTACCGGCCAGGAATCGAACCCAGTCAACGTTACGGCCACCATATTTCAATGATAAAAATTTTGCATTTCTAGCTGTTATTGGAAGTGTAAGTGCTATAACTAAATTATCTTCCATTAAAGATACCACGCATTCAGATTTTTGAGTCGTTAACTCATTAATTTACTTTTATTCATATCAATAAAACATTTGGATTTTAATTTTTCATGAAATACGTCGAAGGGAATATACAGGGTTTGCGTAATGGTGACAAATGTGACATTAAGTGACTATATAATCTTAGCATAGCGGTGCGGTATTTTGACCGCGCTAGTACTACGTTGGGACGGAATTCTCGTCTATCATCGTCCAGATTGTTTGTTTTTTTTTTTATAATCGTACGATTTCACCTGCTATATATACATTTAAATACTTTTATTAAAGGTTAATCATGCATTGCTCAATAAAGATCAGACACCTCATACTGGGCATTCAATTGGAGTCCTTGATATTTTTGGCTTTGAAGACTTTGGCCCACAGAACAGCTTCGAACAGCTTTGTATAAATTATGCGAATGAGCACCTACAATACTATTTTAATTTGGTTCGTATTAATATTAAATATTATAAAATAATACATTAACAGTAGATATAGCATGTTTTTAAATATGAACAAAATGAATATAAACGGGAGGATATCAAATGGAGTGATATAGAGTTCATGGACAATTCAGGATGTTTACATTTGTTTGAATCGAAGCCTACAGGTCTTCTCTGTATTTTAGATGACTTATGCAAGTAAGAAATTGTTTATACTTTTCTTCATTCGGAATCAGTGTTATAACTCGTATTGTAGTTTTCCAGGAGCAACAAACGAAACATTATTACAAAAATTCAATAGTGTTCACAAAGAAAATAAGTTTTATGAAAAACCACAGCGTAAGGAAAATGCTTTCATAATTAAACATTATGCCGGAAAAGTTAAATACCAGGTAATTGCTATCAACTTTCGCATTTACTGGAAATATTTATATAGAATGTTAATGTTTTTAGGTCACTGAAATGAGGGAGAAAAACTTGGACTTGATGCGACAAGATATTGTTAGCGTCTTAAAAAATTCTAGTATGGCTTTTGTGCGAGAGTTGGTGGGGGCAGATCCTGTGGCTGTATTCCGATGGGCAATTATTAGAGCATTTTTCCGGAGTTATTTTGCGTTTAGAAATGCGGGAAACAAACACAGGAAGGAAAGAACTGACTATGCCTTAAATAAGTACAGTGGGAAAAATCGATACAGGCAACAGAACGACATTATATTGAGGTATGTATCTGAAAGATTAATTTTGTATCTATATCTATCTATTATCTATATCTTTTTTATATTTTAGTTGTAAGAACTATTTTTTTTAAAGAAAAATGCATATAGCATTCAGTATTAAGTGTACATAGCTACTAAATATTTCATTTAAATTAAATATAATCCGAATTCTAGGATTACGTCTGAGCTTTGATAAAAAAAAATACCGATTTGTTGATCATTAAACAGACCTTTATAACAATTCGATATGTTCTGAATAAAATGTGTCAACCGAAATGACGGAACATGTCATATATTTTTGACACATTCATAAAATGTAAATAGATGCACTTCTTTCAAAAATAAATTATTGCTTGAGAAAAAGAGGTCAGGATATTAGTTTTAAGTCAGAAAATGTCAGCATAAATCCGGTGTTTGATCTACGTTCATTAACGATGGTACATTTTTTTGCCGAGAAGTGTCACAAGTGTAATTCGCATGTTGGATCACTAACAGAGTAAAATTCTATAGCCTCGTCGTTTTTTTATAATAAAAAACAGCATCCATTTTCTCCGAAAAAATGTATACAAACAAAAACAAACTGCATTCCTTCTTCATCTTCAAACCCTCGGGAAATATCTTCACAAAATTTCACCTCAAAAACAACCGTATCACCGCAACCTCCGTTAATGAAAGGATATCTTAATAACTATGATGAGCTCAACATTCTGATAAAAAAACAAAGCCCTTGTGTCATATCAATTCAAGAAACACACTGCGCAGTAAATTTTAAACCTAATTTACCAAAAGGGTATAATGGTTATCTTCACAAATTTAACTAACACTATAACACTTACACTATACACTTACACTATAAATTCCAACCTCCTAGCCTTAGCCATTGAAGTGCTACTTCCTCCTAAATTGACTGTGCTGTGTCTCTGTGTTACTACACGATCAATCATTTACAACAACCGACTTATATAAAATACTGGATCAAATCTCGACTCCAGTTGTTATTGCAAATGTTTGTAGATTGTAGAGAAATTTATAACAAATCGAAGCCTTAAAAAAAAGCACAACCATTTTTTTTATTATTTCAAATCCTGAATATTCATTATATTCAAGATATGTATACCAAGTCTATGTAGAAGTGTTATAGAGTAACACTATGACAAAAATTGACCTAACATGCTTCCTGAATTGTACCCCAGCACCTCATGGGAAATATTAGATTATCTGTATAATAGCGACCATTTTCCTATTATTTCTACGATCACCAATGGTCCGGCTTATCCCTCTGTAAGCCGCAAATTCAAAACTGATTATGCTCACTGCTCTTCTTTTCAGAAAAACATTTTAGATTATTGTTACAGTTACAGCATGGACAGTCAAAAGACTGTCTAATCAGGATAACCTCATTGTATTAAAGAAAATAACGCTAAAGAGCTGAAAATCAGCAAGACCCAGGGTCTGCAAAACTTCACTGCATCTCTTACTTCGAATTCATCATACAAAACAATCTGGCACAACATCCATTGCCTTACGAGCGACTGCAACCCAAAAACTATTAGTCACAGAATCCCACAGGCATACTTTGAACACCTTCGGACATTAGCTCCCTATTTGCCCGAACGGGTCAATGCTCTCTACTTCAAATACAAATATTAATGTTAGAACTAACTTAATAAACTCAGGAGCATAACCCAAAGCAGGGACAGAATATCTTATCCAGTGCTCAAAAACTTATCACATTCTACAATGTCTAGACTCTTGATGCTGTATACTAATATTTACAGGCGTTATTCTGCAAAATTGGAAAACAACAACTACTATTCCACTTCCAAAGTCAAACAATTTGAGCAATATCGACGGTTATTGACTAATCTCATTGATCCCCTGCATGGAAACAATTACTCTGGTTAATATTTAAGGTGTAATTTGACAGAGCATTAGCCCCATGATATTTATCCAAATTTTCTTTTGATTCCTTCGCCGTTTTTTTTTGTCTGAACTCAACGTGATGCCACACACGTCCACAAAAATCAGCTGTCAAAACAAAACTAAAGACAGTATCGCACTGAAATTTTACATGTCTGCTTGAATATGAACGGACTTCAAAGCACTATAACCTTTTTTGCAGTAGCGGCGAATTCTGGCGGTCAAGGAAGTTACTTTACACCCCACCTGGTATTCCATTATTCTAAGTAAACATAATGACCTCGCTACTAAAAGTGTCTTATCAAACCTAATGAAAGATATTACAACTTGGCGTAAATTATCTGGTGCTAAACTATCTGTATATCTCCCGTAAAACCCCTTGTAAACGATTTTTGCTTTAATTATAGGAGTGTTAATATTGATAATGTTTGAAACTTAAATGTCCTTGGTATTTGGGCGTAATATCAGCACACTGTTCTATTACTAAAGCCATCATTTTAAGTAAAATCGACTACGGTATCTTCCTTACTGGCAATGGCCCAAAATCCATAGTCAACATCACTCTACATTAAGCCGCACGAATAAACGCATATCCAAGAAGGACAGTAGAAAATATATTAGCGGAAGCTGGTCTCGCATCTATAGAAGATCGTATCCTAGTCACACAAACTAAAATGGTTGGTATGGTACTTGGGTAGGCGTAGTAAATCACTCCTCACTTAGGTCCGGTTGGACCAATTGCTACCCAGTTTGGAAGTAGGATGTATCCTCTCCTATTCCTACTCGTCGACCTTCAGGGATTGTTGGTCATTTCAGCCACCCAGAAGTCCTGATGAACATGCAAATAGATGTTTAAGAAATTACTGCAAGATCTTGCTAATGTTGGAAGAAATATTCTCCCAGTGTCAATGCAGAGAGACTGGGGCAATGACAAAGAAAGTGAGAAGTATCCTGTATTTCTTGTCGTCCACCTTCTTGCTGACATCAGCCAAGGGTGGGTATATACATGGGATTGCCTGGGACGGGTCGGTTTCGGCCCCTTTCCTGGCAAGTTCATCAGCTGCCTTCATTACCGGTAATGTCCCTGTGACTCAGAACCCAGTAAAGAGTGATCCTGTGTTGTGTACCAATAAACTTAGGCTCTTTGCGACAGCTTGCGACCAGCGTGGACTTGTCCATTGAAAGGGTAATATCAGCCTGTGTTATTTCCATCAATGAAATCATTTTTTTCTATATAAGCGTATATGGGTCAGATGATGTGTTCTTTTCGATCCCATTCCTCCCTAGTTGGGAGACTCAAACCGAAGGATGCCTCAAAGTCAAGGAAGGGGAGAAGGTAGTCACTTTCGTTTGTTTCAATACGTAATTTTTCAAGTATACATGCGTGCCCTTATAGCGCTTTTTGCTTTGGTCGATTATAGGTAGAGGTCTACTGGAAGGAGATCAAACATGACCTCCATGTCTGCTGTGGGAGTGGTGGAAATTGCTCCTCTCACACCGAGGTGGGCACGTCTTTGTATACTTGTAAGTAGTTTTAGGTTGGTCTGTTTCAAGCAAGTTTGCCACCATACTAGGCTGTCGTACATTAGAATCGGCATTCCAATCACTGCATACATCCACAGGATTGTTTTGTGGTTTGGGCCCCATTTTCTGCCAAAGATTCTGTTACTGAGGTAAAAGGCACAAGCCGCTTCTTTCTTGAATATTAAGTTTCCAATTTAGTTTCTTATCTAGTATATCACCCCAAGATACTTTGCACTATCTTGAAGATTGAGGTTATTCCCTCGATGGTTGGGGTTAAACGGCGGGATACCCCTTCTGTTGGTGAAGAGTACCAACTCCGTTTTTTTGGAGGTTGATGATTCCCATCTTAGTAGGTAATTAATTGTGGGTTCAGCTAGCTCACTGATGGTCGGCGAATGAAACCAACTTTGACTTCCAGCAATATATATTGTTCAAGCCGTCTAGCGTACAGACACATTCTGCATGCCTGGACCGAAGTCAAAGTTAAACTAGGAACAATTAAGTTCTGTGTTCCTTGCAACATGGGGATTTCAACGGCTCAAAGGAATCGATAGCCCATCTAATTTTTTTCGCTGTCTATTCCGTTGTGGGGGGACAGTCTTGTAAGCAACCTGGGGAGTGGGTGTCCAACAGTAGACGTAGTGTCTTATTTGAAGACTGTATCCAGGTACCGTTCGGGTTTTAGATGAGCCCCGGGACAGTGGTGCTTTTAGAGAAGAAGTTTCCGAAGTCTTGCAGTTTCAGATGTTATTATTTCACTACAATGGGTTCCCCACGTCTCGCACTTAGCCATTGTTACTGCTTTCTTGAAGTTCCAAAGACAGTCCAGTCTTCTATTAGTCTTCTAGGAGTGAGGCCAAGGCATCCTCATTGAAACGTGATCTTGAAATTTTCTTCAGAGCATTAAGATTCTTATTCCACCAAGGAGGAAATTTCTTGCTCGTAATAGTTCGTAGAGGACATTTGGACAGATCGTAGCAGTTTCCTCCAGGTCATTGACACTGGTGATTGCCTTGTTGACAAAGTCCCTCGTGAGTCATCCAACCTCACTTTCCTGATTTTACACATGGAAGTGCCCAAGTGAATCTTGAAATCCAGCTGGCCCAATAGTGGTAGCAATCTTCAGTCGAGTAAGATGTCGACCTCCATACCTTTGTTGAAGTACTCTCCCGTACGTATGACCTCCAATTCTGGCCATGAATCTCCGAATTGAGGTATTTTTATATTAGCCTCTATTCTGTCCCTTGGAATATATGGCCCGCGGTCTTAGGTATTTGAGGACTTCCTGTTACTATACCACTCGAAGGTCGGCATTCGGCCAAGGGCTGCCGTCTTGGCTATATCGAGGATCCTGAGCTCAGTGAGCTGCCATTGATCCGCCGTGCGTCTCCGCTTCGGGTTTCCATTACTTAGGCCTTTTCTTCGTACCCATTTTTGGGGAAAGCGACTCATCGTGACGACCCCTTTTTCGAGGTCCCTGGACCCGCTTCAGATGGGGATATACTTTCCCTGAGCTGGTCGAGGATTACACCGTAGCTACTTTGGTTAAGCCAACAGGATGGGAACCTCTCAACCTTACGAAAGAAGCATTCGGTCCTCTACAAGAAGCGGCTGATGACCGATCTATTCCCTCCGACGTCTCCTAATCAGTCTTAGGGTGGATGGCTTGAATCCCTTTGACATCTTCTCCAGGAAATCTAGTGCTTTTTGAAGCCACTTGAGGTTCGCCTTATCCTTCACTTCAACTTACGGATCGTCTGCTTACAGTTTTTGACCCAGCTGTATAGCGAAGTAGCAGACGGTGTGGAGTAGTTGGATGAGCTGGCAACGGACCAGGAGTCATCACCATCAATGATTAGACCAGCTAGGCTGATATCTACCGCTTCATTTCCAGCTACATCCGAAGATTGCATGCTGGTTGATTGAAGAGGAATCTCTTTTTCTTCCGTTAAGGAAACCTCAGTTGTTGAGTTGGTTTTTTGGAGGCCTCTGGTGCCCAACTCAATTGCACCAGAGTTTACTGACGGTATTTGCTTATGGGGACCCCCCCATTCTCGATTTCAAATTTTGACGATTTTCAATCTGCTGGTAAATGAACATAAATTATTTTTTAGGCGTGTAACTTTGCGTACATTTATTTGAAGACTTAAAAAAGAAAAAAAAAATACAATTTTACATTTATTTTTTTGATCAACTGCCCTTGTTATCGGCAGCGCATCTCATTTCCGCTCACTGGACCATCTGAAACCAAAATTCCAACGCAAAAATTAACAAACTGGCTAAGTAATCAATGGTGTCCGTGGCGTTGTGGGTATATGCGTCGACCGTACGCAATGTCAAGTCTTCAGCTTCCGGGAGCTTTTTGATGTTCTGATGAGTCATTCGTTCATGCCACACTTTCAATGGTTATGCATTAGTTCTTGCCAAATTTACCGTCGGTGTATTTGGAACTTGGATACGAAAACACATTCTGAAAAGCGGCCCTCACGTTCTCCCACTGTTACAATAGTTCCGTCTTCATCAACAAATTCGCATTTCCTTTTGTCAGACACAAATTTAAACCCTTTGAAAATGAAACTGATAAAAAAATAATGAACTGATATATTAGGTACATATAAAACATCTGATATATATTTTTCACACTAGCTTAGCGCTAATATCTTATGACCACTCCCTACTTTGATCTCAATAGGAGTAGAAAATGCTTCATAATTAGCGAACCAATCCTTTCGATAGGTCATATGGTCGCTCGCCCCTGAATCTAGGTACCAATTGGCACTGATTCATTCATCATTAACAACCAGAGCATCACACAATTTTAATATCTTCTTCCACCTCGCCCTTACTTCCAGTCCTCAATTCAACAGTGCTTTGAGCTTCGCACAGCTTTGAGAATCGCACATCAGTGCATTCCCCCTTTTTTGGTCCATGTCTTCTTTCTTTTCTGTGATCAGTAAGCTTTATTGGACACTCTCTCTTCCAATGCCCCACTTCATTGCATCTGAAACATCTACCAGGCTGCAATTTTTCTGTTTTTTGCTGTTTCCAATTTCTTCTTTTAGCAATTAAAGCTGATGTGCTTGTGCCCGGAATCGATGAGCTTGAAAGCACTGAAACATCTACCAGGCTGCAATTTTTTTGTTTTTTGCTGTTTCCAATTTCTTCTTTTAGCAATTAAAGCTGATGTGCTTGTGCCCGGAATCGATGAGCTTGAAAGCACTCTCGTACCTTCCATTACCAGACGTGTCGTCAAATTCTAAAAAGTTTGCTGATCTTTGGTGGTCGACTCCCACGCCGAAAAAAATGTTTCATGGTTTCTAGAAGGGTCATTAGAACTTTGGTAATTACCATACTTTGCGTGACCGCCTCTCCAATGTCCCGTAACTGCCTAGCTACATTTCGGAGCTTTCCACGTTGGTCTACTTTAAAAAATTCGTTCTCCATTGCCAAGCGCGTTTATATATATGTATGTATTACTATTGGTGTAAAATGCAATTTACCAAAAAAAACAGAATTTATAGAGTTGACTTTATGTTTTCCTTATTAATTAAAGAACCGCGTGATCTGGGTCCATAACCTGTTAAACTCTAGATATAAAATGAAACACCGACTTCTTTATGGGAAATGTACCATTAACGGAAAAGAGCAATCTCAAGTTTATTTGATCTCATATAGACTTCATATATATGTATCTAAATGGTATAAACTTCAATAACAGACAGGGCTGCCAGGTTAAATTATATAAACCAAGTATTATAAATGCCTTACATTTTAATTAACAATATGCTATGCCTATTGTACAGTCTACTCAGCTCATCTGCCTGGATATCAATGGACAACATTCCTGCCAGAACGAACGCTGCATCGTTTAATAACCGCTGATTGTCCTGATTACACATAATCTGTAAACCGAATTGGCTACTCGTAAGAGTAGAATCCTACGCTCGTATCCGATCACCAATGTTCTCCTTGCGTAGGTGAATCCTTCTCGATCATACTTTATGTGTGCTTTGAATGACAGCCTGTTGTCTGGCATTATTCTGAGGTATTTTAGTGCCTCCTTGGACTTGATCGTCTCATTTCCAACCTGGGAGTTTGGATATTTAACACTTTTGCGACTGGTTATTTAGACAGCTTCTGTCTTGTGGCCAGGTCGGAAGATTCCAGCCAGTTTTTGAACCTGGCGATTGCTTCGTTTATGGCGGTGTTCACCTCGTGGATGTGCTGTGCCACCGTCACAACCGCGATGTCGTCAGCAAAACCGATCACCTTGAATCCATCTGGTAGCGGGCATCGTTGCATCGCATGCTGTTAATATCGCTTGGATCAGTGTACATGTTTGCCGCATTTCTTTATCGAAAGCGGTGTCATTTCACTTGGGCCCTGTTCGTTTGGGTCACTATTTGGGCTTCTCTTTTCAATGGCCTGGTGGTCGCCGTGCATATATTTCTCGCTGACTCGGCATTTTGTTTTTTTTGTTTCTTTGCTGTGTCTTCTGCCCAGTTCTTGTCTAAGGCAAAATCCGCTTTCTTTTCTTTTGACTTAGTGATTAAGGTTAATTTGCATAATCTTCGTCATGTCTTATTAGTGAGGGCGCTCCTGAAAACCGGACATTTTGCACTACCAGCTACATGTCCTGCGACACTTCGGCTCGTGGGAGCAGTTCTTAGCTATGTGGCCCTCTGTGTCCCAACTTCTATACATTTTGGATCGGTCCTGCTCACTCTTGCACTGACTTGCGGTGTGTCCAAAACCTAGACACCTTAAGCCCTTTGTTAGTGCTGTGCGTTCTCGAATATGACAGTTAATCCAGCCAATCGTTATCTTTCTCGCCTTCAGTAGTGTATTTACACTCTGCATGTAATCTAGTTTTCTGGGGTTGTGCGCCGCGTTATGTCTTTCTCCTTACGGATATCCTTTTTTCTCTGGTCTTTTTGTTTTTTCCGCAACTGCGGGTTCGATCCTAGGGGGTGTTTGTGCAGCATTATTCTTTCGTATCATTTCTTTAGCCTTATCATCGCATGTCTCGCTGATGCTCTCGAAAGCGTTTCGCATTGGCTGATGGATCGGGCGAATATTGCCATCCTCCAACATTTCAACCACCGCTTTAACCTGTTCCCCAGTTTTTTAAAGATAGATGGCTGGTTGTTTCTGCTCTGGGCGTTGCGCGTACTTGTTGAACCTCGCTATCCTCTTCGCTCCTTCGGGCGTTGGTATTTGCCCTACTGGTGTCCTCTGCACCTTTCAACTCCTTTGAAAAGCTGCGATAACCGTGTCTTCACTTCCTCCGTTTTAAAAATTGCTTCTTGTGTTCATGCTGTTTAGTCCCCACTCAAAGCCGTTATCAATGTTTGACTGTATAGTCACCCGGATCGGTGCTAACCAGGAATGTTACATCTGGACCTAAACCCCCAACTTAATGGCAACGTATCATTGAGCGTTCTTTGATTTTTTAACGGGACGGGGAAGTGTGTAGCATAAGCTTGAAAGCCGGACCATGACTTCTACCTTCGGACTTCGCTTGTGCCAATGTTGCTGCTGGAAACTTTAATACTATTCAGTAAACTGTTATGACACCGATGCTCAATTTAAATAGATAGCTACAGCCTGAACACAAACTGATCTAGATCGTCAGCCTATTTCGTCAGATAGTGAAACCTTGCAGTCCATTAAGACTGCAAGGGAGTGTATATCATTATGGGAGTGTACAGATGAAATGAGAAAGACGTATTGCTTCGGAGGATTTTTTTTTCTTGTCAGTTGTTATTAAACTCTACCTTGCAGCAACTCAAACACAACGACTAGTCCATTGTACCGCCAAACAGCAAACCTCAGCACAACAATTAACACTGATCGACCCCACTCCATTGATAGTGCCGTTAATTTGATCCCAATGGCAAATAGTGACTAGAGGAGGTTAGGTTAGGTTAGGTACGTGGGTTGACGCGGTGGGGCCGCGCCACACTGAGGTCCTATTGGACCCATTGTGATGCCCAAGCGGTAAACCTTCCTTTCTTCTTACTCGTCGGTGTTATAATGAAAACTGCTGACTCCAAGGTGTTATTTGGTTATTGTCCTCCTTCTGGCCATCCAAAAAATCCTTATAAACCTGCAAAGAGATTTTAGTGGGATATCTGATATATTACGGAGGTCATGGAAGAAAAATTTGCCCAGGGTTCTTTGACAAAGAGAGTGGGATGTATCCTCAATCTCTTCTTCGTCCCCATAGCCGCTGTATGGTGTCATGGGTAAGTCCCATTTTGTGTTCACGATACCTCAGATGGTTATGACCAGTAATAGCTCCGACCATCGTCCTCAGCAGTCTTCTGCTGCATTGGAGGAGGGTATCGGTTCTTGCGCTGTTAAACCTAGGCCATATCGTACGAGTGGTCTCACATGTGGGGAAAGAACTCCACCTTTCATTAGCCAGCTCAGACAGAGGTGGGGAAAGCGATGGGATTGGATGGGATCCTGGCAAGTTCATCTGCTACCTCGTTTCGGGTTATGTCCCTGTAACCTGGGACCCAGCACAGAGTGATCGAATGCTGTGTGCCAAGAACGTTGAGCTCTTCGCGACTAGCTTGAATTTAATTTCAATAGCCGAAATTGCTTTTTGGGCGCTTGACTGTCAATTAAGAAGGTAATATCAGCTGGTGGTATTTCCAACAATGATATCAATTTGGCCGCTTCTTTGACCGCAAGGACCTCGGCTTGAAAAACTTGCATCTTCGGCTTGAGAGAGCAATGCATGTTTAACAATTCGGAGAAGATGCCCGCGTCTGTACCATTTTCCATCTTTGACCCGTCCGCATAGAACTTGTTCTATGTGCAGTCTATCTAGAATACACGCATGACCATAGGGGCTAGGGTGCCAGTTTTTGAATTGGACGATCCTCATGGCTCCCTTTACGGCAGACATCTGTGTATAGAGTCAAGTGGAAGAGGATCTACTTGGACCTCTAACCCCGCTTTGGGTGGTGTAGAGTGAGGGTTGTACCCTCTATTTTAGGAAGATTGAAAGGCGATATGACCGTTTTGTTGGTAAAAAGGACAAACTCTGTTTTTAATGGGTTAATCTCAAGACCGCAAGATTTTGCCCATATGAGGAGGGTAGTAATTTCGTGTTCGACATACTCACTAAGAGTCGGCGGAAATTTACCACAGGCAATTATAACCACGTCATCGGCGTAGGCGATTGCCTTGGTTCTCGAGCACTTCAGTTTCTCAAGAATGTATAACCACGTCATCGGCGTAGGCGATTGCCTTGGTTCTCGAGCACTTCAGTTTCTCAAGAATGTCATTGATGACAAGCACCCACAGCATTGGGGAAATGACCCCACTCTGGGAGGTGCTCCTTGAGGCTATGGCTTAACAGTAGAGTCGCCTAGAGTTGCAGTGATGATTCTCTTACTGAGCAGGAAATGTACTAACCGAAGAATAAAGTATATATATTCAAATCTGTCCATGCGTTTTGTAGTAAGATGTGTGTAAAACATATTTCACAGAATTCTGAACAAAGTTGCCAGAGACATCAGTGCTCTATCTTTTGCCATTTAAGAGTCCATAAAACCCAAACAAACATTGATTTTATATATATAGATAGATAGATTTATTTCTTTTAAGTTACACAGAGAACTTAATTGTAAAAATTGTACACTGTTTATGATAGATAATTCAGAGAACAAGCTCTCTGCAAGACATTTTATGATTTTTCAGACGTTCGGAGAATTGCATTCAAATCTAATCATTACCACGCAATGCTATGCTAATGATCTTATAATAAACGATAGAACTAGTCATTATTTTGATTAAATGGAGTTTTCAATCAAAAAATGTTCACAAAAATAAAACCCTCTATATCACACCAAACACACTTGTCTATAATTTGGACTCTGTGGTTAAACACACATGAACATAAACCTGAACGCCATACAATGCTTCGCTAAGTTCTTCCTCAGTTAAATATAAAACGTATGAATGGGAGAGAAAAGTCGGTTTTATACTTTGTTTTCCCCATCACTCGCTCAACATTTAATTTCTATTCTTTCTTCAGAGAGTAATACAATTGTTTTGATTTCGCGAGAAATGGATGTTGAATCTCTATAAGACGCGGGAAAACAAAAAATATCGTCTGATGATTATACTATAGGTTTCATATACAGTGGTAATGTGCATCTATTCGAATATAGTTTACAAAGGGATATGCGTTTCTCTAATTTGCATTCCGTTCTTGTATTTCCGATTTCTTTTTTTTTTTTTTTTTTTTTTTACAAAAAACATTAAAAAGTACAAAACATTTATGATTTTATTGAAACGAAAATTTTGGTTTTATGTCTGAAATACTTAAAAAATACAAATTAATCAGAAATTGTAAAACATAACAATTGGATACTTTTGTGTACTCATTATACATTTTTGATATAGCCATCTAGTGACAGTTTCATCTGTAAATCTAACAGTAAATAGAATTGCGTAAGTCAAAAATAGTGTGTGTACAAAAGAATAATTTGCTGTTATTTAATTTTCCAATGCATGATTTTTCGTGTAACCATTTATTTAATTGTAAAATTATTAGCTTACGTTTTGCGATATTTTTATTTATTTATTTATTGTTTTACATTTGTTTTTTAATTTTGTTTTTTGTGTAGTAAAAGATGTAACCTTAAAAATGAGTTATCTAATGCCCCAAATCAACTAGCCACTAACGCGCCGCGTAATACTAGAAGGTCATGGTCAAGTATCGCATTTAATAATAAAAACTTTCCCGATGGTAAACTTATATACGAGAGCAGCCAGGCTGGCGTCACTGAAAGCAATTCTAATAAAATGTTTTCAAAAAACTACTCAAGATTTGAGCGGTCCAGTCAAGAAGTTATGGCTAAAGCATCGCAAATTGTTCAGTAAGATGTTCATTTTTTTGATTTTTTTTTCTTATAAGCTTTAATATGCTCAATTGTCGTTTGTTATATTATGTATTATAATTTATTTTAAACGTATACAGTAAATATATTAAAATGTAGTTATATTTTGTAATATCTTAAATTATCTCTTTCATTTTTAATTAGAAAAAATAAATCCTTCCGTCCAAGAGAGAGGCCAAAGAAAGGCTTAAAAAATCTTCAAACTGTTAAAATGATGACAGCTGGAACAAATTTATTTAATCAGACAGGCATAAAAACTCGAAAACAACCACTTACAGTAACAGCTCAATTTCAAAACTCTTTGACTGCACTTATGGATACTCTCAATCAGGTAAATATTAACTTCTCTTATAAATACTTGGTAAATAATAAATTAACTTACAGGCTAATCCATTCTTCATAAGATGTATTAAATCAAATGCACAAAAAATACCAAATAAATTTGACGAAACAACGGTAGTTAGGCAAGTGAGTTTTAATTTGTTGTTAAAATGTTAATTTATAGGATATTCAATAATATGATTTAATGACTTTTTAAGTTGCGGTATACTGGAATGTTGGAGACAGTTCGAATACGACGAGCAGGCTATAACGTTCGTCTGACATACGAAGAGTTTATACAACTCTATAGAATCCTACTGCCAAAGGGTTTGGTGAGCTCACAAAAAGACGTGAAAGACTTCCTTAGTACTATAGATCTAAACAAGCAACATTACCAACTTGGTATGTTTTTGTTCTCATCACTTTAAATCAATGAAGTGATAAGTGAAATTTAAATATGTAATTTAGAACTAAATTTATATTAAGTAGTTTATTAACAGATGCTAAATCTTCTTTGTATGATATCTAAACAGATAATATTTGTAAATATTTTATGTACAGATATTAAATACAATTCTTATATAATTCAGTGCCAAAAATGATATATCCAATACAGGGTGGCGCGCCAATTGTGCTACAATAAGAAATTCAAATACTTTTTTAATCAATGTATTTCATCTCCTTTTTTGTGTAGAAAATTCAATTTTGTTTTATACAACTACATCATTTTTTTTGAAGATGATAGACCACAAATCAATGTATTTCATTTCCTTTTTTTATGTAGAAAATTCAATTTTATTTTATACAACTACATAATTTTTTTTTGTAGATGTAAACCACAAATCAATGTATTTCATCTCCTTTTTTGTGTAGAAAATCCAATTTTATATAATTATTTTGAAGATGGTACACCACAAATGACATCTATGTTCATCCACGCACACTGTTCAGAAAATCATTTGTTGCTAGGCGATGCTACAGCCACGCCACGATTGTGCCTTGAACCCAAACATAGGGATCTCGATGGTACAGTCTTCGTTTGATGCCTTCAGACGGAAATGAAGGACTGCAAAGTATTGTACCTCTTCACTATTCAAATCCTCCTTTTGGTATCTCAAGCATTCTTTATAATAAATCTAAGTAGTAAACTGTCAAATAAAAAATAAGCCAATTACTCACACATAGTAAAAGTTATTATGTTTTGTTTTGTGTTGTAGCACGATTCGTGCGCCACCCTGAATATACCATAAAATCAGATTTAATAGTGTTGAATAATACCTCTTTCCGCGTGTAAAAAGAAGTCTGATTGAAGGTCACTTACTCAACACTACCTATTAAAATTTGTTCATTTCGAAAATTGAGGTGGTTGCAAAGCCTGAAGAAGAATTTTCGTAGAGTGCCAGGGCCTAGATTCTCAGCAACCACTCGTATTGTGCGTGCATAATTTTTCGGGATAGACCAATAAACGAATGAACAAGAGAACAAAAGAAAAGTGGTAAAAACAAATTAAAACACCAATTTCCTTAGGAAATTTCGTTAAATGAGACAATTTTTAAGCGTTAACATAGATAGTCTACAATGTTAAGAATTCTGGTGTTGCAATTTTCGAAGAGTTGCGTGTAGGTCATAGGATGAAGTAGCTGACTGCTGTACGGAAGGACACCAGCCATTATGAGTGGATTAATGAGTACCTATTCGACAAACCATTTCGTGCTTTTAATAGCGAAGCTGACTTTGAAGCTGCTTTATTCAGATAGGCAATTAAGATATTAGACAAAATAGTAGACAAAATAGTGGACTCCAAGAAATCTAAATCTATAGGATGAGCAAGCTTCACAGTTGCATAGCAAGTGTACAATGGTTTCTTCCTCATCCTCGTCCCTGCAGCTTCTGCAGACGTCGTTGTATGGGCGCAATGATCAAGTGGATCGCTTAGGATCGATCGTAGGCAAGAGTTGTTTGGTAATGAGGCATCCTCAGCCAGTTGACCATCTACGATTTATTTGATCAAGCGTTTCTAGCTTTAGTAGATGTTTTATGGTAGCGATAGCCATGGGGGTGGATGATCACCCGGAAAGAGCACAGAGTTTGTACCCTTCCAAGCTAGCTCGTTCGCTTCGCAAATCTGGAATGCCACAGTGTCTCGGCATCCACATTAGTTAGATGGTAAGATACTTGGCCATCTCGTTAAGAGGTAGGCGGCAATTAAGACAAGTCTTGGAGTTCAATGGATGGATGTTTAAATCTTTGGAATAGACGCCAGCACTTACAACTGTGAAGATTCGCAGTTGACGATTCAGAAGTTCTTGCGTGTAACGAGGGTTGCGTTGAGCGGGGTCGTACTGTATTTATGCAAATTTCTATATAAATGTTCCACAGATCTTTGAGACAGTTTGAGTTTATATATGTATGTATCTGTTGCATCACAACAATTGCTGACATTTAAATTATATTTCAGAATTTTGCTTGTAATATAAAATTGTATTAGTTTTTGTTTTATTATTGTTCTATTTATATTTCTTATGAAATTGAGATTGATTTAATATTGAAAATAATAGCCTCGTACTACATGTAAACAATTAATAACTAAAAATCACGTTTATTTATTAAGGTGCTACGAAAATCTATATGAGAGAATCTCAGAAAATGCGATTGGATATAAGATTACATACAAAAATCATCGACAGCATTGTACTAATCCAAAGATGGTTTCGTGGTATTCTTCAGCGGAAAAAGTTTTTACTTTATAAAAGTGCTGCTATAACAATACAATCCTACTGGAGGATGTCATTAGCACAAGAGAAACTCATTCAAAATCGTCAGCGGTGGAATGCAGCAATAACCATACAAAGCTATTGGAAAATGTCCAAGCAAAGGTCACTTTTCAACAAACTGAAATGTGGTACACTTACAATTCAAGCTCATGCCCGCGGTATGTTAACCAGATCCACTTACAGAAGTCACAAAATGGTAAGATTCTTTGCATTTGAAAAACAATTTTACTCTACAGAATTAAAACAATTGAATTGAATAGCGTACACAAAAGGAAAGAACTCGATTAAGGTGTACTCAAAGCTTGCCGAGTACTGACAGGTGCTTATTTATGAAACAACATCGTTCAAATAAATTCTATTTAGTTTCGCTTTTAGGACTTTTGGTGAAATATACAAATCGGAGGATTTGAGGCACGCCTTTCCACGTCCGCATCACAGTTTGGACAGTAATTATGGCGAACAAACTATGCCTATTTTGCAAAATAACTTAGAAGCTAACATACTTGAGTCGCAAAACAATGAAGTACTGCAGAAAGCTGAGAGCCAGTTGAGAAATTTGATGATTTTGTCTGGGAACAGTAATAGATCAATACCATTGCCTTTGGGAACTGATTATAATCTTACGCAAAACTTTGAAAAGAAATTAATATCTGGTCCAACATCAGTGGAAGGAATTGATAGAGGAAATAAAATTATTTCGAGTGCAGATACTTCCGGCCGTTTTATAGACCAAATTCCAGACAATTTCCAAAGGTATGTTGCTTATCATACAGTTATTATTTAATTTTTATTAATTTGATTATAACTGATTGTGGAAAACGTCGGATTGACTGCGAAGGGAATAGTTTCGCATCCGTTTGTTTTCCCATTATTGAAAATGCATCTATGTCGGTGAAGTTGTGTTATAATAATGGTATTATGGAAAACGCAACTCAACCACAATCCATACATTTTGTGACGTTTTCAATCCGAATCAAATTGGTTGCAGATTTCTTGGAAGAAGGAAATTGATGCAACAGAAAGTAAATTCTAAATTTTAAATGAAAAAAGATAATTAGGTTTTTAGAAAACGAACAACTCGGTTGCAGTTCGAGGTAGTATGTAGTGTCACGAAGAAAAATCTGGACATTGCCAACTAGAACTGCGGAGATCCGAAAAACTCTATTAAACATCATTTATTTATTCTGGTATTTGCAAGTCTTCAGAATTATTGTTATGACTATGGCAATTATTAAATCTACATTTTGGAGTATCGGTATAGTGTTATAAGTCGTAGCAACAAAGGATATCCATCATCATCGGCTTCTCTAATTGGGTTGAACTGCGGATGCGGATCGGATGGCTCTCCCCGCAGTCAATCCGCCGTTTTCCATAATCGGCATGAATATCTGTCCAAATGTTGTGCCGTAAAAGCTAGTGAATGGAAGCTGCAAAAAACAGAGTGAAATAGGTACAAAGAATCGCAGTGGTGAAATAAAATTGTAAGCATTATTTATTTCCAACTCTACGCTGTTTAGCTTGTTTTTTTTTTTTTTTTAGTATTAACTAATGTACTACCGATCGAACCATTGAACTAGATTCTTATATATAATATAACAGTGATTTCGTTTTTTCTGTGTATTTGCAATTTACCTCTCAAATTTTGTCGTGTATATTTTTTACTCGACGGTTTTCATAGGGCAGAAAATCGTAAAATAAACAGTGTTTTCATGACGCAAATATAAATTAATTTATATTTTTGTACCTCTGAAATTTTGTAATAACTAAAATTTCGAACTACTAGTGATAGAGACTCTTCTGAGATTTTAAATGTTTTTCATATACTTCATATGCTTTGCTATCTGTATATAATCTGCTGCCTTGACCATTATACGGCAAACATGACCTATCGCGAAAATGATTTAAACATTAGTTCATCATCGTGTAAGAACTAAATCATTTTTTCTAGACCATTTTAAATCAAAACCGAATTTGGTGGATTTGTATACACATCTTTATGCCAACTGTGACGGCCGAGGCGTTGTAGATTTGAACGTCGGCTCCTACTCACATCAACATTTCGTGTGACCGACATCAAAGATTAATAACTGTCTGTCGAGAAAAATTTTCTCAAAGTTGGACGTACGGAGTAGTGGTGTTTCGACTGGAGTTAAAAACCGAATTAACCCGGGTAACACCTAAACCGACTCAAACCGAGTAACATTTATTTATACATAAAACCGTGGAGGGTACAACTCAGTGTGAGCATATGGTGCCGAACCGAAACCACCTCAAATCAAAAAAAAAATCGATTTCCCTCATTCACCACAGCAGGTTTTGTATATATTACATACATTCTCTTTTTTGTGTAATGAGTAAGTTGCGTTACCACTTTTGGGTGGCACCTGCGACATTGCGGTAAATTTTCTCATATTGTATGCTTTGCATGTATACTTAATATTCTCTCTTTTTTGTGTGATGTGTTAAAGCAAGTATGTTGCGTTTTGACGTGCTTGTAGAAGAAAATACTAAAACAGAAAAATTGAAACAATTTACACACACACAGCCGGTATTGGCTAGGATACCCCGTGCGCTTATTGCTTCCCTTGCCAACACAATCGTCTTAGGATACGCATAGAACACCGAAACCAACCCGAAACGAAATAGAATTGGACAATACAACTCGACTTGCCCCATTCCATAATCCTCCTTCCATTTGACTTCGTTTCATTATCAAACCGAGTTCGCCAACCCGGGTTACAACTCCGTCTGTTTCTATTTTAACCCGAATTAAGTCCCTTTGTAAGACTTTTGGGTTGGCATACAACTAGTTCGAAGGTCTCTTCCACTCGTGGGGAAACACTAACACGCACAACACGAGTGGTTGCTGCAAAGGCTATGCCGTGGTCCTCTACGGCCTGTATATTATATATATATTATAGTAAAAATATGTAGTAATCATATGTCTATAGTATATGAATGTCATAAGTATATGAAGGTGAAATTAAATCAAAAATTCACGTGACTATGGTCATGTAATAATATAATATGGGTAGCGCGACAGTCCGAGGCGGACCAGGGCCTAGCTTCTCAGCAACCACTCGTGTTGTGCGTGCTATTGTTCTTTCACGCGTGGAAGGGACCTACAGTTTAATGCCGACTCCGAACGACGAAGTTGAGAAGCTTTTTCTAGACAGGAATACTCTTTGATGATTGTCAGTGACTCGAAAGAGACGGAGCCGTGAATTATCAAAGGTGGTAAATTCGGGTATCGAACCTGGCATCCTCTACGTAGGAGTCGACGCACTTACTCACTACGCCACAGCGATGGACTATGGTCATGTACTTGTACCTAAATTATACTGGAAATTAGCGGATTTGATTACATTAAAATTTGTTTCTACTTCTGCAAAATAGGTTAATATGAACTTGTTGCAATGTTATAAAAAATAAAGTGGTAGATTCACGTCGAATTAGTCCACTAAGTATTATATAGATTTTATTTGATAAAAATGCTTGTTTATATAAAGATATAACACTAAATAAGCAATGTCTACTTCTTTAAGGTATGATAATAACAAAGCACCTGTTTGCAGAACTGGCTCTGGCCCATTAGGCATATATAACATGGAATATGAGGACATCAGTGACTGCAATGTTTCCGATACAGACAATCAGGAACTACAAATTCAAATAAAAAAGGATAGTATGTATTCTCGGAGAATCAAAAATGCTAAAGAAACTTTAGAAGTCACTAGTGATACAAATCCCCCCCATCAGCATTGTACAGAATATCATACCAACGAGGCGAAAAATCTTCGACAATCTATAAACACAATAGATACAAGAAAAAATTTAAATTACAACCACTATGAAAACATAAATGTACCACACGATACACAGTCATCTAGTTCGATCAATACAACTCTTCCAGCAAGTTCCTATTCACAAAAGCAGTATGTCGTTGACGAAAGCATATCCCCAAAACATGTTCTAACTGCAGATGTATCAGACACATCACCATCAGTACCCAAAGGTAAGGCTGCAGTACTATTGGGTTCAATATCAGAAGATCAAGCCCATTATCCAATGGCTACTCGATTGAATAAACAACCAAAGAACCGGCGAGTCAAGTCAAATTTAAGTGACGACTTAGGTTCAGTGGAAATAATGGCTCCACGATTTCATAAGCCACATGATGTACCAACTGAGCGGCTACGTCGCCGAAATTCTGATCCCAGCACAAATAAAATTCCTTTGCTAGAAGTGAACCGGGGCAATGATATGTATCAATCATCTACACAAATTAATATAGCCGGGCATAGGTTTCGAAAAGCAGCACGTATTGGAAAAGCTGAAAAATGCGCGAGTTGCCAAGAAAGTGATGCATTTGTTAATGAAGGATATCGTTGCCTGGATTGCAAAGTATTAGTTCATACAAAATGTATTCAAAATGGTGGGGTCAAGACATTGATATGTGAAGCGAAACGTTCAAAACGTGTCCGTAAGACTAATGAAAAGGCCTTGACTCCAAACTCAAAGTATTCAGCAAGGGAATATACAGACTCCACGGACAGAATTATAAGTGACGCTAAAGAACTGAACTTAATGCAAGATTTTATTACTCAAAAAATATATAAAATGGACGAGAATGAAGGCGAAAAATCGTCAGAAGTGGATAGAGTATTCAAGCAAGCATTGCGGGCTTTCAAGGACAATCTAGTAACACAGTATAGTGTAGCACATAAACAAAACTCAGATTCTTTAAATATTAAGTATAGAGATTTAATTGACAATTTTGGTCAAGTTATGGAAACTTGTTGTGGAAAGCAAAATGATTTTCCATTGACTATGGGGGTTAATGCGTTTCGTGGATTTATGAATGAATTTATGAATTCTAGAGAAACTGAGAAACCAAAGGCAAAACGAAAGAAGGAAAAAAAGAGAAAAATTGAGGAACATACTGGCTTCAATGGTAATATAAAACCGTGTTCATAAATATTTCTGTATGAAAAAAATATTATTTTCTTTCCAGGACATACGTTCCAGTTAACAATTATAAATATACCAACGGCGTGTGAAATATGCCAACTGTTTTTGTTATGGCCAATTGAACGAGGGCTGGTAAGGAGTAAATATTAGTAGATGTTACAAAAAAAAATCACGATATATTTAGAAAATCTGTTTATAACTTATTAGTTCATGTGTGAAAAAAAATTTACTTCCAATGATTCCAACATTTTATTGTCTTGCAGTACATGTTTTTTCCTTAAATCTACTTAATCACCCTGATTACGAAAGTAGTTTTCTTATGCATTTTACGAGTCGAGTCACATTTTTCTGCACGAATCAATTAATTATCGGTATACCTTAATCGACTCGAACTGATGTTCCGCAAACATTCAAAAGCTGCTCGTCAATTTGAAAGTTCAAGTTATTAAAAGGTGTAGTTTTCAAATTCGGTCGGAATTTACAATTTGAAGTTGTTTTTCGAATGATAGTGGTGTTTATTCAATTTAATTACTTCATAGAATATCGGTGCAAGAATTTCATAAAATGGTATTGACTCAAATAAGAAGTATAAGGTCAAAATACAATTACAGTACGAACTCGATTTAGGTAACTAAGAGAAATCAGAGCAGTTGCACTAACCGGGTAGCATTTTTTAAACGTTTCTAATTTTGTTGCTGGCGTTAAATTATGGGTTTCCCCTTATTTTGCTGTCCAATTGAACTGTCTTTGTTTTAAGAATGTCATTATAAATTGCTCTTTGCTTTTCGACCTTTACAAAGCCTTTCCATCTGAGGGTATTCAGAAGCCTTAGGTTAGGTCGGTGGGCAGACGTTGCCACGGCGCACTTAAGTTCAGTTGGAGCCTTTGGGGGTTCCCATGGGGGAAGCAACCTTTCCGGCGCCACTACAGTTTTTCAAGCTTTTATTGTGCTTGTCCGTCTAGCCATCCAGAGATCCTGACAAACCTGCAAAAAGATTTCAGTGTGATATCTGATTATTTATGAAGGTCTTGGAAGAAAATTCTCCCGGTGTTCTTTGTCTGAATAGGGAGATACTGGGGCATCGACAAAGATAGTGAGGAGTATCCTCAATTTTCTTTTCTTCATGCACGTAGCCTCTGCAAATGGTGTCATGGTTAAGTCCCATTTTGTTTTTACGGCTATCATCCGCAGCCACCTTCTACTGCATTGGAGGAGTATGCCGTTCTTCGAGCTGTTGAACTTAAGCCATAACGTACGAGAGGTTTCACATGTGGGAAGAGAACTTCACCTTTCGTTTGCTCTATGATTTTGTTGTCCTCTTTCCTCTTGACATCAGATAGAGGTGGATCAAACCATGGGGTCTGTTTCAGCCCCTTTCCACGTTACCTCGTTGTCGGTTATGTCCCTATGATCTGGGACCCAGCATAGAGTGATCGAATACTGCGTACCAAGCACTTTGTGCTCCTCGCGGCAGCTTGCGACTAGCTGGGACTTGATTTCTATAGCCGAAATTGTTTTAATGGCCGCTTGACTGTCAATTAGAATAATAATGTCAGCCGGTAGTATTTTCAACAATGATATCATTTTGGCCGCTTCTTTGACTGCCAGGAACTCCTCTTGAAAAACACTGCCGTAATCCCTGTTATTTCTTCCATCTTCAACTAATCCATGTGATGTAGGTTGAATTATTGATGTTCATTTCATTCACTTATTATTACTGACTTACCGGATTAATCAACTTTGGCCTCTTCGAGTCCAATTTAAATTGCTTCGGTCTCTATATTATTTAAGGGTCCTTCAATATCTAGGAAGGCAGCGAGGGCATACTCCTTTGCACTTAAGTACTTTTCAACTTCATTAACAACATCGTGTAGTGCAGTCTCTACGCATTTGCCCTGGATATACGCATGTTGTGCACAAGAGATTGAATTGTGCTGGAAGTGTTTGCGAATGTATGCGTTGATGAGCTTTTCGAATATCTTTAGGACGAATGATGTAAGGTTTATTGGTCTAAAGTCTTTCGCTGTTCAATGACTAGCTTTACCTGCTTTAGGGATGAAAACTACTTTGACTTACCTCCAAGTGAACGATATACAACTGTGAGCTATGCTGCATAGAAAGAAGATGTATTTTAGGATAGGAGTGAAAGGAGAAGGAGAAAAAATCCCATCAACTTCGTGATATTTAATTCTGTTCAATATCCGAGAACGTTTCAGTAGTCGGTAGTGTGTATCCCGTAGTGAATGTTTATCCGAAGTGGATAAAGGTGTCAGTGAACCAACATTGCTTAAAATATAATGTCCACATGTCCACAATAAGTCGAATAAAGGCAAAAAGAAGCACTTTGAGACAATTTGTGGCTAGAGCTGCATCTGGAATAGTTAATCGCATTACACTTAAGGCTCCTCGTAGATACCCATACGAGGAGCCTTAAGTGTAATGCTTTTTAACATGCAAATAAATTGATTTAAAGACATGCTGAAGCAATGAAAACAGTTGTACTTATCGAGGTATCATTTTTAAAAATTGCACTTATAGAGTCAACCAAGGCAATGATATTTGTGTTGCGAAAATCTAGTGTTGCGTAAATCGAGTTCGTACGTCGTACTCTTTCATCCCTTAAGTGCCATTCAAATGAGCCGCGAACTGCTAATTCGAACTTTCAGAAACAACCAATTTCCAGCAAATGTAAACAAAAAGTTATACTCCTTGGTATGCAAAAGGGCGCGGATTGAATTATCGAGTTTATCGAAAATCTTAACAACAATTAGTTTAAATATCCTTATAAACAGTTTTAAATGCTTTCATTCGCTTTGCGAGCTGTCAGCCTGAGTTCGCAATACACAAGAGTGACCAAAACTGCTGCAGTTTTGGCAATCACTATAATCTACAACCTAACTTTGTATATATTTCTTAAAAAAATCATATCCGATCACTTTGCCAATTCATTGACAATGAACTGAACTGTCACCCGTCGTCGTGATATATATGCATATATTACTGCATATATAAGAAGTATGCGCGTAAGATTAGTCTTAGAACTATTTTATTCAAAAATAATTTCACTTATAGATTTTTGATGTAAACTATTATAAGTTATCATAAAACGAATTGCTTATAAACTCATATTGTTTCTTATTTTAGGTTTGTCAAAATTGTCGCCTCACCTGTCACAAGAAATGTTATCAAAAGGCGTCATCATGTAACAAAACCTCTTCAACGCATCATGGTGGATGTGTATTGTCACAATCTAGTATAATAGATTCCAAACTGTTTGGTGTGCCATTAACGAATTTATGTTTGGCAGAAAGTGCCAAAATCCCCATACAAATTGAACAACTTATAACAAAAATAGAAATGTTAGCTCTATACACCGAGGGAATATATCGTAAAAGTGGGGTTAATTCGAAAATTCGAGAACTCAAGCTAAAAATGTCTGAAACTCCTATTGGTTCGGAAATTGATTACGAATCATATAATGTACATGTTTTGGCTAATGTTCTTAAATCGTTCTTGCGAGAAATGCCGGAGCCTCTATTAACATTTGATAGATATGATGATTTTCTAAGAGCTTCAGATTTACCTGACACAAACGTTCGTGTACAAACATTACTTTCCTTAATCAAAAAACTTCCAGCTGCGCATCATTTCCTACTAGAACGTTTAATATTCCATTTAGCATTAGTAGCACAAAGAGAAAAACATAATCGCATGTCAGCAAGTTCTCTGTCGATAGTATTCGCTCCATGTGTTCTACGTACTAATCGGTTAGTACCCGCACAAGATAGTCTGAATGACATCAGCAGACAAACGAAGTGCATGGAAACACTCATCACACAAAAAATGTTGAATGTCAAAAGCACATTAGCTGACATCGACACATTAGATACCGCCGCTCATACTGCCACTACTAGGCTCAGTACTCTACGGAGCTCGAAGGTATTTGCGGCGGAAGAATTAACACAACGGCCATCACAAATTGAAACCGAAACAGAAGAAATGATATTAGAGGGCCATATTCAAGAGATTCGAAAAGAAAAGGCATTGTTGACATCAGCCTTACCCAACTTGGTAAGGGCTACATCAGATGATGATCTGTTGTCCACTGATTTAGATGGAGAAGGCGGAAGTTTGGATGACCTTAGTTCCGGCAAAGATAGGGATAACCATTCCTTAGCCGAATGCAAAGATTTTAAGGATAGTATTGATTCTTCATTTGGAAATGTTGGCGATAATGGAAGACCAAAAAGATATGATGAGAAACAGATAACAGTTGAACAAACACATCAGCATCTCATACAGCCACAACGTCAGCATTTCGACACAGAAACGGCTAGCGATTCTGTAGTATTAAGTTACAATCTCCGTGATCAGAATATAGATTATATCCCCAGCCCAAGACACCATGAAATTAATACATCCGGTTACCCTATGTCCACTCCAAAAACTGTATCTAATAATAATCACACTTTTGTGGGGACAGCAACGCGTCGCTCAGGAAGTCAACAAAATCTGAGTTACTCTTTGACGCAAATATCACCGCCTACGCCTGGTCCAAGTGGAGTAAATTATGGTGTAATAAGTCCTTCAGGAAAACCAATGGCTGTTCGAAGTATGTCGAGTGGATGCGATATAATTCCTCATTTATCCTCAAATCCTACTCAGTGCTCTTCCGCAGTCGATGGGTTTCAATTGCTTTCAGCCAATTCATCGACTACATCATCATCACCAACATCACCCAATGCAACAGGAAGCACTCTTTCTGCATCAGCAACCTTATTATCATCATATACAAGTAGCAATAAAATAGGAAGTATTAACACAACACGAAAGAAAAAAAAGCAAGACAGTTTGGACGACGAACCAATAATGGTATAAGTCCAAGAATATGTGTTTTATTTGTAAGTACTCATATAATCGACATTAAAATCATTCGTATAAACGAATATTATATATGTGTATGCATATGTATATATATATGCATGCATATGGTACAATATTTGTATATACATCTCTTATATGTATATATGAGCATGCATATATTTCACTTCAAGCATAGAATATATTATTTTATGTTATGTTTCTTATGTACTAATAAAATATTTTTGAAGAGTTCATATGCATTCGTACATACATATTTTGGTGTAATTAATATTTACATACAAATGCAAACTTAAATTTACACTCAAGTTTTACATATTACATCCGTTATTAAAGACATTTGTTTCTTAT
The DNA here is from genome assembly GCA_964034865.1 of Eristalis intricaria. Classification (NCBI taxonomy): domain Eukaryota; kingdom Metazoa; phylum Arthropoda; class Insecta; order Diptera; family Syrphidae; genus Eristalis; species Eristalis intricaria. Next base: position 77,240,535 of record OZ035876.1, read on the forward strand.
GAAATAATGAGTAAGAAATGCATTTATTACATATATTTTTTACTGTTATCCACAATCCATTTTGCCAACAAATGCGCTTATTTTATCCTTTATCTTATGCATTTTATTGTATTTAAATATTAAAGTTCATTGAGTGCAAATAGTCTAGTATTTTCCTTGCAAAGAACAAACTACTTATGCAGAAATATTTGTAATTTGACAAAAACATGTAATACTGTTACTTTTAAATGAAATATTGAAGGCTTATTCAATTTAAAAACAATAAATGTAATTTCCTTTTACATTTGCAAAGTATATTTTTTATAATTTGATAGGAGGACGGACGACAAATAGGTCCTCAGTTCTTAAAAGTGTTTAGTAATATGTTTCGAATTTTGGTTCACCTTGTTCTCGAATGCGTAATGATTTAAAAGGGCCGATACAATTCCCCGAAATCATTTTCAACCATCAAAGTTTTGAACAGCTTGGCTTCGGCTTTCCTATATTAAATAACTTTTCTTAACTCAACATGATATGGTTCAAGTTTTTTTTATTAAATATTCAACCTTCACAAAACATTAGCAGTTGGTGCCGATTGAATACACATACCGATGTTTTTGGTCATTATAAATAGAAAAGTGAAGTAGGACTTAAGAAAATGACCCCTGATTTGGCTTCCAATTCAATTCAAGGGAAACGTATTTTCAAAAAGCTTCAAGTGCTAAATGACAATTACAGCTAAACATTTTTAAGAAATACGTGTGCCTTCGGTAAGACTATGAACTCGAATGTTTATCGGTAGTCGATATCTGCTGCGGATATTATTTTCAGTTATAGGGATTGGGTGTGAGAAAGTTTTAGCTGTGTTGTAACTAATAATTTCCTATTTCATGGTCTAATAAAACACGAGTATTCATGTGTACATATGTTTTGCTAGAAATACGCTTGGTAGAACTAGCTTACGCTCATCTTTAATCAATCGACTTATAATGTAATTATTAAATATTCGCTCGAGGTTTATTGCATTGCGGTCAATTGTGGACCTTTATTCGCTAGCAGTTCTACTGTTATTTACGAAATCCCTCAAAATCATGAATTTGTTCGTTGTCTTAGCACGACTAACGGTAAACATTTTTGAAACAAAGTGTGGGTATAATTTCATCTCTCGTATGTATTACATATCGATTGATTAGACATTAATGCTTTCTACCAATTTAATGCATATATGTTTATGTTTTGTTAAAACTGAGCAAAAACGCGATATGTATTCTACAACTCTGACTGGAAAGCAGAAAGTGTAAAAAATTATGTACAAATCCTTGAATGCATTTTTTATTACATAATAATAAAAATCATAGAATGCCGTTACCATAAAACCAAAATAAATCATTAACAAAAAATACGAAATATTTGATCTTTAACTTTTCTTAATTCGTTATTAATGGATTAAATGTGAAATAAAGAGTTTAAGCCATAATAAATTAGAAGGTTATTTATTATTCAACATTTACATAACTGGAAAAATGTCACAACAGCTATACATAATTTTTATATACTTAGATATCAAAAACGTGTTTTGGCATTATTTTATGAAACTGTTAAAATGTTCATGTCAGTTGATATATTATACTTATTATTAAAATGGAACATCAAACTATACATAAAAATAATAGAATCAAAGGGCAACAATTTACTTAAAGCTAAAACTGCATAATTTCCGCGGTTTTCAACTGAAGGTAGACATTACATTGATTTTAAATTACAGCAGATTTCAATTGTTATAATAGACGGAGTCATCATTACAAAAAACCAGAAATACTCTAGCATTATATATGCATTTATATGGATATAAATGCATATGTGTTAATGTATGTATAGTATATATGTATATACATATATATGTACATATATATTTAATTTATATACTTGCAACCAATAAATGCGAATCTCTTTATTTTTTATTTTTTATTTCCCAATTACATTATTATTAATTACCATATTGAAGAGGCAGATTAATGTAAACATGGTAATAACGAACGATATAAGTTTTAAACATAGATGATCAAACATATTTTTATAACTGCATAAACATATGTGTATACATTTATACATATATATGTATACATGGATATTTAAAATATATATTATATGTTTATACCCATTAGGGCATAGGCATATTTGTTCATGTATAAATCTGTGGACTTATATGTATATGTGTATGTTTGTATATGCATGCATACATACATAGTATATCGACTATATGTAAACACTTCTCTATGTGACCAAGTCAATATTTAGGTTTCACTATTTGTACAGTACATTTCCATTTATTTTGTTAAATAAAGGTAAAATATAATATGTATGAATTTTTCGTTTGTCGGTGAGGATATATGAACACTTAATCACAAAAGTAAGTATACACGATATGCAGTAAATGGTATTTTCCAATCCCAACTGTTTTTACAAATTGTGTTGTTCTATCAACAAAAATTTCAAGTTATCGAAAAGTAATGAACCCTTTTATTATTATTATTATTATAATTTATTACCTTACAATTAAAATTAGTAAGCTAACATATTAAGCGCCAACTGCAAGGGTCTCGGCTTAATGATAACTTATAATAACGGAATTTAATTAGAATTTTGGATCTACTGACTAGGTCATTAATCTTAAGGATTTTGTCGGGAGTTTTTAATTATTCACGGGTTGATGAATAAGTGGATATAGGTTAGCCGTCGTCGTACTTTCTGGGCAATTCTCAAGGTTTAATAGATGTTTTATGTCTATTGGTGAGCTGCAGACTGAACATGTTGGTGGATTTGCCCTTTGAAGAAGATGTTGATGTGTAGTTCTTGTGTGTCCTAGGCGTAGTCGAATGAATGTGGTGTTCATTGCCTTTGAGGAGCTAGTTGGGTAAGCTGGTGAAGATCTGTCAGTGTATAAGAGCATAGTGTCTGTGATTATTGCTTCAATCCGAGAGTTGATTAGACCTGAGTTAGCTACTGATTAGGCGTATGATGTCGAGCTTGGATGTAAATTCAAATTCGTAGATTGGAGCGTGGAATGCACGAGTTGCGTTAGTGTCAGCATGTTCATTGCCTTGTATACCAACATGACTGGGTATCCACATAAACATCAGTCTGTTCGGACTCCTGATAAGGCGGTCTCTAATCCTATTAACAATCTCAGATGTTTGGTTAGGGTTTTTGATCGCATTTAAGACCGCAAGGCTGTCAGAGCATACTACAAACTTACTGCTTATTTTTGAGAGCGTGGTTATGGTTTTGAAGATGGAAAAGGTTTCTGCAGTAAAAATGGATGAGTTGTATGAGAGCAAGCCAATGGTTATGATAGAGCCATTTTTATAGGTGGAAGCAAAGGCTGTGTTGTGTTTGGTTTTTGAGCCGTCTGTGAAAACGAATTTCCAACCTTCTTGCTTTAGGGTGGCGGCAATACTTCGGAACTCAGCAAAAGGCTTCTTTTGTGTTTTTTTTTTAAGAAACTATTTAAATTCATTATAAGTGAAGTATTTTTTATACACCAAGGCGGGTATTGTGGTAGGTAATTATTTGATCTTATGATGGGAAGGTCCAAACATATCGCAGCTGCCACAGCGAGGTCGACAGCGGACTGGATACGTCTCGCGGTTCTCGTTTTAAATGCCAAAGCAACATCCTTTTCTATGATCGAGCCTCTTGAGAATTTCAGCTTAACAAAAAGTTTCGTTCTGATGAATATGATGCGATCTTCTATGGTAGGAGGCTCAGCTTCCACTAGCATATTCCTCACGATACTTGTTGGAAAGGCGTTAAGACTTCTTCGGACGGCTTGGTGGTAAGGGGGCTTAATTGCATTTAAAGTTGTTTTAGGAGCGTTCCCATAAATAGCTAGACCATAGTCGATTTTACTTAGAACTAGTAACTGCGTAATTCTAGAGAGGGTGTTAGTATGAGCATTACATTTTTTGCTGGCTAAGTAGGAGACAATCTTAGCTCTTTCAGTTAAGTTTTTTTTTAGTTCTAAACAATGTACTTTCCAATTATATTAAATCTAAAATATTAAGACTATTTACATTGACTATGTTGATATTTTTTGACAAAGTGGCTGTTTATTGCATAACATTTTACGACATATATGAAGAGACATGCATTTATCACGGGAAAGATTGGCGCCAGACCAAGTGGTCCACTCCACAATATAATCCAAAACTTTAATTAATAATTGGTTGTTTACTATAGCATCATTATGCTTGCCAAGAATGTATAAGTCATCAGCGTAGAGACAATGATCCAATTGTTTATGCAAGGATATTAAACAGGACCACAGATAGTGGCGATCCTTGGGGAATGCCGTTGAAGAGTGGGAAAGACTTGGAGTAGCAGAAATTGGACCTTACGCAGATTTTTCTGTTCGTGAGGAACGATTTAACGTAGTTAAATATTTTCGGGCCAATGCCCCACGTCTTGAGTTTATCCAGGACAAGGTGGATACCAATTCTATCGAATGCCTTTTCGAAGTCTAAAGAAAGAACAGTGACATGGTTGCGTGCCGATAAAGCTCTTGAAATGTAGCAATCGATGTGGAGGAGTGCATCTATAGTACCTTTGCCTTGTTTAAAAGCGACCTGATATCATCCGCTTTGATATCATCTTTTCCATGACCATGGACATGCATGGTAGGAGCGATATTGGTCGGTACCCGTTCACTGTGTTTATAGGTTTCTTTAGCTTAGCCAGTGGAATTATGGTCGCGAGCTTCCAGTTTTGCGGGATATGGCCAGAGTTGCAAGAGTCTAGCTTTAACGGTACCAGGAAGTTGTTTCAACACGGGGTAAGAGATCCTATCGCGGCCAGGCGTTTTACCGGTAATTTTGATTAGGCTAGCTTCAATTTCAATAAAGGTGATTGGAGATTCGATGTGTTTGGCTGATTTAAAGAAGGAGTTAGATTTTGGCTAAAGATAAGGGAGTTGCTTTTTTTATTTATGAAAGCATATGAAAAGTGACAGTCCTTACATGCATTAGACCAGGTGCAGGCAAAATAGTTGATTATATCTGGTTGGTACGTAATTGGGCCTTCAGTGGTTTCAATGCACTTTATCAACTTTGCGGATAGGTGTATTCGGGTTAATTGACGACGTGAAGTCATTTAGACACTTACCTTTGCTGATCTTTAACTCGCTGCGGAACTTAGCGTAAGATTTTTTAAATTGGATAAGATTATCAGTATTAGGCTGTTTCTGAAAGATTTTCCAGGCTTTCGTTTTTGCGTCTTACAGATTACTTAAATAAGGATTCCACCATGAGACCGTCCGCCGGTGAGTTTTAGGGCTACTTTGAGGGATTGAATTGTTAGCTGCGACCCGAATTGATTTTTGAAGTAACGCGGCCTCTTTATTAATGTTCGACGAAGATGTTTTATCTGACAGATATTCTAAAATATGTTTGCTAAAGCAAACCCAGTTAGCATAGTTAGTTTTAAATTTGCGATTAACCGCTATATTGGAGTATGCTGGACCACTATAGTTCCTCTGTTTATTAGCGGGAGAACCCCAAAGCTGGCTCCAGGCGTTAAAGTCCCCTACGAGGAATAAAGGTGTATGAATTTGATCGAAAATTGATTCCAAGTCGGAACTGGTAAAAGATTGATCAGGTAGAATATAAATGGACGCAACAGTTAGCTTTATCTGCAGTTGAATTTCGATTGCGACGGTTAGAATATTGGTGGAAATAGGTATTCATTTGTGCGGTATATTCTCTTTTACTAATAAAGCTATGCCTTGCTTGGCTGTTAAATTATGGGAAAAATTGTGGAAGTAGCCTTTATAAGATTTTGGTATGTTAGGCTGAGAAAGGTATGCGCGATGCGTCTCTTGAAGAGCTATGATACTGGGTGTTTTTTCCTTTATTAAAATACATAATTCGTCGTAGTTATATTTAAGTCCCTTAATATTCCATTGTAAAATATTTATTTTATTGGTGTTGAGGTTTTTATAGAATTTGGGTGGGTGTGTGTAATGAAAGCGACCTCGAGAGGTCGATGGTGTAAAATTCTTTTGTGGAAAGTTAGAGTTGGGCATAACATTTTGGAGAACAGGCCCTTTCCGCTGTTCAGAGACCGAACCATTTAGGTCTCTTGAAAGACCTGAGTGGTTCGGTTTTCCGAACAGCGGTTTTAGGAGGGTAGGCATGTATTTTATTATTGGTGGGATCCATTATTATCCTGTTCTAAGGAATCTATGAAGTATTCACTATTTCTAATAAGTGTTTGAGTGATAGATGAAATAGGTGATTGAATTGTGATATTGGGGTTGTTTGAATTTGAAGATGATGAGTGATGGGTAAGTGGGTTGACCGGATTGTTGTTTAGCTTTTGTGTTTGACTAGTAAATATACTTGGATGTGTGGAGGTTGATGGTAAAACGCTTGCAGTTGGCTGATCGTGAGTGTATGATTTGCTGACATTGAGTAGATTACTAAGATTTGATTGGGATTGATTGTCGTTTTTATGAAGAACTTTTTTCGGATTAGTAGATGACCTTATAGGGCCTGGAAGCTGAGTAGATAAGGAAGGAGAAGGGGTGGAATCGTTCTTAGTTTTGGACAGAGATGAGCTATCTGCATATGTAGACTTTTGCGGGGATGCGTTACTTGCAATTGCAGAGTAGGATGGTGAACGTTCGGGTTGAAATCCTTGTATATTTTTTTTGCTTCATACATACTACATTTGCGAGCCGTCTTAATTCTGAGGATTTCTTAAACTTGTTGGTACCGTTGACAGTTTTTGGATGAAGCAGGATGTTCTTCCCTGCAATTAGCGCGATAGAAATAGTTGTGCAACTTTATTAGATTTGACTACTATAAGAAGGTTGCCATCACGTAGTTGCGTTATCTGCTCGTAGGCGGTGCTAATACCATCAATTGCTTCTTTAAGCAAGATAACGCTAAAGGATGTAAGGGGCTTATCAGCATTAGTCGGAGAGATCACAACAAACTTAGGGCAATCTGGAAGCGATTGGTCACTAGGGGGGGAGGGGGGGGGGATTAATATTGTTTTTTTTCCTTTTTTGTTTTTTAAGTCAGGTGGGGGATCAGCGTCTAGGTCACTAAAACGATTGCCCACTCTTTACGTTTTGTAACTGTTAATTTACTTTTTTACACACGACACGAAGATAAGGAATGTACGTGGAAGATGAAAGAGAACGGGAGATGTGTAGGGAATGTGTAGTGTTGTCACCAGAAAAGAAATCAACAGAAATCAAACACAGACGGTTGAACGATGTAACCGGGACGAGTGTTACTCGATGACTGTGAACCTTTTTATTTTTGACATGTACTTGGTGGAAAACCTGATTCCTTTTTTCGTTTGCCGTGTCGTTTTTTCATTCCGTAAATTATACGAAAGATTCGTAGTAGATTTGCACAGGACAATTTAGTAAGAAATTATGGCAGCACTCGTGATTTACTATCAAAATTTGAAAATCAAATTTCAAATCAAGCAAAATAGTGGATCCTTTAGGAGGAATGATCATATTGTAGAACACAGATTTGTGACATGCACCCCTATACCTTAATCCGCCGGCAGGAATCGTTCACCGATATCGAAAATTTTCGATTCCGAAATCCTATCGAACTGAATCGTCCGCATGTCGGTAATGTGAATTGAGATTCACTGTATTCTTAAATCCGATCGAATCGAATCACTCCATACAAACAGATCCGCATCAAAATCGTTGCAGATTCCTTTGAGTTTAAGTAGATTGCTGGTAAAAAAAATAGGTTATTTGTATTCTGTTTAGCATTATTTCAATAAATGAAATTCTAGGAAGAAAACTACAAACAGGGAACAACTCAAAGGGCAGGAAAGGAAAAAAATATCCGGACATAGCGAAAAACATGACAAAAATACGCCATTAAGAAGTAAATGATTTTTGAGAAAATTTGCGATGAAGTTTGAGGGAAAAACCTGAATCAGTATTTTTGTCATTGAAATATGCTTGTTTCGTTTTCGTTGCAAAAAATACAATTTTATTCATTCGCTACTACTATGTATGTATGAATCCAACTTGCTTCATATGTATCAGCTTGCTCACATTCATTTACTGGCTGGCCAGCAGTTCTCCTGTGTCATCAAAAAAGCGAGCAATACTATCCATTATGTTCATTAAACAAACAATTTGGAAAGAAAAACTAAAATTTCAATGTTTAAATTTCAAATTACATTTCTTAAATCTGACGTCTGCAGATCTTGGAACAGCTGACTTCGAAAAAGAGAGAAGTGATGGCGATAATATAGTGTATCCGACGGATTCAATGATATTGCGAATCAGTTCATGTGAATCGAATGAGTGAAGGGACTCCGATCCGTCGGATTTGAGAATAGGGCGATGATTACACACACAGACGCATTCGCTGTGTGAAGCTCGAGGAGAGAACACGTATCTGCTGGCTCGAGCAAACTAGTTTTTTTTTCGAGGATAGGTGAATATCTTCAAAAGACACATATCGAAAAGGATTTTTACCCAGTAAAACCACCTCCCTTCAAATAAAATATTATTATTATTATTATTATTATTTATTACAATATAAATAAATTTACATTATAAGTGTATGTGCAGCACTTGCTACCAAGGCTTTCGGCTGGCTGTAAGTAAAGTTAGATTTTTGTGTCGATGTTCAGATTTATAGTAGTTTGTAAATATATCTTACATTGTTAGTGGAAGTAGCAGTTAGGAGATCGTTTTTATGTTGTGAAAAAGAGCAATACATAGTTCGATGACTTTAGGGCATTCAGATGCAAGATGGTTTATAGTTAGGTTGCGACTGGATTGGCAGAGATGACAGGTGGGTGGGGGGTCCTTGTTCTAGAGGTAACTGTGGGTCAAATTCGTGTGTCCGAGGCGAAGGCGAAGAAAACAAGCATTCATTCGAGCGGATGTGTCTACGGGGTACTTTGTTGGACTAGCTGTTGGGTTAATGGCGGAGTAGTGATGTGTGTAAGTGTTCCATTCAACTATTCTTTTCTGTTCCCAGTGTGTGGTTATCGTCCTCAGGAAATCCGATTTAGTAGGTGGATGCGGTGAGATGTTTAGTTCTTCTGAGGCCGTTTTAGCTGCACTGTCGGCTAGGGTATTGCCTTTTATATCTGCATGACCCGGGACCTAGACCAACATTATTTTCTTTTTACATTTGATTATGTTGTCGCGGATTTTGACGATTGTCCGAGAGCGGTTATTAATATTACTGATGGCCTTTAGGGATGAGAGGCTGTCGGAGCAGATCATTATGTTCTTTGCATTGTTTTGTGCCAATTCAGTGGTCTTTAAAATTGCTTGTGATTCAGTTGAGAAGATGGAATAGTAGTTGAGTAGTCTGACCGCATGAATCACTTTACCACTTTCCGTAACAATAGCGAAGCCAGCACTGTTGTCGGATTTTGAGCCGTCTGTGTACCAGGTATCCCACAGGTTCGTGTTGAATTAGTCTTTCAATTCCAGGAATAGCTGAGAGTAGTTTTGGTTGCTGGTAGATATTTTTTTGAATGTCGCAAGCGTGGTGTTGATGGTGTCGAGTGGTAGTTGCCATGGTGGGAGTAGTCCGAGTGGTGATGCATGCAATTCAGGTGCGAGACCTATGTTAGCGGAGGCCGTTAGTGCTAGAAATATGGTGGAAGGTTATTAAGGTTATTTTTTGCGACGTAGCTCCTTTTTGACATCCATGATCACTGGTGATTTGTAGGATTGGCATATTTTGGGGGCAAGTCGGTATGTAAGAATATCTATCCGATGTTCGATGGATGGTAAGCCGGCTTCGGTGAGCATGTTTTTCACTGGGGAGGTTGTAAAAGCAATCAAGCTGGATATAATGGCCGAATGATATGATGGTTTTATGATTTGGATGGTTGATTTTACACATTTGCCGTAGATTGCCAATCCGTAGTCGATTCTCGATAATATAATGGATTTGGTTAAAGAAATTAAAAAGTTATGATGGACTAACGAGTATTTGGATGCTAAGAATCTTATGATATTAAGCCTGGTAGCTAGTTTTCTCTTAAGATTAAGACAGTGGTGCTTAAATGTAAAACGACTATCAAAAATTATGCCTAAGATATTAAGGTTACTTACATTAGGGATTAGTGTGTAAGAGTTGGTTAGAGCTAAATTAATGTCAAAATGAATACAGGACGTTTTTTTTATATGAAGATGTTTGCTTTTTTCAGGAGAGATGATGGAGCCTGATAGACTGCACCATTGATTTAGGTCGGTGAGGATATTTTCCAAAAGGCGTTTTGTGCGATTGTTGCCCCTGCATTTGGATAGTACAATTAAATCATCGGCGTATAGAACATGATTAATGTTATTGTAACGAGCTATGCATTTACTAATGTCGTTGTACGCAATTATAAATAGAGTAACTGAGAGAGGGGAGCCTTGGGGGATCCCGTTAGAAAAATTATAAACTGTGGAGTAGGTGTGGTTTGCCTTAACCCTAATTTTACGATTGGTGAGGAAGGATTTTATTTGTGAGAACATTTTCGGTCCGACTTTCCATTGGGTTAGTTTTTTTTTTAAAATAATATGAATCCCGATTCGATCAAAAGCTGTCTCAAAGACGATTGATAAAATTGATACGTGATTTTTGCATGACAACGCCGAGGAGACTACTTCATCGTTGTGAAGTAGAGAATCGATAGTACCACGTCCATGTTTAAACGCAACTTGATTTGGGTTTATGAGGTTACTTTTTTCGATAAACCACAACAGTCGTATGGAAATTAGTTTTCCAACGCCTTGCTTAGGCCTGGTAGTAACGAAATTGGTCTAAAGCTTTTTGGATTAGTGATGTCTTTTGACGGTTTGACGATTGGAATAATACTCGCCACCTTCCATGCCTAGGGTATTATGCCATGTTCAAAGATGTGGTTGTACAGGCCGAGGATGCGCATTTTAACTGAGTATAAATAATATTATAAGCTCGAGTGGGGTGATTTGTTTCTCGATGGGTTTAGCTCCGAGGTTAATGTTGTATGCTGGGGTGTGCTATGAATAGCTGATTGTTTGGCTGCAAGAAAGGTTGGGGAAAAGTTAAGATCATTGCCTTACTCAGACAAGATTTTGCCAAAGTGTTCGCAGATTTCTGATGGGCTTGTTATTGACTGATTATCTGCAGCTAATGATTTAATGGAGTATGGTATATAGTTGCCAGTAAGGGATTTAACATCAGCCCATACTTTTTTTGCAGTTGAATTGGGGTTGATTTTGGAGGTGAAGTTTTGAAATGTTTTTTTTTTAGAGATTTTAGCTCTTTGTCGGAAGAGAGCGTTTGCTTTACGGTAGTTAACAAGGTTGAAATCAGTGGGGTGTTTTTTAAAAAGTTTCCATAGGTGCTGTTTTTTTTTGTCGTAGTGAAGCTAACTTTGAGTTCCACCATGGGGCGAACAATTTATGTGGGAAGTTTTTTGATTGTGGGATGGAGGGGTTGGCTGCGGAACGTATTATTTTGATAATGGCTGCAGCTTCTTTATTGATGTTATTTGATATTGGGATGCTATTGCTGGAGTCGGTGGTTTTGGAAGGATGACCAGTTGGCGCGGTCAGTTTGAAATTTTGGAAGCGGTTTGGTATGAACTGCTTTAATGCCAATGTCCAGACTTGTAATTATTTGCAGATGGTCGCTGCCATGAAGATCATCCAGGATTTTCCACCTGGCTTTGGGCAACAACTCGGGTGATACCGCGGAAATGTCAACATGTGTCCAAGTTTTGTGGGTTGAGAAATGGGTTGGTTGGCCGTAATTAATGACTGCAAGGTCGGTGGTGGAAAGAAAACGTTCAAAAACCTTACCCCTGGGGTTTCTGGTGGGAGAACCCCATAAAGGGTTCCAGGAGTTGATGTCACCTGTTAGTAAGATGGGCGTGTTGAGGGAGCTGACAATGTTTATTAGGTCAGCTGCTGAGAACGTTTGGCAAGGTGGAATGTATAGCGAGATAACAGATACTTTGATGTTGAGATTAACTTCGACTGCAACCACGGAGATATTTGAATCTATTGAGAGTTGTCTGTGGGAAATGGATTTGTGTATTAGCAGACCTGTGCCCTGTTTGGCAGAGATGTTAGATGGTAAATTGTGGAAATAAGCAGTGAACTGTTTAGGGGTGTGAGGAGAGGCGTTGGCAGGCAGATGGGTTGCTTGCAGGGTAATTATTGAAGGCCTATGGCTATTAACTAGTAATTGTAGCTCATGACAATTATTCAAATAACCATTAAGGTTCCATTGAAGAATCTTTAGCAGCTGTTTTGATGCAGGAGGTGGCTTATGTTCAGAATAAATGGGATTATATCGAGAGAAGTCATTGTTGGAGGGTGCTTGCATTGGGTAATTCGAGTGAAATTGGGGCATTGCTGGTACAGGATGGGTGTGATTTAGTAGTAAGATTAGCAACCGAGGCGAATGTTCGGGAAGATGGCTGTTAAGGAAACTGTTCTTTATAAATCTGCTTGGCTTCGGGGATAGTGCATTTCTTAATGGTTTTAATTTTAAGGATTTATTTGGCTTTCAGGAAGCTCTTGCAGGATTTTGAAGAGGCGGGGTGTTCCTCCGACCAGTTTGCACAGAAGGTGCGTGTGCACGAATGTGGGTCTTGCAGTGGGAGGCTGCATTTTTCGCATGTAGGGGAGTTTTTGCACCTGTTGGCGGTGTGACCAAGGAGTTGGCATTTTTTACACCGCATGGGGTTGGGGAAAAAATTCGGAGACTTTACAATTGTACCAGCCAATGTTTACCGAAGATGGTGGGCGGAACAGATCGAACGTGAAAAGAATGACACCTGTAGGGGTCTGTTTTCCATCAGCGTTCTTTATAAATTTGTACACTTCTGTGACGCCTTGTGCACTCATTTCCTTAACTATTTCATCTTCTGGAACATTAATGAGATAAGGGGCATATACTGTTCCTGTGGAAGCATTCAAGTGTTTGTGAAGGGACACGTTAATTGGACACTGGAAATTTTTTTTGAAAGGAAAATAGAATATAAAGGGAAATATATAGAGGGTTGTCTGCGTTTGATGGAGAGATCACAACGAACTTGGGGTTTGGGGTATTAAGGGATGAAGGGATCGAGGGATTTCCGATGCGGGTGAAATTTGATTTTTTCCTTTTTTTATTTTTTGGGTCGGGTTGTGGATTTGGATCGAGACAGCTAAAAGGGTTGCCCAAAAGCACGTATGGCCCTGGGGCCATATTAACTCAGTTAGTTACCACTCACTTATATGTATCACTCACTAGTGGGAGAGAAAGAGAAAACAATATGTATGGTCTAGCTAAAGAAATAGCGGGGAGAGAAACCGATGAAAACAAGCGGACCAAGAAGCGAGAACGATGCTTACGGCTTGGAGGACAGTCGATGACTGTCAAATAAAATATATTTCCACTACAACTAAGTTTTACACTTATGCAGCAGTTTTACTTTCTTCGTTTAGACGCACTTGGCAAGAGATTTTCCATTGAGAGTTCTTGCTAACACCGCAACTATGAGTGGGTTCAATTCACCGTACTAGGTCAAGGGGTTTAGTCCTTTGAAGACGGCGAAAAGAGTTTCTTTCGCTGAGAATTGGAAGGACAGCAGAGTTTATTTGCTCTTCCAGGCGACACTTATGCTTACGAGCAGAATTCGTCACTTCATTTCGGACGGATGAAATTCCAAGATCTCTGTGGATATCGTTGTTTCGTACATACCAGGGTGCGTTGACGATGGCCCTTAGCACTTTATTTTGAAAAGTTTGTAGTATGTTTCTATTACTTTCTTTGGTACAACCCCATAGTTGCACTTGCTTGTATATAAGCAATTTGTTGTCAGTACTTAGCTTGGAATGTTCTCCAATAAGCCAGTACATGTCTTTGTATCTTAATTGGAGCTCCTCACATTTCTTTTTGACGTGCTCCTTCCATTTAAGCTTTACATTGAGAGTCATTCCGAGGTATTTCGCTTCATTACCGATTTTAATATACGTACAATTTATATGAACGGATTTAGCTTTGTTAAGCTCAATTCGCTGAGTGTTCGTCCATTCGTGTATGCGGTTTAAAGCACATTGCAATTTTCTGGTTGATTCTTCGACCGTTTTGGCAGTTACCAAAATGGCGGTGTCGTCAGCAAATGTGCCTAGCACTGTGCCTACGTCCTGCGGTATATCGCTGCTATACAATAAGTAAGGGAGGGGACCAAGAACACTTCCTTGTGGTACTCCAGATTGTATAGATTTAAATAGGGGGTATTCTTTCCCATATTTCACACGGAAGATTCTACCCGACAGATAGTTCGATAAAATTGTGCAAAGTTTTCTCGGGAGGAATTGTTGAAGCTTGTATTTCAAGCCTTCGCTTTAGACATTGTCGTAAGAAGTGAAATCGGTCTGTAAGATTTTTTTTCTGTTGGGGGTTTACCCGGTTTCGACACCATTATTATTTCCGCTACTTTTCACTGACTAGGGACATGTTCTAATCTAAAGGCGGCGTTAATAATGTAGAGAAACATAAGAATCGCTTTCTGAGGTAATTCTTTCAGAACTTCCCCTGTGATTAAATCATAACCAGGAGCTTTTTTGGGTTTGAGTCCTTTCAATTCTTCCTTAAGTTCATTTCTTATTGAAAAAATGTCATTATTTGAGTCTGAACCGTAGGGGTATACAGGAAGTGTCTGTCCATCGCGTGATTTAATCTTTTTTTTTATCTTCTTTGGCGCACTCGTGTTGGTTTTTACGAATTGGGGCCGCACTTAGATTATTATTTTTGAACCACTTAATTTTTGCTTTTTGGAAGTGAACGCCTACCTATATATATATAAATGGATGAAAATAGTGCATTAAGAACAATTACGATTCCATCCGACGGGGGATCTATCACGGTTAAACGAGGCCGACATGAAAAAATGTACGACAACGTGCAGATGGACTGGTGACAAGTACCACGTGGTCCATACAGGAAACATTAAGATGATTGCGAACGAACAAATACTATATAAGAGATCACTGAGGGATTTTCTAGCGTCCCCTGAGTATACAAGCGCTGACGGTTAAGGTGCAGCGAAAAAATACGGAAAACCTGTACGGTCCTCAACAACGAATTCGACTTCTTGAGAGATGATAATGAAAACGATTTTCCGCCGTTGAAGGCAAGGGAAACACCAGGGATGGAAGAAACGTTAACATCGGAACAGACATCAACAATGGCAGTGAAAACCCTCCAGCTCCGGCTGGCAGCAGGCCCCGTGGTGCCCCCATTATTTGTGCTCCTAAAGGGCACTAAGGTAAACACAGAAGAAATAAAAGACAGGATACAATATCATAGGTAGGGCCTTTGAATTCCATGAGTTCCTCTTGATAATCTTCAAGGAACAAAATTTCGAGGCCTCGTTCACGTCGAAACAAAAATTTATGTGGTTCTGAAAGGGGTGGCGAATTACAAAGCTGAGGAAGAGCAGTAGAAATTGAGACGGCGCAAAGTGGTCGGTTTAGTACAGCGTAGCTGGACATAAGTAAAAAAGAATTTTTTTACAACATACTGAACAAAATACTGCGGTTAGAAGTCAAGTACCCAAGTCACAAGAAACAAAAAACAAAAAAATTGTAATTCCCTTTAGCAATTTCCAATTCCATGTATAAATCTTTTCTCACTCGCGATTTTGCCTTTCGCGGATTGGGAGTTTTTCTTAAAGTGGTATAGTGAAATAAAAGTGAGGTATATATTTGAAGCAAATATGCAAGAATTTGCTATTGGTAAGTACATTTAAATTGAGTGTATTTTTATTAATTTAGTAGGGACGATTTGGTCGTGCGGTGGTACTTATTTTACAAAAGACAATCTAACTTTTTTTATTTGTTGGTCCATAAAAAAAAGTACAGCTGAGTACAACCTCAAAACTTTGCTAATTTAAAGATTGTATTATTACCTTTAAATAATGTAAAACTTAAGTGCCGACACTCAGCGCGACATACTTTTTTCTTCTTTACAGTATTGGTAATACGTCCTTTTCAAGGCGACAATATCTTCTACGGGAAGAAATTTTTTCATTTATTCGGAGTGAAAATCTTTTCAAGGCATCAGTAACGGTTTGTGCAACTGCTGTTTTACAGTACGTTATATCAAAAATTTTATATATATCTGTTCTTGATGAAGCTGATCATAAAAAAAGCTTCGATTATAGCAAAATGTTTGTATCACGCCTTTACAATAAGTACAAAGGGAAGACAATATTACTATAACGATTTTTAAATGCTGGAGAGTGGTGGCTTCGCGAAAAGTTCCAAATTCCATTCCCTGAAGTACATATGCCAACAACTTCTAGACAAGGAAGAGCTAAAAAAGAATTAGAGGTGTGTGGAAGCAGAGCCGAAACACGAAAAATTCAAAATCTCATAAAAAGATCGGCCGAAGAATTATCATTTGCTGTTGAGTCTAAGCTAATAATAGAAGGAAGCCGTTCTAAAACCGAAATTGTTAAAAGGGTTGTCGAGTATTCTCCGAAAACAATTAAAAGGCTTTAAAAACCTAAGATATCGAATACGATCAAACCATATACATCTGAAGAAGCCCTGGCCCTTATAACTGACTTAAAACTCACAAAACATCAATATAAGCTACTTAAAAAAAGTGCAAAAGAAAGAAATGCTAATATCTACCCAGCTTACGACAGTATTTTAAAAGCAAGACAAGAGTGTTATCTAACAAGTATCTTTTTGACTGTAACCGAAACCTTATGTGAAGAAACTACAGTCATTGTTGGACTTGACAGTACAACGTTTGTCTGTCGCACATCTTGAAACTTTTGAAAATCTGATAGAAAACGGTGACACCTTAGTATGCTCGTGGAAATGGGGCTCTGATGGTAGTGGAGGGCACTCGCGTTATAAGCAAAACTTGTTGGTAAATCCTGAGGGAAGTGATACTGACATTGTGCTTACATGCATAGTGCTTTTAGAAATACGTAAAGCCGGTCCTAGTACTGAAAATATCTGGATGAATTCAAGAACATCTTCGCCAAGATACTGCTGTCCAGTATGTTTCGAATTCGCAAAGGAAAATATTGAGGCAATAACTAGAGAGTTCAGCCGTATGGAAGCCGAGATAAATTGTCTCGAAACCACAAGGGTAACCATTAACGACAAAACTGTTTTTGTTTACCATACTTTGTTTAAGAAAATGGTAGATGGCAAAACAAGCAATGCTCTTATGGAGAACAGGGCTAGCTCAGATTACTATATATGCAAGGCATCCCCCTAAGGTGATGAACAATGTCGAACTTTGCTTACAAAAACCACCTGATAGCATTGCCTATTTATATGGCTTACAAACTCTGCATGCTCATATAGGATTTATGGAAGCACTGCTACATATATCTTACAAAATTGAAAATGAAAGCTGGCAGGCTAGAGGAGCTGAAGAGAAACTGGCAGTTAAAAATAGAAGAGAGTTCTTGCAAAATTAACTTAGATCTAAATTGGGAATCTTAGTAGAATACGACCCGAATATTTTTTAAGGATCCATCAAAAACATAGTAGGCTTAGTAGGCTTGGACACAAGACTGGTAAAACGGTTTTCAATTGTGTTGATGACTTTAACATCAGGTTTGAAAATCTATACCATTAAATTCCGAACTTATTGTTTGGATACTGCAACATTATTTGTTTCCAAATATAATTGGTATAGAATGCCAGTAAGTGTTCACAAAATTCTGTTACACGGTGCTGACGTCATTGAAAGTTTTCCAATCCTCATCGGACAACTTTTGCAATATGTCTTAAAAGCTCGTCAAAAGGATTACAAAATTTTTCGAAGCGGATTTTCAAGAAAGATGTCTCGAATTACAACAAATACGGATGTGATTCACAGTATTATCCACAAACTGTTTTCAGATCCAAAAATAAGCGATTTGAGACATTTACCAACCCGGCATCATAAGGTAACACCTACCGAAGTTATTATATAAATTGATTTTAAAACATATTTCCAACGAGCAAAACAAAAGAAAAGTTAAATCTGAAATCTTGGAACTGAAGCGGGAGTGCAGGGCCAAATATTTTCTACAACTGCCAACAATTCGGACACTCGTCCAAATATTGTTCAGCACCACCCAGATGCATTAAGTGCAAATATGCACACAAAGGGAATGCAAAGTTCTTAAGAGCGCCGAGATTTTTTTGCGAGTTGTTTTGGTCATCCAGCCAGCTGTTGGGGTTGCCCCGTGTATGTCAATCAACGAAAGAAAAGGCAAGCCTTGAAGAAGGTCATACGCGAAAAGAGGATTGCCACTGTTACCCGGTGATGAGGGCAGAGGCCCAAGAGGCACACAAAATATGAGCAGTCTGCCCCGACCTACCCCTATAACGCGAAATGAATCAGTTGTTTCGAATTTCCTCGCCAAATCGGAGAGATTTTTCGGCCTCACATTCGAGGAATTTAAAGAAAACATTTAGAACTTCTGGGAGGAGTACGGAAAATTAGAAAAGAGAAAGGGAAATGAGCTTATTATCGCTTCTGATTGGTCATGGTCATGCCCTCTCATTTATCACCTCTAAATCCATGACTATTAAAGTCATAACAGCAAATACAATATGTTCTCGATTTTCGCATAAGCAGTAATCGCAACTTTTCAAATAGACAGTAACTCGATAGTTGCAACTACCCCAGTTTCTTTTAGTTGCCATAATCGAGAATGCACTGTATAAACTCCCTATCCGAATTAAAGATAGTAAAAATAGATTTACTTCTGAAAAATATGTTGCCTACAGCTTTGTCTGTACAGGAAACTTGCCAATCCGGTAACAACAATAAGTGCAATATATGACGGAAGAGGTACGGGAATATTCTAGCGAAATTCCATCTACTTCACCCAGTCATCTATTGCTTTAGTTCCCATCTCATGCCGCAATCAAGGTCAAAAATCTCTAGCATAAGTTTCAATTTACGTAAGCTGTCATGCAGGTACTGCACTCGCACCAGCTTTAAATGACCTACTGGGTACGATTTATTATTGATTGATATAATCATAGGTGGTGACTTTAACTCCAGGCACTCCCTGTGGGGCGACTTTAGAGAGAAAATTATGGTAGATTCTTAGCTCAATGTACCGTCTCTAAGGTCACCTGCGGCGGGCATGTTTCAAAGCAAAACGTAACGAACGCGAGTTCACAAATCTATTGGAAGATACTGAGGAGACAGAAGACATTCGCATTGAAGAAATTTGCCAAAGATCTGATGCGATGTTACAGATTGATGATCCCGCTAAAGTAAACATTCGTTCCAAAATATCTTACGAACTCTTAGTTAATAATGTGCCACTTCTCAAATAGATACTGGATCTCCTGTGACTGTTGTCGGTTTGGCGGACGCTCAAAAACATTTTGGGAAATTGCATCTGCAGAAAAATGATACGCAATTGGTGAGTTTCTGTGGAAATAAAATTTAATGTTTGGGTTACGTACTGGTACATATGGAAGCAAATTCCATTACGCAGAAATTAAAATTGTATATAGTTCGAGCGCAACAAATTCCGCTTCTGGGTCGGTAATGTTGCCGAAAAATTAAGCTAAATTGGACTTTAACAAACAATTAAACACAGTCATGCATATACATTCGGACCCAATTGAAAACTTTCATGTGAACGAAATGACATGAGAAAGACAAAGCCATTTTTCATTAATCTCGTAATGTGGCATTTTAATTATTAAATGCCGTTGAAGACGAATTGGAAAAGTTAGCTCAGGACGATATTATAGAGAAAGTGGATACATGCGAATGGGCTACACCGATAGTTGCAGTACGCAAAAGAAACAACCAAGTCCGAATTTGTGGGGATTATAAGGTCACAATAAATAAATTTCTCCAGATTGACGAATATCCTTCACCATCAATTGATGAGTTATTTTCTTCTATGGCGGGAGAAAAAAAATTCACGAACTAAACCTAACCTACAGCAGGCGAAAAGGGATAATGTTTCGGGTAGCCTGTGCGCCAGCAAAATGGCAACGGCAGACCTTAAGGACATTTCAGGCGTGAAAGTATTTTTGGATGATATAAGAATTATGGGCGAGAACGATAAGGTACACCTACATCGGTTAGAGATGGTACTTCAAACAAACTCGATAAGTCCGAATTTTTGGCACATAGTATAGAATATTGTGGATATGTAATTGACAGCAACGGCATTCATAAAATGCAAAGCAAGATTGAGGCTATAAAAAACATGAAGCGCCCCCGGAATAAGGATGAGGTAAGAGCTTTTGTTGGCCTCGTAAATTATTATGGAAGGTTTTTTAATAATTTAAGTACGCTCTTGTCTTCCTATTAATAATCACTTTAAGGAAAAGACAACATTTCACTGGCATGACCTCTGCCAAAGGCATTCCATGATAAGGGCGAGCGTCTAATACAGTACGCGTCACAAAACACATTTCAGTGTACAGCAAAGGTATAGTCAGGTCGATCGGGAAGCGTATGCCATTATTTTCGGAATAAAACGATTTTACCAATACGTCTACGCAAGACGATTCATTTTAGTTACCGACAATAAACCAGTCTCGCAAATATTTTCAGCCAACAATGGATTACCCACCTTGTCAGCGACAAGAATGCAACATTACGTCATATTCCTGGCATCGTTTAATTACGAAATACGTTATAAGAACTCTAAGGAAATTGCAAATGCGGATGCCATGTCACGATTACCCGTAGCAGAAAAATGTGAAATTAGGGAAGTAATCGATTTGCTGGAAATAAACGCTATTAACAAATTGTCAGTTACTAGGGATGAGCTAAGTTAGTTAAGTTAATTAGACTATTTTATTTAAAAAAAGTGATTGCTTATAATTTTCATTATTATAACAGTCTATATGGTTTGGCCCAGATGCCGTCTACCAGATACCAGGGATGAATTAGGTTAAGTTACAGTGCGAGAGTTAAAATATTAATAGAGTCGTTGTAGAGTGGACGCGAATGTGAGCCGAAAGACAGACACAGGTCTCGAGTGTTAGCTGAACTGCACGCTGCCCATTTCGGGATGACAAGGATGAAAACGCTAGCCAGAGCTAATTGCTGGTGGGAAAATATGGATCACGATATTGAAAATATGCTAATAAATTGTACAAACAACCGGAGGCAAAAAGTACACAGCCCAAACACTGCCGGGAAACACCTGATAAGCTTTTTGAACGCGTACATGCTGATATCGCAGGACCGCCGTTCATGGGGAATTATTATTTTATTTTAATTGATGCTTTTACGAAATGGCCAGAAGTCCACATTGTTCCAAATTTGACTGCAGCGACAACAATAAAGAAATGCCGTAAAATGTTTAGTATATTTGGCTACCATCAGTGATCATTAGTGATCGGGGCCACAGTTCATTGCAGAGAATTTTCAACATTTTCTTTCATTTGCTTTTCATTTGCTTTCATTTGCTTTGCTTTGTTTGAGGCTATTCATCGGAGATTAAGTGGCGTTTGGGAAAAGTTGTGGATGTAGTTGGGAAATTGCATTATATGGTTAAACTTGACAACGGGCGACCTGAAGAGGCATCAGGACCAAATGAGAAAAGTTGTGATGACATTAATCTCGAATCGGTAACATACAACATTGAACACGTTGGAGAATACGAATATGCAATGAGTGACCAACTTCAGAAGTTCTAACTTCTGTTATATCGGAGAACGACAGCAATCTGCGCCATCTGACGAACCGACATTAGCTATGGGGGACTAAGGTAAGAAAGTGGATCAGCAACCGACCGTTTTACGACGACCAGAGAGAGTTCGAAAGGAACCTGTTAGGTAGAGTTATCAGTAAAAAAAAAACGAACTCCAGTACCGTCCATGCCTTGCATGAAAAATTGAACAGCTTTAAGTTGCATTAACAACTGCTACTTTCCAGTAGCGTGAAAATGCCATGCCATGTGTCGATTACTACCGCCCGATTCCCAAGCTGTGAAACCTATGCAAGATTCTAGAAAAAATTATGTTCCTGAAAATTAGCTGTATTAGTGATGATTCTGATCATTCTCAGTCCCATAAATTTGGATTTAAAGTTGGCCATTCCACGGAGCATACCCTTCTAGTTTTGCAAGTCCAAATCTCAGGGACTTGAGTTCCAAAATATGCACTGTAGCATGAACATTAGACATCAGAAAAGCATGTGGCTCCGTTTTGCACGCGGGACTCAGTTATAAATAATTTTGTCCGAATTTTCAGCCATATATAATCAAAATTATTAAACGCTTCCTTTTTTATCGCACCCTTAACGTGTTTGCACAACACACTTCTCAGTGTATTGCGACCCTAGCAGTGCTTCCTCAGGTTAAGTTTCCCTAATCAACTGGAGTACGCAGAGGCTATTTTATATGCGGATGACACCCTCTTATCATCACGAAAGACCACATACAACGCTAAGGACAATTCATCGTCACCTCAATTCCATCGTGACATACTATAAAAGAGGGAATCAATCTCAACATTAGCAAATGTGATCTGATTTGCTTCATAAACGCCTCTGGTAGAGGCCATTACTTACAAATCCCTGCAAGTAGGGTCCTAAAACTTAATATTGAGGGTAAACAGATTGTGTCAAGGGGGTACTTGTAAACGCTTTTAATTCTGCAAAAAACGGGTATCTATAGAGGCATGGCATGTCATTTAAAAATACGATATATATATATATATATATCGATGGTCGACAAATGTATGGATTGAAATCTTTTTTGGTACCGACTGAGAATTTTATTATTGTAAATTAAAAAAGTGCATATGACAAATTTGAATACGTCAGTTGAAGATAATTCCTGTTTACACAGATGTGAGACGTTCGGTAAAGGAACATAAGTCCACAAGTCATAAGTCTATAACTGAATTTTATGGATTTATGACCCATCTTAGTGGGACAAAAGTCCACAAATCGATTGTGGACATATAACTCACTTAAGCGGGTCATAAGTCCACACAATTTCTGGGCATAATTCCAGCCATGGATAGGTCATAAGTCCCCTGTCTAAGGAAATAATATGAAAAGAACGAGACAGATACAAAACGTTTTATTCTCATTAGACAGTAATAATAAAGACCATAATACACTTTTTAGAGGTTATACTTACGTAGTTTCGTGTTTTTACCAAAATTAATAATGTTGATTGATTTAGTTGCATTCTGGCTGAGTTTAGGAGGTAGAAAACTGTTGATATGTGAACGACAAAATTATTAATGTGAAAATCGACAGTCACAATACCAAAACAACCAATCGACAATCGGTTTGTATCGACACTCGCAATCGGGGGGAGTATTTCGATTCAAAAGGATGCTAAGTATTATATACGAAAAATACCTCCATCGTATACATCTGATGATATCTTGCATGCAGTGGAAGACGTCAACAGCAAAAATAAAACCTATCGACAAGCCGAAAAAACATACGGGGCCCAAAAGTCGGTAATTTTTAATCGAATTGGTGGTAGGAAAAATGCTCCCCATTGTATCAAGAGGATGAAAGCCTGCACCATCGCTAAATGTGGAAGACACCATTGCAAGGTGCTCACGCTTGCGATAAGGAGACTCTCCTTAATTTAGTAGTCCTACTTGGCTACCCATTTTAATAGTAGGAAACCAGAAGATGATTGGTACTGTAGTTTTATGTTAAGACATCCAAACCTCTCACTTAAAGAGAACAAAACACTTGCAAAAGCGCGACAATATGCTCGAAAAGCTGACATAATTTTTGACTTTTATGAAAAACTTATAAACAAAGTTAAGGATGATTTTAAATTAGCGAGGCTCTCCCGAATGGAATTGGTTTTGGCACTGGTCCAAGTCGCTTGAGAGTCATCGGCGAAAAAGGTGTTGTAAAATTATATTTAGTTTTCTGTAATAAAACACTGCAATGTTGTACTAGAGGTTATTTTTATTATGTAATTCACAAATTACTGTTTGTTAGCTTCGCAACCATCAACTATGCAATCGTCTGAATTTGCGACAGCGTTAGGTTCTTCTACTACACCACCTGATTCATTGCTACCTGATTGATGATTATCTATGCTGCATAATCTTCAGGATTAACAACATTTATAGGTTCACTATAAATCCTCTAACTAAAAAAAAAAAGTAAAACAAAAATATTATTTACAATGAAAAATGGAGTGCGAAATGCGTGCGTTTCCGATTTACAACCCGGTAAATTGCATGTCTTCTTACCCGATCGGTCGTGTAATGCACACCAATGACTCACATCATCGAATCGAGCGGAAGTCTGCGGAATACAGTCCCTTTTTGTTTTGGTTTCGGTGGAGGCATAGTTAATGCCGATGGCCGACCCACTCCACGTTTCTCATTTGGGCCACTGGAAATCTGGCACCATGATTCGGCTACTTCTGTGCGAAAGATTGGCAATTGGTCTGCTGGGAGCAAACGATGGTACCGAATGTATGCGTTGAAAGAAGAAAATCGAGGAGCTCGTCGGAAGCAATTATATGGAGTTCTCAAATTTGTGATTTCAGCTGGGATTTTCTTCTTCCCATGCAAAACTACTTCATTCACATGTAGTCACTGCAAATGCTTCTTCCTCCAAAGTACCGATTTGAATTCTTGTGAATCCTTCGTCATTTTTTTCAAGTCGTCACTGAATTGGTCACAGGTAATTGCAGTTGGGCCATCCGCATACAAAAGCAAACAATACAAAAGCAAATAATAGAAAACATATTGTATTATGATTTTGTCTGCGAAAAAAATTCACCGCGCTGGCCCTGCCTAAAAACAAAATAACCTATGTAAATGGACACAACAATTAAAAGTAATACACCATTCGAAGCGCCACACTTTTCTAACTTACTGATAATTTATTCAATTCGATTCTATGAAAGTTACTGGTATAAATTGAATATTTAAAATTTGGTAGTGAACAAAATAATTATACTTGACATTTTTCATCAAGTTTTAGCTTTGAATGCATGTAACTACAAAACAAGCATGCTACTGAAATGACGAGTATATGTGGTGTCTGGTCTTTTGACACAAACTAATTTATTCGTTAAACGAACGTCACACAAAACACAACGAATGAAATCAAAACAATCAACTCATTTATATTTCAATACGGAACTAGTTGTTCGTGCACTTTGAAATAGTCGTTAAAAATTAAGGAAAATAACTTAAGCAAGTTATGGATACAAAAGAAAACTGCACAGTAAAGTTTTAGAAATGGAATGTATATAGTATAATAACGTTTGATAGTTTAACAAAAGAATGAACAAAGGAAAGGAGTTAAACAAAAGAACAAAGGAATATAAATATTTACAATCTAATAGCATCATTTCGACTTATTGTTAAACAGTTCTATGATAATGGTCTGGTATGTGCTTTAAATAAATAAATGTCATTGGTTTTCAGTTGGTCGTTGCGGTTGTTTCAGCTATTGATATGGAGAGGTGCGACTGTATAGAGTGCCGCTACAATCACTCCCCCTCGAGTTTCTTTCAACAGCTGGACATTTATTTGGCTGGATGTTGAAAAGTCACGGTAGGTTTCCTCTGGTACGTACGGTGAGGTGGATCCATTTTGGAGCTCCAATGATTTGATGGGGCTTGCTGGTTGGTTCATGTGGAAGGAGTTTCGGCTATCTTGTTTGCGTCGGTATTTTGATACTGTTTTTTCTCTATTGTTGACGTTGATTTTGTAAATCGTGTATGGTGTTCGTTCTAATAGGTTATAAGGACCTTGGTATGGTGGTTCTAAGGGAGCCTCAACATGGTCACAGCATAACCAGACATGTGAACAACAGAGATCTTTTCAGATGAATATTCGGGCTTTGTTATGGTGTGCGGTTGGTATTGGTCGAATCCCACGCATATACTCACGATGTTTTTCGATGAACAACGAAGCATCTGAAGGAATATCTAATGAGACAGAAAATTCTCCAGGTACTCTTAGATGTGCCGTATAACATCACAGCTGGTGTTGCCTGGATATTTTCTTTGAAGGACGTTCTCAGTCCAAGTAAAATTGTTGGTAGTACATCGAGGTTTTGGTGAACACATCAATGCTGCTTTTAGAGTTCTGTGTATTCGCTCGATTATGCCATTGGATCGCAATCCGATGGTATGGTGTTGTTTTTGTTTTTTTTTTCCAACGAGGTTGGCGAGTGCTTGAAAGAGAGCTGATTAGAACTGGGAGCCTTGGTGAGATGTTATTGTGACCGGAGAACCATAGTGCGATATCCAATTGTTGAATAAAGCGGTTGAAACTGTGTCGGCGGTCATATCTTTGATGGGGACTGCAACTGGCCATCGTGAAAAGCGGTCTAGCATTGTGAGGCAATATTGATAGCCATGAATTAATGGAAGAAAAATTATGTCGATATGGAGGTGATTTAATCTGAAATCTGGAACTGGTATATGATCAGGTTAAATTTTTGTGTGGCGGTTTACTTTGGCTCTCTGACAAACTAAACACTCTCGAGACCATTTCAATGCGCCCTTGCTGATTCCAGGCCAGGTGTACCTTTCTTTCAGCAGGCGCGAGGTTGTTCTGCCACTGGGATGAGTGATGCTGTGAATGATTTTGAAAGCTGCTTGTCGGAGAGATGCTGGGATATACGGTCTGACGATGCCTTGAGAAATATAGAGATAGCCTTTACAGCAACCGCTTAGAGCTGAACCAATGTATGCAGTAGCTCCCTTGTCCAGGGGTTTAAGCCAGGACCCGGTCCTCCAGGTTCAGGGGTTACGCCTGGGGTTAAGCAATCGAAAGTGATAAGGCAGATATCACCGCCATTCAGGAGGTGCGGTGGGATGGGCCGAGCAAAAAAGGGATGAAAAACTGCGATACATACTTCGCCGATAGCTACAAGAAGCGAGGGCAGCGCTTATGCGGATGCGGGTTTGTTGTTCGAGGCAGACTTAGGCAAGAAGGCTACATTCGGCAACATCAGCCTAATCTGCGCTTACGCCCCAACGGAGGATAAGGATGATGACACCAAAGATGACTTTTATGATATCCTATAAAGGATATGTGATCTATGCCCTAGCTACGACACCAAGATCGTTCTAGGAGATTTCAACGCAAAGCTGGGCGGGAAGCACAGCCTGCACGACAACACATCCGAGAACGGACTCAGGCTGTTGGACTTCGTAACGGGCGGAAACCGTTTTGTAGGCAGTACGCGGTTCCCTCACCTCGACATCCACAAAGGGACCTGGCGGTCTCCTGATAAATCAACCGTCAACCAGATTGATCACATTGCGATCAAAGTCAGACACTCCTCCAGGTTTCTCGATGTCCGAACATTCCGAGGAGCCAACATCGACTCGGATCATTTACTTGTGGTAGCCAAGGTAAGATCACGGATATCGATAGGACAACGGAGTAAAGCAAGACCAAAACAGTTTGACGTCGGAAAGCTACAATCGCAATTGACCGCTAGCAACTTTGCCGATCGAGTCTCCCTAAAGCTCTCCGAGAGTCCAACCCTGCCAGGCGAAACAATCGACCAACAATGGAAACGTTGTCAAAACGCCATTAGAGAAGCTGCCTCTGATGTGCCTGGTTTGACCACGAGTGCAGGCAGGCACATTCAGCGAAGTAAGCAGCATACAAGGCGACACTGGAAAGAAGGACGAGAGCGGTTCGTGAGCTCTACGAACTTAAAAGAAGGGAATAGCACCGGCTTCTCAAAAAGAAAAAGAAAGAGCATGAGGAAATGGAGAGGTGCTACTGCAGAAATGATGTCCGAATGTTCTACCAACGGGAAAACAACTATCCACTGCATACAAAATTCGGACAGAAGATTGTCGTGACGCAGAGGGACAACTCGTAGTAGATTCGCAGTCGATACTGAGAATCTGAAAAGATCATTTCTGTTGACTGTTAAACGTCGAGGACGACTCCAATACCGCTGTCAGGCAGAATGTTCCACTCAACGCAATTGACCATGATCGACGAGAATTCCGTCCCTCCGACCTAGACTAAGTCAAGATAGCGATATTGAGACTAAGGCCGAATAAAGCTGCTGGTGCAGACGGATTGTCTGCGGAACTGCTTAAGGCAGCTGGAGATGAGCTGGTAAGGTACATGCACCAATTCATTTGTAAGATATGGTCGGAGGAAAGCATGTCCGACGAGTGGAACCTCAGTATCGTTTGCCCGATCCACAAGAAAGGAGACCCCTACAACTGCGCCAACTACCGAGGGATAAGTCTCCTCAACACCACCTATAAGATCCTCTCTGCCGTTTTGTGTGAGCGCCTGAAACTATTCGTCAACAACCTGATGAACCTTATCAGTGCGGTTTCAGGCCAGGCAAGTCCACCATCGACCAAATCCTCACATTACGGCAGATCCTGGAAAAACCCAAGAAATCCAGATCGACACCCACTACCTTTTTGTCGATTTCAAGGCCACATATGACAGCGTGCATTGGGACGAGCTATACAACGCCATGTTTGACATTCCTGCCAAACTCGACAGGTTGTGCAGGATGACGATGGAGAATTTTCGCTGCTCCATCAAGGTTGGTAACGAACTAACCGAGACTTTTTCAACATTATTCTTGAGAATATCGTGCAGAACTCAAACGCTAACACAAGAGGCATGATCTTCCAAAAGTCCGTACAACTGCTAGCATACGCGGATGACTTTGACGTGACTGGTCGAACACAGCGAGCCGTCAATGAAGCGTTTGCTGGTATTGAAGCGGAGGCGGCCAAAATCGGCTTAGCGGTGAACGAGGGCAAAATGAAGTATATGCTGTCATCGAGAAAGGACACACAGCATCGAAGACTTGGCCAGAACGTCACCATAACTTCGATGTAGTGAAGACTTCGTCTACCGACTATTAAACGCAGTACCGAGATTAAGCGCAGAATTACTCTTGACAATCGCTGTTTCCCCACTCTCGAAGGACCAAGCTAACATTGTATAACACCTTGATCATACCTGTCCTGCTCTACAGCGACATGAACCTAACCAGGCGTCTACGGACTCAACGCCTAAGATGACTGGGCCATGTAGAGCGCATGGACAACACTGCTCCAGCCCGAAAACTCTTCGACTCTGAACCAGTGGGACAACGCAATAGACGACGCCCACGGAACTGATGGCGCACCCAGGTGGAGAAGGACCATCACTTGGGCAATCAACTTGGTGTGTGCAGTTGGAGACAGCTGACTAAAGATCGTGCTGGCTGTATAGGTTTGCTAAGTAAGGCCCGGGTCCACCCTGGACTGTAACGCCACCAGAAGAAGAAGAAGAAGAAATTTGGCAAGTAATTCCCGATCATATGTGCATTAGCCTTGTTCTGCAGAACGAAGTTTCCTTGAAAAGAAACCGAGCGGTTCCAAGGTTTCACCAGTGAGTTATTCCAGCTTGCTTCCGATGGCAGATGATGAAGCATCTGTTGTGAGGCACATCTGAGCATTTGGTGAAGGAAATGCAAGAAGCGTGGGGTTGGCAATTCGCTTTTTGCACTCCTTGAAGGCTGTTGTTGCTTCTTCTGTCCATATAATCGGTGTCGTGTCCTTTTTTTATGATACGTTACAAGTAATTTTTGAGGTGGACTTGCAATTGCGCTGCGTTTGGAATACAATGCCTGTAGTAATTTGTTATTCCAAGAAAGGATCTCAATTCCTCAATAGGCTGTTGTGGTTTCTTAAATTCAAGTATGGCATCGACTCGTTCGCTTGATGGTGCATATCCCTTAGCATTGATGACGAAACTGAGGGAGTTGACTTCATGTTGACCGAAAACACACTTCTTGGTGCTTATTATCAGCGAAAATAGCCGTAGCCTTTCAAAGACTGGTCTGAGATAACTCTGGTGTTCTTTTTCATCTTGTGACATGATTAAGATGTCGTCAATGTACACAAAGACAAAATCCAGATTTCGGAAGATTGAGTCCATGAATCTTTGAATGGTTTGTGTGGCATTTCAGAGACCAAATGGCATAACTAAATACTCATATAGGGCCCATGGTGTTATTATCGCTGTTTTGAGGATATCATTCAGATGCATAGGAACTTGATGGTATGCTGTAGCCAGGTTAAGTATGCTGAATATCTTGGCACCATGCAATCGAAGGAACAGATCTTGGACAAGAGGTGGTGCATAGTTGTCCGCTACCGTAATGCTGTTCAGTCTTCTGTAGTCGCCTCAGAGACGCGATTCGCCATTTTTCTTGGATGTTCTGATGGTCCCTTCCTCAAGCATGTCAGCTACTTGATTCTTTGCTGATGACGCTTTCTCTCCGGCGAGTTTATATGAACGTGACGAGACACGTGGACCATTTGTGATGATACGATGGGCGTAGTGAATGCTGTTGAGGTTTGGTTCGGCGTATGCTGGTAGGGTGGATGCATCGATCGTTGAGATGTTGTATGTTTGTGTCGCGAGTTATTCACCTTTGGTTGAGAGCAAAGAAAGAGGATCTATGAGGCGTTGGTTTTTTAGATCCACTAGCAGGTTGAAATGTGTGAGGAAGTCTGCTCCTTTTATTGCAGTTGCAATGTCCGCAATAATGAAATTACAGCAGAAACTTCTTCGGGGGTTTAGTTCCAGGTTGATCTTCTTGACGTCGTAGGTGTTGTTTGTGGTGGAGGAAGTTTGCCGCGTAGAGTTGAAGCTGTGCCTTTTCCGGTTTGATTTTAATGAAGTTTACTGGTACTATGGAGACTATGGATCCGGAATCTATTTAGAGGGTCTGGCGGGTTGTGAAATCGTGGACATGCAGTCGGCTTTCTTTTGGGTCTGATGAAGTAGCTATGCTGTCACCATCTACTGCTACGGTTGATGACAGCGCATTTAGTTTCTCTGGTTGGAAATGGTTGTGTCGGCATGAATTTGCAATGCCGCGTGCATTGCCAAGCATGCTTTCCCCATCTGTTGTGATAGAAACAAATGCCATTGTGGCGGTTGGGTGTGACGGATCTGGGTCTTAAACGGTTTCTGGGCGAGTACTGCTGATAATGAATTATTAAGCGCCGATGATCCGTTTTTTTGTGCATTTATATATATACGCACAACAAATGTCCATCCACTCAAACCACTGAGAGCCTCTTCATTCTCATTCTTCTACGCACACCACCTTGTAGTAAAGTAAGAAATAACACGCTTTGTGTTCGTATTCCATCTTATGTTGGCAAGGGGAGGGAACGGAGACGTAGGATACTGGTATGAGATTGGTTAAGTAGAGTGATAGAGTGATCACTCTGATTGCTTCTGCATATATTGGAGAACAAAGAGCGTAATATTTTCCCGTACTCACTGACGTAGCAGGTCTCGTGATCATAGATGGCGCAACATTTTCTTCAAGTGATAGTACTATTAGTTTCATATACAATGCTAGTATACATATAGTTCTTAACGAATGTTTTAGACCCAGTTTCTACGTATTCTTCACGCTTTACGTTTGCTTTACTAAGCAATTCTTTATTGTATCTATGATTTCTAGAATGATTGAGTATAACCTTTCAATATCTGAGTTTCCTGCTTGAGAGTTAAGTTTCGTGAAGTGGAGTTGTATACCTTGTTCTCATAAAAATACTAAAATATTTCAAGATTTGAACTCGTTATCATTTTTCTAGATTTTCCCACTCTAATAGCGTGTTCTTTGAAACTTTCTATCTTGTGAACGCAATTTTTGCTTGTTAATCTGTATATAAATCCTTCCTTAGTGTCAAGTTTGTTTAGGGTTTCCATTTGTATGATCTCATTACGTTTTGTTTGAGTTTCTGTTAACTGAAATTTCGGTCTTATCGGTGTTCTTTCGTATATACTTGCAAGAAAAGTTTGACCCAATTATCCTATGAATATATTTTATAAGTGTTTGATAGTAAATCTTAGTTTTTGAGGTATGATAAGTTGCTATAATACCTGAGTGACTACTAGCAATAATTTGTTTGTTAACTTCTTGCTCTGTCTAATTTCTTGAGCTCTAAGAGTACATTTCTGAAATATATAAATATGAAATATATACATATATATGAATAAATATATGAAAATTTGCTTATTGTGACAATAATTTTTATATTTTGTGAAATTCACCATCATTGAGATTTATATAGGTTCCTATTTTTCCTTTTTTAAAGTTTCTAACTAACAAGTTCTTCCAGTATGATTGATTTTTAGCCATATCGATTTGTATTATGTTCTTTCCGTGAATCATTTCTATCTCTTTAGTTAAATTATCCACTATAATAAAGCGTTATGTATGTAAGTATGTCACAGTATAGACACACACATTCGGTATAGAATGTGGTAGCAGAAAAAACCCTGAAACTAATGTAGTTCGTTGGCAGAGTTTATTCTGTTTTCCTAATGCAGAGTCTTAGAGTGCAAGTTTAACCTACACATTTTGTTCAACGTGAGTTTCTTTCCTTGAACTGAGTTAAACGCGAGCGTTTGATACTCATTTCACCAACTCGGCTGCATTATTATTCTTCCTCTCTTTTGAGAGCGAGGGCATATTGTTCTCAATACAATTGATGTTCGATTTAAAAATTGTTTATTGAACAGAAAAATTATTTGTACAATTGAGATTACAACATAAAGCATAAAGCTTCTGGTTGCTGTGGTATCTTTGACAGTCCCTATAGAAGATGAGTCCGGTACATATTCGCAGTATTTTCTTTTCGAAAATTGCGAGCTTCTTCATGCTGGTCTTAGAGATGGTATGCCATATTGGGAAGCCGTACGTTAAGATGGGGCGTATAAGCAGCAGCTTAGACATCTGGCTTACTCCATTTTACTTGCGCATCAAGGGATAGATGCGATGGAAGCCTACGTTAGTCTCTTAAGGGTCAGTTTCGAATGTTGGTGACCTCGTTATTGTTCAGGGCAGCTACAACATCGTGGTTGAACTTCATTAGAAGATGTAGCGTTGAATATTTCTCCCGGAATCCGTACTGCATATCCGGGATGACGCTTAGGTCGGTGTACCACCGCTTTAGTTTTCATCACCGTTTGTTGCATTCGCTTCAGCACGAAATTCAAAATATTATCGGATCCGTCGATTGCATTGACGTAGGTGGTGACATCTGCGACCAATTCCGGGTCATCGGTCGGATATGGTTGAAAGTTGCCTTCGAAGAAGGATGAAAATTCTTCCGCTTTCTCCGCCGGTGTATTTGCATCTCTTTATTTTACCGATGATTTGGTATATTTGTCGGAATGTGTCGGGTCCTGGCTGTATCTTGCAGAGCTTATTCTCCAGCTTTATGATGTTGTGTGTTCGTTATTGTTCAGGGCAGCTACAACATCGTGGTTGAACTTCATTAGAAGATGTAGCGTTGAATATTTCTCCCGGAATCCGTACTGCATATCCGGGATGACGCTTAGGTCGGTGGACCACCGCTTTAGTTTTCATCGCCGTTTGTTGCATTCGCTTCAGCACGAAATTCGAAATATTATCGGCTCCGTCGATTGCATTGACGTAGGTGGTGACATCTGCGACCAATTCCGGGTCATCGGTCGGATATGGTTGAAAGTTGCCTTCGAAGAAGGATGAAAATTCTTCTGCTTTCTCCGCCGGTGTGTTTGCATCTCTTTATTTTACCGATGATTTGGTATATTTGTCGGAATGTGTCGGGTCCTGGCTGTATCTTGCAGAGCTTATTCTCCAGCTTTATGATGTTGTGTGTTTGTACCGAAACATGATGTTTGTGCTGTTCAACTCACTGAGAACAACTTGGTTGTCGCTACTTCGTGTGTTCAGCTCTCGGTGATATATTATCTGGAGTCAAAGGTGAGCTGGTGATAAAAGTGTTGGATATGTATGGTTAAGTGACTATACCTCTCTCTGCTTGTCCTCGGCCGTTTTTGCTGGTCTAAGGCGTTGTTGATTGAGATCTCGATTCCTTCAATCGCTGTACAATCTCCATATTATTCAAGTTCCGTGTTACTGGTGGAAATGTGATGTTCTCCAGTATGCCTTCTTGTAGCTTAGCTACATGCAGTTGATGTAGGTTGAAGAAGTCCTCTTCTGGTCGGCTCTAGGTACATATCGGATTTTCTAAGTTGATTACCAGTTTTACCGCCTCGTGATCGGAATCACTCGTTAGAGTCTCTCAGAAATAGTAACGGATCTCTGGTAGGATATTTACCAGGTTCGAAGTAGCCAGAAATAAATCCAGTATCGATGATATCCTTGGGTAGGTGGGCTTGGGCTGGGAAGTCACGACCAGGTATCCGCATTTTCCTCTAGCCATTTGGCGATGGCTTTCCCCTGTCAATCTGAATCTGTGTCCTGCCACATAGGTTTTCTTGCATTGAAATCACAACCTATAAGTCCATAAGTATTTCTTGGTAAGTGTCTACTTAGCATCAAGATCATGACATATGTTAGAACCGTTACTTTTGTGATGGTGGTAGATGCTCGGGACCATTCGCGTTTGTGTGGGTGTCACCTGGATTACGACTCAAGTCGCCTCAATTACCATTAGGTTCGGCACCGTGATCTTGGTGCAGTTGGTGGTGTTCCTGATGAGAGCGGCTGTACCCCGTTTCCCATTTGTACCGTCGGATCTGAAAAAAGAAAAAGGCAATGCACAGAAGTTCTTCAAGCGGATTTCGCTAACTGAGACGATGTCGGGTTGGTTAGCTTTTAGGAACAGACTTAATACTGTTCGTCTGACTGAACTGTGCAATGAGTTGACATTGTATCTTTTCGGTCTCGTTCAGATTTCTATACCCGGAGTGTATAGCACTGCGAATCTTGCCTTTTAATGTGGTAAGATAGGCGCCGAACAATCCTTGAACTTTATCGCTGAGGTTTATCGGTAGCTGGGTCCTTCGGGTCTTTTTCACTGGTTCTGGGGATGGCGATGGACATATGTTATCCTCCATTCGTTCAATATCTTCGCTGGTGGGAGAAGGCTTGGATCCATATACGGACGCGGACTCGGTCTTGGATTCGCTGCATAATAACTACACCGACAATGCATCCGAGTCTGCCATGTCATCCTCTTCATCCGCACTTCTGAAACAGGTCCCAAATTCTGCAACCGAATTTCGGGCCAACTTCCTTTTTCCATGTCCTTATGAGGCAAAGAATCATATCGAATGCCCCACTAGGCGTTTATGTTCGTTTTATGCCGGCCCAGGAAGCACTATCCCTAATTGTTTTTCTGTTCTTACTGCCACTTGTTTCCGGTACGCTTATTACTTTCTCGGTATTTTTCATCCAAGGATGAAAGATTTCTTTGATTGTTATCTATCTCCGTTTTGCGGTAATACGCACCCTCGTGGTATACAAAAATGCTAAAGGACTGAACCAAAAGCATTTTAAAATTTCAAAGTACTGCTAATACATCAATGTTCGCCGATCTAATCCTTTTGTAATAATATTAGTGATGTTGATGTTAATTTTGAAGGAAAAGGCAGACAGATTTTGTTGAACGCAAGTATATTTTATTTTAGGTAAGAATGCCGCATAGCGAAATGACAAGAAGAGAAAGAAAAAAATAATACAAAACAAAACCAACTTTACAACATGTATGGAATTCAGTACGTCACTTTAAATGTATACGCATTGCCATATTCAACACCCCCTCTCAATGTTATACATTTAAAAATAATATCTTAAGTTAATATCTAAACAGACATGGATATTACAAAAGTCTTTAGTCTTTAAGTGCATCTCTTACACCACATTGGTCAAGAAACTTTATAATTAACTCCTAAGATAACGATTTCGTTAACATGTCTGCTGGTTGATTACATGTACTGATATAATTAACACAAATTTAATTTTATTACGAGTGGAAGAGACTACAGTTATTTTTAATTCAATCCTTAACAAAATGGTATCTGATATCTACATGTTTTAAACGTTTTACAGATTCTTTGCTAGCATTTATAATTGCTGACTGATTATCACAAAACAAATTTACTGGATGTGTCTTTTGGAATTCAAAATCACATAACAAATTTACAAGCCAACGTGATTTACTAGCAGCCATACTCATTGAAATATATTCGGCTTCTGTCGAGGATAGGCTTGCAGATGATTGTTTCTTTGAGCACCATACAATTAAGTAATTTGCAAAAGTAAATAAATAACCTGAAGTTGACTTTCTATCTCCTCCCCAGTCAGCGTAGCAGAAACCTTCCAGCATTTGGTCATTACTTTTATAAATCAATTTATAATCAATAGAATACTTTAGATAACGTAAAAATCTTTTAAGCACATTTTTGATATCTGCTGATAGTAGAAACGTTTTGCTATTTCTACAAGCGAAACGTTTCTACGTTAAGCAGATATAAAGGTCTGGCCTAGTGCCTGAAACAGCCAATTATTTGCCTACAAATTTCTTCAATGTTTTTATTATATTTAACATCAGAATGAAATATCTTAGCATTGAAATTTAGATTCATAGGTGTCAACATTGGTTTACAATTTTCCATATCAAATCACTTAAGTACATTTTCTAAGTAATTCCTCTGCGATAATATAGTTATACCTTTATGCAAATCTTGTTTTGCGTCTATTCCTAAGAAATCTGAAATTAATCCGAAGTCCTTCTTTTTAAATTCTGTATTTAATACCCTTTTTAATTTTAAAATCCAATGTTAATTTCTACCAAAGATTAACAAATCGCCAACGTATATTAACACAAACATTTTATCAGTACCTTTATAATTTTTATATAAACATGAGTCACATTTTGACCTTTCAAAACCCTCTTTGGTTATAACAGAGTTAAATTTGGTATTCCAACACCCCCTTGGGTTATAGGTAAATTTAGCTTCGTCGCTACTGCAACAAATAATCTAAATGAGGAGAACTTTGCAACTGGAGCGTAAACATCATTAAAATCAAATTTATCCTGTTGCTCGAAACCTCTATCAAGTAACCTAGCTTTATACTCCTTAGTATTATTTACATTTTTAATCTTAAATACCCATTTACTACTGATTGTTTTGGTATATACTGGTATAATGATTTGTTCATCTTCTTTTATTTCCCCATATAAGAAAGCCTTTACCCCCGTTGGGTTATAAGTAAATTTAGCTTCGTCGCTACTGCAACAAATAATCTAAATGAGGACAACTTTGCAACTGGAGCGTAGACATCATTAAAATCAAATTTATCCTGTTGCTCGAAACCTCTATCGATCAACCTAGCTTTATACTCCTTAGTATTATTTACATACATCTTAAATGGGTATTTAAGATACTGATTGTTTTGGTATTTACTGGTACAAAACAAAAGTCCCACGTGTTGTTATCTTTTAATGTCTGTAATTCCTTTGCAATGGTCGCCGTGGCGAAATGTGTAAGTGCGTGGACTCCTACGTAGAGGGTGCCAGGTGCGATACCCGAATTTACCAAAATCCAACCATGTTCACCTTTCTTGTCCCATTTCTTTCTTTTTTCTTTTGGAATGTGAACAAACACTTTCGTGTCAAATGTCCTTAACTGCTGAATGTCTACCTTTTTATTTGTCCAGCTTCAAATGGTGACCTTCCATTTTCATGACTCTTCCCAGTTCTATTTAAGACAAATACCGCCGTATTAATTGCTTCTGCCCACAGCTTCATTGGTAAGTTCCCTCCGTGTTGCATTGTCCTTGCTGCTTCCACCACAGTTCTATTTTCCCTATCAGCCTTCTCGTTCTCTTCTGGGGTATAAGGTACTGTTATTTTGTGTGTAATACCACGCCTTGAAAGCACTTCCTTCACTTGTCTGTAACTCCAAATCATTGTCACTTCGAATGATTTTCACTTTGTTTTCAGTTATGTTTTCTGCCTTATTTGAAAAAATTTCATTGCAATATTTGATCTCATCTTTGGTTTTGACAAAGTACACACTCTTGAAGTTGGAATAGGCGTCCTTCAGTATGACAAAATATTTTGACCCGCCAACAGATGCTTCTTCCATTGGGCCACAAGTATCAGCATGAATTAGCTCACAACTCCTTATAGTCACATATTCACTCTTGCTGAATGGCAATCGATGTATTTTTCCAACCAAACAACTATGACACTCAGGTTTAGAAGTCTGTTTCACAGCAATGCTGTTTTTTGCACATTTTTTTCACATACGCGAAGTTTTGATGCGCTAGTCTTTTGTGCCACTCATTTAAATCGTTCTGCACTAGTTTTGCAGGGCTTGCAATATCGTACTTCCGTTTATAACGTAAATTCAAGTAAAAAGAATTGCAAATTCAATTTGCCACTGCACTAGCTTCATTACATTTGTACAATTTGCATGAACTATCATCTTGTATCATGATGTAACCTTTATCTGTGACGCGATTGACTGAGAACAGATTAGTTTTCAATTCTGGAACATAGAAAACATTATCTATGACTGTATCAATCCATTCGATCCCGTTTGATACTTGAACCTCTCGTTTGATACTCTGCAATCTACGACACTTATAATTGCACCATTGCCGGTGCAATTATAATGGCACCATTGCCGGCGATTACTGATTCTTGCAAATTGTTTGAGAGTGTTGCAAAAAATGCTCAATCTCGACACATGTATTCACTGGCACCGGAATCCAATAACCAGTTTGAAGTATGCAATTCAGTGTTCGATACTATGAATGCTTCTAGTTTTATTTTCAGTCTTACTATGTTTTTGTTTTCTAAACCTACACTGTGCCTTATAGTGTCCTGACTTTCCACTGTAGAATCATTTATTATCATTATTATTTGAGTTTTTTCCATAGTTCTACTACTATTGCAATCACTTTGATAATGTCCGGTTTTGCCACACTTAAAGCATTTTATAGATTTTTTACAATGAACGCAGATGAGGATGTATTTAGCTGGGACTCCTCGTTCTTTATTTTCACCCTCTCTTATTCAATTAATATTCTGGCTACTAAGTTGTCAATGGTTTGCTTATCGTCAGGTGCCGATTCCCACGCCGAAGCAAAATGCTTGTATTCATCAGGTAATCACATTAATACCTTTGTAATAACAAACCTGTCGCCCATCTGTTTTACAGATTTTGCATTTCTTGAATCTTGGATAAGAAAACAGAAATATCTACGCCTTTCTCATATTTGCACTGAAAGAATCTTTGCTGTATTATATGCACACTAGTCTCAGTCTGCTGCTCATATACACTTTGAAGTTTTCTCCACATTTCAGGAGAACTCGTGCATTTGATGATGTGCAACATGGCCATGATTTTTGTGTCTGGGCCCATAACCTGATGTTGATGTTGTTTTGAAGAAGGAAAAGGCAGACTGATTTTGTTGAGCGGAAGTATATTTCATTTTAGGTAAGAATGCCGCATAGCGATTCAAGAGAATAACGCTTGATGTGGATGACAGAAGAGAAAGAAAAAATAATACAAAACGCAACCAACTTCACGACATGTATGGAATTCAGTACGTCACTTTAAATATGTTTTTTTTTTTTTTACTTCCTTTTTATTTTGGAATTCATAAAAACTTATATACTAGACAAAAATGCTTAAAACTAGTTGAACGAACAGAATTACTATATTTATAACTTACTGGCCCTAGGTGGGCACTCTAAGCTAAACTTAATCTTATCCTATGTCTTTCGACTTAAACTAAAACTCCATGCATTTAAAGAATAATTTCATGATCTGTACGACTTATTATTAAGAAAAATTGAGAAAAAAACTTAATGACTGAACAGGATTTACTTAAAACTTATAACCTAACTTACACACTACCTTAAAATTAACTTAAACTAACTTAAGCTAAACTACATACATATACATATGTATATATAAATGCATAGACATATGTATATATATGTACTTAATATATACAATGTATACACATAAATACACACTGGTGTACCCATGTGAATACTAATATTTTTTTTTTTTTATTTATGTCTTACAACTACCTTAAAAACTACCTTAGGCTATGTAGGTCGGCCATAGGTTGCATCTTATAGATTTTCATCTATTCCACTGCAAGACAGAGACCGACTGCTCCCCATAAGGGGGAACGCGCTACCCTTTCTACCCCGGGTCTAAAGGGTTCGACGAGGGAGTTCCCTCTCTCCCCAGCCACCAGAATTTTCGATGTTGCAATGCAACATCCAGAACATCTCTCCTTGTTACCGCCGTACTGAAGCGGAGGAGATCCTCCTCAGCTCGTTGTGCGACGGAGCGGTCGTGGTTGAGTCGCCCATCCACAGTTGAACGGGCTATGTGGAAGATGAGCGGTACCGCATTTATATTTTGTAACAGCCCGTTTTTGTCTAAATGGAGAAAGGCTTCTGGGGGGACGAAGCCGTTGTGACGTACCCTTTCGTGGTATTCTGGAATGGGGTAGTAAGCCCCTGAGATCAAGTTATTGGACGAGTTCATCGCTCTAGCAGTGTGACCTCGACTACAACAGGAAATTGTCCATTCTTATCAGGTTTGCCCTGTTGTATAAGACCGCATTGGAATAGTATTTTATGTACTGGGACTCTGGAGTTCGATAAAGGCGAAGGCAAGCCCTAAGACAAGCCCTCTCGAACAACCGAATCTTTTCCATTAAGCTTGCACTCACGTTGAACCACACGGGACAGCCATAGGTGAGCATTGGCCGGATGAGCGCCATGTAGCAGATGACCTTCACCCTTGCATCGAGTTGGCTGTTGTAAAACAGTCTCTTTGTAAGGGCAAATGCGCCTCGGGCCCTGGCCAGAGCAGCATCTATATGTTTGTTAAAATATAGATACTGATCTAACCAGATCCCCAGGTATCTGACTACAGTCTTTTGCGCCAGTGGTTCCCCGTGTCTTCCAACGGTTGTGAATTTTCGCCAATTCTTTTTCGTATCCGCCGAGGCCTTATACAACGGCGTCCTGAAAGCATTTTATAGATTTTTTACAATGAACGCAGATGAGGATGTATTTAGCTGGGACTCCTCGTTCTTTATTTTCACCCTCTCTTATTCAATTAATATTCTGGCTACTAAGTTGTCAATGGTTTGCTTATCGTCAGGTGCCGATTCCCACGCCGAAGCAAAATGCTTGTATTCATCAGGTAATCACATTAATACCTTTGTAATAACAAACCTGTCGCCCATCTGTTTTACAGATTTTGCATTTCTTGAATCTTGGATAAGAAAACAGAAATATCTACGCCTTTCTCATATTTGCACTGAAATAATCTTTGCTGTATTATATGCACACTAGTCTCAGTCTGCTGCTCATATACACTTTGAAGTTTTCTCCACATTTCAGGAGAACTCGTGCATTTGATGATGTGCAACATGGCCATGATTTTTGTGTCTCGGCCCATAACCTGATGTTGATGTTGTTTTGAAGAAGGAAAAGGCAGACTGATTTTGTTGAGCGGAAGTATATTTCATTTTAGGTAAGAATGCCGCATAGCGATTCAAGAGAATAACGCTTGATGTGGATGACAGAAGAGAAAGAAAAAATAATACAAAACGCAACCAACTTCACGACATGTATGGAATTCAGTACGTCACTTTAAATATGTTTTTTTTTTTTTTACTTCCTTTTTATTTTGGAATTCATAAAAACTTATATACTAGACAAAAATGCTTAAAACTAGTTGAACGAACAGAATTACTATATTTATAACTTACTGGCCCTAGGTGGGCACTCTAAGCTAAACTTAATCTTATCCTATGTCTTTCGACTTAAACTAAAACTCCATGCATTTAAAGAATAATTTCATGATCTGTACGACTTATTATTAAGAAAAATTGAGAAAAAAACTTAATGACTGAACAGGATTTACTTAAAACTTATAACCTAACTTACACACTACCTTAAAATTAACTTAAACTAACTTAAGCTAAACTACATACATATACATATGTATATATAAATGCATAGACATATGTATATATATGTACTTAATATATACAATGTATACACATAAATACACACTGGTGTACCCATGTGAATACTAATATTTTTTTTTTTTTATTTATGTCTTACAACTACCTTAAAAACTACCTTAGGCTATGTAGGTCGGCCATAGGTTGCAGCTTATAGATTTTCATCTATTCCACTGCAAGACAGAGACCGACTGCTCCCCATAAGGGGGAACGCGCTACCCTTTCTACCCCGGGTCTAAAGGGTTCGACGAGGGAGTTCCCTCTCTCCCCAGCCACCAGAATTTTCGATGTTGCAATGCAACATCCAGAACATCTCTCCTTGTTACCGCCGTACTGAAGCGGAGGAGATCCTCCTCAGCTCGTTGTGCGACGGAGCGGTCGTGGTTGAGTCGCCCATCCACAGTTGAACGGGCTATGTGGAAGATGAGCGGTACCGCATTTATATTTTGTAACAGCCCGTTTTTGTCTAAATGGAGAAAGGCTTCTGGGGGGACGAAGCCGTTGTGACGTACCCTTTCGTGGTATTCTGGAATGGGGTAGTAAGCCCCTGAGATCAAGTTATTGGACGAGTTCATCGCTCTAGCAGTGTGACCTCGACTACAACAGGAAATTGTCCATTCTTATCAGGTTTGCCCTGTTGTATAAGACCGCATTGGAATAGTATTTTATGTACTGGGACTCTGGAGTTCGATAAAGGCGAAGGCAAGCCCTAAGACAAGCCCTCTCGAACAACCGAATCTTTTCCATTAAGCTTGCACTCACGTTGAACCACACGGGACAGCCATAGGTGAGCATTGGCCGGATGAGCGCCATGTAGCAGATGACCTTCACCCTTGCATCGAGTTGGCTGTTGTAAAAC
Source organism: Eristalis intricaria (assembly GCA_964034865.1). Classification (NCBI taxonomy): domain Eukaryota; kingdom Metazoa; phylum Arthropoda; class Insecta; order Diptera; family Syrphidae; genus Eristalis; species Eristalis intricaria. The sequence goes on from OZ035876.1 coordinate 77,283,195, forward strand.
AGTCTCTTTGTAAGGGCAAATGCGCCTCGGGCCCTGGCCAGAGCAGCATCTATATGTTTGTTAAAATATAGATACTGATCTAACCAGATCCCCAGGTATCTGACTACAGTCTTTTGCGCCAGTGGTTCCCCGTGTCTTCCAACGGTTGTGAATTTTCGCCAATTCTTTTTCGTATCCGCCGAGGCCTTATACAACGGCGTCCTGAACAGAATGGTTTCCGACTTCCGGAAGTTGATGCTCAACTTCCAGTCATCGCAACTTCTCATGAATGAATCGAAGTCACCTTGCGTGAGGGTAGTGATTTCCTCGATCTTTTTGCCTGATCTGTACACGATCAAGTCATCGGCATACGCAATTACGTGAGGAAGAGAACTTATCAGATCGCTTAAGTAAATGTTGAACAGGATCGGCGAATTAACGGCACCCTGTTGGAGACCATTTTTAACCTCAAACATACCTGTGGAGGTCACGTTACCATTCTTGACGACGAAGCGTCTGCCGGTAAGCATGTTACACAGTAGATACAGCAGTGGTTTGCTAATGCCTAGCCGATTGAGCTTGTAGAAAAGTTCTTCTAACCATACGGTGTCAAAGGCCTTTTCCAGGTCAATCAAGCAGGCACCCGTACATTGTTTCTGGCTTTTGTTCCATTGGATATCCGACACCAGTTTCGACGCGGCATGAATAGTGTCATGCCCCGCTTTGAAACCGAATTGGTTATCCGGAATTATATTATTGTCCTTAGTCCAGTTGATCAGAGTTCTATTGATCACCTTCTCGAATACCTTGCTGATGTTCGGAAGAAGACTAATTGACCGGAGGTTGCACGGATTCGAAGAATCTTTTCCTCTCTTGGATATGGGTTGCACAATCGCAGTTTTCCAATGCTCCGGATAATGTGCGTTATTCAGAGCATTGTTAAACAGGATTGTGTACATATTAACCACTTCCAGTGGGAGGTGTCTTAGCACAATGTTGGAGATCCCGTCGATTCCAACAGACTTTTTCTTTTTTAATGATTCGAAGACCGCTTGGAGTTCTGTCTTCGATATGAACGGGGGTTGAACCCCTTCGTCGGCGATGGCATTATCTGCCATGTTGTCATCATTGAACACGACAAAGCCAGTGTTCTCAGATCGCCATTGTTGCATGTCTTCTCGAAGTTGAGAGTTGCTAGCCAGTACGCGGTTATCCAAGTCGTGGTTCGGTCGAACGCTCTCATTCACCTTGTACACTTCTTGGAAGACCGCGCCTAGTACCTCCACTTTTTCTTGCGGATCTTCGACCACAAAGAAGTTGTCATCGAGTACAGCGTTATCTGGATCAATACCTGCTGTAGTCAGTACTTGTTCGTTGTCCGTCGTTCTGGAAAGCTTAAGACACGGAAGATCGCTATATTTACTTCGAAAGAATTTGTTAATTTGCGGGAACATGCTCGGATTGTTAGATCTTACAGCCCGTATTTTGTCATTCCAGTACGAATTAACAGAAAGCCTGTAATTCTGGACAATTAATGTTTGGATATTCTTAATGAGCGATTTCAGTGTCCTAACTTCCTCGTCTCGTCTGTCAGTAAACCGCCTGTACAAGGTTTTTAATCTTGACAGGAGTCTACTTGTACGTTGGTGGAGTGCGTCGATAGTCGCATTGCGGTACAAGTTTTCGTTGTTTGTCCGTGTATACCGAGGTATAGTAATGTCCATAGTTCGTTTAATTGTCTCGTCCAATTGAATTAGATACATGTCAATCTCTTCGTTTGACAAGTTTCTATTAGACGGTATGTGGAGCGCGTTCGAAGAGAGTGCTCGTGTCATTTGTCTGGAGAAGCGTGTCCATCGTGCCTTACTGTAGTTGTAGGTGTACGTTTGAACATACTCTCCTAATTCCGCAATGTCGTTGGGGATCTTGATTTCGGCACTGAGTCCGCAATGGTCACTGAGGTACACGAAAGTGTTCAAACAGTTTACCGTCTGTGCGTTTGTGTCTGTCAGCTGCAGTCTTGCGTCTAACAGCAGGAGATCCAGATACGACCCGGTTCTGGGGAACGACGAGATCTCTGTTGCTTTCAAATCGAGTCTATACTCGACATTGTGCAAGCAAAACCAGCTATATAGCTGGTCCCCCCTGTGATTGGAAACCATGTTCCCCCAATATCCATGTCGGGCGTTTAAGTCCCCGGCCAAAATAAAATAGTTCTCCTCCGAGTCCAGCCTCAGACATCGAAAGAGTGAATCGAGCTCTGATATAGTTGTACTGGAACTAGGGTTGCCAGAGGAGTAGACCGACACCGCATACAACCTCCTTCCACTGCGAATCGAAATGCAAACGATGCAGGCATCCAACTCTTGAAACCTTCGTACTACACTACTATACACTACCTTGTGTTTAATGTTATTTTTTATGAGGATCGCAACACCGCCTCCACCACTGGAATTGGGCCGGTCTCTTCTAACAACATTATAATTACTGTGCTCCAGTATGCCTCTCCGAGTTAGCTTGGTTTCGCTAATCAGCATCAGCTCTGGGCTTTAAATATGTAGGCATTGCCATATTCAACACTTAGTCTATCTAATGCAACTATTATACTATGCTTGGAAATGTCATTATAATTGTTATACACTTTTCCATATCGGTTTTTTTGCATATAACACTTATACCACTTGCTTCTCGGTCGTCGTAGAGTTCTGGTAGATCGGCATTAAATTTTTTCATCGCGCACATTTTTTTTTCCTTCGAGCCGTTTTCCCCAGATAATTTCCAAGTTCGGACAACGCGTTGGATAACGGTTTATACAAAGTGTAATCGCGCCACATAATATATGTGCACAGACTATCGTGCAACATTTGCAATAATTACATCGAATTTGCAAGTAAACGTGTTTCGATTTGGTTCGTGTTCAAGCGGTAATTCGTTTATATATTCGCATTCAGTGCTACTTAGAGTCGGTGCTACGCATAGTGTGATTATCGATGTATTACTGGGTGGCGGAGAGTTTATAGGTCCCGTTAGTCCCATTACAAAGCATCATTGTAACAATCTCAGTGTATGTGTTTTACGTATATATCATTTTCTCATGTTAGGAGTTTTTTGGTGAGAGTAATAAGGACATTTGTTTCATAAGAAAAACGTTTTTCTTCCAAACGAACAAAAGGTAGTTTGCTTTGTTCTAATTGTGTGGTGAATGGCGTGATTTTGCTATATCATTGTGCGTGTGGGTGTGTTAGCTCACGTGATTTAAAAAAAAATGGAGAGGCTTAGGCGTCAACGTGCGGTTGTTAAAGACCAAGTAACGTGGATCGCTACTTTTTGTGACGCACCATTTTCGCCGCTCGAAGAAGCAAAGTAGAGTAAGGTAAGGTTAGAACAGCACATGACAGAGTTTTAAAGTCTTCAGAAAGAAATCGAGTGCTCAATCGAAGATGGAGCTCAATTGTCTGACGAAACCCAATATCGAAAAGAATTCGAAGGTACTTTTTATAGTACACATGCGAAATTACCGCCCATTGTCGCAGAGCAAAGCGTGAATGAATCGCGGTCCAATCAAAATGCTTATTTAAGCAGAACCTTAAAAACCTTAGCTAATGGTAAAATCTTATTAAATTAACTCTCTCGGAATCCTCGCGACGTTCGATAAACATTACCAACCTTGAACCCCAATGTAGGCTTCCAGAAATCAAGCTACCGGAATTTTCGGGAAACTTCGACGAATGGGTACGGTTTCGTGACTTTTTACAGCATTAATTCAATCAAATGATTCAGTGACGGGTATCGAACAATTAGAGTACCTGCAAACACGTTCAGAAGGTGAATCTTCTTCATTAATTAAGCATTTCGTCGCGTCGAAATTGATAAAGTCGCATTATGACAAATCCCATTACATCGCACTTAGACAATATATTTGATGGACCGAATCTCAAAAGTGGTTAGTTCAGTGAAATTAAAAGATGTATAGTTTAAAATCGGAAAAAAATAAATGCATTGCGGGCGCTAAAGCAACCTGTCGATTCGTGGGACGTGCTTTTAGTGTATATGTTAAGGAAAAAATTAGAGCCTGAGACAAAAATATTGTGGATTCGCGAAACTAAGAATAAAAGTAAACCTTCCATTTCGGATTTCATTGCGTTCCTGATGGACAGGATTAATGAACTCGAAAGTTTAAATCCTTCGCGCATCGGACGTAACTGCACAACAGGTATTCCTGATAAAAGAGTCTTAATTGTGACAGTGTTATCGTGTTTTAAATGTAAGTATCGTGTTTTAAATGTAATTTCGCGATCTTGCGGTTTCTGCACGTCGGGACTTCGTAAAAGTGAATCGCATTTGCCTTAATAGCCTTCGTACAAGGCATAGTTTATCGGAGTGATAATTTTCATCCTGCAAAACCTGTGGTGGTAAACATAAAACGTTAATACAACAAAAACAAAATCAGATTTCCCCGTCCACCACCCAGCCAAGTACCACGAATGGTGTTGTTGGTGGGGTATCCGTTAATACAGTGCGACATTAATATCGACTATCATTCTAGTTATGGATGCAAATGAAAATTATCAATGTTGTAGAGCGCTTCTTGTTTCGGGTTCACAAGAATCGTGTGTGCTAAGACTTGGCTTGAAACGTAATCATGCCAGAATACCCATCGTCGGTCTTGGGCAACGGACAAACTGTGTTGACACCAAAGTGCAAGTGAAACTCGTGATTAATCCTTCATCAAATAAAGACGCGATAGTGTCGGTAAATGCATTCCTCTTACCATCGTTAACGAACGATTTGCCAGGAATATAGATCCCGAGAGATAATTTTTCATATTTCGACAACCTAACATTGGCAGATCACCCTGTGGATCTTTTACTGCCCAGAGTACCATATTTGGTTTGGCAATTGCTGGAAATATGTCCTCAAGTCAAGAACATAACGTAAGTGTTCTTCATTCGACAATCGATCTGGATGTGTTTTTGAAACAATTTTTCGAGTATGAAGAAACAATTGTTAACACTGGTGATGTTAGCGAGGTAAGCTCATTTGTTGATGAACATTTTGTTTCAACGCATTTCGTTAAAGCCAATGGTAGGTTCGTCGTTAGACTTCCCTTCGCAAAGAAGCCGGTTGAATTCAGTGATGCGCTGAGTTTGGCGCTGAAGAGACTCTATACGATGGAAAGACGATTTTCCAAGGACGCAGATTTTAAGCGCGAGTATACTAACTTTATGCGTGAATACGAGAATTTGGGCCATATGGCACTGGTATATTCATCCGATTTTGGCCGTCCGTCGTATTACTTACCTCATCACGCTGTAATTAAGACTTCTAGTTCGATAACTAGACTTCGCGTAGTTTTCGACGCGTCTTGCAAATCATCGAATGGTTTATCATTAAAGGATTATTTACGTGTCGGGTCCATAATTCAATAGGATCTGTTAACCTATCTTATAAAATCACGAAGGTATAAAGTTGCGATAAAAGCTGACATCGCGAAAATGTATCGGCCGGTTTTAATGCACCCTGAGGATATACATTTTCAACGGATCGTATGGATAGAAGATGTAACCGAAACGCCGCATGAGTACCAGCTGCAAACCATCACGTATGGAACATCTTCCGCCCCTTTCTTGGCAACGAGGATTCTTAAACAAATCGGGCTTAAAAACATGACCGAGTATCTAAAGGCTTCGGATATCCTTATTAACGATTTCTACCTTGACGACTACATGTCCGCCGTCGATAGTGTAGATGATGCTGTACTACTGAAAACGGATCTTTATCATATATTAAAGCGCGCAGGCATGGATCTTCGAAAATGGTCGTCGAATTCACCTGAATTTATTAACACCATCGATTCCGATCATCGAGAATTATTAACCGAGTTGACATTTGGCGAAGTGGGAACTTTAGGTTTGTTGTGGGACACGGAGCTCGATACTTTCAAGTTCTCATCAACCCTGAATGTTATGGGTGCTAACGTTACAAAGAGAAGTTCTATCAGATATAGCGCGCATCTTAGACCCTTTAGGATGGCTTTCTCCCATCATTGTCAAAATGAAGATATTTCTCAAACGTTTGTGGACTACGCGGTTGGATTGGGATTCATTCCATCCTACAATTTTTTACGAGGAAAGGTTAGAATTCCGAGCAGACTTAGTTTCGTTACGTGCGATAAGTGGCTGCAGTACACTCGAAACGAATCGATTGAATTACACGGCTTTTCTGATGCCTCGGAATCTGCATTCGCAGCCGTCGTGTATGCCTGGGTTGTAGGATCTACAGGGATTAAGGTTATATTAATTTGCGCCAAAACACGTGTAATTCCTACCAAACCTGTACACTCTATTCCACATCTTGGATTGTGTGGCTCCTTGTTTCTAGCGAAGTTGCTCAGCAAAGTTAAGGATGCTCTTTCTATTCACAACATCGAATGCTTTGCTTATACAGATTCTACTACTGTCTTGCACTGTATTCAAGGATATCCTCGTCCGCGAAACGTTTTTTCTTTTTTTTCCGAGGGTAGGTGGAAGTCTTCGACAAGACTGCATACGTTCGCACAAAAAAGTGTTAGATTTTACTCACTAAAACCACCTCCCTGAATTTATTAAGATTACAACTAAGTGAAGCACTTAGCTAGTACTTTGTGTTTCATGCTTTAGGTACTGATCGGCAGGTTACACTGCAATGAAAATTCCTGCTAACACTGCAACCATGCGTGGGTGTGGGTGCGTTGTACGCTCGCTTATATTTATAAGCAAAGTTCTTAACTTCATCTTGGAGTGGTAATATTCCAAGATCTCTGTGGATATCATCGTTTCTGATACACCAATGTGCATTAACGATAGTTCGAAGCACCTTACTTTGAAAAGTCTGTATTATGTTAAAATTACTTGCTTTGGGACAACCCCAAATTTCTACGCCATACATTCAAACAGGTTTTAGGATTTACTTGTATACAAGTAGTTTGTTGTCAATACTTATACTTAACCCCCTTCGGGTAGGGGTTAGAATATACCCGAGGTAAGGCATGCCTGTCGTAAGAGGCGACTAAAAGCCACAGTTTGTTCTAGGACAAACAAAAAAAAATAATGATGCAATGAACGAAAACAACGGAATCAGTACCCCAGGTGGAATACCAGTCACACGGGAAAATCCACACTCTTCGGAGTCAGGCTCTACGGATTCTGAGGAGAGCCAGTTATTGCATTTGGACCCTTTCAAAAAATATTCAAGGGTAAATAGATCATCACCATCAGGATCTTACACTAAAAACACGCGTGTATCAACGCCAATGAAAAGTACTGCGCCTAAAACGCAAGTAATTAATACCTCAAAGAATTTACATTCGTCTAAACACGTAGAACAGGCTCTGGCAAGGTTCGAAAGTCTCGAAAAGGAAAATGCGGAATTAAGGACTAGCCGCGCTGATATGGAAGACCTCTGTAAGGAAATAAGAAATGAACTTAGGCAATTAAGGGCAGAAAAAAATGGAAGTCAAGAAAAATAGCCCAGCTCTGACGGATCAAAAAAAGATGTGTATTGTACGGATGAGGAAGAACTCGCTCGTGAAACCAACTGGATGACAGAAAGGCGACCGGGCAAAAAACGAAAGGCCTGTTCCTCGCCAGAGGTAATAAAGAAGTCATAAAATGTACGTCTTACCAGTAATAAAGAAACTAAGTTACCAAAAGAACGCACCCCCGCCAATTAATGTACTCGGAATACCAGTATACAATAAGCTACACTCTATTTTGAAGTCAAGAATCCAATCTGAGTATAAAATAATAGTACTAAACAACAATGTGTGGAAGATAAATGTCAAGGACTCTGACAGTTATAGGTTACTCTCGCAAAAACTGAATGCGCAAAAAATCCAGTGGTACACGTATAGCTTCAGAAAAGACGTGATCAAATCCAATCGAAACTCCGTCAACAACCAAAATCGGCAACAAAGGACGTACTTCTAAAAACCGTGCCGAAACCAACATTGACTCGATCGAAAACTGCTGAAGTAAAAGTTGGAGCAAAAATCTTCGCCCAAACAGTAGCATATACAAATGGAAAAAGCTGCGAAGAGCAATCAACTCCCATCTCAAATATATTTAATATCATTTTAGAGAAACTTGACGAACAAACTAAAACGAACAAACTTATTTTCGAAAGGCTACTCGACCTCGAAAATAGGATCAAGAGCAAGCGTATTTTAACATGAATATGTCAATTAAAATTTTAAATTGGAATGCGAATGGTCTGCTACGAAAGATTGACGAACTAGAATTATATATTAGAGAAAAAGATATAGATATTTGTCTGATCTCAGAGACACAGCGAAGCAATCCTGTCTAAACCTAAGAGGGTACTGTGGTTACCACGTCTGCCATCCGACCGAACGGGTAAGAGGTGGTTCATTCCTGTCTATATGCGATAATATAAATCATTTAGTAGGAATAAGTATAGAATCTGATTCTATATACTCATTTATAATTGGTCAAGCGAGTTCGAACGAACTTTCCACAATCTAGGCCCAAATTTCGTAATTGGTTATTTTTAATCGACAGGAAAACTAACCTACTGGCCGTCGGCTGTTACAAAAATATCTGACGTTGTTGATTTCTTTGTCATAAAAGGTGTTTCTAGAAACTACTTACGAATCGAAGAAAGCTTTGATCTTAGTTCAGATCATTCTCCCATTCTACTATGTATAAATGATACCCTTGTAAAAAAGTACGAATTGGCAAGCATTTAGAAATCACTTACAAGATATTATCGAACTCAGAGTACCGCTGATAACTCCATGCTATTTAGAAATAGAACTCGATAAATTTATAATAGTAATACAGGGCGCTGCGTGGAGCAATACACCTCTCGCTAGAAAAACGACGATAAAACATGTACTGCGATATTCACCGGAAATACGAGAATTAGTAAGAGAGAAACGTAAAGCTCGGATGAAATGGCAGCAGACCCGTGCGCCGCAGCATAAAACCCGCATCAACCAACTGTCCAACGTTCTGAAAGCGAAAATTAAAACGTTTTAAGTATAGTTTAGTATCTTAATGCCTATTTTACAGGCATTTACATTGTCATTTACATTGTCAGCGAAAAAAGATACCAACTACTCACTCTGGAAAGCAGCCAACGGTTTAAGAAAACCCCAACCACATGCGGCCCCAATTCGTAAAAACCAACACGAGTGAGCCAAAGAAGATAAAAAAAAGATTAAATCACGGGATGGACAAACACTTCCTATGTACTCCTACGGTTCAGACTCAAATAATGACAATTTTTTTATAAGAAATGAAGAATTGAAAAAACTCAAACCCAAGAAAGCTACTGGTTATGATTTAATCACAGGAGAAGTTCTGAAAGAATTACCTCAGAAAGCGATTCTAATGTTTATCTACATTATTAACGCCGCCTTTAGGTTAGAACATGTCCCTAGTCAATGGAAAGTTGCGGAAATAATAATGGTGTCGAAACCGGGTAAACCCCCAACGGACAAAAATTCTTATAGACCGATTTTACTTCTTCCGACAATGTCTAAAGCGTTCGAATGAATATTACTCAGACATTTAAGCCCGGTTGTAGGAGAAAGACGACTTATCCCAAACCACCAGTTCGGTTTTAGAAGCAAGCATTCAACTATTGACCAAGTACATCGCACAACAGATGTTATAGAAAAATCGTTTGAACAAAAGCAAGTCTGCTCAGCTGTATTTCTCGATGTTTCTCAAGCCTTTGACAAGGTTTGACACGAAGGCTTGAACCACAAGCTTAAGCAATTCCTCCCGAGAAAACTTTGCACAATTTTATCGAAATATCTATCGGATAGAATCTTCCGTGTGAAATATGGGAAAGAATACCCCCTATTTAAATCTATTGACTACAACGCCATTTTGGTAACTGCCAAAACGGTCGAAGAATCAACCAGAAAATTGCAATGTGCTTTAAACCGGATACACGAATGGACGAACACTCAGCGAATTGAGCTTAACGAAGCTAAATCCGTTCATATAAATTTTACGTATATGAACGTTAATAACTTGCCCGTTTGATAAATAATGTTCAAATACCCTTCGGCAATTAAGCGAAATACCTCGGAATGACTTTCCATGTAAAGCTTAAATGGAAGGAGCACGTCAAAAAGAAACGTGAGGAGCTGCGATTAAGATACAAAGACATATACTGGTTTATTGGAAAATATTCCAAGCTAAGTACTGACAACAAATTGCTTATATACAAGCAAGTGCTAAAACCCGTCTGGACGTATGGTAAACAACTATGAGGTTGTACCAAAGAAAGTAGTAGAAACATACTACAAACTTTTCAAAATAAAGTACTAAGGGCCATCTTCAACGCACCCTGCGATACCTAACGATATCAACAGAGATCTTGGAATTTCATCAGTCCCAGATGAAGTTACGAACTTTGCTCGTAAGCATTAGCGTCCTTCCAATTCTCGATGAAAGAAACTCTTTTCGCCGTCTTCAAAGGACTAAACCCCTTGACCTAGCACGGTGAATTGATAGCATAGCTGCGGTGTTAGCAAGAACTCTCAATGTCGAAGATCTTGCCAAATGCGTATACACCAAGAAAGAAAAACTCCATGGATAAGTGTAAAACTTAGTTGTAGTGAAAATATATTTTATTTGAAGGGAGGTGTTTTTACTGGGTAAAAATTCCTTTCGCTATGTGGGAACGGTCCCTATGCACGTTTCTCCTTAACGTGCTCCTTCCACTTAAGTTTTATGTCAAGAGTCATCCCGAGGCATTTCGCTTCATTGCCAAAAGATATTTGGACACGATTTACGAAGACTGGCAAGATATTAACATGCCTAGAAGTGAAATTAATGTGGACTGATTTGCTTTCATTAGGAACAATTCGCCAGAAGTTCATCCATTCGTGTATCCGATCTAGTGAACGTTGTAATTTTGTTGTAGACTCTTCAACCGTTTTGGCTGTTACCAAAATAGCAGCGTCGTCAACAAAAGGGGCCAGAACACTCCCTTGCGGTACACCAGCATTTATATTTTTAAAAGCAGAGTATTCATTTCCATGCTTCACACGGAAGATCCTGTCAGAGACATCAGAGAGAGTTCTGTAGAGACACCCTGTACTCACACATCATATAAATCAACATGAAACAATATGAAATAAAAATGAAACAAAATGAGAAGAAACATAACTACATGCGTTAGTATTTTAAGTTAGGATTAAGCTAGTCAGTAAGTAAAGAAATGTGTAGTCGAATACACTAAATAAAATAATTTTACTGAGTCTCTCCCTCTTTTTACTCTTTCGCTTCGAATCAAGTACGCGGTGCATAGTACACATATCGCAGCGGCATAGTTCGCTAAAATACTATAGTTTCCCCGGTAGAGATCGGCAGTTTATATTTCAGGCCTTCATGCCAAACTCTGTCAAAGGCTTGAGAAATATCGAGAAATGTGGCCGAACAAACGACCTTTTCTTCAATGCAGATGGCAACATTAACTGCACTTAAGATCCCAAGATGTCACAGTCGCTTTTCGACCAGAGCCGCCCGGGTGGATCTACACACGTTTGTGGATGCCAGCGAAGAAGCTGTCAGTGCCGCCACATACCTTCGCATCGAGTATCATTCGGAGATCCATGTATTATTCGTTTGTGGTAAAACAAGGGTAAGTCCTAGTAAACTCCTAACCATACCTCGCTTAGAATTGTCCGCAGGGATCCTTGGGATGAGACTTTGTAACTCCGTAGTCGAATGCTACGCTCTGCCTATAGCTGATCGAATCTATTGGAGTGATTCCAAGACAGTCTTACACTGGCTACGTTCAGACCCCAGCAGCCATAAAGAGTTCGTAGCCTACCGCATAGTAGAGATTCTTCATCGCAGCAAAGCCACTCAATGGCGGTGGGTGCCTCGAAGTCCAACCCAGCCGACGACGCTACCCGTGGCGGTCATTCACTGCAGTGCACTACAGTAACAGCAAGTAGTATCTGCTCAGCATATCCCACACAAGCAAACCAATCTTCGATGCTACAAGGTTTTCGACTTTCCTGAAAGTCAAGAAAGCTTGTAGACGTCCTGCGACGCACCATCGCATGGGCGCTACGCTTTATAAGCGCGTGCCGACGTCAGTCGATGGAACGAGGTGAATTAACGGCAGCTGAACTCAAGGAGTTACCTAGTATGTCGACAAGCGCGGGGCGAGGCGTATGGTGAGGACATTGAATGCCTACGACGAGACTTACCAATACGGAAGGGTAGCCAGCTTTACCAGATGACGCAATACCTGGACGAATTTGGACTTGTTCACTCGCTCGGTCAAATCGACGCTGCTACAACCGCGACTTTCAAAACCAGACGTCCTATCATCATGCCAAGAGACCACGTAGTAACGAAGCTCCTCGTGCGTGACTATCATCACCGCTTCCGTCACCAGAATGACGACACCATCGTGAATGAAATACGACAACGATTTTGGGTGCCTGGATTTCGTTCTGCGGTGAAGGCTGCGAACGGTCAATGCCAGTTGTGTCGGATTCGGAGAGTCAAGCCGCAAACCCGGTTGATGGGTCAGCTTCCGGAGGATCAAGTGACTCCTTTCGTCCGACCATTCACGTTTACCGGCCTTGACTACTTTCGACCCGTGAACGTCGCAATAGGCCGCCGTACTGAGAAGAGGTGGGTCGCTCTGTTCACTTGCCTTACTGTGGGCCATTTATTTGGAGATAGCGGCCGAATTTTCAACAGATACGTGTATCCTATGCATCCGCAACTTTGTCAACCGTCGAGGGACTCCGCTACCAATCAGGACTGATAACGGGACGAACTTCTTAGGAGCCAGTAAGGAGCTACTAACCGCCGACATCTTCGACAACGAGGCAATTAAAGCGGATCTCTCTTCCGTTGGTATAGAGTGGGGGTGATTTGTTATGAGCTGTTTGTCTTCCATAATTGAACTTAAACGTCTAAGCAAAATTTTTTCAAATACTTTAGACATTATCGGGAGTAGTGACATAGGTCTATTTATCCGTTGGTGGTTTCCCGGGTTTCGTACCATTATAACTTCTGCCACTTTCCATTGACTACTAATGAAGTAAAGTAACATAAGAACTGTTTTCCTAAGTAATTCTTTAAGATTTTCTCCTGTAATTAAATCGTAACCAGGAACTTTTTCGTTTTAAGTTTTTTTTTAGTTCTTCCTTGAGCTCTGCCAAGGTAGCACTTCTCAGAAAATAATTGTCATCATATACGTCAAATCCATTGTAAGGGACAGGAAGAGTTTGACCGTCGAATGGCTTAAACTTTTCTTCCAAGTAATCTGCGAAGAGATAAGCTTTATCTTTCTCTTCTTTCGCCCACTCGTTTCCATTCTTTCGGATTGGCGCGTTATGTGTTTCAGGTTTTTTAACCCCTTCACCGCCTTCCAGAGTGAGAAGTTAGTTTTTTTGCAGATAAGTATTCAAATTATTGTTTTTAATGATTTGATTTTCCCAGATTTCAACAGATTACACAATTGGTTAAGACGAGTTTTATCCTGTGGCGAGCGAGCTTGTTGCCATTTATTACCTGCTTTCCGTTTTTCCTTTACCATTTCCTTTACTTCTGGTGGATATCGTAAGACGTGCTTAACTGTCCCTTTTCTTGCGCATGGTGTACTGCTCCATGCGGCATACTGTATTTTCAATAAATTTGTCAAGTTCAATTTGGTGGTATCATAAGTTCAACGTGATTATGCAAGTAGTTCCTAAATACTTGCCAAGTTGTACGATGATTAGTTAATGTAGGCGGCGTTCCCTTTTCACACTCATAGTCAGTATAATTGGAGAATGATCTGAACTGAGATCAAAGCTTTCTTCCAGTTTTAGATAATTTAGCAAAATACCCTTACGAAGAAATTTACGACGTCTGGTATTTTCGTGAAATCCCTAGGCAAGTAGGTAGGTTCTGCCTCTTGATCCCCAAAAGTAATGCTTCGCATTGAAGTCTCCACCAATTATAAAGTTTGGGCCGAGACTTAGAAATGTGTTTTCATACTCGTATTGTTCAATTTTACTGAGCGGTGGGTAGTAAATGGACGACACGTTATGTGAATGGTGTTTGTTATATATGCGAACTGTACATAATTGCATTTTATGGGATTCTAGCTTTAACCCTACTAAGTGTTCGATTTGATGGTATCATAAGTTCAACGTGATTATGCAAGTGTTTCCTAAATACTTGCCAAGTTGTACGATGATTAGTTAATGTAGGCGGCGTTCCCGTTTCACACTCATAGTCAGTATAATTGGAGAATGGTCTGAACTGAGATCAAAGCTTTCTTCCAGTTTTAGATAATTTAGCAAAATACCCTTACGAAGAAATTTACGACGTCTGGTATTTTCGTGAAATCCCTAGGCAAGTAGGTAGGTTCTGCCTCTTGATCCTCAAAAGTAATGCTTCGCATTGAAGTCTCCACCAATTATAAAGTTTGGGCCGAGACTTAGAAATGTGTTTTCATACTCGTATTGTTCAATTTTACTGAGCGGTGGGTAGTAAATGGACGACACGTTATGTGAATGGTGCTTGTTATATATGCGAACTGTACATAATTGCATTTTATGGGATTCTAGCTTTAACCCTACTAAGTGTTCGATGTTATCTCGTATCAACAATGATGACCCGCCTCTTGCCTTTTCCGATGAGTGATAGGCATGATAGCCACAGTAACCTTTTAAACATAAACGAGATTGCTTCGTTAAATGTGTTTCGGATATCAAACATATGTCGATATGGCTTTCCCGAATAAAAAGCTCTAGTTTCATTCCATTTCAATATTCTTATTGTCTTATTCATATTCGTTTATTTTTGAAAATTGAAACTTGTCAGCCTATTTCCTACTTCGATATGGCGTTACTTGTGATCGGCTGAAAATCCCGCTGATTGTGGAACTCGTGGCATAATGCCAAAATCTCTTCTACAGTTGAACTTATGGTGGAAGAGACCAGCATTCTTGAGCGAAACTATAATGACAATAGCAGAATTACTCGTCTGTACATAAAGATTTTGAAGTTGCTTGTATGGTTTCCTCGTCAGATACAATTGAATGGACACATTTAAGAGGTTTTCACGTCGTAATCGATCTTTCGTGTCGTAGCGCGGTGAATTCGTTAATTTCGGAATCGAGACTCGTTGGTTATCTCCAGAGGATATTTATTCAGCGAAACTAGATTTAGTTAAGCTTTTACAAAGGAACTATTTCCGTCACGAAATATCTGCATTAAGCCGTGGTGAGATACTGCCGTCGAAAATTAAATACACAGCTATGAGCCCTTTTGTCGACGATAAAGGTGTGTTACGCGTCGGAGGCAAATTTGAAAATGCTTCCATAACATTCGATAGAAACTTCCCATTATTTTACACAAGGATCATCGTCTAACATAACTCATTGTGGCCGATTGTCATTTAAATAACATACATGCTGGAATGCGGCAAATGCCACCATTTAATTAAACGATGTATCTTTCAGTACGTGCATATGTTTGTGGCAACGTGCGCTTCCCTATCGACAACAAATAGATAACTGACCAGCGCATCGATTAAAATCGGGAACTACTTTCGGCAGTACTGGCGTAGATTATGCGGGACCATTCCTGGCTCGGTCATGGAGAGGACGAGGTTCAAAGCAGTATAATGTATACGTTGCCTTATTTGTGCGCATGGCGACGAAGGCCCTACATCTCGAAGTCGTATCGGATTTGTTATCTTCAGCGTTCATAGCAGCATTACGCCGTTTCGTTGCAAGACGTGCAAGATGCCACATTATTTATAGCGATAACGGTACCAATTTAGTGGGTGCGAATCATCAACTGCTTGAGTGGGCTAATCTGCTAAGATCAAACATTTATTTGGAAGACGATTCGAACGAACTAACGACAATCGGCATCAAATGGTGTTTCTCTCCTCGGCAGGCTATGGGAAGCCGGTGTGAAAATAGTTAAATACCATCTTCGAAGAGTATTATCCTCTGCCAAATTGAAGCTCGTGCTAACTCGAGCGATTTGAAGGCGACGTGGATCCTCTAACCCCAGCCCATTTCCTCATCGCCCGTCCGCCGACCACCGTACCAGACACTATTAATCTGCTTTCCCCAATCCATCATTGCTCACTCGATGGCAGTACCTTCAACGTCTTCTACATGAATTTTGACGCAAATGGTCGCAAGATTACCTAAGCCAACACCGCAAGCTGCATAATGGTTGTCTATGGAACGCAACATTCAAGTCAACGATATAGTTATCATCCAGGCCGAACATCAAGCACTAAGTCAATGGCTTATCGGAAGAGTTGCGAGACTATCTTCACTGCTAAGGGAGAATTCAAGCGCCCCATCTATAAACTTTGTCTATTACCAATAGATAATACGAATGGATAGTTGAAGGCATCCCTTCAACGGCGGGTGAATGCTGCTGATCTAATCCTTTTGTAATAATATTAGTTTATTTAATGCAACTGTTATACTGTACTTTGAAATGACATTATAACTGTTATACACTTTTCCACTTTTTTTTTTGTTGCAAGCATATATACGAATACGAAATATATACGAACTAAATTTCAATTTGCATGTAAAATACACTAATAACAAATCCCATATCCGCTTAAGTTACTCATCATATCTATCACCATTTATGAAATAAACGCGGATAAAAACAATGCTTCCCATCATTATTTTGTGCGTGTGATTTATTATATCATTTTAAATGTTTTTGCATCCATAAGTATGCAACTTTTGGTATACCCAGAGTCTCTTCTATACATACATCCGTTTAGGTTTCGTAATCGATTCTTTTCATTTGATGAAAATTGTTTTTATCTTACAATTACTAAGTGTTTTTACTTTTAAAGTGATGGTCACGCTACACAATCGCAAACCGAAGATTGTGCACATTAACGATCAACTATCACCTTACATGATTCCACCCTATGACTGCCACAATTGTCATATATATCCTCGGTGCTGCCAAGATTATATGATGAATCATTAAGCGCCCAAGTTCGTTTTTTTTTTGTGCACTTATTTATTAAGCGTATATACGCTTGGAAGAGAACACAGCTATTGTGACCTATTGAATCCGAAAAAGAACTCTGTATCTAATGTGTTTCGTTGGCGGAGTGGGTTGGTGCGTTGGTCGAAATTGTGCAAGTTGTGCATTCGAATACGAGTGGATGCAATTTTTTTTTTATAGGCAATAAAAATTTTTTTTTGCTTTGTTTTACATGAACAAAGATTTCATATACCGTTTTCCTAATGCCCAGTTTAATAGTGCAAGCTTAAACTCCACTTTTGGTTTAAACTTTTGTTCAACGTGAGTTTCTTTCCTTGGACTGAGTCCAAAATGTAGTTTAAGTTAAATGAGATTGTACTCTCGTTTGAAACTCATTTCATCAACATAGCTGCATATTTATTTGGAGGGCATGGGCCTGTGCATCCAGGGCAAAGTTGTTGACTGCTCTTAACTTGGTGAGATGCCAGCAACGATCCCTGTTAAATGCACAGGTCAAGTTGACATACAGCCTCCTCGCGGCGCCCTCTGGATAGCCTTTACAGCAACCGCTTAGAGGTGAACTAATGTATGCAGCGGCCCCCTTGTCCAGGGGCTTAAACCAGGACTCGGTCCTCCAGGTTTGGGGGGAGACGCGTGGGTTTAACTTCCCCACCGTGTAAAAAAAAATAATTCGGAAACGACGAGAAGCCTCGGATGCGGATGACCCTACTGCTGAAGACCACAGACAACGAAATAAGGACAACGATTTTCGGTTCTGCATGTGGTATGTGAGGTCCCTGAACAGACCACGTGTAGCCTATGAACTTGCGGAAGCCCTCGAAGCTTATAAGGCAGATATCACCGCCATTCAGGAGGTGCGGTGGGATGGGCCGGGCAAAATGAGGATGAAAAACTGCGATATTTACTTCGGCGATTGCTACAAAAAGCGAAGGCAGCGCTGGGGTTTGTTGTTCGAGGCAAACTTAGGCAAGGAGTGTTAAGCTTTAAATACTTAAGCGAGCGCCTCATATCAATCCGCATCACGGCTACATTCGGCGAAATCAGCCTAATCTGCCCCCACGCCCCAATGGAGGATAAAGACGACGACAGCAAAGATGACTTTTATGATCTCCTAGAATGAACATATGATCAATGCCCTAGCTACGACACCAAGATCGTTCTAGGAGATTTCAACGCAAAGCTGGGCAAGGAAGCACGCCAACACGTCCGAGAACGGACTCAGGCTGTTGGACTTCGTAACGGGGCGAAACCTCTTTGTAGCCAGTACGCGTTCCCTTACCTCAACATCCAAAAAAGGACCTGGCGGTCTCCTGATCAATCAACCGTCAACCAGATTGATCACATTGCGATCGACGTCAGACACTCCTGCAGTATTCTCGATGTCCGAACATTCCGAGGAGTCAACATCGACTCGGATCACTTCCTTGTTGTAGCCAAGGTAAGAACACGGATATCGATAGGACAACGGAGTAGAGTAAGACCAAAACAGTTTAAAGTCGGAAAGCTACAATCGCAATTGACCCATAGCAACTTTGCCGGTCGAGTCTTCCTTAAGCTCTCAGAGAGTCCAACCCTCCCAGGCGAAACAATCGACCAACAATGGAACCGTTGTCAAAACGCCATCAGGGAAGCTGCATCTGATGTGCTGGGTTTTAAAACGCCACCCCAAAAAAACCCCTGGTTTGACAACGAGTGCAGGCTGGCACATTCAGCGAAGGGCGCTTTCACACAGAAAAATTTTGTCGGCGATTTTTCCATCTTGTTGGCAAGGGAGGTGAGACGTGCTAGGGGTAGCCCGCGTCTTGTATGCTCGGGGCTTGCTTTTGGATTTTCTATTCCCTTTTATCTCTCTTCGTTTTTTCTTTGCGTTGCTTTATTCTTATATTCTCAACGTTAGGTATTGGAAGCATGCTGTACATGTGTGAGAAAGAGATGGCGTATCTGTGAGAGGGGGTAGGAAACAGAAAAAGTTCAGTATTGAGATCTCAATTGCAGAGACTGAAAGATTTCCTGTGTGAAAGTGGCTTGAGATCACAAAGGGAATTTGAAAGAATCGCCGCGACGCTGGACACAAGGACGAGAGCGGTTCGTGAGCTCTACGATCTTAAAAGAAGGGAAGAGCACCGGCTTCTCAAAAAGAAAAAGATAGAGCATGAGAAGCGCGCGATCGAGAAAATGGAGAGGTGTTACGATAGAAATGATGTCCGAAAGTTCTACCCACGGGAAAACAACTATCCAACAGATACAAAATTCGGACAGAAGATTGTCGTGACGCAGAGGGACAACTCGTAGTAGATTCGCAGTCGATACTGAGAATCTGAAAAGATCATTTCTGTTGACTGTTAAACGTCGAGGACGACTCCAATACCGCTGTCAGGCAGAATGTTCCACTCAACGCAACTGACGAGAATTCGTCCCTCCGACCTAGACTAAGTCAAGATAGCGATATCGAGACTAAAGCCGAATAAAGCTGCTGGTGCAGACGGACTGTCTGCGGAACTGCTTAAGGCAGCTGGAGATGAGCTGGTAAGGTACATGCACCAATTCATTTGTAAGATATGGTCGGAGGAAAGCATGTCCGACGAGTGGAACCTCAGTATCGTTTGCCCGATCCACAAGAAAGGAGACCCCTTCAACTGCGAAAACTACCGAGGGATAAGTCTCCTCAACACCACCTATAAGATCCTCTCTGCCGTTTTGTGTGAGCGCCTGAAACTATTCGTCAACAACCTGATGAACCTTATCAGTGCGGTTTCAGGCCAGGCAAGTCCACCATCGACCAAATCCTCACATTACGGCAGATCCTGGAAAAAACCCAAGAAATCCAGATCGACACCCACCACCTTTTGTCGATTTCAAGGCCACATATGACAGCGTGCAAGGGGACGAGCTATACAACGCCATGTCTAGTTTTGACATTCCTGCCAAACTCGTCAGGTTGTGCAGGATGACGATGGAGAATTCTCGCTGCTCTATCAAGGTCGGTAACGAACTAACCTTCAATGTAAAAAAAGTTTTCAGACAAGGCGACGCGCTGTCATGTGACTTTTCCATTCTTGAGAATATCGTGCAGAACTCAAACGCTAACACAAGAGGCATGATCTTCCAAAAGTCCGTACAACTGCTAGCATACGCGGATGACTTTGACGTGACTGGTCGAACACAGCGAGCCGTCAATGAAGCGTATGCTGGTATTGAAGCGGAAGCGGCCAAAATGGGTTTAGCGGTGAACGAGGGCAAAACGAAATATATGCTGTCATCGAGAAAGGACGCACAACATCGACGACTTGGCCAAAACGTCAGCATAGGCAGCTATAACTTCGAGGTAGTCAAGGACTTCGTCTACATCGGCTCGCAAGTGAACAGTACGACCAACACCAGTACCGAGATTAAACGCAGAATTACTCTTGCCAATCGCTGTTTCTTTGGGCTAAAGAGGCAATTGAGTAGTAGAGTCCTCTCTCGAAGGACCAAGCTAACATTATATAAAACCTTGATCATCCTGTCCTGCTCTATGGTGCGGAGGCATGGACAATCTCAAAAGCAGATGAGGAAGCACTTGTTCTTTTCGAGAGAAAAGTTCTGCGTTCAATCTTTGGTCCTGTTTGCGTTGATGGTTATTGGAGAAGAAGATTCAATCACGAATTGTACGGGCTGTACAGCGGCATGAGCCTAGCCATGTAGAGCAGTGGGACAACGCAATAGAGGATGCCCACGGAACCGATGATACACGCAGGTGGAGAAGGACCTCAATCGACTAGGTGTGCGCAGTTGGAGACATCTGGCTAAAGATCGTGCTGGCCCCGGACTGTAGCGCCACCAGAAGAAGAAGAAGAAGCTGCATGTTTATTGTTGCGCTCTTACAACTGATGTTCGATGATGGTATTCAAACCTTCCTTTTTTTAATTCATTTATTATTTACATACTAGACAAAAATGCTTAAAACTAGTTAGACAAACAATGTTTTTATTTCTAACTTACTGACCCTAGGCGGGCACTCTAAGTAAACTTAATCTTACTCTATGTTTTTCGACATAACAGAGTAAAATATAAATGGAAATTTAAAAATAACAACTTGATATTAAGAACAAATTGGAAAACTTAGTGACTGGGCAGTTTTTATAAAAACTTACAAGCTAACATACATTCTACCTTAAAATAAAACTTACAAACTAACTTAAGCTAACCTACGTATATATGCATATACGCACGTATACAACCCTATACACATGTGTACATCCTTAATATACACAATGTATACATGTACCGTCATGTATATACATATACATTCTGGTTTTTATTTTTTTATTATATATATATTATATATACATATATTCTTACTTACAGCTTATTCTACCTTAAAAAAATACTATAAATATTTACATTCCATATATTGCAAGACATGGAACCGACTGCTCCCCATGCGGGGGTCTGAACAATTATTTCTACCGGGGCTTAAAGGATTCGACGACGGAGTTCCCTTGCTTCTCAGTCACCAGAAATTTTGGTCCCAAGTGTCCCTCCTGAATACCGCCGTACTGACCCGGGGTTGAGTCGCCCATCCACAGTTGATCTGGCGATGTGGTAGATGAGCGGCACCGCATTTACGTCTTGTATCAGACTGAGTTTATCTAGATGGAGAAATGCTTCTGGGGGGACGAAGCCGTTGTGACGTACCCTTTCGTGGTATAGTGGATTGGGGTAGTAAGCCCCCGAGATCAGGTTATTGACTGAGTTCATCGCTCTGGCAGTATGACCTCAGATCAACTTCACCAGGAAACTGTCCATTCTTATCCGGTTTGCCCTGCTGTATAAGACCTCATTGGAATAGAATTTAATGTACTTGGACTCTGGAGTTCAATAAAGGCGAAGGCAAGCCCTCTTAAACAACCGAATCTTTTCCATTAAAATTGCTCTCACATTTATCCACACGGGCCAGCCATAGGTGAGCACTGGCTGGATGAGGTCCATGAAGCAGATTACCTTCACTCTCGCATCGAGTTGGCTGTCTCTTTGTCTCAGTCGGAATTGACAGTCTCTTGGGCAAAGGCGCCTCGGGCCCTGGCCAGAGCAGCATCTACATGTTTGATACAATATAGATATTGATCTAGTCAGATCCCCAAGTGCCTGACCACAGTCCTTTATTCAACCCTTCCTCATTATTCCTGCATTATTTTTTTTTTCGACATTTAATGAAAAATTGTTTGTCCCTTTTTATGCACATAGACTAGGTAGTTTTTACTTACATTTTTACTGTTTGACTTTCACTGGTCATACTCAGGCATGGATTGTTTGATTAAACAAACCAAGTTCAAATGAAGGTTCGGATTTCACTGTGAAACCGAACGTGTTTAACCGAAAATTTTAACTCAGTTCTTCACTGTGAAAAAATTAAATTTGTCGTATAAACAAAACAAACCTTATGGCAGCGACGCAAAAGCATTAGCAAAGACGAAGGAGAAGAACAACCAAAATACATTACATTTGGCGAATGATTACATTCTGATTTATTATATGGTGGCATGAAGCTCGAGGGGTCATGATTAGTAGGTAACATCCCTAAGAAAAAATATCCCAACTATAAAACTCGATCTTGCGAATACGACTAATGGTAGTGAATTTCTGTATGTACATATGTGGTTTCGAATGCGAACAAACAAAATCAACAGCAATCAACAAATCAACAGCTCGCTGTGTTCTGCCAATCACGTCAAAGTCATCCGCGTATGTTAACAGTTGTACGGACTTCTGGAAGATCGTGCCTCTAGTGTTGACGTGTGAGTCTTCCACGATCTTCTCCAGGATGATATTAAATAAGTCACATGACAGCGCGTCGCCTTGTTTAAAACCTTTTTTGACATTGAAGGTCTCAGTGAGTTCGTTACCAACCTTGATGGAGAAGCGAGAATTCTCCATAGTCACCCTCCACAACCTGACGAGTGTGGCAGGAATTTAAAAAACTAGGTGGAAAGTAGTGGGTGTTGATTTACACTCTGTGTCTTTTCCAGGATCGGCCGTAGTGTGAAAATCTGGTCGATGGTGGACTTCCCTGGCCTGAAGCCACATGGATATGGACCTATCAAGGTATTTATAAACGGCTTCAGGTACACAAAACGGCAGAGAAGATTATGCGATGTTCAGGGGAATTAACCCTCTATAGTTTCAAAGGGTCTCCTTTCTTGTGGATCGGGCAAACGATACTGAGATTATACTCGTCGGGCATGCTTTCCTTCGACCATATCTTACAGATGAGCTGGTGCATGCGCCCAACCAGATTATCTCCAACCGCCTTAAAGATTTCACCGGACAGTCTGCACCAGCAGCTTTACTCGACTTTAGTGTAGATATCGCTATCTTGACTTTGGACGGAATTCTCGTCGATCATCGTCCATATTGAGTGGGACATTCTGCCTGATAGCGGTATTGGTGTCATCATCGCCGTTTAGCAGTCTGCAGAAATGGTTCTTCCAAATTCTCAGTATCGACTGCGACTCTACTACTAGTTGTCCATTCCCCACAGGCTTCTGCCCAAACCTTGTATCCACTGAATAACTGTTTCACCCTCTGGTAAAACGTTCTGACATCGTTCCTGTTGTAGCACCTCTCCATCTCCTCGTTCGCGTGCTTCTCGTGCTCTTTCTTCTTTCTCTTGAGAAGCCGGGTCTCCTCCATTCGTCTCTGTTTCTAGAGCTCACGAACAGCTCTCGTTGTTCGTTGCAGCGTTGCTTCGTAGGATTCCAACTTCGCTGTATGTGCCAGCCTTCACTCGTTGCCAAACCATGGGTTTTTTCTAGGTGGTGACGTAAAACCCAGCACATCAGTGGCAGCATCTTTGATGGCTTCTTGACAGCGCCTCTTCTTCGATTATTTGCGCAAGTGGCGACGAACTTAGAGAGAGATTCCGGGAGACTCGACGGGCAGACCGTGGTATCCTTTTTTGAAGCCGTTGATCTCTTGATATCCAAGTTCTTACCTTGGCTACAACAAGGAAATGGTCCGAGTCGATGTTGGCTCCTCGGAACGTTTGGACATCAAGAATGCTGGAGGAGATTAGCATGATTTGCGCCCACGCCCCGACAGAGGACAAAAGGTGACAACAGCAAGGATGACTTCTATGGTCTCCTAGAAAGGACTTACGATCAGTGCCCCTGCTTCGACATCAATTTCGTTCTAGGAGATTTCAATGCAAATCTGGGTAAGGAAGGCATCTTAGCGGGCGCAGTCTGGTGGGCTTTGTCACGGGACGTTATCTCTCTATAGCTAGCACGCGGTTCCCACACCTATAAAGGGACCTGGCGGTCCCCTGATCAATCAACCATCAACCAGAGTGCCAAATGAGTGCCTGACGTCGATCGCAACATGATCAATCTGGTTGACGCTTGATTGATCAGGGGACCGCCAGGTCCCTTTATGGATATTGAGGTGTGGGACCCGCGTGCTAGGTATAGAGAGATAACGTCCCGTGACAAAACCCACCAGGCTGAGCCCGCTAAGATGCCTGTAGCGAACAAGGTAATATTGTGTATATTAATGAAATATGTATAAGTATTTATTAATAATGAATATTTTGCAGCAACAAGAAAATATCAGCGTACATCCCAGGAGCAGTTGGATCATTAAACGAATTTCTTGCAAATGAATCCCGATTTTCTTCTGGGCAAAAATAATCCAACCGACCCGAATAGGATGCATAATTATTGGGCCGCAATCGGAGATGAGTTAAACGCCAGAATAAAATCAACATCTGTTTATTTTTCCTTGTTTGTTTTCTTGCTATTTTTCCTTGTGATGTTGCTATTTTTCCTTGTGATGTGCTTGGTTTTGAATACGAGGGAGGTAGTGCAATTGCTTGAAAAACAAAAAAAAAATAAAAATTGTTGAAGAAAAAAAATTAATCGATAGCAAAGATATTGTATGAATAACCAAGGTATTGTATAAATAACAAAATATCGACGATGTTCACTTGACTGCGGTTGGTATCGAAGTGTCCTTTAGTCAATCTGCCAGAGCCCCTTATCAGTTCAAGTACACGCTTCTCGACGATCCTTCATGTGCGTTCGATTGTGCGTGTGCGTACAGCGTCAGGCGTACACGCTATTGGATGGCGTCGAAAGTGGTGTGACCAAAGATTAGCTGCATGCAAGTGGCGTGATACAGATGTACAGTGACTCAGATCATTTATCATTCGTCTGACAGTGACTCACAACATACAAAGTAATACAAGAATGATTAACATTAAGAACATAGTAGATTATAAATGGTGTATAAACAAAAAAATAGAAAACGATTACAACGAGTCCTAAACATCCCGCCCCTCTGGAACAGAGTTTCAGGATACAGGTAATACGGCCAATTTTGTGAGGGGCCGCTTAATTATTCCACCAGCAGTTCGAAAAGTGGCTACTCGAACAAGTTGATCTGTGCCCGGTGAAACATCTTCCACTCTACCCAATAACCATTTCGTAGGCGGGTAAGGTATTCAGAGTGCCACCGTTTCCAAAACCCTTGAACCATACACTGCAGGTGATTCCAATGTGAACGACGATTGTGGTTTGAGTTGAGGACTTCTGGTTCAGGTACCGCAGTTAGTGGTTCGCCTATAAGGAAATGTGCGGGGGTTATTGGATTCAGATCAGTATCGGACATTGAACACAAAGGACGAGAATCAAGGACATCTTCGATTTGCGTTAAGAGCGTATACAACTCTTCAAATGTTAAAATCGAAGAACCTATGACACGAAGAAGGTGGAGCTTGACCGATCTCACCCCTGCCTCCCACAACCCGCCAAAGTGCGGAGCATAAGGAGGAATGAACTGCCAGTCAATATGGTCCGTAGCTAGAGCCGCTGCAATAAGGTCATTATTGGTTTGGTTTATCACTAGCCTGTGCATATCAGTAAGGCACCGATGAGCGCATTGGAAATGGTGCCGTTATCACTGTAAAGTGTACCACATCTACAGCGACGTGCAACAAACCTTCGTAATGCTGCCAAAAACGCGTCCGTTGTAAGGTCGGAAAAAAGTGAATGGCCTTTGTAGACATGCATTTTTTTTTTTTTTTTTTTTTTTTTTTTTTAACGCAATTTTATTTAATTCAATTTTATATTTCTTACTTGCTAGACAAAATTACTTAAAACTAGCTTAACTAACTTAAGAATTACAATTGTTCTTAATACTAACCTACTGACCCTATGCGGGTACTCTAAGCTAATCTGATCCATGTAATAAATGTGCCTTTCGGCTTAATCTACGTTTTTTTTTTTTTTTAGTCATTAAGACAATCTTTTATTTTTCATTTGCCAAGAAAACTTGTAAAAACTTGGCTAAACTTAACTACTTAAACTACCTTATTCTAACTTAATTACTATTTATTACTAACTTAACCTAACATAAAACTTAATACTATCTTAACTATGTCCGTAACAGTACGGACACGTGCACCAGGGCGTATATGTTGTGTATATGCATAACATATATAATTTATACGCCGTGATGCACCTTTTTTTTGTTATTATTTCCTATATATATATTTTTTTTTTGGATTTAATGTTTTATTATTTTTTTTTTTTTTTTTTTTTCTTACATCTACCTTAAACACTATGTAAGCTGGCCACTATGGTCAACTACCTGATCCTGTGGAAAAGCTAGCGGTGGCGGAGACTGGTTTTGGTGTAACCACCAGTAAAATTGCCGTTCTTTGGCAGACTCTTTCCTATCTCGAGCAGGGATCGCTCTACTGAACCGGAGGAGATCCTCGTGGGTGCGAACGACATCCGGTTCGTATTGAAGTCGCCTATCCACTGTTCGGCGTACGACATGGAAGATGATAGGACATCCTTGTGGATCCTGTATTAGGCCAATTGTGTCTAGATAGAGGAATGCTTCGGGAGGAATAAAGCCGTTAAGGCGCACCCTTTCATGGTACATACTATTGGGGTAGTAAGCCCCAAAGATCAGACTGTTGGAAGAGGTCATAGCTCGTGCAGTGTGCCTTCTGATTAGTTTAATTATAAAATTATCTACCCTATTCACGTTTGCCTCGTTGTACAGGACCTCGTTAGGGTAGTACTTCTTGTACTCAGACTCGGGTGTGCGATACAGACGGAGACAGCTCCTAAGACACTGCCTCTCGAACACCCTCATCTTTTCCATCTGGGAAGGACTCACGTTGAACCACAATGGACAACCGTACACCATAATAGGCCGTACTAGGGCCATGTAGCAGATTACCTTCACTCTGGTATCAAGTTGGCTGCTGAAAAACAACCTTCTTGCCGCAGCAAAGGCTTTTCTGGCTTTCGTCAGAGCAATATCTATATGTTTGTCAAAATACAGATATTGATCCAGCCAAATGCCTAGGTATCTAACTACACTTTTTACAGCTAACGGCCGACCATGCGGGTCAACTATGCCGAACTTACGCCAGTTTTGGCGCGTATCCCGCGATGCCCTGTCCAACGGGGTACGGAAAAGACTAGTTTCGCATTTCTGGAAGTTGATAAGCAACTTCCAGTCGTCGCAAAATCGCTGGATTTTCTCGAAGTCACGCTGCAACAAGATGTTTATTACCTCGACCTTCGGACCTGATCTGTACGCAACTAGGTCGTCGGCGTACGCAATTAAGTGCGGCATGGAACCTATAAGATCTGCAGTGAATATGGAAAACAGGATCGGGGAACCAATGGCCCCCTGTTGCAGACCGTTTTTAATGTTAAAGACCGTAGTGGAAGTTACGTCACCATTTTTCACAACGAACTTTCTACCTGTTATCATGTCATAGATCATGTATAGCAATGGTTTACTTATGCCAAGCCTGACCAACTTGAGGAAGAGGCCCTCTAACCAAACGGTGTCGAACGCCTTCTCTAAGTCAATCAGGCAGGCACCCGTGCACTGATTTTTGTTTTTATTCCATTGTATGTCGGACACCAGTTTTGACGCGGCATTAATGGTATCATGCCCCGCTCGGAATCCAAACTGGTTGTCCGGTATGATTTTCTTTTCATCAGCCCATTGCTTCAGAACTCGAATGACTATCTTTTCAAAAACCTTGCTTATGCAGGGAAGTAGACTGATCGACCGAAGATTTGTCGGAATGGACTTATCTTTGTCCCGTTTAGGGATCGGTTGAACAACAGCTGTTTTCCAGTGCGTGGGGTAATGTGCATTACTCAGCGCATTGTTGAACAGGGTTGTGTAAGTTTGGACCGCTTCGGGGGGAAGATGGCGAAGCACAATGTTCGGTATTCCATCGATTCCCACTGACTTTTTCTTCTTCAGCGAGTGGAAGATACCCTGGAGATCTTCTTGAGAAATCAAGATGTGATTCCCATCATTGGCGACGGCACTATGTGCCATGTTCTCGTCATTGAACCTGGTGAACCCTGGATTCTCTGATCGCCATTGACTTATCTCATTGCGGAGATAGAAGTGGTTTAGCAGGGCTCTGTTCTCCAGATCGTGATTCGGCCTACTAACCTCGTTGACCGTATACACTCTCTGGAACACTGCACCAATAGCTGTAACCTTCTCCTGGGGATCTTCCACCGCAAAGAAGTCATTGTCTAGCACTGCCTCATCTGGATCGATGCCAACTGAAGTCAGTAAGTGTTCGTTGTCTGTCGTCCTGGGAAGTCTTACGATTTGAATGTCGTTTTGATCTTTCCTCCGAAATATTTTATTTACTTGCGGGAACATACCCGGGTTGTTGGATCGTACAGCCCGGATTTTGTTGCCCCAGTGCAAGCTTATAGCCAAGCTATAGTTTATTCGAATTAACTGTTGGAGGTTCTTGATCTCCGACTTCAATGCTCTGACTTCCGCGTTTTGCGGATCTGTAAAACGCCTGTGCAAGAGTTTGAGTCTTGACAGCAGCCTACTTTTGTGCACGTGAAGTGCGTCGATGGTAGCATTTCGATAAACATCGCTGTTGTCGATTTGAACTACCTTCGGAATTGTTTTGTCCATCGTACGTTTGATTACGTCGTCCATTTGTATGAGGTACCTGTCAACCTCTTCGTTCGTCAGGTTTCTGTTTGTCGGCGGATTGATCCCACTCGAACGTAGTTCTGTGGATAAAGTCCTGGAGAAGCGTGGCCAGCGGGCCTTATCATAATTATAAGGGTGCCTCTGGACATACTCTTCCAGTCCTTCCACCTCGTTCGGGAGCTGAATAACTGCGAAGAGCCCGCAGTGATCACTCTCGTACTCAACAGCAGTTAGACAGTTCCGTGTGCGTCTTTCCACGTCTAGTATAGTCAGTCGTTTGTCTATCAGCATCAGATCCAGATAGGACCCGCTTCTGGGATACGATGGCCTATCGGTTGCTAGCAAATCTAGCTTGAACTCAACATTGTGTTCTACCAACCAGTTATACAATGAGGTCCCCCTGGTGTTATGCACCACATTGCCCCACTCTATATGCCTAGAGTTCAAGTCCCCGGCTACGATATAGTAGTTCTCCTCCGAGCTCAGTCGAAGGCTAGTGAAAAGAGTATCGAGCTCTGAAATGAAAAATTGGTTGATGCGAGACTTGTCAGTCGCATAGATAGCGATCACATATAGCCGCTTACCACCCCGAAGGGGGATGCGTGCGATACACGTTTCTATGGCCTGGAATCTCCGCACTTCACCGCTATACACGACCTTATGACAAAGGCCTTTTTTTATTAAGAGCGCGACTCCACCAGCTAGGTAGCTTCGATCTCTTCGAATAATATTGTAATTTTTGTACCTGAGTGGGTGCGTCTGGCTTAGCTTAGTTTCGCAAACCATCAACACATCAGGATTATGGGTCTGCAACAAGTTACCGAAATTTAATTGACGTTCAGGGCGGATCAGTGAATTCACATTCACTGCTAGAATTTTCAGGTTGCAGGCTGCCTGCGCAGCCATTATACCGATGTTGCGTTTGGCTCTCCAAACAGCGTCGAATAGATGAGGTCTATTCGCGCTGCTTGTTCTTGTAACTGGTTCTGGAATTGGGTTTGGAGTTGAGCGATCTGCCTCTGGATAGAGAGCAGGATCGTCTGCACATCCAAATTTGCTTCTGGTTGCCTGGCCACAGGGACCTGGGTAACTTTCGGCACTGTCTGTTGAACCGGTCGCCCAGCCGATGCCACTTGGGCATAGGAGACTGCCGGTGTAACAGTGGTAGCTGGAGCGCGGGGCACTGGCCTCGCTTCTACCATTTTTCCTTTACGTTTGGCCTCTATTATTTTTCTGATCTCTTGGACCTTAGGACATCCCCGATAGTTTGCAGGGTGTCCGCTGGTCTTACAGAGCACGCACGTCAGTTTGCTCCTGTCCTCGACTTTATCGGTCCCTAAAGGACATTCCCCGCGATTGTGGTTTCCTGCGCATTTGACACAGCGAGACTGCATATTGCAGTTCGCCGCGGCATGCCCAAACCTCTGACAACGAACACACTGGAGTGTGTTCTTTGTCTTTTTTATTGTTTCCCATGTAACAGACAGAGTACCTAAATGGGTAATTTTTTTTAGGCTCTCTAGTTTGCTGTCTGGGGTGACCTGAACCAGGAAGAAAGGAAGTTTTCTATTCTCCCTTCTCGATGCCGCAGTGATGAAGGGCTTAACCCCTACGACCTGGACATCGTCGCTCTGCGCTTGGCGCAGAATAGCGAGGATCTCATCGGGATCAGTGTCGGGATCCACGTCCTTAAGGAGCATGGCCTGCACCTTTTCCCTTTTTGGGGTGTAGGAGAAAAACTCGGCCACCGACACCGCTAGCCTTTCTTTCACTACGTAATAGTCTGCCATTGATAAGCAATGGACAGAAACTCTCAACGGACCCTTATATTTAATAAAGTAGGACTGCTTAGTGACCAACTTACATAATATATCAACGTCCTTCGTCTCCAGTCCGAAGACGTTGATTGGCGGGCATCTCTCCGTTTTGGCTGGCTGCTGCTGCTGCGGTTGCTTCTGCTGCTCCTTCTTCTGATGATATTGTCGTTGTTGCTGCTGCTGCTTCTTTGGCTGCTGCTGTTGTTGTTGCTGCTGCTTCTTTGGCTGTTGCTGTTGTTGTTTCTGCTGCTTTGGCGTCTGCTGTTGTTGTTGCTGCAGCTGTATTGGCTGCTGCTGTTTTTGTTGCTGCTGCTGCTTTGTCTGCTGCTGTTGTTGTTGCTGCTGCTGTTTTTGTAGCTGCTGCTGTTGTTGGGCAGCCTCTTTAGCTGCTCTCCTGGCCCTTAGTTTGGTTTGGAGGGCTTGGATGTGGGCGTCAAGCTCCTCCCTCTCTCGCTGGCTCTTCTCCAGCTGCTCCCTGTCCTCTTCATCTTCATCCTCCGATTCAGAGGACGTCAGGGTGTGGAAGGGGTTCTCTCTCCCGCTGTAGGAGAATCTCCCCTCCCCCTCTGTCGACTCGTACTCAACGTCGTCGACCATTCTTGATGTTGCTGCTGCTGTTGTCTGTGCAGTTGTTGTTGTTGTCATTACTGCTGCTGTTGTATTTGCGGCTTTAGCCGCAATTCTTCCGTCACCTGATCCAAGGCTGGACCGGCGCTTGACGAGGTTGGGCTGAGGCTGGAGCTTCTTCCTCCTCTTCTTCCTCCCCTCTTCATTTGTTGACTGGTGGTCCGATGTCGAAGCCACCGGTACAATATCACCCGATTTCATGAGCTCGGGTCGCTCCACTGTCTCCATCACACTTCTTACTCACACTAAGTGTCTTTACTTGCTTTTAATTTAAAAAAAAAAGATCTCACTGTTTTTTCGGGATTTGAACCCGGCACCGCGAAGTCACCGGCGAGCACTTTTTTTTTTTTTTTTTTTTTTTTAATGCAATTTTATTTGATTAATTCTATATTTCTTACTTGCTAGACAAAATTACTTAAAACTAGCTTAACTATCTTAAGAATTACAATTGTTCTTAATACTAACCTACTGACCCCATGCGGGTACTCTAAGCTAATCTAATCTATGTTATAAATGTGCCTTTCGGCTTAATCTACGTTTTTTTTTTTTTTTTGTTAGTCATTAAGACAATCTTTTATTTTTCATTTGCCAAGAAAACTTGTAAAAACTTGGCTAAACTTAACTACTTAAACTACCTTATTCTACCTTAATTACTATTTATTACTAACTTAACCTAACATAAAACTTAATACTATCTTAACTATGTCCGTAACAGTACGGACACGTGCACCAGGGCGTATATGTTGTGTATATGCATAACATATATAATTTATACGCCGTGATGCACCTTTTTTTTGTTTTTGATTCATATATTGTTTTTTTTTGGTTTTGTTGTTTTATTAATTTTTTTTTTTTTTTTTTTTTTTTTTTTTTTTTTTTTTTTTTTTTGGATTTTTTTTCTTAATATCTACCTTAGAAACTATGTAAGCTGGCCACTATGGTCAGCTATCTGATCCTCTTGAAAAGCTAGCGGTGGCGGAGGCTGGTTTTGGTGTAACCACCAGTAAAATTGCCGTTCTTTGGCAGACTCTTTCCTATCTCGAGGGGGGATCGCTCTACTGAACCGGAGGAGATCCTCGTGGGTGCGAACGACATCCGGTTCGTATTGAAGTCGCCTATCCACTGTTCGGCGTACGACATGGAAGATGATAGGACATCCTTGTGGATCCTGTATTAGGCCAATTGTGTCTAGATAGAGGAATGCTTCGGGAGGAATAAAGCCGTTAAGGCGCACCCTTTCATGGTACATACTATTGGGGTAGTAAGCCCCAAAGATCAGACTGTTGGACGAGGTCATAGCTCGTGCAGTGTGCCTTCTGATTAGTTTAATAATAAAATTATCTACCCTATTCACGTTTGCCTCGTTGTACAGGACCTCGTTAGGGTAGTACTTCTTGTACTCAGACTCGGGTGTGCGATACAGACGGAGACAGCTCCTAAGACACTGCCTTTCGAACACCCTCATCTTTTCCATCTGGGAAGGACTCACGTTGAACCACAATGGACAACCGTACACCATAATAGGCCGTACTAGGGCCATGTAGCAGATTACCTTCACTCTGGTATCAAGTTGGCTGCTGAAAAACAACCTTCTTGCCGCAGCAAAGGCTTTTCTGGCTTTCGTCAGAGCAATATCTATATGTTTGTCAAAATACAGATATTGATCCAGCCAAATGCCTAGGTATCTAACTACACTTTTTACAGCTAACGGCCGACCATGCGGGTCAACTATGCCGAACTTACGCCAGTTTTGGCGCGTATCCCGCGATGCCCTGTCCAACGGGGTTCGGAAAAGACTAGTTTCGCATTTCTGGAAGTTGATAAGCAACTTCCAGTCGTCGCAAAATTGCTGGATTTTCTCGAAGTCACGCTGCAACAAGATGTTTATTACCTCGACCTTCGGACCTGATCTGTACGCAACTAGGTCGTCGGCGTACGCAATTAAGTGCGGCATGGAACCTATAAGATCTGCAGTGAATATGGAAAACAGGATCGGGGAACCAATGGCCCCCTGTTGAAGACCGTTTTTAATGTTAAAGACCGTAGTGGAAGTTACGTCACCATTTTTCACAACGAACTTTCTACCTGTTATCATGTCATAGATCATGTATAGCAATGGTTTACTTATGCCAAGCCTGACCAACTTGAGGAAGAGGCCCTCTAACCAAACGGTGTCGAACGCCTTCTCCAAGTCAATCAGGCAGGCACCTGTGCACTGATTTTTGTTTTTATTCCATTGTATGTCGGACACCAGTTTTGACGCGGCATTAATGGTATCATGCCCCGCTCGGAATCCGAACTGGTTGTCCGGTATGATTTTCTTTTCATCAGCCCATTGCTTCAGAACTCGAATGACTATCTTTTCAAAAACCTTGCTTATGCAGGGAAGAAGACTGATCGACCGAAGATTTGTCGGAATGGACTTATCTTTGTCCCGTTTAGGGATCGGTTGAACTACAGCTGTTTTCCAGTGCGTGGGGTAATGTGCATTACTCAGCGCATTGTTGAACAAGGTTGTGTAAATTTGGACCGCTTCGGGGGGAAGATGGCGAAGCACAATGTTCACCGGCGAGCACTCTACCGAGAAGCTATCGATTCTTTCTCTGTTTTGGCGCTATTGTCCGCACTTAATATTTTTATTATTACCGCACTAAGTCGAAACACGTCTGCACTGCGTGGAGGTCTGTGAACGACTGATTGTAGACATGCATACAAACAAAGCAATGTATGCCTTCAACATCTTCGGATTCCGGCAACGAGGTAACCTTATCGAGATAGGTCCAGCATAATCGCAGCCCGTGTTGATAAAGGGTCGGCCAGGTTGGATTCGATATGATGGCAAATCTCCCATCAGTTGCTGACTTCTGGACTTGCGCTGCATAAAGCATGGCTTGCATTTATGTATGGCCATTCGAATCAAGTTCCGACTACCCAGTATCGCGAACTGTTGACGTACGAAGGTATAAACTTGTACCTTACTGTACTAGCTTTGATGTAAGCGATAACGTCACAATGTTGTACATTACTGTACTCTGCTAAGTCTTCAGTTGTCAATAAAATACGTCGGTTTTGGGAAATCGAAAGTGTTGAGCGCCCCTTTGAACTGAGTCCTGAAGATCGTAGTGTGGTTGAATTGTACGAAAGGGAGTACACGCGAGACATAAGTGGTAGATTCAAAGTACCTATGCACCTGTGCGTAAGTGAACCGCAGTTCCCGGGCTCTCTGGATATCGCGATTCGTCGATTTCACTCCGCGGAAAGAAAATTCGCTAAAAATGATTCGTTAGCCCAAGCGTACAAACAGTTTCTCCATGACTATGAATCGCTGGGTCACATGGAAAGGATCAAAGACTTAAGAACTATTCGGAAATCCGATGCCTATTTTTTACCTCACCACGCCGTGGTCAAAAGTGATGGTTCGGGTGCCATACGGGTCGTATTCAATGCGTCGCAGGCTGCGAGTAATGGTCTGTCACTTAACGATACCCTCCTCGCCGGTCCTAAATTACAACAAGAGTTATGGCTGGTGCTTCTAAGATTTCGGTCCTTTCGCTACGCGTTTACCGGTGACATCGTCAAGATGTTTAGGCAGATTCGGGTTAACGAGTCAGACCTTAATCGCCAATTGATCGTCTGGCGCGAACAGTCATCTTGTCCCTTGGAGTACTTTCGATTACTCACGGTAACGTACGGAACGAAGTTTGCTCCCTTCGCGTCTATTTGGGTCCTAAACAAGGTTGCAGAGTTAGAGCGAGAGCGATTTCCGATAGGTTCCTCGTTGCTGACTAGCAATACTTACGTGGACGACGTGTTGGGTGGCGCAGATAATCTCGAAGAAGCCCAGACGGCCCAGAATGAGCTCATTTCAATCCTTCACACTGCGCGCTGTGAGCTAGGTAAGTGGGCGGCAAACGTTGAGGAGTTACTGCCGAATAATTCTCAGGGCTGTCTTACGCAAAGAACATTGGGAGCTCCTACGTGTACATCGACACTTGGCCTTGGCTGGCATACAGGGGAGGATAAGTTTCAATTTCGCATCCGAATAGAAGCAGATCTTTCGCCACTAACCAAGCGGCGTATTTTATCCAGCAGCCTCCGGCTCTTCGATCCCCTTGGACTTTTGGCTCCAGTTCTCATCCGGTCAAAAATCCTGATTCAAGACTGTTGGTTATTGGGCGTGGATTGGGATGAAGAGGTGACGCAAACCATTCAAGTAAAATGGCAAGATCTTCTTCATGATCTCGAAGCAATACAAACCATACAGATACCTCGATGGCTACAGATCGAATCGCGTCAGGAATGGTACCTCCATGGATTTAGTGATGCCTCGGAGCGTGCTTACGCTGCCGCAATGTATGCTGTCAGTCAACAAACAAATGGCATTTGGACGAGTGTGTTGCTGATGAGCAAGAGTCGTGTTGCCCCCGTAAAGTGTATAAGCTTACCACGGATGGAGTTGCAAGGTGCCGTGTTGCTCGCCCGGTTGGTAAGTACCCTGCAGGCAGGCCTTGTGCACCAGCCCACCCGGATCTTGTGCTGGTCCGATTCTAAGGTAGTTTTGGCTTGGTTGCGGGCGCACCCTTCGAAGTGGGTAGCATATGTGGCAAATCGGGTAGCCGAAATCGATCATCTGCTGCCAGATGTGGTCTGGAGGCACGTGCGGTCGCATGACAATCCAGCAGACTGTGCTACGAGAGGTTTTTCTGCTGTAGAATTAGCGGCGTCAAACTTGTGGCGGAATGGACCGCCATGGCTAACTCAAGGATGCAGTAGTTGGCCGACAGAGGAGGCCAAGGTTGAAATATATGTTCCTGAACAGCGAAAATCCACCGCATTACTGGTGACACGTGGGAATGCGTGGTCAGACTGGCTTTCTAGGTTCAGTTCCTTTGATCGACCGGTTCGAGTGTTGGCTTTAATCTTTTGTTGGCAGCGCTTTAGCCTGAAGCGCTCCGAAAACCCGCCCAAAAGGGTAACTCTCGAGGATATACGGCGGGCGGAGCGGGCACTGTATCGTTCTGCGCAAGCAGATTTCTTCCAGGAAGAGATCCAGGCTGTGAGCTCTGGCAAGGGCGTTAGTCACAACAGTAAACTGCGCCACCATGCACCGTTTCTGGATCGATTCGGCC
This sequence comes from Eristalis intricaria, assembly GCA_964034865.1. Classification (NCBI taxonomy): domain Eukaryota; kingdom Metazoa; phylum Arthropoda; class Insecta; order Diptera; family Syrphidae; genus Eristalis; species Eristalis intricaria. The sequence continues at coordinate 77,319,773 of OZ035876.1, forward strand.
TGCTGAGGGTAGGCGGCCGGTTGCAGAACGCTTATTTGGCATATGAAGAAAAACATCCGTTACTGCTATCTCGACACTCTTGGCTGGCAACACTCTTGGTGCGAAGAGCGCATGCAACCACATTGCACGGCCCTATGTCGCTGACATGGAGCTACTTGGTAAGTTTTGTTTGGATTTTGGGTGGACGGATTCTTGTTCGCTCAGAAATCCTCTCGTGCGCACGCTGTGCACGATTCGCAGCTCGTCCATGCACACAACAAATGGCCCCTTTACCTACGGCGCGGGTGGTCATGGAGCGACCGTTTGCAGAGACCGGAGTTGATTACGCTGGACCGTTTCGACTCAGATTAGCATCAGGAAGAGGTACTCGCTCTCAAGACGGTTATGTGGCAGTCTTCGTATGCATGGCATCAAGAGCTGTCCATTTAGAAGTTGTAACGTCTCTGTCCACCAAGGCATTCATGGCAGCGTTCACCCGTTTTACTGCCAGACGAGGCAGTTGTAACCGGCTTTACAGCGACAACGCTACCAATTTTCGTGGTGCTAGTGCTGTACTTCGACGACTATTTAGGAGAGGGTCTGAGTTTCAGGAAGAGGTTGCTGCCAAATTGTTGAATAAACGCGTCGAGTGGCACTTCACACCCCCTTCCGCTCCGCATCATGGAGGGCTGTGGGAAGCAGCCGTAAAGATCTTCAAACAGCACCTTCGCAAGGTAGTCGGCGATACCTTGTTGACCTACGAAGAGTTTGCTACGGTTGCTGCTAGTATCGAGCAGTGTATGAACACTCGTCCTCTTTGTGCCTTGAGCAGCGACCCGACCGAATTAAATGCGCTGACGCCTGGGCATCTATTAACAGGAAGTGGACTCAGTGTTTTGCCCGACCCTGACTATAGCGACAGTGAGAGCACACGAAATCCTAGCTCGCGCTGGGAAATGGTTCAACAAATGCGTAATCACTTTTGGCGCAGATGGAACTCTGAGTGCCTGAACCACATGCAACGACGTTCAAAGTGGTGTTTTGATACACCTAACATCCATATTGGAGCAATGGGTCTGCTGATTGACGACCGATTACCCCCGGGCCGTTGGCCTCTCGGTAGAATCATCCAAGTGCATCCAGGATCGGATGGAAAGGTGAGAGTAGTGACCGTTCGTACCGCCAAGGGTCAATACCTTCGACCAATTAGTAAGGTTGCCTTGCTGCCCAATCAAGATTCATCCAACCTATCTGAACGCGAATCATTAGCTCAAACGGCGGGCTCAACCTTCTCTGAAGAATTCAATTACATCAGGACAATCGTCAACAGATGCAGCACTATCTAAAATACAATCTAATGCAGGCGAACTTGAATAGGTATCCCGATTCAACTGAATTTTTGTTATTTTATCTCAACTTTTCGTTATTTTTTTGAAATTGACCTTGAAATTTATATTAACTTTAGATTAGAAATCATGAATTGTTACGTAGGAAATGTGCCTTTGTTAAAAATCAATCAAATTTGTTAACTTTCCGATTTATAACACCACACGCCCAAGGGCCTTTATTGAATAGAGATTGGAACCTTGCATTGTATAACTTTTCCTTCGTCCCTTTAGAGTAAAGTAACGAGGCGGGCGGTATGTATAAAACTTGTACCTTACTGTACTAGCTTTGATGTAAGCGATAACGTCACAATGTTGTACATTACTGTACTCTGCTAAGTTTTCAGTTGTCAATAAACTACCAACGAGAGAACATCTCAGAAAAAGAACTGCGCTGGGTTTTTTTTGTTTGTTTTTTTTGTCGTTCGTTTTTTAACAGCAAAAAACCGCTTCCACTGCAACGCTGCTACAGCGAATGTTTCCGATACTCCCGCATGCAAATATCGTTGGTGAATGTCTTGGATAATTAACACAGAAACGCGACTGGTTTTGTTCATTATGACCGGATGTTTGATATTATACGAAACGGATGAATGTTTCGAACGACCGCCCATGCGGATAACACCGTCGTTGTCTACAAATGCTGAGTATCTCAACAGTCCTGACTTCGAACCGAGTTGTTTATTCTGCCTTAGCTGCCGAATGTCGTCATCAAACTGTCTGCCTTGCACGTACCTAATGATGAAGGTTTTGGCGAATTGCAACTCTGAAAACTGCAAACAACTACGTACGCGGGACGAATTTTGCTTGCGACAATTCAACACGAACCGGAAACAGTACGCGACTATCCGTTGCAAACGAGAACACGACGATATTTTTTCAATCAGGGATTGAATGACATGTGTGTCCACTGCAGTCACAAAGGCTTGTATTGCTGGCTTAACTGGCCTCTCCTCCTGTGCATCTATGCTACTGACCATCCTAGTTTTGGGCCAATCGTCCTCCGAGCATACTAACCAACGAGGACCGGTCCACCAGAATTAATGACCGATAAATTTGGAAGGGGCCAATCCACGTGAAGTGCAATCCGCTGGGTTTGATTCCGATGGAATGTAACGCCAACTATGTCTCGGAACCATCTCCAGTATGGTAGATGTTCTATTGGCAACGAAGGTTGTCCATCGACGAGGCGGAGGAGATAACCAATGAAGGACAACTTGTAAATCACACCACGCGACAGTTCTCAATATTTTTGCATTGACCGACGAGTTCACAACGTTTAGCAATTTGGTCAGCAATAGAGCACCACAGAGTTCCAAGCGAGGAATGGATATAGGCTTAAGTGGGCCACTTTAGTCTTTGCAGCTACTAATGTGACCTTCACATCACCAGACACCGAGACAACGCGAGCGTATACAACTGCGGCATATGTGACCGATGAGGCATCCGAAAAGCCGTGAAGTTGTATCTCCACATTTGATGGAAAGATGTTTCGCGGGACGCGGATCTGCTCAAAATGGTGAAATTGACTCCGATACTCCACCCACTTTTCTGCCAGTTGAGAAGGTAAGGGGTCGTCCCAGCCAAGATTTAAGTCGGCGGACCACAGCTCCTGAAACAATATTTTCAATAGGACAACAGATGGAGATAAAAGTCCCAGCGGATCGAAAATCCTAGCTGTATCTGACAGCAAATGTCTTCGGGTGGCACAAATATATTGCTGTAATTCAGCATCGCGGTAAGAAAAACTGTCACTCGCGGGGTTCCAATGCATACCGAGAACCTTGATAGACGATTGCGATTCATTGGCCTTATCGAACGTGTACTCACAATCCTGCTTAGTAAGCAATGCCCAACAATTTGAACTGATTTTCTAAGATGCAATTTCGCGGCCGATAACAAAGATACAAGTTCGGATTGCAAATCGAGAAGGGTTTTAATGGAGTTTGCACCAGTTAGAACATCGTCCACGTAAACGTCGTTCAGCAATATTGGCGATGCATTTGGATATTGTGATTCATAATCTTCCGCGAGTTGCTGCAGCACCCGATAAGAATGGTGCTGGTGCTGTCCCATATGTTACGGTTTTGAGCCGGTAATGCTTGATAGGTGCACTAGAGTTCTCGCGCCACACAATTCGCTGGAAGTCTGAGTCTTCCTGGTGTACCCATATTTGGCGGAACATTTTTACGATATCCGCGGTAAATACGAACCGATGTTCCCGAAACCGTAAACACACTCGGATTAAGTCGCGTTGGATTGGAGGCCCAATAAACAGTTGACTGTTCAAAGATTGTCCTCTTGAGTCTTTTACCGAGCCGTCAAACACAACACGAAGCTTGGTAGATGAGCTATCTGGTTTTAGAATGGCATGGTGTGGTAAACAAAATACCTGCTAGATATTTCTTCATGAACTGAGAATATTGTTCATGAAGATCAGAGTTTGTACGAAACCTACGTTCCATGCCATACAGACGAGACACTGCAGCCTGAAGCGTATCACCAAAGCGTGGCGAGGAAGTTTTGAATGGTAGAGATACCACATTTTTCCGTCCGACGCGCGCGATACGGTTTTACAAAAATGGTCTTCAGCTGGATCATTGATTACCTGACAAGTCTTGAACGAAGGACAATCTTCCAATTCCCAGAAACGCCTCAAGACTCTGTCTATGTCCATAACGGAATGAAAGGAGTGCAGATCCGTCACAGACAAATGTTCATCGAAGAGTTCTCCAGTGATTACCCAGCCGAATGAGGTATTTTGTGCCAATGGAATACCGTCCGAAGCATAGACCTTACCTGCATCAAGAATCGTCCAAACTCGATCAGCGCCCAACAAAACATCGATTGAGCCAGGTACATTAAAGTATGGATCAGCCAAATCCAAATTTCGAATATGTGACCACACAGAGGTATCAAAAGGCTTTGAGGATAAGTTCGATGTTAGCTTGTTGAGTACAAACGCCTCTACCGACAAACGAGTTGGATTGTATCGCGATAAAATTCAATTGTCACACAACCTTTGGTATAGCCAGCACCCTTGGACGATAATCCCATAATAGGAATCCTTGAATGTTTCCGAGGGAGCCCCACCCCCTTTGTGCGAACGATTCCGATATAAACGACGATTGTGACCCGGTGTCAAGCAGAACACGACAATAGATAACCTGCCTCTGATGGTCTCGAAGTGTGGCGAGTACGGTGGGCAACACTGTCTGTTGCCGACAGCTATGCTCAGTGGAATAGTTGTTGACAATAGGAGTAGAAGCGACGAAAGTATTTGGCGGTTTTGATGGCTGAAATTGCGTTTTCATATCAGACGAAGTAGAAGGACGATTCTGATTTATTTGACACGACGTTGTTGGACGATTATGACTTAATTCCCTTAATTCTGGATGCACTAGAGTATGATGACGAGAATTACACGTACGACATCGAAATGAGGACCGACACTTATTGGACGAATGACCAACGCGAAGACAAATAAAACACAGAAGATTGTTTTTGGCGAATGCTCTGCGTGAATTAACATCTAAGTCATTAAACTGCGGACACTGACTAACACTGTGATTGTTTTTACAAAGTGGATAAGTACGATTGTTCTCCGATGCATTGGCTACATGAGCGCGAATCGATGACACTGCTTTACTTCGCGATGTTGCAAATCAATTCATTGATGAAGCTGCATAAATGAGGAGGAAGAGGCACACTTCATCGGAACCTGGCCAGCCCTTGCAGGGACAAGAAGATATGTGGGTACCTTCTTCCTCAATAGTCTTGTGGATCTAGCAACTACCAACATAAAGGACATCCTCAAGTTCATTAAAACCACCAACTGGTTATATTCATAACCACGCACACCAACAGAGGTATGTGAGAAAGAGTAGAGTGGGTCATCGAAGTGGCGGGAAAAGCCGAATGGTGACGGCACAACGAACCTTAATGGTCTAGGTGAGGGCTTTGCCAGTCACATCTACCTACCTATATAATGACGGTGGTAACGGATGGTACGGCCGTAACGTTGTGTGTACGTGCGTCTACGCAACTTAACCTCACTTTCTGGCCGTTTGGAGTCAGCATAAGACTGTAAGTCCCTTCCACTCGTGAGAGAACAATAGCACGCAAAACACGATTGGTTTCCGAGAATCTTATTATCTTATATTATTATTATATAACGCATATTTTGTTGATATAATCTCTTAAAGACCCACACGACAATTGCACACTTGTGACGGTGTGCTTAGATGTGTCCTGTGTGTACTGAAATGTGCACCGATTTCTCAGTGTGCCACACGGTGTGACTAACACGTATCCCTCGGTCATATCATATTGAAATTCAATTTCTGTGCAAAGATTTTATAATTTATTGTATATACAGATATGAAAGTGTTTTTATTTACATATATACATTCTCATGAACAAGTTTTATTTAGTTTTCTTTTTGTGTGCAATTTATTTTGGAAGTTATTTTCGGAAATGGTTCTATTTTGAATTCTTATTCTGAAGTACATTTTACTTCTAAAAAAAGGTATTAATATTTTGCGGGCTTTAAGTGAAATTTGAACATACTACTTATATATGGAAATTGTACCCGGTCTTAGTGCATAACCATTTCCATTGCATTTATTAAATACCTTATCAATATTTCCTAACTCTACCATACATTTTTGTTTCGGCTTATGAAGACCTCCTTCAGTTACCACGTTTGTCCAAGTCAGATCAGTTGCTTCTTTGTCTATCCTTTCTGCGTATGAGTCCAGAGGTCACCCACTTTCAATGGGTACTAACCTAGCCAGATACTTCAGGGCGTCGAATCCCATCTGTCGTCCATCCCATCTACTGCAACATCTGTGCTATCATCTTCAGCTTATATGTGGTCCTCATCAACAACTAAATCTGAAAGAAGATCTGAAGTTATGGTTTTACTTCATCTGAAGATCAGCACCCATTTGTGTTTCTCTGGAAGTTTGCGTCATTAATCCTTCATTCCTACTAAATAGGATCGTAGACTGTACTTGAACTCAAGTGACTTTCGGACCACTTGTGTGTATGGCTGTTCATTTGGATATGACCCCTTATCCTCGCTCCTCCTAAGCTTAGTTTCCTCTATTGTGTGTCGAAGAATATGATGTTCTCGTGGGTCAATTTAAGTACTATTGAGGGTAGTATTTAATTATCCTTTTTAAGAGTGTCAATTTGTTGTTGCATTTTCAAAGTTGTTTCTTGCAACTCTAACTCTTTAGCCTAAAGTGTGGATTTAGTTATGGTAATAAAATGTACATGTAAAAAGTTTAATCTTACCGGGTTAGTCTTGTGTGTCACCTTTTCTTGTGTACCCTTTTAGCCCTTTTTTATCTGTCTCTTGAGGTGGGCTGCGTTCATCCCTCAAAATCCTTGCATTTTTAGGACAATAATTAAGCTATTCGTGTCTAAAATTGCGCACATATTGTTCCTTAGTGAAGCGCTTAGAGCAAATGAAAGCTGTTTTCAGAATCACTTTATCTTTTCGTCCACACTTGTGCGTGCACATATTTGCCGCTCTTGGATCTTTTGGGCAACGAAAAAGTTTCACTTTACTGTCTGTGGTTTCCCTCCCCTTTTTATTTGTATTGCAACGAAATATTGCGTAAATTGCCATTAAAAAGGAAATTACACACAAGAAAATGAATCTGCATATACAACTGACAGATTTGTCGGATACATGTGACGTCACACAAAAAACGAATGAAAAAAATTAGGTTCGCAATTAGATAGTTGATGAGTAACGAGCTCTGATATTGTATAGCAACTATAGGGACTTTTGAATTTTTCTTGGTATTTGAACGATTTAGTGATTCTGAGCAATAACTCTGTGACTAGTTAATGAATGAGATCATTATTGATGCGCACAGTTCAATATTTCTACTATCCCAGCTGCTGAAAGTGGTGTGCCGTCGTCGTCAAAGTCCAATGAAGAACTAATGTGTACGAATTTGTGTGACTTGTGTGGCGGAAAGCGACACTCGTATGCCCACGCAAGTGCACACATGTGTTATGTGTATGGAGTACTGGACATTAGCCCTTGGAATGTCGCTAGAGCATTCTTTAGACCAAAAGGCATCCGCGTGTATTCAAATAAATGGTTTGGTGTGATAAATGCGGTTTTATGAATAGTCGTATGACTCATTTTAATTTGATGGTAACCTTTGGCCATGTCTAATGTGGTGAAATAATTTGTCCGTCCTAATTTATCCAATTTACTATCTTTATTGGGTAAGAGGTAATTGTCATCTATAGTAATATAGATACATTCAGTTTCCGATAATCGACGCATAATCTGGATTTTTGCTTCCCGGATTTGTCTACTTTTTTCGCTACCACCACTATCGGTGATGTGTATCGACTGTTAGATATCCTAATTATTCCTTGTTGTCCCATTTTTTTTACCTGCCTTTCAACTACTTCTTCGTGTTTTGGTGGTAGACGGTAAAGTTTTGAACTAAAACATTGATAATTTTTCAAATTGATCTCATGCGTTAATGTGTCTGTATAAGTTAATGTATATACCAAGTGTTGATAACTTTTTATGTTTGTAACTGCTTCCTTTTCTTCGTTATGTGACTCTTAAGGATTTATGTGATTATTACTTAGACTTGTAATTTGATAAGTTTGGATAATTTCTTCGTCTTTCGAGAAGAATTTTAGTTTTGTGTTGCTATTCAACTTTAAGTATGAATTGGTAATTATGTTTTTAGAGATGAAGTCCACGCCTAATAGCAAATCGTAAGACTTGGGTTAGAGTTATTCTGGCTATTCTAATGTCTACTATTATTTGAGTTCCCAAAACTTGATTGTCTGGTTCTATGGAGACTATTGAAAGAAGTGCTATGAGTATTATGTCATGACCTACATGTCATATACAAAATCCATTTAATCTCTGTAATATTGTACAGTTCTATAATTTCCATAACTGAATTACCGGATACTATATATTAAAATTATTAGCAATTTATTTCTATAGTTTCCTGAGCGACTTGAAATATAACTTTGCCGTTTATTTTACTAATAAAATGTTGTGTATTTCAATTGCACAATACTTGTTTTTTTTAAATGAAATCCATTCTGTTTAATTCAATTAACCAATGGAGTCTAATTCAACAAATACATCCGACAATTCAAAGATGCATGTGACAATTCAAATCATTGACACAATTGCCAACTGAAAAAGACAAAAATAAATACAGAAAAAAAAATATAATATTCAGTTAAGATTAATCATATTAAAGGTGGAAACACAAAAATTCTTCCCTCGCTTAAGAAGACTAAGACGAGAATAAGACCCGAGGCTTCTTTGGTCTAGTCGATCTTCTTGGAGCTGGTGGTGTTACAGGTGATGTGGATATTTGGTAACCGGGTGTATTTGCATCTACTCGTGTTTCTGCTGTGTGGTCGTTGGGAATATTGCTTTGCAATCGCTCAGTTCATACATGTTGTGATACCAGTGTGAGTGGGGGTCTCATATAATGGTGAAAGGAAGTGTTGTTTTGTATCTGAACCCGTCGATACGTACGAATTATTGCCTTGAACATTTGGAAGATTCTCCGTGCGACTTCGGATTTGATCGATATGTCGTTTAAGCTGTTTGCCGTTGAAATTAATCAAATAGTGATGGTCACCAAAATGGTCATTAATAACACCTGGCATCCACTTGTCCAGGTTGGTGACTGGCCAGGTTGTAGGGAGCGGAATGTTGAGTTGAATACTGCCTTTTGTTTTTCTGTTACCCTTGTTAATACATCATCAGGTTTGACTAGATCTAGATGAGTCTTGTGGTAGTGTGGGGAGCTTTTCTATATTGGCGAAGAAATTGGTTCAGGTCTTGCTACAGAGAGTTGTATGTGTATGGACTGTAGACTTGATCGAAAAAGCTTCCCTTTGAAAAATTCCGAAAACGAAAGAAAAATGAAAGACGCGTGCTTGCAATTCGCCAACGTCCAAAGAAGTACCCCATTTTTATTGTCAGAAAATACACAGAGACAGACATATATTACAAATAAAAGGTATTCTGTTTTAAGGCGAAAATGCACGCGTTGCAGCGAACATCCTCCCACCGTTGAAGGAGCTCTTCGATCAACTAATAATGGGCACAGCTTGCAAATAGGTCGTCTAAGTTCACCCTTTGTTGTAATGATGGACGCAACCAGTATAAGTCCATCAGATCCTGGGTTTGGGTTTATGTTTTTAGATTTTTCCAGCCACTTTGGACGCTTTCGAAGCTGATTTATGTTACCAGGGACCATTTCCTCCAAAGTCCATGCACGATAGACTGTAAATACTGCCATCTATTCGATAAAGGGATTTTGCAGTTGACATCGATTGGGACCGGTACCGTGGTTAAAGTTCTCGAAGGGGGATCATCATCACCTTCAAAACGAGCGCACAGCGGCCTTGACTTAGCGCAAGCCTCGATCTGGAATAAAATTGTCGAAAATTCCTCAAAGGTTAACGAAGCATTTGCCAGAACTCTTGTTAGATAAAACTTTACAGTTTTAACAACGGCCTCCCATATACCACCGCAGTGGGGACCATAAGTGGGGGGGGGGGGAAGGAGAGAGATCCACCGTATGCCGTTGTTCGTTAGCTCGTTTGATACGTCAGTGTTGAAAGCCGTTAAGTTTATCAAATTGGCCCAGCTGACAGCTCGGTAACTACCTCTAGGTGCATCGCCTTCGTTGCCATGCATACGAACTGGGCAACGTATGCTTTGTATTGCCTAGTCCCACGTCCCCTTTATTGCCTGTATAGCAAAGGGACCCGCATAATCGACGCCTGTATCACCAAAATATAGTGCAATAGGTACGTCATCTGGCGGATTACAACATGCATATACCTCACATGGCAATCAACGACAATAAGCCTGGTAAAATGGTCTTTGCGAAATCCGAACAGGCGGCATTTTACTCAAAAGTATATCTTGCGGCGAGAGAAAGTAAGCGGGCGAGGGGCTAGATTGCATTCGATTCCGATAGAGGAGAATGCATCGGGCAGTGACGAGTAAAAGCCGATTATGGTTCCTGACCTTGTTTTCGAATAACTCAAGACATGGAATTGAAAGTGTAGGTTTCGATGGTGTGATTCGCGTTTTTGCACTAATTAATGCCGTTCGATTGCCGGAGCCACCTAACACTCTGGAATACACTGCAGCGGAAAATGCTGACTCGGAAGCATTAGCAAAGCCGTGCAATTCCAAAACCATTCCATCACTTGAATGTAGCCAACTCGTAATTTGGATAACATGCAACGATTCCAGATCCGATCTGAATTCTGACCATTCTTTGCATAGATCCATGGGCAGAATTTCATCCCATCCTATTTGCCTCAACCAAATACATTTCATGAACATTTTCATTTTTACGACTCTAGGCGAAAGCCATCCCAATGGGTCGAATGTACGAGCGATGTCCGACAATACTTCTATTTTCGTTATTTGTATATGGCCCGCAACGATGGCATAAATTCAAAAGCATCCGCTTCGACATTCCACCATTGGCGAGGCTGGTGTCAAGCCCTAATGTTTTGATACCAGCCTCTCCAATGCATAACGCAGTTGCTGATTCTTGATCCTCGGCATCAATAGTATTTAAAAATTCCCGCGAATTCGACGACCGTAGGTCCATACACGATTGCTTCAAAATATGACAAAGATCGTCCTTAACACCAATAGCCTCTTGCACGGAATCGAACGTAGAAATAAAGTCATCCACCTACAAAGGCAAAAGCATCCCGTCAAACCTCCGATCGATAAGTCTTCTTCCTTGCATCAGAAAGGTCTTCGAAAAGATTGTTATTCGAGCCCTAAAAACGTGGGTCGAGGACAACAATATTATACCGGACAACCAGTTTGGATTTAGGGCAGGGCATGACACCACACATGCCGCGTCGAAGCTGGTATCCGACATTCAATGGAATAAAAATAAAAAACAATGTACGGGTGCCTGTCTGATCGACTTAGAGAAGGCGTTCGACACCGTTTGGCTAGAGGGCCTTTTCCTTAAGCTCGTCAGGCTTGGCTTACATAAAACATTGCTATACATGATATATGACATGATAACAGGTAGAAAGTTCGTCGTAAAAAGTGGCGGCGTAACTTCTACCACAGTTTTTAATATCAATAATGGTCTACAGCAGGGGGCTGTTGGTTCCCCGATATTGTTTGCTATTTTCACTGCAGATCTTCTAAGGTCTATGCCGCACCTAATCGCGTTCGCCGATGACTTAGTGGCGTACAGATCAGGCCCGAAGGTAGAAGTCATTAATACGTTGTTGCAACGTGACTTTGACAATACTTTAACATATTGCGATGACTGGAAGCTGCGTATCAACTTCCAGAAGTGTGAGACTGTCCTTTTCCGTACCCCGCTGGCCATGGCCTCAAGGGATACGAGCTTAAACTGGAAGAAGTTCGGCATAGTTGACCCCCAGGGTCAGACGTTAGCCGTGAAAACTGTAGTTAGATATCTTGGCATTTGGTTGGATCATTTTCTGTATTTTAACAAACATATAGAGAAGGCTCTGACCAATGCTAGAAAAGCCTTTGCTGTGGCAAGTAAGCTGTTTTACAGCAGCCAACTTGATACCAGGGTGAAGGTCATCTGCTACATGGCCCTCATAAGGCCAGTCATGGTGTATGGTTGTTCCCTGTGGTTTAACGTGAGCCCTTCTCAGATGGAAAAGATGAGGGTGTTCGAGAGACGGTGTCTTAGGACTTGTCTCCGGTTGTATCGAACACCCGAGTCTGAGTACAAGAAGTACTATCCTAACGAGGTCCTGTACAACAGGGCAGACGTGAAGAGGATAGACAATTTTATCATTAAATTAATAAGAAGTCACATTGCAAGAAGCATGAGTTCTACCAACAGTCTGATCTTCGGGGATTACTATCCCAATTATATGTACCATGAGAGGGTGCGCCACAACGGCTTTGTCCCACCTGAAGCATTCCTATATTTCGATTCGATCGGCTTGATCCAGGACACGGAAGGATGTCCTGTAATCTACCACGCGATGCGCCGAACAGTTGACAGGCGACTCCTCTACGAATCAGATGTCGTCCACGAACACGAAGATCTTCTCCGGTTCAGCAGAGCGATCCCTGCTCGAGACAGGAGAGAGAGTGATAAGGAGCGGCACTTCTTTTGGTGGTTACACCAGAACCAATCCCCGCCTTCGCCGTCCCTGCCTATATGATATTAATCGTTTAGTTGGTATAACGGCCCACTTACCTAGTTGTAAGGCAGAAAAAAAAAAAAAAAAAAAGAGGTGCACAAGGCCGTGTGGATTATATATGTTACGCATATACATAACATACACGCCCTTGCGTACACGTCCGTAGTATTACGAACATAGATTAAGTTAGATTACGTATTTTTTAATAGGTATTAGGGTTTTTAGATTTAGGTTTAGGTTAGGTAATAATAATAACAATGTATAGAGCGCCAAGTTTTTCTTAGTTTTCTTGGCCACTAAGCCCTAAACAATAAAGTCTGTCCTAAGGACAAAAAAAAAACAATACTTTAGAAGGGTCAGTAAGATAGAATTAAGTACATGAATTGTTAGATATTAAGATAGATTTTTATGACATTTTTGTCTAGTATAAGTTGTCCTGAGAAATAAAATAAAAATGAAATTAAAAAAAAAAATAAAAAAAAAAAAAAAGTCATCCACGTAAAAGTCATTAATTATTCTATCCGAAGCCCGCAGAAATTTCGCTATGTTGTTTATCCCGATTTGCTTTAAGACTCTTGTGGCCAGAAACGAAGATGAAGCGGTAACTGTTTGAAGTTGATAATCCCGCGGTTCTTCGTTCGGGGTGCGTCTACCATTACACCAAAGGGTGAAATGCAAACTGGATTCAAATTTCAAATCCCTGTACATTTTCGCGATATCAGCCGTTACTGCGATTATAAACCTTCGAAACTTAACGAGATTTCGCAACTTAACGACTCGCAAATAATCATTTAGAGAAAATCCATTCGTAGACTTAGACGATGCATGAAAAACGACCCTCAATTTGGTTGTTGAACTGGTCGGCTTGGATATCGCATGATGCGGCAGATAAAACGACGGACGATCGCGAACGTTATCGGGAACCACGGACATATGACCCAGCTGTTTATACTCCTGCATGAACGCCTTGCGTCTGGGATTTGTATTTTTGGAGAATCTCCTTTCCATTGATGCAATCGTTTCAAAGCTGCGTCGCTAGAATTTCCGAATTCCACCGGAGTTTTTGAGAACGCTAAACTAACCACGAATCTACCATCAGAGTTGACGAAGTGTGTGGAACGGAAATGATTTTCAATGGTATCCCTCACCTCTTGGTTAGTACATTTTACATCGAAAATGCCTCCGTGCTCCCAAAACCTTTGGCGAAGCACATCAGTGTCGACCGTAGAGTGAAAGACTCTTAAGCCGTTCTCTCGGTTGACCGACACGTTTCCAGCAAGCACCCAGTCCAAAACGGTATTCTGTGCGGCCGGCGAACCTGAGGGATGCTTAATTCTTCCCTCCGCGATTATTTTAAAGAATATGTCGGCAGCCAGTGAGATGTTGACCTTTTGCAGGTTATTGCACGTCGGATCCGCCAACGTTAAGAAGGACAAATTTACACTCGGTAATTCTACACTTGGGAGAACGTTTGTGAGTCATGAAAGAACAAATGCCTGCACGGACAGCGAATACGCGTTAAGGAGCGATGAGATTTCGAGCACTGCTTTTCCTCTGGTACTGTGAACACTTTCGCGATTTCCCAATCCATGAATAGGAATCTATGCACGAACGCGCCGCAGACCTAGCCTTTGGAGATAAGCTTCCGAAATAAGACTTGCTTGCGATCCCGAGTCAAGGAGAGCTCCACACATTTGCTATTGATTGCACTCATCCTTGACCATTACCATTGCCTTTGGTAGCATCGTAAGGCACTCAAGAATGTTGCACCGTATTGACAACAAGTCCCTTCGAGGTACTTGGTTGCGGATGAGATCGAGGGAGACCATTCCAGGTATTTTGGGGGACCGTAGACTGTGAAATGGTATTCGAATTGTTCACTTGCACATGAGATGGGGAATGAAACTCATAATGAAGCATCGTATTGTGCTTTAACCCAAACATCTTACAATGCGAAAATGTACACTCGTTTATCCCGTGTTTTGCGCGAATACAGTTCGGACAGATATTATTACACTTAACGAATTCATTTCGACTTGGCACTGATAAATCTCGAAACAGTTGACACATATACAAGAAATGCTTTTGTTTTCACTTTGGACAGGAAGGAACAATCATGTTCATAACTCTTTTACCAGAATCTTTCGAAGCCGATTTATGAAGGTGCGGTTGAGTGCGATCGACTTTCCAATTCACATATACCAACGCGCAAAAAACCATTAAAATCGGATAACGTCGAATCCGCTGTACCCTTGATTAAGCCAATCCATAATATTCGATTATCTGAATCTAATTTCTCGGATAAAACATACAACAGTAATACGTCCCAAGCATAAACCATAGTTACCGTGAAGAGGCGTTTGATCTCACTTAGCGAACCCGTTTTCAAAGATGGCTGATCAAAAATTTTATGTAAATGGGATACCAAGATAATTTGCGGTTTGTCATAACAACACTCCAATAGATTCCACGCCACTTCGAAGTTCTCGTTGCTCGGAGTGTGATGCTTTATGATCGACAATGCATACATCTTCAGCCATGTCTGCCTGCCTCGTAATCATATTGACCGACGTGAAGTTTCCGAAAGTGTTTTCACAGTATCGTTTAGCGCGCACTGATTTTCTATTAGCGATTTCAGAGTTTTGCCAATATTATTGTCTTCTTCCGATCGCGGATTGTCTGTCGTGTGACATTGTAATAACTCGGTTAATTTGGCATGCACCGGAAAGAACGACTCCTCGAACTGAACCCGATACTGCACTTCGTCCGTCCACAGTGCTTCTTCAAGTCCAGCTTCTATCACTCTGAACGCGCTCAAAAGATTCCATATACTTCTCCAATTTAGCTTGTCTTAACTTAGACAGTACGTGGAAATCCGCGTCATCTGCCCTTTAAGGACGCGCGTTGCCGTTTTAGAGCTTCCAGGACGAATCTCCCACCACGGATTATTGGCACCAAAAATCAATGCACAGACACTAACAACAACAACACTTCACCACTAAGCACTATAGCAACGAACATGCGAAACGTTTGTCAAGTGATGCAGTCGCTCTCCGGCATTCAAATCGAGTGGACGTGTCGCGGCAAGACAAGAAAACAAACGAAACACAAAAAAAACCCAGCAGTGCGCGAAGTGCGATAGAAGCAAGGTTCCGCATATGTGTGTACACTCCAGTCGTTCGCTTACCTCCGTGTGAAACAGACGTGTTTCGGCTATTGTGTGTTGTGTGTGCAACTGAAAAAAAAACTAATAAAGAGCAAATTCGCTCGCAATTTATTTAGCAAAAGTGGCCTAGCGGCAGTGCACTTGTCTGTGGAAGCGTGATGTCCGGTTGAAATCCCGTTATAAAACAAAAAGAATTTTCGCTGTATAGATTTAAAGACACGAAGTGTGAGTGCAAGTGTATGATGAATTCAGCAGAGCGACCTGCGCTCGTAATAACGGGTGATGCTAAACAAGTGGCTGTGACATCATCGAAAAGAGAAAAAAAGCTTCAACCGAAACCAAATCTCGTGAAGCGCCATTACACGGCTGCCGCACGTAATGCAAAAATTGCTGTAGGAAACACAGCAACACAAGTGGCATCGACAACAGCTACAGATGTAGCGAATACAGCATTTGCTGACCAACACGACCACCAAGTCGATCATGTACAATCGGCAGGTGGCGGGAGGAGTTTCTCATTAGGTGTTAGTGAGAACTCCTACCGCGCTCTGACTTCATCCATGTCGGATGACGAAGAAGAAGACGAGCGGGAGGAGCTGGTCAACAGCCAGATGAAGAGGGAGGAGCTGGATGCTCATATACAGTTCCTCCAAGAAAAATTTAAGGCCAGAATAGCGGCCAAAGAAGCTGCAGAGCAGCAGCAGTAACAACAACAGCAGCAGAAGCCAAAGCAACAACATCAGCTACCCACCCAACAGCTGCCAAAAAGCCAGTGTGGATCAGCTAATAAGAAGCAGCAGCAACAACAACAACAACTTCATCAGCAACAGATCCAGCAGCAGCAGCAGAATCAGCAGCAGCAGCAGCAGAACCAGCAGCAGAAGCAGTCACAGTATTAGCAGCAAAACCACAAAAACAGCGGAAACAACAACTTCAGAAACCAGTTGCAGCCAAGAAGGAGAGATTCCCTCCAATCAAAGTCTTCGGTTTGGAGACTAAAGACCTAGACAAGCTATGTAAGTTGGCCACAAGGAACACATATTATATGAAATATAAAGGGCCCTTAAGGCTTTCTGTCCACTGCTCATCAGTGTCAGATTACCGTGCTATAAAGGAAGAGCTAACGACAGCCGAGGTCGAGTTCTTCACATTTACCCACACAATGTACGGCACATGTATCACAAAAGGGGAAAAACTTCAAACCGTTCTCCTCAAGAACGTGGATCCCGATACTGATCCCGAAGAGAACCTCGCAGAGCTGCGTCTTGTGCAAAGTGACTACGTCAAGGTCGTTGTGGTCAAGCCCTTTTACACTGCGGTAACGAGGAGGGAGGACAGGAAGCTCCCGTTCTAGTCCAGGTCAGCCCAGATAGCAAAGTAGATAGCCTAAAGCGAATCAATCGCTTAGGCACTATTGATGTCAGATGGGCGACATTAGAAAAGACAAAGCCCACGCGACAGTGTGCTCGCTGTCAAAGGTTTGGGCATGCCGCAGCGAACTGTAGTATGAAGTCTCGCTGAGTCAAATACGCAGGAACTCACATTAAAGGGGAATGTCCTTTAGGAACAGATAAGGTTATTGATAGGAGCATGCTGGAATGCGTGCTCTGCAAGACCAGCGGGCACCCCGCTAATTATCGGGGATGCCCTAAGGTCCAAGAGATCCGAAGAAGCATCCAAGCCAAGAAGAGTATAAAAATGGTAGAAGCGAGGCCAATGCCCCGTGTTTAAGCTACCACTGTTACTTCAGCCGTCTCCTATGACCAAATGGTATCGGATAGGCGACCGGTTCAACAGACTGTGCTGAAAGTTACCCCGGCCCCCTGTGGCCAAGCAACCTGCAGCTAATTTGGATGTGCAGACGGTCCTGCTCTCTATCCAGAGGCAGATCGCTCAGCTCCAAAAACAATTCCAAAACCAGTTCCAAGAGCAAGCGCGAATAGACCTCATCTATTCGACGCTGCTTGACGATTCAAACGAGATATCACTACGATGGCTGCGCACGCAGCTCACGACCTGAAGATTCTGGCAGTGAATGTGAATTCACTAATTAGGCATGAACGAAAACTAAATTTCGGTAACTTGTTGCAAACCCATAATCCTGACGTGTTGATGGTTAGCGAAACTAAGCTAAGCCAGACGCACCCACTCAGGTACAACTCTTATCACATCATTCGAAGAGCCCGAACCTACCTAGCTGGTGCAGTCGCGCTCTTAATAAAAAAGGCCTTTGGCATAAGGTCGTGTATAGCTGTCAAGTGCGAAGATTCCAGGCCATAGAAACGTGTATCGCACGCATCCCCCTTCGGGGTGGTAAGCGGCTATATGTGATCGCTATCTATGCGACTGATAAGTCACGCATCAACCAATATTTCATTTCAGAGCTCGATACTCTTTTCACTAGCCTTCGACTGAGCTCGGAGGAGAACTACTATATCGTAGCCGGGGACTTGAACTCGAGGCATATAGAGTGAGGCAACATGGTGCATAACACCAGGGGGACCTCATTGTATAACTGGTTGGTAGACCACAATATTGAGTTCAAGCTAGATTTGCTTGCAACCGATAGGGCATCGTATCCTAGACGTGGGTCCTATCTGGATCTGATGCTGATAGACAAACGACTGACCATACTAGACGTGGAAAGAAGCACACGGAACTGTCTAACTGCTGTTGACTACGAGAGTGATCACTGCGGGCTCTTCGCAGTTATTCAGCTCCCGAACGAGGTGGAAGGACTGGAAGAGTATGTCCAGAGGCACCCTTATAATTATAATAAGGCCCGCTGGCCACGCTTCTCCAGGACATTATCCACAGAACTACATTCGAGTGGGATCAATCCGCCGACAAACAGAAACCTGACGAACGAAGAGGTTGACAGGTACCTCATACAAATGGACGACGTAGTCAAACGAACGATGGACAAAACAATTCCGAAGGTAGTTCAAATCGACAACAGCGATGTTTACCGAAATGCTAGCCTCGACGCACTTTACGTGCACAAAAGTAGGCTGCTGTCAAGACTCAAACTCTTGCACAGGCGTTTTACAGATCCCCAAAACGCGGAAGTCAGAGCATTGAAGTCGGAGATCAAGAACCTCCAACATTTAATACGTATAAACTATAGCTTATAAGCTTATAACAGCTTGCACTGGGGCAACAAAATCCGGGCTGTACGATCCAACAACCCGGGTATGTTCCCGCAAGTAAATAAAATATTTCGGAGGAAAGATCAAAACGACATTCAAACCGTAAGACTTCCCAGGATGACAGACAACGAACACTTACGGACTTCAGTTGGCATCGATCCAGATGAGACAGTGCTAGACAATGACTTCTTTGCGGTGGAAGATCCCCAGGAGAAGGTTACACCTATTGGTGCAGTGGTCCAGAGAGTGTATACGGTCAACGAAGTTAGTAGACTGAATGACGATCTGGAGAACAGAGCCTTGCTAAACCGCTTTTATCTCCGCAATTAGATAAGTCAATGGCGATCAGAGAATCCAGGTTTCACCAGGTTCAATGACGAGAACATGGCACATAGTGCCGTCGCCAATGATGGGAATCACATCTTGATTTGTCAAGAAGATCTCTAGGGTATCTTCCACTCGCTGAAGAAGAAAAAGTCAGTGGGAATCGATGGAATACCGAACATTGTGCGTCGCCATCTTCCCCCTGAAGCGGTCAAAATTTACACAACCTTGTTCAAAAATGCGCTGAGTAATGCACATTACCCCACGCACTGGAAAACAGCTGTTGTTCAACCGATCCCTAAACGGCACAAAGATAATTCCACTCCGACAAATCTTCGGTCGATCAGTCTTCTTCCCTGCATAAGCAAGGTTTTTGAAAAGATAGTCATTCGAGTTCTGAAGCAATGGGCTGATGAAAAGAAAATCATACCGGACAACCAGTTCGGATTCCGAGCGGGGCATGATACCATTAATGCCGCGTGAAAACTGGTGTCCGACATACAATGGAATAAAAACAAAAATCAGTGCACGGGTGCCTGCCTGATTGACTTGGAGAAGGCGTTCGACCTCTTCCTCAAGCTGGTCAGGCTTGGAATAAGTAAACCATTGCTATACATGGTCTATGACATGATAACAGGTAGAAAGTTCGTTATGAAAAATGGTGACGTAACTTCCACTACGGTCTTTAACATTAAAAACGGTCTGCAACAGGAGGCCATCGGTTCCCCAATCTTGTTTACTGTATTCACTGAAGATCTTATAGGTTCCATGCCGCACTTAATTGCGTACGCCGACGACTTAGTTGCGTACAGATCAGGTCCGAAGGTCGAGGTAATAAACATCTTGTTGAAGCGTGACTTCGAGAAAATCCAGAGATTTTGCGACGACTGGAAGCTGCTTATCAACTTCCAGAAGTGCGAAACTAGTCTTTTCCGGACCGCGTTGGGCAGGGCAACGTGGGATACGCGCCAAAACTGGCGTAAGTTCAGCATAGTTGACCCGCATGGTCAGCCGTTAGCTGTAAAAAGTGTAGTTAGATATCTAGGCATTTGGCTGGATCAATATCTGTATTTTGACAAACATATAGATATTGCTCTGGCGAAAGCCAGAAAAGCCTTTGCTGCAGCAAGAAGGTTGTTTTTCAGCAGCCAACTTGATACCAGAGTGAAGGTAATCTGCTACATGGCCCTAGTACGGCCCATTATGGTGTACGGTTGTCCATTGTGGTTCAACGTGAGTTCTTCCCAGATGGAAAAGATGAGGGTGTTCGAGAGGCAGTGTCTTAGGATTTTCCTAACACCCTCCTCCGTCTGTATCGCACACCCGAGTCTGCGTACAAGAAGTACTACCCTAACTAGGTCTTGTACAACGAGGCAAACGTGAATAGGGTAGGTGAATAGGTGAATTGGGGCTTACTACCCCAATACTATGTACCATGAAAGGGTGCGCCTTAACGGCTTTATTCCTCCCGAAGCATTCCTCTATCTAGACACAATTGGCCTTATACAGGATCCACAAGGATGTCCTATCATCTTCCATGTCGAACAGTGGATAGGCGACTTCAATACGAACCGGATGTCGTTCTCACCCACGAGGATCTCTTCCGGTTCAGTAGAGCGACCCCCGCTCGAGATAGGAAAGAGTCTGCCAAAGAACGACAATTTTACTGGTGGTTACACCAAAACCAGCCTCCGCCACCGCTAGCTTTTCAAGAGGATCAGATAGCTGACCATAGTGGCCAGCTTACATAGTTTTTAAGGTAGATGTAAGAAAAAAAAAATTACAAAACGAAATATCCAACAACAAATCAAAAAAAAAAAAATATATATATAAAACAAAAAAAAAATATATATATATATATATATATATATGAAACAAAAACAAAAAAAAAGGTGCATCACGGCGTATAAATTATATATGTAAGGCATATACACAACATATACGCCCTGGTGCACGTGTCCGTACTGTTACGGACATAGTTAGGATAGTATTAAGTTTTATTTTAGGGTAAGTTAGTATAAGGTAGGTGAAGTAGTTAGGTTTAGCCAAGTTTTTTACAAGTTTTCTTGGCAAAGGAATAAATAAATAAAATATTGTCACTAAAGACTAAAAAAAAACGCAAATTAAGCCTGAAGGCACATTTATAACATAAATTAGATTAGCTTAGAGTACCCGCATGGGGTCAGTAGGTTGGTATTAAGAACAATTGTCATTCTTAAGATAGTTAAGCTAGTTTTAAGTAATTTTGTCTAGCAAGTAAGAAATATAGAATGAATTAATTAAAATTTCATTAAAAAAAATAAAAAAAAGAGCTTACGGCCGTGGAGCGAAAGGTGCTGGGATCGAGACCCAGTGGGGCAAATTACTTTTTTTTCTCCAAAATATCCAATCTCACTAGGAAAGTGAGTAGTCGTGGAATGGAGGCGAGCGGGCAGTCCGCTCGCATAGAAGTGGACGGCGAGAGTCAGCAACCGGTGGCTGAAGAATCACGCCACCAACCAACGGTGCCCTTAGAAGGCACAACGAAGAGGAGGAGGAAGAAGCAGGCCTCCAACAGTTCAAAGAGGAGCAATACAAAGCGTCAAACGATGAACCCGAAGAGGAAGGGAGTACGCTGATGACGTCATCAAACGAAACATTAGCCGAAACCGATGCAGAAGATGATGCGTACTCGTATGTATCGGAGGGGAGGGAAGGGCGGTTCGCATTAAGCAGCATCAGCTTTGAATCGATGCCTTCCGATACAGAGGAAGAAGTGGAGACGATAATTCGCTCCAAAGAAGCGATGGTTTCTGATGTGAAGGAGGAGACGAAAAAACTACTTCTCGAGATCAGGGAACTACGAAGAAGTACTCTCGAAAGGAGAAGAAAGGAAGAGGAAGAAAGGCTTCTGCGGCTCGGGCAACTACAACAACAGTTGCCCAGCCATAACGAGCCGATCAAGCGGAGGCAGCAACAACATCAGCAAGCAGAAAAACCACAAGCAGCGCAGCTACAAAAGGAGCCAGCAACACAACAGCGGAAGAAAAAACGCGAGAAAGCAGGTCAACAATCAAAGAAAGCAGCAACACAACAGCCGAAAGAGCAGCAAAATGCAGCAACTTATCAAAAACAACAACTAACAACACAGCAGAAAAAGCAGCATACATCAGCGCAACAACAGCATGTAGCATGTAACCAGCAACAGCAGCAGCCCAAAAAGAAGGAAAAAGTACCACCAATCAACCTGTACGAGGCGGACGTCATCCAAACTGCTAAGGTATGTAAGACGGCCGTAGGTAGTGGTAATTTTTTAATTAAAAAATCGAAAGGTTTTGAGAAATATGCAATCTACTGCCAGACAGTAGAGAATTATAATAAAATCAAAAAGTGTCTAAAGCGTTCGATGATGGAGTTCTTCTCTTTCACGCCTAAAGGAGAAAAACTCCAGTCCAAATTATTAAAGATCTAGATCTAGCAAGGTGGATAAGGTAAACGATATAGATCGTTTGGCTGACTATCATTGCGCCTGGGACAATATTAGAAGGCGCGATGGCATTCTCCAATGCGCTCGCTGCCAAAGGTTCAGACACGCCGCGTTGAACGGCCACATGCACCCTCGATGCGTCAAGTGCAGTGAGAACCACAGTGCGGATAATTGCCCTCTGGGGCAAAAGGAAGCAGCTGACAGGAGTCAGCTCAAATGCGTACTCTGCGGGAACGCGGGGCACACCACTAACTATCGGGGTTGCCCTAAATTCCAAGAGCGGAAAGTAAAAATGGTTCTGCAGAAGCAGCCCCCAGTGAAAAATCCACTCGGGGCAGCCATACCCGTCACCCCTCAAGTGACCTATGCCCAAATGGCGTCTGTCCAGAGGAGCACGGAAAAGCAGCAACTACCAAAGGTAGTGCCGCAAGTCTCAGTGCCAAAAGCACACGAACCAGCGCCTGAATGGAAAGCTTCCATTGAAGGGCGTATGGCTCGATTAGAGGAGCAGGTTGGCCAAATTCTGGCGCTCCCCCAATTCCAGTAGTGGAGGCGGCGTTGCGATCTTCATAAAAAATAATATTAAACATAAAGTAGTGTATAGTGGTGAAGTACGAAGGTTTCAGGAGCTGGAGGCCTGCATCGTGTGAATTTCGCTCCGTAGCGGAAGGAGGTTGTATGCGGTGTCGGTCTACTCCTCTGGCAACCCTAGTTCCAGAACAACTATATCAGAGCTCGATTCACTCTTTCGATGTCTGAGGCTGGACTCGGAGGAGAACTATTTTATTTTGGCCGGGGACTTAAATGCCCGACATGGATATTGGGGGAACATGGTTTCCAATAACAGAGGGGACCAGCTATATAGCTGGTTTTGCTTGTCCAATGTCGAGTATAGACTCGATTTGAAAGCAACAGAGATCTCGTCGTTCCCCAGAACCGGGTCGTATCTGGATCTCCTACTGTCAGACGCATGACTGCAGCTGACAGACACAGACGCCCAAACGGTAAACTGTTTGAACACATTCGTGTACCTCAGTGACCATTGCGGACTCAGTGCCGAAATCAAGATCCCCAACGACATTGCGGAATTAGGAGAGTATGTTCAAACGTACACCTACAACTACAGTAAGGCACGATGGACACGCTTCTCCAGACAAATGACACGAGCACTCTCTTCGAACGCGCTCCACATACCGTCCAATAGAAACTTGTCAAACGAAGAGATTGACATGTATCTAATTCAATTGGACGAGACAATTAAACGAACCATGGACATTACTATACCTCGGTATACACGGACAAACAACGAAAACTTGTACCGCAATGCGACAATCGACGCACAACATCAACGTAAAAGTAGACTCCTGTCAAGTTAGTTAGGACACTGAAATCGCTCATTAAGGACATTCAGACATTAATTATCCAGAATTACAGACTTTCTGTCAATTCGTATTGGAACGATAAGATTCGGGCTGTTAGATCCAACAATCCGAGTATGTTCCCTAAAATATACAAATTTTTTAGAAGTAAAAAAAAAACGATCTTCCGTGTCTTAAGCTTCCCAGAACGACGGACAACGAGCAAATACTGACTACAGCGGGTATTGAACCAGATATCGCTGTACTCGAAGATAACTTCTTCGTGGTCGAAGATCCGCAAGAAAAATTGGAGGTGCTAGGCGCGGTCTTCCAAGAAGTGTACAAGGTGAATGAGAGCGTTCGCCCGAACCACGAATTGGATAACCGCGTAATGGCTAGCAACTCTCAACATCGAGAAGACATTCAACAATGGCGATCTGAAAACACTGGCTTTGTCGTGTTCAATGATGATAACATGGCAGATAATGCCATCGCCGACGAAGGGGTTTATCCCCCGTTCATATCGAAGACAGAACTCCAAGCGGTCTTCGAATCATTAAAGAAGAAAAAGTCTGTTGGAACCGACGGGATCTCCAACATTGTGCTAAGACACCTCCCCCTGGAAGTGGTTAATATGTACACAATCCTGTTTAACAATGCTCTGAATAATGCACATTATCCGGAGCATTGGAAAACTGCGATTGTGCAACCCATATCCAAGAGAGGAAACAGAAAACAAACATGATGATGCTGCTCTGGTCATGGCCCGAGGCGCATTTGTCCTTACAAAGAGACTGTTTTACAACAGCCAAATCGATGCGAGGGTGAAGGTTATCTGCTACATGGCCCTCATTCGGCCAATGCTCACCTATGGCTGTCCCGTGTGGTTCAACGTGAGTGCAAGCTTGATGGAAAAAGATTCGGTTGTTTGAGAAGGCTTGTCTTAGGGCTTACCTTCGTCCTTATCGAACTCCAGAGTCCCAGTACATAAAAATCTACTCCAAAGAAAGTTTTATACAACAGGGCAAACCTGATAAGAGTAGACAATTTTCTATTGAAGTTGATTCGAGGTCATACTGTTAGAGCGATGAACTCGGTCAATAACTTGATCTCGGGGGCTTACTACCCCAATTCACAATACCATGAAAGGGTACGGCACAATGGCTTCATCCCCCCAGAAGCCTTTCTCCATTTAGACAAAAACGGACTGTTACAAAATATAAACGCGGTACCGCTCATATTCCACATCGCCAGATCAACTGTGGATGGGCGACTTAACCACGACCGTTCCGTCGCACAACGAGCTGGGGTAGAAAGGGTAGTACAGATCCCCTTTTGGGGAGTAGTCGGTCCTGTCTTGCAGTGGATTGGTGCATACCCATGAGCTGTAACCTACGGCCGACTTACATAGCTTAGGGTAGTATTAAGGTAATTTTAAGTTGTACACATAAATAATAAAAAAAAAATTGTACACACAAACGTACATAAAGGGTGTACCTGTGTATACACACTGTACATAGTAAGTACATACATATATATATATAAGTCTATACACTCGTATATACATATGTATATATGTATGTTGTTTAGCTTAAGTTAGTTTAGGTTATTTTAAGCTAGTTTGTAAGGTAGTTATAGTTAGTCTTAAGATAACAGTACTGGCATTAAGTTTTTATAAACAAATTTTTTCTTAATATTAAGTTGTTCAGTATTGAACTCGTTTTTGTTCACATACAAATATAATATTACTTTAAGACGAAAGACATATGCTCAGATTAAGTTTAGCTTAGAGTGCCCGCTTAGGACCAGTAAGTTAGAAATAGTAACACTGTTCGTCCAACTAGTTCTAAGCATTTTTGTCTAGTACGTAAGTCTGTTATGAATATGAATTTAATATAAAAATAAACTAAAAAAAAAGCAATGAAGTGCGAAGATTCCTTTCGGGGTGGTAAGTGGTTATACGTGATCGCTATATATGCATTTGACAAGGCACACATCAACCAATATTTCATTTCAGAGCTCGCTACTCTTTTCACTAGCCTTAGACTGAGCTCGGAGGAGAACTACTATATCATAGCCGGGGACTTTAAGTCGAGGCATATAGAGTGGGGCAATGTGTTACATAACACCAGGGGGACCTTATTGTACAAATGGTTGGTAGAGCACAGTGTTGAGTTCAAGCTAGATCTGCTTGCAACCGATAGGCCATCGTATCGTAGAAGCGGGTCCTATCTATATCTGATGCTGATAAACAGACGACTTACGTTGCTAGACGTTGAAAGACGCACGCGGAACTGTTTAACCGCGGTTGAGTACTAGAGTGACCACTGCGGGCTCTTCGCAGTTTTTCAGCTCCCGAACGAAGTGAAAGAAATGGAGGAATATGTCCAGACGCACCGTTATGATTACAATAAGGCCCCCTGGCCATGCTTCTCCAGGACTTTATCCACAGAACTACATTCGAGTGGGAACAATCCTACGACAAACAGAAACCTGACGAACGAAGAGGTCGACAGGTACTCCATACAAATGGACGACGTAATTAAACTTAAAATGGACAAGACTTTTCCGAAGGTAGTAGAAGTCGATGACAGTGATGTGAGTGATGTTTATCGAAATGCTACCATCGCTGCACTTCACGTACACAAAAGTAGGCTGCTGTCAAGACTCAAACTCTTGCACAGGCGTTTTACAGATCCACAAAACGCGGAAGATCTCCAACAGATAATAAAAATTAATTACAGCTTGGCTATAAGCTTGCACTGGGGCAATAAAATCCGAGCTGTACTATCCAACAACCCGAGTATATTCCCGTAAGTGAATAAAATATTCCGGAGGAAAGATCAAAACGACATTCTGACCGTTCGACTTCCCAGGACGACAAAAAATGAACAATTACTGACTTCAACTGGCATCGATCCTGGTGGGGCAGTGCTAGACAATGACTTCTTAGTTGTTGAAGATCCCCAGGAGAAGGTTAATGCTATTGGTGCTGTGTTCCAGAGAGGGTATACGGTCAACGAGGTTAGTAGGCCGAATCACGATCTGGAGAAGAGAGATAAGTCAATGTTGATCTGAGAACTCAGGTTTCAGCAGGTTCAGTGACGTTAACATGGCAAATCTTGCCGTCGCCAATGATGCAAATCACATCTTGATTTCTCAAGAAGATCTTCTCGATCTTTTACTCGCTGAAGAAGAAAAAGTCTGTCGGAATCGATGGTGTACCGAATATTGTGCTTCGACATCTTCCGCCCGAAGCGGTAAAAGTCTACTCAACATTGTTCAACAATTCGCTGAGTAATGCACATTACCCAGCGCACTGCAAAACAGCTGTGGTTCAGCCGATCCCTAAGCGCGACAAAGACAAGTACATTCAGACAAGTCGATCAGTCTTCTTTCTTGCATAGTTCTGAAACAATGGGTTGATGAAAATAAAATCATCCCGGACAACCAGTTTGGATTCAGGGCGGGCATGAAACCATACATGCCGCGTCCAAACTGGTGTCCGACATTCAGTCGAATAAAGGCAAACAACCATGCACGGGTGCCTGTCTGATTGATTTTTTTTTTATTTATTTTTATAATTTCATTTTATATATACTAGGTAAGTGGGCCGTTATACCAACTAAACGATTAATATCATATCGGGAGCGGCAAAGGTGGAGACTGGTTCTGGTGTAACCACCAAAAGAAGTGCCGCTCCTTATCACTCTCTCTCCTGTCACGACCAGGGATCGCTCTACTGAACCGGAGAAGATCTTCGTGTTCGCGGACGACATCCGATTCGTAGATGAGTCGCCTGTCAACTGTTCGGCGCATCGCGTGGTAGATTACAGGACATCCTTCCGTGTCCTGGATCAAACCGATCGAATCGAAATAGAGGAACGCTTCAGGTGGGACAAAGCCGTTGTGGCGCACCCTCTCATGGTACATATAATTGGGATAGTAAGCCCCGAAGATCAGACTGTTGATAGAAGTCATACTTCTGCAATGTAACTTCTTATTAATTTAATGATAAAATTGTCTATCCTCTTCACTTTTGCCCTGTTGTACAGGTCCTCGGTGGGATAGTACTTCTTGTACTCAGACTCGGGTGTTCGATACAACCGGAGACAAGTCCTAAGACACTGTCTCTCGAACACCCTCATCTTTTCCATCTGGGAAGGACTCACGTTAAACCACAGGGGACAACCATACACCATGACTGGCCTTATGAGGGCCATGTAGCACATTACTTTCACCCTGGTATCAAGTTGGCTGCTGTAAAACAGCTTACTTGCCACAGCAAATGCTTTTCTAGCATTGGTCAAAGCTTTCTCTATATGTTTGTTGAAATACAGAAAGTGATCCAACCAATTGCCAAGATATCTAACTACAGTTTTCACGGGTAACGGCTGACCCTGGGGGTCAACTATGCCGAACTTCTTCCAGTTTAGGCCCGTATCCCTTGAGGCCATGGCCAGCGGGGTACGGAAAAGGACAGTTTTACACTTCTGGAAGTTGATACGCAGCTTCCAGTCATCTCAATATGTCAAAGTATTGTCAAAGGCACGTTGCAACCTTCGGACCTGATCTGTACGTCACTAAGTCATCGGCGTACGCGATTAGGTGCTGCATAGACCTAAGGAGATTTGCGGTGAAAATAGCAAACAATATCGGGGAACCAACAGCCCCCTGCTGTAGACCATTATTGATATTAAAAACAGTGTTAGAAGTTACGCCGCCACTTTTTACGACGAATTTTCTATCTGTTATCATGTCATTTATTATGAATAGCAATGTTTTATGTAAGTCAAGTCTGACGAGCTTAAGGAAAAGGCCCCCCAGCCAAACGGTGTCGAATGCCTTCTCTATGTCGATCAGACAGGCACCCGTACAGTGTTTTTTATTTTTATTCCATTGAATGTCGGATACCAGCTTTGACGCGGCATGTGTGGTGTCATGCCCCGTCCTAAATCCAAACTGGTTGTCCGGTATAATTTTGTTGTCCTCGACCCACGTTTTCAGCGCTCGAATAACAATCTTTTCGAAGACCTTTCTGATGCAAGGAAGAAGACTTATCGATCGGAGGTTTGACGGGATGCTTTTGTCTTTGTCCCGTTTAGGGATTGGTTGCACCACAGCTGTCTTCCAACGCTCCGGGTAATATGCATTACTGAGCGCGTTGTTGAACAGTGTAGTATAAATTTTGACTGCCGCCGGAGGGAGATGACTAAGCACGATGTTCGGGATACCATCCATCCCAGTTGATTTCTTGTTCTTCATAGACTTAAGGATCCCCTGGAGATCTTCTTGGGAAATCACTATCTGATTTTCATCATTGGCAATGGCATTGTTTGCCTTATTTTCGTCATTGAATCTGGTAAAACCATGACTCTCCGAACGCCATTGACTTATCTCGTTACGGAGATAGAAGTGGTTTAACCAGGCTCTGTTCTCCAAATCGTGGTTCCGCCTACGAACTTCGTTGGCCGTATACACTCTCTGGAAAACAGCACCAATTGTTTTAACTTTTTCCTGGGGATCTTCGACCATGAAAAAGTCGTTGTCTAGCACGGCCTCATCTGGATCAACATTGATTGAGGTCAGTAGTTGTTCGTTGTCAGTTGTTCTGGGAAGTCGAACGATCTGAATGTCATTTTGATCTATCCTTCTGAATATTTTATTTACTTGCGAGAACATACCCGGGTTTCTGGATCGTACAACCCGGATTTTATTGCCCCAGTGCAAGCTTATAGCTAAATTGTAATTGATTTTTATTAGTTGTTGGAGGTTTTTTATCTCTGACTTCAGGGATCTGACTTCCAGACTTCTTGGATCTGTAAACCGTCTGTGCAAGAGTTTAAGTCTTGACAGCAATCTACTTTTATGCACGTGGATCGTGCATCGATGGTGGCATTCCGATACACATCAGAATCATCGGAGTGCACTACCTTCGGAATTGTCTTGTCCATTGTACGTATTATGGCATCGTCCATTCGTCTGAGGTACCCGTCAACCTCTTCATTTGTAAGGTTTCTGTTCGTTGGTGGATTGATCGCACTCGAACGGAGTTCAGTGGATAAAGCCCTGGAGAAACGTGGCCATCGAGCCTTATTGTAATTAAAAGGGTTTCTGTGGACATATTCCCCCATTTCAACCACCTCGTTTGGGATCTGGATAACCGCTGAAAAAGCACGATGATCACTATCGTACTCTATCGTGGTTAAGCAGTTCCGCGTGCTTCTATCTATGTCATGTAAAGTCAGTCGTCTGTCCATCAATAGTAGGTCCAGATAATTTCCACTTCTGGGAAATGATGGTATCTCGGTTGCAAGCAGGTCTGCTCTCAATTCGTCATGCTCAGTCAACCAGTTATTTATGGCGTTCCCCCGGGTGCAGTTTCTATTACATCCCCACTCTCTATGCCTAGAGTTAAAATCATCTGCTATGATAAAGTAGTTATCTTCCGAGCCCAGTCGTAGGATTGCGAAAAGAGTTTCGAGCTCATGAATGAGAATGTGATCGAGATTTGAATTATCCGGTGCATAGAGTGCGATCACATATAGCCGCTTACCACTCAAGAGCGATATGCAAGCGATGCACGTCTCTAGCAACCGAAATCTACGCGCTTCATTGCTATACATGATGTTATGGGAAATGTTTTTCTTAATTAGTAGAGCGACTTCGCCTCCATGATGGGTGCGATCTCTCCGAATTATTATATAATTATTATACCTGAGCTTGTGCGTTTGGTTAAGCTTGGTTTCGCTAACCATTATCACATTAGGATTGTGGTCTTTTAACAGGTAGCCGAAGGTTAGTTTTCTATTTGTCGCTCTTAGTGAAATTACATTCAACGCGATTATCTTAAGGTTTCTAACTGCGCGCGCAGCAATTATATTGACTGTTGCGTTTATTCGCCAAACAGCTCCGAGCAGATAAAGTCGACTCGGGTTGCTTGTTGAAGGAACCGCTGTTCTAGCCGGGCTGTACGCTCAGCTTTGTTCAGCGAGGCTCTTTTGGATCTGGGCCATCTGTTCTTGTATGGCCAGCAAGATGGAGCTCATATCCGTGCTGGCCTCAGGCTGCCTGGCCACTATGACCGGGGCCGCCGTCGGCATTGTCTGTTGTGTCGATTACCCGCCTGATGTCATTTGGGCATAGGAGACTCCCGGCGTAACAACGGTAGCTGGAGCGCGAGGCATTGACCTTGCTCCTACCGTTTTTAAGTTCCTTTTTTCCTCGAACTTTTTCTTTAAAAGCTGGACTTTCGGACAGCCCCGATAATTGGCAGGGTGCCCATTGGTCCCGCAGATAACGCATTTAAGGATGCTCCTATCCTCGACGTTGTCGGTTCCTAAAGGACATTCCCCTCTATTGTGGGTTCCTGCGCATTTCACGCAGCGCGACTCCATTTGGCAGTTCGCTTCGGCATGCCCAAACCTCTGGTATCGAGCACACTGCATCGTGTGCTTCGATTTCCTTAATGTATCCCATTGGATAGCAATGGTCCCCAAGAGTTTAATTCTCTTGAGGCTTTCCATGTTGCTTTCGGGAGTCGCCTGAACTAGAAACATCGGGAGGCGCCTGTTCTCCCTGCGTGCCACCGCAGTGACAAATGGCTTAACGACCACGATCTGGACATCATCGCTCTGCGCCTGGCGCAGTACACCGAGGATCTCCTCCGGATCCGTATTGGGATCCATACTCTTGAGGAGAAGAGTTTGGAGTTTTTCTCCTTTTGGTGTGTAGGAGTAGAACTCCATCCCCGCCTCCGCCAGACCCCGCCTAACTGCCTTGTGCACTGCCATGTAATTGCAGTACACAGTGTGCCTTAGGGGCATTCTATATTTTATGGTGAATGGGGTTTCTAAACCTTTCATTCCCTTAACGGCACACTTACCTAGATTTTCGAGGTCTTTTGTCTCAGCCCCGAATACGTTGATAGGAGGCATCTCTCCCTCTTCTGCTTCTGGTTCTGCTGCTGTTGTTGTTGTTGTTGTTTCTGCTGCTGCGGCTTCTGCTGGTGTGCCTTTTGCTGATGCTGTTGTTGTTGTTTCTGCTGCTGCGGCTTCTGCTGTAGTGCCTTTTGCTGCTGTGGTTGTTGTTGTTGTTGTTGCTTCTGCTGCTGTTTTTGCGTCTGCACTGGTTGTTGTTGTTGCAGTACAGTCGCTTGAGCTGCTTTTCTATCCGCTAACTTCTCGCGCATGATCTTCGCGATCGCGGCTAGCTCCCTCGATTGCTCCTCCAGCAATCTCTGCCTCTGCTCTACGTCAGAGAGCTCCCTCACATCCTCTTCCTCGTCATCCGCCTCGAATCGAAAGGTCTCGGTACCTATTGCCCGAGCCCAGGTACCGTCCTTCTCCTCCAGCCGACTCATACATAATTGTGTCGTACGATTCGGCTGGAGTTGAGTTTGTTGTTGCGCTGGTAGTAGCTGCCGACGTGCAGGCTACCAGTTCAGCTGATGTTGTTGTTGTCGTTGTTCTGGCTGCGGAGTTGTTAGCCGCTGCCCTAGTCGCTGTTGTTGTAGCTGCTGATGGTGCTACTGCTTGTGCAGTAGTTGTTGTTATTGGGGCTGCGGTATGCTTGCCCGCTGCCGTGGTCGTAGCTGTTGGTGGCGGTGGTGTGACTTTCACCGCTGCCCGCTTGACGATGTTCGTCTGCAGTTGTAGCCTCCTCCTCCTCTTCCCTGTCGCCGCCGGGTGGTGGGATCTGCCGGTGGCTTGGTGGCCTGATGTGCCGGCGTGGTGGCTTGATTCGCCATCCACCGGTACTTTACCAGTACCCTCGGGTCGCCCACCAGGCTCCATCTCACTTTCACTTGTAATTTTGATTAATTTTTATATTTTAATTAAAAAAAGTGCCCTTTCACAAAATTCCACCCTCGGGATCGAACCCGGGATGTTCCGCGTTAGAGTCTCGTACACTTTTTTTTTTCATGTAATTTTGTTTTTATTTAATTATGAAAGAAACTTACTTGCTAGACAAAATATACTTAAAACTAGCTTAAATATCTTAAATAACTTAATGTATTTAATCCTAACTTACTGACCCTATGCGAGTACTCTAAGCTATTCTAATTTTTAATTATTTGTGCCTTTCGGCTTAAACAACGTTTTTTTCAGTCTTTAAAGACAATATTTTATTAATTTTATTTACCAAGAAAACTTTAAAAACTTAGTTTAACCTAGCTAACCTATGAAAAAAGTAACTTAAAACCAACTTATTAATACCTTAACCTAACTTAACCTAACATAACCTTAAAATTACCTTAAATATGTCCGTAAGAGACAGACGTGTGCACCTAGGCGTATATGTTATGTATATGCATAACATATACATCTATACGCCGTGGTGCACCTTTTTTTGATTTTATATAGTTTTTTTCTTAAAATAACTTAATTCTATGTAAGTTGGCCACCATGGTCAACTGTATCGCCGTTTGGAAGAGCCAGCGCCGGCGGAGACCGATTCTGGTGCAACCACCAATAAAAGTGCCATTCTTTGGCACACTCTCTCCTGTCCCGAGTAGAGATCGCTCCACTGAATCGGAGGAAATCCTCGTGGCTGCAAGCGACATCCGGCTCGTATTGGAGTCGCCTGTCCACTGTTCGGCGTACGACATGGAAGATCAGAGGGCATCCATCTGTATCCTGTATTAGGCCAATTTGATCGAGATAGAGGAATAAAGATATAGATATAAAGAAAGGTGGAATAAGGCCGTTGAGGCGCACTCTGTCATGGTACATAGCGTTTGGGTAGTAAGCCCCAAAGATCAGACTGTTCGAAGAAGTCATAGCTCGTGCAATGTGCCTTCTTATCAGCTTAATAATAAAATTATCTATCCTGTTCAAGTTTGCCTGGTTGTACAGGACCTCGTTAGGAAAGTACTTCTTGTACTCAGACTCGGGTGTACGATACAGACGGAGACAGCTCCTAAGATACTGCCTCTCGAACAACCTCATCTTTTCCATCGGAGAAAGACTCACGTTGACCCACAATGGACAACCGTTCGCCATAATTGGCCGTATGAGGGCCATGTAGCAGCAAGTTGGCTCAAGTTGGCTGCTGGAAAACAACCTTCTTGCCGCAGCAAAGGCTTTTCTGGCTTTCGTCAGAGCAATATCTATATGTTTATCAAAATACAGATATTGATCCAGCCAAATGCCTAGATATCTAACTACACTTTTCACGGCTAACGGCCGACCTTGCGGGTCAACTATGCCGAACTTGCGCCAGTTTTGGCGCGTATCCCTCGGTGCCGTGTACAACGGTGTCCTGAACAGGGTAGTTTCACACTTCAGGAAGTTGATAACCAATTTCCAGTCGTCGCAAAATCGCTGAATTTTATCGAAGTCACGCTGCAACAATATATTTATTACCTCGATCTTCGGACCTGTTCTGTGCGCAACCAGATCGTCGTTGCGTCGTTTCATGTCCCGCCCTGAATCCGAACTGGTTGTCCGGTATGATTTTATTTTCATCAACCCATTGTTTCAGAACTCGAATGACTATCTTTTCAAAAACCTTGCTTATGCAAGGAAGAAGACTGATCGACCGAAGATTTGTCGGAATGGACTTGTCTTTGTCGCGCTTAGGGATCGGCTGAACTACAGCTGTTTTCCAGTGTGCTGGGTAATGTGCATTACTCAGGGCATTGTTGAACAATGTTGAGTAGACTTTTATCGCTTCGGGAGGAAGATGTCGAAGCACAATATTCGGTACACCATCGATTCCGACAGACTTTTTCTTCTTCAGCGAGTTAAGGATACCCTGGAGATCTTCTTGAGAAATCAAGATATGATTTGCATCGTTGGCGACGGCAAGATTTGCCATGTTAACGTCACTGAACCTGGTGAAACCTGGATTCTCAGATCGCCATTGACTTATCTCCATGCGGAGATAGAAGTGGCTTAGCAAGGCTCTGTTCTCCAGATCGTGATTCGGCCTACTAACCTCGTTGACCGTATAAACTCTCTGGAACACCGCACCAATAGCATTAACCTTCTCCTGGGGATCTTCAACCACGAAGAAGTCATTGTCTAGCACTGCCCCACATGGATCGATGCCAATTGAAGTCAGTAAGTGTTCGTTGTCTGTCGTCTTGGGAAGTCGAACGGTCAGAATGTCGTTTTGATCTTTCCTCCGGAATATTTTATTTACTCGCGGGAACATACCCGGGTTGTTGGATAGTACATCCCGGATTTTATTGCCCCAGTGCAAGCTTATAGCCAAGCTGTAATTAATTCGTATTATTTGTTGGAGGTTTTTGATCTCCGACTTCAGTGACCTGACCTCCGCGTTTTGTGTAAAACGCCTGTGCAAGAGTTTGAGTCTTGACAGCAGCCTACTCTTGTGTACGTGAAGTGCATCGATGGTAGCATTTCGATAAACATCACTGTCATCGACTTCTACTACCTTCGGAATAGTCTTGTCCATTGTACGTTTAATCACGTCGTCCATTTGTATGAGATACCTGTCGACCTCTTCGTTCGTCAGGTTTCTGTTCGTCGGAGGATTGATCCCACTCGAACGTAGTTCTGTGCATAAAGTCCTGGAGAAGCGTGGCCAGCGGGCCTTATTGTAATTATAAGGGTGCCTCTGGACATATTCCTCCAGTCCTTCCACCTCGTTCGGGAGCTGAATAACTGCAAAGAGCCCGCAGTGATCACTCTCGTACTCAACAGCAGTTAGACAGTTCCGTGTGCGTCTTTCCACGTCTAGTATAGTCAGTCGTTTGTCTATCAGCATCAGATCCAGATAGGACCCGCTTCTAGGATACGATGGCCTATCGGTTGCAAGCAGATCTAGTATTGTGCTCTACCAACCATCTATACAATGAGGTCCGTGCCTTGTCAGACGCATAGATAGCGATCACGTATAACCGCTTACCACCCCGAAGGGGGATGCGTGCGATACACGCTTCTATCGCCTGGAATCTTCGCACTTCATTGCTATACACGACCTTATGACAAAGGCCTTTTTTGATTAAGAGAGCGACACCGCCAGCTAGGTATGTTCGGTCTCTTCGAATGATGTGATAATTCTTGTACCTGAGTTTGTGCGTCTGGTTTAGCCTAGTTTCGCTAACCATCAACACGTCAGGATTATGGGTTTGCAACAAATTACCAAAGTTTAGTTTTCGTTCGTGCCTAATCAGTGAATTCACATTCACTGCTAGAATCTTCAGGTCGTGAGCTGCGTGTGCAGCCATCATTTGGTTGCTGAAGTTGTTGCTTCCGCTGTTGTTGTTGTTGCTGCTGCTGCTGCTGTTGCTTCTGCTGCTGCTGCTGGATCTGCTTATGTAGCTGTTGTTAAGCTTGTTTTTGTTGTGGCTGCTTCTTATCACCGGCTCCACGCTGATGTTTTGGCAGCTGTTGGGTGGGTAGTTGTTGCTGCTGCTTCCGCTGCTGTTCTTGATGCTGCTGTTGTTGTTGTTGCTGCTGCTCTGCAGCTTCTTTGGCCGCTATTCTGGCCTTCTGTTTGTTTTGAAGGAACTGAATATGAGCGTCCAGCTCCTCCCTCTCCCTCTGGATATTAACCAGCTCCTCCCGCTCGTCTTCTTCTTCGTCATCCGACATGGATGAAGTCAGAGCGCGGTAGGAGTTCTCACTAACACCTAATGAGAAACTCCCCCGGCCTCCTGCCGATCCGTGTTTGTCGTCATCGACTGGGTGGTTATGCTGGTCGGAAAAAGCTATATTTGCTACATCTGTAGCTGTTGGCAATGCTGTGTTTGTTGCTGTATTTGCTACAGCAATTTTTGCATCGCGTGAGGCAGCCGTGTAACGGCGCTTTACCAGGTTTGGCTTTGGTTGAACCTTTTTTCTCTTTTTCTTCCTCCCTTCTTCTTGCAACGTCTGGTGGCCTGATGTACCTGCCACGTGCTCAGTGTCACCCATTTTTTCGAGCACGGGGCGCTCTGTCGTCTCCATCTCTCTTGCACTCACACTGCGTGTCTTCAGATTTTTTTTTTCCGCGAAAATTTGTATTTTTTTTTTTGTAACGGAAATTCGGGCACCACGTTGACGAGCGGTGGTACTGCAGCTTAGCTGTTTAGCTAGTTGAAATTTTTTTTTTGCACGCTTATTTCGTAAATCACGCACACAAAAGTCGAACACGTCTTTACTCCACGGGGGTATGTAAACGACTGAGTCTCATACACTACGCACTAGGCTACTTCAGTGTTAGAACAATTACTGTCAGAACTTTGAGTGTTCTCGCGTTCTGCTTTTGGGAAGGAGGAAAAAAAGAGAAAAATGAAAACACGTCGGTTCATTTGATAGCCGGAGACCAACTGCCTGTCTGATTGACTTGGAGAAAGCGTTCGACACAGTTTGGTTAGAGGGCCTCTTCCTCAAGCTAGTCAGGCTTGGCATAAGTAAACCATTGCTATATATGATCCATGATATGATAACAGGTAGAAAGTTTGTCGTGAAAATGGCGACGTAACTTCTAGCACGGTCTTTGATATTAAAAATGGTCTGCAACAGGGAGCGGTTGGTTCGCGATCTTGTTTTCATTATTCACTGCAGATCTTGTAGGATCCATTCCGCACTTAATAGCATACGCCGACGGCTGGTAACGACGAAGCTGATATATCCACGGCAGCAGCAACAACAACAACAGCTGCACCCATCACAATAGCAGCAAAAACATCGAAAGCTTCGCTAGCAGCAAAAGCGAGAGACCACGGCGGCTAAAATGCCAGTAACATCAACAGCAGTAGATCCGCCTTCAGCAATAGCGGCTGCACTAGCCGACTCGGTTATATACGAGTCGGCAGAAGGTGAGGGGAGGTATCTGGGCCTGGGGAACAGGTACCAGGTCTACTCTACCAACGAAGAGGATGAAGAACTGGAGGCTGAGCAGAGTCTCTCACGAATTGAGAGCCGCCAGCTCCAGCTCATCGAGAAGACACGCTCAATTGAGCACCAGCAGGCGGAGCTGTCCGCCGTGGTCCAAATAATGAAGAAGAAGCTGGCTGCGCGGAATGCGGCTCAGGCGGCTGCACGGCTGCAAAAACAAACCGTACAGTCACAAAACAGCTGGAAATCCAATGCCAGCTAGAACAACAACCAGCAGAGAAACCACAGACGCTGCTAAAAGGCACCCAACAGCCGCCAAAAAAACGCAGGGTCTACAGCAGCAGCAAACGCAGCAGAAACATCAGCAACAGCAACAGAAGCAGCAGCAGACACAGCCAACAAGAGTGAGATGCCCACCGATAAACATCTTCGGTGCGGAGACCAAGGATTTCCAAAATCAATGTAAGTAGGCTGTTATACACTTAGACAAATTAGATCTCCCATACGAGATAAAGTAAAGGATGCCCCTCAAGCACACAGTGTACTGCCACTATATGGCAGTTTGTCACTGCTGCGGTACGAAGGGAGAATAGGCGTTTGCATATGTTCCTTGTTCAGATCACGCCCACTAGCAACGGAGAGCTCTTCAAGAGATTTAAACACTTGGGGCGTGTTGTCATAAAGTGGGAAACATTAAGAAGAGGTAAGCACACGATGCAGTGTGCTAGATGCCAGAGGTTTGGGCATGGCGCGGCGAACTGCAAGATGGAGTTCCGCTGCGTGAAATGCGCTGAGAAACACAGTAGTGGAGAATGTCCTCTAGGAAAGGACCAAGTCAAAATAGGAGCACCCTCAAATGTGCTATATATAGGACTAACGGGCACCCCGCTAGTTATAGGGGCTGCCCGAAAGTGCAAGAACTCAAACACAAGTTCGAAAGGAGGACACCAAAAACGGTGGCAACAAGGCCACAACAAGTGCCTCGCGTTCCAGTCACTGCTGTTACACCAGTCATCTCCTATGTCCAAATGGCATCAGATAGAGAACCGGCACAACAGACAGTGCCAAAGGCGACCGCGGTCCCAGTGACCCGGCAGCCGGAGGCAAGTAATGATCTGCGCTCCATCCTGCTGGCTATCCAGGCACAAATGGCTCGGATGCAAAAAAGCATTGCTGAATAAGCAGAGCGGACTGCTCGCTTGGAACAGCAGGTCCTGCAACAGGCAGTCAGAATAGATAACATCTATTCCAGACTGTCTGGCGAACAAGCCATAACGGCCTCAATATAATGGCTGCACGCGCAGCTGACGACCTTATGATCCTCGCGATAAACGTCAATTCACTAATAGGGACAAACAGGAAACTTTCCTTCGGCCAACTGTCAAGAGACCTGCTTGCAACCGAAATACCATAATTTCCCAGAAGCGGGAATTATCTCGATCTACTATTGATTGACATACGACTGACAATACAGGATGTAGATACAAGCACACGGAATTGTTTAACCGCGATTGAGTAACCATCTTGCTTTCTCAGCGGTTATTCAGCTCCCAAGGCTCGCTGGCCACGTTTCTCCAGGGCTTTAGCCAGGGAACTCCGGTCGAGTGCGATCAATCCGCCAACGAACAGAAACCTAACGAACGAGGAGGTTGATAGGTGCCTCAAGCAAATGGACGACGCCATAGTGCATACAATGAACAGAACTATACCGTAGTGCCGACCGATGACTGCGATGTCTGCAGAAAAGTAGACTGCTGTCAAGACTCAAACTCTTGCACAGACGGTTTACAGATCCGAGAAGTCCGGAAGTTAGATCCCTGAAGTCAGAGATCAAATACCTCCAACAGCTAATAAAAACAAATTATAATCTTGCCATAAGCTTGCATTGGGGCAGTAAGTCCGGGCTGTACGATCTAACAACCCGGGCATGTTCCCGCAAGTAAAATAAATTATTCAGGAGATCAAAATGACATTCCGATCCTCCGACTTCCGAGAACAAACCACAACGCACAGCTAGTGACATCAGTTGATATAGATCCAGATGAGTCCGTGCTAGATGACGAATTCTTCGAGGTCGAAGATCCCCAAGAGAAGGTTAAGACCATAGGCGCTGTTTTCGAGAAAGTGTATAAGGTCAACGAGGTCAGTCGACTAAATCGCGATCCAGAGAATAGAGCCCTGGTAAATCACTTCTATGTCCGTGAGGAGATCAGTCGATGGCGATCTGAGAATCCTGGTTTCACCAGATTCGATGACATAAATATGGCAAATAATTCCATTTCCAACGATGTAAATCACATCGTGATCACGCAAGAAGATGTCCAGGGGGTCTTTAAATACATTAAGAACAAGAAATCGGCTGGAATAGATGTTATCCCGAATATCGTGCTCAACCATCTCCCTCCGGCTGCAGTGGAAATTTGCACACCACTGTTTAACAATGTGCTTAGTAATGCACATTGGAAGCCAGCCGTAGTGCCACGAATCCCTAAACGGGATAAAGACAAAAGCATTCCGTCTAATCTTCGGTCGATAAGTCTCCTTCCTTGCATCAGCAAGGCATTTGAAAAGATTGTCATTCGAGCTCTGCAGACATGGGTCGAGGACAACAATATTCTACCAGACAACCAATTTGGATTTAGGGCAGGGCATTCGAAAGTGCATGCTGCTGCAAAGTTGGTTTCTGACATACAATGGAATATGGATAAAAAGCAGTGATATTTGATATTTTGATACCGTCTGGTTAGAAGGTCTCTTCCTTAAGTTGGTCAGACTTAGGCTAAATAAACCATTGCTATACATGATTTATGATATGATAACAGGTAGGAAGTTCGTCGTGAAATGTGGCCGCGTAACGTCAAGTAGAATATTTAGTATAGAAAACGGTCTACAACAGGGGGCTGCAGGATCCCCATTATTGTTTTCTATATTTACTGCAGATCTTCTATGGTCTATGCCGCACTTACTTAGCTTACAGATCAGCACCGAAGGTAGTAGTCATAAACACCCTGTTGCAACGGGATGCAAAAAAAAATACTGTTTTGTAATGACTGAAAGTTGCGTATTACCTTCCTAAAATGTGAAACTGTTCTTTTTCGTGCCCTGGTGCACAGGGCTTCAAGTGATACGCGTATGAACCGGAAAGATTTCTGCATTGTTCACCCTCAGGTCCAGCCGTTAATCGTGAAAAGTGTAGTCAGATATCTCGGCATTTGGTTGGATCATTTTCTGTATTTTAACAAACATATAGAGAAGGCTTTGACCAATGCTAGAAAAGCTTTTGCTGTGGCAAGAAAGCTGTTTTAAAGTAGTCAACTTGATACCAGGGTGAAGGTAATCTGCTACATGGCTCTCATAAGGCCAGTCATGATTTATGATTGTCCCCTTTGGCTCAACGTGAGTACTTCCTAGATGGAAAAGATGAGGGTGTTCGAGAGACAGTGTCTTAGTACCTGTCTTCAGTTGTATCGGACACCTGAATCCGAGTACAAGAAGTACTATCGCAACGAGGTCTTGTACAACAGGGCTAACGTGTAAAGAGTAGACAATTTTCTAATTTTAATAACGCGACGACACATCGCAAGGAGTATGATGTCTTCCAACACTCTGATCTTCGGGGCTTACTACGCGAACTTTATGTATCATGAGAGGGTGCGCCACACCGGCTTTATTCCACCTGAGGCTTTCCTCTGTTTAGATTCGTTAAATCTGATTCAGGACATGAGTTGATGTCCTATAATGTTGACCTATATAGTTGACAGGCGACTCCACTATGAATCGGATATCGCTAGCGAACACGAGGATCAACTCCGGTTCAGTAGAGCGATCCCCGCTCGAGATAGGAGAAAGAGTGCAAAGGAGCGGCAATTCTTTTGGTGGTTACGCCAGAACCAGTCTCCGCCATCGTCAGCGCCTGATAGTCGGTCTGTTGGACAACAGCCCACTTACATAGTTTTAAATTAGGTAATTATATGTCAAGCATATAAATAACGTACACGCCCTTGTACACACGTCCGCAATGTCACCGACTTAGCGTAAGGTTTAAGTTTATTAGGGTTACGGTTTAGCGTACATTTAGTTAGTTTTAAGAAAATTTAATAAAAATGTTTAGAGCGCCAAGTTTTTCTTAAGTTTTCTTGGCCAGTAAGTAAAAAGAATAAAGATTGTCCATATGGACTGCAAAAAAACAATTTTATTATTATATGCCGAAAGGCAAATAGATAAGTAAGTTTAGATTAATTTAGAGCACCTGCGAAGGATCAATAGGATAGATTTTAAGAACATGAATTGTTTAGATATTGAAATAGATTTAATCATTTTTGTCTAGTTTTTTTTTTTAAATTCATATTTATTTCTTAATTCATGATACTCAGCATGAATTAAAAAATAAAATTAATTTTAAAGTTAAAAAAGTCACTTGAAACTAGCTTTATGCGAGCACTTGAAAGTACCGTAAGTACCCGGTGCTCCGCTGACCGTAGCCACCAAAGTGTCCGAACGAGTGATTACTGATTTCACTTTACACGAAAAACCAGGAACGATTTCTTGCGCTTTGTGTGGTGTTAGTCTTATTATGTGTGGTTTTGTTAGATAAAAAACGAATCACTGGCACCAATTAACAATAAGAGTCAATAAACAACGTAAATTTGAAGCTTTAATAGATCCGGCTCGAATTGACCAAATTTATATATATTTGATATTATGATGATTTATGTATATTTGATCGAAAAAGCTTCCCTTCCCTAAATTTTAGAATGATTTTTGTTGAAAATTCCAGAGCTCTGCGACGTGTAGTTTTGGAGCCTTTGTCGATCAGACACACAAACTTTTTGCTTTATAGTTAAGATTATAATTTATAAATACGTTTTGAGTTCGGATGATGAGAAGTTTGTACCATTATCCGATACGATCATCTTTGGAACACCATAGGCAGCAAATAGTTCGTCAAGAATAAATATTGGTTTCACCTTCAGCCACTTACTGTAAGCGTCAGAAAGTTTTGCGAGCAGTAGTTACATGATCTTGCCACATGTTCGATGTTTTGGTTCGAATTTATTTGATTTAAAATTATTGAATTTATTGGATTAAAAAGATATCAAATGAATCATATTCGCTTTCTTTGAGTTGGTGGTGATCAGTTCTGATATTGTTTATGTTTGTTGGCAAACAAGCTCGTGAGAAATAATCAGCGTTTGCATTTTCCCTAGTTGTTTTGAACCTGACATCGTAATTAAAATGGGTCAATTCAGCAGAATTAGCCATACGACTGATACAGAGAACAGATAAGGATTTTTCTGAACAGCCCAAACTGTAGCCAATGGTTCCTTATCAATCTTCCTTGGCCAGTACTCAATACGTGCGAAAGGACTACTCCCAATCTCTTTTTGCTAGCAGCGGTAGACAGGAGAATTGGAAGTGACGGGTAATAAGGCATTAGGAATTGAGGCGATACCAAAATTTTCTTTATGTCTATGTATGCCTTTTCCGCTTCTGGGGC
The DNA here is from genome assembly GCA_964034865.1 of Eristalis intricaria. Lineage (NCBI taxonomy): Eukaryota > Metazoa > Arthropoda > Insecta > Diptera > Syrphidae > Eristalis > Eristalis intricaria. Next base: position 77,363,095 of record OZ035876.1, read on the forward strand.
CCAAAGAAAAGTTTCTGCCCGCAGGATATCCCGCAATGATAGATTTCTCGTTGAAATGTGGGGTATGAAGGAGCTATAATAAGTTGCTTGATGATTTTGAAGCTTTTTTCGTACTGCTTCTATGTGTTTGTCAGATTGTCAGCTTGTTGATGGTTTTGAAGCTTTTTTTACTGCTTCTATGTGTTTGTCAGATTTTTGGATACCATTAGCATCAATTTTGTGTCCCAAAAACTCTGTGTCACTAAAACACATTTCTTACGATTCACTTAAAGAACATGTGCTCTTACTCTTTCAAAAACAACATTGAGAATTTGCCGCATTTCATCAAAATCGTTGGCATGAATCAGAATGGCATCGAAAAATATTCGTAAATTACGAATCCCATGGAAAACTGTTTCGATGTTTCGCTGACAAAATGCTGGAATGTTTGCAGCCCCATATACAACCCGAGTTGACCTGACCAATACATGTCTAGGGGTGTTTGGAGTCAATGCCTGATTAAACTCTTCGTCAATGGGTAAATGTGAATAGACATCCTTAACATCCAAGTGAAAAAAAATTCTAACATCTCTCATTTGGTAGAATGTCTTCAACTCTCGGAATGGGATGTTCGTCAATAAATATTCGTGGGCTAATCGTCGGTTTAGAATCCGGCAGAATGGCAATTATCAGAGATGCGTGTTCTACCGATTTTTTAGAAACAATATGCGTTGGGGGTTTTGTAAAATCCTCGGGCAAGGCTACAGGTGCTTCGTTTCGCCGAATATCAAATAATACTATTTAAGTAGATTGTTTGTAAGAATTTGTTGGTATCCAGACAGCTTATGGGTTTTCCTATGTAACTGAGTTAATGCTTCTTGAAGTTAAAAATAAAATTTATTTCTTTTGCAAACTGAGAGATTCATGCCCTCAAGTCTTCGTAAATTTTTTCCAAGAAACACTATAATATGAACGCGACCTATGTAATTGATTCTATGTTAGGTATAACTAGCAAATTGTCAATTTGATTTTATCATCGAAAATTAAGGTTTGTTAGGCAAAAAACGTATCTCAGGCAGCAATTAACGATTAGAGTCAATAAACAACGGAAATTTAAAGCTTAAATAGATCAGGCTCGAACAGACCATATAGACTGTATATTTGATCGAAAAAGCTTCCCTTTGAAAAATTCCGAAAGTGAAAGAAAAATTAAAGATGCGTACTTGCAATTCGGCTTCGGCCAAGGAAGTACCCCATTTTTATTGACAGGAAATAGATAGAGACAGACATATATTATAAATAAAAGGTATTGTGTTTCAAGGCGAAAACGCATTCGTTGCGGCGAACAGAGTGCTTAGTTGTGTACATTGTTCTAAAGGCATCCTTGATTGTTTGTACACAGCGTTCGGCTTGTCCGTTATTTGATGGATGATGCGAAGCCGTGAGTTTATGATATTTATTTTGTATACTGATCGAGATTTGGCACCATTGTGCGCCCCCCCCCCCCCCCCCCCGTTAATGACTCCAGCGACACCTAGTGGCGAACACCAACCTGTAAAATCTAAAATTGAGCTGACGGACAACTCCTTTCTTTTCTGGGCCTTTTTTGCGATTGGATCGAATGCGATCGGACGAAATTGTCTTATTTTAAATAAAATAAAATAAAATTACTTGTAAATTGAATTCACGGTTTCTCAATAACATTTTTGGTGCCTCCTGTGAGGAAATAGGCCTTTATGCTAGAGGATCTCGCATTTTTGGCAACATCAATTTCGTGAGGTTAAATTCGGTCGTAACTTCTAGTAAATTCTACTAATTTTACAGAAAACGTGATCATGGCGGAGTTGAATTGGAGAATGTCGGCGGTCACTGTCATCAAAAGAATCCATGAGCGTGTACACGGTGCTAACCTCAACGCATGTGACAGTGCCCAGTTGAACCAAGAGCTAAACTCACTTTCCTCACATTATAATCGGTTTGTGCGAAATCACGAGAAGTTGGTTGGTGCTGCTAAGGAGGATATATTGCCTGAACATGACCGACTATGGGAGCAAGTGGAAACACTTTACAACGAATCGTGTATACTGTTAAATCGTAATTTAGCTGCGGTGAAGTGTTCGAAGTCATCCAAACCTTCAAAGTCAGTTGATACGATCGCCAGTGAATCGTCTAATTTCAATATACGATTGGACCCTGTCACAATTCCATCTTTCGACGGATCATACTCCAACTGGCTGGCATTCAAGGATATGTTTGAGACACTGGTACATAATGCTCATTTCCCAGAAGCATATAAACTTAGCAAGCTTCGGCAAGCAGTTTGTGCCAAGGATGTGCCATTGGTAGGTGGTTTATATGCGGGTGGATATGAAGACGTGACACGGTGCCAATCCATTATCAATATGAAAGCGGAACAGCGCTTCGAGGCATTAAAGAATTGTTGAATTGACACAGCTCAAAGCAGTGCCCATCAGGAGGATGTCGACAATGTGGGCGGAAGCACGATACGCTATTTTGCCGTGAACCAAGTGGTCAAACTACAGTCTCCGCGTCGTCGAATCTGCAATTCAAGGATACTTCAGCAGATGGGAAGTTGTATGTCGACTGCATGACTAGCCGACCCTGTAATAACATGCCTTACTCGAGGAGATCGTACGGTGCTGCTTGCTACTGCGCGCGCATATGCAAATGGTGATGGAAATGAACAACGCCTCGTTCGTCTCCTCTGCGATCCAGGGTCGCAGGTAAGTTTAATTTCTAATCGGATGGCTTGTTATTTGAATCTTCGCAGAACCAAATGTGAGTTGGAGGTTGAAGGAATTGGTGCATTAACGCAGACTCGTACAAAGGGAAGTGTTTCATTGGAAGTTAAGTCAATACACTCAGCATTTTTCGATCACGTTGATAACCCCAGCGGTGCAGGTCGATGTGGCTCTGTGGAAGCATTTGAAAGGTCTTCAACTGGCTGACCCAGCTTTTGGTACACCTGGCGGCATCGATGTACTCATAGGATCTGATGTGTGGGGTCTAGTTGTTCAAGGTGGCATCGTAAGCGGTAAGGAGGGTGAACCACACGCTCAACAAACGAGATTTGGATGGGTTGTTTTTGGTCCAGCTTTGACCACATCTTCATCAGCAAACTCTGTGCGCACACTCCGTGTCCAGGTATCTGAAGGTGATGAACATTTAGAGAAGCTGTTACGGAACTTTTGGCAACTTGAAGAATCCCGAGACGAGGCTCAAGACGACGAATGTGAGCGCATCTTCTCATCGACTCACTATCGAACCCCAGATGGCAGATATGTCGTCTACATACCATTTGGAGACGACGTTAACAGACTTTGGCACTCCTATCAAAACGCATTGCGGCAGTTCCATTACCTCGAACGTCGACTAACTGGTGATGACGATTTGCGAAGGCGGTACGTCGAATTTATGCGTGAATATTGCACACTAGGTCATATGGAAGATGTAGGTCAACTGAATGACCATGTAAGTGGATACTACATTCCCCATCACGCGGTGACCACAAAGTTTCGGGTAGTATTCAACGCTTCCGCTCGGACGAGTACTGGAATCTCTCTAAATGACGTTCAACTGGTCGGTCCAACAATACAGGATTCTTTGGTAGACATTATTTATCGATTTCGTCGCTACCCCGTCGCTCTGACCGCAGACATCGAGAAGATGTTCCGTCAAATCTTAGTGGCACCAGATCATCGAAAATTCCAGCGTGTTTTGTGGCGGGAGTCACCCGACGAAAAGATCAGGGTATATAATCTGAATACAGTGACGTATGGCATGGCGTGCAGCCCTTTCAATGCAGTGCGTGCATTACATCAATGTGCCCTCGATAACCATGGTGAAGTGGTTGATGGCAATCAGGCTTTAGCAGCGAGGGACAGGATTTTACGGTCGTTTTATGTAGACGACTTTCTAACTAGTTGCGGCTCTATTCAGGAAGCGGTGCTGCTGGCCACTAACGTCGACAAGATCCTTACCGCTGGACATTTCAAGCTTCGGAAATGGAATTTCAACCAGCTACAAATTCTTCAAGCCATCAACGGCGAGGCACCCGTTTCAGATGAACACATTATTAACCCTGCAACAACTTCTGTGCTCGGATTACGGTGGGATCCAATCAACGACGATTTGTTTTTCAACGTAGATCTTAAACAAGTGGTCAAACATTCTACAAAGGGAGGGTCCTCAGTGAAGTTGCACAATTGTTTGACCCTACTGGACTTCTCGCACCAGTCGTTGTCACCGGTAAGATGTTCAACCAGACTCTGTGGTCTGCGGGGGTAACTTGGGATACCCCTCTACCAAAAGATCTAGCTGAAGAATGGAACTCATTCCGGAACGGTCTCCACGCACTCAACAATTTTCGTCTGCCCAGGTGGTTGGGTATGTCGTATAAGGAAGTAACCACAATCCACGGCTTTTGCGATGCGAGTTCACGGGCATATGCTGCCGTTATTTACACTAAGACAACTTGTCAAGATGCCCCTGCTAATATTTCACTTCTTACAGCTCGAACCAAGGTGGCTCCATTGAAGGGTGCAACAATACCTCGGCTGGAATTGTGCGCAGCACACTTATTGGCTGTGATGCTTCAACACGTCCGCAGCGCTTTGGGATTGCAGGCCACACAATATCATCTGTGGTCGGACTCGAAGATTGCACTCTGTTGGATTCGCAAACATCCAACAACCCTAAAGCCATTCGTCTGAAATAGGGTTCGACACATTCAAGAACTCACATCTCCCGACCGATGGCATCATATTAGGTCAGCTCAAAATCCGGCTGATTGTGCTAGTCGAGGAATTGGGGCAGAGGCATTATTAAAACATCGTTTATGGTTTCGTGGTCCAGAGTGGATGATGGATGAGTCATTCAACTCCGAAGACGACATCACACTCAACGCAGCAGAACTTTCAACACTACATGATGAAGAGAGACGTAGCGTACGTGCCCTACAGGTGAGAGTTGTTCCAGAACTCACAACACGAAGGAGAGACGGGCAAATAATTCCTCTTTGCGAGCGGTTTAGTTCCCTTCTTCGCCTTCTTCGAACTGTTGCTCGCATCAAAGGTTGGACACCGCGACGAAGACATCTCTTACATAGTTTTGTAATCGCTCCCGAAGAACTAGATGACGCCTTGGAGACCTTAATTCGCTTGGAATAAGGTAAATGTTTTCCCAATGATATCCAGAAACTTCGGAATTCTTCCAGCTTATCACACTCCAGTCGCCTTCTTCCACTCAATCCATTTTTGGATGACAAGGGTATACTACGAGTTGGCGGTCGACTTAAGAACGCCCCTGTGTCCCTTGACCATCGGTTCCCGATAATTCTGCCGAAATCAGGTGCTCTAAGCTTCTCATCCTACAAGCACACGAAACAACGCTGCATGGGGGAGCGCAATTGATGCTACAGACTCTCCGCCATCGGTACTGGATACTGCAGGCGAGGCAAGCGGCCCGAACCTGCTTGCACAGATGTGTGATTTGCCGACGTCAGCGGGGTGTTATCTTCGTTCAGCAAATGGCTTCGTTACCAAGAAAAAGGGCCATATATGGGAACTAGTTGGCACTTCATCACCCCCGGAGCTCCCTACCAGGGTGGATTATGGGAGGCGGCGGTGAAGTCGGCAAAACGTCATTTGGTGCGGCTTGTAGAAGCCCAAACTCTTTGGTATAGCCAATTGCAAACCTTAGCAGTACGTATCGAGGCATGTCTCAATTCACGTCCACTTGTACCGGTGCATGATGACCCAGATGACATACTGGCTTTGAACCCAGGACCCATTTCCTCATTGGGGCCCCGATCATCGCAGTTCCACAACAGACCGTCACTGAAGTCCCAAGTAATCGCCTAAAGCTCTGGCAGTGGTTACAACAAGTTCATCAGCGATTTTGGCAACGGTGGAGTGATGAATACTTATGCACCTAACAAATTTGTGGCAAATGGCAGCGACGCGAGGACAACGTACGCGTTGGTGACGTAATATTGGTCAGGCACGAAAATTTACCTCCAACTCATTGGCGTTTGGGCCGTATTACAGAAGTGCACCCGGGCAGCGATGGGCTTATACGCAACGCAACATTGAAAACAGCCTATGGTGTATGTTCGCGGGCAGTTCAAAAATTGTGTAGACTAGTGGAGTCTTTCGAACCATCTGATTCGACCGGGCAGAATGATCGAGATTTGGCACCATTGTGCGGCAAAATTGAGCTGACGGACAACTCCTTTCTTTTCTGGGCCTTTTTTGCGATTGGATCGAATGCGATCGAACGAAATTGTCTTATTTTAAATAAAATAAAATAAAATTACTTGTAAATTGAATACACGGTTTCTCAATAACATATACGTTAATTTATATTTTATAATTATTACTAGATTTCGTACCCGGCTTTGCCCGGGTTTGTTTCTTGTTTACTCTGCACTTTTTAATTTAAAACAATAATAAGACTGCTCGAACCAGAACTTAGAGAAGAACTTGAATTTTCTTTTGTCATTGGTGCCTATCCCAATCTCTCATTCATATCCCTACTCATTATGAGTACAATTCGTTGACTGTGTGCATACATGTTGAAGTCTGAAGAAAGAAAGGCTACAGGTATTTCTCTCGCTTTCATAAAGATTGGTGGTGCGTCGTTTCGCCGAATATGACATAATACTGTTTAAGGAGATTGTTTATAAGACTTTTTGGTATCCAGACAGCTTAGGGGTTTTCCTATGTAACTGAGTTAATGCCTCTTGTGGTTAAAAATAAAGTTTATTTCTTTTGCGAACTGAGAGATTCATGCCCTTCCTAGAAGAAACACTGTAATAGGAACGCGACCTATGTAATTGATTCTATGTTAGGTGTAACTAGCAAATTGTCTATTTGATTTTATCATCGACAATTAAGGTTTGATTGAACGAAGAGTTTTTGCACTTATGATGCCATAAGGTGATCCACCTCCATTTCGAGATTACAACCATCTATTTTAACATTTATTGTGAGGGTATCCGTGGCTTTATGCTTAATTCAATTGACAATGGAAATACTTTGGAGATTTTGAACAATTTTATCGGAGTTAGTTGATGCTTCCTCGTCGACGTCAGTGATCTGTGCAGTTTTCGATCTACACACTCTCAAAATATGTCCTTTTCTGCAGCATGAATGACACTGCATCCCGAAATTTACATTGCTGCCTTAAGTGTTTCTTTTTGCCTCCGTTTACTTCGTGGTATGGCATAACCAAATTTTTTCGTAGCTTCACCTGCCGGTACTGATTCAGGCTTAACTTCAATAGTTGTACTACACTTAGCCTCTACGAATTGTACTTCACTGTACGCACCAGCAAACGTATCACGAAATCCAAGTCCGTGAAGAAATTGTTGAATCAACATTCTGTCCAGGAAAGCGCCGTAGTTACAACTTGTTAGGCAAGGATGGTTTTAATTTCGTCGTATGTAAGAGTTTCTGTGTCTTTTGAGCGGTGTTCAGTTCTGTATCCATATGTACAAGGGCATATTGCTGTTATTCGATGGGTTATATCTTGCTCAGTTTCAATGCTCTATCGAAACGTCTAAAGTAATCGGTCACTGATTCAGATTCAGATGTTTTATACTCACCAATGATAAAGTTTGGTGTTTTATGTGATGCTGTGCTTGTGTTAGCATTATTGGTTACAGCTGCAGCTTGGGTGACTGTGGACATTGCTGTCTGGCTGGCATACACAACTGCTTTTTTAATTGCTTCCGAGAAGACTGACGATGTGAGCGATGCAAGGCTCTCTTCTGTTAAAGACACTTTAATAATTGACGAAAATACACTTTTAACACCACAGCTATATATTTCAATTGAACAAAATTTATTTATTTTAAATGAAATTAATTCTCTTTATCTCAGTTAATCAATGTAATCTAATTCGACAAATACATCTGACAATTCAAATCGTTGACATAGCTGCGAACCGAAAAAGACAAAAATAAATACATAGAAAGAGATATAATATTGCTTTAAGATTAATCAAATTAAAGTTGGAAGCACAATATAAAATAATCTACTTGATCACATAATTGTTGGATTGAACTTACTCGGAGGTTGGTGGTTTTAGAGCTGAGTTCGTGCTTGTTGGCCTTTGGTCGAAAGATTTTAAAAGACGCCTTTACCTCATCTCAGGATTTAAATTGGTGTACTACGAACAGGTTTAGAGTCCACCCGGTGAGTTTAATATCTCTGCGCAGGCATTTGCATGCCGTTTCACTAGAATATTAGGTAACGTTTCGTCTACATCTACATGTGGTCGCCGTGGCGTAGTGGGTAAGTGCGTCGACTCTCGTTCACTGACCTCCACCAAGTGCAGACGTGTTTCGACTTAGTGCGAGCGTAGATAGTTACAAGTACGTAAAGTGCAGTCAAAAATTACAAGACCCGATAGCGTCGCGGTTGATCGCCGGTGACTTCGTGGTGCCGGGTTCAAATAACAAAAAAAAGGGAAATCTTTTTTTTTCTAAATTAAAATAATTAAAGACACTAAAGTGTGAATTCAAGTGAAATGGAGTCAGTTGAACGACCCTAGCTCCGAAAATCGGGTGATGTTGTACCGGTGGCTGGGACGCCAGACCACCAGTCAACACATGAAGAGGGGAGAAAAAAGAGGAGGAAGAAGCTTCAGCCACAACCAAACCTGGTGAAGCGCCGTTCCAGCCTCGGAATATATCGCAAATATAACAGCAGCAGTAGCAACTACAACAAATATGGCGACAACAACAGAAGCAGCGCCCAGAATGCAGCAACAAATGGTCGACGACGTCGAATACGAGTCGATAGAAGGAGAGGGAAGATTCTCCTACAGCGGTAGAGAGAACCCCTTCCATGCACTAATGTCCTCTGAATCGGAGGACGAAGAGGAAAAGGACCGGGAGCAGCTGGAGAAGAGCCAGCGAGAGAGGGAGGAGCTGGATGCCCACATCCAAGCCCTCCAAATAAAACTAAGGACCAGGAGAGCAGCAAAAGAGGCTGCACAAAAACAGCAGCATCTACAAAAGCAGCAGCAGCAACAACAACAGCAGCATCCAAAGCAACAACAACAGCGTCAGATGCAGACCAAGGGGAAGCAACCGCAACACCAGCAGAAGCAACAACAACCCGGAACGTCCCAACCGCTGCCAAAGGGACAGCGTCAGACAGCTGTCCAACAAGAAAAGCAGCAACAACAACAACATCAGCAGAAGACAACACAGCAGAAGCAGCAACCAACCAACAAGGAGAGATGCCCTCCAATCAACGTCTTCGGACTGGAGACGAAGGACCTTGACATTCTATGCAAGTTGGTCACAAAAAATTCTTACTTTATTAAGTATAAGGGTCCACTACGTGTCTCTGTCCATTGCTTATCAATGGCAGACTATCACGTAGTCAAAGAAAGGTTAGCGGTGTCGGAGGCCGAGTTTTTCTCGTACACTCCGAAAGGGGAAAAGGTGCAGACCATGCTCATTAAGGACGTGGATCCCGACACTGATCCCGATGAGATCTGGGCTATTCTGCGCCAAGCGTAGAGCGACGATGTCCAGGTCGTAGGGGTTAAGCCCTTCATCACTGCGGCATCGAGAAGGGAGAACAGCAAACTAGTGAGCCTAAAAAAAATAAACCCATTTAGGCACTCTGTCATGGGAAACAATAAATAAGACAAAGAACACACTCCAGTGTGTTCGTTGTCAGAGGTTTGGACAAGCCGCGGCGAACTGCAATATGCAGTCTCGCTGTGTCAAAGGCGCAGGAACCCACAATCGCGGGGAATGTCGTTTAGGAACCGATAAAGTTGAGGACAGGAGCAAACTGACGTGCGTGCTCTGTAAGACTAGCGGACACCCTGCAAACTATCGGAGATGTCCTGCGGTCCAAGAAATCAGGAAAATCATAGAGGCCAAACGTAAGGGAAAAATGGTAGAAGCGAGGCCGGTGCCCCGTGCTCCAGCTACCACTGTTACACCGGCAGTCTCCTATGCCCAAGTGGCATCGGCTGGGCGACCGGTTCAACAGCCAGTGCCGAAAGTTACCCAGGTCCCTGTGGCCAGGCAACCAGAAGCAAATTTGGATGTTCAAACGATCCTGCTCTCTATTCAGAGGCAGATCGCTCAACTCCAAACCCAATTCCAGAACCAGTTACAAGAACAAGCGAATAGACCTCAAATATTCGACGCTGTTTGGAGAGCCTAATGCAACATCGGTATAATGGCTGCGCAGGCAGCCTGCAACCTTAAACTTCTAGCAGTGAATGTGAATTCACTGATCCGCCCTGAATGTCAACTAAATTTCGGTAACTTGTTGCAGACCCATAATCCTGATGTGTTGATGGTTTGCGAAACTATGCTAATCCAGACGCACCCACTCCACCCACAGGTACAAAAATTACAATATCATTCGAAGAGATCGAAGCTACCTAGCTGGTGGAGTCTCGCTCTTAATAAAAAAAGGCCTTTGTCATAAGGACATGTATAGCGGTGAAGTGCAGAGATTTCAGGCCATAGAAATGTGTATCGCACGCATCCCCCTTCGGGGTGGTAAGCGGTTATATGTGATCGCTATCTATGCGACTGACAAGTCACGCATCAACCAATATTTCAATTCAGAGCTCGATACTCTTTTCACTAGCTTTCGACTGAGCTCGGAGGAGAACTACTATATCGTAGCCGGGGACTTGAACTCGAGGCATATAGAGTGGGGCAACGAGGTGCATAACACCAGGGGGTCCTCATTGTATAACTGGTTGGTAGACCACAATGTTGAGTTCAAGCTAGATTGGCTCCTAGAAGTGGGTCCTATCTGGATCTGATGCTGATAGACAAACGACTGAACATACTAGACGTGGAAGGATGCACATGGAACTGTCTAACTGCTGTTGAGTACGAGAGTGACCACTGCGGGGTCTTCGCTATTCAGCTCCCGAACGAGGTGGAAGGACTGGAGGAGTATGTCCAGAGGCACCCTTATAATTGTAATAAGGCCCGCTGGCCACGCTTCTCCAGGACATTATCCACAGAACTACATTCGAGTGGAACAATCTGCCGACAAACAGAAACCTGACGAACGAAGAGGTTGACAGGCACCTCATACAAATGGATGACGTGGTTAAACGTACGATAGAAGAAACAATTCCGAAGGTAGGTAGTTCAAATCGATAACAGCGATGTTTATCGAAATGCTACCATTGATGCACTTCACGTGCACAAAAGTAGGCTGCTGTCAAGACTCAAACTCTTGCATAGGCGATTTACAGATCCCCAAAACGCGGAAGTCAGAGCATTGAAGTCGGAGTTCAAGAACCTCCAACATTTAATACGCATAAACTATAGGTTGGCTATAAGCTTGCACTGGGGCAACAAAATCGGGGCTGTACGATCCAACAACCCGGGTATGTTCCCGCAAGTAAATAAAATATTTCGGAGGAAAGATCAAAACGACATTCAAATCATAAGACTTCCCAAGACGACAGACAACGAACACTTACTGACTTCAGTTGGCATTGATCCAGATGAGGCAGTGCTAGACAATGACTTCTTTGCAGTGGAAGATCCCCAGGAGAAGGTTACAGCTATTGGTGCAGTGTTCCAGAGAGTGTATACGATCAACGAGGTTAGTAGGCCGAATCACGATCAGGAGAAAAGAGCCCTGCTAAATTACTTCTATCTCCGCAATGAGATAACTCAATGGCGATCAAAGAATCCAGGTTTCACCAGGTTCAATGACGAGAACATGGCACATAGTGCCGTCGCCAATGATGGGATACACATCTTGATTTCTCAAGAAGATCTCTAGGGTATCTTCCACTCGCTGAAGAAGAAAAAGTCAGTGGGAATCGATGCGATTATATTCCCCCCGAAGCGGCCCAAATTTACACAACCTTGTTCAACAATGCGCTGTGTAATGCACATTAGCCGATGCACTGGAAAACAGCGGTTATTCAACCGATCCCTAAACGGGACAAAGATAAGTCCATTCCGACAAATTTTCGGTCGATCAGTCTTCTTCCCTGCATAAGAAATGTTTTTGTAAAGATAGTCATTCGAGGCTGATGAAAAGAAAATCATATCGGACAACCAGTTCGGATTCCGAGCGGGGCATGATACCATTAATGCCACGTGAAAACTGGTGTCCTACATAGAATGGAATAAAAACAAAAAGCAGTGCACGAGTGCCTGCCTGATTGACTTGGAGAAGGCGTTCGGCACCGTTTGGTTAGAATTCTCCTTCCTCAAGCTGGTCAGGCTTGGCATAAGTAAACCATCGCTATACATGGTCTATGACATGATAACAGGTAGAAAGTTCGTTATGAAAAATTACTTAAATAAAGTTTAATAATATATAATAAGTTACGTCATTCCACTACGGTCGGTAATTGCGTACGCCGACGACCTAGTTGCGTACAGATCAGGTCCGAAGGTCGAGGTAATAAACATCTTGTTGCAGCGTGACTTCGAGAAAATCCAGAGATTTTGCGACGATTGGAAGTTGCTTATCAACTTCCAGAAGTGCGAAACTAGTCTTTTCCGGACCCCGTTGGACAGGGCAACGCGGGATACGCGCCAAAACTGACGTAAGTTCAGCATAGTTGACCCGCATGGTCAGCCGTTAGCTGTAAAAAGTGTAGTTAGATACCTAGGCATTTGGCTGGTTCAATATCTGTATTTTGACAAACATATAGATATTGCTCTGACGAAAGCCAGAAAAGCTTTTGCTGCGGCAAGAAGGTTGTTTTCCAGCAGCCAACTTGATACAAGAGTGAAGGTAATCTGCTACATGGCTAGTACGGCCCATTATGGTGTACGGTTGTCCATTGTGGCTCAACGTGAGTCCTTCCCAGATGGAAAAGATGAGGGTGTTCGAGAGACAGTGTCTTAGGAGTTGTCTCCGTCTGTATCGCACACCTGAGTCTGAGTACAAGAAGTACTACCCTAACGAGGTCTTGTACAACGAGGCACACGTGAATAGGGTAGATAATTTTATTATTAAACTAATCAGAAGGCACACTGCACGAGCTATGACCTCTTCCAACAGTCTGATCTTTAGGGCTTACTACCCCAATAGTATGTACCATGAAAGGGTGCGCCTTAACGGCTTTATTCCTCCCGAAGCATTCCTCTATTTAGACACAAGTGGCCTTATACAGGATCCACAAGGATGTCCTATCATCTTCCATGTCGTACGCCGAACAGTGGATAGGCGACTTCAATACGAACCGGATGTCGTTCGCACCCACGAGGATCTCCTCCGGTTCAGTAGAGCGATCCCCGCTCGAGATAGGAAAGAGTCTGCCAAAGAACGACAATTTTACTGGTGTTTACACCAAAACCAGCCTCCGCCACCGCTAACATTTCCACAGGATCAGGTAGTTGATCATAGTGGCCAACTTACATAGTTTTTAAGGTAGCTTTAAGAGAAAAAAAATTATAAAACAAAAATAAAATCCAAAAAATATAAAACAAAAATAAAATCCAAAAAAAATATAAAACAAAAGATCAAAAAAAAAACAACACAATATATAAAAAAAAGGTGCATCACGGCGTATAAATTATATATGTTATGCATATACACAACATATATGCCCTGGTGCACGTGTCCGTACTGTTACGGACATAGTTAAGATAGTATTAAGTTTTATCTTAGGGTAAGTTAGTATTAGGCAGTGTAAGTAGTTATGTTTAGCCAAGTTTTTTTAAAGTTTTCTTGGCAAAGAAAAATGTCATAAAGATTGTCATAAAGACTAAAAAACGCAGATTAAGCCGAAAAGCACAGTTATAACATAGATTAGATTAGCTTAGAGTACCCGCATAGGGTCAGTAGGTTAGTATTAAGAACATTGTAAATTCTTAAGTTAGTTAAGCTAGATTTAAGTAATTTTGTCTAGCAAGTAAATAACATATTTCAGAATAAATAAAATTATATAAAAAAAAAAAAAACGTCGACTCCTACGCAGAGGGTGACAGGTTCGATACCGGAATTTACCACCTATCATAATTCACGGCACCACATCTTTCGTGTCACTGACAATGCTCAAAGAGTATTCCTGTCTAGAAAAAGCTTCTCAAATTCGCCGTTCGGTTTAGGTCCCTTCCCCTCGTGAAAAAACAACAACACGCACAACACGAGTGGTTGCTGAGAAGCTTGGCCCAGGTCCACCTCGGACTGTCGCGCCACCCATATTATTATATTATTCGTCTGCATCGGAAATAAATTTGAACCACTCTCTTGGATCGCCCATGAATGGTTTAATGGGCGACACAACTTTTGTAATTTTTTCAGCACCAAATTATTCCAATAATATCTTCATACTGCTCTCCACTGTTGATGTAGGTTCAGTAGCCATACTGTGTTCAATATTTTCCTGTTATTCACTTTCACTATTGTTTCTACTTCCAATCTTGTTTTGGTTCTTTATAATTATTTGTATTTTTTTTCACTGCACTGTTGCACTCCAATTTACTCTGAACCTATATGTGGTACATATATTCACAGATTTTATTGTCCCTGAATGTATTTGTCCACTCTCTTATGGATTCCATATTCTTTCCAAATCTCCGCCGACTGCGCCTGGAATGTACTAACGCGTGAATATAAAACGAATTATGGTAAAGGGAAAATACAAAAAAAAGGGGAGGGGGGAAGCGTGAACACCCGTTTGTAGACTTGTGCGAATATGGGTTCGCAGCTGTAACCTATGTACGGAACGTCACCACAATTCTCGTAAGGAGCCGCTTGATAGGCGCAAAAACATAAGTCGCACAAGCATGAATGGTATCATGCCCCGCTCGGAATCCGAACTGGTTGTCCGGTATGATTTTCTTTTCATCAACCCATTGCTGCAGAGCTCGGATGACTATCTTTACAAAAATCTTGCTTATGCAGGGAAGAAGACTGATCGACCGAAGATTTGTGGGAATGGACTTATCTTTGTCCCGTTTAGGGATCAGTTGAACAACCGCTGTTTTCCAGTGCATCGGCTAATGTGCATTACTCAGCGCATTGTTGAACAAGGTTGTGTAAATTTGGGCCGCTTCGGGGGGAATATGGCGAAGCACAATATTCGGTATTCCATCGATTCCCACTGACTTTTTCTTCTTCAGCGAATGGAAGATACTCTGGAGATCTTCTTGAGAAATCAAGATGTGCTTCCCATCATTGGCGACGGCACTATGTGCCACGTTCTCGTCATTGAACCTGGTGAAACCTGGATTCTCTGATCGCCATTGACTTATCTCATTGCGGAGATAGAAGTGGTGTAGCAAGGCTCTGTTCTCCAGATCGTGATTCAGTCTACTAACTTCATTGACTATATACAGTCTCTGGAACACTGCACCAATAGCTGTAACCTTCTCTTGGGGATCTTCGACTGCAAAGAAGTAATTGTCTAGCACTGCCTCATCTGGATCGATGCCAACTGAAGTCAGTAAGTGTTCGGTGTCCGTCGTCCTGGGAAGTCTTACGATTTGAATGTCGTTTTGATTTTCCTCCAAAATATTTTCTTTACTTGCGGGAACATACCTGGGTTGTTGGATCGTACAGCCCGGATTTTGTTGCCCCAGTGCAAGCTTATAGCCAAGCTATAGTTTATGCGTATTAAATGTTGGAGGTTATTGATCTCCGACTTCAATGCTCTGACTTCCGCGTTTTGCGGATCTGTAAACCGCCTATGCAAGAGTTTGAGTCTTGATAGCAGCCTACTTTTGTGCACGTGAAGTGCACCGAATGTAGCATTTCGATAAACATCGCTGTTATCGATTTGAACTACCTTCGGAATTGTTTTTTCCATCGTACGTTTAACCACGTCATCCATTTGTATGAGGTGCCTGTCAACCTCTTCGTTCGTCAGGTTTCTGTTTGTCGGCAGATGGTTCCACTCGAACGTAGTTCTGTGGTTAATGTCCTGGAGAAGCGTGGCCAGCGGGCCTTATTACAATTATAAGGGTGCCTCTGGACATACTCCTCCAGTCCTTCCACCTCGTTCGGGAGCTGAATAGCGAAGACCCCGCAGTGGTCACTCTAGTACTCAACAGCAGTTAGACAGTTCCGTGAATTCACATTCACTGCTAGAAACTTAATGTTGCAGGCTGCCTGCGCAGCCATTATACCGATGTTGCATTTGGCTCTGCAAACAGCGTCGAATAGATGAGGTCTTGTAACTGGTTCTGGAATTGGTTTTGGATTTGAGCGATCTACCACTGGATGGAGAGCAGGATCGTCTGCACATCCAAATTTGCTTCTGGTTGCCTGGCCACAGGGACCTGGGTAACTTCCGGCACCGTCTGATGAACTGTTCGCCCATCCGATACCATTTGGGCATAGGAGACTGCCGGTGTAACAGTGGTAGCTGCAGCACGGGGCATTGGCCTCGCTTCTACCATTTTTTCTTTACGTTTGGCCTCTATGGTTTAGGACATACCCGATAGCTTGCAGGGTGACCGCTGGTCTTACAGAGCACGCACGTCAGCTTGCTCCTGTCATCAACTTTATACGTCCCCTAGTCGGTCGTTTACAGATAGACCGAATGACTATCTTTTCAAAAACCTTGCTTATGCAGGGAAGAAGTCTGATCGACCGAAGATTTGTCGGAATGGACTTATCTTTGTCCCGTTTAGGGATCGGTTGAACAACAGCTGTTTTCCAGTGCGTGGGGTAATGTGCATTACTCAGCGCATTGTTGAACAGGGTTGTGTACGTTTGGACCGCTTCGGGGGGAAGATGGCGAAGCACAATGTTCGGTATTCCATCGATTCCCACTGACTTTTTCTTCTTCAGCGAGTGGAAGATACCCTGGAGATCTTCTTGAGAAATCAAGATGTGATTCCCATCATTGACGACGGCACTATGTGCCATGTTCTCGTCATTGAACCTGGTGAACCCTGGATTCTCTGATCGCCATTGACTTATCTCATTGCGGAGATAGAAGTGGTTTAGCAGGGCTCTGTTCTCCAGATCGTGATTCGGCCTACTAACCTCGTTGACCGTATACACTCTCTGGAACACTGCACCAATAGCTGTAACCTTCTCCTGGGGATCTTCCACCGCAAAGAAGTCATTGTCTAGCACTGCCTCATCTGGATCGATGCCAACTGAAGTCAGTAAGTGTTCGTTGTCTGTCGTCCTGGGAAGTCTTACGATTTGAATGTCGTTTTGATCTTTCCTCCGAAATATTTTATTTACTTGCGGGAACATACCCGGGTTGTTGGATCGTACAGCCCGGATTTTGTTGCCCCAGTGCAAGCTTATAGCCAAGCTATAGTTTATTCGAATTAACTGTTGGAGGTTCTTGATCTCCGACTTCAATGCTCTGACTTCCGCGTTTTGCGGATCTGTAAACCGCCTATGCAAGAGATTGAGTCTTGATAGCAGCCTACTTCTGTGCACGTGAAGTGCATCGATGGTAGCATTTCGATAAACATTGCTGTTATCGATTTGAATTACCTTCGGAATTGTTTTTTCCATCGTACGTTTAACCACGTCGTCCATTTGTATGAGGTGCCTGTCAACCTCTTCGTTCATCAGGTTTCTGTTTCTCGGCAGATTGATCCCACTCGAACGTAGTTCTGTGGATAAGGTCCTCGAAAAGCGTGGCGTTATTATAATTATGAGGGTGTGTTTCTGCAGGCTAAGTGGGTAGCTTTAGTGTGGAGGAGGAGGACGGCGGCAGGCTTGTGGTTGCACGGCTAAGCTCGTCGGACGTGGTGGTTCTTGTCCCCTGCCTCGTATACCACCCATTTGCAAAAAAAAAATCTCGTGTCTGTAACTAGCTACGATAGAAGAGAGGAAAAGATAAACAAAAAGAGAAAGCCTAATAACCTAAGGAAGACCAGGGACGGACGACTAAAAATAGGAAAGAGAAGAGGTAGAAGAGATAGAAAAGTGGAAGAGGAAAGTGTGTTCAACGCCTATGCCTCTACCACCAAAAGAGAGCGGAAGGGGGTTCGCGGCGCTAAACTATCTATCCTAATCTATGCCTACACTAACCTACATAAACTTAAATCTAAATCTAACCTAAGCCCAGTCTAACTTAAAACTACCTAGATCAGCCCTAAACCGAGTCAACGCCCTTCCAGCGTCGTTTGGCGATCAGGGTTCGTAAAGCACCCGAGGGTGCCTGCTGTTGTTGGCACTAGTCCGCCAGCCCACCCATCATGTCAGTCGACATGACCTTTGCTACCTCCCTTGGCGAATTTTATAAGAGATAGCCTCTAAGCGGAGACGTTAGCCACAGCCTAACGTTCCACCCTGTCAAATACCCCGAAGACGGGACGACCTTCCCCCACCCTACATACACTTAATGGCAAAGACAAATTACTCCATAAAATAAAACATATTTATCTTCATTTTACTTAGCCACAATTCATTATTTATTGAGAAAGAAAAACTTTAATTAATTCAATATATAAAAAACTAATATATAAACTTTATAGACTATATTAAAGTAATAAAAAAAATAAAGCAAATGAAAAAAAAAACTATGGGGGTTCTAACCCTGGCCAAGGCTACGGACGTCACACTACATATAGAGACTCCCAATAACCACGGATTCTGCTACTCACAGTATTTATGGTCCGCCAACGTCCTGCGCGCAGCACGGTGAAGGCTGAACCTGTGGAAATTAAAGCCGTTAAACTTTGGAGAACAATCCCTCTTTTCCGCGGGTAACACTTACACAAAAACACTAAAGCGAGACATAATTATTGTGCTAATTTACAAAAGAATAAAATAAAAAAAAACTCCTAAGATTATGCAATTTACTTTACTCCTGTTTAAGAATAATAATTAATGAATAATATTTAAGATTTCAGTTTAAACTTAAATTACAATTCAAAGAAAAAAAAATTAAATAAAAAAAATGTTGGCTGTCGACACTTTCTCGCTGGCTTTTCCTTGACACTTTGGCAGTCTTTGTTGCACTCCCAGGCTTCTTCGGCCGGTAACTCGTCACTCGTACGTTGTTGTTGTTCAGCGTATGTCTTTGGTGTCCGATCACTATTTTTACCGGACCGGCGGAAAGTCGTGGCACTGTATTTATATGTATTTTATTAGGTGTTGTTTATTCTTTGTTTGTTGATTTTATTTGTTTGTACTGTTCATGTACACCTTTTATTGTAAATGGGTATATGCACCCCACTTTCACATATATATATATGTATATGTATGTATGTATATGTATGCACTCTTCTTTGATTTTTTTTTATCTTTATTTTGGTGATAACAGTGGTTGTTCACTATGTAGCACCCCGCAGATTATAATCATACGGATACGATTTGGTTTTTTTCCTATTTTTTTGTTCTTTAAAATTAACTCTCGCACTCGATATAAAAATTTCTTCCGCCGTGTTTTGCACTCCGATTTTTTCATTCTCCTTCTCTTCCTTTTCCACCCCATTGGCCCATTTTCCAATTTTGCTCGCGGATCACTGAGATCTCCAATGGGATTTCCAGTTTCCAACTGGAATATTGTCTCCGACTAAAAATTCAATCTTGCGTCAAACGTCAGTTGATATTACTTTGTTATTGTTCAGTCAACGTTTATTATTCATGTAAGTATAATTTTGTGTTATAATTAAAATTAAACAAAACAAAAAAAAAATACTTATACTATCAAATATGCTATCCCTCCCTTAGCAACACCAAATTGGACTATTCACCACATAGGGATAAAAGGATTAATAAAAAGGTTATGCGTGCTTGTTTTTGTGTGTTGTCACTTCCTAAGCCACTTGGTTTCGGAGATGACACCGAAAGTGATATTATTTTATTAAATTTCTTTTTATATTTTCAGGGAAATGGAAGAGTATGCCGGAGAAGGAGGGACATCGAGGGACGGTTGGTGGACGTGGTAATTACAAGTATTTAAAACAGTGCACATCTTAACAAATTTCCTTTCACAGATAATCTCAACGTGAAAGCTGCCGTAACAGGATCGACGACGGTTTATGAGTGGTCGTGACTAAACCGACCTCGTAAAAAAAGGAAGCCTTCACAATACCTTCACAATACCTACCCTACCACTTCTACCATATCTAAAGCCGGTGTTAACGTGTGGCAAGAGCCCACTCCCTGAGTTGAAAAGTCTCATACACTACCGACTGAGATAACCGGGCTCTTAATTCTTAATAATACTATTTGTAATTGCGTAATAAATCTATATTAAATATCACAGTTTATATTATCACCTTTCCCAAGTTAAGGGTGTTTAATTTGGTCGTGTACACCATTGGCCGTGCGCGATCTGCTTATCCCTTCCACTTAACTGGGCTTATAATGGGCGTAACCTAATATCACAGCTAACTCGAAATAAATAAAATAAATATAAAAATAACTCTATCAATAAATAAGTAAATAAATAGATACTATATATATAAATACATAAATAAATAAATAAATCTATCTTAACCTAGCGTAATCCAGCAACGGCATGCCAGAGTGTGTCATTATTCAGTCTTATACTCTCCTATGCGTGCAGGTCCTTGGCATGGTATGACCCTACTTTATCCCCTCGCAAATTGCCGACATCGTACAGGCATTTTCCTTTTGCCTTCAGGATAATTCCTTTCAGGAATTTGGGACCCAATTTAACATCCTGCACGTCAATGACCATTCCTGGCCAATAATATCTTTGCTTTAGTTTGGCCAGGGTCTTGTGAACTCCACCAGAACATGCAGATGGCGCATTGTGGGCAGTTTCCAACAGACTTCCGTGCAATTCCGTCGGTATCCAGAGCTTCCATGCCATGTTGTCTTGTATTACGTCCCCGGTTCGTAGGTCGGTTCGTCTGTACAAAAACCTGCCAGCAACACACAAGTCAGAAAATCGCTCTTTGTTCTCCGTAATTGTCTTCTTTAACTCCTCATACTCTTCTGTGGAAAAGTAAGGAGAGCTAAAGTCAATTTCCCTAGCTGATATGGACGTAAGCTCCTCCATATGGACCCGGGAGAGAGTATCAGGGACTGCGGTTTGGACACCCTTCCTATGCACGATCACGAAGTCGAACGCTTGGATTTTTAGACTCCATCTGCCCAATCTAACAGATAAGTCCTTTTGCGTCATCAACCACTTGAGACTCTGATGATCGATGATAATAGTAAAAGGTAGTCCTTCCACGTAAGGCCTGAACTTTTTCACAGACAAAACGGCCGCATTGCACTCAAGTTCCGTCACACTATAATTCCGCTGGACGGGATTAAGCTTCTGGGACATGAACGCTATCGGTCGTTCGTTATTCTCCGCATCCATCTGGAACAGCACGCTTCCAACGCCAGTCGTTGATGCATCACACTGTATGTAAAAGTGTTTCTTAAAGTCTGGGTTTGTGCGAATGGGTGCGGGTACCAAAAACTTTTTCAGTAAATTAAACGTCTTGCCTCTTTTTAGGCAGTCGGTCATGGCAGCTGTTACCGCCGCAAAATTTGCGATAAAGCCCTGTACCAGCCCGCCATCCCTAGAAACTGACTAAGCTGTTTAGGAGTCTTTGGAGCTGGAAAATTCTCGACGATACCTTGTCCGGATCGGTTCGCAGTCAGCCATCACCGACAGGTACTTGCTCTCTTTATAACAAAACTTACTCTTCTCCACATTGATGGTCAACCCAGCTTTCTGAAGGCAATCGGCTACCTCTCCGAGTAGATTAGCATGTGTCTCAAAGTCCGGCGAACAAACTAAGAGATCATCGAGGTAGACAAAGACATTCCTTTAAACGAGAAGGAATGACTTTCTCCATCAACCTTCACATTCTCTGGGCAGCGTTACACAGTCCGAACGGCATCACCGTGAACTGATATAATGGCCGACCAGGGACTGTGAAGGCTGTCTTCTCCCTTGACTTGCACTCTAGAGGGATCTGCCAGAATGCGTCTTTCAGATCTATCCCGGATATGTAGCGCGTTTCCTGCAGCCTGCTGAGAAGGCCCTCAATATGAGGAAGAGGGTACGCACCTTTCTTTGTGACGGAATACACTTTACGTGAATCCAGACACAATCTGTTCTTACCAGGTTTTCTCACCAATACAACTGGAGAACTGCAAGGAATGTTACTCTCTTCAATAACCCCCACCGAGAGCATGCGATCAAGCTCTTCGTATAGGAGTTCTTGTGTCGTTGGAGAGACTGGGTAATGCCTCTGGTTGATGGGAATCTTTTCGTCATCCACCTCTATAAGATGTTCTTCGAGGCAGGTCTTACCCAATCCCTTCATCGCGAAGGAGGGAAACAGTCGCTTGATTTCCTCCAGCCGCTTTGCTTGGTCTGGCCCGAGAACCTGATGTGGGTCCTTTGTAGTCGCCGGCGAGGGAATGTCCAGCTCTAAGACTATATTTGGAGCGACCTGAAAAGCCCTCCAGAAGTCTACTCCTAAATACAATTCCTTTTGGAGACTCGGTACGATGTATATGTCCATTTCTGTTGTTTTCGTCCCCCAAGAGACCTGAGTCCTGAATCGTCCTTTAATCGCTTGATCGTTCCTATATGCCGTCTTGACCTGCATGTTCAGCCGTTTCAGTTGAACGTTGTGTCGGCTGATAAAGTCCTCTGCTCCTCTGCCTAGACAGCTCACAGATGCACCGCTATCCAATAGGCCCAGCATCTCTTCGTCTGCTATTTTAACCTTTGCGTAGGGCCTATTGTCGTCAGATATTGTAATCACTGTTGATTCTATCTGCTTCCTGCATCGTCTATTAATTGCACATCTTTCCCTTGGCCTAAGAATTTTTTAATAATTCCTGTACTTGGTCAGCACAGTCGTCATTTCTTCACCAAATATCCTACGCCTGGCTTCTTGATATTCTTGCAGCCTCTGATGAAGCCTCTTTCGCGGAGGTGAAATTCTAAACTCCGGAGTCTCATCGTCGTCACTGGTCCGCCAGCCCACCCATCATGCGGAGACGTTAGCCACAGCCTAACGTTCCACCCTGCCAAATACCCCGAAGAGGACGGCCTTCCCTCACCCTACACACACTTAATGGCAAAGACAAATTAATCCATAAAATTAAACATATTTATCTTCATTTTAACGTAGCCACAATTAATTATTTATTGAGAAAAAAAAACTTTAATTAATTCAATAAATAAAAAACCTAATCTATAAACTTTATAAACTGTATTATATTAATAAAAAATAAAGCAAAAGAAAACAAAAAAACTATGGGGGTTCTAACCCTGGCCAAAGCTACGGACGTCACACTACATATAGAGACTGCCAATAACCACGGAGTCTGCTACTCACAGTATTTATGGTCCCCCGACGTCCTGCGCGCAGCACGGTGGAAGATAAACCTGTGGAAATTAAGGCCGAAAAACTTTGGGAAACAATCCCTCTTTTCCGCGGGTATCACTTACACAAAAACACTAAAGCGAGACATAATTATTGTGCTAATTTACAAAAAAATAAAATAAAAAAAACTCCTAAGATTATGCAATTTACTTTACTCCTGTTTAAGAATAATAATTAATGAATAATATTTAAAATTTCAGTTTAAACTTAAATTACAATTCAAAGAAAAAAAATTAAATAAAAAAAATGTTGGCTGTCGACACTTTCTCGCTTTCCTTGACACTTTCGCAGTCTTTGTTGCACTCCCAGGCTTCTTCGGCCGGTAACTCGTCACTCGTATGTTGTTGTTGTTCAGCGTATGTCTTTGGTGTCCGATCGCGATTTTTACCGGACCGGCGGAAAGTCGTGGCACTGTATTTATATGTATTTTATTAGGTGTTGTTTATTCTTTGTTTGTTGATTTTATTTGTTTGTACTGTTCATGTACACCTTTTATTGTAAATGGGTATATGCACCCCACTTTCACATATATATATATATGTATATGTATGTATGTATATGTATGCACTCTTCTTTGATTTTTTTTTATCTTTATTTTGGTGATAACAGTGGTTGTTCACTATGCAGCACCCCGCAGATTATAATCATACGGATACGATTTGGTTTTTTTCCTATTTTTTTGTTCTTTAAAATTAACTCTCGCACTCGATATAAAAATTTCTTCCGCCGTGTTTTGCACTCCGATTTTTTCATTCTCCTTCTCTTCCTTTTCCACCCCATTGTCCCATTTTCCAATTTTGCTCGCGGATCACTGAGATCTCCAATGGGATTTCCAGTTTCAAACTGGAATATTTTCTCCGACTCTAACTCCGACTAAAAATTCAATCTTGCGTCAAACGTCAGTTGATATTACTTTGTTATTGTTCAGTCAACGTTTATTATTCATGTAAGTATAATTTTGTGTTATAATTAAAATTAAACAAAACAAAAAAAAAATACTTATACTATCAAATATGCTATCCCTCCCTTAGCAACACCAAATTGGACTATTCACCACATAGGGATAAAAGGATTAATAAAAAGGTTATGCGTGCTTGTTTTTGTGTGTTGTCACTTCCTAAGCCACTTGGTTTCGGAGATGACACCAAAAGTGATATTATTTTATTAAATTTCTTTTTATATTTTCAGGGAAATGGAAGAGTATGCCGGAGAAGGAGGGACATCGAGTGACGGTTGGTGGACGTGGTAATTACAAGTATTTAAAACAGTGCACATCTTAACAAATTTCCTTTCACAGATAATCTCAACGTGAAGGCTGCCGTAACAGGATCGACGACGGTTTATGAGTGGTCGTGACTAAACCGACCTCGTAAAAAAAGGAAGCCTTCACAATACCTTCACAATACCTACCCTACCACTTCTACCATATCTAAAGCCGGTGTTAACGTGTGGCAAGAGCCCACTCCCTGAGTTGAAAAGTCTCATACACTACCGACTGAGATAACCGGGCTCTTAATTCTTAATAATACTATTTGTAATTGCGTAATAAATCTATATTAAATATCACAGTTTATATTATCACCTTTCCCAAGTTAAGGGTGTTTAATTTGGTCGTGTACACCATTGGCCGTGCGCGATCTGCTTATCCCTTCCACTTAACTGGGCTTATAATGGGCGTAACCTAATATCACAGCTAACTCGAAATAAATAAAATAAATATAAAAATAACTCTATCAATAAATAAGTAAATAAATAGATACTATATATATAAATACATAAATAAATAAATAAATCTATCTTAACCTAGCGTAATCCAGCAACGGCATGCCAGAGTGTGTCATTATTCAGTCTTATACTCTCCTATGCGTGCAGGTCCTTGGCATGGTATGACCCTACTTTATCGCCTCGCAAATTGCCGACATCGTACAGGCATTTTGCTTTTGCCTTCAGGATAATTCCTTTCAGGAATTTGGGACCCAATTTAACATCCTGCACGTCAATGACCATTCCTGGCCAATAATATCTTTGCTTTAGTTTGGCCAGGGTCTTGTGAACTCCACCAGAACATGCGGATGGCGCATTGTGGGCAGTTTCCAACAGACTTCCGTGCAATTCCGTCGGTATCCAGAGCTTCCATGCCATGTTGTCTTGTATTACGTCCCCGGTTCGTAGGTCGGTTCGTCTGTACAAAAACCTGCCAGCAACACACAAGTCAGAAAATCGCTCTTTGTTCTCCGTAATTGTCTTCTTTAACTCCTCATACTCTTCTGTGGAAAAGTAAGGAGAGCTAAAGTCAATTTCCCTAGCTGATATGGACGTAAGCTCCTCCATATGGACCCGGGAGAGAGTATCAGGGACTACGGTTTGGACACCCTTCCTATGCTCGATCACGAAGTCAAACGCTTGGATTTTTAGACTCCATCTGCCCAATCTAACAGATAGGTCCTTTTGCGTCATCAACCACTTGAGACTCTCATGATCGGTGATAATAGTAAAAGGTAGTCCTTCCACGTAAGGCCTGAACTTTTTCACAGACAAAACGGCCGCGTTGCACTCAAGTTCCGTCACACTATAATTCCGCTGGGCGGGATTAAGCTACTGGGACATGAACGCTATCGGTCGTTCGTTATTCTCCGCATCCATCTGGAACAGCACGCTTCCAACGCCAGTCGTTGATGCGTCACACTGTATGTAAAAGTGTTTCTTAAAGTCTGGGTTTGTGAGAATGGGTGCGGGTACCAAAGACTTTTTCAGTAAATTAAACGTCTTGCCTCTTTTTAGGCAGTCGGTCATGGCAGCTGTTACCGCCGCAAAATTTGCGATAAAGCCCTGTACCAGCCCGCCATCCCTAGAAACTGACTAAGCTGTTTAGGAGTCTTTGGAGCTGGAAAATTCTCGACGATACCTTGTCCGGATCGGTTCGCAGTCAGCCATCACCGACAGGTACTTGCTCTCTTTATAACAAAACTTACTCTTTTCCACATTGATGGTCAACCCAGCTTTCTGAAGGCAATCGGCTACCTCTCCGAGTAGATTAGCATATGTCTCAAAGTCCGGCGAACAAACTAAGAGATCATCGAGGTAGACAAAGACATTCCTTTAAACGAGAAGGAATGACTTTCTCCATCAACCTTCACATTCTCTGGGCAGCGTTACACAGTCCGAACGGCATCACCGTGAACTGATATAATGGCCGACCAGGGACTGTGAAGGCTGTCTTCTCCCTTGACTTGCACTCTAGAGGGATCTGCCAGAATGCGTCTTTCAGATCTATCCCGGATATGTAGCGCGTTTCCTGCAGCCTGCTGAGAAGGCCCTCAATATGAGGAAGAGGGTACGCACCTTTCTTTGTGACGGAATACACTTTACGTGAATCCAGACACAATCTGTTCTTACCAGGTTTTCTCACCAATACAACTGGAGAACTGCAAGGAATGTTACTCTCTTCAATAACCCCCACCGAGAGTATGCGATCAAGCTCTTCGTATAGGAGTTCTTGTGTCGCTGGAGAGACTGGGTAATGCCTCTGCTTGATGGGAATCTTTTCGTCATCCACCTCTATAATATGTTCTTCGAGGCAGGTCTTACCCAATCCCTTCATCGCGAAGGAGGGAAACAGTCGCTCGATTTCCTCCAGCCGCTTTGCTTGGTCTGGCCTGAGAACCTGATGTGGGTCCTTTGTAGTCGCCGGCGAGGGAATGTCCAGCTCTAAGACTATATTTGGAGCGACCTTAAAAGCCCTCCAGAAGTCTACTCCTAAATACAATTCCTTTTAGAGACTCGGTACGATGTATATGTCCATTTCTGTTGTTTTCGTCCCCCAAGAGACCTGAGTCCTGAATCGTCCTTTAATCGCTTGATGGTTCCCATATGCCGTCTTGACCTGCATGTTCAGCCGTTTCAGTTGAACGTTGTGTCGGCTGATAAAGTCCTCTGCTCCTCTGCCTAGACAGCTCACAGATGCACCGCTATCCAATAGGCCCAGCATCTCTTCGTCTGCTATTTTAACCTTTGCGTAGGGCCTATTGTCGTCAGATATTGTAATCACTGTTGATTCTATCTGCTTCCTGCATCGTCTATTAATTGCACATCGTTCCCTTGGCCTAATAATTTTTTAATAATTCCTGTACTTGGTCAGCACAGTCGTCATTTCTTCACCAAATATCCTACGCCTGGCTTCTTGATATTCTTGCAGCTTCTGATGAAGCCTCTTTCGCGGAGGTGAAATTCTAAACTCCGGAGTCTCATCGTCGTCACTGGTCCGCCAGCCCACCCATCATGTCAGTCGACATGACCTTTGCTACCTCCCTTGGCGAATTTTATAAGAGATAGCCTCTTAGCGGAGACGTTAGCCACAGCCTAACGTTCCACCCTGCCAAATACCCCGAAGAGGACGGCCTTCCCTAACCCTACACACACTTAATGGCAAAGACATAATAATTCAATATATAAAAAAAATTATATTAATAAAAATAAAGCAAAAGAAAACAAAAAAACTATGGGGGTTCTAACCCTGGCCAAAGCTACGGACGTCACACTACATATAGAGACTGCCAATAACCACGGAGTCTGCTACTCACAGTATTTATGGTCCCCCGACGTCCTGCGCGCAGCACGGTGGAAGATAAACCTGTGGAAATTAAAGCCGAAAAACTTTGGGAAACAATCCCTCTTTTCCGCGGGTATCACTTACACAAAAACACTAAAGCGAGACATAATTATTGTGCTAATTTACAAAAAAATAAAATAAAAAAAACTCCTAAGATTATGCAATTTACTTTACTCCTGTTTAAGAATAATAATTAATGAATAATATTTAAAATTTCAGTTTAAACTTAAATTACAATTCAAAGAAAAAAAATTAAATAAAAAAAATGTTGGCTGTCGACACTTTCTCGCTTTCCTTGACACTTTCGCAGTCTTTGTTGCACTCCCAGGCTTCTTCGGCCGGTAACTCGTCACTCGTATGTTGTTGTTGTTCAGCGTATGTCTTTGGTGTCCGATCGCGATTTTTACCGGACCGGCGGAAAGTCGTGGCACTGTATTTATATGTATTTTATTAGGTGTTGTTTATTCTTTGTTTGTTGATTTTATTTGTTTGTACTGTTCATGTACACCTTTTATTGTAAATGGGTATATGCACCCCACTTTCACATATATATATATGTATATGTATGTATGTATATGTATGCACTCTTCTTTGATTTTTTTTTATCTTTATTTTGGTGATAACAGTGGTTGTTCACTATGCAGCACCCCGCTGATTATAATCATACGGATACGATTTGGTTTTTTTCCTATTTTTTTGTTCTTTAAAATTAACTCTCGCACTCGATATAAAAATTTCTTCCGCCGTGTTTTGCACTCCGATTTTTTCATTCTCCTTCTCTTCCTTTTCCACCCCATTGTCCCATTTTCCAATTTTGCTCGCGGATCACTGTGATCTCCAATGGGATTTCCAGTTTCAAACTGGAATATTTTCTCCGACTCTAACTCCGACTAAAAATTCAATCTTGCGTCAAACGTCAGTTAATATTACTTTGTTATTGTTCAGTCAACGTTTATTATTCATCTAAGTATAATTTTGTGTTATAATTAAAATTAAACAAAACAAAAAAAAAATACTTATACTATCAAATATGCTATCCCTCCCTTAGCAACACCAAATTGGACTATTCACCACATAGGGATAAAAGGATTAATAAAAAGGTTATGCGTGCTTGTTTTTGTGTGTTGTCACTTCCTAAGCCACTTGGTTTCGGAGATGACACCAAAAGTGATATTATTTTATTAAATTTCTTTTTATATTTTCAGGGAAATGGAAGAGTATGCCGGAGAAGGAGGGACATCGAGTGACGGTTGGTGGACGTGGTAATTACAAGTATTTAAAACAGTGCACATCTTAACAAATTTCCTTTCACAGATAATCTCAACGTGAAGGCTGCCGTAACAGGATCGACGACGGTTTATGAGTGGTCGTGACTAAACCGACCTCGTAAAAAAAGGAAGCCTTCACAATACCTTCACAATACCTACCCTACCACTTCTACCATATCTAAAGCCGGTGTTAACGTGTGGCAAGAGCCCACTCCCTGAGTTGAAAAGTCTCATACACTACCGACTGAGATAACCGGGCTCTTAATTCTTAATAATACTATTTGTAATTGCGTAATAAATCTATATTAAATATCACAGTTTATATTATCACCTTTCCCAAGTTAAGGGTGTTTAATTTTGTCGTGTACACCATTGGCCGTGCGCGATCTGCTTATCCCTTCCACTTAACTGGGCTTATAATGGGCGTAACCTAATATCACAGCTAACTCGAAATAAATAAAATAAATATAAAAATAACTCTATCAATAAATAAGTAAATAAATAGATACTATATATATAAATACATAAATAAATAAATAAATCTATCTTAACCTAGCGTAATCCAGCAACGGCATGCCAGAGTGTGTCATTATTCAGTCTTATACTCTCCTATGCGTGCAGGTCCTTGGCATGGTATGACCCTACTTTATCCCCTCGCAAATTGCCGACATCGTACAGGCATTTTGCTTTTGCCTTCAGGATAATTCCTTTCAGGAATTTGGGACCCAATTTAACATCCTGCACGTCAATGACCATTCCTGGCCAATAATATCTTTGCTTTAGTTTGGCCAGGGTCTTGTGAACTCCACCAGAACATGCGGATGGCGCATTGTGGGCAGTTTCCAACAGACTTCCGTGCAATTCCGTCGGTATCCAGAGCTTCCATGCCATGTTGTCTTGTATTACGTCCCCGGTTCGTAGGTCGGTTCGTCTGTACAAAAACCTGCCAGCAACACACAAGTCAGAAAATCGCTCTTTGTTCTCCGTAATTGTCTTCTTTAACTCCTCATACTCTTCTGTGGAAAAGTAAGGAGAGCTAAAGTCAATTTCCCTAGCTGATATGGACGTAAGCTCCTCCATATGGACCCGGGAGAGAGTATCAGGGACTACGGTTTGGACACCCTTCCTATGCTCGATCACGAAGTCGAACGCTTGGATTTTTAGACTCCATCTGCCCAATCTAACAGATAGGTCCTTTTGCGTCATCAACCACTTGAGACTCTCATGATCGGTGATAATAGTAAAAGGTAGTCCTTCCACGTAAGGCCTGAACTTTTTCACAGACAAAACGGCCGCGTTGCACTCAAGTTCCGTCACACTATAATTCCGCTGGGCGGGATTAAGCTTCTGGGACATGAACGCTATCGGTCGTTCGTTATTCTCCGCATCCATCTGGAACAGCACGCTTCCAACGCCAGTCGTTGATGCGTCACACTGTATGTAAAAGTGTTTCTTAAAGTCTGGGTTTGTGAGAATGGGTGCGGGTACCAAAGACTTTTTCAGTAAATTAAACGTCTTGCCTCTTTTTAGGCAGTCGGTCATGGCAGCTGTTACCGCCGCAAAATTTGCGATAAAGCCCTGTACCAGCCCGCCATCCCTAGAAACTGACTAAGCTGTTTAGGAGTCTTTGGAGCTGGAAAATTCTCGACGATACCTTGTCCGGATCGGTTCGCAGTCAGCCATCACCGACAGGTACTTGCTCTCTTTATAACAAAACTTACTCTTTTCCACATTGATGGTCAACCCAGCTTTCTGAAGGCAATCGGCTACCTCTCCGAGTAGATTAGCATGTGTCTCAAAGTCCGGCGAACAAACTAAGAGATCATCGAGGTAGACAAAGACATTCCTTTAAACGAGAAGGAATGACTTTCTCCATCAACCTTCACATTCTCTGGGCAGCGTTACACAGTCCGAACGGCATCACCGTGAACTGATATAATGGCCGACCAGGGACTGTGAAGGCTGTCTTCTCCCTTGACTTGCACTCTAGAGGGATCTGCCAGAATGCGTCTTTCAGATCTATCCCGGATATGTAGCGCGTTTCCTGCAGCCTGCTGAGAAGGCCCTCAATATGAGGAAGAGGGTACGCACCTTTCTTTGTGACGGAATACACTTTACGTGAATCCAGACACAATCTGTTCTTACCAGGTTTTCTCACCAATACAACTGGAGAACTGCAAGGAATGTTACTCTCTTCAATAACCCCCACCGAGAGTATGCGATCAAGCTCTTCGTATAGGAGTTCTTGTATCGCTGAAGAGACTGGGTAATGCCTCTGCTTGATGGGAATCTTTTCGTCATCCACCTCTATAATATGTTCTTCGAGGCAGGTCTTACCCAATCCCTTCATCGCGAAGGAGGGAAACAGTCACTCGATTTCCTCCAGCCGCTTTGCTTGGTCTGGCCTGAGAACCTGATGTGGGTCCTTTGTAGTCGCCGGCGAGGGAATGTCCAGCTCTAAGACTATATTTGGAGCGACCTTAAAAGCCCTCCAGAAGTCTACTCCTAAATACAATTCCTTTTAGAGACTCGGTACGATGTATATGTCCATTTCTGTTGTTTTCGTCCCCCAAGAGACCTGAGTCCTGAATCGTCCTTTAATCGCTTGATGGTTCCCATATGCCGTCTTGACCTGCATGTTCAGCCGTTTCAGTTGAACGTTGTGTCGGCTGATAAAGTCCTCTGCTCCTCTGCCTAGACAGCTCACAGATGCACCGCTATCCAATAGGCCCAGCATCTCTTCGTCTGCTATTTTAACCTTTGCGTAGGGTCTATTGTCGTCAGATATTGTAATCACTGTTGATTCTATCTGCTTCCTGCATCGTCTATTAATTGCACATCGTTCCCTTGGCCTAATAATTTTTTAATAATTCCTGTACTTGGTCAGCACAGTCGTCATTTCTTCACCAAATATCCTACGCCTGGCTTCTTGATATTCTTGCAGCTTCTGATGAAGCCTCTTTCGCGGAGGTGAAATTCTAAACTCCGGAGTCTCATCGTCGTCACTGGTCCGCCAGCCCACCCATCATGTCAGTCGACATGACCTTTGCTACCTCCCTTGGCGAATTTTATAAGAGATAGCCTCTTAGCGGAGACGTTAGCCACAGCCTAACGTTCCACCCTGCCAAATACCCCGAAGAGGACGGCCTTCCCTAACCCTACACACACTTAATGGCAAAGACATAATAATTCAATATATAAAAAAAATTATATTAATAAAAAATAAAGCAAAAGAAAACAAAAAAACTATGGGGGTTCTAACCCTGGCCAAAGCTACGGACGTCACACTACATATAGAGACTGCCAATAACCACGGAGTCTGCTACTCACAGTATTTATGGTCCCCCGACGTCCTGCGCGCAGCACGGTGGAGGATAAACCTGTGGAAATTAAGGCCGAAAAACTTTGGGAAACAATCCCTCTTTTCCGCGGGTATCACTTACACAAAAACACTAAAGCGAGACATAATTATTGTGCTAATTTACAAAAAAATAAAATAAAAAAACTCCTAAGATTATGCAATTTACTTTACTCCTGTTTAAGAATAATAATTAATGAATAATATTTAAAATTTCAGTTTAAACTTAACTTACAATATGTACGCACTCTTCTTTGATTTTTTTATCTTTATTTTGGTGATAACAGTGGTTGTTCACTATGCAGCACCCCGTTGATTATAATCATACGGATACGATTTGGCTTTTTTCCTATTTTTTTGTTCTTTAAAATTAACTCTCGCACTCGATATAAAAATTTCTTCCGCCGTGTTTTGCACTCCGATTTTTTCATTCTCCTTCTCTTCCTTTTCCACCCCATTGTCCCATTTTCCAATTTTGCTCGCGGATCACTGAGATCTCCAATGGGATTTCCAGTTTCAAACTGGAATATTTTCTCCGACTCTAACTCCGACTAAAAATTCAATCTTGCGTCAAACGTCAGTTGATATTACTTTGTTATTGTTCAGTCAACGTTTATTATTCATGTAAGTATAATTTTGTGTTATAATTAAAATTAAACAAAACAAAAAAAAAATACTTATACTATCAAATATGCTATCCCTCCCTTAGCAACACCAAATTGGACTATTCACCACATAGGGATAAAAGGATTAATAAAAAGGTTATGCGTGCTTGTTTTTGTGTGTTGTCACTTCCTAAGCCACTTGGTTTCGGAGATGACACCGAAAGTGATATTATTTTATTAAATTTCTTTTTATATTTTCAGGGAAATGGAAGAGTATGCCGGAGAAGGAGGGACATCGAGGGACGGTTGGTGGACGTGGTAATTACAAGTATTTAAAACAGTGCACATCTTAACAAATTTCCTTTCACAGATAATCTCAACGTGAAGGCTGCCGTAACAGGATCGACGACGGTTTATGAGTGGTCGTGACTAAACCGACCTCGTAAAAAAAGGAAGCCTTCACAATACCTTCACAATACCTACCCTACCACTTCTACCATATCTAAAGCCGGTGTTAACGTGTGGCAAGAGCCCACTCCCTGAGTTGAAAAGTCTCATACACTACCGACTGAGATAACCGGGCTCTTAATTCTTAATAATACTATTTGTAATTGCGTAATAAATCTATATTAAATATCACAGTTTATATTATCACCTTTCCCAAGTTAAGGGTGTTTAATTTTGTCGTGTACACTATTGGCCGGGCGCGATCTGCTTATCCCTTCCACTTAACTGGGCTTATAATGGGCGTAACCTAATATCACAGCTAACTCGAAATAAATAAAATAAATACAAAAATAACTCTATCAATAAATAAGTAAATAAATAGATACTATATATATAAATACATAAATAAATAAATAAATCTATCTTAACCTAGCGTAATCCAGCAACGGCATGCCAGAGTGTGTCATTATTCAGTCTTATACTCTCCTATGCGTGCAGGTCCTTGGCATGGTATGACCCTACTTTATCCCCTCGCAAATTGCCGACATCGTACAGGCATTTTCCTTTTGCCTTCAGGATAATTCCTTTCAGGAATTTGGGACCCAATTTAACATCCTGCACGTCAATGACCATTCCTGGCCAATAATATCTTTGCTTTAGTTTGGCCAGGGTCTTGTGAACTCCACCAGAACATGCAGATGGCGCATTGTGGGCAGTTTCCAACAGACTTCCGTGCAATTCCGTCGGTATTCAGAGCTTCCATGCCATGTCGTCTTGTATTACGTCCCCGGTTCGTAGGTCGGTTCGTCTGTACAAAAACCTGCCAGCAACACACAAGTCAGAAAATCGCTCTTTGTTCTCCGTAATTGTCTTCTTTAACTCCTCATACTCTTCTGTGGAAAAGTAAGGAGAGCTAAAGTCAATTTCCCTAGCTGATATGGACGTAAGCTCCTCCATATGGACCCGGGAGAGAGTATCAGGGACTACGGTTTGGACACCCTTCCTATGCTCGATCACGAAGTCGAACGCTTGGATTTTTAGACTCCATCTGCCCAATCTAACAGATAGGTCCTTTTGCGTCATCAACCACTTGAGACTCTCATGATCGGTGATAATAGTAAAAGGTAGTCCTTCCACGTAAGGCCTGAACTTTTTCACAGACAAAACGGCCGCATTGCGCTCAAGTTCCGTCACACTATAATTCCGCTGGGCGGGATTAAGCTTCTGGGACATGAACGCTATCTTTCGTTCGTTATTCTCCGCATCCATCTGGAACAGCCCGCTTCCAACGCCAGTCGTTGATGCATCACACTGTATGTAAAAGTGTTTCTTAAAGTCTGGGTTTGTGAGAATGGGTGCGGGTACCAAAGACTTTTTCAGTAAATTAAACGTCTTGCCTCTTTTTAGGCAGTCGGTCATGGCAGCTGTTACCGCCGCAAAATTTTCGATAAAGCCCTGTACCAGCCCGCCATCCCTAGAAACTGACTAAGCTGTTTAGGAGCCTTTGGAGCTGGAAAATTCTCGACGATACCTTGTCCGGATCGGTTCGCAGTCAGCCATCACCGACAGGTACTTGCTCTCTTTATAACAAAACTTACTCTTCTCCACATTGATGGTCAACCCAGCTTTCTGAAGGCAATCGGCTACCTCTCCGAGTAGATTAGCATGTGTCTCAAAGTCCAGCGAACAAACCAAGAGATCATCGAGGTAGACAAAGACATTCCTTTAAACGAGAAGGAATGACTTTCTTCATCAACCTTCACATTCTCTGGGCAGCGTTACACAGTCCGAACGGCATCACCGTGAACTGATATAATGGCCGACTAGGGACTGTGAAGGCTGTCTTCTCCCTTGACTTGCACTCTAGAGGGATCTGCCAGAATGCGTCTTTCAGATCTATCTCGGATATGTAGCGCGTTTCCTGCAGCCTGCTGAGAAGGCCCTCAATATGAGGAAGAGGGTACGCACCTTTCTTTGTGACGTAATACACTTTACGTGAATCCAGACACAATCTGTTCTTACCAGGTTTTCTCACCAATACAACTGGAGAACTGCAAGGAATGTTACTCTCTTCAATAACCCCCACCGAGAGCATGCGATCAAGCTCTTCGTATAGGAGTTCTTGTATCGCTGAAGAGACTGGGTAATGCCTCTGCTTGATGGGAATCTTTTCGTCATCCACCTCTATAATATGTTCTTCGAGGCAGGCAGGATGTGGGTCCTTTGTAGTCGCCGGCGAGGGAATGTCCAGCTCTAAGACTATATTTGGAGCGACCTTAAAAGCCCTCCAGAAGTCTACTCCTAAATACAATTCCTTTTAGAGACTCGGTACGATGTATATGTCCATTTCTGTTGTTTTCGTCCCCCAAGAGACCTGAGTCCTGAATCGTCCTTTAATCGCTTGATGGTTCCCATATGCCGTCTTGACCTGCATGTTCAGCCGTTTCAGTTGAACGTTGTGTCGGCTGATAAAGTCCTCTGCTCCTCTGCCTAGACAGCTCACAGATGCACCGCTATCCAATAGGCCCAGCATCTCTTCGTCTGCTATTTTAACCTTTGCGTAGGGCCTATTGTCGTCAGATATTGTAATCACTGTTGATTCTATCTGCTTCCTGCATCGTCTATTAATTGCACATCGTTCCCTTGGCCTAATAATTTTTTAATAATTCCTGTACTTGGTCAGCACAGTCGTCATTTCTTCACCAAATATCCTACGCCTGGCTTCTTGATATTCTTGCAGCTTCTGATGAAGCCTCTTTCGCGGAGGTGAAATTCTAAACTCCGGAGTCTCATCGTCGTCACTGGTCCGCCAGCCCACCCATCATGTCAGTCGACATGACCTTTGCTACCTCCCTTGGCGAATTTTATAAGAGATAGCCTCTTAGCGGAGACGTTAGCCACAGCCTAACGTTCCACCCTGCCAAATACCCCGAAGAGGACGGCCTTCCCTAACCCTACACACACTTAATGGCAAAGACATAATAATTCAATATATAAAAAAAATTATATTAATAAAAAATAAAGCAAAAGAAAACAAAAAAACTATGGGGGTTCTAACCCTGGCCAAAGCTACGGACGTCACACTACATATAGAGACTGCCAATAACCACGG
The DNA here is from genome assembly GCA_964034865.1 of Eristalis intricaria. Lineage (NCBI taxonomy): Eukaryota > Metazoa > Arthropoda > Insecta > Diptera > Syrphidae > Eristalis > Eristalis intricaria. The sequence goes on from OZ035876.1 coordinate 77,399,766, forward strand.
AGTCTGCTACTCACAGTATTTATGGTCCCCCGACGTCCTGCGCGCAGCACGGTGGAAGATAAACCTGTGGAAATTAAAGCCGAAAAACTTTGGGAAACAATCCCTCTTTTCCGCGGGTATCACTTACACAAAAACACTAAAGCGAGACATAATTATTGTGCTAATTTACAAAAAAATAAAATAAAAAAACTCCTAAGATTATGCAATTTACTTTACTCCTGTTTAAGAATAATAATTAATGAATAATATTTAAAATTTCAGTTTAAACTTAACTTACAATATGTACGCACTCTTCTTTGATTTTTTTTATCTTTATTTTGGTGATAACAGTGGTTGTTCACTATGCAGCACCCCGTTGATTATAATCATACGGATACGATTTGGCTTTTTTCCTATTTTTTTGTTCTTTAAAATTAACTCTCGCACTCGATATAAAAATTTCTTCCGCCGTGTTTTGCACTCCGATTTTTTCATTCTCCTTCTCTTCCTTTTCCACCCCATTGTCCCATTTTCCAATTTTGCTCGCGGATCACTGAGATCTCCAATGGGATTTCCAGTTTCAAACTGGAATATTTTCTCCGACTCTAACTCCGACTAAAAATTCAATCTTGCGTCAAACGTCAGTTGATATTACTTTGTTATTGTTCAGTCAACGTTTATTATTCATGTAAGTATAATTTTGTGTTATAATTAAAATTAAACAAAACAAAAAAAAAATACTTATACTATCAAATATGCTATCCCTCCCTTAGCAACACCAAATTGGACTATTCACCACATAGGGATAAAAGGATTAATAAAAAGGTTATGCGTGCTTGTTTTTGTGTGTTGTCACTTCCTAAGCCACTTGGTTTCGGAGATGACACCGAAAGTGATATTATTTTATTAAATTTCTTTTTATATTTTCAGGGAAATGGAAGAGTATGCCGGAGAAGGAGGGACATCGAGGGACGGTTGGTGGACGTGGTAATTACAAGTATTTAAAACAGTGCACATCTTAACAAATTTCCTTTCACAGATAATCTCAACGTGAAGGCTGCCGTAACAGGATCGACGACGGTTTATGAGTGGTCGTGACTAAACCGACCTCGTAAAAAAAGGAAGCCTTCACAATACCTTCACAATACCTACCCTACCACTTCTACCATATCTAAAGCCGGTGTTAACGTGTGGCAAGAGCCCACTCCCTGAGTTGAAAAGTCTCATACACTACCGACTGAGATAACCGGGCTCTTAATTCTTAATAATACTATTTGTAATTGCGTAATAAATCTATATTAAATATCACAGTTTATATTATCACCTTTCCCAAGTTAAGGGTGTTTAATTTTGTCGTGTACACTATTGGCCGGGCGCGATCTGCTTATCCCTTCCACTTAACTGGGCTTATAATGGGCGTAACCTAATATCACAGCTAACTCGAAATAAATAAAATAAATACAAAAATAACTCTATCAATAAATAAGTAAATAAATAGATACTATATATATAAATACATAAATAAATAAATAAATCTATCTTAACCTAGCGTAATCCAGCAACGGCATGCCAGAGTGTGTCATTATTCAGTCTTATACTCTCCTATGCGTGCAGGTCCTTGGCATGGTATGACCCTACTTTATCCCCTCGCAAATTGCCGACATCGTACAGGCATTTTCCTTTTGCCTTCAGGATAATTCCTTTCAGGAATTTGGGACCCAATTTAACATCCTGCACGTCAATGACCATTCCTGGCCAATAATATCTTTGCTTTAGTTTGGCCAGGGTCTTGTGAACTCCACCAGAACATGCAGATGGCGCATTGTGGGCAGTTTCCAACAGACTTCCGTGCAATTCCGTCGGTATTCAGAGCTTCCATGCCATGTCGTCTTGTATTACGTCCCCGGTTCGTAGGTCGGTTCGTCTGTACAAAAACCTGCCAGCAACACACAAGTCAGAAAATCGCTCTTTGTTCTCCGTAATTGTCTTCTTTAACTCCTCATACTCTTCTGTGGAAAAGTAAGGAGAGCTAAAGTCAATTTCCCTAGCTGATATGGACGTAAGCTCCTCCATATGGACCCGGGAGAGAGTATCAGGGACTACGGTTTGGACACCCTTCCTATGCTCGATCACGAAGTCGAACGCTTGGATTTTTAGACTCCATCTGCCCAATCTAACAGATAGGTCCTTTTGCGTCATCAACCACTTGAGACTCTCATGATCGGTGATAATAGTAAAAGGTAGTCCTTCCACGTAAGGCCTGAACTTTTTCACAGACAAAACGGCCGCATTGCACTCAAGTTCCGTCACACTATAATTCCGCTGGGCGGGATTAAGCTTCTGGGACATGAACGCTATCTTTCGTTCGTTATTCTCCGCATCCATCTGGAACAGCCCGCTTCCAACGCCAGTCGTTGATGCATCACACTGTATGTAAAAGTGTTTCTTAAAGTCTGGGTTTGTGAGAATGGGTGCGGGTACCAAAGACTTTTTCAGTAAATTAAACGTCTTGCCTCTTTTTAGGCAGTCGGTCATGGCAGCTGTTACCGCCGCAAAATTTTCGATAAAGCCCTGTACCAGCCCGCCATCCCTAGAAACTGACTAAGCTGTTTAGGAGTCTTTGGAGCTGGAAAATTCTCGACGATACCTTGTCCGGATCGGTTCGCAGTCAGCCATCACCGACAGGTACTTGCTCTCTTTATAACAAAACTTACTCTTCTCCACATTGATGGTCAACCCAGCTTTCTGAAGGCAATCGGCTACCTCTCCGAGTAGATTAGCATGTGTCTCAAAGTCCAGCGAACAAACCAAGAGATCATCGAGGTAGACAAAGACATTCCTTTAAACGAGAAGGAATGACTTTCTTCATCAACCTTCACATTCTCTGGGCAGCGTTACACAGTCCGAACGGCATCACCGTGAACTGATATAATGGCCGACTAGGGACTGTGAAGGCTGTCTTCTCCCTTGACTTGCACTCTAGAGGGATCTGCCAGAATGCGTCTTTCAGATCTATCTCGGATATGTAGCGCGTTTCCTGCAGCCTGCTGAGAAGGCCCTCAATATGAGGAAGAGGGTACGCACCTTTCTTTGTGACGTAATACACTTTACGTGAATCCAGACACAATCTGTTCTTACCAGGTTTTCTCACCAATACAACTGGAGAACTGCAAGGAATGTTACTCTCTTCAATAACCCCCACCGAGAGCATGCGATCAAGCTCTTCGTATAGGAGTTCTTGTATCGCTGAAGAGACTGGGTAATGCCTCTGCTTGATGGGAATCTTTTCGTCATCCACCTCTATAATATGTTCTTCGAGGCAGGCAGGATGTGGGTCCTTTGTAGTCGCCGGCGAGGGAATGTCCAGCTCTAAGACTATATTTGGAGCGACCTTAAAAGCCCTCCAGAAGTCTACTCCTAAATACAATTCCTTTTAGAGACTCGGTACGATGTATATGTCCATTTCTGTTGTTTTCGTCCCCCAAGAGACCTGAGTCCTGAATCGTCCTTTAATCGCTTGATGGTTCCCATATGCCGTCTTGACCTGCATGTTCAGCCGTTTCAGTTGAACGTTGTGTCGGCTGATAAAGTCCTCTGCTCCTCTGCCTAGACAGCTCACAGATGCACCGCTATCCAATAGGCCCAGCATCTCTTCGTCTGCTATTTTAACCTTTGCGTAGGGCCTATTGTCGTCAGATATTGTAATCACTGTTGATTCTATCTGCTTCCTGCATCGTCTATTAATTGCACATCGTTCCCTTGGCCTAATAATTTTTTAATAATTCCTGTACTTGGTCAGCACAGTCGTCATTTCTTCACCAAATATCCTACGCCTGGCTTCTTGATATTCTTGCAGCTTCTGATGAAGCCTCTTTCGCGGAGGTGAAATTCTAAACTCCGGAGTCTCATCGTCGTCACTGGTCCGCCAGCCCACCCATCATGTCAGTCGACATGACCTTTGCTACCTCCCTTGGCGAATTTTATAAGAGATAGCCTCTTAGCGGAGACGTTAGCCACAGCCTAACGTTCCACCCTGCCAAATACCCCGAAGAGGACGGCCTTCCCTAACCCTACACACACTTAATGGCAAAGACATAATAATTCAATATATAAAAAAAATTATATTAATAAAAAATAAAGCAAAAGAAAACAAAAAAACTATGGGGGTTCTAACCCTGGCCAAAGCTACGGACGTCACACTACATATAGAGACTGCCAATAACCACGGAGTCTGCTACTCACAGTATTTATGGTCCCCCGACGTCCTGCGCGCAGCACGGTGGAAGATAAACCTGTGGAAATTAAAGCCGAAAAACTTTGGGAAACAATCCCTCTTTTCCGCGGGTATCACTTACACAAAAACACTAAAGCGAGACATAATTATTGTGCTAATTTACAAAAAAATAAAATAAAAAAAACTCCTAAGATTATGCAATTTACTTTACTCCTGTTTAAGAATAATAATTAATGAATAATATTTAAAATTTCAGTTTAAACTTAAATTACAATTCAAAGAAAAAAAAATTATATAAAAAAAATGTTGACTGTCGACACTTTCTCGCTGGCTTTTCCTTGACACTTTGGCAGTCTTTGTTGCACTCCCAGGCTTCTTCGGCCGGTAACTCGTCACTCGTATGTTGTTGTTGTTCAGCGTATGTCTTTGGTGTCCGATCGCGATTTTTACCGGACCGGCGGAAAGTCGTGGCACTGTATTTATATGTATTTTATTAGGTGTTGTTTATTCTTTGTTTGTTGATTTTATTTGTTTGTACTGTTCATATACACCTTTTATTGTAAATGGGTATATGCACCCCACATTCACAGGGGTATTTATATATATATATACATATATATATGCACTCTTCTTTGATTTTTTTTTATCTTTATTTTGGTGATAACAGTGGTTGTTCACTATGCAGCACCCCGCTGATTATAATCATACGGGTACGATTTGGTTTTTTTCCTATTTTTTTGTTCTTTAAAATTAACTCTCGCACTCGATATAAAAATTTCTTCCGCCGTGTTTCGCACTCCGATTTTTTCATTCTCCTTCTCTTCCTTTTCCACCCCATTGTCCCATTTTCCAATTTTGCTCGCGGATCACTGAGATCTCCAATGGGATTTCCAGTTTCAAACTGGAATATTTTCTCCGACTCTAACTCCGACTAAAAATTCAATCTTGCGTCAAACGTCAGTTGATATTACTTTGTTATTGTTCAGTCAACGTTTATTATTCATGTAAGTATAATTTTGTGTTATAATTAAAATTAAACAAAACAAAAAAAAAATACTTATACTATCAAATATGCTATCCCTCCCTTAGCAACACCAAATTGGACTATTCACCACATAGGGATAAAAGGATTAATAAAAAGGTTATGCGTGCTTGTTTTTGTGTGTTGTCACTTCCTAAGCCACTTGGTTTCGGAGATGACACCAAAAGTGATATTATTTTATTAAATTTCTTTTTATATTTTCAGGGAAATGGAAGAGTATGCCGGAGAAGGAGGGACATCGAGTGACGGTTGGTGGACGTGGTAATTACAAGTATTTAAAACAGTGCACATCTTAACAAATTTCCTTTCACAGATAATCTCAACGTGAAGGCTGCCGTAACAGGATCGACGAGGGTTTATGAGTGGTCGTGACTAAACCGACCTCGTAAAAAAAGGAAGCCTTCACAATACCTTCACAATACCTACCCTACCACTTCTACCATATCTAAAGCCGGTGTTAACGTGTGACAAGAGCCCACTCCCTGAGTTGAAAAGTCTCATACACTACCGACTGAGATAACCGGGCTCTTAATTCTTAATAATACTATTTGTAATTGCGTAATAAATCTATATTAAATATCACAGTTTATATTATCACCTTTCCCAAGTTAAGGGTGTTTAATTTTGTCGTGTACACCATTGGCCGGGCGCGATCTGCTTATCCCTTCCACTTAACTGGGCTTATAATGGGCGTAACCTAATATCACAGCTAACTCGAAATAAATAAAATAAATACAAAAATAACTCTATCAATAAATAAGTAAGTAAATAGATACTATATATATAAATACATAAATAAATAAATAAATCTATCTTAACCTAGCGTAATCCAGCAACGGCATGCCAGAGTGTCATTATTCAGTCTTATACTCTCCTATGCGTGCAGGTCCTTGGCATGGTATGACCCTACTTTATCCCCTCGCAAATTGCCGACATCGTACAGGCATTTTCCTTTTGCCTTCAGGATAATTCCTTTCAGGAATTTGGGACCCAATTTAACATCCTGCACGTCAATGACCATTCCTGGCCAATAATATCTTTGCTTTAGTTTGGCCAGGGTCTTGTGAACTCCACCAGAACATGCAGATGGCGCATTGTGGGCAGTTTCCAACAGACTTCCGTGCAATTCCGTCGGTATTCAGAGCTTCCATGCCATGTCGTCTTGTATTACGTCCCCGGTTCGTAGGTCGGTTCGTCTGTACAAAAACCTGCCAGCAACACACAAGTCAGAAAATCGCTCTTTGTTCTCCGTAATTGTCTTCTTTAACTCCTCATACTCTTCTGTGGAAAAGTAAGGAGAGCTAAAGTCAATTTCCCTAGCTGATATGGACGTAAGCTCCTCCATATGGACCCGGGAGAGAGTATCAGGGACTACGGTTTGGACACCCTTCCTATGCTCGATCACGAAGTCGAACGCTTGGATTTTTAGACTCCATCTGCCCAATCTAACAGATAGGTCCTTTTGCGTCATCAACCACTTGAGACTCTCATGATCGGTGATAATAGTAAAAGGTAGTCCTTCCACGTAAGGCCTGAACTTTTTCACAGACAAAACGGCCGCATTGCACTCAAGTTCCGTCACACTATAATTCCGCTGGGCGGGATTAAGCTTCTGGGACATGAACGCTATCGGTCGTTCGTTATTCTCCGCATCCATCTGGAACAGCACGCTTCCAACGCCAGTCGTTGATGCGTCACACTGTATGTAAAAGTGTTTCTTAAAGTCTGGGTTTGTGAGAATGGGTGCGGGTACCAAAGACTTTTTCAGTAAATTAAACGTCTTGCCTCTTTTTAGGCAGTCGGTCATGGCAGCTGTTACCGCCGCAAAATTTGCGATAAAGCCCTGTACCAGCCCGCCATCCCTAGAAACTGACTAAGCTGTTTAGGAGTCTTTGGAGCTGGAAAATTCTCGACGATACCTTGTCCGGATCGGTTCGCAGTCAGCCATCACCGACAGGTACTTGCTCTCTTTATAACAAAACTTACTCTTTTCCACATTGATGGTCAACCCAGCTTTCTGAAGGCAATCGGCTACCTCTCCGAGTAGATTAGCATGTGTCTCAAAGTCCGGCGAACAAACTAAGAGATCATCGAGGTAGACAAAGACGTTCCTTTAAACGAGAAGGAATGACTTTCTCCATCAACCTTCACATTCTCTGGGCAGCGTTACACAGTCCGACCGGCATCACCGTGAACTGATATAATGGCCGACTAGGGACTGTGAAGGCTGTCTTCTCCCTTGACTTGCACTCTAGAGGGATCTAGTGGTTCTATGCGCGAACTAACCGGTTCTTCGAGTAGTAGTAGTTTTGTTGTCCTTGTCTTTAGGTATGCCAGTTTGCCTTCGCTTTCTGGGGATTTTCGGTGGAGATGAGTGCATGTGTTACGTACCTGCACTCTCCTTCAATTTGATTTTTCGGTAGTGCATGGAACGATTTGGTTAGTGCATGCCTCGGTCTGACCTTGCTGGGATTTCCGGGCGGAATTGTGTTGTCTTGTGCTGTATTTTTGTGTAGATGATGCACTTCGATCATTGGTCACTGCCTCGACTAACTGATTCGAAGTGCGTCATCTAAAAGGTTGCTAGGCCTTGAGTGTTAAGGCACTTATCTAGAAGTGACCTCACGGTTGCGAAAGCCTGACCAGAGGCTATATTCTGGTACCATGGGAGATAGCAGGCCCCGGAAAGGATATTTCTTTTCCGTGCTATTAAGAGGTAGGCCCCCTAGTGGGAGTATCATGGTGGCTGTGGTTGCCCAAAATCGCGGGCGCATATAGCATCTTATGATCCTATAACATCCAGGATCTGTGGATGCTAGAGGTGTTAGATAGGCCTCGCCCTCAGCAAGGTTTGTGGTCGCCCTTAAGCGTCACTAAATTGTTACTGGGGTGGTGAATACCTCCTCAGGGCGGTGGTCAACGCTTAATTTGACTCCGTTATTGTGGGTAGGCCCACCGTGAAGTTTGCCAATAATTGGCCGGGTATTCACGTTAAGCACACTCTTCGACTTTCTAGAGGGATCTGCCAGAATGCGTCTTTCAGATCTATCCCGGATATGTAGCGCGTTTCCTGCAGCCTGCTGAGAAGGCCCTCAATATGAGGAAGAGGGTACGCACCTTTCTTTGTGACGGAATACACTTTACGTGAATCCAGACACAATCTGTTCTTACCAGGTTTTCTCACCAATACAACTGGAGAACTGCAAGGAATGTTACTCTCTTCAATAACCCCCACCGAGAGCATGCGATCAAGCTCTTCGTATAGGAGTTCTTGTGTCGCTGGAGAGACTGGGTAATGCCTCTGCTTGATGGGAATCTTTTCGTCATCCACCTCTATAATATGTTCTTCGAGGCAGGTCTTACCCAATCCCTTCATCGCGAAGGAGGGAAACAGTCGCTTGATTTCCTCCAGCCGCTTTGCTTGGTCTGGCCTGAGAACCTGATGTGGGTCCTTTGTAGTCGCCGGCGAGGAATGTCCAGCTCTAAGACTATATTTGGAGCGACCTTAAAAGCCCTCCAGAAGTCTACTCCTAAATACAATTCCTTTTGGAGACTCGGTACGATGTATATGTCCATTTCTGTTGTTTTCGTCCCCCAAGAGACCTGAGTCCTGAATCGTCCTTTAATCGCTTGATCGTTCCCATATGCCGTCTTGACCTGCATGTTCAGCCGTTTCAGTTGAACGTTGTGTCGGCTGATAAAGTCCTCTGCTCCTCTGCCTAGACAGCTCACAGATGCACCGCTCCAATAGGCCCAGCATCTCTTCGTCTGCTATTTTAACCTTTGCGTAGGGCCTATTGTCGTCAGATATTGTAATCACTGTTGATTCTATCTGCTTCCTGCATCGTCTATTAATTGCACATCTTTCCCTTGGCCTAAGAATTTTTTAATAATTCCTGTACTTGGTCAGCACAGTCGTCATTTCTTCACCAAATATCCTACGCCTGGCTTCTTGATATTCTTGCAGCCTCTGATGAAGCCTCTTTCGCGGAGGTGAAATTCTAAACTCCGGAGTCTCATCGTCGTCACTGGTCCGCCAGCCCACCCATCATGCGGAGACGTTAGCCACAGCCTTACGTTCCACCCTGCCAAATACCCCGAAGAGGACGGCCTTCCCTCACCGTACACACACTTAATGGCAAAGACAAATTAATCCATAAAATTAAACATATTTATCTTCATTTTAACGTAGCCACAATTAATTATTTATTGAGAAAAAAAAACTTTAATTAATTCAATAAATAAAAAAACTAATCTATAAACTTTATAAACTGTATTATATTAATAAAAAATAAAGCAAAAGAAAACAAAAAAACTATGGGGGTTCTAACCCTGGCCAAAGCTACGGACGTCACACTACATATAGAGACTGCCAATAACCACGGAGTCTGCTACTCACAGTATTTATGGTCCCCCGACGTCCTGCGCGCAGCACGGTGGAGGATAAACCTGTGGAAATTAAGGCCGAAAAACTTTGGGAAACAATCCCTCTTTTCCGCGGGTATCACTTACACAAAAACACTAAAGCGAGACATAATTATTGTGCTAATTTACAAAAGAATAAAATAAAAAAAAACTCCTAAGATTATGCAATTTACTTTACTCCTGTTTAAGAATAATAATTAATGAATAATATTTAAAATTTCAGTTTAAACTTAAATTACAATTCAAAGAAAAAAAAATTAAATAAAAAAAATGTTGGCTGTCGACACTTTCTCGCTTTCCTTGACACTTTCGCAGTCTTTGTTGCACTCCCAGGCTTCTTCGGCCGGTAACTCGTCACTCGTATGTTGTTGTTGTTCAGCGTATGTCTTTGGTGTCCGATCGCGATTTTTACCGGACCGGCGGAAAGTCGTGGCACTGTATTTATATGTATTTTATTAGGTGTTGTTTATTCTTTGTTTGTTGATTTTATTTGTTTGTACTGTTCATGTACACCTTTTATTGTAAATGGGTATATGCACCCCACTTTCACATATATATATATGTATATGTATGTATGTATATGTATGCACTCTTCTTTGATTTTTTTTTATCTTTATTTTGGTGATAACAGTGGTTGTTCACTATGCAGCACCCCGCAGATTATAATCATACGGATACGATTTGGTTTTTTTCCTATTTTTTTGTTGTTTAAAATTAACTCTCGCACTCGATATAAAAATTTCTTCCGCCGTGTTTTGCACTCCGATTTTTTCATTCTCCTTCTCTTCCTTTTCCACCCCATTGTCCCATTTTCCAATTTTGCTCGCGGATCACTGTGATCTCCAATGGGATTTCCAGTTTCAAACTGGAATATTTTCTCCGACTCTAACTCCGACTAAAAATTCAATCTTGCGTCAAACGTCAGTTAATATTACTTTGTTATTGTTCAGTCAACGTTTATTATTCATCTAAGTATAATTTTGTGTTATAATTAAAATTAAACAAAACAAAAAAAAAATACTTATACTATCAAATATGCTATCCCTCCCTTAGCAACACCAAATTGGACTATTCACCACATAGGGATAAAAGGATTAATAAAAAGGTTATGCGTGCTTGTTTTTGTGTGTTGTCACTTCCTAAGCCACTTGGTTTCGGAGATGACACCAAAAGTGATATTATTTTATTAAATTTCTTTTTATATTTTCAGGGAAATGGAAGAGTATGCCGGAGAAGGAGGGACATCGAGCGACGGTTGGTGGACGTGGTAATTACAAGTATTTAAAACAGTGCACATCTTAACAAATTTCCTTTCACAGATAATCTCAACGTGAAGGCTGCCGTAACAGGATCGACGACGGTTTATGAGTGGTCGTGACTAAACCGACCTCGTAAAAAAAGGAAGCCTTCACAATACCTTCACAATACCTACCCTACCACTTCTACCATATCTAAAGCCGGTGTTAACGTGTGGCAAGAGCCCACTCCCTGAGTTGAAAAGTCTCATACACTACCGACTGAGATAACCGGGCTCTTAATTCTTAATAATACTATTTGTAATTGCGTAATAAATCTATATTAAATATCACAGTTTATATTATCACCTTTCCCAAGTTAAGGGTGTTTAATTTTGTCGTGTACACCATTGGCCGTGCGCGATCTGCTTATCCCTTCCACTTAACTGGGCTTATAATGGGCGTAACCTAATATCACAGCTAACTCGAAATAAATAAAATAAATATAAAAATAACTCTATCAATAAATAAGTAAATAAATAGATACTATATATATAAATACATAAATAAATAAATAAATCTATCTTAACCTAGCGTAATCCAGCAACGGCATGCCAGAGTGTGTCATTATTCAGTCTTATACTCTCCTATGCGTGCAGGTCCTTGGCATGGTATGACCCTACTTTATCCCCTCGCAAATTGCCGACATCGTACAGGCATTTTCCTTTTGCCTTCAGGATAATTCCTTTCAGGAATTTGGGACCCAATTTAACATCCTGCACGTCAATGACCATTCCTGGCCAATAATATCTTTGCTTTAGTTTGGCCAGGGTCTTGTGAACTCCACCAGAACATGCAGATGGCGCATTGTGGGCAGTTTCCAACAGACTTCCGTGCAATTCCGTCGGTATTCAGAGCTTCCATGCCATGTCGTCTTGTATTACGTCCCCGGTTCGTAGGTCGGTTCGTCTGTACAAAAACCTGCCAGCAACACACAAGTCAGAAAATCGCTCTTTGTTCTCCGTAATTGTCTTCTTTAACTCCTCATACTCTTCTGTGGAAAAGTAAGGAGAGCTAAAGTCAATTTCCCTAGCTGATATGGACGTAAGCTCCTCCATATGGACCCGGGAGAGAGTATCAGGGACTACGGTTTGGACACCCTTCCTATGCTCGATCACGAAGTCGAACGCTTGGATTTTTAGACTCCATCTGCCCAATCTAACAGATAGGTCCTTTTGCGTCATCAACCACTTGAGACTCTCATGATCGGTGATAATAGTAAAAGGTAGTCCTTCCACGTAAGGCCTGAACTTTTTCACAGACAAAACGGCCGCATTGCACTCAAGTTCCGTCACACTATAATTCCGCTGGGCGGGATTAAGCTTCTGGGACATGAACGCTATCTTTCGTTCGTTATTCTCCGCATCCATCTGGAACAGCCCGCTTCCAACGCCAGTCGTTGATGCATCACACTGTATGTAAAAGTGTTTCTTAAAGTCTGGGTTTGTGAGAATGGGTGCGGGTACCAAAGACTTTTTCAGTAAATTAAACGTCTTGCCTCTTTTTAGGCAGTCGGTCATGGCAGCTGTTACCGCCGCAAAATTTTCGATAAAGCCCTGTACCAGCCCGCCATCCCTAGAAACTGACTAAGCTGTTTAGGAGCCTTTGGAGCTGGAAAATTCTCGACGATACCTTGTCCGGATCGGTTCGCAGTCAGCCATCACCGACAGGTACTTGCTCTCTTTATAACAAAACTTACTCTTCTCCACATTGATGGTCAACCCAGCTTTCTGAAGGCAATCGGCTACCTCTCCGAGTAGATTAGCATGTGTCTCAAAGTCCAGCGAACAAACCAAGAGATCATCGAGGTAGACAAAGACATTCCTTTAAACGAGAAGGAATGACTTTCTTCATCAACCTTCACATTCTCTGGGCAGCGTTACACAGTCCGAACGGCATCACCGTGAACTGATATAATGGCCGACTAGGGACTGTGAAGGCTGTCTTCTCCCTTGACTTGCACTCTAGAGGGATCTTCAAGAATGCGTCTTTCAGATCTATCTCGGATATGTAGCGCGTTTCCTGCAGCCTGCTGAGAAGGCCCTCAATATGAGGAAGAGGGTACGCACCTTTCTTTGTGACGTAATACACTTTACGTGAATCCAGACACAATCTGTTCTTACCAGGTTTTCTCACCAATACAACTGGAGAACTGCAAGGAATGTTACTCTCTTCAATAACCCCCACCGAGAGCATGCGATCAAGCTCTTCGTATAGGAGTTCTTGTATCGCTGAAGAGACTGGGTAATGCCTCTGCTTGATGGGAATCTTTTCGTCATCCACCTCTATAATATGTTCTTCGAGGCAGGCAGGATGTGGGTCCTTTGTAGTCGCCGGCGAGGGAATGTCCAGCTCTAAGACTATATTTGGAGCGACCTTAAAAGCCCTCCAGAAGTCTACTCCTAAATACAATTCCTTTAAGAGACTCGGTACGATGTATATGTCCATTTCTGTTGTTTTCGTCCCCCAAGAGACCTGAGTCCTGAATCGTCCTTTAATCGCTTGATGGTTCCCATATGCCGTCTTGACCTGCATGTTCAGCCGTTTCAGTTGAACGTTGTGTCGGCTGATAAAGTCCTCTGCTCCTCTGCCTAGACAGCTCACAGATGCACCGCTATCCAATAGGCCCAGCATCTCTTCGTCTGCTATTTTAACCTTTGCGTAGGGCCTATTGTCGTCAGATATTGTAATCACTGTTGATTCTATCTGCTTCCTGCATCGTCTATTAATTGCACATCGTTCCCTTGGCCTAATAATTTTTTAATAATTCCTGTACTTGGTCAGCACAGTCGTCATTTCTTCACCAAATATCCTACGCCTGGCTTCTTGATATTCTTGCAGCTTCTGATGAAGCCTCTTTCGCGGAGGTGAAATTCTAAACTCCGGAGTCTCATCGTCGTCACTGGTCCGCCAGCCCACCCATCATGTCAGTCGACATGACCTTTGCTACCTCCCTTGGCGAATTTTATAAGAGATAGCCTCTTAGCGGAGACGTTAGCCACAGCCTAACGTTCCACCCTGCCAAATACCCCGAAGAGGACGGCCTTCCCTAACCCTACACACACTTAATGGCAAAGACATAATAATTCAATATATAAAAAAAATTATATTAATAAAAAATAAAGCAAAAGAAAACAAAAAAACTATGGGGGTTCTAACCCTGGCCAAAGCTACGGACGTCACACTACATATAGAGACTGCCAATAACCACGGAGTCTGCTACTCACAGTATTTATGGTCCCCCGACGTCCTGCGCGCAGCACGGTGGAAGATAAACCTGTGGAAATTAAAGCCGAAAAACTTTGGGAAACAATCCCTCTTTTCCGCGGGTATCACTTACACAAAAACACTAAAGCGAGACATAATTATTGTGCTAATTTACAAAAAAATAAAATAAAAAAAACTCCTAAGATTATGCAATTTACTTTACTCCTGTTTAAGAATAATAATTAATGAATAATATTTAAAATTTCAGTTTAAACTTAAATTACAATTCAAAGAAAAAAAAATTATATAAAAAAAATGTTGACTGTCGACACTTTCTCGCTGGCTTTTCCTTGACACTTTGGCAGTCTTTGTTGCACTCCCAGGCTTCTTCGGCCGGTAACTCGTCACTCGTATGTTGTTGTTGTTCAGCGTATGTCTTTGGTGTCCGATCGCGATTTTTACCGGACCGGCGGAAAGTCGTGGCACTGTATTTATATGTATTTTATTAGGTGTTGTTTATTCTTTGTTTGTTGATTTTATTTGTTTGTACTGTTCATATACACCTTTTATTGTAAATGGGTATATGCACCCCACATTCACAGGGGTATTTATATATATATATACATATATATATGCACTCTTCTTTGATTTTTTTTTATCTTTATTTTGGTGATAACAGTGGTTGTTCACTATGCAGCACCCCGCTGATTATAATCATACGGGTACGATTTGGTTTTTTTCCTATTTTTTTGTTCTTTAAAATTAACTCTCGCACTCGATATAAAAATTTCTTCCGCCGTGTTTCGCACTCCGATTTTTTCATTCTCCTTCTCTTCCTTTTCCACCCCATTGTCCCATTTTCCAATTTTGCTCGCGGATCACTGAGATCTCCAATGGGATTTCCAGTTTCAAACTGGAATATTTTCTCCGACTCTAACTCCGACTAAAAATTCAATCTTGCGTCAAACGTCAGTTGATATTACTTTGTTATTGTTCAGTCAACGTTTATTATTCATGTAAGTATAATTTTGTGTTATAATTAAAATTAAACAAAACAAAAAAAAAATACTTATACTATCAAATATGCTATCCCTCCCTTAGCAACACCAAATTGGACTATTCACCACATAGGGATAAAAGGATTAATAAAAAGGTTATGCGTGCTTGTTTTTGTGTGTTGTCACTTCCTAAGCCACTTGGTTTCGGAGATGACACCAAAAGTGATATTATTTTATTAAATTTCTTTTTATATTTTCAGGGAAATGGAAGAGTATGCCGGAGAAGGAGGGACATCGAGTGACGGTTGGTGGACGTGGTAATTACAAGTATTTAAAACAGTGCACATCTTAACAAATTTCCTTTCACAGATAATCTCAACGTGAAGGCTGCCGTAACAGGATCGACGAGGGTTTATGAGTGGTCGTGACTAAACCGACCTCGTAAAAAAAGGAAGCCTTCACAATACCTTCACAATACCTACCCTACCACTTCTACCATATCTAAAGCCGGTGTTAACGTGTGACAAGAGCCCACTCCCTGAGTTGAAAAGTCTCATACACTACCGACTGAGATAACCGGGCTCTTAATTCTTAATAATACTATTTGTAATTGCGTAATAAATCTATATTAAATATCACAGTTTATATTATCACCTTTCCCAAGTTAAGGGTGTTTAATTTTGTCGTGTACACCATTGGCCGGGCGCGATCTGCTTATCCCTTCCACTTAACTGGGCTTATAATGGGCGTAACCTAATATCACAGCTAACTCGAAATAAATAAAATAAATACAAAAATAACTCTATCAATAAATAAGTAAGTAAATAGATACTATATATATAAATACATAAATAAATAAATAAATCTATCTTAACCTAGCGTAATCCAGCAACGGCATGCCAGAGTGTCATTATTCAGTCTTATACTCTCCTATGCGTGCAGGTCCTTGGCATGGTATGACCCTACTTTATCCCCTCGCAAATTGCCGACATCGTACAGGCATTTTCCTTTTGCCTTCAGGATAATTCCTTTCAGGAATTTGGGACCCAATTTAACATCCTGCACGTCAATGACCATTCCTGGCCAATAATATCTTTGCTTTAGTTTGGCCAGGGTCTTGTGAACTCCACCAGAACATGCAGATGGCGCATTGTGGGCAGTTTCCAACAGACTTCCGTGCAATTCCGTCGGTATTCAGAGCTTCCATGCCATGTCGTCTTGTATTACGTCCCCGGTTCGTAGGTCGGTTCGTCTGTACAAAAACCTGCCAGCAACACACAAGTCAGAAAATCGCTCTTTGTTCTCCGTAATTGTCTTCTTTAACTCCTCATACTCTTCTGTGGAAAAGTAAGGAGAGCTAAAGTCAATTTCCCTAGCTGATATGGACGTAAGCTCCTCCATATGGACCCGGGAGAGAGTATCAGGGACTACGGTTTGGACACCCTTCCTATGCTCGATCACGAAGTCGAACGCTTGGATTTTTAGACTCCATCTGCCCAATCTAATAGATAGGTCCTTTTGCGTCATCAACCACTTGAGACTCTCATGATCGGTGATAATAGCAAAAGGTAGTCCTTCCACGTAAGGCCTGAACTTTTTCACAGACAAAACGGCCGCATTGCACTCAAGTTCCGTCACACTATAATTCCGCTGGGCGGGATTAAGCTTCTGGGACATGAACGCTATCGGTCGTTCGTTATTCTCCGCATCCATCTGGAACAGCACGCTTCCAACGCCAGTCGTTGATGCGTCACACTGTATGTAAAAGTGTTTCTTAAAGTCTGGGTTTGTGAGAATGGGTGCGGGTACCAAAGACTTTTTCAGTAAATTAAACGTCTTGCCTCTTTTTAGGCAGTCGGTCATGGCAGCTGTTACCGCCGCAAAATTTGCGATAAAGCCCTGTACCAGCCCGCCATCCCTAGAAACTGACTAAGCTGTTTAGGAGTCTTTGGAGCTGGAAAATTCTCGACGATACCTTGTCCGGATCGGTTCGCAGTCAGCCATCACCGACAGGTACTTGCTCTCTTTATAACAAAACTTACTCTTTTCCACATTGATGGTCAACCCAGCTTTCTGAAGGCAATCGGCTACCTCTCCGAGTAGATTAGCATGTGTCTCAAAGTCCGGCGAACAAACTAAGAGATCATCGAGGTAGACAAAGACGTTCCTTTAAACGAGAAGGAATGACTTTCTCCATCAACCTTCACATTCTCTGGGCAGCGTTACACAGTCCGACCGGCATCACCGTGAACTGATATAATGGCCGACTAGGGACTGTGAAGGCTGTCTTCTCCCTTGACTTGCACTCTAGAGGGATCTAGTGGTTCTATGCGCGAACTAACCGGTTCTTCGAGTAGTAGTAGTTTTGTTGTCCTTGTCTTTAGGTATGCCAGTTTGCCTTCGCTTTCTGGGGATTTTCGGTGGAGATGAGTGCATGTGTTACGTACCTGCACTCTCCTTCAATTTGATTTTTCGGTAGTGCATGGAACGATTTGGTTAGTGCATGCCTCGGTCTGACCTTGCTGGGATTTCCGGGCGGAATTGTGTTGTCTTGTGCTGTATTTTTGTGTAGATGATGCACTTCGATCATTGGTCACTGCCTCGACTAACTGATTCGAAGTGCGTCATCTAAAAGGTTGCTAGGCCTTGAGTGTTAAGGCACTTATCTAGAAGTGACCTCACGGTTGCGAAAGCCTGACCAGAGGCTATATTCTGGTACCATGGGAGATAGCAGGCCCCGGAAAGGATATTTCTTTTCCGTGCTATTAAGAGGTAGGCCCCCTAGTGGGAGTATCATGGTGGCTGTGGTTGCCCAAAATCGCGGGCGCATATAGCATCTTATGATCCTATAACATCCAGGATCTGTGGATGCTAGAGGTGTTAGATAGGCCTCGCCCTCAGCAAGGTTTGTGGTCGCCCTTAAGCGTCACTAAATTGTTACTGGGGTGGTGAATACCTCCTCAGGGCGGTGGTCAACGCTTAGTTTGACTCCGTTATTGTGGGTAGGCCCACCGTGAAGTTTGCCAATAATTGGCCGGGTATTCACGTTAAGCACACTCTTCGACTTTCTAGAGGGATCTGCCAGAATGCGTCTTTCAGATCTATCCCGGATATGTAGCGCGTTTCCTGCAGCCTGCTGAGAAGGCCCTCAATATGAGGAAGAGGGTACGCACCTTTCTTTGTGACGGAATACACTTTACGTGAATCCAGACACAATCTGTTCTTACCAGGTTTTCTCACCAATACAACTGGAGAACTGCAAGGAATGTTACTCTCTTCAATAACCCCCACCGAGAGCATGCGATCAAGCTCTTCGTATAGGAGTTCTTGTGTCGCTGGAGAGACTGGGTAATGCCTCTGCTTGATGGGAATCTTTTCGTCATCCACCTCTATAATATGTTCTTCGAGGCAGGTCTTACCCAATCCCTTCATCGCGAAGGAGGGAAACAGTCGCTTGATTTCCTCCAGCCGCTTTGCTTGGTCTGGCCTGAGAACCTGATGTGGGTCCTTTGTAGTCGCCGGCGAGGAATGTCCAGCTCTAAGACTATATTTGGAGCGACCTTAAAAGCCCTCCAGAAGTCTACTCCTAAATACAATTCCTTTTGGAGACTCGGTACGATGTATATGTCCATTTCTGTTGTTTTCGTCCCCCAAGAGACCTGAGTCCTGAATCGTCCTTTAATCGCTTGATCGTTCCCATATGCCGTCTTGACCTGCATGTTCAGCCGTTTCAGTTGAACGTTGTGTCGGCTGATAAAGTCCTCTGCTCCTCTGCCTAGACAGCTCACAGATGCACCGCTCCAATAGGCCCAGCATCTCTTCGTCTGCTATTTTAACCTTTGCGTAGGGCCTATTGTCGTCAGATATTGTAATCACTGTTGATTCTATCTGCTTCCTGCATCGTCTATTAATTGCACATCTTTCCCTTGGCCTAAGAATTTTTTAATAATTCCTGTACTTGGTCAGCACAGTCGTCATTTCTTCACCAAATATCCTACGCCTGGCTTCTTGATATTCTTGCAGCCTCTGATGAAGCCTCTTTCGCGGAGGTGAAATTCTAAACTCCGGAGTCTCATCGTCGTCACTGGTCCGCCAGCCCACCCATCATGCGGAGACGTTAGCCACAGCCTTACGTTCCACCCTGCCAAATACCCCGAAGAGGACGGCCTTCCCTCACCGTACACACACTTAATGGCAAAGACAAATTAATCCATAAAATTAAACATATTTATCTTCATTTTAACGTAGCCACAATTAATTATTTATTGAGAAAAAAAAACTTTAATTAATTCAATAAATAAAAAAACTAATCTATAAACTTTATAAACTGTATTATATTAATAAAAAATAAAGCAAAAGAAAACAAAAAAACTATGGGGGTTCTAACCCTGGCCAAAGCTACGGACGTCACACTACATATAGAGACTGCCAATAACCACGGAGTCTGCTACTCACAGTATTTATGGTCCCCCGACGTCCTGCGCGCAGCACGGTGGAGGATAAACCTGTGGAAATTAAGGCCGAAAAACTTTGGGAAACAATCCCTCTTTTCCGCGGGTATCACTTACACAAAAACACTAAAGCGAGACATAATTATTGTGCTAATTTACAAAAGAATAAAATAAAAAAAAACTCCTAAGATTATGCAATTTACTTTACTCCTGTTTAAGAATAATAATTAATGAATAATATTTAAAATTTCAGTTTAAACTTAAATTACAATTCAAAGAAAAAAAAATTAAATAAAAAAAATGTTGGCTGTCGACACTTTCTCGCTTTCCTTGACACTTTCGCAGTCTTTGTTGCACTCCCAGGCTTCTTCGGCCGGTAACTCGTCACTCGTATGTTGTTGTTGTTCAGCGTATGTCTTTGGTGTCCGATCGCGATTTTTACCGGACCGGCGGAAAGTCGTGGCACTGTATTTATATGTATTTTATTAGGTGTTGTTTATTCTTTGTTTGTTGATTTTATTTGTTTGTACTGTTCATGTACACCTTTTATTGTAAATGGGTATATGCACCCCACTTTCACAGGGGTATTTATATATATATATACATATATATATATATATATATATATATATATATATATATATATATATATATATATATATATATATATATATATATATATATATATATATATATATATATATATATATATATATATATATATATGTATGTATATGTATGCACTCTTCTTTGATTTTTTTTTTTTATCTTTATTTTGGTGATAACAGTGGTTGTTCACTATGCAGCACCCCGCTGATTATAATCATACGGATACGATTTGGTTTTTTTCCTATTTTTTTGTTCTTTAAAATTAACTCTCGCACTCGACATAAAAATTTCTTCCGCCGTGTTTTGCACTCCGATTTTTTCATTCTCCTTCTCTTCCTTTTCCATCCCATTGTCCCATTTTCCAATTTTGCTCGCGGATCACTGAGATCTCCAATGGGATTTCCAGTTTCAAACTGGAATATTTTCTCCGACTCTAACTCCGACTAAAAATTCAATCTTGCGTCAAACGTCAGTTGATATTACTTTGTTATTTGTTATTGTTCAGTCAACGTTTATTATTCATGTAAGTATAATTTTGTGTTATAATTAAAATTAAACAAAACAAAAAAAAAATACTTATACTATCAAATATGCTATCCCTCCCTTAGCAACACCAAATTGGACTATTCACCACATAGGGATAAAAGGATTAATAAAAAGGTTATGCGTGCTTGTTTTTGTGTGTTGTCACTTCCTAAGCCACTTGGTTTCGGAGATGACACCAAAAGTGATATTATTTTATTAAATTTCTTTTTATATTTTCAGGGAAATGGAAGAGTATGCCGGAGAAGGAGGGACATCGAGGGACGGTTGGTGGACGTGGTAATTACAAGTATTTAAAACAGTGCACATCTTAACAAATTTCCTTTCACAGATAATCTCAACGTGAAGGCTGCCGTAACAGGATCGACGACGGTTTATGAGTGGTCGTGACTAAACCGACCTCGTAAAAAAAGGAAGCCTTCACAATACCTTCACAATACCTACCCTACCACTTCTACCATATCTAAAGCCGGTGTTAACGTGTGGCAAGAGCCCACTCCCTGAGTTGAAAAGTCTCATACACTACCGACTGAGATAACCGGGCTCTTAATTCTTAATAATACTATTTGTAATTGCGTAATAAATCTATATTAAATATCACAGTTTATATTATCACCTTTCCCAAGTTAAGGGTGTTTAATTTTGTCGTGTACACCATTGGCCGGGCGCGATCTGCTTATCCCTTCCACTTAACTGGGCTTATAATGGGCGTAACCTAATATCACAGCTAACTCGAAATAAATAAAATAAATACAAAAATAACTCTATCAATAAATAAGTAAATAAATAGATACTATATATATAAATACATAAATAAATAAATAAATCTATCTTAACCTAGCGTAATCCAGCAACGGCATGCCAGAGTGTGTCATTATTCAGTCTTATACTCTCCTATGCGTGCAGGTCCTTGGCATGGTATGACCCTACTTTATCCCCTCGCAAATTGCCGACATCGTACAGGCATTTTCTTTTTGCCTTCAGAATAATTCCTTTCAGGAATTTGGGACCCAATTTAACATCCTGCACGTCAATGACCATTCCTGGCCAATAATATCTTTGCTTTAGTTTGGCCAGGGTCTTGTGAACTCCACTAGAACATGCAGATGGCGCATTGTGGGCAGTTTCCAACAGACTTCCGTGCAATTCCGTCGGTATTCAGAGCTTCCATGCCATGTCGTCTTGTATTACGTCCCCGGTTCTTAGGTCGGTTCGTCTGTACAAAACCTGCCAGCAACACACAAGTCAGAAAATCGCTCTTTGTTCTCCGTAATTGTCTTCTTTAACTCCTCATACTCTTCTGTGGAAAAGTAAGAAGAGCTAAAGTCAATTTCCCTAGCTGATATGGACGTAAGCTCCTCCATATGGACCCGGGAGAGAGTATCAGGGACTACGGTTTGGACACCCTTCCTATGCTCGATCACGAAGTCGAACGCTTGGATTTTTAGACTCCATCTGCCCAATCTAACAGATAGGTCCTTTTGCGTCATCAACCACTTGAGACTCTCATGATCGGTGATAATAGTAAAAGGTAGTCCTTCCACGTAAGGCCTGAACTTTTTCACAGACAAAACGGCCGCATTGCACTCAAGTTCCGTCACACTATAATTCCGCTGGGCGGGATTAAGCTTCTGGGACATGAACGCTATCGGTCGTTCGTTATTCTCCGCATCCATCTGGAACAGCACGCTTCCAACGCTAGTCGTTGATGCGTCACACTGTATGTAAAAGTGTTTCTTAAAGTCTGGATTTGTGAGAATGGGTGCGGGTACCAAAGACTTTTTCAGTAAATTAAACGTCTTGCCTCTTTTTAGGCAGTCGGTCATGGCAGCTGTTACCGCCGCAAAATTTGCGATAAAGCCCTGTACCAGCCCGCCATCCCTAGAAACTGACTAAGCTGTTTAGGAGTCTTTGGAGCTGGAAAATTCTCGACGATACCTTGTCCGGATCGGTTCGCAGTCAGCCATCACCGACAGGTACTTGCTCTCTTTATAACAAAACTTACTCTTTTCCACATTGATGGTCAACCCAGCTTTCTGAAGGCAATCGGCTACCTCTCCGAGTAGATTAGCATGTGTCTCAAAGTCCGGCGAACAAACTAAGAGATCATCGAGGTAGACAAAGACGTTCCTTTAAACGAGAAGGAATGACTTTCTCCATCAACCTTCACATTCTCTGGGCAGCGTTACACAGTCCGAACGGCATCACCGTGAACTGATATAATGGCCGACCAGGGACTGTGAAGGCTGTCTTCTCCCTTGACTTGCACTCTAGAGGGATCTGCCAGAATGTGTCTTTCAGATCTATCCCGGATATGTAGCGCGTTTCCTGCAGCCTGCTGAGAAGGCCCTCAATATGAGGAAGAGGGTACGCACCTTTCTTTGTGACGGAATACACTTTACGTGAATCCAGACACAATCTGTTCTTACCAGGTTTTCTCACCAATACAACTGGAGAACTGCAAGGAATGTTACTCTCTTCAATAACCCCCACCGAGAGCATGCGATCAAGCTCTTCGTATAGGAGTTCTTGTGTCGCTGGAGAGACTGGGTAATGCCTCTGCTTGATGGGAATCTTTTCGTCATCCACCTCTATAAGATGTTCTTCGAGGCAGGTCTTACCCAATCCCTTCATCGCGAAGGAGGGAAACAGTCGCTTGATTTCCTCCAGCCGCTTTGCTTGGTCTGGCCTGAGAGCCTGATGTGGGTCCTTTGTAGTCGCCGGCGAGGGAATGTCCAGCTCTAAGACTATATTTGGAGCGACCTTAAAAGCCCTCCAGAAGTCTACTCCTAAATACAATTCCTTTTGGAGACTCGGTACGATGTATATGTCCATTTCTGTTGTTTTCGTCCCCCAAGAGACCTGAGTCCTGAATCGTCCTTTAATCGCTTGATCGTTCCCATATGCCGTCTTGACCTGCATGTTCAGCCGTTTCAGTTGAACGTTGTGTCGGCTGATAAAGTCCTCTGCTCCTCTGCCAGCTCACAGATGCACCGCTATCCAATAGGCCCAGCATCTCTTCGTCTGCTATTTTAACCTTTGCGTAGGGCCTATTGTCGTCGGATATTGTAATCACTGTTGATTCTATCTGCTTCCTGCATCGTCTATTAATTGCACATCTTTCCCTTGGCCTAAGAATTTTTTAATAATTCCTGTACTTGGTCAGCACAGTCGTCATTTCTTCACCAAATATCCTACGCCTGGCTTCTTGATATTCTTGCAGCCTCTGATGAAGCCTCTTTCGCGGAGGTGAAATTCTAAACTCTGGAGTCTCATCGTCGTCACTGGTCCGCCAGCCCACCCATCATGTCAGTCGACATGACCTTTGCTACCTCCCTTGGCGAATTTTATAAGAGATAGCCTCTTAGCGGAGACGTTAGCCACAGCCTAACGTTCCACCCTGCCAAATACCCCGAAGAGGACGGCCTTCCCTCACCCTACACACACTTAATGGCAAAGACAAATTACTCCATAAAATTAAACATAATTATCTTCATTTTAACGTAGCCACAATTCATTATTTATTGAGAAAAAAAAACTTTAATTAATTCAATAAATAACAAAACTAATCTATAAACTTTATAAACTGTATTATATTAATAAAAAATAAAGCAAAAGAAAACAAAAAAACTATGGGGGTTCTAACCCTGGCCAAAGCTACGGACGTCACACTACATATAGAGACTGCCAATAACCACGGAGTCTGCTGCTCACAGTATTTATGGTCCCCCGACGTCCTGCGCGCAGCACGGTGGAGGATAAACCTGTGGAAATTAAGGCCGAAAAACTTTGGGAAACAATCCCTCTTTTCCGCGGGTATCACTTACACAAAAACACTAAAGCGAGACATAATTATTGTGCTAATTTACAAAAAAATAAAATAAAAAAACTCCTAAGATTATGCAATTTACTTTACTCCTGTTTAAGAATAATAATTAATGAATAATATTTAAAATTTCAGTTTAAACTTAAATTACAATTCAAAGAAAAAAAAAATTAAATAAAAAAAATGTTGGCTGTCGACACTTTCTCGCTTTCCTTGACACTTTCGCAGTCTTTGTTGCACTCCCAGGCTTCTTCGGCCGGTAACTCGTCACTCGTATGTTGTTGTTGTTCAGCGTATGTCTTTGGTGTCCGATCGCGATTTTTACCGGACCGGCGGAAAGTCGTGGCACTGTATTTATATGTATTTTATTAGGTGTTGTTTATTCTTTGTTTGTTGATTTTATTTGTTTGTACTGTTCATGTACACCTTTTATTGTAAATGGGTATATGCACCCCACTTTCTCAGGGGTATATATATATATATATATATATATATATATATATATCAAAGATGAGTGCATACATATACATACATATATATATAGAGAAGCATACATATAGAAGAAGAGTGCATACATATACATACATATATATATATATATATATATATATATATATATATATATATGTATGTATATGTATGCACTCTTCTTTGATTTTTTTTTATCTTTATTTTGGTGATAACAGTGGTTGTTCACTATGCAGCACCCCGCTGATTATAATCATACGGATACGATTTGGTTTTTTTCCTATTTTTTTGTTCTTTAAAATTAACTCTCGCACTCGATATAAAAATTTCTTCCGCCGTGTTTTGCACTCCGATTTTTTCATTCTCCTTCTCTTCCTTTTCCACCCCATTGTCCCATTTTCCAATTTTGCTCGCGGATCACTGAGATCTCCAATGGGATTTCCAGTTTCAAACTGGAATATTTTCTCCGACTCTAACTCCGACTAAAAATTCAATCTTGCGTCAAACGTCAGTTGATATTACTTTGTTATTGTTCAGTCAACGTTTATTATTCATGTAAGTATAATTTTGTGTTATAATTAAAATTAAACAAAACAAAAAAAAAAATACTTATACTATCAAATATGCTATCCCTCCCTTAGCAACACCAAATTGGACTATTCACCACATAGGGATAAAAGGATTAATAAAAAGGTTATGCGTGCTTGTTTTTGTGTGTTGTCACTTCCTAAGCCACTTGGTTTCGGAGATGACACCAAAAGTGATATTATTTTATTAAATTTCTTTTTATATTTTCAGGGAAATGGAAGAGTATGCCGGAGAAGGAGGGACATCGAGGGACGGTTGGTGGACGTGGTAATTACAAGTATTTAAAACAGTGCACATCTTAACAAATTTCCTTTCACAGATAATCACAACGTGAAGGCTGCCGTAACAGGATCGACGACGGTTTATGAGTGGTCGTGACTAAACCGACCTCGTAAAAAAAGGAAGCCTTCACAATACCTTCACAATACCTACCACTTCTACCATATCTAAAGCCGGTGTTAACGTGTGGCAAGAGCCCACTCCCTGAGTTGAAAAGTCTCATACACTACCGACTGAGATAACCGGGCTCTTAATTCTTAATAATACTATTTGTAATTGCGTAATAAATCTATATTAAATATCACAGTTTATATTATCACCTTTCCCAAGTTAAGGGTGTTTAATTTTGTCGTGTACACCATTGGCCGGGCGCGATCTGCTTATCCCTTCCACTTAACTGGGCTTATAATGGGCGTAACCTAATATCACAGCTACCTCGAAATAAATAAAATAAATACAAAAATAACTCTATCAATAAATAAGTAAATAAATAGATACTATATATATAAATACATAAATAAATAAATAAATCTATCTTAACCTAGCGTAATCCAGCAACGGCATGCCAGAGTGTGTCATTATTCAGTCTTATACTCTCCTATGCGTGCAGGTCCTTGGCATGGTATGACCCTACTTTATCCCCTCGCAAATTGCCGACATCGTACAGGCATTTTCCTTTTGCCTTCAGGATAATTCCTTTCAGGAATTTGGGACCCAATTTAACATCCTGCACGTCAATGACCATTCCTGGCCAATAATATCTTTGCTTTAGTTTGGCCAGGGTCTTGTGAACTCCACCAGAACATGCAGATGGCGCATTGTGGGCAGTTTCCAACAGACTTCCGTGCAATTCCGTCGGTATTCAGAGCTTCCATGCCATGTCGTCTTGTATTACGTCCCCGGTTCGTAGGTCGGTTCGTCTGTACAAAAACCTGCCAGCAACACACAAGTCAGAAAATCGCTCTTTGTTCTCCGTAATTGTCTTCTTTAACTCCTCATACTCTTCTGTGGAAAAGTAAGGAGAGCTAAAGTCAATTTCCCTAGCTGATATGGACGTAAGCTCCTCCATATGGACCCGGGAGAGAGTATCAGGGACTACGGTTTGGACACCCTTCCTATGCTCGATCACGAAGTCGAACGCTTGGATTTTTAGACTCCATCTGCCCAATCTAACAGATAGGTCCTTTTGCGTCATCAACCACTTGAGACTCTCATGATCGGTGATAATAGTAAAAGGTAGTTCTTCCACGTAAGGCCTGAACTTTTTCACAGACAAAACGGCCGCATTGCACTCAAGTTCCGTCACACTATAATTCCGCTGGGCGGGATTAAGCTTCTGGGACATGAACGCTATCGGTCGTTCGTTATTCTCCGCATCCATCTGGAACAGCACGCTTCCAACGCCAGTCGTTGATGCGTCACACTGTATGTAAAAGTGTTTCTTAAAGTCTGGGTTTGTGAGAATGGGTGCGGGTACCAAAGACTTTTTCAGTAAATTAAACGTCTTGCCTCTTTTTAGGCAGTCGGTCATGGCAGCTGTTACCGCCGCAAAATTTGCGATAAAGCCCTGTACCAGCCCGCCATCCCTAGAAACTGACTAAGCTGTTTAGGAGTCTTTGGAGCTGGAAAATTCTCGACGATACCTTGTCCGGATCGGTTCGCAGTCAGCCATCACCGACAGGTACTTGCTCTCTTTATAACAAAACTTACTCTTCTCCACATTGATGGTCAACCCAGCTTTCTGAAGGCAATCGGCTACCTCTCCGAGTAGATTAGCATGTATCTCAAAGTCCAGCGAACAAACCAAGAGATCATCGAGGTAGACAAAGACATTCCTTTAAACGAGAAGGAATGACTTTCTCCATCAACCTTCACATTCTCTGGGCAGCGTTACACAGTCCGAACGGCATCACCGTGAACTGATATAATGGCCGACCAGGGACTGTGAAGGCTGTCTTCTCCCTTGACTTGCACTCTAGAGGGATCTGCCAGAATGCGTCTTTCAGATCTATCTCGGATATGTAGCGCGTTTCCTGCAGCCTGCTGAGAAGGCCCTCAATATGAGGAAGAGGGTACGCACCTTTCTTTGTGACGGAATACACTTTACGTGAATCCAGACACAATCTGTTCTTACCAGGTTTTCTCACCAATACAACTGGAGAACTGCAAGGAATGTTACTCTCTTCAATAACCCTCACCGAGAGCATCCGATCAAGCTCTTCGTATAGGAGTTCTTGTATCGCTGGAGAGACTGGGTAATGCCTCTGCTTGATGGGAATTTTTTCGTCATCCACCTCTATAATATGTTCTTCGAGGCAGGCAGGATGTGGGTCCTTTGTAGTCGCCGGCGAGGGAATGTCCAGCTCTAAGACTATATTTGGAGCGACCTTAAAAGCCCTCCAGAAGTCTACTCCTAAATACAATTCCTTTTGGAGACTCGGTACGATGTATATGTCCATTTCTGTTGTTTTCGTCCCCCAAGAGACCTGAGTCCTGAATCGTCCTTTAATCGCTTGATCGTTCCCATATGCCGTCTTGACCTGCATGTTCAGCCGTTTCAGTTGAACGTTGTGTCGGCTGATAAAGTCCTCTGCTCCTCTGCCTAGACAGCTCACAGATGCACCGCTATCCAATAGTTCCAGCATCTCTTCGTCTGCTATTTTAACCTTTGCGTAGGGCCTATTGTCGTCAGATATTGTAATCACTGTTGATTCTATCTGCTTCCTGCATCGTCTATTAATTGCACATCTTTCCCTTGGCCTAAGAATTTTTTAATAATTCCTGTACTTGGTCAGCACAGTCGTCATTTCTTCACCAAATATCCTACGCCTGGCTTCTTGATATTTTTGCAGCCTCTGATGAAGCCTCTTTCGCGGAGGTGAAATTCTAAACTCCGGAGTCTCATCGTCGTCACTTGTCCGCCAGCCCACCCATCATGTCAGTCGACATGACCTTTGCTACCTCCCTTGGCGAATTTTATAAGAGATAGCCTCTTAGCGGAGACGTTAGCCACAGCCTAACGTTCCACCCTGCCAAATACCCCGAAGAGGACGGCCTTCCCCCACCCTACACACACTTACACACAATTCATTATTTATTGAGAAAAAAAACTGAGAAAAAACAAAAAAAACTATGGGGGTTCTAACCCTGGCCAAAGCTACGGACGTCACACTACATATAGAGACTGCCAATAACCACGAAGTCTGCTACTCACAGTATTTATGGTCCCCCGACGTCCTGCGCGCAGCACGGTGGAGGATAAACCTGTGGAAATGAAGGCCGAAAAACTTTGGGGAACAATCCCTCTTTTCCGCGGGTATCACTTACACAAAAACACTAAAGCGAGACATAATTATTGTGCTAATTTACAAAAAAATATAAAAAAAAAACTCCTAAGATTATGCAATTTACTTTACTACTGTTTAAGAATAATAATTAATGAATAATATTTAAAATTTAAGTTCAAATTTAAATTACAATTCAAAGAAAAAAAATAAATAAAAAAAATGTTGGCTGTCGACACTTTCTCGCTGGCTTTTCCTTGACACTTTGGCAGTCTTTGTTGCACTCCCAGGCTTCTTCGGCCGGTAACTCGTCACTCGTATGTTGTTGTTGTTCAGCGTATGTCTTTGGTGTCCGATCGCGATTTTTACCGGACCGGCGGAAAGTCGTGGCACTGTATTTATATGTATTTTATTTGGTGTTGTATATTCTATGTTTCTTGATTTTATTTGTTTGTACTGTTCATGTACACCTTTTATTGTATATGGGTATATGCACCCCACATTCACAGGGGTATTTATATATATATATATATACATATATATATATATATATATATATATATATATATGTATGTATATGTATGCACTCTTCTTTGATTTTTTTTATCTTTATTTTGGTGATAACAGTGGTTGTTCACTATGCAGCACCCCGCTGATTATAATCATACGGATACGATTTGGTTTTTTTCCTATTGTTTTGTTCTTTAAAATTAACTCTCGCATTCGATATAAAAATTTCTTCCGCCGTGTTTTGCACTCCGATTTTTTCATTCTCCTTCTTTTCCTTTTCCACCCCATTGTCCCATTTTCCAATTTTGCTCGCGGATCACTGAGATCTCCAATGGGATTTCCAGTTTCAAACTGGAATATTTTCTCCGACTCTAACTCCGACTAAAAATTCAATCTTGTGTCAAACGTCAGTTGATATTACTTTGTTATTGTTCAGTCAACGTTTATTATTCATGTAAGTATAATTTTGTGTTATAATTAAAATTAAACAAAACAAAAAAAAAATACTTATACTATCAAATATGCTATCCCTCTCTTAGCAACACCAAATTGGACTATTCACCACATAGGGATAAAAGGATTAATAAAAAGGTTATGCGTGTTTGTTTTTGTGTGGAGCGAGGCCAGTGCCCCGTGCTCCAGCTGTTACGCCGGCAGTTCCCTTTGCTCAAATGGCATCGGCTGGGCGACCGGTTCAACAGACGGTGCCGGAAGTTATCCAGGTCCCTGTGGCCAGGCAACCAGAAGCAAATTGGGATGTGCAGACGATCCTGCTCTCTATCCAGAGGCAGATCGCTCAACTCCAAAACCAATTCCAGAACCAGTTACAAGAATCAGTGCACAGGTGCCTGTCTGATTGACTTGGAGAAGGCGTTCGTCACCGTTTGGTTGGAGGGCCTCTTCCTCAAGCTGGTCAGACTTGGCATAAGTAAACCATTGCTATACATGGTCTATGGCATGATAACAGGTAGAAAGTTCGTTGTGAAAAATGGTGACGTAACTTCCACTACGGTATTTAACATTAAAAACGGTCTGCAACAGGTGGCCATCGGTTCCCCGATCTTGTTTTCTATATTCACTGCACATCTTATAGGTTCCATGCCGCACTTAATTGCGTTCGCCGACGACGTCGAGGTAATAAACATCTTGTTGCAGCGTGACTTCGAGAAAATCCAGAGATTTTGCGACGACTGGAAGTTGCTTATCAACTTCCAGAAGTGCGAAACTAATCTTTTCAGGACCCCGTTGGACAGGGCAACGCGGGATGCGCGCCAAAACTGGCGTCAGTTGAGCATAGTTGACCCGCATGGTCGGCCGTTAGCTGTAAAAAGTGTAGTAAGATATCTAGGCATTTGGCTGGATCAATATCTGTATTTTGATAAACATATAGATATTGCTCTGACGAAAGCCAGAAAAGCCTTTGCTGCAGCAAGAAGGTTGTTTTTCAGCAGCCAACTTGATACCAGAGTGAAGGTAATCTGCTACATGGCCCTAGTACGGCCCATTATGGTGTACGGTTGTCCATTGTGGTTCAACGTGAGTCCTTCCCAGATGGAAAAGACGAGGGTGTTCGAGAGGCAGTGTCTTAGGAGCTGTCTCCGTCTGTATCGCACACCCGAGTCTGAGTACAAGAAGTACTACCCTAACGAGGTCTTGTACAACGAGGCAAAAGTGAACAGGATAGATAATTATATTATTAAGCTGATCAGAAGGCTCACTGCACGTGATATGGCCTCTTCCAACAGTCTGATCTTTGGGGCTTATTACCCCAATAGTATGTACCGTGAAATGGTGCTCCTTAACGGCTTTATTCCTCCCGAAGAATTACTTTATCTAGACACAAGTGGCCTTATACAGGATCCACAAGGATGTATCATCTTCCATATCGTACGCCGAACAGTGAACAGGCGACTCCAGTACGAACCGGATGTCGTTCGCACACACGAGGATCTCCTCCGGTTCAGTAGAGCGATCCCCGCTCGAGATAGGAAAGAATCTGCCAAAGAACGGCAATTTTACTGATGTTTGCACCAAAACCAGTCTTCGCCACCGCTAGCTTTTCCACAGGATCTGGTAGCTGACCATAGTAGTCAGCTTACATAGTTTTTAAGGTAGTATTTTAAGAGAAAAAAAAATATATATATAAAACAGATAAAATCAAAAACAAAATATAAAACAAAAATTCCAAAAAAAATATAAAACAATAAAAATCAAAAGAAAATTAATAACACAAGAAATCCAAAAAAATATGTAAGAAACAAAAACAAAAAATGTGCACCACGGCGTATAAATTATATATGTTAGGCATATACATATTTTGAGAACGCCGATAATTGGAATATATGTAATTCCAAGAAAAAACAATGTAAATGTAAATGTATTTATAATTTTTATTTTAGTGGGAAACTTCGACAGTAAAAATGGTTAGACTGCACCAATGTAGGCTGATGAAAATGGAAAAAGACTTCTCGATGACAATTCCAACCACGTTGTCGATGACAGACGAACTTTATATTTTCGTTTGCATGGTTGTCTAACTTGTGTGCGGATAAATGTTGCCGTTGTCTAATTTTTAGTCGTATTATTGAGTCCGCCACAGTACTCCCCCTCCAGTGCTAATGATGTTCTTAACTAGGGCTCACGAAATCTGACGACACGTCCATATCTTGTTGTATATTTCTTGACTTGGCTTCCTTCAGTTGCAGTTTCTTTAATATCATCTTCAAGGAGGTGCGCAGGCTTTAGTCGATCTATAGAAATGTTAGACCTCTTTCCGTGAGCTTCGATTTTGTAAAATTTGTCCGTCCTGTTTATAACTAAGAACGGTCCATCGTAGGTTGGAGCTAACGATTTCTTAGCCCCATCATGTCGGACGAAGACGTACCTGCAATTTTTCAAATCATTCGGGATGAAAACTCTCGTCGAGCAGTGATGACTTACTTCGTCTTATTTGATACTGCGCATTGCCGTACGAAGTTGGTTCACGCAATCGGGTGCATTGATGTCTTCTTTCGATGGACTAAAAAACTCACCAGGTAACTTCAAAGTTGTTCCATACAATAGCTCAGCCGTTGTTGCCTTTAAGTCATCCTTAAACGCGGTCCGAATACCCAACAGAACTGATGGTAGGATGATATGCCGTTGTCCTTAAGTGCGTGATACCAAGTAGTTTCATCAGGCGATTGAACAGATCACTTTCAAATTGACGCCCCTGGTCGGTGGTTATTCGTTGTGGAACCCCGAACCTGCTTATCCATCCTTCGTAAAGTGCCCTAGCCACGGTGTCAGCAGTCACATCTCGTAGTGGTATCGCTTCTAACCACCTTGTAAAACGATCCACACAAGTAAGAAGGTAGCGATACTCCCGCGATGTTGGTAATGGTCCCACAATATCGATGTTAAGGTGTTCAAATCGGTTGCCCGTAGGTGGATAGGTTGCAATTGGCGAGCGGACGTGCTTCCACACTTTGGATCTTTGGCAGGCTACACAATGCTTAGCCCATGTCTGACAATCCCTACGAATAGATGGCCAAACGAAACGTTCCGTCGCCATCCTCACTGTTGCACGTATACCCGGATGCGCCAAGTTGTGTACGCTATCGAAAGCAGATCGCCGGAATTGTTTTGTAATGAAGGGCCGGATGCGTTGTGTTGATACGTCACAGTATAAAACCAGCTTAGGGTCTGTAAGGACAGGAAACTCTTTAAAGACTAAACAACTTGAAGTACTTTTTAAAATCTGCTGAAGTTCTTCATCTCGCTCCTGTTCTATCGCTAACTGATTGAAATCGATTGTATTGGCAGCGGAAACTTCAGAAATACGGGAAAGTGTATCGGCAATGATATTTTCATTTCCAGGTATGTATCTGATGTGAGTTGTAAACTGACCGATGAAGTCTAAATGTCTGACCTGCCGCGGCGATGCTTTAGCTGGATTCTGGCTAAAAGCGTAACATAGTGGTTTGTGTCCGTGAAAATACAAAATGTGCGACCTTCTAGCATGAATCGAAAATATTTTACGGACATATAGGCACTGAGTAATTCCTTGTCATAAACGCTGTACTTCGCTTGGGACTGGGTTAGCTTCTTTGAAAAAAAACCAAGTGGTTCCCATTTGCCGTTTGAAAGTTGTTGAAGAGCACCTCCTACAGCTGCATCAGATGCATCTACCATCAGTGCCAAAGGCGCGTTCGCTTTTGGATGGGCAAGTAGAGCTGCTTCCGCAAGAGCAGTCTTGCACCTTTCGAAACTTTCCTCCGTCTCTGGTAACCACTCGATAAGCCTCTTGTCGTTTTTCTTGTTTCCTTTAGGAATGGCTTTCTGCAGTACCACTTGCTCGTTGGCAGCATTTTTCAGGAAACACCTATAAAAATTTATAGAATTAAGAAAACGTCTTAAGTCACATACCTTTTCCGGCTTTGGGTAATCCAGAATTGCTTGAACTTTATTTTCCGGTGGCTTAATTCCGCAAGCGTTGACTGTATGGCCTAGAAATAGTACTTCCTTCTGCGCGAATTGACTTTTGTCCACGTTTAGTACTAAGCCATACTCGCGTAAACGTTGAAAAACTAGTCGAATATGCTGTCGATGTTCTTCCATGTTCTTAGACGCGATTAGGATGTCGTCGATATATGGGAATACAAAATCCAGGTCTCTCAACACATTGTCTATGAAGCGCTGGAACGTCTGTGCGGCATTCCTCAGTCCAGGTGGCATAAACAGGAACTCCCAAAGTCCGAATGGCGTAGTAACGGCTGTCTTTGGTATGTCGTCAGGCTCTACGGGTATTTGGTGATAAGCCTTCTGCAGATCCAGCTTCGAATATACGGTTGTGCCTGCGTATATTTTGGGTTCATCACTATGGCGCGTTTTATTTTGATGTGCTGTTGGTGGAATAGCAGAAATATCAGCACCAGTGTCGACGAGAAACGATGTGTTTGTTCTTCTACCTTTTACGAAAAGGCGACAGTTATTAGAGCCAATGCTTGTCGCCTCGTGGTACTGGCCTACTAGTTTAACGAAGCGTTGTGTGTGCATGGCGGCCTGCAATTCCTTGCATGTGGCCCGTACTTACGGTGGTACCAGCAAACAGTTGCTCCTTCTCGGTTTTCCGTAAATCGTTTTTTGCTGCTGCTGCGACTCTGGTTGAAAGACGTGGTACGAGATCGGCTGCGAGATCGGGGAGAAATGTATGATTTCAGTTCCGTAACAGCACGTGTAAGCTCTAGTATCTGATGTTCGATACTAGTTCCGTTGCTTTCGGTTGTTGACTGTTGTTGTTGCTGTTGTTGCGGGACTGCCGTGTTAATACCAAAAACTTGCGGTACATCGGTGAGCTCTGCAATTTTATCGGCTAGTTCTGTTAATTTATTGAGGTCTTCAGTACTTACAGAAATAATAGAACGCATGTTTGATGGCAGACGTTGCACAGTGACTTCAGC
Organism: Eristalis intricaria; assembly: GCA_964034865.1. Taxonomy (NCBI): domain Eukaryota; kingdom Metazoa; phylum Arthropoda; class Insecta; order Diptera; family Syrphidae; genus Eristalis; species Eristalis intricaria. Next base: position 77,434,945 of record OZ035876.1, read on the forward strand.
AGCTCGTCATCCATTTTGTTACCGGCAAGGTGTCGCATTTCTCGCAATAAATGGGATAGTTTGCGATCTCCCAACTCAATTTCTTGTAAGAGTTTGCGCAATCGATGATGATCTGAGTCAGTGGATCGTGAGATAAGCTTCTGCTTCAGGTTCTCGTACTTATTCTCGACGGGGGGATTAAGCAGAACGTCGCTTACTTGACTCAGCACACTACTTTCTATTGCTGCTACCACAGTGTGATACTTTCTGCTATCCGAACCAACGCGTCCCATAAAGAACTGCGATTCAACCTGAATGAACCATAGCTCAGGTTTTTCCTTCCAAAACGGGGGTATTTTTACGCTGACTCCAGATATTTCAGCCTCCGCTGGCGGTGTATGTGGCGTAGCTAGCTGAACTCTGTCTCCCACTGTTATACTTGTGTCGGATTCGTTCGCCATTGTAGAATGATCCAGTTCTTTTTTCGTGTTCATGCAACTGGCGTCGGGGTCACCACTTTTGAGAACGCCGATAATTGGAATATATGTAATTCCAAGAAAAAACTATGATGTCTCTCAATTTCAACAAATTTAGTAATGAATTTATAATTTATATTTTAGTGAGAAACTTCGACAATAAAAATGGCTAGACTGCACCAATAAAATGGAAAAAGTCTTCTCGATGACAATTCCAACCACGTTTTCGATGACAGACGAACTTTATATTTTCGTTTGCATGGTTGTCTAACTTGTGTGCGGATAAATGTTGCCGTTGTCTAATTTTTAATCGTATTATTGAGTCCGCCACACATACATATACGCCCTGGTGCAAGTGTCCGTACTGTTAGGTATAATTAGTTAGGATAAGTTAGTATAAGGTATTGTAAGTAGTTTAGTTTAGCTAAGTTTTTTACAAGTTTTCTTGGCAAAGGAATAAATAAATAAAAGATTGTCATTAAAAATTAAAAAAAAAACGCTGATTAAGCCGAAAAGCACATTCATACAAAGTGCAACAAGCACAAGTGCGTCAGCTGTGGAACCTGTAGGTGAAATCGATGCCCAGGTCAATGAACTCCTAGTGCCCGATGCTTCCATATGGCAAACAGTTGCTCACACTCGTACCAACAAGAGCAATAATACCATCGTTGGAACCAACAACAATCCCAACGTCGCTTTGGAACTCGAGATTGTTAGTCGACCAAAGCGGCTTCATCTATCTTCGTTCAAACCTGCTGCAACCTGTCAGTCAATTGTGGATTATATCTCGTCGAACTTCAACATTGATCCACTGAATCTGGAGTGTCACAAACTGTTCAAAGCCGATGTTGATGAAAGCGGTCTCAAATATATCAATTTTAAACTTGGTGTACCAGAGCATATGGTGCCTAACTTTCTCAATTCTGACCTCTGGCCGAAGGGTATGAGAGTGAGAGGTTTTCTCAAAAAACGGAATGAGCAAAGGCGAAATCGAAAAAAAAAACATAACACGGTCTCTTTCTGCACGCTATAATGCCGATGTTTGTTTCTCGCTCTATTACCATAACGTGAGAGGAATGAGAACTAAAGTTAATGATTTATTTGTCGCTGCTGCTGATTGCTCTTATGCTATGATCGCCTTAACTGAGACCTGGTTGCATGAAGGCATTTTTTCTGCTGAACTTTTCACCACGGACTTTGATGTCTATCGACGTGATCGATGTTATATTCAACTTGATAAGGATAGAGGTGGAGGTGTGCTGCTGGCTCAAATTGCATTATCAGATTTATCGGCTACTATTGATCAATTGTGTGTGTGCCTTCGAATATTTTAATGCGAGTAATTCTACTTTGTCAAACATTTATGTTCTTGTCTCATACATAACCCCGGGCTCTAATAATGCAATTTATTAAGCTCATATAACTAATATTAAAAATATTGTCGATCACCTATCTGAGAATTCTTATACTATTGTGCTTGGTGATTTTAATTTACCTGATTTAAAATGGATTTTGTCTGAAGGAGACAAATGTATGTTTGCTTATAATTTTACTGAAAATTTCTAATTTGAAGTCATCGACTCATTGAATGCTATGTACTTTAGGCTCCCTAATTCAATTCGTAATTCAATGGAAAGAATTTTAGATTTAATTTTTGTTGATGAAGAACTAGAGGCTTTTATCTTGGAAGTTGAACACCCTTTACTGAAATATCATAAAGCACTGATAGTTTCATTTAAGATAGAAAGGGATTAACCCTTTGATTCTGGTCTTTCGAAGATAAGCCATAGGTTGGATTTCATAAAAGCCGATTACAATTTATAATATAAGGTATAAGATTACCAAAGCCTGTCCACAACCATTTTCCTACGTCGGGATTTATTACTTTGGACCCATAGTGATAATAGTTAGTCCGCGAACGGAAATACGCGAACGAAAATAAAATACGTAAGCCCAGTCCACGTAGAGATCGCCCATAGTCTATCTACGGACTCCTGCATCCTTTGTATTAGGAACTTCATGGCTAGACGAGGCACACTCGCCCCGTAAAGGAAGCTCTCTACACTTCCACGTCATGGACACTTAATCCCAACGATGAGTTGTTATGCAGTGTGCTAATGGAAGTGGAAAACATCGTGAATTTGCGAACTTTGACCTACACCTACACCTACACCACCACCTTCTGCCTATTAAACCTATACAGGTGGGGGATATGGTCATCATAGCAGACCCCAACAACCCGGGAACCACTGGCCGAAGGGACGTGTTGTTAAAGTTTCCATTCCTAAGGACGGTGAAGTCCGCAGAGTACATATATAGACCCAACGAGGTATATTTAAAAAGCCAGCAACTGGACGTAGTCCACAGAAAAACCGTTGAAGGCCTTGAGATACAACCCGTGGTAGTGTTGAGCGAAATACTCTCTTACCCTAACCATTGTAGTTCTCATCCATTAGCTCCTAGAGGCTGCTGCCATGAAGCGACAGAAAAGAAAGGAAACCAAAACTGTCATTCTTTTTCTGCCACCGGGAACTTAACATCTCCATATTTGGTTATATAGTGAAATATCTGGAATTATTTAAATATGTAGATACAAAGTAAAAAGTAAGATACATAGACACCAAGTGTATAGTGAATTAAAATAAATGAATTGTGATATTAATATATTCTTTTATACGAATTATACGCCCTGTGTAGTCTCTTCATAGTAACGTAAGTAAAATTTTGTATTCTAGCAATGTCCAGTGGAATTGCTCAACATGTGGAAAATTATCAATATAGACTGAAAAAAGGGAAGAGAAAACTTTTAATAAAGATTTTGTAACGAAACATCAAGAACGAAAGTTAACTTTGTTCGTTCGCAAACCGGTGTCATTGCGACAGAACTCGTTGTTTCAGTTCAAAATCCCAAGCTTCATTACCACTACTATTCCTCTCCTAAAAGAAAGATTTTTTTTTATATCCACTTTTCCTTACAAGAAACTTTTTTCTTATTTTCGTTCTCCGTTTGAAAGAAAAACTCGGTTAAAGAAAAAAAAAGTGAGGCATTTTGGAGTTTCTTAAAAGCGTAATGCAATGTACCACTTTATACCACCACTTAAAGAAAAAATCACAAATTATTTAAATTTTCCAATCATTTATTCATATTTGTGACAAAACTTGCAACCCCATCCAAATAATGGAGTTTGAAAGGTGTATAAAACTTGTACCTTACTGTACTAGCTTTGATGTTGTACATCACTACTCTCTACTCGTACTCTGCTAAATCATCAGTTGTCAAAAAACTATCAACGAGAGATAATATCAGAAAAAGAACTGCGCTGTGTTTCTTTTTCCTTTTTTCGTCGTTCGTTTTTTTTTACAGTTCATAACCGCATTCTCGTAGCAGAGCGTAGTTTTAGTTATCGACTCTACCGGATTTTTTCCGCGCCGCGGTGATTCTAAGCAAAGACGCAGCCAGCGTCCCTGTGATTCGGTACATGTGCAAAGGGAGAGTGCAGCCTGCATCTCCTTCGCCGTTGTCATCTTATACGGACCACGAGTGTCCATATCGCAGCCAGTGTGTATTACCCCAAGTGCGGTGTCGGGGTCCCGTTCATCATTCACCATTAATCCCATTCAGTGATAACCAAGTGCACCTACATTTGTTACGCACGATTCCCTCCGCGTGCGCCTGCAAACCCCATGCATTTTCACCTGTTAAATTCCTCACCAGCATGCAATCATTGCATTCAATGTGTCAATCGTGATCTCTTCTTCCATCTATACCCCCTCGCGGAAAACGTTATAACCAAGTGTTACTGTTACCTCGTGCTGCAAACGCCTCTGCAAGAAATCGTGTGATTCAAAACAGTTAGTAACGGTATCGGCTAGGTGGTGTGATCGGGTTGTCGTTGCTTTCTTGATCGATTGTAAAACCACGTGATGAGCAACGACAAGCCGGAATTAAATGCCATCTTAGGCCGCCAATTCCAGGATGGGCGATTAATTTCGAATTTTATCGCAAACACCTTAAAGATGGGTGCCAACGCCCTAACAATAGGTGTTTGGGAGATGCGTAAGGAGCTTTTAAGTTCTTATTGGACACGATTTATGAAGACACAGTGATTTAGTGGCTTGGTGTGGAAACACAGATTTCGAGACTTCCGAATACGTCGTCGAGGACTATTTTAATAAAATTGAGTGGGCCTATACGCAGGCAATAAAATCCGAATTGTCACCTAGTAGTAACGTGACTACCGTACTGCCCGGGCAGAATCCAGTAACCTCAGGAACGGACCATCATTTACCACGTGAAACCTATCGCGGCTTACATGTGATAAAACTCTTAAAATTCGACGGAGATATTTTCGAGTGGCCAACGTTCAAGGAAATGTTTACCACGCTTGTGTATAACGAACCAAATATACAGCCGATCAATAAGCTCCAGTATTTGCTCGCCAGTTTAGAGGACGATGCGGCCCAGCGAGTGAAGAACACAAGTATAACAGGTGCGAACCTCGATGCCACTTGGAACGCACTTCTCCGTAAGTACGACAACAAACCATTACTTTTTCAAGCTCAGCTCGAGAGAGACTATTATCCTTATCGTCGGTAAAATCGCGTAACGTGGACGAGATCCAACATCTCTTGGACACCGTGGAGGAGGCGACACGAGTTGCTCCTAACTTCGATCGGTTGATTGAATCCTGGGATGATTGGTACGTGGGAATTTTAATATCCAAGTTGGACACAAAGATTAGAGAAGCCTGGGAGACGTCTCGGAATAATTCAACCGATTTTTCTAAGTGGGATGATCTTGTCAATTTTCTAGAAATCTAGAAGGACAAAAAGCCTAGTGTCAAACACAAGTCTCTTCGTATGACCTCGACAAATGTGGCGACAGAAAAAACCCGTCGGTCTCGTGAACCGTGTCCATAGTGCCAAGGGGGACATATATTAGCTTTCTGCGACAAATTTAAAGAGCTTTCGGTTTCGGATCGAAGAGAAAGGGTGAAAAGGCTAGGACTCTGTTTTAATTGCCTGCGGTCGGGACATTCAGCTTCATCATGTCCATCATCCTCGTGTCTTGTGTGCGCCGGTAAACATAATACGGTTCTTCATAGTGACTTGGCCTCCATTAAGGCTCAAGAACAGACAGTAACGAATTCTCTTTCTGTTGCTCACACCTCAATTAGTGGGCGGACAGTTTTATTCACCACCGCGTTAGTGATAACTCGCGCCGCGAATAGTCGTTCAATGAGTGTTAGAGCACTTCTTGATGCTGCCTCCGAGGAGTCCTACATAAGCGAATATGTGGCACAGACTTTGCGGCTGCGATGCCGTCCAGCTGCACTCAGTATTTGCGGAGTGGGTGGGGGTCTATCAGCCACTGCTTCTTCAGAGGTAAATATAACCGTGTCGTCACCTTAGGATCATTCGTTTGATCATAAAACTACCGCGTTTATCCTAAAACGGGTAACTGATCTCTTGCCGTCGAAGCAGGTGTGTGCCAAATCATGTCCGATATTGTCAGGGTGTGTCCTCGCAGATCCGAACTCTGATCGTCCCGGAAGAATAGACTGCATTTTGGGCGTTGAAGTGTATGAATCAATTCTACGAGAAGGAACGCGTATCGGAATTCCGGGGTCACCGTCGGCGATAAACACAGTCTTCGGATGGGTCGTGGTTGGAGCTGTGCCGGACAGTGATGTGTCAGCGAACACAACCCGCGTGAGTACCTCTTTCGTTGCGACGAAATTAGAGACTATTTCTGAGCAAATACGTCGGTCTTGGGAAATCGAAAATGTTGAGAGCCCCCCTGAACTGAGTCCTGAGGATCGTAGTGTGGTTGAATTGTACGAAAGGGAGTACACGCGAGATGCAAGTGGTAGATTCAAAGTACCTATGCCCCTGTTCGTAAGGGAACCGCAGTTCCCGGGCTCTCTGGACATCGCGATCCGTCGATTTCATTCCGCGGAAACAAAATTCGCTAAAAATCATTCGTTAGCCCAAGCGTACAAACAGTTTCTCCATGACTATGAATCGTTGGGTCACATGGAAAGGATCAACGACTTAAGTACTATTCGGAAAAGTGATGCCTATTTTTTACCCCACCACGCCGTTGTCAAAAGTGATGGTTCGAGTGCCATACGGGTCGTGTTCAATGCGTCGCAGGCTGCGAGTAACGGTCTGTCACTAAACGATACCCTCCTCGCCGGTCCTAAATTACAACAAGAGTTGTGGATTGTGCTTCTAACATTTTGGTTCTTTTGCTACGCGTTTACCGGTGACATCGTCAATATGTTTAGGCAGATTCGGGTTAACGAGTCTGACCTTAATCGCCAATTGATCGTCTGGCGCGAAAATTCATCTTGTCCCTTGGAGTACTTTCGATTACTCACGGTAACATACGGAACGAAGTTTGCTCCCTTCGCGTCTATTTGGGTCCTAAACAAGATTGCAGAGTTGGAGCGAGAGCGATTTCCGAAAGGTTCCTCGTTGCTGACTAGCAATACTTAAGTGGATGACGTGTTGGGTGGCGCGGATAATCTGGAGGAAGCCCAGAAGGCCCAGAATGTCGACGCTTGGCCTTGGCTGGTTCATTTCAATCCTTCAAACTGCGGGCTGTGGACTAAGCAAGTGGGCGGCAAACGTTGAGGAGTTACTGCCGAATAATTCTCAGGGATGTCGTATGCAAAGAACATTAAGAGCTCCTACGTGTACATCGACGCTTGGCCTTGGCTGGCATACAGGGGAGGATAACTTTCAATTTCGCATCCGAATAGAAGCAGACCTTTCGCCACTAACCAAACGGCGTCTTTTATCCAGCAGTATCCGTCTCTTCGATCCCCTTGCACTTTTGGCTCTAGTTCTCATCCGGTCAAAAATCCTGATTCAAGACTGTTGGTTATTGGGCGTGGATTGGGTTGAAGAGCTGACTCAAACCATACAAGAAAAATGGCAAAATCTTCTTCATGATCTCGAAGCAATACAAACCACACAGATACCCCGATGGCTCCAGATCGAATCACGACAGGAATGGTACCTCCTTGGATATAGTGATGCCTCGGAGCGTGCTTACGCTGCCGCAGTGTATGCTGTCAGTAAACAAACAAATGGCATTTGGACGAGTGTGTTGCTGATGAGCGAAAGTCGTGTTGCCCCCGTAAAGTGTATAAGTTTACCACGGATGGAGTTGCAGGGTGCCGTGTTGCTCACCCGGCTGGTAAGTACCATGCATGCAGGCCTTGCGAACCAGCCCACCCAGATCTTGTGCTGGTCCGATTCTAAGGTAGTTTTGGCTTTTTTGCGGGCGCACCCTTCGAAGTGGGTAGCGTATGTGGCAAATCGGGTAGCCGAAATCGATCATCTGCTGCCAGATGTGGTCTGGAGGCACGTGCGGTCGCATGACAACCCAGCAGACTGCGCTACGAGAGGTTTTTCTGCTGTAGAACTAGCGGCGTCAAACTTGTGGTGGAATGGACCGCCATGGCTAATTCAAGGATGCAGTAGTTTGCCGATAGAGGAGGCCAATGTTGAAACAGATGTTCCCGAACAGCGAAAATCCACCGCATTACTGACACGTAGGAATGCGTGGTCAGACTGGCTTTCTAGGTTCAGTTCCTTTGATCGACCGGTTCGAGTGTTGGCTTTAATCTTTCGTTGGCAGCATTTTAGCTTGAAGCGCTCCGAAGACCCGCCCAAAAGGGTAACTCTCGAGGATATACGGCGGGCGGAGTAGGTCCTGTATCGTTCTGCGCAAGCGGAGTTCTTCCAGGCAGAGATCCAGGCTGTGAGCTCTGCGAAGGGCGTTAGTCACAACAGTAAACTGCGCCACCATGCACCGTTTCCGGATCGGCTTTACAGCGACAACGCTACCAATTTTCGTGGTGCTAGTGTTGTACTTCGACGTCTATTTAGGGAGGGTCTGAGTTTCAGGAAGATGTCGCTGCCAAATTGTTGAATAAACGCGTTGAGTGGCACTTCATTCACCCTCCGCTCCGCATCATGGAGGGCTGTGGGAGGCAGCCGTAAAGATCTTCAAACAGCACCTTCGCAAGGTCGTTGGCGATACCTTGTTGACATACGAAGAGTTTGCTACGGTTGCTGCTAGTATCGAGCAGTGTATGAACATGCGTCCTCTGTGTGCATTGAGCAGCGTCCCGGCCGATTTAAATGCGCTGACGCCTGGGCATCTGGTAACAGGAACTGGACTCAGTGTTTTGCCCGACCCTGACTAAAGCAACAGTGAGAGCACACGAAATCCTAACTCGCGATGGGAAATGGTTCAACAAATGAGCAATCACTTTTGGCGCAGATGGAACTCTGAGTGCCTGAACCACATGCAACGACGTTCAAAGTGGTGTTTTGATACTCCTAACATCCATATCGGAGCAATGGTCTTGCTGATTGACGACCGATTACCGCCGGGCCTCTCGGTAGAATCATCCAAGTGCATCCAGGATCTGATGGAAACGTGAGAGTAGTGACCGTTCGTACCGCCAAGGGTCAATACCTTCGACCAATTAGTAAGGTTGCCTTGCTGCCAAATCAAGATTCATCCAACCTATCTCAAGGCGAATCATCGAAAACCTTTACTGAAGATTTCAACTACATCAGGACAACAGTCAACAGATGCAGCACTATCTAAAATACAATCTCATGCAGGTTAACTTGAATAAGTATCCCGTTAAATATTGTTCTGGCAATTGTGAAATATATATGTATGTTACTTCTTTATTTAATTTCGCGGCGGATAAGTTCGATTGCATAAGATTGTATTACAGATTTCTATACATTTTCGTGTTTTTGCTTCTCAAAACTTTCGAAATTTCAATTTACCTTGACATAAAATACAATACCTAGCTCAACTGAATTTTTGCTCTGTTTTCTCAACTTTTCGTAATTTTTGAAATTGATTTTGAAATTTATATTAATTTTAGATTAGAAATCATGCATTTTAAGTACTTTTTTTAAAGATCAATCAAATTTGTTAACTTTCCGATTTATAACATCACACGCCCAAGAGATTTGATTAGTTAGAGATTGGGACCTTGTACTGTATAACCTTTTCTTCGTCCCTTTTAGAGTAAAGTAACGAGGCGGGCGGTATGTATAATACTTGTACCTTACTGTACTAGCTTTGATGTAAGCGATAACGCCACAATGTTGTACATCACTGTACTCTGGTAAATCATCAGTTGTCAATAAATTATCAACGAAGAACTGCGCTGTGTTTCTTTTTCCTTTTTTCGTCGTTCGTTTTTTTTTACAGTTCAAAACCGCTTCCACTGCAACGCTGATACAGAAGTCATACTTTGTGACAAATTTTACATCTCAGATTATGAGGACATTGTACAACTTCACTTTCTGAAATGAATAACTCATACAAACTCATAAAAATACGTGTCCTACGCAACTTATCTAAAATAACACCCAAATATTTAGCTTCATCAGCAAAACAAATGGTGATGCTTTTTGGTTGGATCAGACCAGTCAAATTCCTCCTCCAAGAGAAGGGATCAACCGCTATTTTGAGAGGGTGAACTGAAAACCCATTTCATTCACCAGCCGTCGATCATGCCTAGAGCTGCCTGCCATTTTGAGCACTCATCCGCTAGACAGTACAACTACGTCATCCGCATAGGCCTACGCGTAGATATTAAGGCCATTGAGAGCATCAAGTAGAGAGTCAACTAAAACTGTAGTTACCGTTTAAGTTTAAATCCACAAATACATATGTATATGGTGAAAAGTCCAGTGGAATAACCGTCAGAAAGTACTTTTAATATTAATTTGTATGACGATTAGTACATAAACTATAACAGGTGTTTCTTACAATAATAATATGGGTGGCGCGACAGTCCGAGGCGGACCTGGGCGTAGCTTTTAAGCAACCACTCGTGTTTTGCGTGCTATTGTTCTGTCACGAGTGGAAGGGACCTACAGTTTAATACCGACTCCGAACGGCAAGGTTGAGAAGCTTTTTGTAGACAGCAATACTCTTTGAGCATTGTCATAACTCGAAAGAGGTGGAGCCGTGAATTTATGAATGGTGGTAAATTCGGGTATCGAACCTGACATCCTCTACGTAGGAGTCGACGCACTTACCCACTATGCCACGGCGACCCACAACAGGTGTTTCTAAGTATGCCCATAATCCCGTACTGGATCCTGGATAACATGTATTACAACAATAACAAAATGATCCTACTCTCGCCCAGATTATTTTTCAAGGACCCGATAGCTTACTACTTATATTATGTTCCCTGTTGCCTTAAGTAGGAACTGGGGAATCAATCCCAAGATTATGAGATGGCTTTATACCGCCATTATAAGATCCATACTACTATTCGCCGTCGTTGTGTGGTGAATGGCGCTGGGTAAAGCCAGCTACACAAAGATGATAAAAAGGGTCCAAAGGATGGCGTATATATCAATTACAGGAGCAATGCGCACATCACCAACCACAGCGCTCAAAACTATATTGTACCTCACTCCTATAGACATCTGTGGCAAAGAATTTGCAGCTAAATTGGCGCTGAGACTGAAATCACACTCTCTAAGCAGCAATCAACGCACAGGTCACGCCAGTATACTTAACTCATACAGTTTTACCGAATAACCTACAGTCTACTTCACCCCGATCTTGGACTTCGATAAAACCAGAATACCGAGTAGAAAATTATGAGAGATAAACTCGGTACTGAACAATAACAACGTAAGAAAATCTACACAGATGGATCTAAGACCGGTAGTGGAGTGGAAGTGGGTCTGTACTCGGAACATTTCCAGATCAGGTGGTCGTTTAGACTTCCAGATTACTGTAGCGTCTTCCAGGCAGAAATAAAGGCTATTCGTGAAGAATCAAACGAGAGCATCGTCATTTTCACCAAATTCAAATTCAAATTTAATAATCGAAATTGGTAAAACTCTGGCGTATGTCTCTTAACGAGATATCAAAACATTGCTGCCTAACGGTGTGCTGTGTTCCTGGGCATAGAGATATTCCAGGCAACTGTGAAGCAGATGAGATAGCTGTAAAAGGAGGAATACTTATTGGACTAAAGATTGTGAGTGGCCGTAGCAACTACGCAACTTAACCTCGCTGCCCGGTTCAACTCCCGGCCGGTACGAACAAAATATAATATCTCAATAATGCTTTGGAGCATAGCAGCATATAAGATCTTCGCGCCGTCAAAGCCATCGCCGACTTTCATTATGTTGACGACTTTGTCAAAAGCTTCGGATCTATTGAACAAGCCATCCGGATTTCAACTCAAGTTCGAGAAATACACAACGCCGCTGGGTTTGATTTACGGAACTTCAATTCGAACTCGGAAGACGTCCTCAGAGGCTTAAAGTGTGCTACACCAACGAACGGAGAAACTCTTCATTGAGCTGAAAAGGAGCTCTGAATATTCTAGCAGCCAGTTCCTAGCCATTACTTCCAAGGTGGTGCCCCCAAGGATTTCCAGCTCCACGTTTTTGTCGTGGATTGGAGAGTAACAAATCAGAATAACGCGGAAGAAATCGTGTATGTGCGAAAACGAAATGCTGTCCTTTGAAACCGCTGACGTTGCCTCGTATCGAGCTCCAGGCCGCAGTTTTGGGTTTCAGGCTCATGGCAACCGTGCTTGAAGGCCATACTGTACTGTGTGTTGTGGTCCATAGGATCGCCGAGATACTGGAGACCACGGAGCAGACTAGCTGGAAGTACCTGCCGACAGCCGAGAATCCAGCAGACGACGCTACCAGGGCTAAGAGCCAAATTGACTTCAGTTCATCGGCCAGATGGTTAAACGGCCCAGAGTGTTTGTCCCGGTCTGAAGAGAACTGACCAGTCAATGAAGATGTCCAGAGTTCCCACTATGTCGAGGAAGAGCTTCGCCCAAAATACGTTCTCATCGTGGTTAGTAAATGCTTGATGGATTGGAATCTTTTTTTCTCTTTCAGACGGATCATTAGGCCTGGGTGATGCGTGTTTTCAATGGTAACAAAAACCGCGCCTTGACAGCTGACGAACTGGATGTCGCCGAAAAGCAGCTTTGCGGCCAAGCTCAACGTCAAGCCTTTAGCACTGAAATTAGCCCGATGAGAACCAGCTCTCTTAGCTGATTCCGTACCTCGACGAAGAAGACTTCCCCCGCGTCTATGGACGTATTGATGCCGCATCATGGTTGACGTATGCTGCCAGGAGACCTGTCTCTTTTCCGTCTGTTCACCATGTCATAATGCTCGTGGTTGCCCATTACCATGACAAGATCATGTATCAGAACACAGAAGCTGTGATTTGCGAAGTACGTTGCAAGTACGGGGTGAACAGCCTGCGTCGGATTCTGCGGAAAGTCATCGCAAACTGAAGGATCTGCAGACTTCGCATAGCTAAGCAGATCACGCCAGTCATGAGACTATTGCCGGAGGACCGGGTCATGCAGAACTTGGGACCATTCTCGTACACTGCTCTGGACTACTTCGGTACACTCAACGTCTTCATTGGTCGCCGCACCGAGAAACGTTGGTTTGCGTTTTTACTTGCCTGAAGGTGAGAGCGGATGCGTGTATTTTGGTCATACGCAATTTCATCAACCGCCGGGGAGTGCCGCTTAGGATACGTAGTGACAATGGCAAGAACTTCGGAGCCGACCAAGAGGCGAAACGTTTCTCTGAAGTTTTCGACTGTCATCGAATCCAAAACGAGCCGTTAGCAAAGGGTATCGACTGGCACTTCAATTGTCCAAACAACCCGTCTGAAGAAGGTGTCTGGAAGCGCATGGTGCAGGGTGTGAAGCGTGTTTTGCGACACAAGATCAAGGAGGTTTCGCCACGAGACCCTACTTTGCACTGCTTGGTAATTGAGGCAGAGAATGTGGTAAACTCAGGGCCGCTAACGCATGTTCCCGTAACGATTGACCAGGAGTAACTGCTTACGCCCAATCATTTTTTGCTTTGCTCAGCCAACACAGTGCATACACCTAGGATGGTGGATCCAGACGAGAACGCTATGTCGCTTAAGGAAGCAATGGAGAGCCGCTCGCCAATTGAGGGACAGGTTGTGGAAGCGGTGGGTGCTGCAGTACCTTCCAACTTTGTTACGGCGAGTCAAGTGGTGCCGAAGGTGGGAAATGAGGCAGAGTTCAACGTGTACACCATGGGGCAGACGGAGTTGTCAGGCGAGCCGATGATGAGAGTATTTTACTCACCAGGATTGATTTCCACTTACATCATTCGAGGACGAATAGTTCTACAGGAGATCTGGCATGAAGGATACGATTGGGATGAGCAGGTTGCTGCATCTTTTAGGACACAGTGGTTGAAATTTGTTGAGGAACTAAAGGAGATAGATCAACTCAAGATTCCGCGGAGGTATTTGTCTTGGTCACCGGATGCATTGAAGACAAACCTGATTATTTTTGTGGAAGCTTTCGCCGCTGCTGCGTCTTTCCGTTTTGAGCAGGCCAGTGCTGTTAAACTGTTCCTTGTTATGGCAAGGGCTAAAGTTGCCCTAGTGAATAAGCTGTATGTGCCTTGCTTGGAACTATAAGCTGCGGTTTTGGGTTTTCGTTTGATGTGTACGATTATGAGTTCGCATACAATTCCGGTTCAAGATGTCATTTTTCTCTCCGACTCACGAACTGTACTTGCTTGGATCAATTCATCTTTTGTTGGAGTCAGAGTGGGAGTGATATTGGAATCATCGTCTTCCTGCCAATGGTTTTACATCATATCCGCCGATAACGTTGCTGATGATGGCACGAGATGGTGTGAAACTTCAGCCAAGAATGACTCAATATGGTTTCGAGGTCCGGATTTTCTTAAGTGCCCATTTTCGGAATGGCCCATAACACCTGGTAAAGCCGATAATTCTGAAGTGTGTGAAGAAGTAGAGATGAGATTAATAAATCATAAGCGAGGTGCAGAAGCAAGCTGCGCAGTCTACAAAGAGATAACTCCGAGGTTTAGAGCGAAATGGACATCTTTGGTATGAGTCATTACTAATTTACTTCGCTTCAAAAACACCTGTAAGAAGAAGGAAACAGAAGGGCAACACTTCATCTCTCCGAATGCGGAGGACTGGTTGCTTCGAGCAATCCAACAATATGCGTTTCAGAGAGAGATAACATCATTGGAAGCAACTAAGACAGTGGCTGGTTAAAGCGCAATTTACTGTTTGTCTCCTTTTTTGGATGACGAGAGCACAATCAGAATGAGCACAAGAGACAAGACATCTTATGCAGCTCGGAATCCAGCAATTTTGCCGAAGAAACATGAACTGGTAGACCTTTTCGTTCAGCACCGCCATGAGCAAAATTTCCATGTCCAAGCCGTTCACACTTGTGGAAGTAGATTGCTTCGAGCCGCAGCATCTAATGCAGGAATTCACCAGACGTTGGTATAAAGGGTATTTCCTGGAAATAACAAGGCGGTCCAAATGGTTAAAAATACAAAACCAGTAGCATTCGGTGACATAGTGATTGTTGTGGGACGAATCGTTAACGTATTTCCAAGACCAGATGGTAACATTCGAACTGCAGATGAGCGTCAAATGGAGTAGTGAAGAAGAAAAGAGCGGTTGGAAGGTTCGCTGTGTAGAACTTGGAGTCTTCATCTAAAGTTTCAGACGGTCCCTTATAATTACGCCATCTAGGTTTCAAATTAATGTAAATAGGTTAGGATTGAATGAATTTAGTTTTTGAATGTTTACTATTATTACCGCTGTCTCGAAAAATTCCTGTTAAAAAATTTAATTGGCTTATAGCAATTGTGTCGCAAATAGGAGCATCTCACGGATGTACGTATCATTTCAACTTTGATTTTTGTAATTGACTTTTAATTAATGTTGCATAATTTCCTTAGGAAATAAGATTGTCTTTTCACAATTTGGTGTGTTTTCCTTTGGTTTGGAATTCTGTAGTTTGTTCAGGCGATATTTATATTTTTATATTTTCAATTTCCTGATCTTTCATGCATTCCAATTCCAGTTCTTTTTGGTTATTTCTTGATCTTTGATCTGATTCTTTTCAGTTTTATTTTATCTTTTGCTTTCACTGGGTTGTGATCTGAGTTGCTGCCTGCTGGATATGTTTTGACTGATTTAACTGCGTTCTTGAAACTCTTGTTGATGATAACACAATCAATTTGGTTTTGCTCAGTTCTATTGTTATTGTGCATCGGTGATATCCAGAGGTAAAGTCTTCTCCTAAGCAGTTCGAACCAGGTATTCATTATAGTGAGTTCATTTAGTTGGCAATATTCTAAGAGCTTGTGTCTCCTTTCATTTCTTCTGGCCAGTCCTATTGTTTCGCCAACGCTTCCCTTTCCCACTTTTGCATTGAAATCCCCCAGAAGTATATTGACTTCTTCTTTTTTTAGTGAAGGATATTACCTGGTCTACCTGTGCATAGAAATAACTCATAGTATCATCTTCGCTCATATATGTTGGAGCGTATACTAATCATGACACTGTTCAAAACTCTAACACTGCCTTATGATAATGTTTTTAACGCTTCAATTACTTACGCATATTTCACTATTACCCCTCATGTACACATCTTCTTAAATGTCTATCCCTTCTTAAATGTCTATTTTCACTTTCCACTTCTTGATTAAGTTTTGGATTTTACATGCTACCTGCAGGCTTTTCACGTTCCATGTTTCAATTTTCCACACCCACCGGGGGTTCGTCGTACCTTATGTCCATTTAAGGTTTGTTTCCCGTTACCTTCCTCGCATACTTATTCCATGGACAGTATTAGCTCTTCCTGTCTCTTAATTCAATTTTATCCAAGTTAAGTTGAATTGCCTGAAATATTGGATATGCTTATGTGATGGCGACATTACTCACCATTTAAATAGAAGCGTGTTTGAATTTGCGGCATTTCATGGCAAATCGAAAACCCACCACTTCCTGATGCAACTATTTTTTTTTCTTTATTTCCAAAACCTGATTTAATTCTAGTATACTGGTTGTGAGGTGTTCATAACTTACAAATGTCTGTGATGCGAAAATTATAATGCTTCGCTTGTGAGGTTTGAGCAATTTGGTATTCTAGCAAAAAGCGCACCTTGGTGTGGTAAATTTGTTATCATGTCAAAAATTTAATTTTTCGCTTTCTTCCCTTTTCATATTATCCTCTCAATTTGGGAGAAAAAAAATGGAACAAAATGAATAATAATCGAAATTCGGAAGGATTTGGTTAAACATGTATTTTCCTATGCGTAAGAAGAATTTCTTTTCGTTAATTCATTAGAATATTTCTGCGTTACAGTCTAAAGAGTATTTATTACCCTGAAAATATTACATTTGTATCTGTTTCCACCTTTTTTTCATCTTATGTGCTCATTCGCACATCACATCAGGTATAGTTCGATCCTAAAATATTTGTAGTCTCACAAATCAAAGAAGTGTATATACACCATAATAAACTCCCGATAAATGCAGCCTCAGCCCAAAGAAATCTAGTATTTTTATTTATAAATGATGTGATTGGTAGCACTGAGAGTTTTTTTTTAATTGACAATTTAGTTCCACGTTGGAATGAAAATGGGGAAAAATGGGATTTATAATGTTTGTATTGAAAAAATTTCAAACTAAAAAGAATTTATTTTTATAAATCCATTTTTAATTCGTTACAAAATAAAAAAAGTGAAACAAAGAGGATCGTTAATATTGAGAGAAAAACGTTAGTCTCCGTTTAATATATTTGAGCAGAAACATGGATTTCTCCTTTATGAAACAAAATGATGAGGACTTTGGTCTAAGAGAGGACTTATTTGAAAGCCGAATGTCAAAATGTTCTCCGGAGGTTATGGTATGAATATATTTAGACTAAAATCAACCTATTTATTTATTTACTGAATTGATGACGCATGCAAAAATACAGAATTCAATAATAAGGAAACACTTGCGTGTGTGTGTGTAAATGTTGACACGACACCAAATTTCAAAAACTGATGTTTGGTCTTTTTACGATTAATAAACAAAACCCTTTTGAAGAATCTAAGATGTATAATATTGTGGATGATGTGCAGCATTTTTAATTCTATTAAATTAACCTACTTCGAAGTATTTATTACAGCGGCATGCACACAATATGTGTACGCGACTATCTCAACATGCATACATAAATATGTATATTCCAATTAGATTGGGAGTTCCAGAAAAGTGATTCATATTTCAAAAAGGAAACATATGTACGTGTATTTTATATGCATAACCTGCATTCTACATTTGTTTCATTGTTATCAAGAACTTCATACATTGTACATATATTTTGTACTAGCCAACGAATAAATTGATAGGAAATCATCTTAAAAATGTGAAAAATATATATGTAGATACTACAACAATAACTAGTAATCGCGATTAATTGTGTACAAAATCATGTATTTATATGTCATCAACTGAAGATTAACATTTAAATGCGTCTTACTTAATTGCTTTAGCCGATTACGGGCATTGATATGTCTCATTTTATGCGTACACACTACTCCATCCATCCTGCTTTAAGGTTGAGCCAATTCTTCTGTTGTTTTAGTACCTATTCAGGGGAAATTACAATATCTGTGGTCTTATTGAAACGCCGTTTTGTAGATCTCGATGATATAAGAACAAAATAAAAAATACGACAATGCTCTTTGCCTAGCTTATTAGATATCGAGGATTAATCTTGATTTTTTTTTCTTGCGAGGGTAGGTGAAAATCTTCAAAAGACACTGGAGACCGTTCCCACATAGCGAAATGGATTTTTACCCAGTAAAAACACCTACCATCAAATAAAATATATTTCCACTACAACTAAGTTTTACACTTATCCAGCAGTTTTCTTTCATGCTAGGTCAAGGGGTTTAGTCCTTTGAAGACGGCGAAAAGAGTTTCTTTCGTCGAGAATTGGAAGGACAGCAGAGTTTATGTGCTCTTCCAGGCGACGCTTATGCTTACGAGCAAAATTCGTAACTTCATCTTGGACTGATGAAATTCCAAGATCTCTGTGGATATCGTTGTTTCGTATATAATAGGAGCGTTGACGATGGCCTTTAGCACTTTATTTTGAAAAGTTTTTAGTATGTTTCAATTATTTTCTTTGGTACAACACCATATTTGTATACCATACGTCCAGACGGGTTTTAGCACTTGCTTGTATATAAGCAATTTGTTGTCAGTACTTAGCCTGGAATGTTTTCCAATAAGCCAATACATGTCTTTGTATCTTAATTGGAGCTCCTCACATTTCTTTTTGACGTGCTCCTTCCATTTAAGCTTTACATTGAGTCATTCCGAGGTATTTCGCTTCATTACCGATTTTAACATACGTACAATTTATATGAACGGATTTAGCTTCGTTAAGCTCAGTTCGCTGAGTGTTCGTCCATTAGTATATCCGGTCTAAAGCACATTGGAATATTTTCCAATAAACCAGTATATGTCTTTGTATCTTTATTGCAGTTCCTCACGTTTCTTTTTGGCGTGCTCCTTCCATTTAAGCTTTACATCGAAAGTCATTCAGAGGTATTTCGCTCCATTGCCGAAGGGTATTTATAAAAGCGGGCAAATTATTCACGTTCCTATACGTAAAATTTATATGAACGGATTTAGCTTCGTTAAGCTCAATTCGCTGAGTGTTCGTCCATTCGTGTATCCGGTTTAAAGCACATTGCAATTTTCTGGTTGATTCTTCGACCGTTTTGGCAGTTACCAAAATGGCGGTGTCGTCAGCAAATGTGCCTAGAACTGTGCCTACGTCCTGCGGTATATCGCTGCTATACAATAAGTAAGAGAGGAGACCAAAAACACTTCCTTGTGGTACTCCAGCTTGTATAGATTTAAATAGGGGGTATTTTTTCCCATATTTCACACGGAAGATTCTATCCGATAGATAGTTCGATAAAATTGTGCAAAGTTTTGAATTGTTGAAGAATTGTTGAAGCTTGTGTTTCAAGCCTTCGTGCCAAAACTTGTCAAAGGCTTGAGAAACATCGAGGAATACAGCTTAGCTGAGCTGAACATCAGTTATGCGATGTACTTGGTCAATAGTTGAATGCTAGCTTCTAAAACCGAACTGGTGGTGTGGAATAAGTCGTCTTTCTTATACAACCGTCCTTAAACGTCTAAGTAATATTCGTTCGAACACTTTAGACATTGTCGGCAGAAGTGAAATCGGTCTATAAGACTTTTTGTCTGTTGGGGGTTTACCCGGTTTCGACACCATTATTATTTCCACTGACTAGGGACATGTTCTCATCTAAAGGCGGCGTTAATAATGTAGAGAAACGTAAGAAGCGCTTTCTAAGGTAATTCTTTCAGAACTTCTCCTGTGATTAAATCATAACCAGGAGCTTTCTTGGGTTTGAGTTTTTCAATTCTTCCTTAAGTTCTGTCAAAGTAGCATATCTTATAGAAAAATTGTCATTATTTGAGTCTGAACCATAGGAGTATATAGGACAGGACAGGACAGGTGTTTATCCATCGCGTGATTTGAACGTTGCTTCCAAATGATCTGCGAAGAGATCTGCTTTCTCTTGGAATTAAACTTCAACTCCAGGCGCCTGCTAGACAGTTGTTGACATACCCTTAGCGAAACGACGAAGTCGCGTGAGTGTGGATTTTAACCTTTTTTCACGAACGAAGCACCCACCTCATACTTTATATAGGCAGCATGCTCCCTACTCACCATAAAGTAAACTTAGTTCCTTGCCCGGAATTTACATAGGAAAAAATTAATATTGAAACCTCGATATCTCCTAAACTAAATGATTGATACATTTTTTCCTTCACATTTTGTGCTTATTTCACCAAGACAAAATTAATTACGTCTTCAAAACGCGTTTCCAAATTTTAATTTTAATTAAACGTGCCCCTATTTAGAACAGTTTTCGAAAGTAGCACAATAAATAAAATTAAATAACTACTGATTTCCCAGCATTGATACGAATATACATAAGTCAGCGAGTCATCTGCAAATAGACAGCAGTTCACTATGTCGGTTGGATGTGGTTGATCTGCCGTGTAGATGTTGAAAAACCACGTTCCCAGCATTGATCCTTGTGCTATCCGCTGTGGTGTTTTGCTGTGTTGATTTGCTGATTTCAATTCGAACGTAGAATCTTCTGGAATCCAGAAAACGATAAATTCTTCTGATAAAGTTGGAGGAGAATCCTATCTGGTTCAGCGACAGTGACCTCGTCATTGTTCAGGGCAGTTGCAACTTCGTGGTGGAACTTGATTGGAGGATGCAGCGCTTTACTTTTCGCACTACCAGGTTGCTCAAAAGCGATGTAGGCCTATATCCTGAAACACTGGCAGCCTTCCCCTTTTTTTGTATTGCGAAAATTTTTGCTAGTTTCCTCTTGCTAGGAAAATATCAATTATTGATGCTATTGTTCATGAGGCTGGTGAGAAGTATCGTCACCATTTGTGGCATTCTCTTTAGGGCGAAATTCGAAATATTGGGCTATGTTGAATAATTCCCGCGATTTCTTCAGCTGTTGTGAGGTTGGTATTTTTGGTATTGCGACAATTTTTGCTAGGAAAGCAGCAATTGTTGATGCTATTGTTCATAAGGCTGGTGAGAAGTATCGCTAAGATGTTTGAAATGTATGCGGGAGTCAGAAAGATCGATGGTGGTCTTGTTCTGGGAAATCACCAGCAGGGAGTGACTGCTCCATTTGCCTCCTCTACCCATTTGAGCATGGCTTCCCCCTTTTGTCGATCAGGCATTGTGTATTGCCACATAAGGTGTCTTGCATTGAAGTCAGCACCTATGAACTCATAAGTATGCCTTTATAAGAGTTCATTTAGCACATCAAATCATGACGTATGTTAGCTGTATTGCTTTTATGATGGGGTAGATGCTCAGGATCATTAGCATCTCCGTGGGTGTTACATGGATTACTACTTCTTCGGCTGTACCCCGTTTCCCATTTGTACCGTCGGATCTGAAAATAGAAATATTTTTAAATGAGACGTTGCTTCTGTTCTTCCGCCGGTTTTCGCTAAACATGACGATGTCAGGTTGGTTAGCTTTTATGAACAAACTGAATACTGTTCGTCCGACTGAACTGCACAATGAGTTGACATTGTATCCGATTGTGCGCAGTCGTTTTAGACGTTGAATATTTGGAAGATGAACTCGGCTAGTGCCACGGACTTTTCAATCTCGCTTAGATTCCTCTACCCGGATGGTATCTCACTATGAGGTTTGCCTATTAAGGTGGTAAGGTTGGCACCGAACACGCGTTTGACTTGCCTATGAAATCAGTGCTCTAACTCTTACCATTTAAGGGTCCATAAAGAATACACAAACATTGATTTTGTGTGTATCAAACATAGATTATATAGACCATCAGAAATGGAGAGGTCTTTTTAACGATAAATCAAAATTTAATGTCATCGGCAGTGACATTGGAAGACCACCTGTTGTCCAACTTATAATTATTTTATTTATTACATATTTATTAATTTTGTAACGTCTATTCTTTTTGTTTTTTCAATCGTTTTCTATGGGATAACATAATTTCTATTATAGGGTTGTAATCTCATCCTACATCTGCCCCTGAATAGCTTTTTACTTACTTGATCGAATTTCTGAACCGCTTGTTAATGATAATGTAGGCTATTTAATTTCTTACTACTGCATCAGCTGTGTGTCTCAGGCAGATCCATGTCTTTTTGGGGTTTCTTAAATCATCACTAAATGTTGCCCTCTTTCATTTTTACATTATCCCTAACTTGTAACCAATAATACGTTTTCATCATAGTTAATATAAAACCTTTGATAGATTAGAGATTAGTTTAGACAATTTAACTAACCCTCTGCCTCTGCACTACTGATATCACATAAATCATTTACTTGTCCTTTCATAAAAGTTAACACTTCATTCGTTCAATTAAAGGATGTGTAAACTCACCATCACGATATTTTTGGACGGTTTTCAGAAAGTATCTTAGATTATTAAAAACAAATTTTCTTCAGGCTTTAAGACACCTTAATGCTGACGTGGTTGACTCGTAGACACTCTCCTTTAAAGTATGGTATCTGTCATACTAGTATGTCAGTCGCAGAGGGTTAAACTGTGGCGACATGCATATGTAACTGATTTATAAAAATATGAGCTGTCTTTAGGATAAAATTAGTTATAAAATGGTACATAACCAATAGCTGTTTATATCACATTTCAGTGTGAAAATTGGTCATCTAATGCAGATGGCATGTTGGACTCTATATTTTCGATGGATTTTTTAAACAACTTCGATGAACAACAGACAAATTTTAACAATTTGGACCATTTAAACGATCACATGAAAATGGAGGCAGAAGATTACGAAATGTCTCTACCAACATTACCTGATGAAATATTACCTGGAAAAGATAATGGTATCTCAAGCAATTCATCTGATAGTGGCCTTTCATCAGATAATCTAGAAGTGTAAGTCTTTGCACACGTTTATTTCTTACGATAATTAAATTTAATTTGCAGCGAAATGAGCCCGCAATATGAACCTTCAATAAGTCCAACTCCACACACTCCTTCAACAAATCATACCGGTATAAAACGCTTATCATCGGAAATTAGGTTTGGTGAATATCATGAGCCCTTGACAAGAAAAATATTTGTTAGAGAACAAACGCCTAAGGTAATAGTTCAGAAGGTACCACAAGTGACTTTATTGTCCAACAAGCAACAGGGCAATACAAACACTATTCAACCGCAAAAACAAATGCACCATCTCCAAGAACATCACACAACGTTCCAACAACAGACTACAGTGAATGGTGCTCGTAGTAGTGAAATTAAAATTGTAAAATTAGCACCACAAATTTTTACGAATTCAAACAATAAACCTGTAACTATTCAAGTTAAGAATTCAAATACTGGTGCTAAAATTCAAGCAAAACCTGGCACGTTTTTTTTGAATAAGTCTAAATTAACTGAGAGTAGGTATTAATAGCACTAATGTATAGCAATGAATAATGTCCTTTTTTTGCTCCGCAGTGAAAAAGCTTGTACGTGTGCATAATTCGAATCCAAGATCAGTCTTAATACCAGTTTCACTGCATGATGTTAAAAAGTTGAAGGCATTTAAAATAATTAATCCATCGAACATACGTTCGCTTAACCATAAAGTGAATGAAATGGTTGAAGTCAATAACAATATACAAGTATGTGAGAGGAAAGAAATCATGGACAACAAATCAACTACAGGTAATACACATTGTTTTAAACATTATACCTTATTTATAACTTATCTATAGTAAAAAGTAGTAAATGATTTGTACCATAAAAGAATACAAAAAAAAAACATTATGCTGTCTGCCGGTTAGCAATTTTACAATATACAAATAATTTTAGATTATAGTTATTGGAGAATCAATTGATCTTGGGTAATTGATAGATTTTAAAAGCTTCCATTTCTTGTTCTTTCGCTTCTTTCGCGGTATTCTTATTCAAGTTTACAATACTGTGAAAGTTTTGCAACATTAGCTTTATTTAGGAGTGATTTTACTTTTCAATCAGCGCGTCATCCAGAAAGTCCCGACGGAAACGAGTCTTCTTATTTCTCGAAGGATAGACTTGCCAATAAAATGCAGAACATCCTCTCTTGCTTTTAAATAGCATATATCGGAATAAAGTGGTAGATTGTCTCTATGGGGGTATATAGTTTAGCATAAGTACTTCATTTCTAGCTCTCACCAACAGTGAAATTTGATCAACACGATTTTCATCTCGAATGTAGTTATTTTTGTTAAGTTGATAGATAGATAGATAGATTTATTTCCAGTATACATTTCCTATATTATAAAGTGTGTGTGCAGAGATTTGATACTTATTTATCTTGCTTCTGGAATATTATTATTAAGGTTTACAATTTTTAGTACCTCGTGAATATTTTTGAAGGAAAAAAATGGAAAAAAGAAAAAGACCTTCATGCAAATTGTATTATATATATATATATATTACAATTAGTAATAAGTAAGTAAAAATTTAATAAATAAATAAGCAAATAAGAAAATAAATAAATAAAGAAAATAAATAAATAAATAAATAAATAGATAGATAATAAAAAATAAAGGAATAGATAAATAAATAAATATAAAAACAGATAAATTAATAAGTAAATAAATAGATGAATAAATAAACAAATAACTAAGTACATAAATAAATAAATAAATAAATAACAAACAAAAAAAAGAAAAATAACAGTCAAACAAGAATAAATATAAAGCTACTATGAACATGGCTAGTCATATAATGATGCTGTGCTATGGTGGTGCCACCTCCGTTGCTAGATTAAGTTCTTTTATGAGTGGGTTATCGGCAAGTTCACATCTCGATAAAAATCTAAGATATAGTTTTTGAGCTTTTTGAAAAACGTATTCAACATTCGCCCTTCTATGCAAATCTTGTGTTGAGTGATGCCAGGGAAGATTTAGCATCATCTTTAGCAGTTTGTTTTGTGATATTTGCAATTTCTTAATGTGACGTTGCGCGCAACGTCCCCGTACTTGACATTCATATAAGATTATGGCTTGGAAAATTAGCTTATGAATTAGAACTTTATTATGTATAGACAGCCTTGAGATGAAGTGTATAAGTTATATAAGATTGGAGCCAAAACTGATCCTTGAGGTAAGCCGGTATCAAAATGCATTACGCGGGACACACCACTGTTGACATGAACACTAAAAGACCGACAGGACAGATAGCTTTGAACTATCTTGCACAAATACGTCGGAAATCCATAGGATATCATTTTATGTAGAAGTCCATCATGCCAGACGGAATCGAAGGCTTTTTCAATATCTAATAGTAACATGCCTGTTGCAAATTCTGGCGACTTGATGCATTGTACTGTGATGACGCCTAAACCCAAATTGTTCATTGGGGAAGATGTCGTGGTCAAAAACAAATTCCAGCATTTTTTCTTTTAAAATTTGTTCAAAAATTTTACCAATACTGCTAAGTAAGCTTATTGGTTTATAGCTTTCTGTGCTGTTAGCAGGCTTCCCCGCTTTTAGTATTGGTACAACCTTCGCCTTTTTCCATGCATCAGGAAAATAGTTAATTTTAAGAAATGCATTAAAAATAATCGTTAAATGCATAATTCCTGCTTTAGGCAGTTGTTTTAAGAAAATGTTTTTAATTCCGTCCGGACCCTCTGATTTTCTAACTTTCATATTATTGACAAAGAAAACTATATCGTCATCACTTACATGGAAGTTGTTTGGTGGAGAGGTGCTTAACGCATTAAAAGATTGAATGGAGTTGCTAACAACATCGTTTGTCAATGGATCACCGAGATTAGCTGATGTATTGTGGTTATTCAGAAACGTATCTCCCAGTGCATTAGCTTTCTCTACATCACTGTAGAATGTTCCTGTTGCGTTGGTCAAAGATGGTAGTTTTCTATTTCTATTCCCGACAATTCGAACTATGTTCCAGAAAGGTTTTGAGTTCTTATCTAGACCATTAAGTTTTTGGTTCCAATTGTCGTTGCGCATTTTATTGATATGATCAGCTATCAAACGACTTATAGATGACATATACATTTTGTAAATTGGATGTCGGTATCTTTGCCAATATCTCTTATACTTATTTCTGAGCTTAATCAGGATGAGAATGTGCATAGGAAGGGCGTTAAATTGGTGTCTCGCCAAAACCCTTGGAACACTGACATACCAGGAACCCAAAATGTGTTCAGTAAATTCTTGGACAATATTATCCACATCATCCTTGTTTGTAATATTATCAAGAGTCATACAGTTTTGTCGAAGTTTGACTTTGATCTGGGATCGAAATCGCCCCCAGTTGGTATTTTTCAGATCAAGAATATATTTTTTCATGGTTCTGAACTGTGCATCGTACCCGAAACAAAACCGGATTATGATCTGAGCTGAGCTCATTTACAGAAATCGGCTCTGAAATGAAACTCGAGCAATTTGTAAAGAACAAATCTAAGAAGGATTACCACGAGAGGAGGGTGGAACGTATGTTGGAGAGATCGGATACAAAATAGAAAATGGCATCGCTAAATGTAAATCGGAAAGAATATTTCCCCAGGCGTTGGATCTTACACAACCCCAATTCCTGTGCCTACAATTTAGATCACCTCCAATCAAGAATTCGCCAGGTATACTAAATAATTTCCTCATGTCCCTACTGAGCACTCCTTTTTTTTCGTCCGATATGGTGCCACCAGGAAAATAAAAACAAAAAATACTGATCGTTCTCTGATCATTCATTTTTATTTTTATTCCTACATTTTCTATAAGAACTGTCTGAACAAGTGGTAAGAGCGAATGTTGAATAGTTTTTCTAATAAGTATTGCAACTCCCCCACAACTTCTATCTATTCTATCAACACGATAGCAATTGAAATCAGAGCAGGGCAGCCTATCATCATAACCAAGTCATGTTTCGGTGATAAGAGCAATGTCAATATTATTACAGTTCAGAAAATGTAAAAGTTCTATAAATTTGTTGCGTATGCTTCTAGCATTCCAAGTAACAATTTTCAAATCTCTATTAATTATCATTGGAGTATAATTTAATAATTTAATTCCATAGCTAGTGTATTGAGCTCTTTTGCAGAAAATAGTGCTGAGTTGTTGTTACATATGTTGCTGGCTGTGTTGCTGGTTACCTTATTGCTGTTAACTTTGTTGCTGCCAGCTGAGATCGGTGTGTTGGCGATCGAACATGTTCGATTTATGTTACACCATGCATTTGATGAAGAGGGAGTTGCGTTTTTCTCTCTGCTTGTCGTTCTCTGCCGTCCTTGGGGAAGTGTTGGAAAGTCCGTTAGTGAGGAGAATGAGAACGGTTTCTCTTTAGGATGTTCAGATATGACCGGAGGATTGATGACGAATTTTCCCCTTTCAGCCCTTTTTTTATCTCTAAATATTTAGATCGGCTGATGCAGGTGACGTCATTGGCTTTATGATTGCCACTGCAGTTTGCACACTTGTACGATGCGACACCCGTGCACTCAGTTGTATTTCTTTTTAAGGTCTTTTAACTGAATGGAACCACTTTCCTGTGAAATTAGATAGTAGAACTCAGTTTAGTGTTCAAACTTTTTGGTGATTTTTTTAATATACATTTGAGTGTTGAATAATACATTTGAGTCCTAATTTAGTGAGTTCACCTTTAAGTTCAATCAACATCACCCATTCCATACAAAAACACTTTGAAGGCTTTCTCACTCTTTAGGTCATGAGAAAATATTGGCAGTTACAACTATTAAGTGCTTCCAATACGCGGTTGTAAGATTCTATTGTCTTGCAAGAAATCTTTATTCCGATTGGAATAATTTTAATAAAATAATCAGTAATGTTTATCGATTGCATTAATTTGTGCACATAATCACTTGACTTTTGCAATACTTTTATGGGCGGAACATACACTTTTTTAGTGGAATTCCTTGGCGTTAGAATGACATCCATGTCATCATTATCAGTGTTCGGTAGTGTTTGTAATTGACTCCAGTAATTAGTTCTGGAGTCATTTTTACTGAGTTTTTACGAGACATGATAACGCGCGACCTCTTTTCAAAGGACCGAAATGTGGCCTCAGAGGAGGGGATCTATTACGCTTAGCAATTTTTACAATTTACGCAACAATCGATAACGGGGGATCAAACAAGAACACGTCATTCGTTGATGAAAGCTCCGGATTGACTCTTTTGTTAAGTTGTAGTTGAGTCTGCTATAGACATTCTCTACATTTCTCATCCACTTTAGCAAACATCTCGTAAAGGGTCTTTTTCCAAGTATCTAACACTGAGTTTTGCAGGTTGAGTTCAAAGCTGCGTTCTTGAGACAGTTCCATCCATTTGCTAAACAAAATGGCCTTATTCTGTATGATCAGCTTTTCTGGGAAGATGCGTATCAGGCATGTTTAACACTTTTAGAATATAATCTGTATAATATAAAGTGGTGGTAATCCTGACTCTAGCATAATTATATAAACTTATATTGATGTATTGAAATAAATAATGCAAGGGCTTTCCAATGTTGTTGAATATTAATCTCGTTTTTGTGTCGCTTAAATCCTTCAGATCGATTACAGGATTCGTAGATACATTTTAATTCGAACAGTCCTTGGATCCAATCCTTGTATTTTATTCTCAAACTTCAGACTTTTGATCCTATTAACTCTGAGGTCCATCGAAATGAAAATTGAGAAATATAACGTTTATTAACTTCTGTTATCACGGGTTCTATTTGTTCATATAATTGGAGTATTCCCTTTCAAAATACGGACGTAGATCTTGTGCATTATGACATAAGTCCTAAGTTCACTACACAACACCGAATAAGGAATTGCGATTGAATCCATGCACTCATTATTTACTTGTAAAAATATTTCACGTCACTTATAGGATGATATTTTGTATAAATGCCACATACGTTGCACTTCTACTTAAAACCGATACCAACAACTTAGGTTAGGTTAGGTCGGTGAGTTAGACGTGGTGGGACCACGTCTCACCTAGGTAGAGTTGGACCCATTGTGATGTACCCTTTCCGGTCCTATTAACTTACCACAGGTGTTGTTGTGCCTGTCCCCTCCAGTCATCCAGAAATCCTAACGAACCTACAAATAGACTGAGATATCTGCTGGGCGATCATGGAAGAAGAATTCCCAGTGTTCTTTGCCTCAATAGGCAGAGTCTAGGGTATGGGCATAGATAGTGAGGAGTATCCTAAATTTGGTCATCGTCCCCACGGCTCCTCTAAGCTATCACATTCGAGAGGCCTCACATGTGGGAAGAGAGCTCCACATTTCATTAGCATACGCCATGATTTTATTATCCACTTTCCTCTTGATATCAGCTAGAGGTGCATCAAACATGGGATGGGTCAGTTTCGGCTCTTTCCTGGCAAGTTCATCTGCTTAACGTTGCTACAACTTCAATATTGTTTGTTTTTAATTTGGAGATAACATTTATTACAGCACAATAAACAATAAACATTTGTAGTCATTAATATTTTAAAACTGATTTCATTATATTTTTCATCAATACCGTGGCCACGACCACGCACATACCCGTTGTGGGTATATGCGTTCGATTCCCGGCCGGTACGAACAACAAAATAATTTTCATGGTCCCACCTCTTTCAAGTCCCTGACAAAATATACACAATATGTGGTTTGCAGCTTAAGACAAGATATTGCTACACTTAAAATACTTGCGACTAAAATTTTCTGCATTTGGATATGATCGTTAATTAGTAATTAGTCTTACAAAAATGGAATAGTTAGATTCAAGGTGTAGATAGTGTAATTCAGCATTGCTCCCGGTGCGCTTTAGGTCCCGCTCATGAGAGAACATTAGCATCCACAACACGAGTGGTTGCTGTAGAACGGTAACGTCGCTGCCACGCATCTTAACCGTATGTTTATATCACGACGAATGCAACCGCAACAGATTATTGTTTATTACTTTATTCCAAAAAGTTTTAAAACACTTTATCATAAAAAATGTACATATATATTTTATTATTTTCGTTCCAGCTAAAGAAGATGCGTTTATCGAAAATTCATCTGACTCTGAAAGTATAATAATTGAGGACGGTGATGAAAGTGAAGATTACATACATGATCCGGATGCACCTTATCCCAAGCTCATATTAACAACAGAAGAAAAGCGACTTCTTAGTAAAGAAGGAATTACATTACCCTCACATTACCCTTTGACAAAACACGAGGAACGTGAGCTCAAAAGAATACGTCGAAAAATTCGTAATAAAATATCAGCCCAAGATTCACGAAAACGCAAAAAAGAGTACGTAGATGGTCTTGAAGAGCGGGTCAAGCAATGTACTGAAGAGAATCAGACTCTTATGAAAAGAATAAAGCAACTACAAAATCAAAATCAAAATTTAATGTCACAAATGAAGAAGTTGCAGTCTCTTTTAACAAAGGGAACAAATAAAACCACACAGCCAACTACGTGTTTAATGGTTTTGTTATTGAGTCTTGCCCTTGTGGCAGCACCAAATTTGAAATTAGGGCAAAACGTAAAAGAGGGAGATCTAGAAGAAGCTGTTCAAGATACTATCTTACAAAATCGTAGAAATCTCTTGTTCAATAACAAGGATCAAAACACGGATATTGCTGATGAGGACATCAACATGAGTGACATCATTTCAGCTGCAGAGTTTAATATCGAACGTGAAAGCTCCGGAAAGAAACTACCTGGTACAAAATACACTTCTAGTGCTAGTTGTAGGAACATCAAATTAAGCTATACAGAATTCATTGATGATATCGATGACGAAAATTGGTATCTATCAAATGAAAAAGCTAAAATTGCCGAAGATAATATCTTAAGAGATAGTAGTAGGAATCTTCAAACAAGCGGTTTTAATATAGACCAGAAAACGAAAGATCTTTCTGAACAGGAGTACGGGCGGAATACATGGCTCGACAAAGATGTTTTTGAAATGGTTTCACCAACAGTTAACGGTCTATATGCCCTTAATTTGGACAAAATTGGTACCGATAATTTTTTTAACTTACCCGATACAACAGTTGTTGACGTAACAGCAAAACAAATGTATGCTAGTGACAGTGGCATTAATCAGAATTCGTCAGAAATGAGACAAGTGAATAAGTATTAGTTATTGTTTGGATTGTTTAAAATTACATGTATGCTATAAAATTTTACTATATAATATAATTTTTATGTATTCTCTCAAGTGTTGTTATTTCAAATAAATTAATGTGAATTTTTTAAACCGTAACGTAAAACTATTCAAGAAACAAGTTAAAATTAAGCAACATTTTTGTTACCATGCATACACACTACGTCAAATAAAAACGAATAATTTGAACTGCAAATTATGTGTTTATTGATCTGTTGTCTAACATTTTAAGACATTTAATGTATTCTGTTTGTATATTGAGGATTGTAAATAAAAATGCTTTCGCAAGACATTAGCTACAATATGTGGGTTGTTCTTAAAAGTTGTTGTCTATTTTGGAGTTTTGGCACCGGAGGAGTTCTGTCTGTGTTTTTACAGTTTTCATTATTTCTGCTGTTGAGAGATGCAATTCGCGCATGTTTGACGGTAATTTCTGGTTCTGTCAACACACACCCTTCTTTATTCTTTATTTCCACAGAAGAAGTTGTTAATTTTCTTAACTTTCTTAAAATCTTAATTTTTTGTTGTTTTTTCTATAAGAGTGGGAAGGACGGAGTTACTCGCTTTCCATTTGGGTTATTTCGCAAATCAGCCCATCAGACAGGTTTTCAAAAAGTGCTTTGCAATGTAATTTGGGTGGTCATAACTGGCGAAACGGTTTGTTTTGTTTACGATGGTGCTGCGGGATTTAAAAGAAAAGGAAAAGAATTTTGCTCTGAGCGTCGGGCAAGATGATCTGACCATGCATTTTGACTGTATGATGCTGGCACCTCTTCGATGATATAATGCATGATGAAGCTGCTCTCAACTTGGCGAGCATTTCAAGAATCAACATCAGTAATTCAATCAATATCCTTGCATACCACGATGTATGTATGCAGGTACATAAACTTTTCGTTTATATTTCAGTGAAATTAGTTGTTTCTAAAAATTTGCGTTTTAAGTTCACTGCTTATACGAATGGCACTGAGCAGCCGATGAACTTGCGGAGGCCCTAAAAGCCTACAAAGCAAACATCACTCCCATCGAATAGTCGCGATGGAATACAAATATACATATATGCGAAAGCCTCATAACAATCCGGATCAAGACAAAATTCGACAACATCACCCTCAAGTTTTTCTTAGAAAATTTCCAAATTTTGAATTAACATTGGCATATACCGTCAGCCTGAAAAGATGTTTTATTTCTTCTTTCGTATTTATTCCTACTAGGCCACCGCCGATGAAATTCGACGACCACCAGAAGTAACGCAAACAGAAAATTTGACAGGGGTTACGTATAATTGAAGTATGCTGTAAAATAACCTAATTTTGTGCACGTGTGACGAATGACACTTACACCAAACGGTTAAGTAGAACGGTGTATAGTTAGGAATGTATGCGGAGCTTCTCGTGAATTCACCGGCCCACTTAAACCATGTTGGTCCATTGTGATACAGTAACACTACTGCCACTGATTGACCACTACAGTTATAGTGCCGTTAATTTGATCCCAACTAGATAAAAATGCGTATTAACTTTGCTTTCACTGGGATTCGAACCGGGGACCCCGCTTACCGGGGAAGAGCTTCTTTTCCTTCTGAGAGAAGGAAAAAAAAGATCGATGTATAAGCGTACAACAAAAATGGGCAGAACGTATTTATATACAGACCTTAAAATCTAAACATATCATAAAAAATTTCATTCAAAATTTGTTGCTTATACTAGCTAATCTCAGATAAAGAGAATATGCCCTCCAATTGTTTCCATTAGGTTAGGTCGGTGAGATAGACGTAGTGGGACCACGTCTCACTTAGGTAGAGTTGGATCCATTGTGATGTTATCCTTTCCGGTCCTATTAACTTACCACAGGTGTTGTTGTGCCTGTCCCCTCCAGTCATCCAGAAATCCTAACGAACCTACAAATAGACTGAGATATCTGCTGGGCGATCATGGAAGAAGAATTCCCAGTGTTCTTTGCCTCAATAGGCAGAGTCTAGGGCATGGGCATAGATATTGAGGAGTATCCTAAATTTGGTCTTCGTCCCCACGGCTCCTCTAAGCTATAACATTCGAGAGGTCTCACATGTGGGAAGAGAGCTCCACATTTCATTAGCATACGCCATGATTTTATTATCCACTTTCCTCTTGATATCAGCTAGAGGTGGATCAAACATGGGATGGGTCAGTTTCGGCTCTTTCCTGGCAAGTTCATCTGCTTAACGTTGCTACAACTTCAATATTGTTTGTTTTTAATTTGGAGATAACATTTATTACAGCACAATAAACAATAAACATTTGTAGTCATTAATATTTTAAAACTGATTCCATTATATTTTTCATCAATACCGTGGTCGTGGCGTTGTGGGTATGTGCGTTCGATTCCCGGCCGGTACGACCAACAAAATAATTTTCATGGTCCCACCTCTTTCAAGTCCCTGACAATGCTCTGGCCCCTACACAAAATATACACAATATGCGGTTTGCAGCTTAAGACAAGATATTGCTACACTTAAAATACTTGCGACTAAAGTTTTCTGCATTTGGATATGATCGTTAATTAGTAATTAGTCTTACAAAAATGGAATAGTTAGATTCAAGGTGTAGATAGTGTAATTCAGCATTGCTCCCGGTGCGCTTTAGGTCCCGCTCATGAGAGAACATTAGCATCCACAACACGAGTGGTTGCTGTAGAACGGTAACGTCGCTGCCACGCATCTTAACCGTATGTTTATATCACGACGAATGCAACCGCAACAGATTATTGTTTATTACTTTATTCCAAAAAGTTTTAAAACACTTTATCATAAAAAATGTACATATATATTTTATTATTTTCGTTCCAGCTAAAGAAGATGCGTTTATCGAAAATTCATCTGACTCTGAAAGTATAATAATTGAGGACGGTGATGAAAGTGAAGATTACATACATGATCCGGATACACCTTATCCCAAGCTCATATTAACAACAGAAGAAAAGCGACTTCTTAGTAAAGAAGGAATTACATTACCCTCACATTACCCTTTGACAAAACACGAGAAACGTGAGCTCAAAAGAATACGTCGAAAAATTCGTAATAAAATATCAGCCCAAGATTCACGAAAACGCAAACAAGAGTACGTAGATGGTCTTGAAGAGCGGGTCA
This sequence comes from Eristalis intricaria, assembly GCA_964034865.1. Classification (NCBI taxonomy): domain Eukaryota; kingdom Metazoa; phylum Arthropoda; class Insecta; order Diptera; family Syrphidae; genus Eristalis; species Eristalis intricaria. Next base: position 77,469,159 of record OZ035876.1, read on the forward strand.
AACAATGTACTGAAGAGAATCAGACTATGAAAAGAATAAAGCAACTTCAAAATCAAAATCAAAATTGAATGTCACAAATGAAGAAGTTGCAGTCTCTTTTAACAAAGGGAACAAATAAAACCACACAGCCAACTACTTGTTTAATGGTTTTGTTATTGAGTCTTGCCCTTGTTCCAGCACCAAATTTGAAATAAGGACAAAACGTAAAAGAGGGAGAACTGGAAGAAGCTGTTCAAGATATAATATCTTAAGAGATAGTAGTAGGAATCTTCAAACAAGCGGATTTAATATAGACCAGAAAACGAAAGATCTTTCTGAACATGATTACGGGCGGAATACATGGCTCGACAAAGATGTTTTTGAAATGGTTCCACCAACAGTTAACGGTATATATGCCCTTAATTTGGACAAAATTGGTACCGATAATTTTTTTAACTTACCCGATACAACAGTTGTTGACGTAACAGCAAAACAAATGTATGCTATTGACAGTGGCATTAATCAGAATTCGTCAGAAATGAGACAAGTGAATAAGTATCAGTTATTGTTTGGATTGTTTAAAATTACGTGTATGCAATAAAATTTTTCTATATAATATAATTTGTATGTATTATCTCAAGTGTTGTTATTTCAAATAAATTAATATAAATTTTTTAAACCGTAACGTAAAACTATTCAAGAAACAAGTTAAAATTAACAACATTTTTGTTACCATGCATACACTCTACGTCAAACAAAAACGAATAATTTGAACTGCAAATTATGTGTTTATTGATCTGTTGTCTAACATTTTAAGACATTTAATGTATTCTGTTTGTATATTGAGGATTGTAAATAAACAAGCTTTCGCAAGACATTAGCTACAATATGTGGGTTGTTCTTAAAAGTTGTTGTCTATTTTGGAGTTTTGGCACCGGAGGAGTTCTGTCTGTGTTTTTACAGTTTTCATTATTTCTGCTGTTGAGAGATGCAATTCGCGCATGTTTGACAGTAATTTCTGGTTCTGTCTATACACACCCTTCTTTATTCTTTATTTCCACAGAAGAAGTTGTTAATTTTCTTAACTTTCTTAAAATCTTAATTTTTTTGTTGTTTTTTCTATAAGAGTGGGAAGGACGGAGTTACTCCATTTGGGTTATTTCGCAAATCAGTCCATCAGACAGGTTTTCAAAAAGTGCTTTGCAATGTAATTTGGGTGGTCATAACTGGCGAAACGGTTCGTTTTGTTTACGATGGTGCGCCTACAAAGCAAACATCACTCCCATCGAGTAGGTGCGATGGAATACAAATATACATATATGCGAAAGCCTCATAACAATCCGGATCAAGACAAAATTCGACAACATCACCCTCAAGTTTTTCTTAGAATCTTTCCAAATTTTGAATTAACATTGGCATATGCCGTCAGCCTGAAAAGATATTTTATTTCTTCTTTCGTATTTATTCCTACTAGGCCACCGCCGATGAAATTCGACGACCACCAGAAGTAACGCAAACAGAAAATTTGACAGGGGTTACGTATAATTGAAGTATGCTGTAAAATAACCTAATTTTGTGCATGTGTGACGAATGACACTTACACCAAACGGTTAAGTAGAACGGTGTATAGTAAGGAATGTATGCGGAGCTTCTCGTGAATTCACCGGCCCACTTAAACCATGTTGGTCCATTGTGATACAGTAACACTACTGCCACTGATTGACCACTACAGTTATAGTGCCGTTAATTTGATCCCGACTAGATAAAAATGCGTATTAACTTAGCTTTCACTGGGATTCGAACCAGGGACCCCGCTTACCGGGGACAAGCACTTAATCAACGGCGCCAACCAGCCATTCTAAGAGAAGGAAAAAAAAAAAGATTGATGTATAAGCGTTCAACAAAAATGGGCAGAACGTATTTATATACAGACCTTAAAATCTAAACATATCATAAAAAATTTCATTCAAAATTTGTTGCTTATACTAGCTTATCTCAGATAAAGAGAATATGCCCTCCAGTTGTTTCCATTAGGTTAGGTCGGTGAGATAGACGTAGTGGGACCACGTCTCACTTAGGTAGAGTTGGATCCATTGTGATGTTACCCTTTCCGGTCCTATTAACTTACCACAGGTGTTTTTGTGCCTGTCCTGTAATCCTACAACATACTGAGATATCTGCTGGATGATCATGGAAGAAGAATTCCCAGTGTTCTTTGCCTCAATAGGCAGAGTCTAGGGCATGGGCATAGATAGTGAGGAGTATCCTGAATTTGGTCTTCGTCCCCACGGCTCCTCTAAGCTATCACATTCGAGAGGTCTCACAGGTGGGAAGAGAGTTCCACATTTCATTAGCATACTCCATGATTTTATTATCCACTTTCCTCTTGATATCAGCTAGAGGTGGATCAAACATGGGATGGGTCAGTTTCGGCTCTTTCCTGGCAAGTTCATCTGCTTAACGTTGCTACAACTTCAATATTGTTTGTTTTTAATTTGGAGATAACATTTATTACAGCACAATAAACAATAAACATTTGTAGTCATTAATGTTTCAAAACTGATTCCATTATATTTTTCATCAATACCGTGGCCACGACCACGCACATACCCGTTGTGGGTATATGCGTTCGATTCCCGGCCGGTACGACCAACAAAATAATTTGCATGGTCCCACCTCTTTCAAGTCCCTGACAATGATCTGGCCCTCTACGGGCTGTAGGGCCCTTATACAAAATATACACAATATGTGGTTTGCAGCTTAAGACAAGATATTGCTACACTTAAAATACTTGCGACTTAAGTTTTCTAGATTTGGATATGATCGTTAATTAGTAATTAGTCTTACAAAAATGGAATAGTTAGATTCAAGGTGTAGATAGTGTAATTCAGCATTGCTCCCGGTGCGCTTTAGGTCCCGCTCATGAGAGAACATTAGCATCCACAACACGAGTGGTTGCTGTAGAACGGTAACGTCGCTGCCACGCATCTTAACCGTATGTTTATATCACGACGAATGCAACCGCAACAGATTATTGTTTATTACTTTATTCCAAAAAGTTTTAAAACACTTTATCATAAAAAATGTACATATATATTTTATTATTTTCGTTCCAGCTAAAGAAGATGCGTTTATCGAAAATTCATCTGACTCTGAAAGTATAATAATTGAGGACGGTGATGAAAGTGAAGATTACATACATGATCCGGGTGCACCTTCTCCCAAGCTCATATTAACAACAGAGGAAAAGCGACTTCTTAGTAAAGAAGGAATTACATTACCCTCACATTACCCTTTGACAAAACACGAGGAACGTGAGCTCAAAAGAATACGTCGAAAAATTCGTAATAAAATATCAGCCCAAGATTCACGAAAACGCAAAAAAGAGTACGTAGATGGTCTTGAAGAGCGGGTCAAGCAATGTACTGAAGAGAATCAGACTTTTATGAAAAGAATAAAGCAACTACAAAATCAAAATCTAAATTTAATGTCACAAATGAAGAAGTTGCAGTCTCTTTTAACAAAGGGAACAAATAAAACCACACAGCCAACTACGTGTTTAATGGTTTTGTTATTGAGTCTTGCCCTTGTGGCAGCACCAAATTTGAAATTAGGGCAAAACGTAAAAAAAAAGAGATCTAGAAGAAGCTGTTCAAGATACTATCTTACAAAATCGTAGAAATCTCTTGTTCAATAACAAGGATCAAAACACGGATATTGCTGATGAGGACATCAACACGAGTGACATCATTTCAGCTGCAGAGTTTAATATCGAACGTGAAAGCTCCGGAAAGAAACTACCTGGTACAAAATACACTTCTAGTGCTAGTTGTAGGAACATCAAATTAAGCTATACAGAATTCATTGATGATATCGATGACGAAAATTGGTATCTATCAAATGAAAAAGCTAAAATTGCCGAAGATAATATCTTAAGAGATAGTAGTAGGAATCTTCAAACAAGCGGTTTTAATATAGACCAGAAAACGAAAGATCTTTCTGAACAGAAGTACGGGCGGAATACATGGCTCGACAAAGATGTTTTTGAAATGGTTTGACCAACAGTTAACGGTCTATATGCCCTTAATTTGGACAAAATTGGTACCGATAATTTTTTTAACTTACCCGATACAACAGTTGTTGACGTATTCTCTCAAGTGTTGTTATTTCAAATAAATTAATGTGAATTTTTTAAACCGTAACGTAAAACTATTCAAGAAACAAGTTAAAATTAAGCAACATTTTTGTTACCATGCATACACACTACGTCAAATAAAAACGAATAATTTGAACTGCAAATTATGTGTTTATTGATCTGTTGTCTAACATTTTAAGACATTTAATGTATTCTGTTTGTATATTGAGGATTGTAAATAAACATGCTTTCGCAAGACATTAGCAATATGTGGGTTGTTCTTAAAAGTTGTTGTCTATTTTGGAGTTTTGGCACCGGAGGAGTTCTGTCTGTGTTTTTACAGTTTTCATTATTTCTGCTGTTGAGAGATGCAATTCGCATATGTGGGTTGTTCTTAAAAGTTGTTGTCTATTTTGGAGTTTTGGCACCGGAGGAGTTCTGTCTGTGTTTTTACAGTTTTCATTATTTCTGCTGTTGAGAGATGCAATTCGCGCATGTTTGACTGTCATTTCTGGTTCTGTCTACACACACCCTTCTTTATTCCTTATTTCCACAGAAGAAGTTGTTAATTTTCTTAACTTTCTTAGAATCTTAATTGTTTTGTTGTTTTTTCTATAAGAGTGCAAGGACGGAGTTACTCGCTTTCCATTCGGGTTTGCAGTTCGCTGCTTATACGAATGGCACTGACCAGCCGATGAACTTGCGGAGGCCCTAAAAGCCTACAAAGCAAACATCACTCCCATCGAATAGGTGCGATGGAATACAAATATACATATATGCGAAAGCCTCATAACAATCCGGATCAAGACAAAATTCGACAACATCACCCTCAAGTTTTTCTTAGAAAATTTCCAAATTTTGAATTAACATTGGCATATGCCGTCAGCCTGAAAAGATATTTTATTTCTTCTTTTGTATTTATTCCTACTAGGCTCCACCGCCGATGAAATTCGACGACCATCAGAAGTAAGGCAAACAGAAAATTTGACAGGGGTTACGTATAATTGAAGTATGTTGTAAAATAACCTAATTTTGTGCATGTGTGACGAATGGCACTTACACCAAACTTAAGTAGAACGGTGTATAGTTAGGAATGTATGCGGAGCTTCTCGTGAATTCACCGGCTCACTTAAACCATGTTGGTCCATTGTGATACAGTCACACTACTACCACTTATTGACCACTACAGTTATAGTGCTGTTAATTTGATCCCAACTAGATAAAAATGCGTCTTAACTTTGCTTTCACTGGGATTCGAACCGGGGACCCCGCTTACCGGGGACAAGCACTTAATCAACGGCGCCAACCAGCCATTCTAAGAGAAGGAAATAAAAAAAAGATCGATGTATAAGCGTTCAACAAAAATGGGCAGAACGTATTTATATACAGACCTTAAAATCTAAACATATCATAAAAAATGTCATTCAAAATTTGTTGCTTATACTAGTTAATCTCAGATAAGGAGAAAATGCCCTCCAGTTGTTTCCGTTTAGTCCAGCAATGATTTCTGTAAATGACACGCTATCATATGTCCTTTCCCCAAATTGCTCTGTGATTTTTTAAGTTCCTTTCCCAAATTGCTCTGTGATTTTTTTTAGAATGGGAATGAAATGAATGAATTCTTGGAATGAGAATGGAAGGGGTGAATGTCTTCTCTTATCCTAACATTACACAAAAAACACTCATCATTCCCTTCTGCTCTATTATTAGGCAAATTGTGTCTGCACTGTGTTGGTGTTTAAAATATTTTACTAGGTCATCAGGAAGTGTGCGATACCTACATCTCTTCAGACTTTGTCGTGCTTTCTGACCAGAGGTAAGGGATAATATTTATATATTTATATATTATCCCTTATCTCTGCTTCTGCCCAAAGAGAGATCGGCAAGCGGTATCTATTTTTATTAGAATGTCCTGTAATAAATATTGTAGTGGGACGACAGGTGGCGTGACGCCATGTTCGTGTCATAGGTTATCCCGTTTTATAGCAAACTGTAACTTCCGGGTAATAATATATTTTGTGACAACATACGGTACTTGATAATCTGGTAGTGAAATTGCTTTTAGGACGTACTAAATAAAGTGCATTTTCACTGTGAATGACGATAAATATGTTTCTAGTTGAAGCATGTAGTTCGTCTAAATAATTTGTTGGGAAATATCTCATTAATCTATCTAAGTCCTCTTCCTCTTCCAAGTCACTGACAATGCTTAAAGAGTATTCCTGTCTAGAAAAAGCTTCTCAATTTCGCCGCTCGGAGTCGGCATTAAACTGTAGGTCCCTTCCTCGTGTAAAAGAACAATAGCACGCACAGCATGAGTGGTTGCTGAGAAGCTAAGCTTCAGTCCGCCCATATTATTATTATTATTAATTATTTTAAATATTATTTATTGCATTTGCGCATCAAATTAGATTTAATTTTAATTAAATATAAATAATTTCTGTGTTCAATTAAGAAAAAACATAAAAAATGTTAAATTCTACGCAAATTATTTGGTGTCCGGATACTGGAGCCCAACTTTTGTGGTACTGAGGGTTTAAGCACATGTTCGATGGTTAATTTAAGTAAAGAATATTGTAAGCTTCTTTAATAATTACAGTTTGCGGACAGTGGTTTTTAACTAAGAAACCGGGTGTCTGGGTACCGAAAACCGGTTGGATCTCTATATAGTTGTAAATATATAGTTATTGTTATGCACTTAATATGTGAATAATTAGTGTGAATAAATCTATCTTTTTTCTTCGACACTAAAATTACTTGAACTTTCTAAAAGAATTAAAAAATGCGATTACCCACAATAATAAATAAGTTTGACGTGTTTTCCTACCTTTTAAAAAATGTAGCTTTAGCTTTATAGTTAAACAATAAGAAGTCAAAAAATAAGATTTGTATTAACTGCCTGGCTAATAGTGCTATTACTCCACCATTTCTGTAATAAATGTAAAGTATTGCACTATGAAGTATGGCAACCCCATCAATATTGCTACTAGGAATGTAATGAAAATGAAATTAATGTAAGTTATCTAATTAATGAAGTATGGCAACTCCAACAATATTGCTACCAGGAATGTAATGAAACTGAAATGAACCACAATTGAAATTTGTAATCTGTAAGACAGTCAGATATAACCTATAATAGAGATATTCAACTTCTATCTCCCTTGCCTCTTGATTTCATCTGACAGCGTTTTTTATACGCTTTTTGTCCCCTGTCTATGAATACGTGTGAGCTCTTGAGAACAGCTGTGGAACAGCTGATACCCTTCCCCACCTTAGTAATGGGGAGAATTAAAGTTCTTATTTAAAAATTCGCTCGTTATTTGAACGTTTTTTCAAATTTCGGTGTTAAATTTTCAACACAGTATGGAGGGGTAAACGAACGAACAAAGCTAATGTTCATGAAGTCGATTCATTCAAACTTTGAGCAATTTACAATCTGAAATACTTGAACATAATTAATGAATGCACAATATAGTGTGAATTTTTTCATGTAAATAAAAATTAATAATACATTCACACGTTCAATTAACCAATAACAAAAATATTATTGAAGCGTGAATCACAAATAAGAAGTTTTGACAACCATTTTTATGCATTAGTAAAAGTTGCAATATCTTGCCATTGTTCTTATCACATTGTTTAAATTGAATTCATGCGTTTTTCAGAATTCATGAATTAAGCTTAAACAGCGAACTTCATTTATTGAGTTAATTTGTCAGGCATGGCTTAAGAATATGCTGTATATACACGTAAAAATTAATTTTAGGTCAAATAGTTCCAGTTAAATGGTCATTGCAATACATTTTTCTTCACGAAAGTCCATATAACGATGTAAGAAAATTACCTTAAAAATACTAGTCAACTTTTTAACACCCTCCGAACAACATACCCATCTATGTTACATGGAAAGTACATGGATTCCCACTAAATTCATGAATCTGCCGCTTTTTTCCCACAAAATTCACGAATCTGCCGCCATATTGTGGTGAATTGACGAGCGTTGTAAAAGTATAAGTGAAATACAAGGGATTACCACTACGTCTTCGTTGTGGGCTAGGGGTAAAAATGGCAGAAGTTGGATATCTCTATCATCCATTATCTTTGATTCCAAGCAACTACAATTTCTTGGAATTCCCTGATCATCTGTAAGTAGAAACAATAATTTGTTATGAAAATTCTTTTAAAGCTTTTAACATTTACGCGATGAGAGCCCAGGCTATTTCGACTGAATAAGGATATGCTTCTCTTCGTCTTAAACAAATTGGAAGGTGCCCTAAGATATTTTCTTTGTCGGAGTTATCAGAGCATTGTAGGAAATGATCTTGACTGACTTGGGCCTGTCACACGTTTTCCTTAATATTTCACGGTTTCCTTAATATTGTTGAAGTTTTTTTTTTGCTGCTGGGAATAGCTTTCCTAATAACTCCGAGAGAAGACTTTTGTAGACTTTCAAATTCAAACGATAATAACTTTATAATTTAAGTAGTACAATAACGATTTATTGAAGTTCAAACAAACGAAGTATGATTCGAACGAAAAAAATGGAAAAGAGGCTTCAAATTTAGTCTCCTTGCTCTGGTATTCAAATTGGAATGGATCGTTGAAAACGTCTCTCCTGTCAAATCAGTCTCTCTCTCTTCTTTCCTGTCAGATGGCGCTATGGTTTAGAAGTGATGCCAACATTTTCCCCACCCCGTGAGACACTACTGGATTCGGGTTCTATAGTTGTCTCACTACGTCTTATGTTTACAAGCGCCAACTTCGATACAGGCCTGTGGTACCCTCCATGTCCTATACTAACTACCGCTGAGCGCACTTGTCCATCCTTCCCGGGGAATACGGTTTTTATCACCCCCTTTGGCCAGGTGTTGGATGGAAGTGTTGAATCGCACACCACGACAAGGTCCCCAGGTTTCACCAATTCAGGAAGGTAGCCTTCGACCCATAGCTTCCAAAGCCTGTTCCGGAACATTTGCGAAGTGATATAGCCCTTGGTGCACAGACGAGTGTTGTCTGGAATGCTGCCAATTGTTTTTACCCCGTTGCTGCTCGCTATCAAGAAGTGGTTTGGGGTTAGGACATCCGAGGACCCAGGCTCAATAGGAATGTGAGTCAGTGGCCTGGAGTTCACAATAAATATTGCTTCTGCTATGCATGCCCTTAGAACCCAGTCATTGATGTTGTATATCGGGAGAGCCGGATAAAAGGCCATCTAGAAAGTTCTTACCATGCGTTCCCATGCACCACCCATGTGAGGTACTCCTGGAGGGTTGAAGATCCACTTAATGGCAGACCCTTCGAAATTCTTCGCAACGCCTTCAAGATTCACGCGCTTGACATCTTCACGGAGCAGTCTCTCGGTGGCAATAAAGTTGGTCCCTCTGTCGGTTCGTATCTCTCTAGGCTGACCACGCAAATTCATAAAAATTCTGAGACACATCACGCAACTATCAGTGTCCAAACTAGCAGCAACTTCTACATGTATGGCCCGAGTCGTCAAATATGTGAAGAGTACCATCCAACGTTTTTCTTTTGATCTTCGTATTGTCACCAATAGCGGGCCCAAGAAGTCTACACCAGTATATGTAAATGGTGGCTCGTACGCTGCTAATCTCCCATAGGGTAGAACACCCATCTTCGGTTCGACGATTTTCGGGGAACGTACTTGGCAGATGACACAGCTGTGCTTGATTTTATTTAGCAGAGATCTGAGACGTGGAATGTCGTATTGTTGTCTCACTTCATTGATGACCGTTTCATGAAAGGCATGGTGATACTTCTCGTGACGTTGTCCCGAGATGGTACGTACCGCCAGTGCCTGGGATTTGTTAAATCCTGAATTTCGGCCACCAGAAAAGCGACGAACTTTTTTTTCTTTCTCAGATCAATCATTCATATCCTACCCAGGCTCACCTTCGAGTCGCTCCAATAAATGCACTTTCGCACCCTGAATTCGTGATGCTTCTTGACTGTTTCAGCAAGTCTTGCTCCAAGAACAGCACTTTCCAATTCAAGGTCCGGAATTGATGTTAGTTTCAAGGGGGCCACGTGAGTCTTCGCTGCCACGAGTGAGCATCTCACAACGCCATCGCGCTCTATGCGAAAATAACAAACAGCTGCTTCAGCCATCTCCGAAGCGTCGACAAAGGTGTGAAGCTGTATATCGACATCAGAGTAATTGCTGATCCCGATTAGATGACAGCGCGGAATCTTTAACACTTTTAACTTAGGCAATAGTTTAATGCACTGTTGAAAGGTTGTGTTCTGGTCTGAAGTGATAGGATCATCCCAGTCTATCTTAGACCTCCATACATCTTGCATTAATATTTTGAACCGCACTACATAGTTAGCAATCAGTCCTAAGGGATCATAAATACTCATGAGCAATCGGAGTAGTTAGCGTTTTGTTGATATCTTCTCGGCGCTAAAAATCTCTTTTCCACCCTTGTTGAGATTGAGCAGAAACATTAAGCAATCTGAAGCGGGACACCAAAACAATCCCAGCACCTTCTCTGCAAATTCTTCCAGATGTAAATTTAATTTATATAATAATATAATTTTATTTTTTTTAAATTTAATTTAATTGTCACACTCGTGACACCTTCAAATCATTTGAACGCCAATTTCGGATCTCGAAGCCGCCACGCCTATGTACTTCTTTAACTTCTGCGCCAATCCGGATCGCCTCTTCTTCGTGGTCAAAACTTTGAAGCCAATCATCCACGTAATGGTTCTTAACGATAGCATTATGCGTATCGGGATATTCATCCATGAACTCCTCTGCATTCGTGTTTTTTGCTAGTTGAGCACAACTCGGAGAACACGTCGAGCCAAAAGACATTACTCGCATCACAAATTCTATCGGTTGAACGCCAATATCGCCAAACCACCATAAAAATCTTTGAGCGTGTATATCATTCTCTATGATCCATACCCTGTGGAACATCTCCTTTATATATGCCACAACTGCTACCCTACGTTGCCTAAAACGGAACAAAACGCCAATGAGTGAAGCGGTTAAATCCGGACCGCTCAATAACAGAGAATTTAGGGAAATTCCATATATCTCGGCTGCAAAATCCCATATGGGCCGTACCTTTGGTTTGTTTGGACTTTGGTGAAGGAAAATTGGAACGTAAAAGACTTTATTTACCGGAAACCTCTTTTCATCTGGTGTAAGACGACGAATATAACCTTTTGTTTCGTATTCTTTTATTAATTTATTAAGTGCTTCGAGTTGTCCCGGTTTCCTTCGTAAACTTCGTTCGAGACTCTTAAGCCTTATTGTCGCAGAGTCCCTGCTTTCCGGGAAAAAGACATTATCCCTTCTCCATAGCAAACCAATTTCAAATCGGTTATCAGCTCTTCGTTTTAAAGTTTTATCCATTATATTGCGAGCCGTTTTATCTTCTTTTGAATCTGCGTTGGTGATATTTGGCCACACTCCAACTCTAACAGTTGTGTAAAAACTCTTCACTAAATCAAACAGATCGTCATTCTTTTGACAGTACATATGACAATCGTGAATATTTACATTGATTTGATTTTCGGAATATTTTTCACTCATGGCAAAAATTGTCCACCCTAATCGGCATTTAACAGCGATCGGATGGAATTCTTTACCTTCACGGGCCTTTGTGGGAACAGCGAGGTGCCAGTTGTCCAAACCAGTCAACAATCCAGGTTTAACCCTTTGATAAGACTGTATAGGGAGTCCTCTTAGATGTCTGTGCGCAGCTGCTAAACGTTCGTAATTCAGCGATTGTGTTGGTAGTACCAGTTTGGATACAGTACGTGCCTTCAATAATCTCAATTGAGATCCAATACGGACACGTAAGATTATTTTCATCGAGTGCTCCTCGACGCTTATCACTGAGTCAACGGTCCATCCAATCTGCAATGGACTCTTTTCATCACGCAAGTTTAATTCATCCGCAAGTTCTTGGGACATCAATGTTGAGGACGAACCTTCATCCAAAAAAGCATATATTTCTTTTATGACATCCCCAGATGTAATACGAATAGGAATATATCTATAACGTGTATCTGATTCGCTGTTAATGTGCGTGAAGCTCTCTACGCTAGCATCTGTTTTTTCCACTTCATTGACGGGTCTATGCAGAGTTGGGTGGTGATACCATTTGCATTGGTCAATTTGACATTGCTTGCGGCCGAAACATTTGCCCTTATGGCGATTAAGGCAGCAGAAGCAGATACGTGCTAATTTGACCATATCGAAACGCTCCTTTTCAGATGCGTTCATGAATTTGTTGCATTTGATCAACTTTTCGCAAGAACCCTTGCAGATGGCGCAATTCTGTATTTCTGAATTTCGGGTGATGGCTACATTGTGCAATGCTATTGTTCTTTTGTTGCTGTCTGGAGGTTTTCTTTCGGTGGGCTTAGGTATTACATTTGCGGATGGTACGCGAGTGCACAGTTTCATTCCAAAATTATACAGCCATTTTCCGAATTCTACAACGTCGCCCGTGGTGGCGTCAGCCTCAGACCATTTAAATTGTATGCTGTTTGGCAGCCGAGATAAAATCTCCTCGACTAAGTATGGATTGTTGCGGTAGGGCAGCAGTCTGACATCGTTGTTGTTGAGCAGTGTAGTTAGATCGTAGATACTAGCGGCGTATTGGACAAACGAATCCATTTTAGCTAATTTGGGCGCAGGGAGAGCCCTAACCTGCTCAAGTAGGTCTTTGACGACATGTTCTGGTCTGCCGAACAGCCTTTCTAAGGTATTTAAGATCATGGGTATATTCCTTGGATACGTAAGTTGACCCTCAATGAATTTTCTGGCGGGATATTTTATTGCTCTTCGGAGTCTTTGCAAATTTTCGCCACATGGTGTTCGACTGTATGTAGGATGTATAAAAAAGTACCCAGTCGCCAGGTTTCCCATCGAAATATGATAGGTCTTTTCCGACCGTGTGACGAGTGGCTAATGCAATGGGGTCTAAAATTGGTATACTTACCCCAATTGGATGGTTTGGAATGTGCGGTGTATGATGTTGTCTGCTGGGCGGTGGAGCTTCACTGATTTAGGGAATTTCTGCTTCGTTTTTGCCGGGAGTTTCTGTTGCTACGGCTGCTGACGTGAACTGAACCTTTGGTGATGTTGTTATCGGGGAACGTTTTGGTGAAATCTCCATGGGCGTTGATAGTTGTTGTAGTTCCGCACCCTCCTCCAGCAGTGATAACTGCTTGAGGAGTTCGGCTTCCCTGTTTAATTCGATGAGACGTGCTCTAGAATTTTCTATAGCCGCTAAGATGGTGCTCCTGCGATCGTTGTTAGATCTTAGTGTGGAGTGGGACGCTGGTGCGTCGTTTTGATGGAGAATAGTGTTGTCGTCTGGGTTACACCCTGGACATATCCAAGTGGGATCTTCTGCGACACTATCTCCCCTACGAGCGCAGATGTAATGAATCCAACGCACGCACTTAGTACACTCCACTATGTCGTCTTCGGTAGCTTGCTTACCGCAAATCGGACGCACACCGTTAGTCTCGTCTACATGCGCAGTTGGTGACGCCATGATTCCAGGAATTCGAACAGGATAAATTTGAAGAATGTTGGGAATAATAATTCCGAGAGAAGACTTTTGTAGACTTTCAAATTCAAACGATAATAACTTTATAATTTAAGTAGTACAATAACGATTTATTGAAGTTCAAACAAACGGAGTATGATTCGAACGAAGAAAATGGAAAAGATGGCTTCAAATTTAGTCTCCTTGCTCTGGTATTCAAATTGGAATGGATCGTTGAAAACGTCTCTCCTGTCAAATCAGTCTCTCTCTCTTCTTTTCTGTCAGATGGCGCTATGGGATAGAAGTGATGCCAACATTTGCAGTTGAAGGCAAATCATGTTCAACCGAGATGGCAGAAATTTCACTTTTTTGGAATAGCTACATTTCTTATGTATGCTACTCATTGCCCTAGTTAGTGTTAAGCGTGTGGACACGATATGTTGTCTGAAAATATACTTTAACAAAAGATGGTTCAGATACCGAATTAAAGATCTAAAATACAATACTAAAAATAAATTTGAAAAAAAGCCATAACAATAGCTAAAACAAACCGTTCGACATTTTCTCACCCAATGTTTGACGTTCGACAAATAATAACACAAATGAGGCGCAACTCGGCGAACTTTCGACAGCCACAATAGGGCGAGATCGTTTTTTCGATCTCGTTTATTCGTTCGACTCACTAACAGTAACCGTAATAGAGATATTAAATTGTAGACCATCGATCTTCTATCAACAGAGTCGAAAGCAGGCTTCAAGTCTACAACTAACGCATAACGATTTTTCCCTCTTTACACGAAGCGTCCCGCGATGCGAAATGAGCGAAAATAAATTATCTACCGTTGAGTATTTATTCCGGAAGCCCACTTGAAATTATTTCAGAATGTTTTTTGCTACAACCCATGTGGACAACCGATGCAGAATATCCCCACGAAAATGTTCATTACAGAGTTTAAAAATGATATGCCCTATAATTCCTAGGACTTTTATTGTCACCTTTCTTAAATAGAGGAAAAACTATGTTTTGGTTAAAACTTGGTGGCACCTCGCCTACATCAAGTATGAAATTGTACACAGTCGTTAGCTTTTCCACAAATTCTCCGGGAGCCTTGATCAGTGGTGAACTCTTTTGTTTATCCGCCTTGAAATGAAAAAATATGTCTGTATATAAAATTCTTTATAAGATTCATTATAAAATTAAATTATATTTACGATCTCAATAACACACTGGCTTCCTTTTCCACAATGGATCGGTTCTTATGTCAGGAAATAGCTGAGTAGCCACTCCACAAACACTACTGAAAGTCGGCATACCTTCAATCGAATGTAAGCGGATGCTGATCGCTTATTCTTCGATGACTGTGGTGACCCACTTGATCAAAATTACACAGTGTCGCAACTCCCAATAGTATGTATATTTCCTTTTCGTCACCCATGCAAATATTGTCAATGCGTTTTCAGTTTTCTATTCATGATTCATTAGTTTGTTTGGGTTACTTTGAGGTATGAGGGAGAGAACACATATCTTGATCTTATGTATTAACGTTACGCATGTATGTATTGCTTGCTGTATGTAGAACATCTTCAAACTCTGGACGATCAAAGCCCAGAGCTAATGCTGATTAGCGAAACTAAGCGAACTCGGAGAGGCATACTGGAGCACAGTAATTATAATGTCATTAGAAGAGACATGCCCAACTCCAGCGGCGGAGGCGGTGTTGCGATCTTCATAAAAAATAATATTAAACATAAAGTAGTGTATAGTGGTGAAGTACGATGGTTTCAGGAGCTGGAGGCCTGCATCGTGTGAATTTCGCTCCGCAGCGGAAGGAGGTTGTATGCGGTGTCGGTCTACTTCTCTGGCAACCCTAGTTCCAGAACAACTATATCAGAGCTCTTTCGATGTCTGAGGCTGGACTCGGAGGAGAACTATTTTATTTTGGCCGGGGACTTAAAATATCCGACATGGATATTGGGGGAACATGGTTTCCAATAACAGAGGGGACCAGCTATATAGCTGGTTTTGCTTGCACCATGTCGAGTATAGACTCGATTGACACGCTTCTCCAGACAAATGACGCGAGCACTCTCTTCGAACGCGCTCCACATACCGTCCAATAGAAACATGTCAAACGAAGAGATTGACATGTATCTAATTCAATTGGACGAGACAATTTAACGAACCATGGACATTACTATACCTCGGTATACACGGACAAACAACGAAAACTTGTACCGCAATGCGACAATCGACGCACTCCACCAACGTAAAAGTAGACTCCTGTCAAGATTAAAAACCTTGTACAGGCGGTTTACTGACAGACGAGACGAGGAAGTTAAGACACTGAAATCGCTCATAACATTCAGACATTAATTATCCAGAATTACAGACTTTCTGTCAATTCCTATTGGAACGATAAGATTCGGGCTGTTAGATCCAACAATCCGAGTATGTTCCCTAAAATAAACAAATTTTTTAGAAGTAAAAAACAAAGCGATCTTCCGTGTCTAAAGCTTCCCAGAACGACGGACAATGAACAAATACTGACTACAGCAGGTATTGAACCAGATATCGCTGTACTCGACGATAACTTCTTCGTGGTCGAAGATCCGCAAGAAAAAATTGAGGTACTAGGCGCGGGCTTCCAAGAAGTGTACAAGGTGAATGAGAGCGTTCGCTCGAACCACGAATTGGATAACCGCGTAATGGCTAGCAACTCTCAACTTCGAGAAGACATTCAACAATGGCGATCTGAGAACACTGGCTTTGTCGTGTTCAATGATGATAACATGGCAGATAATGCCATCGCCGACGAAGGGGTTCATCCCCCGTTCATATCGAAGACAGAACTCCAAGCGGTCTTCGAATCATTAAAGAAGAAGAAGTCTGTTGGAATCGACGGGATCTCTAACATTGTGCTAAGACACCTCTCCCTGGAAGTGGTTAATATGTACACAATCCTGTTTAACAATGCTCTGAATAATGCACATTATCCAGAGCATTGGAAAACGGCTATTGTGCAACTATTGTGAGTGGAAAAGATTCTTCGAATCCTTGCAACCTGCGGTCAATTAGTCTCCTTCCGAACATCAGCAAGGTATTCGAGAAGGTGATCAATATAACTCTGATCAACTGGACTAAGGACAAAAATATAATTCCGGATAACCAATTCGGTTTCAAAGCGGTGCGTGACACTATTCATGCTGCGTCGAAACTGGTGTCGGATATCCAATGGAACAAAAGCCAGAGACAATGTACGGGTGCCTGCTTGATTGACCTGGAGAAGGCCTTCGACACCGTATGGTTAGAACGACTTTTCTACAAGCTCAATCGGCTAGGTATTAGCAAACCACTGCTGTACCTACTGTGTAACATGCTTACCGGTAGACGGTTCGTAGTCAAGAATGGCAACGTGACCTCCACAGGTATATTTCAAGTTAAAAATGGTCTATAACAGGGTGCCGTTAATTCTTCAATCCTGTATAACTATTACTGTCCCGTGTGGTTCAACGTAAGTGCAAGCTTAATGGAAAAAGATTCGGATGTTTGAGAGGGCTTGCCTTAGGGCTTGCCTTCGTCCTTATCGAACTCCAGAGTCCCAGTACATAAACTTCTATTCCAATGAGGTCTTATACAACAGGGCAAACCTGATAAGAGTGGACAGTTTCCTGTTGAAGTTGATTCCAGGTCATACAGCTAGAGCGATGAACTCGTCGAAGCACTGTCTGACAATACGTAAATGCGGTGCCGCTCATCTACCACATCGCCAGATCAACGAATACTTTAGACCCTGGTTAGAAAGATAAGGTCAGACCCCCGCATGGGGAGCAGTCGGTTTCATGTCTTGCAGTGTATTGAATGTAAATATTCATATTTATTAGCTGCATCCTATGGCCGACGTACTTAGAATAGGGTAGTATTTTTTTAAGGTAACTGTAAATAAAAAAAAAAAAATATATATATATATATGTATACATGACGATACATGTATACATTTTGTATATTAACGATATATGCGTATACACATGTGTTATATTCATGTGTATATGCATATATACATACGTAGGTTAGCATAAGTTAGCTTGTAAGTTTTATTTTAAGGTAGAATGTAAATTAGCTTGTAAGTTTTTATAAAAACCGTCCAGTCGTTAAGTTTTCCAATTTTTTCTTAACAGTAAGTTGTTCTTTTTAAATTTAATTTTATATTTTATTCCGTTAGGTTAGGTCGAAAGACATTTATTAATATTAAGTTCAGCTTAGAGTGCCCGCCTAGGGCCAGTATGTTCGTAATAAAAACACTGTTCGTCTAACTAGTTTTAAGCACTTTTGTCTAGTATGTAAGTTTATTATGAATTGAATAATAAAAATTAACTAAAAAAAAAACATCTTCAAACTTAACTTTACGTTGCTGCATATTAAGAAATCAACTCAACTCAACTCTTTTAAGTGTGCATCTAGTAGAAAGTGTTAAGATTCCAAAACCCTTTAAAATTATGACCCTATGTTTTGAGTTACATATTATGTCATACTTGGTTGTCCAAAGCGAAAATCCTACTGTGACAGTTTTTCGTTGTGTGATGTAAAATATAACTATAATATAGTCTATAATCTTTCGATTCCTGACATTTGTTTATGTCGTTTTGCGCAAAAATGATCTTGGTGTAACGTAATATGATCAATGAATAGTTGAAATATCTCATTTTTTGTCAGCAGGTCTTCAATGTCGAAAAGTAGAAACTCTTCAGTCAATTTCGCCCTCACCTTTAGTAGATGAAATATTGTTAAATAATCGTCAGAGTTTTTAAACGGAAGTGCTAAATTTGTTGGAATATTTTCCTTTATTTGAACTAGTATGCTCTTTAATTGCGTTGGAGTAAGTAGTTGAGTACTTGAAATATATTTGTTGTTGATTCAATAATTAATTTTTCCTTTACTTGATGAAGTTAATGATTGTTGAAATTTCTTCTAATAGTAATACGCATGTTGTAAGTCAGTTGATCATTCCAATAATTCTTTAAGTTGTAAAATGTGTATACGTTCCATTTATTGGTTATGATGTTGTTGGCATCACTTCTCAACCATAACACATGTTGGCACCCCAAGACCACTACAAAACCATAGCGCCATCCGGCAGAGAAGAAGAGAAAAAACTGATTTGATAGGAGAGACTTTTCAACGATTGATTCCATTTTTGAACAGCAGAGCAAAGAGACTAAATTTGAAACTTTTTTCCATCTTCTTCCATTTGAGTTATAAGAATTTGAATTGTTTTCTTTAACTCAATTAAATCGTTTTGTACTCTTAAAATTATAAAGTATATTTTGAACTTGGAAACATACCAACGTCTTCTCTGCAGGAATTATACTTCAGATTATTCCCAACATTCTTCACATTTATCTTGTTCGAATTACTGGAATCATGGCGTCACCAAGTACGCATTCAGACGAGACTAACGGTGTGGCCTATATATGATTTTGCAGCCGGGATAAATGGAATTTCCTTAAATTCTCTATTATTGAGCCGTCCGGATTTGACGGATTTGAATAGTTAACGTAAGGTAGCTGTTTATGAATGTTTAAGGAAAACGACGAGATTCTTGTTATCACACCGATGAATGACGAAGAAAAACCAACGAAAACAAACTTGAATTGAAAATGTGTAATAACAAGATAGATATAATTTTATTTTAACCAATATTAAAGGAACGAATGTATATATATGTACAGAAATTAAGGAATTTGTAATTCTTCAGGGTACTTATCTAGGTGACGAGCGAAATCCAAGTGGACGAGATATTATGCATTTCTGGGCTCGAAACCCACTTCCAACCAGACTCCATATAGCGTGTTTGTTTTTGTATTTCTAACGTATTTTTTGATTAGCGAGAGAATACAATTATGTTAAGAGCATTGATACAACATAAGTACAGTGTGTAACAACAAAACCGAGAGAAATTAGAAGATAATTTAAATAATGAATACCAAACAATCAAAGTTAACAAAGTAATATAATGAAGAGCTTAATAATCCAAGAATTGCATGTATAAAAACAGAGTACTAAACATCCCGTCCACCCTGGAACAAGTTTTCAGGATACTGGTAGCACGGCTAATTTAGTGAGTTGGTCTGCACACGGTAAAACATCCTCCACTCTTCCTAATAGCCACTTTGTAGGGGGCAGACTTGGTTCCTTGACGACAACTAAATCCCCAGGCTTCAAGTTGTCGTTCGTCCGTTGCCATTTGGGTGGCTCTTGTAAGGTGGTAAGATATTCGGGTGCCACCGTTTCGTGGATAAGTTCCTGTCTTCTGGATCGGGTATAGCAGTGAGTGGTTCACCTATAAGAAAATGTGCGGGTGCTATTGGATTCAAATCTGTATCGGACATTGAACATAAAGGACGAGAACTGAGGACAGTTTTGATTTGAGTAAGTAAGGTGTACAACTCTTCAAAAGTTAGTATCGACGAACCTATCATACGACGAAGATGAAGCTTAACAGATTTTACTCCTGCCTCCCACAAACCGCCAAAGTGTGGAGCATGTGGAGGAATGAATTGCCAGTTGATATGATCCTTGGTAAGAGCAGCTACATTTATATCATTATTAGCTTGATTTGGCACTAGCCTGTACATTTCCGTGAGGTATCTATGAGCGCCTTGAAAGTTGGTACCGTTGTCACTATAAATGGTGGCACATCTTCCACGACGTGCGACAAATCAACGCAATGCTGCCAAAAAGTCCTCGGTGGTGAGATTAGAGACCACTTCCAGATGAATAGCATTTGTAGACATACATACAAATAGGGCAATATACGCTTTTAACATCTTAGGATTTCGGCATCGTGATGATCTGATGGAGATAGGTCCGGTACAATCACAGCCAGTGTTGATGAATGCCCGTCCAGGACTGATCCGCTGTTTTGTCAAGTCCCCTATAAGTTGCTGACTTCTGGATTTGCGTTGCATGAAACACGGTTTGCATTTGTAGATCACCATGCGAATCAAGTTCCGACTACCCATAATCCAGAACTGTTGCCGTATAAAGGGAAAGGTTTCAAATACTCCGGCGTGTAGATAGCTTTGGTGAACGTCCCGTACAATAAGCAATGACACGCGACTAGCGTGATAGTGAACGATACGGATGAGTGTTTTATACGGTCGCCTACTCGAAAAAGTCCATCGTTGTCTAGGAAGGCTGAATATTATAACAAAGGTGATTTTGAACGAAGTTGTTTGTACTCTCACAAATGCCGAATATCGTCATCAAAATGCATGCCTTGAACGTATTTAATAAGGAGGACTCTTGCAGTTTCAATTTCTGAGTATCTCAAACCGTGACGCACACGAGATGGAAGTTGAGTACGACAATTAAACGCGAACCGAACACAATACGCAACTACACGTTGCAAACGTTTTGTCAATTAGGGACTCCAACAGGTGAGTGTCTAATGAACTGACTAGAACATGTCTCGGGGCTTTTTCTGGCTTATCTTCCTTTACGACAAATTTACTCTCCATCCTTCAAAGGTCCGAAGAAACTGCTATATTAGGCCACTGGTCTTCAGATAGTACTAACCAATGCAGACCGCTCCACCAAAGATTATGACCGACAAGTTTAGATGGTGCTATACCTCGCGAAGGGTTCCGCTGGGTTCGATTCCGATGGAACATAACGCCAAACATGTCGTGCAGCGGTCTCCAGAATAGCAGCCGTTCTGTTAGCCACAAAGGTTGTCCATCGGCGGGTTGACGATGATTGCCCGTGAAGGACAATTTATTTTTGTATTAACCGACGATTTCACAAGTATCAGCAACCTAGTTAACAATACGGTCTCGCAAAGTTCCAACAGGAGTATGGAAATCGGTCTGATTGGGGCAACTTTAGTCTTTGCCGCTACTATTGTGACTGTTGCTTCACCGGAAACAGAGACGACGCGAGCATATACTTTGGCGGCATATGCTACCGACGACGCGTCCGAGAAACCGTGAAGTTCAATCTCTTCATTAGCGGGAAAAAATATGTCGCGGAACGCGGATTTGTTCGAAGAGATGGAATTGGCTTCGATAATCCACCCACCTTTCTGCCAGTTGCTGTGGCAAAGGATCATCCCAATCAAGATTTAATTCGGATGACCACAACTCTTGAAACCAAATTTTTCAAAGGACAACCGATGGAGATAGCAATCCGAGTGGATCAAAAATTCGAGCTGTGTCTTCGTGTTACCGAAGTAGACAACTTAGATTTCCCAACGCGGAAAGAGAAAATGTCGCTAGAGGGATTCCAGTACATCCCCAGAACATTAATGAGTGATTGATTCTCGCCTGTATCAAATCTATACTCACAATAGGCAGATGGCTGCTTAGCGAGCAATGCCCAACAGTTCGAGCTCCATTTTCGTAACTGAAGCTTCGCGGCAAACAACAATGACACAAGTTCAGCCTGGACGTCCAGTAGAGTTTTGATGGATGGAGCACCGGTCAGTATATCGTCCACGTTAACATCGCTTAACAAAAGCGTTGGGATATTGCTATTGATAGTCCTCAGCGAACCGATAAGAATGGTGCCGACCCTGTACCATATGTCACAGTTTTTAACCGGTAATGTTTGAGTGGATCACTAGAACTCTGACACCAGACAATGCGTTGAAAGTCTTAATCGTCCTTACAAACCCATATATGCCGGAACATTTTCGCTATATCCGCGGTGAATACGAAACGATGTTCCCGAAATCGCAAACAAACACCGATTAAATCACGTTGGATTGGAGGACCGACTAACAGTTGACTGTTTAACGATTGTCCCCTCGAATCTTTAATAGAACCGTCAAACACAACCCGTAGCTTAGTGGATGAACTTTCTGGCTTTAGTATTACATGGTGGGGTGAATAAAAAACTTTTTCTGGACTCCTGGCAATGTCTTCATGACGGATTTCCTCCATATGCCTGAAGTCCAGATATTCATTTATAAACTTCAAATATTGTTCACACCACTGATTGTTTTGACTAAACCGTCGTTCCATACCATGGAGGCGAGACACGGCCGAACGAAGCGTATCACCAAAACATGGCGAAGGCATTTTGAATGGGAGAGATACAATATATTGTCCATCCGAAGAGCGCGATACGGTTTTTCGAAAATGTTCTTCGGCTGAATCATTGAATGACGGACAATTCTTGTACGGTTCACATTCTTCCAATTCTCAAAAGCGACGCAAGAGACTATCTTTGTCGAGAATCGAATGGAATGAACACAGATCCAGATCCTCTGGGGAATGTTTTTCAAAAACGTCCCCTGTGACTACCTAATCGAACGAGGAGCGCTATTGGAAGACCATCTGCTCCATGAATCTTTCCTACCTCAAGAATTGTCCAGACCCGGTCAGCGACTTACAGCTAATCAATTGAGCCAGGAACATTGAAGTATGGATCTGCAAGATCTAACTTCTGAATATGTGCCCAAGCAGATGCGTCGAATTGTTTGGAGGGCAAATTTGATGTTAACTTACTGAAGATAAACGCATCTAGTGACAAACGAGTTTAAGTATTAAGTCGTGATACGAGTTCAATGGACACGGAACCCTTTGTATATCCGGCACCTTTGGATGATAAGCCCAGAATAGTGATCCGAGAATGTTTGGGCGGAACAAAGACTGGGCTTTGTGAGAAAGATTCAGAATTGAATGACGATTGGGACACGGTGTCTAACAAAACACGACAATTAAGGACTCGGCCTTGAGCCAGGAGGAGGAGGAAGGTGTCATGGAAGAGTCAGATTGACGCGCACTGGAATCCAGCAGCGAATTTCTGGGTACTTGCGAGGAAGTCGACGGACGAATATGACTTTGATCATCTGGATGCACGAGGGAGTGGTGATGAGACTTACACACGTGACACCGAAACGAGGACCGACACTTATTTGAACAATGTCCAAGACGCAGGCAGTTAAAACACAAAGAATGAGTTTTGACAAGTGATCTACGTGCGTTAATGTTCAAGGCAATCAAATTCGGGCAATTCGTGTGACATTATGGTTACCTTTGCATATAGGACGGCGGATTACTGTCTGAAGCGTTAGCTACATGAGCACGAATCGATCCTACTGGTTTCGCGCGGTTATTAGACCGACATAGGTATTGGCACGTTTCGAGTGCTTTACATCTACGCTCCAAAAACTCAATTATAGTGTGTATAGAAACGTCATCCCGCAATCCCACTTCTCCCGCCCATGCTTGCTTTGTGTCCTGACCGAGTTTTGCTAGCAAACTGTAAATCAGCCAAGGGTCACGACCGTTTTGTCAAGTGCATTAAGTCCCCGAATAACTTCATCAGCACCGTCCGCAATTTTTAGTAGCATTTGCATTTTGATGGAAGTCGATTCATCAATTGAGTCCACGAATCTCGCTGCACGTGTTAAGCAGGCTTTGGCGATACCGCGTTTTACTTTAATTGCGCTCATTTCAATTGCAGATTTGTGTGAAAATTTACCTTAATTACTTATATTCAGTTAATATAATAAAAAGGAACGTGTTCGCGAGGGAATATGAAAAGTATTTGTACTTTCCAGAAATGTTATTTATACATACATACAATTGCCATATAACGAGCATACGAAATCACATTGGGAAAGGTCACAATATACAAATTAATTCGGCTACGGAAGGACCAAAAATGTTTATGAATGTTGAAGGAAAACGCCGAGATTCTTGTTATTACAGCGATGAACGACGAAGAAAAACCAACGAAAACAAACTTGAATTGAAAATTTGTAATAACAAGATAGATGTTATTTTATTTTAACCAATATTAAAGGAACGAATGTATATATATGTACAGACAATGTGGAGTGTGTAATTCTTCAGGGTACTTATCTAGGTGACGAGCGAAATCCAAGTGGACGAGATATTATGCATTTCTGGGCTCGAAACCCACTTCCAACCAGACTCCATATAGCGTGTTTGTTTTTGTATTTCTAACGTATTTTTTGATTAGCGCGAGAATACAATTATGTTAAGAGCATTGATACAACATAAGTACAGTGAGTAACAACAAAACCGAGAGAAATTAGAACATAATTTAAATAATCAATAACAAACAATCAAAGTTAAAAAATTATTATAATGAAGAGCTTAATAATCTAAGAATTACATGTGTATAAAACAGAATCCTAAACAGCAGCAGTTGTGGCAGATATAAAGGAGATGTTCCACAGGGTGTGGATCATAGAAAATGACATACATACTCAGAGATTTTTATGGAGGTTTGGTGATATTGGCGCTCTACCAAAAGAGTTTGTGATGCGAGTAATGTCGTTTGGCTCGACGTGTTTTCCGAGTTGTGCTCAACTAGCAAAAAACACGAATGCAGAAGAGTTCATGGATATAATGATGATATCGTTAACCATTACGTGGAGTTACCATTACGTGGAGGATTGGCTTCAAAGTTTTGACTATGAAGAAGAGGCGATTCGGATTGGTACAGAAGTAAAAGAAGTACATAGGCGTGGTGGCTTCGAGATACGAAATTGGCCTTCAAATGATTTGAAGATATATAGATATATAGATAAATTAAATCTACATCTGTAAGAGTCTGCAGAGAAGGTTTGGGTTGGTATGTTTTGGTATCACGCTTCAAATTGCTGCATGTTTCTGCTCAATCTCAATAAGGGTGGAAAAGAAATTCTTAGCGGCTAGAAGACACCAACAAAACGCGAGCTACTTCGAGTGATCGTGAGTATTTATTATCCCTTAGGACCAATTGCCAACTACGTAGTGCGGTTCAAAATATTAATGCAAGATGTATCACGAATGCGGACTGCGAAAGTGCATTTTTTGGGATTGGATCAGAATGGTTGATCTGCGAAAGAAAAAGAAGTTCGTCCCCTTTCGGGTGGCCGAAATTCAGGATTTAACAAATCTGATGCACTAGCGGAACGTACCATTTCGGGACAATGTAGCGCACGACGCAACCAAATGGGTGAGGATCCCAAGGAGTTTGGTGACCGATGGTGCACTGGTCCAAGCATCCAATGACCTGCTCAAGACGAACATGAGTCGATTGCTGGAGAAGATCTTTCGGGAGGCCAAACCAATTTTCATTTGGTTGGTGAGTCATTAATAGAACTAGAAAGGTTTTCCTCTTTATAGAAGCTGAGGAAGACTGTTGCCATTTTATACAGTCTTCGGTATCCTGATCCTGTAATCCAATTTCAACAAGCTGATGCCTATCTACACAGGACAGTTCAACGAATCTTCGTAGATGAAATTGCCGCGCTGAACTCGGGAAACTCTGCCAAAATAATCTCCATCGCCATCTGGCAAAGAAGAAGAGAAAAAACTGATTTTATAGGAGAGACGTTTCAACGATTGATTCCATTTTTGAACAGCAGAGCAAGGAGACTAAATTTGGAAGAAATTCAAATTCTTGCGATTTTGCCACTCTCACTTGTCTTGGAATTTTTATCGCTTTTGTTGGCTTCTGAAATGGAGCCAAGCTGTGTGCATTTCTTGCTGGATAGCTGCGTCCTAATCCAACTGTCTGTCCCAAAGTAATTGCAAATGGTTTACAAAACCCAATGGATCGAACAAATGAGCAATAACTGACATAACGGTTCGTTTAGTTATACTTCGATTTTCGTCCCATGATACTTTTTACATGAAGACATCTGTTTTTGGTAACCAAATAATTCCTAATGTATTTCTTTCTGATTCAACATTTTCATAGCTGCTGAAGTTGACTTTCACTCCACACTCTTCTTCTGGTATAAACTGCAAAATTCGACTTTTGTTACTACACTACATTAATGTAATTTAAATACTCTTCACATCGTGAGTATTGTAAGTTTTTGCGGCATGGGTGTTAACACATCCAATCATCACATCCAGTTATTACGTCATCTACGTAGAAATCTTCTTTTGCTTCATATGCTACTGTATTTAACTAGTATATATTTAATTTCTCTTCGGGGTTTTTCATCCAAATAATTAGTTGAAAAGGACGGTCTTCATTTCTGATCAGAATCTGCCGATACATCTGCTGTATATCTGCAATAAACATATATTGAGGGAATCTGAATTTAATTAGAAGCCTTAACAGATCATTTTGTGTGATTGGACCTGTAAACATTAAATCGCTAAATGATGTTTTTGTGCTGATGCATCGAAGACTGCTCTTAATTTTGTGGTACTGCTGCCCAACTTAGGTAAGCCATGATTTGGTAAAAAGTAATGAGGTTTAAAATAATCAATGTGGCCAATACGAGTCATATGTCCTTGTTGCTCGTAATCGTCTATGAATTGACTGTATTGTTGTTTCAGTTCCTCATTCTTACTTAAATTTCCTTCAATGTTGTGAAATCTTCTGACTGCTGTTTCCCTTGAAGTTCCTAACATTGATGGGCTGTGCATAAATGGAAGTTGTAGAATAAATCGCACTTCATCATTTCTAGTAGTTGTTTTTTGAAAAATAGTTTAAGAATCCATTTCCATCGTTTCTACTACGAACAAACTTATTTCTGAAAGACTTTTAACCATCGAAACAAACATTAACAAAAAAAAATAACTGAATATGAATAAGACAGTTAGAATATTGAATTGGAATGTGAACGGACTGCCGCAAAAGCTTGACGAACTACAGCTTTATATTCGGGAAAAAATAGATCGACATATGTTTGATTTCTGAGACACATTTAACGAAGGAATCTCGCTTAAGTCTAAAAGGTTACTGTGGCTATCACGCCTATCACCCATCGGAAAGGGCAAGAGGCGGGTCATCATTATTTATACGAGATAACATCAAACACTTAGTAGGATTAAAGATAGAATCCCATACAATGCAATTATCTACAGTTCGCGTACATAACAAGCTCCACTCATATAACGTGTCGTCCATTTACTGCCCACCGCGCAGTAAAATTGAACAATACGAGTATGAAAACACATTTCTAAGTCTCGGTCCACATTTAGCAGAACACTGTACAAAACTGGTATAAAACTTTCCTGCGGTTCAGAATTTTTACTCGACAGGGAAATCTACCTACTGGCTACTGGCTAAAATACCAGACGTCGTAGATTTCTTCGTTATGAAGTTCAGATCATTCTCCAATTATATTGACTATAAGCGATTCGCTCGTGAAAAGGGAAGCGCAACCTGCATAAACTAATTATCGTACAAATTGGCAAGCATTTAGGAACTACTTGCAAAATCACGTTGAACTTATGATACCGCTGAGAACCCCATTGGACTTAGAAATTCAACTTGTCAATTTTATTGAATATATACAATGTGCCGCATGAAGCAGTACACCATGCGCAAGAAAAGGTGCAGTAAAACACGTCTTACGATATCCACCAGAAGTAAAGGAAATCGTAAAGGAAAAACGGAAAGCACGGCAACAAACTCGCTCGCCACAAAATAAAACTCGTCTTTACCAATTGTGTAATCTGTTGAAGGCAAAAATCAAAGCATTCAAGAACAATCATTTAAATACTTATCTACAAAATTTATCAGCGAAAGAAGGAAGTAACTACTCACTCTGGAAGGCGGTGAAGGGATTAAGGAAACCTGAATCACATAACGCGCCAATCCGAAAGAATGGAGACGAGTGGGTTAAAGAAGATAAGGACAAAGCTAATCTCTTCGCAGACTACTTGGAAGAAAAGTTTAAAAAACTCCTGGTTACGATTTAATTACAGGAGAAATTCTTAAAGAGTTACCTAGGAAAGCCGTTCTTAAGTTACTCTACTTAATTAATGCCGCGCTTAGACTTGAACATGTCCCTTGTCAATGGAAAGTGGCAGAAGTTATGGACGAGTGCACAAGACATTAGGCAAGCTAAGGCAGAAATGTTATTTGCTACGAATGGTCACTGAATTGCAGGACTGGGTCAGATCCTGCGAGACTTGTAAGGAAAATAAAGCCTTTAGGCTATTTCAGCGTCTCTACATTTACATTTTAGTATCATACCTACGGAAGAAGACAGTAAGTTTAAATTTATTTGTGAAACCCTTGAGGAAGGCAACGGCGGTTGAGATAGTTAAGTATTTAGAAGAAAGCGTATTCCACATCTTCGGTTTACCCGATTTTATTCGACCTGAATCGGTGCTAGCTTATAAAAGAAATATGGTATCAAGCATGTTCGCACCGCGTTCTACTCTCCGCAGGCGAATGCCAAATATTTGGTCAAGTTGAGGTAATCATCGGCGGGGATCAGCCAAACTGAGCTCTCAGCGATGCGATCAAGTTTACGGCAAAGCATGTTGCTTGGTACGCTAAAGGCTACCAAGTTAGCAGACGTGACTATGTTGGACAAAATAGACTTGGTTAGTAAGGCTGGCTCACCAGAAGGTGACGAGAACTTACAACACTAGGATTAGAGACGTGACATATAGAGTAGGGCAAGTAGTCTACAGATGCAACTTCAAACAGAGCAACATACTTGACAATTAAAATGCTAAGTTAGGTCCCAAATTCCTGAAAGGAATTACCCTAAAGGCAAAGGCAAAATGGCTCTACGATTTCAGCAATTTACGTGGGTAAAAAGTAGGGACGTAGCATGCCAAGGACTTTCAGGCATGATAAATTACAAGACTGAATTTATTTATTTATCTATGTATATAAACTTTGTTTATTCATTTACTTATATATAGCACTCTGATTTACTGAGTTGTTTATAGAGATATTTTATATTTATTATTATTTATTTAGATTTATCTGTGATATAAGGCCTGGGTAAGCCCTGTTAAGTGGAAGGAGTCAGCAAATCACGCCCGGCCAATGGTGTATACGAAAAGTTAAAAACCTTTAACTAGGGATATGTGGTTTTTGATGTGATATTTTATTTTAGAGTTGGCTCGTCTACCTCGGTCAGTAGAGCATGAGACATAAGCTCAGGGAGTGAGCCCTTTCCACACGTCTACACCACCATTTCCCTGCAAAGAGGAAAAAAAATAATGTATGTACCACATATGAAACAAAAACAAAAACCACCCCGTCCGACGAACTTAGCCGTACAACCGCAAGCGTGCCGCCGTCCTCTTCCTAGACATCGAAGCCTCGTGCTTACCCAGGTCCAACAGATTGCTTGCTCTTTCATAAAGAGTTTTTTGTATGTGGACGGGTTGTTAGCCCTCCGCACAACCGCCATGGCATCTGCTGCATACATCAGCTCACCTCACAAAGGGTGCTGTGGAGGTTATCCAATGCGCGGCAAGGAGCTCTATGTGAACTTGACCTGCGCATCGACGAGGATCGTTGCTAGCATCCCACCAAGTTGGGAGCGATCAACAACACTGGCCTGTGTGCACAGGTCCTGCCATCTCTCGGTTTTTCGACAACAGGATGAAGAATATACATAAAAAAAATGCAGGTTATCGCGTTCGTCGTCACAGGCAGCGACCATTCTCATATCAAACAATGTGTCGCACGATAAGTTGCATCGATCATACCGTGGGACACATTCAAACATGCAAGATTTGGTGGAGGAATTTGAATAGGAATAGAATGCAAACACCAAACAGTTTATTCATCGACTACACATTGGATTATCATGGGAAACGACATTCTCAAGGATGGTGATTATCAATTTCGAAGAAAACAATATCAAGATCGATTACAATTTAGATCCTCACGTGCAAAATAAACTGAACTTTTTCAATACATTTCATTTATGATCGCTTTGGTGAAACTATCGACCAATTAGGGAAGTACAAAACAACAGTCATGGAAATCACTCTCACGTCGGAGACACCAATTATTAAGCTGTACCAAATACTATTTGCCAAAAGAGCCAAGATCGACAACATTGCTCCGCAACTACTCGATTGCGGTATTATGTATCCAAGTGAACCACCATATTCTTCACTAGTAACATTAGTTACTAGACGCGCGGAGGAAGATCGTATGCTTACCGATTTTCGTGCACTCAACGCTACTATTGAAGACATTATAGCTTCAGTCGGAAGAAAAGATTTTTTAGTGTGTTGGACTTCATGTCAGGGTTTTATCAACTGATCGACGAGAATTCATAGCATTCATAATGCATGGTAAACAGTACGTGTGCAATAATAAAATCTGTGAACGCACTCTTTCTTCCTTCTCCTCACTGACAGCTGACTATCCGCGCCTTGAAACGTCATTTTAGATTGGAATGCCGAAAAGAGAAGAAGCAAGAAAGACTGTGTAAGTCATACACATACATATATTATAACAGTTACATTCACAATAATATTGGCTGGGGCACAATGTAGTGTTCCAAGTTCCGGCGCCCGCCGCCGTTCTGCTTGCCCTCACCAACTGCCAACTGAACCCACGAGTGTCGTCGCAACATATGGAAAGGCTCTAACAGTCGCCACCTCCATAATAGCACCCCGTAACGTTCATTACACCGTCACATCAGATGCTCAACAACAACAGCCGCATAAAGTCAAAACCAAACTAAGCTGTTGGGGATTCAGAAGAAAATAGCCGAACTGGAAAAAAAACTTAAGAGCACACAAGTAAGGTTAAATGCGTTTACTAATGGTACTTCTCTTCTGCTTGACAGTCATGTGGGCACGCCTAACAACGTACTTCTACAGCCGCCATATAGAAATGCAAGCCGTGTAGTCACGAGATTCACAGAAATGTATGGTACTGCATATCCGGCATCTGCTAAAGCATAAGTCAATCGTATTCACAAAATGCTGTAGCGCCTCGGAAGATAGAGGATCTTCCAACTCTTAGTGGAAAACCCAAAGATTGGCATCTGTTTCACACAGAATTTACGCAATCCACAGCTGCTTACATCTATACAAACTTTAAAAACAATCAACGTTTGCAAAGGTGCGTGGCCGGTGAAGCACTAGATGTGGTGAAGTCTTTGTTTATTCATCCAGACAATATTGGAGCTATAATCAACCAAATTCGCTCCTTCGGTCGCCCGAAGCAGCAATTTCTGAAAACGCGTTAGTGAATTTAGTTCCATTCGTAATCAAAACACACAACCTTGTGGTGTTTCTTCAAACAGCATCTTGCAAACCCTGTGCTACTGGACGAATTAATTTCTAAGGTGCTCATGAGCAAGATGTTAAGGGCGGATTGATATGCAGCCAACATACAACCATATAAAATAATCGTGCACTTCAGTCAGTGGTTAAATAAAGTAGCAGGATTAATTTGACCATTCACAATACTGAATCAGGGAGCCAAACCAACACACACCGGTTTTACATGCATCAAATGTTATGGCAAGGACAACATAAAGTCACTGAGTGTCAGCTGCTGACTGAAAGCGCGGTATCGGAGAGATGGCTGACAGTGAAGCAGCACCGCCTGTGTTTCACTTGTTGAAGAGTGGGTCACACGACGTGGGAGTCTTGTAAAAAGAGATTTTGTGGCATCAACGGATATCAGCAAAGACCATCAGCTACTTCACGAAGCGCTAATCACGGAGGCGGTTCATTTTTTGCCGTTCGACGAAGGCTCAACGATTACCATGGTGGACAGCAATTTGGTGGAGGAGCTGGGTTTACGTGCTCACCGCCGTCAACTAAATATGCAGTGGATCGTGGGACGATAGGCTGATGAGGCAGCGATTGTCGTCAATCTGTAAATCTGTGTCGGGAAAAAATATATCGACATATGTTTGACTTCTGAGATACATTTAACGAAGGAATCTCGCTTAAGTCTAAAAGGTTACTGTGGCTATCACGCCTATCACCCATCGGAAAGGGCAAGAGGCGGGTCATCATTATTTATACGAGATAACATCAAACACTTAGTAGGATTAAAGATAGAATCCCATACAATGCAATTATCTACAGTTCGCGTACATAACAAGCTCCACTCATATAACGTGTCGTCCATTTACTGCCCACCGCGCAGTAAAATTGAACAATACGAGTATGAAAACACATTTCTAAGTCTCGGTCCACATTTAACAGAACACTGTACAAAACTGGTATAAAGCTTTCCTGCGGTTCAGAATTTTTACTCGACAGGGAAATCTACCTACTGGCTACGGATTTCGCGAAAATACCAGACGTCGTAGATTCTTCGTTATGAAGTTCAGATCATTCTCCAATTATATTGACTATAAGCGATTCGCTCGTGAAAAGGGAAGCGCCGCCTGCATAAACTAATTATCGTACAAATTGGCAAGCATTTAGGAACTCCTTGCAAAATCACGTTGAACTTATGATACCGCTGAGAACCCCATTGGACTTAGAAATTCAACTTGTCAATTTTATTGAATATATACAATGTGCCGCATGAAGCAGTACACCATGCGCAAGAAAAGGTGCAGTAAAACACGTCTTACGATATCCACCAGAAGTAAAGGAAATCGTAAAGGAAAAACGGAAAGCACGGCAACAAACTCGCTCGCCACAAAATAAAACTCGTCTTTACCAATTGTGTAATCTGTTGAAGGCAAAAATCAAAGCATTCAAGAACAATCATTTAAATACTTATCTACAAAATTTATCAGCGAAAGAAGGAAGTAACTACTCACTCTGGAAGGCGGTGAAGGGATTAAGGAAACCTGAATCACATAACGCGCCAATCCGAAAGAATGGAGACGAGTGGGTTAAAGAAGATAAGGACAAAGCTAATCTCTTCGCAGACTACTTGGAAGAAAAGTTTAAAAAACTCCTGGTTACGATTTAATTACAGGAGAAATTCTTAAAGAGTTACCTAGGAAAGCCGTTCTTAAGTTACTCTACTTAATTAATGCCGCGCTTAGACTTGAACATGTCCCTTGTCAATGGAAAGTGGCAGAAGTTATGGACGAGTGCACAAGACATTAGGCAAGCTAAGGCAGAAATGTTATTTGCTACGAATGGTCACTGAATTGCAGGACTGGGTCAGATCCTGCGAGACTTGTAAGGAAAATAAAGCCTTTAGGCTATTTCAGCGTCTCTACATTTACATTTTAGTATCATACCTACGGAAGAAGACAGTAAGTTTAAATTTATTTGTGAAACCCTTGAGGAAGGCAACGGCGGTTGAGATAGTTAAGTATTTAGAAGAAAGCGTATTCCACATCTTCGGTTTACCCGATTTTATTCGACCTGAATCGGTGCTAGCTTATAAAAGAAATATGGTATCAAGCATGTTCGCACCGCGTTCTACTCTCCGCAGGCGAATGCCAAATATTTGGTCAAGTTGAGGTAATCATCGGCGGGGATCAGCCAAACTGAGCTCTCAGCGATGCGATCAAGTTTACGGCAAAGCATGTTGCTTGGTACGCTAAAGGCTACCGAGTTAGCAGACGTTACTATGTTGGACAAAATAGACTTGGTTAGTAAGGCTGGCTCACCAGAAGGTGACGAGAACTTACAACACTAGGATTAGAGACGTGACATATAGAGTAGGGCAAGTAGTCTACAGATGCAACTTCAAACAGAGCAACATACTTGACAATTAAAATGCTAAGTCAGGTCCCAAATTCCTGAAAGGAATTACCCTAAAGGCAAAGGGAAAATGGCTCTACGATTTCAGCAATTTACGTGGGTAAAAAGTAGGGACGTAGCATGCCAAGGACTTTCAGGCATGATAAATTACAAGACCGAATTTATTTATTTATCTATGTATATAAACTTTCAAAGCGTTGATATGGCGTCTCATGCTGGCACAAGCGTCTGCAGTTAGCCTCTATCAGCGAACTCCCACTCTCACCTCCACGTGGTGAAATCTGGGAGCCGAGCACCTTCGATCGAAGATGGAGTAACCTACCACCATGGGACGTCGTTGGCGGCTGCAGACGAGAGAGGGGGGAGAGTGTGCCTGTACCAGGGCTCATCTCTCTTTATGGATGGCGGCGGAGGAGCTGGAAACTGTCTGGCCAACGGCGGCTTTCAAAACTCCAGTCAGACGGAGTTACCTGGTGCGCAGTCCTTCTAGAGCTACCTCGACATTTTCGGAGCACAGGTCTAGAAGGTTTCTTTCAAGGCCAGGTCGGGGCCATGGAATTGAGATGGCGGCGGAAGATCCCTATAGTTTTAGGGACAACGGTGGCGCTCACAGCCTCAGCGAGGTTACCGACTCCGGATAAACCCGGACCCTCCGCCCGAGGCTTAAAGAATAGGGCCTGGCCTCCCAGTTGGGGTTTGTGCTTGGGGTTAACTCCCTCACCACGTAAAAATATTATGGTTCAGAGACAACCAACTGCCTCGGATACGGACGGAATTAATGTTGACGACCCCAGCAAACGTTACAAGGACAACGATTTTCGGTTCTGCACGTGGAATGTTAGGTCCCTTAACAGACCACGTGCAGCCGAAGAACTCGCGGAGGCCCTGGACTGCTACAAAGCGGACATCACCGCAATCCAGGAAGTGCGGTGGAATGGGCCGGGCAAGAAGAGGATGAGAAACTGCGACATCTACTACGGTGATTGCAACAGGGAGAGGCGCTTATTTGGATGTGGATTTGTTGTTCGAGGCAGACTTAGGCAAAAAGTCTTAACCTTTGTCTGTAAAAGCGAACGCCTCATAACAATCCGCATCAAGGCTAAATTCGGGAACATCAGCCTGATTAGCGCCCACGCCCTGACAGAGGACAAAGATGACAACAGCAAGGATGACTTCTATGATCTCCTAGAAAGGACCTACGATCAGTGCCCCAGCTTCGACACCAAGATCGTTCTAGGAGATTTCAATGCAAAGCTGGGTAAGGAAGACATCTTTGCCAAAGTCATCGGGAAACACAGCCTGCACGACACTACATCCGATAACGGACTCAGGCTGGTGGACTTTGTCACGGGACGTAATCTCTCTGTAGCTAGCACGCGGTTCCCACACCTCAACATCCATAAAGGGACCAGGCGGTCCCCCGATCAATCAACCTTCAACCAGATTGATCATGTTGCGATCGACGTCAGACACTCCTCCAGCATTCTTGATGTCCGAACGTTCCGAGGAGCCAACATCGACTCGGACCATTTCCTTGTTGTAGCCAAGGTAAAAACTCGGATATCAAGAGATCAACGGATTCGAGAACGGACACCACGGTTTGATGTCGGAAAGCTACAATCGCAACGGACTGCTAGGATCTTTGCCGATCGAGTCTCCCGGAATCTCTCTCTAAGTTCGTCGCCACCTGCGCAAACAATCGAAGAAGATTGGAGACGTTGTCAAGAAGCCATCAAAGATGCTGCCACTGATGTGATGGGTTTTACGGCACCACCTAGAAAAAACCCATGGTTTGACAACGAGTGTAGGCTGGCACAAGCAGCGAAGCTGGAAGTCTACAAAGCAACGCTGCAACGAACGGCGAGAGCTGTTCGTGAGCTCTACGAACAGAGACGAAGGGATGAGACCCGGCTTCTCAGAAGAAAGAAGAAAGAGCACGAGAAGCGCGCGATCGAGGAGATGGATAGGTGCTACGGTAGGAACGATGTCCGAAAGTTTTACCAGAGGGTGAAACAGTTATCCAGTGGATATAAGGTTTGGACAGAAGCCTGCCGGGACGAGAATGGACAACTAGTAGTAGAGTCGCAGTCGATACTGAGAATTTGGAAGAACCACTTCTGCAGACTGCTAAACGGCGATGATGACACCAATACCGCTGTCAGGCAGAATGTTCCACTCAATATGAACGATGATCAACGAGAATTCCGTCCCCCCGACTTAGACGAGGTCAAGATAGCAATATCAAGACTGAAGTCTAACAAAGCTGCCGGTGCGGACGGACTGTCCCCTGAAATCTTTAAGGCAGCTGGAGATGATTTTTTTTTTTTTTTTTTTTATTTCATTTTTATTTCATTTCGGGACAACTTACTACTAGACAAAAATGACATAAAAATCTATCTTAATATCTAACAATTCATGTTCTTAATTCTATCTTACTCACCCCTCGCGGGTACTCTAAAATATTCTAATCTAACTGACTATTTGCCTTTCGGCGTCTAAATTATTAAGTTATTTATTGTTTTTTTTGTCCTTAGGACATACTTTATTGTTTAATACTTACTGGCCAAGAAAACTAAGAAAAAACTTGGCGCTCTATACACTATTATTTTACCTAACCTAAATCTAAACCTAAACCCTATTACCTATTAAAAAGCCTAAGAGAACTTAATCTAACTTAATCTATGTCCGTAACATTACGGACGTGTACACAAGGGCTTGTATGTTATGTATACGCGGAACATATATTATCCACAAGCCTTTGTGCACCTTTTTTTTTTTTTTCATATATACATATATATATATATATATATATATATATATATATATATATATTATTTTTTTTTTATTTATTTATTTTTTTTTTACTAAGCTACCTTATAACTAGATAAGTGGGCCGTTATATCAACTAAACGATTTGTATATAGGCCTCCTGCCTGCCGGCGAAGGCGGAGACTGATTCTGGTGTAACCACCAAAAGAAGTGCCGCTCCTTATCACTCTCTCTCCTATCTCGAGCAGGGAACGCTCTACTGAACCGGAGAAGATCTTCGTGTTCGCGGACGACATCCGGTTCGTAGAGGAGTCGCCTGTCAACTGTTCGGCGCATCGCGTGGTAGATTACAGGACATCCTTCCGCGTCCTGTATCAAGCCGATCGAATTCAAATAGAGGAACGCTTCAGGTGGAACAAAGCCGTTGTGGCGCACCCTCTCATGGTACATATAATTGGGATAGTAAGCCCCGAAGATCAGACTGTTGGTAGAAGTCATACTTCTTGCAATGTGACTTCTTATTAATTTGATGATAAAATTGTCTATCCTTTTCACGTTTGCCCTGTTGTACAGGACCTCGTTAGGATAGTACTTCTTGTACTCAGACTCGGGTGTTCGATACAACCGGAGACAAGTCCTAAGACACCGTCTCTCGAACACCCTCATCTTTTCCATCTGGGAAGGACTCACGTTGAACCACAGAGGACAACCATACACCATGACTGGCCTTATGAGGGCCATATAGCAGATTACCTTCACCTTGGTATCAAGTTGGCTGCTGTAAAACAGCTTACTTGCCACAGCAAAGGCTTTTCTAGCATTGGTCAGAGCTTTCTCTATATGTTTGTCGAAATACAGAAAATGATCCAACCCAATGCCCAGATATCTTACTACAGTTTTCACGGCTAACGGCTGACCCCGGGGGACAACTATTCCGAACTTCTTCCAGTTTACGCGCGTATCCCTTGAGGCTATGGCCAGCGGGGTGCGGAAAAGAACAGTTTCACACTTCTGGAAGTTGATAAGCAGCTTCCAGTCATCGCAATATGTCAAAGTGTTGTCAAAGTCACGTTGCAATAAGGTATTAATAACTTCTACCTTAGGACCTGATCTGTACGCCACTAAGTCATCGGCGTACGCGATTAGGTGCGGCATTGACCTTAGGAGATCTGCAGTGAATATAGCAAACAATATTGGGGAGCCAACAGCCCCCTGTTGTAGACCATTATTGATATTAAAGACTGTAGTAGAAGTAACGCCGCCACTTTTTACGACGAACTTTCTACCTGTTATCATATCATATATCATGTATAGCAATGTTTTATGTAAACCAAGTCTGACGAGCTTAAGGAAAAGGCCCTCTAACCAAACGGTGTCGAACGCCTTCTCTAAGTCGATCAGACAGGCACCCGTACAGTGTTTTTTATTTTTATTCCATTGAATGTCGGATACCAGCTTTGACGCGGCATGTGTGGTGTCATGCCCCGCCCTAAATCCAAACTGGTTATCCGGTATAATATTGTTGTCCTCGACCCACGTTTTCAGGGCTCGTATAACAATCTTTTCGAAGACTTTACTGATGCAAGGAAGAAGACTTATCGATCGGAGGTTTGACGGGATGCTTTTATCTTTGTCCCGTTTAGGGATTGGTTGCACCACAGCTGTCTTCCAACGTTCCGTTCGGAATTGTCTTGTCCATTGTACGTATTATGGCGTTGTCCATTCGTCTGAGGTACCCGTCAACCTCTTCGTTTGTAAGGTTTCTGTTCATTGGTGGATTAATCGCACTCGAACGGAGTTCAGTGGATAAAGCCCTGGAGAAACGCGGCCATCGAGCCTTATTGTAATTGTAAGGGTTTCTCTGGACATATTCCCCCAGTTCAACCACCTCGTTCGGGATCTGGATAACCGCTGAAAAAGCACGATGATCACTATCGTACTCTATCGTGGTTAAGCAGTTCCGTGTGCTTCTATCTATGTCATGTAAAGTCAGTCGTCTGTCCATCAATAGTAGATCCAGATAATTCCCGCTTCTGGGAAATGATGGTATCTCGGTTGCAAGCAGGTCTGCTCTCAACTCGTCATGCTCAGTCAACCAGTTATTTAAGGCGTTCCCCCGGGTGCAGTTTCTATTACATCCCCACTCTCTATGCCTAGAGTTAAAATCTCCTGCTATGATAAAATAGTTATCTTCCGAGCCCAGTCGTAGTATTGCAGAAAAAGTTTCGAGCTCTGGAATAAGGATGTGATCGAGATTTGAATTATCCGGTGCATAGAGAGCGATCACATATAGACGCTTACCACCCGAGAGCGATATGCGGGCTATGCACGTCTCTATCAACCGAAATCTACGCGCTTCATTGCTATACATGATGTTGTGGGAAATATTTTTCTTAATTAGTAGAGCGACTCCGCCCCCATGATGGGTGCGATCTCTCCGAATTATAATATAATTATTATACCTGAGCTTGTGCATTTGGTTAAGCTTGGTTTCGCTAACCATTATCACATCAGGATTGTGGTCTCTTAACAGGTAGCCGAAGGTGAGTTTTCTATTTGTCCCTCTTAGTGAATTTACATTCACCGCCAGGATCTTAAGGTTGCTAGCTGCGCGCGCAGCCATTATATTGACTGTTGCGTTTGTTCGCCAAACAGCTCCGAGCAGATAAAGTCCACTCGGGTTGCTTGTTGAAGGAACCGTTGTTCTAGCCGGGCTGTACGCTCAGTTTGTTCAGTGAGGCTCTTTTGGATTTGGGCCATCTGTGCTTGTATGGCCAGCAAGATGGAGCTCATATCCGTGGTGGCCTCAGGTTGCCTGGCCACTAGGACCGGGGCCGCCGTCGGCATTGTCTGTTGTGTCGGTGGTCTGCCTGATGTCGTTTGGGCATAGGAGACTCCCGGCGTAACAGCGGTAGCTGGAGAGCGAGGCATTGGCCTTGCTCCTACCGTTTTTAAGTTCCTTTTTTCCTCGAACTTTTTCTTTAAAAGCTGGACTTTCGGACAGCCCCGATAATTGGCAGGGTGCCCATTGGTCCCGCAGATAACGCATTTAAGGATGCTCCTATCCTCGACCTTGTCGGTTCTTAAAGGACATTCCTCTCTATTGTGGGTTCCTGCGCATTTCACGCAGCGCGACTCCATTTGGCAGTTCGCTGCGGCATGCCCAAACCTCTGGCATCGAGCACACTGCATCGTGTGCTTCGATTTCCTTAATGTCTCCCATTGGATAGCAATGGTCCCCAAGAGTTTAATTCTCTTGAGGCTTTCCATGTTGCTTTCGGGAGTCGCCTGAACTAGAAACATCGGGAGGCGCCTGTTCTCCCTGCGTGCCACCGCAGTGACAAATGGCTTAACGCCCACGATCTGGACATCATCGCTCTGCGCCTGGCGCAGTACACCGAGGATCTCCTCCGGATCCGTATTGGGATCCATGCTCTTGAGCAGAAGAGTTTGGAGTTTTTCTCCTTTTGGTGTGCAGGAGTAGAACTCCATCCCCTCCTCCGCCAGACCCTGCCTAACTGCCTTGTGCACTGCCATGTAATTGCAGTACCCAGTGTGCCTTAGGGGCATTCTATATTTTATGGTGAATGGGGTTTCTAAACCTTTCATTCCCTTAACGGCACACTTACCTAGATTTTCCAGGTCTCTTGTCTCGGCCCCGAAGACGTTGATAGGGGGGCATCTCTCCCTCCTCTGCTTCTGGTTCTGCTGCTGTTGTCTCTGCTGTTGTT
The DNA here is from genome assembly GCA_964034865.1 of Eristalis intricaria. Taxonomy (NCBI): domain Eukaryota; kingdom Metazoa; phylum Arthropoda; class Insecta; order Diptera; family Syrphidae; genus Eristalis; species Eristalis intricaria. The sequence goes on from OZ035876.1 coordinate 77,509,700, forward strand.
GGTTCTGCTGCTGCTGTCTCTTCTGCTGCTGTGGCTTTTGATTTTGCAGTGCCTGCTGTTGCGGCTTCTGCTATTGTGCCTTTTGCTGATGTTGTTGTTGTTGTTGCTTCTGCTGCTGTTTTTGCGTCTGCACTGCTTGTTGTTGTTGCAGTACAGTCACTTGAGCTGCTTTTCTCGCGCATGATCTTCGCGATCGCGGCTAGCTCCCTCGATTGCTCCTCTGCTCTACGTCAGAGAGCTCCCTCATATCCTCCTCCTCGTCATCCGCCTCGGATGACGAGAGGTCGCGGTACCTGTTGCCAGCGCCCAGGTACCGTCCTGCCCCTCCAGCCGACACATACATAATTGTGTCGTAGGATTCGGCTGGAGTTGTGTTTGTTGTTGCGCTGGTAGTAGCTGCCGACGTGCAGGCTACCAGTTCAGCTGCTGTTGTTGTTGTTGTTGTTGTTGTTGTTCTGGCTGCGGAGTTGTTAGCCGCTGCCCTAGTCGCTGTTGTTTTATCTGCTGATGGTGCTACTGCTTGTGCTGTAGTTGTTGTTATTGGGGCTGCGGTATGCTTGGCCGCTGCCGTGGTAGTAGCTGTTGTTGCTGCTGATGACGTAGCAGCTGGTGGCGGCGGTGTGACTTTCACCGCTGCCCGCTTGACGATGTTCGGCTGCGGTTGTAGCCTCCTCCTCCTTTTCCCTGTCGCCACCGGGTGGTGGGATATGCCGGTGGCTTGGTGGTGCTTTACCCGTACCCTCGGGTCGCCCACCAGGCTCCATCTCACTTTCACTTGTGATTTTGATGTATTTTTATTTTTTAATTAAAAAAAGTGTCTTATCACAAAATTCCACCCTCGGGATCGAACCCGGGATGTTCCGCGTCAGAGTCTTGTACACTTTTTTTTTTTTTTTTTCTTTTTTTTTTTTTTTTTTTTTTTTTTTCAACGCAGTTTTATTTAATTCAATTTTGTATTTCTTACTTGCTAGACAAAATTACTTAAAACTAGCTTAACTATCTTAAGAATTACAATTGTTCTTAATACTAACCTACTGACCCCATGCGGGTACTCTAAGCTAATCTAATCTATGTTATAAATGTGCCTTTCGGCTTAATCTACGTTTTTTTTTTTTAGTCATTAAGACAATCTTTTATTTTTCATTTGCCAAGAAAACTTGTAAAAACTTGGCTAAACTTAACTACTTAAACTACCTTATTCTAACTTAGTTACTATTTATTACTAACTTAACCTAACATAAAACTTAATACTATCTTACCTATGTCCGTAACAGTACGGACACGTGCACCAGGGTGTATATGTTGTGTATATGCATAACATATATAATTTATACGCCGTGATGCACCTTTTTTTTTTGTTTTTATTTCCTATATATATATTTTTTTTTGGATTATTATTTTTTTTTTTTTTTTTTTTTTTTTTTTTTTTTTTTTTCTTACATCTACCTTATCCTGTGGAAAAGCTAGCGGTGGCGGAGGCTGGTTTTGGTGTAACCACCAGTAAAATTGCCGTTCTTTGGCAGACTCTTTCCTATCTCGAGCGGGGATCGCTCTACTGAACCGGAGGAGATCCTCGTGGGTGCGAACGACATCCGGTTCGTATTGAAGTCGCCTATCCACTGTTCGGCGTACGACATGGAAGATGATAGGACATCCTTGTGGATCCTGTATTAGGCCAATTGTGTCTAGATAGAGGAATGCTTCGGGAGGAATAAAGCCGTTAAGGCGCACCCTTTCATGGTACATACTATTGGGGTAGTAAGCCCCAAAGATCAGACTGTTGGAAGAGGTCATAGCTCGTGCAGTGTGCCTTCTGATTAGTTTAATTATAAAATTATCTACCCTATTCACGTTTGCCTCGTTGTACAGGACCTCGTTAGGGTAGTACTTCTTGTACTCAGACTCGGGTGTGCGATACAGACGGAGACAGCTCCTAAGACACTGCCTCTCGAACACCCTCATCTTTTCCATCTGGGAAGGACTCACGTTGAACCACAATGGACAACCGTACACCATAATGGGCCGTACTAGGGCCATGTAGCAGATTACCTTCACTCTGGTATCAAGTTGGCTGCTGAAAAACAACCTTCTTGCCGCAGCAAAGGCTTTTCTGGCTTTCGTCAGAGCAATATCTATATGTTTGTCAAAATACAGATATTGATCCAGCCAAATGCCTAGATATCTGACTACACTTTTTACAGCTAACGGCCGACCATGCGGGTCAACTATGCCGAACTTACGCCAGTTTTGGCGCGTATCCCGCGATGCCCTGTCCAACGGGGTCCGGAAAAGACTAGATTCGCATTTCTGGAAGTTGATAAGCAACTTCCAGTCGTCGCAAAATCGCTGGATTTTCTCGAAGTCACGCTGCAACAAGATGTTTATTACCTCGACCTTCGGACCTGATCTGTACGCAACTAGGTCGTCGGAGTACGCAATTAAGTGCGGCATGGAACCTATAAGATCTGCAGTGAATATGGAAAACAGGATCGGGGAACCAATGGCCCCCTGTTGCAGACCGTTTTTGATGTTAAAGACCGTAGTGGAAGTTACGTCACCATTTTTCACAACGAACTTTCTACCTGTTATCATGTCATAGACCATGTATAGCAATGGTTTACTTATGCCAAGCCTGGCCAACTTGAGGAAGAGGCCCTCTAACCAAACGGTGTCGAATGCCTTCTCCAAGTCAATCAGGCAGGCACCCGTGCACTGATTTTTGTTTTTATTCCATTGTATGTCGGACACCAGTTTTCACGCGGCATTAATGGTATCATGCCCCGCTCGGAATCCGAACTGGTTGTCCGGTATGATTTTCTTTTCATCAGCCCATTGCTTCAGAACTCGAATGACTATCTTTTCAAAAACCTTGCTTATGCAGGGAAGAAGACTGATCGACCGAAGATTTGTCGGAATGGACTTATCTTTGTCCCGTTTAGGGATCGGTTGAACTACAGCTGTTTTCCAGTGCGTGGGGTAATGTGCATTACTCAGCGCATTGTTGAACAAGGTTGTGTAAATTTGGACCGCTTCGGGGGGAAGATGGCGAAGCACAATGTTCGGTATTCCATCGATTCCCACTGACTTTTTCTTCTTCAGCGAGTGGAAGATACCCTGGAGATCGTCTTGAGAAATCAAGATGTGATTCCCATCATTGGCGACGGCACTATGTGCCATGTTCTCGTCATTGAACCTGGTGAAACCTGGATTCTCTGCTCGCCATTGACTTATCTCATTGCGGAGATAGAAGTGGTTTAGCAATGCTCTGTTCTCCAGGTCGTGATTCGGCCTACTAACCTCGTTGACCGTATACACTCTCTGGAACACTGCACCAATAGCTGTAACCTTCTCCTGGGGATTTTCCACCGCAAAGAAGTTATTGTCTAGCACTGCCTCATCTGGATCAATGCCAACTGAAGTCAGTAAGTGTTCGTTGTCTGTCGTCCTGGGAAGCCTTACGATTTGAATGTCGTTTTGATCTTTCCTCCGAAATATTTTATTTACTTGCGGGAACATACCCGGGTTGTTGGATCGTACAGCCCGGATTTTGTTGCCCCAGTGCAAGCTTATAGCCAAGCTATAGTTTATTCGTATTAACTGTTGGAGGTTCTTGATCTCCGACTTTAATGCTCTGACTTCTGCGTTTTGCGGATCTGTAAAACGCCTGTGCAAGAGTTTGAGTCTTGACAGCAGCCTACTTTTGTGCACGTGAAGTGCGTCGATGGTAGCATTTCGATAAACATCGCTGTTGTCGATTTGAACTACCTTCGGAATTGTTTTGTCCATCGTACGTTTGATTACGTCGTCCATTTGTATGAGGTACCTGTCAACCTCTTCGTTCGTCAGGTTTCTGTTTGTCGGCGGATTGATCCCACTCGAACGTAGTTCTGTGGATAAAGTCCTGGAGAAGCGTGGCCAGCGGGCCTTATTATAATTATAAGGGTGCCTCTGGACATACTCCTCCAGTCCTTCCACCTCGTTCGGGAGCTGAATAACTGCGAAGAGCCCGCAGTGATCACTCTCGTACTCAACAGCAGTTAGACAGTTCCGTGTGCTTCTTTCCACGTCTAGTATGGTCAGTCGTTTGTCTATCAGCATCAGATCCAGATAGGACCCACGTCTAGGATACGATGCCCTATCGGTTGCAAGCAAATCTAGCTTGAACTCAATATTGTGGTCTACCAACCAGTTATACAATGAGGTCCCCCTAGTGCGTAGTTGTACACTACGCACTAGGCTACTTAGATGTTAGAAAAATCGCTGTCAGAACTTTGTGTGTTCTCGCGTTCTGCTTTTGGGAAGGAGGAAAAAAGGAGAAAAATGAAAACACGTCGGTTCACTTTGAAAGCCGGAGACCAACTGCAGCTGGAGATGATCTGGTTGGGCGTGTGCACCAGCTCATCTGTAAGATGGTCGAAGGAGAGCATGCCCGATGAGTGGAATCTCAGTATCGTTTGCCCGATCCATAAGAAAGGAGACCCCTTTGACTGCGCCAACTATAGAGGGATAAGTCTCCTGAACATCGCCTACAAGATCTTCTCTGCCGTTTTGTGTACTCGCCTGAAGCCGTTTATAAATAACCTGATAGGTCCTTATCAGTGTCAGGCCAGGGAAGTCCACCATCGACCAGATTTTCACACTACGCCAGATCCTGGAAAAGACCCAAGAAATGCAAATCGACACCCACCACCTTTTTGTCGATTTCAAGGCCGCATATGACAGCGTGCATAGGGACGAGCTATACAACGCCATGTCTAGTTTTGACATTCCTGCCAAACTCGTCAGGTTGTGCAGGATGACGATGGAGAATTCTCGCTGCTCCATCAAGGTCGGTAACGAACTCACCGAGACCTTCAATGTCAAAAAAGGATTTAGACAAGGTGACGCGCTGTCATGTGATTTCTTTAACATCATCCGGGAGAAGATCGTGCAAGACTCACACGCCAACACTAGAGGCACGATCTTCCAGAAGTCCGTACAACTGCTAGCATACGCGGATGACATTGACGTGATTGGCAGAACACAGCGAGCCGTCAATGAGGCGTTTGCTGGCATTGAGGCGGAGCCGGCTAAAATGGGTCTAGCGGTGAATGAGGGCAAAACGAAGTATATGCTGTCATCAAGAAGGGACACACAACATGGACGTCTTGGACAGAGCGTCACAATGGGCAGCTATAACTTCGAGGTAGTCAAGGACTTCGTCTACCTCGGCTCCGCAGTAAACAGTACAAACAACATCAGTACCGAGATCAAACGCAGAGTAACTCTTGCCAACCGCTGTTTCTATGGGCTCAAGAGGCAATTGAGTAGTAGAGCCATCTCTCGAAGGACCAAGCTGACCTTATACAAGACCTTGATCATCCCAGTCCTGCTGTACGGCGCGGAGGCATGGACAATCTCAAAAGCGGATGAGGAAGTCCTTGGTATTTTCGAGAGAAAAGCTCTGCGTGCGATCTTTGGTCCTGTTTGCGTTGACGGTTTCTGGAGGAGAAGATTCAACCACGAACTGTACGGGCTGTACAGTGACATGAGTCTAGTCAGGCGTCTTCGGATCCAACGCCTAAGATGGATAGGCCATGTAGAGCATATGGACAACTCAGCTCCGGCCCGGAGAGTCTTCGACTCCGAACCCGTGGGACAACGCAACAGAGGACGCCCGCGTTTAAGGTAGCGCACTCAGGTGGAGAAGGACCTCAACCAACGTGGCGTGCGACACTGGAGACAGCTAGCCAGAGACCGTGCTAGCTTGAGAGGCTTGTTGGTTGAGGCCCAGGTCCACCCCGGACTGTAGCGCCAAATGAAGAAGAAGAAGATGTATATAAACTTTGTTTATTCATTTATTTATATATAGCACTCTGATTTACTGATTTATTTATAGAGATATTTTATATTTATTATTATTTATTTAGATTTATCTGTGATATAAGGTCTGGGTAAGCCCTGTTAAGTGGAAGGAGTCAGCAAATCACGCCCGGCCAATGGTGTATACGAAAAGTTAAAAACCTTTAACTATGGATATGTGGTTTTTGATGTGATATTTTATTTTAGAGTTGGCTCGTCTACCTCGGTCAGTAGAGCATGAGACATAAGCTCAGGGAGTGAGCCCTTTCCACACGTCTACACCACCATTTCCCTGCAAAGAGGAAAAAAAATAATGTATGCACCACATATGAAACAAAAACAAAAACCACCCCGTCCGACGAACTTAGCCGTACAACCGCAAGCGTCCAACAGATTGCTTGCTCTTTCATAAAGAGTTTTTTGTATGTGGACGGGTTGTTAGCCCTCCGCACAACCGCCATGGCATCTGCTGCATACATCAGCTCACCTCACAAAGGGTGCTGTGGAGGTTATCCAATGCGCCGCAAGGAGCTCTATGTGAACTTGACCTGCGCATCGACGAGGATCGTTGCTGGCATCCCACCAAGTTGGGAGCGATCAACAACACTGGCCTGTGTGCACAGGTCCTGCCATCTCTCGGTTTTTCGACAACAGGATGAAGAATATACATAAAAAAAATGCAGGTTATCGCGTTCGTCGTCACAGGCAGCGACCATTCTCATATCAAACAATGTGTCGCACGATAAGTTGCATCGATCATACCGTGGGACACATTCGAACTTGCAGGATTTGGTGGAGGAATTTGAATAGGAATAGAATGCAAACACCAAACAGTTTATTCATCGACTACACATTGGATTATCATGGGAAACGACATTCTCAAGGATGGTGATTATCAATTTCGAAGAAAACAATATCAAGATCGATTACAATTTAGATCCTCACGTGCAAAATAAACTGAACTTTTTCAATACATTTCATTTATGATCGCTTTGGTGAAACAATCGACCAATTAGGGAAGTACAAAACAACAGTCATGGAAATCACTCTCACGTCGGAGACACCAATTATTAAGCTGTACCAAATACTATTTGCCAAAAGAGCCAAGATCGACAACATTGCTCCGCACCTACTCGATTGCGGTATTATGTATCCAAGTGAACCACCATATTCTTCACTAGTAACATTAGTAAAAAACGCGCGGAGGAAGATCGTATGCTTACCGATTTTCGTGCACTCAACGCTACTATTGAAGACATTATAGCTTCAGTCGGAAGAAAAGATTTTTTAGTGTGTTGGACTTCATGTCAGGGTCTTATCAACTGATCGACGAGAATTCATAGCATTCATAATGCATGGTAAACAGTACGTGTGCAATAATAAAATCTGTGAACGCACTCTTTCTTCCTTCTCCTCACTGACAGCTGACTATCCGCGCCTTGAAACGTCATTTTAGATTGGAATGCCGAAAAGAGAAGAAGCAAGAAAGACTGTGTAAGTCATACACATACATATATTATAACAGTTACATTCACAATAATATTGGCTGGGGCACAATGTAGTGTTCCAAGTTCCGGCGCCCGCCGCCGTTCTGCTTGCCGTCACCAACTGCCAACTGAACCCACGAGTGTCGTCGCAACATATGGAAAGGCTCTAACAGTCGCCACCTCCATAATAGCACCCCGTAACGTTCATTACACCGTCACATCAGATGCTCAACAACAACAGCCGCATAAAGTCAAAACCAAACTAAGCTGTTGGGGATTCAGAAGAAAATAGCCGAACTGGAAAAAAAACTTAAGAGCACACAAGTAAGGTTAAATGCGTTTACTAATGGTACTTCTCTTCTGCTTGACAGTCATGTGGGCACGCCTAACAACGTACTTCTACAGCCGCAATATAGAAATTCAAGCCGTGTAGTCACGAGATTCACAGAAATGTATGGTACTGCATATCCGGCATCTGCCTAAGCATAAGTCAATCGTATTCACAAAATGCTGTAGCGCCTCGGAAGATAGAGGATCTTCCAACTCTTAGTGGAAAACCCAAAGATTGGCATCTGTTTCACATAGCATTTACGCAATCCACAGCTGCTTACATCTATACAAACTTTAAAAACAATCAATGTTTGCAAAGGTGCGTGGCCGGTGAAGCCCTAGATGTGGTGAAGTCTTTGTTTATTCATCCAGACAATATTGGAGCTATAATCAACCAAATTCGCTCCTTCGGTCGCCCGAAGCAGCAATTTCTGAAAACGCGTTAGTGAATTTAGTTCCATTCGTAATCAAAACACACAACCTTGTGGTGTTTCTTCAAACAGCATCTTGCAAACCCTGTGCTACTGGACGAATTAATTTCTAAGTTGCTCATGAGCAAGATGTTAAGGTGGGCTTGATATGCAGCCAACATACAACCATATTGTTACACATTCGCGAGAGGGAGTTATTGTATTGGCGACACTTGGTGTTTGCCCAGATCAAACACCAAGTGTGCGTTGGCTTTACTTTCTCTCACACTCTCGCTCACCTCTCATTTTAGGAGATGTAGGGGGACCAATGGTTAGAGGAAGTTAGTGGAATTTCGGACGTGTTCGATCGCGGATCATTTAAAAAAACCTCCTTGTATGTTCACAAAGTTATGTGCTCCATTTTAATAAAAACAAATACACAAAATTTGAGTGTGTTTCCTTATTTAATTATATAACTGGCGCAGTCGCAAAACTCGGTAATTGACTTGCAGAAAAATAATAAAATCAATTTGAATTAATTCGACGATACGTAAAGTAATAACGTGCATTAACGTATTAACGTCTAAGATTACAGATCTATAGCTGTAAAACTGTGCATTGGAACTTGAAATTTTTTTTTCTGATTCGACATTTCTCAAGAAAAAGAAAAGCCAATACAACAAAAAATAAAAAATAAATAAAAAGACTTTTTGCTAAAAGACCATCCGATTGAAGAACAAAAACAAAAACAAAAAACTATCGGCTTAGTTTTTTTTTTCTCAAACGGGACAACATCATCTGATTAAAAAAAAAAAAAAAAGAAACAAAAGCAGCGTGGATTGATGCAAGAGGACAACTCCGTAATAAGTACAGTAAGTAACACAAGCGAAATTATAAAGGAGAAAAAAAATCAACTGTACTTACTAACGAAGACATCACTAAATTGTTCATCATGGCATTTCTAAATCCAGTCGATAAATTTAAGTTTATAATAGAATTATTAAGTAAGATTCCTGCATATGACGGTAGTTTTGATCATACATTGGATTTCTTGGATAGAATAGTTTCGATGTTTCCATTATTTAGCGAGTTTGATAGTATGTCCCAAATAATTTTAACGGGGTATGTTAAAGACAGAATTGTAGGCTCTGCTAGGCGTAAGCTTCAAAAACATGGACGACTTAATACCTGGCCTCAGATAAGAGATGTCTTAGTGAGTAATTTTGGAGAAATGGTCTAGTCCCGTTTTAATAGACCAAATAAGATCAGCTAGGGTCAAAACAACAATAGCAGAATTCTATAACAAGTAGCCTTTTAAGCAGAATCAATAATTCTCTTCTATTGAATGGAAGTAATGTTGATCATAACATAATAAGTTCAAATAACAGGATTGCTTTAGAAACATTTAAAAATAATTTACCTGAACCAACAAAAACAATACTAATATGTCGAAACCCCCAGAATTTAAATGACGCTTATAAGATAATACTAGAAATCAACCATCAGACATTCAGTCCTAACTCAAGTAATTTTTACAATAGACGAAATCACTATGCAGACACTTATGGAAATCAACAGCTGAATAGTTATAACGGACAGGTACCAAATAGAAATTTTAATCACCAGCCGATTTCTACATAGAAATCTTAATCATGCTAGCCAGCAGCAGAATACACATACACACACGCGAAGTGGTCAATCGCGACAACAAAATAGGTATATGGATAATAACGAGCCTATGGACATTACTCTGAATGAGCAAAATTTTCCCTTAGACCTTCAAAACAACTGCCATATATAGTATTGCAAAATCACATCAGGCCTCTGAGATTCATTATTGACTGTGGTGCTGAATTCAGCATAATAAACGAACACATGTGCGACCCTTAATGGAAATTGCCACCCCGTAATAGCAGTCTAAGAGTTCTTGGGCGAAATATTAACGTAAACGTATTTACTGAATTCCCTTATTCAAAGAGTTTAACATGCCGAATTTCTATGTTGAATTCTTGGAATACAACTTTCATGATTACTTTGACGGTCTAATTGGAAATAATATTTTAGTGCAGCTTAATCCAAATATCAATTACAGGAATAGATCTTTAGAGATGGAAAATGCAATAATACCAATTTATTTTAATAAAGAAGAAGAAGCATATGCGCAGCAATGCCTGTCTTTAGAGCCTTCTATTATGCTTTGCAATGAATATTTTGACAACAAAGTCTCCGATGAAAAGTTTGCATCTCATTTGGGTAAATCGGATACGAATCAATTAAAATATTTAATAAATTCTTTCAAATCAATATTTTATAATGAAGGTGATAGTCTAACATTCACAAACGAAATAAAACACACAATAAACACGAAAACCGAAGTACCAATATATAGCAAATCATATCGCTACCCTCAAATACATGCAGAGGAGGTAGATAAACAGATTGATGAAATGCTGCAACAAAAAATAATAGTCCCTAGCACTAGTCCTTACAATTCGCCCATTTGGGTTGTACCTAAAAAGGTGGATAAGAACGGGCATAGAAATTGGCGAATTGTAATAGATTATAGAAAATTAAATGATCAGACGATTGAAGATAGATTCCCCATACCAAACATTGAGGATTTATTTGATAAATTAGGAAAATGCAATTATTCTATCTACAATCGACTTAGTAAAAGGTTATCACCAAGTCGAAGTTGATGCTCGTGATAGAGCGAAAACTGCCTTTTCATCCAGGAGTGGACATTATGAGTTCCTGCGAATGCCATTTGGGTTGAAAAATGCTCCGGCGACATTTCAGAGACTGATGAATAATGTTCTGAAGAAATTTGTTAACAAAATTTGTGTCGTCTATGTGGATGATATCCTTGTCTTTTCCACAAGTTTTCATGAACATTTGGTTTCACTTAAAAAAATTTTCCAATGTCTGAAGGAATCCAATTTAAAAATCCAAATAAGTAAGTGCTCTTTTGCTGAACCATCAACTAATTATTTAGGTCATATAATAACACAAAATGGTATAAAACCAGATCCAAATAAGTTAAAAGCAATATCCGAAATGAAACTCCCTACTGACAAAAAAGGCATTAAACAATTTTTGGGTATAACCGGTTACTACCGGAAGTTTATAAAAGACTACGCTAAGGTGGCATATCCCTTAATTAAATGCCTAAAAAAGTCTGAAAAAGTTGATACAGGGGACCCTCAATATCAAAGAGCGTTTATAAACCTAAAGACATTACTTTGTACCGACCCCATACTCAAAAGTCCAAATTTTGATAAAATTTTCGTTCTAACAACTTCGGGTTATACTTTAGGGGCTGTCCTCAGTCAAAATAATCATCCCTTATGCTATGCATCCCGCACGTTGAACAATCACGAACGCAATTATTCGACGATCGAGAAGGAGCTTCTCGCAGTTGTATGGGCAGTCAAATATTTTAGAACATATTTGTATGGTAGAAGGTTTACAATACGAAGTATTGTAAACCTTAGTTTGGTTAAATGGTATAAAAGAGCCCAACATGAAGCTTCAACGGTGGAAAATTATTTTAAATGAATACAATTTTGACATAGACTACCTTAAAGGAAAGGAGAATTGTGTGGCCGATGGCCTTAGTAGATACACTAACGTAGACATTTTGGAAAATAGAGAACTTGATCTTGGTGACATTTTTAATAACGAGTTAAATGGTAATTTCAACAGTAACGCTGAAGTTATGTGTGCAAATACAACTACAGATAATAACAATGATATCATCACCACCGCAGCTACTGTTCATAGCGCAAAAGAGGATGAAACTCGATACATATATATTTCTGAAAAACCAATAAATATGTTTAAGAACCAAATTTACTTATTTCGTGGCATTAGAGACAAAATTTCATTCAAAATTATACACAAAAAAAATCAAAACTATGTGGAAGTAAAAGAAGACGGTAGAAGTTTGCATAAAATGATGAAAAGCATTTTATTGAATAAAGGTGTTATGTGCATACATTGCAGAAATATCTCTGCAGACTCAGAGATATTTTAGACAGAAATGAAATGTTAACAATAATAAAGGGTGAACACATAAACAAAAATCATCGAGGAATAACTGAAATGTTTGCCGAACTGAGACACCATTATTATTACCCTAATTTACAAGTAGAGATCCAAAAATATGTAAATAATTGCAATATTTGTAATGTTGCTAAACACGATCGACATCCACTTCACATTCCATTGCAAGTTACAGAATCACCTCAATGTTTCAACGATATCGTTCATATTGATATATGGTTTCCTGAACGGAACAAAATGTACTTAACAACAATCGACAAATTTTCAAAGTACGCAACCATTCACCAGTTGCAGGATAGAAATTGGATAGAGATCTTGAGAACAATAAAAGAGAGAATTAGATTTTTAGGCAAACCAAGAAAACTTATATCTGATGGTGAAACGTGTATATTACATTCTGCCGTTGAACAATTCCTGAAAGAGCAGAATATTGAGTTTCACAAAACAACTGGTTCTCTTAAGACTGGAAATTCTGTTGTGGAACGACTGCATGGGACCCTGAACGAACACCTTCGCATCAAGAATGCAGCTAAAGATACTTCTGACTTAGAAGATAAATTATTTAGCATTATAACCATCTACAATAACACTATTCACAGAACTACAAACATAAGACCTATAGATTTTATCACTAAGAACATAAGTAAGGAAGAGGTACAGGAGCTTGCAAGTAATTTCAAAATAGATAAATAAAATATGATACAAAAGTTAAATAGCAAAAACAAAATATTAAATTTGAAACAATGCCCCAATATAGTCCAAAATAGAACAGTTGTTAAAAATAAACCCAAGTATAGAAAATTACTGTCCCCTATAGTTGAAGGAAATTATGTAATAGATAAGTCTACAAAAAGAAATACGAAATATTATAAAAAACAAATGAAACGAAAATTCAAATATCAAACCGATCCCACTTCACCAATAGCAATTTAACGTAACTATTACAACTAAATCATAGGATTATTATTATTTTTTTTCTTGTTCTTGTGTATAATGTGTGTAATAATATCATGATTTTGCTTCCTTTACATACACTAAAAAGTTGGAATATATGATGTCATTGAGCTATTTTCATCCAAGAATTCTAATTAGTAAAATAAAATAACTAAAATAAATAGGCTTAAGATATATATATACATATATCGTTTTGAACTATGAATTAGATATAAGCCAGAAAGGTGTACATTTTTTTCTTTTATTATATATTAGATAAGTTGTATAAACAAAGCCTAAATTGAATAAATGAATAATTTAAAGTCTGAAATGTCACATACATACTTTGTAAATATAAGCACTAAGTACTTTTTGAAATTTCTTTTACGTTTCTGTTAAAAGAAAACTATATTATTTTAATAGATTCAAGACAATTAGTAACTAAAAAAAAAGATAATGAGTAATATAAAAAAAATTGGCTACTGAGAAAGGTAAACAGACATTAATATAAATATAATCATCACTATAGGATAAGAATCACTGCAATATATTTGTAATATATAGTAGCAAATATTTACATAAGCCTTGGAATAATGTAACGATCGAACATGCATTCCGTTTTGTTATTTGTTTGTTTTTGATTATGGGAAACGTTTTTGGGGACCAAAAAGTCTTGGTGGGGGAGGTGTTACACATTCGCGAGAGGGAGTTATTGTATTGGCGACACTTGGTGTTTGCCCAGATCAAACACCAAGTGTGCGTTGGCTTTACTTTCTCTCACACTCTCTCTCACCTCTCATTTTAGGAGATGTAGGGGGACGAATGGTTAGAGGAAGTTAGTGGAATTTCGGACGTGTTCGATCGCGGATCATTTAAAAAAAAACCTCCTTGTATGTTCACAAAGTTATGTGCTCCATTTTAATAAAAACAAATACACAAAATTTGAGTGTGTGTTCCTTATTTAATTATATAACTTTATAAAACAATCGTGCACTCCAGTCAGTGGTTAAATAAAGTAGCAGGATTAATTTGACCATTCACAATACTGAAACCAGGGAGCCAAACCAACACACACCGGTTTTACATGCATCAAATGTTTTGGCAAGGACAACATAAAGTCACTGAGTGTCAGCTGCTGACTCAAAGCGCGGTATCGGAGAGATGGCTGACAGTGAAGCAGCACCACCTTTGATTCACTTGTTGAAGAGTGGGTCACACGACATGGGAGTCTTGTAAAAAGAGATTTTGTGGCATCAATGGATGTCAGCAAAGACCATCAGCTACTTCACGAAGCGCTAATCACGGAGGCGGTTCATTTTTTGCCGTAAATAGGTCTCCAAACAGCAACTTGTTACTGCTAGTGTTACCAGTTACGCCTTATGGACAAAATTAAGCGGTCGATACTTTTGCCATATTCGACGAAGCTGGGCTTACGTGCTCACCGCCGTCAACTAAATATGCAGTGGATCGTGGGACGATGAGGCAGCGATTGTCGTCAATCTGTACGTCAGTGCCGTTTTGCACATGCTGCAAAATGTTTATATTATGTCAAATTAAATTTAGCAGTAGGAGCTACAAATTTAACCATATGCCAGAACGAAGCTCTTAATCGGTCTGGACCACAGCCATTTAGGATTGCCAATCGGCTGCCAGAAAGCCAATCGGAACGGACCTCACATTGCCAAATTCAAAGGCAAATGGAGTGTCCTCATGTCGCGTCGTTGCAAAGGATTTTAAAACCTAAAGAAACCCATCGAGAGAAACTAACGTTCATGCAAAAAACATCCCAAAATCTACAACAATACGATTAAACGGCAGGTTTCAGATTGGACTTCTGTGGTAGGATAACAGCATTAAACTACCCAACAGTTATTCTATGACAGTAAAGCAGTTGTCGAGTATTAAAAGTAAAATGAGAGACGGATTTGACGTTGCCTATAGATCGATTATCCAAACATACATCGTCCGTAATGCCGCAAGCTGCAGCTAGCAGAAGCAGCCATCACAGGGCCCAAGTCTTGGTATGGATAATAAAAACAAAAAAAAACGTACTACATTTGGAGAATCTTGATGACATCTAGTGATTTTGTTCGGTCTGTACGTGGTATTAGAAAGCAATGATAACTTTGACTCGAATTAGTGACAAAGTAGTGAACATATTTTAAGTACAAAAAAAACGAATTCTCCGTACGCTAACTATACAAATTTAATAAAATAATAAATTGTCTACTTTTTTTCTAGAACTGTTGCAGTAACAAACATGAACGAAACCAGTTCACGTTCACATGCAGTTTTCACGATTTTCTTCACTCAAAGACGACACGATCAAATGACTGATTTAACAACTGAAAAAGTCTCGAAAATCAGTCATTTTGCCGGTTCAGAACGTGCCGATTCCACTGGTGCAAAGGGTACACGCCTAAAGGAGGGTGCCAACATTAATAAATCATTGACTACCTTGGGCAAAGCCATTTCCGCTTTGGCCGAAATTGTAAGAATATTTCTTATTAAAAATAATTTTTTTACAAAAAAAACCAACCATAGTTTTTATGTTCAACTTCATTATTTTATTCGAGAGAAACTAACGTTCATGGAAAAAACATCCCAAAATCTACAACAATACGATTAAACGAAAGGTTTCAGACTCTACTTCAGTAAAGTGGTTGTCGAGTATTGAAAGTAAAATGAGAGAGGGATTTGACGTTGCCTATAGATCGATTATCCAAACATACATCGACCGCAATGCCGCAAGCTGCAGCTAGCAGAAGCAGCCATCACAGGGCCCAAGACTTGGTATTTGACACATTTTGGTGTGGTGAATAAGAACAAACCGGCAAATTACGCCTCGTTTTCGATGCCGCCGCCCTGAAATGGATGATGAAGGGACCGCAGCAGTACCAACCACTATCTTCAGTAATGTTCCATTTTCCGGAAGAAGTCGTTGCCATATGTCGAGACTTAAGGGAGTTTCTTCACCTGATGATTTTGATCCAGCCAGAAACATATGAAATGATGGTCATGACGTTCGGTGCTGCATGTTCGCCGTCTGCAGCTCAGTACGTGAGGACAATCAAAGCCCTGAAGTATCAAAGCCGTCATAACCCTAGCGCCATTAAGGCCATTTTGGAAAATCACTACGTAGTCGACTTCGTCGACAGCTTCGAGACGACCGAAAAAGCTATTGCAATATCATACATGGTGGGCGAAATCTGAAAAAATGCTAGATGCCCTAGAAGGAAGAGAAACAGATGTTTTGATGAATAATAAAGGTGCGCTAGAATCCGAGAAAGTGCTCGGTAGCTAGCTAGTGACAACTTCAGCTCTCGACTGTTATTTTATCACGTTGACCGGGGCATTATTACTGGAGCCAAATGCCCCACAAGAAGAGTGCTCCTAAGCGTAGTGGTATCGGTGTTCGACCCTGGAGTTCCTAAGCCATTTCACTATTACAGCCAAGCTCTTGATGAGTGAAGTCTAACAAAGTGACGTACTATGAGCCGAGCCATTACCGAAGGCAATTATCACGCCATGGAACAGGTGGCGTGAACATTTGACAGGTGCTGTCGAGTTCAACGTGCCACTTTTTATTTTGGAAATGGTCCATTTCAGGAAATCCAACTGCACATCTTGGTTGACTACAGCAAGGATGCCTTCACAGCGGTAGCGTACTGGAGAACTGTTAGCCCAAAAGCTGAAATGGAAGCAGCTTTTATATCTGCAAAGGCTAAATGCGCTCCACTGAAGCCATTGACCATTGAATTCGTCTGCTAAAAACTATCCTAGAAGAATATTCTGTAAACATCACAAAATAAGCCATTTGTTGCTCATGGAATTGCCGAAATTATGCCAGCCACCAAGTCATCTAACTGGAAATGGAACCAACCAATGAGAACACCGCGGACATTGCGACCCGATTCCAGGGGTATACCGACTTCAGCCAATCATTACGCTGGCTAAAGGGTCCTGAGTTTCTGCTAAAATATGCAGAACGTTGACCAACTATTACCATCACTGGCGCTTAAAACTATAACAACATTGATGAAGAGCTCCGTCGGAAATTCGCATTAATTTTTGTGAGTATCCTTATAATAGATCTTAACCGGTATTTATCTCTTAACAGGTTCATCGGTTCATTAATCGCTGCCGTCAACTCTCACGTCAGGGTCAGAATGATGCAATGATGCAGCAGAAAACGGATAGTGTCGTCAAGTTTAACTGGACGTATTTTCCGGAGTTTTCAAACATATTGAAAATAATCAAGCTGTGTCGAACGGAAGTACGCTGTACACAATATCGCCGTACATCGACAACAATGGAATACTGCGGGTACAAGGACGAGTCGATGCAGCTAGAGACGCCCCATTATGTTGCTACCCACTCACGCGAAACGACTGTAGTGCTGTAACACTATCACAGTAAGATGATACACCAAAATATCAAAGCAACGATCTGCGAGATTCGTCGAAAGTACTAGGTTCCACGAATATGACAAACACTTCGCAGGAGTAGTTACAAACTGTCGCATGTGCAAAATTCAAAGGGCCTATAATGGGGCAATTACCTGACGACCGACTCTCAGCATATGTGAGACCATTTTCATATACTGTTCTCGATTTTTATTTTTTTGGCCACTCACTAATACGATTGGACGTCATGTTGAGAAACGATGGGTGGCCTTATTTACCTGCTTGAAAGTACGTGCCATTCATCAGGAAGTCGTCCGAGACCTATCAACAGACTATTCGAAATTTTGTCAACAGACGTGAGGTTCCAGTGAGAGTCCGTTCTTACGGAAACGAATTTTGTGAGTGTCAACGAAGAAACGAATTGGTTCTCCGAGGTGTTTGATTGTGAACGTTTGCAGATCGAGTTTTCGTCGAGAGCAGTAGTATGGCTGTTCAACTGCCCAGCTAAACCCTACGAAGGAAGTGCGTGGGAACGCATGGTACAGTGTGTAAAGAAAGTGTTACGTCACACGCTCAAAGAAGTGTCACCACGCGAACATACACAGCAAAGTCTCATCATAGAATAGGAGAACATGGTGAATTCTCGTCCGTCCGAATGTTTCCAAAAAGCAATGGTATCATAGAAGAGTCGAACGATTGTATCCAAATGTCTCGTCTGACGTCCTACGTCGAAACTAGCCGTTCTGGACGTTGAAGATAATGAATCGAGATCGATCCACGGGGGTGGTGATGTGGAATAATAATTTCTTCCTTCTACTCCCTAACATCTGAATGCCAATGTCCATGGTCATAATATTTACGACTTGAAACTTTATTTTAGATTGAACCGCCGAAAAGAGAAAAAGGAAGAAAGACTGTGGTAAGCCATACATATACATACATATATTATTGCAGTCAAATTCAACCCAATGACTTTTAGAATAGAAATAAGCAATTGAAGTAGAAATAAGCAAGTTAACTATCTATCGATGGTCTCAGACCGGGATAGAGAAAAGCAGTGGCAGTTGGAAAATTTCCCTAGCCGACCAATAGGTATTTTTCAAGCCCATGATCTCGGTTTAGCTCACGGATAGCATGTATTACAACAGCAGCAAAATAATTTTGCACTCGAATAGGATTAATTTTCAAGAAGCTATAGGGCTAAATCCGTATGAAAGTTGCAGAGTAGGTCAGATTTAAACGAGGGTGAGAAGGCTAGGCTTCAAAAAGCTATAGACTACCTTAAGGAAAGACCGGAAGGTAGGGATCAGCATTCTGCTATCCAACCGAAGGCTGACCCGAAAAATGTCAAAGCTGAAGTACTGATGCGAAGTACTGACTGTACCCCTTGCATGTATTCTAGACAGACTTCAGATAGAAGAAGTAGAAAGCGATTACTCTCTCCCTACCCTTGACTTTGAAATGCCTTCAATAAGTATTTCCCTACAAAGGAGGAGTGGAGCTCAAATGAACCCATCACTGAATCGAATTCCATTTATGTCTATACAAAGGTCAAAGATTGAAAATGGAACAGGCACGGGCATCTTCTCCGAATTGTTAAAGACGCACTGCTCTATCCGATTACCTGACTACGGTAGTATTTTTCAAGCGCTTGCAGTCAGGTGTTTTGGTGTTTTCATCATATCACCGACGAGTGAGAAGAAAGGAAGGTTTACCCCATGGGCATCACAATGGATCCAACCTAAACTAGTCCCCTTCCACTCGTGAGAAAACAATAGCATGCGCAACACGAGTGGATGCTGAGAAGCTAGGCCGTGGCTCTCTGCGGGCTGTAGCTCCACCTATATTATTATCTTATTATAAAATGTGAATACGAAGAAATATTTTCGTTGGCATGGCAAGTCCACTTACAAATTTCAATAAAATTTGCTCACTGTTTTTGATAGTAGTACTGTGCAACTATTATCAGAAGATCCAGAAATAAATAAATAATTATTTAAATTCTTTGCTTCTATTTTAGTATCAAACACAATCAGCTTCTTTCAGAATGTTCAAAAGCAATGTACAACTTACAAAGTTAAAACGATTATGTGCTGTTTAGAAGCAGACAAAATTGTCAATTCCGCTGCAAAAGATGTACTAAACGAAAGAGTAGTAGAAACAAAAAAGCCTGAAAGCAAGACAATTCTTGACGTCAAATTAAAAGAAAGTATAGTTTCTAGCAGCTTAACGAATACCCCTGTTTCTTCATCAAATGTTTTTAATAGCACACCGATTCAAAAACAGTTTGAAATATCTTCAGAAAACGTTAGTAAAATTTCTGATGCAGCTGAATGTAGCCATACCGAAAAAGAAGAGGCAACTTCATCAAAATCGCGCTTAGAGTATTCAACTAGTGAAAGTGGAACATGCCTTAGTAAGTTAAACTCCTTGTTATTTGAATTATATACACAGAAAAACTTCATTTACGCAATTAATGTACATTAAGGTGGTTGCAATAACCGATGTTTCCACGTACCAATTTCTTTTTTAAAACAACTCTTCAAACTTTATATGGTGCAGTAAGCCAATGTGTACACCTAAGTGTTGCGCTAATAGGGGGTATATTGAGTTTGTACTGTATATGCAAATGCTTTTGTTATATTTACATTTTTGTTTTTTGTAATTGGTGGTACCTAATGGTAGTATTGGAGCTACTTTTCCATCTGATCTCCATTTTGTAGGATGTTATGTTTCAAGCGCAAAGTATTTTTTCTAACCACTTATATTTCTATTCTTATTATTATGAAAGATAATACTCTTATATCTCAAACATTTTTTTAGGAGAAACACCTATGTTTAAATAATTCACGTGAATTTTTCAATGATTTGCTTATTGCAAATTTTCTCAAAAATATCCTTTTCAACATTGGCTATACATGTGTCCCATACACAACTATAAAAATGTCGCAACACATCAACAAAATATTTGTCCCATTTCCATTTTTGTCTTACTCCCAGATACGTATACGTATCAGCAAAATTTGAATTGTGTGCTGGTTCATTGACTACAACTGTCATACTGGTTTTTGGTTGAAATATTTTTGTTTCTGTTGTCATGTATGGGACGCCTGCAGGACAATACAGTTGTGTAGATAAAAGAATCGAGGAAAATTTATTGTTCATTTAACTTCACATTAAATTTATCGTGTAAATAAAAAAATCTCAAATTATTTAAACACTTGTAACACCATTCAAATAATGAAGTATGAGAGTCATGCTTATGTGACAAACTTTACACCTCAAATGATATGGGACATTGTTCCACCTCACTTTTTGAAATGAGTATATAGTACCTCTCCTACGCAAAACCTTTTAGCTACTATGTCATAGGTATATAAAACGCTGATGCATTATATTTTTTTCTTTAATGCTTTAAATCAATCGTATAATTTTAGACAATTATATTATGTATACTTTCTTATTCATGCACAATGTTACATACATTACAAAATTGAGCATACACTCTCAAGTTAAACCAATTTTTGCTTTTTTCGCCGTAATAGAAGTAGTTCAGAGCTGCATGAATTTTAAGTTTCAGCTCCTGTTGATTGGAGTAGTTACTTTCTCTCAGGGTCAAGATCCGGCGATTGCGAGGTGTTCTTAGCTGCTTTGGAGCATTTAAAGCAACTATAAATAGAAGTGCTGTCGGATTATTGAAAGTGAAAAAATACTGTAAACTGACCCAATTTTTCTGTAAATTTCGTTTTATAATATTCAAATACGGAATTTTGTGATAGTATTTTGTATGGATTCGAAATTTTCGCAGCCACTTTGAGCCATACAAATCCACAAAAACGCACAACCTACACCGTGTTTTATGAATTACTTGTTGTGTTTTGCTGTAATCCTCTAACCGGCCAATTTTTTCCGATAAAAACTCTGACTAATTAGTAATTTGTTTGAAAAATGTGCAAGTATAGTAGTTTTTAGCGACTAAAGTTGGTTTTATCGATTAGAGGGTTAAGTGGTGTATTTTGTTTCCTCCAAACAACTTGTCTGCCATTTGATGCAAATAAATTTAGTTTTGTTTCACCTGAAAAGAAAACACATTCCCAAAAGCTTTCCGGTTTACATATTGCCGAGCAAAATAATCATTTTTAATTTTTTTTGTGCGGCTTTCTTCGGGCGAACCCACCATTTATGTTATTCTTTCTCACGAATGCGAGCGGTTTCTGGGGATAGAGGATGATAGCCATCAGCTTGGGAAAGCTGGTTTTTCGTTTGCACTTGATAGACGGAACAATGTACGGCTCGTTATGTTTTGAAAACAATTTTTTCTTACCCTTCCCGCTTTATTTTTTTTACAGTCCCTTCATATATGTTATTGTGTATTGCACCGTTGCATGCGATAACCCTAGAGTTTCTCCTTTTTTTTCCATCGGTTTCCGCTCTGTTTCCACATGCTTTCCATTACTTCGCACAGAGAAGTGATAATCACGGATAGCATGTATTACAACAGCAGCAAAATAATTTTGCACTCGAATAGGATTAATTTTCAAGAAGCTATAGGGCTAACTCCGTATGAAAGTTGCAGAGTAGGTCAGATTTAAACGAGGGTGAGAAGGCTAGGCTTCAAAAAGCTATAGACTACCTTAAGGAAAGACCGGAAGGTAGGGATCAGCATTCTGCTATCCAACCGAAGGCTGACCCGAAAAATGTCAAAGCTGAAGTACTGATGCGAAGTACTGACTGTACCCCTTGCATGTATTCTAGACAGACTTCAGATAGAAGAAGTAGAAAGCGATTACTCTCTCCCTACCCTTGACTTCGAAATGCCTTCAATAAGTATTTCCCTACAAAGGAGGAGTGGAGCTCAAATGAACCCATCACTGAATCGAATTCCATTTATGTCTATAAGGTCAAAGATTGAAAATGGAACAGGCACGGGCATCTTCTCCGAATTGTTAAAGACGCACTGCTCTATCCGATTACCTGACTACGGTAGTATTTTTCAAGCGCTTGCAGTCAGGTGTTTTGGTGTTTTCATCATATCACCGACGAGTGAGAAGAAAGGAAGGTTTACCCCATGGGCATCACAATGGATCCAACCTAAACTAGTCCCCTTCCACTCGTGAGAAAACAATAGCATGCGCAACACGAGTGGATGCTGAGAAGCTAGGCCGTGGCTCTCTGCGGGCTGTAGCTCCACCTATATTATTATCTTATTATAAAATGTGAATACGAAGAAATATTTTCGTTGGCATGGCAAGTCCACTTACAAATTTCAATAAAATTTGCTCACTGTTTTTGATAGTAGTACTGTGCAACTATTATCAGAAGATCCAGAAATAAATAAATAATTATTTAAATTCTTTGCTTCTATTTTAGTATCAAACACAATCAGCTTCTTTCAGAATGTTCAAAAGCAATGTACAACTTACAAAGTTAAAACGATTATGTGTTCATTAACACCCCTATTCTTGTTGTGATGTGGTCACAACGCACGAATGTCAGTGAGGCGAAAATTGTGATGCCTACCTTGTGAAGTTTCATTTATTTTGGCGAAAACCTCACGAGAAAACACACAAGAATAGTCACCATGGTGAGGTGAATTCGTTGCCATGTCAAAAATTGTTTTTTTTTTGACAATTATTATATTCGCGCTCTTTTTTCTTGTAAAGAGCGTGTATATTAATGAAATATGTATAAGTATTTATTAATAATGAATATTTTGCAGCAACAAGAAAATATCAGCGTACATCCCAGGAGCATTGGACCATTATACGAATTTCTTGCAAATGAAATTTATTTCATATTTATGGCCCTATTCTGGCACACCTCTGTGATGTTTTACAAGTCACAACTGCCTCACAAAAGGGTGCTGAGTCACAAATTGTGAGGTTGGCGTATTCTTAGCAAAACCTCACAACTTGTGAGCATCACATGAACTGTCAAAGTTGTAATTTGCGGTTGAGCACGTAAGATGAAAGTAGAGACAAATGCAATAGTTTCAGATTAATATTTTTTTTTTCTTTTTTATATTCTTAGACTGCAACGCAGAAATGTTCTAATGAATTTACACAAAAGCAGTTCTCCTTTCGCATTGGGGGAAATAACTTTCATCAAATTTTTTCTAATTCCCATTATTATTTATTTTGTTCCATATATTTCTTCTTCCACAGTGATAGGAAACTGGGAAAAGAGAACGAAGAAAGCGAAAAAGCTAAATTTTGACACGAAAACTGTGAGCTATTCGCCAGAATACCAAATTTCTCACACCTCACAAGCGAGGCATCACAATTTTCGCATAGCAGACAGTTGTGAGTTGTGACCACCTCACAACCAGAATAGGGGCGTTTAGAAAATATTTCATCACCTTTTCAAATTCATTATTTTCTGACATGTTTCGCTTTACAAATCGAGTTGTATGAACCCCGCTAATGTGGAAGTGTGCAGCTGTAATATATTGCATAATACAGAGCATATATAAAAGTACGCTTAAGTCTACGAACTGACTCCTCTGATGTGATATCACCCTTACTACTCGCCTTTCATATTGACTTTTAGTCAAACCGTTTGAGCAGTTGGCAGCTCTGATTCCACAAATACAAATGGCGTATGGTGTAATTGTTAATTCGGCTTTTCCTTTATCATTATTTTGAACAAATAACGGCTATACATTTCCCAAACTATTAAGATAAATCAAGAGGTTATCGTTTATATTTTAAAATTTCTGAAATACGTTTTTATTTTAATTGCAATAAAATTTAAAACATGGACATTGATACGAACACGGCGGCAAGCGTAAAGGACGCGTCGTTCTCAAGAAAAGGTGATTGCTTTAAAGAAATAATTCCGATAAGCGCTTTATTAGTTCAAATATTTGGCTGATCATTATGCTTCTAATTTCATCTTACATTGTTTATCTTAAAATTAGAATATTAATTAAACTTTTATCTCTTAACATCTAATGAGCGCCAATTTATTTTTCTGCATTGTAGATGGGATTGTGGACGAAAAATTACTCAGTGCCACTGAAACTTCTGTTAGTGCTGTTGAAAGCGTGCCTATTAAACAATCTGAAGCTGACTGTAGTTCAACAGTAGACAACACTGATTTGGACAAAATAAATGAAAGAGATGATTTGTTGGAACAAATTGAGGAAGTTTGCAATGATAATGTATCCAGTGTTAAGAACTCAGAAGAAATTAATAAAACCGAACACGAGTTTTTTAAAGAAATAGATGAAATGGAAAAGAAAGACAAGCTGGAAGTAGAGAGAGCT
The DNA here is from genome assembly GCA_964034865.1 of Eristalis intricaria. Classification (NCBI taxonomy): domain Eukaryota; kingdom Metazoa; phylum Arthropoda; class Insecta; order Diptera; family Syrphidae; genus Eristalis; species Eristalis intricaria. The sequence goes on from OZ035876.1 coordinate 77,534,439, forward strand.
AATGAAAAGACGAATGAAGAAGAATTGAAGGCGCAAAATATACTTGAATGCGAAGCAGAAACAATAGATACAGTTGTAGTTGGCAGCAAGCTTATCGTAGTTAAAGATAATGTAATTGAAAAAAATGTTTCGCCAACAGCAGCGACATCCAGTGAAGATGTCATAGATAAACAAAAATCAGTAGAAAAAACGGACTCAAACAGCATAAATGAAGCCCCAAACAAAGATGCCACAGTTTCAAGTTCAACAAATAAAATTCCAAAAACGGATGTTGATCAAAATATTGCCGCAGAACCGACAAATTTACCAGTTAAAACTGTACTTGAAGATGGTGAACAAAATAAACGCACCGAACCAGTTGCGGACATCAAGGACATTAAAGACAAATTAGATGTTGATAAAGATAACGCAACTACTAGCACTGATAAGGTAGAAGAAAAATCGGAAGAAATCTCTGTTAAGGAAGTTTCCGTGGAAAAACCAAGTGAATCGAAATCAAACTTGGCCGACGATGCTTGTACAATACAAACAAAAACGCACGTTGATGCTACTAAGTCAGTGGAATCAAAAGATATTTCTGTTCAAAGTTCTTCGACCGACGAAAGTTCAAACGTCAAAGTTGAAATAGTAGTGGAAGGCTGTTTAGAAGCAGACAAAATTGTCAATTCCGCTGCAAAAGATGTACTAAACGAAAGAGTAGTAGAAACAAAAAAGCCTGAAAGCAAGACAATTCTTGACGTCAAATTAAAAGAAAGTATAGTTTCTAGCAGCTTAACGAATACCCCTGTTTCTTCATCAAATGTTTTTAATAGCACACCGATTCAAAAACAGTTTGAAATATCTTCAGAAAACGTTAGTAAAATTTCTGATGCAGCTGAATGTAGCCATACCGAAAAAGAAGAGGCAACTTCATCAAAATCGCGCTTAGAGTATTCAACTAGTGAAAGTGGAACATGCCTTAGTAAGTTAAACTCCTTGTTATTTGAATTATATACACAGAAAAACTTCATTTACGCAATTAATGTACATTAAGGTGGTTGCAATAACCGATGTTTCCACGTACCAATTTCTTTTTTAAAACAACTCTTCAAACTTTATATGGTGCAGTAAGCCAATGTGTACACCTAGGTGTTGCGCTAATAGGGGGTATATTGAGTTTGTACTGTATATGCAAATGCTTTTGTTATATTTACATTTTTGTTTTTTGTAATTGGTGGTACCTAATGGTAGTATTGGAGCTACTTTTCCATCTGATCTCCATTTTGTAGGATGTTATGTTTCAAGCGCAAAGTATTTTTTCTAACCACTATTCTTATTATTATGAAAGATAATACTCTTATATCTCAAACATTTTTTTAGGAGAAACACCTATGTTTAAATAATTCACGTGAATTTTTCAATGATTTGCTTATTGCAAATTTTCTCAAAAATATCCTTTTCAACATTGGCTATACATGTGTCCCATACACAACTATAAAAATGTCGCAACACATCAACAAAATATTTGTCCCATTTCCATTTTTGTCTTACTCCCAGATACGTATACGTATCAGCAAAATTTGAATTGTGTGCTGGTTCATTGACTACAACTGTCATACTGGTTTTTGGTTGAAATATTTTTGTTTCTGTTGTCATGTATGGGACGCCTGCAGGACAATACAGTTGTGTAGATAAAAGAATCGAGGAAAATTTATTGTTCATTTAACTTCACATTAAATTTATCGTGTAAATAAAAAAATCTCAAATTATTTAAACACTTGTAACACCATTCAAATAATGAAGTATGAGAGTCATGCTTATGTGACAAACTTTACACCTCAAATGATATGGGACATTGTTCCACCTCACTTTTTGAAATGAGTATATAGTACCTCTCCTACGCAAAACCTTTTAGCTACTATGTCATAGGTATATAAAACGCTGATGCATTATATTTTTTTCTTTAATGCTTTAAATCAATCGTATAATTTTAGACAATTATATTATGTATACTTTCTTATTCATGCACAATGTTACATACATTACAAAATTGAGCATACACTCTCAAGTTAAAGCAATTTTTGCTTTTTTCGCCGTAATAGAAGTAGTTCAGAGCTGCATGAATTTTAAGTTTCAGCTCCTGTTGATTGGAGTAGTTACTTTCTCTCAGGGTCAAGATCCGGCGATTGCGAGGTGTTCTTAGCTGCTTTGGAGCATTTAAAGCAACTATAAATAGAAGTGCTGTCGGATTATTGAAAGTGAAAAAATACTGTAAACTGACCCAATTTTTCTGTGAATTTCGTTTTATAATATTCAAATACGGAATTTTGTGATAGTATTTTGTATGGATTCGAAATTTTCGCAGCCACTTTGAGCCATACAAATCCACAAAAACGCACAACCTACACCGTGTTTTATGAATTACTTGTTGTGTTTTGCTGTAATCCTCTAACCGGCCAATTTTTTCCGATAAAAACTCTGACTAATTAGTAATTTGTTTGAAAAATGTGCAAGTATAGTAGTTTTTAGCGACTAAAGTTGGTTTTATCGATTAGAGGGTTAAGTGGTGTATTTTGTTTCCTCCAAACAACTTGTCTGCCATTTGATGCAAATAAATTTAGTTTTGTTTCACCTGAAAAGAAAACACATTCCCAAAAGCTTTCCGGTTTACATATTGCCGAGCAAAATAATCATTTTTAATTTTTTTTGTGCGGCTTTCTTCGGGCGAACCCACCATTTATGTTATTCTTTCTCACGAATGCGAGCGGTTTCTGGGGATAGAGGATGATAGCCATCAGCTTGGGAAAGCTGGTTTTTCGTTTGCACTTGATAGACGGAACAATGTACGGCTCGTTATGTTTTGAAAACAATTTTTTCTTACCCTTCCCGCTTTATTTTTTTTACAGTCCCTTCATATATGTTATTGTGTATTGCACCGTTGCATGCGATAACCCTAGAGTTTCTCCTTTTTTTTCCATCGGTTTCCGCTCTGTTTCCACATGCTTTCCATTACTTCGCACAGAGAAGTGATAATCGGAATTTTTAGTTCAAGAGCGTGTGCAGAAATTATCATCAGGGACATATTTTTTTGCTTCTTACAAATTTCCATGTACCGATCCTGCGAATCTTGTGTACCACGCGTAAATGGCATTCGTATCGATATACCTCGATATACCAATAATAAAATTCTACCAGCTCAATTCCAGGATAGGAATTTACATAGAAATTGCGAAATGTACTGGGGAAAAATAAATTATTTATTCCAAAACTTTTAATGCCGAGTTAGAGTATGGAAGTGTTGAATAAAACTATCGTCAAGAGTCTGTTCATAATTTTTGTTGAATACTTATTTAAAAAGTGTGAACAGAGCTTACGTTTAACGTGAAATTGTTGTATTCATATAATGATAAAATGAGCAATGAATATTTCCTTGCGCATATATAAGTGGTTTGTTTACATTTTTCATTATGCTGTTGGGAGTAAACTCACTTACAAGCACTAATTAAAAAACTATCACACTTTTTTCCCGGTATTCCACAAATAATATTGCATTCAAAATAAATTATTTTATATTAGTTTTAACAAATATATTTCTGGATCGAATTTTAAATTTCATTACACATTACATCGCGCGAAATATGAGAGCATTAGGTTCTTCAAATAACCAAACTTATCCATTTTTTGATGTGGACACTAAATTGACCACGTTAGATGTTACCTGAGAAAGCCATATTAAGGCAGATCTCCTTATGTGATTTATATGTTATACTTAATGTCGAGATGTGATTTTCCCATAATTTGTTGGTTCATGACATGCTGTGCTTATAGTTTTTAGGATATCTTGATATGCTTGAGTAGTATTAATCACTTTGTACATTATTAATTACATTAGAGAACTGCATTCCAGATTTTTTTAGTCCCATTTGACATTATTTTTTGTTGATGACGCGGGCACCTTTGTGCTGTACAATCACTTTTAAGGCTGACTGTATATTCAACTAAAGTACCACCGAGTGTCAGGATGACGTGACATTAGCTGTTAATAATTAGGTGTCAGTGGGTTATGAACAGTTTCAATGTGAAGGTTTAAAGCTCAGTTCAGCCAAACCTAAACCGAGTTGAAATTGTTGGTATAATTTGTCCGATATCACAGTTAAATTGGACTTCCTTTATTCAATGGGATCTAAAAAGGAAACACTTTCCATTTGCTGTGTTATTTTTATCTGGAAAAAATTGATTTCATTTTAATCAATTTCGTTGATTAAAAAAAGCTTTTGTGACTGACCTTTTTATTATTTTTTTGACATATACAAGACTATGACTTAGAGAGAGGTTTTTATATGGAAAATTGAGGGAAATGTATGTTAAATATGGCGAAAAAATGCGAGTTAGAGAGAAATTCTACTTGGGGGAGTGTCCACTGTAATGATAAATAATATGTTTTAAATAATATAATTAAATAACTTAACACTACTGACCCTATACGGGTACTCAAAGCTATTCTAATTTTTAAATTAAAAATAGAAATAAAAAATCTTAACAAATTAACCTAGCACAAATGTCTTGAGAACAAAATATTACAATTTCAAATTAAAAGGACAAACACATACAGAGCTCCTAAATGAACGTTCGCTTGCTTTCGCACTGATAGACGAATATAGCAAGACGCCTGAATTTCACTATTGCCACCAAAACAATGAATATACGTTAAAGATAATGTGTTTTGTGTTAATATGATTATTTCAAAGAGATGTCTATATTTCTGTATATAAGTCCCCATTAATTTCCTACTTTCATTTTCTGCAATATAAATTAATATTGTTTTTGTCTACGCTTCGTCCATCAGTCATCAAATATTTCCATTCGCTTGATTCTGACACAAGAAACACGAATTACCGCAAACATTCGTAAACCGTAGGTACTATGATGATTTTGCAATTCGCCTGGTTTACAAATTGATACAAATTTTCAGCATTCGACCTATTTTTCGTTAGACTCGCCATCGGTAATAGGGGTATTAATTTGCCTTCAATGTAACAAATGTAACTAGCTGACCCGAAAGACGTTGTCCTCTTTTAGCTATGAATATTTAATTCGAACTGGAATAAATTATAGAAAAATGTAGTGCATTTGGATCCACAACCTTGCTAGTTTTTTTTTTTAGCAAAAATAATTGTTAACGGTTTTTCGACATTGGAACAGGCGACATATGTATCTACAATGGGTTATGTGAAAAACATGCCTTTTCAAAATTGATGGCAAAAACACTAAAGGATTTATATTTATCGTTATGCAATGCAATTGCAGAAAATTGTGTCTTCGATGACGTTTTTTCATTAATTTCGGTGTACGTACTGTCAAACGCGATGAGTCTCAATGTCAAACTAACTATTTGTAATGACCCACAATTCTCTAGAGAACTACTAAATGAAACAACTTAACTATTCGGTTGCCACAATAAAAGTGAGAGTTTATTTATCTAAAGCTATGACAACTCGAAATTATATATTGCTTTGCCACCCTGATTAGTGTAGTAAAATGTTTATATTACTGACAATGTCGCCGCACTATTCAAACTTATTACCTGTAAATTTTTAAAAAAATCATAAACAATTATTTTGTTACAAAAAATGAACAGTCTTAAATTCACATTGATTAAACGAAATAATTGTTTTCTGAAATTCTCCAATATTCTTAAAAACAAATAATTAGAAAACTTAAAAAAATAATGAATTGTGGTTCTCAAGTCATGGCGTCACCAAGAGAAACATGAATTTTTATGTACATACATAGATATTCATTCTTCTTCGGGTGGCGCTACAGTCCAGGGTGGAAATGGAACTCTCCCAACAAGCCTCTCCAGGTGGCAGGATTTTTAGCCAAATGTCTCCAACTGCGCACGCCAAGTTGGTTAAGGTCCTTCTCCACTTGGGTGCGCGTCCTCAATTGCGTATAGATATTGCCTTATCTTAAGTTACAATTCATATCGAGATAGTTAATACAAATTTGATAAATGCAAATTCTAATAGCAGAAGCATGTATTGTATACTTTGTTAAATGATTTAACAAGACACATATTAATTCTAAACTTACGTATGAGAACTATATACGTAAGTTTAGAATTAATATGTGTCATATACATTTTATACATATATATATATATATATATATATATATATATATATATATATATATCTTCTTCTCATATATATATATCAAGTAAATATACAGACGTTATGTGTACCTTTGTTAAAAAAAGATTATTTTACTGTAATATTTTACGGTGGCCGAGGCATTGTGGGTTGGTGCATCGAATCCTACTTCGGGGATGCCAGGTTGAAACCTTCGGCGGGCGACGTGATAACCCGAGGTGACTGGACCCATCATGCACAGCAACAATTCGTGTTTTGCGTGCTATTGTTTAATCACGAGTGGGTTGAACGTACAGTTTTATGTAGACTACGAATTTTGTTTTTTGAGAAGTTTTTTTTGGAATACTCATTGAGCACTGTTAGTGACACCGACGTGACGCGATAAATTATGAAAGTGTCACACCCGACGAAGAATTCGACGCACCAAACCACTACGTAGTATTAGCATAGAAATTTTATTATTTTTGAATAGATTTTCATACAGTTTTATTTTGTTATTATATATTCACTTTTAGCAAGCGAATCAGACCAGCCCTCATCTGACGGAACAATGAAGAAATATTTAAATGCCATTAAGAAATATAATGGAATGCCGGATACAACAACGGACGAGGAAAATACTTCCGCGATGCTTCAAACCCAAAAGAATAATGATAACTTCGAAGTCAAAAATGAACAGCTGCCTGGAAACAATATAAAACGGGACTATTTGTATGAGGTTAGAGTTTGCTGTGAAGAAAATGATATTCGTTATTTATCCATAGAAAGATTGGATAATAGTGATAAAAATAAAACTGCAAAAGAAGAGAAGATGTCAACATCAGAAAGTTCAGTGCAAAGTTCTTCAAATGGTAGCGTGTCCAGTTTACCAGTATATTCGTTCCAACAACACACTGCAGGAGCCATTCCTTCTGAATCGACCTCCTCTTCAATAAATTGCCACAGTTTAATAGCAACTCAAAAAAAGCATACTATTGTAGGTATTGAAGAAGTTTGCAACTTCATGATAAATCATTTTACAACTATAAAGCAAGCAATCAATCCCGAAATTACAAAAGAATTGCAAAAAAGTCATGGTATAAATATTACCACACCAACACAACAGGTAAAGAAAAATAAAAAGAATAACACATCAATTGAAACACCAACTGCATCTGCGAGTAAAAACAAACGTGCACGTAAAAGATCACTTCAGGATGATGACTCGGAAGTATCCCCCAAGCCTAAACAACAAAGAAGAGATATAAGTAAGGAAATATCTAAAGCTAATGAAAGTTTACATGTTGAAGAATCTGATGAATCAAAAGTTGGGCCTTGCGTTCTTGCAAAATGGGTGGATAAAAAATTCTATGCAGGAAAGATCACAGCTGAAAAGCCTGGTAACAAATTTGTTGTTCTCTTCGAAGATGGTGCATCTAAGACGCTTCCTAAAGAGTCAATAGTTTTTGGTGAAGGTGAAATTTTACCACTTCAGGATCAGCAGGTATATGCATCAATCGACGATGACTACGAATGCGGTGTTGTTTTATCAATAGAAAAGTCAGACAACAAAGTTATATATACTGTCAAGACGGAAAATACAGTTGTAAAAGTCACGGCCTCTGATATATATTTGGAAGTTGATCAGGCAAAGGAGATACAAAAGCTTCAAAACATAAAAGTCGGTGAAAGCATCGAGGAAGAGGAAGCCGGCGGCAGCAGACCATCGCGAAATAAGCGCCCCCCAGCGTCACCCAGCACACCAGAAGCAGGTTTCTCTGGAATTACTGGTAAAAGGGGAGGAAAGAGACAAAAAAGGTATTCTTAAAAATTACACCTAGTATATAGTACATGCAAGATCGTAATATGTATATATCAATATATACTAACGTTTATGAATATACATATAAAGATATGTAAGTAAATACCCTATTTTTATGCATATGCAAATTATTACGTATGTATAAATACTTAATTCTATGCAAATGTACCATGTGTATATAAAATCTATATACATATAGTAATGAAAATATACAAATGGTGTTGCAAAAATATATGTAAATATGGAAACAATAATGTATGAGATTATTTGATAAAAAAATTAGTAATTCGTCTCATTTATTTCTGTTTAAAATTATTAAATATTATCGGCAATTCCGCCAATACTTCACATATATTTGCCTATTTTAATCTCATTACACGTTTGTTTCAATAAGTATTTATGTATATTTCTAAGACTCCTGTATATTTATGAAACACTTCAAAACAAGCTTCGATAAACACATGAAAAATGGAGCTGAGAAAATTAAATTTTATCTTAGGTGGCTATACCAATGTTCTAGTTCATCTGTGCTGATTTTGTTTTATAGTTTAAATATACGTATAATTTCCGAAAACCAGAAAAATCGCTTGTTAAAATTAATCTGAGCAAATATTACATGTCTTTTATATTATATTCAATCAAATTCAACAGATGTACACAGAATTAATATTAGTTGAAGTCACTTTAATACATTTTTTTCTGAGTTCCTGCTGCATGTTATTAATCTCTAATAAATAAATCAAATATTTTAAAATTGGGAAATGTAATGTAATTTGGTACGAGTTTATTCCATTTAATATTAAATGTATTAACGATAAGGTGTAACAACACATAATGTTTTCATATACATCATTACGTACAATCCTAACATCAAGGAAGCCTACTATATTAATTTTGAAAAGTTTTGATAAAAATTATTTTAGTGATAAATAACAGATCAATCCTTATGGGATTTTATTGCAAAGGCTGGAACTCAGAAAACAAATTCCTCGCTCCAGTTAAAAAACGAATACGAAAAAAAAAATTAATAATGATCCGGTTATAGACGAACATGGTATACAAATAGAAAATATTTTAATATTAGTGCTGCCCAATATACCAATTACTGTTGTAACTTAAAAAAGAAACTTATATTAGAAATAAGTACATGACCTTATAATTATCAATATATAAGTACTCCACAAAACAAAAATCTATTCGTATTTAGTAAGAAATATTGAATAAAATAAAAACGATTACACAACTCCACTTTGGAAATATGTACTTCTCTCATGCATCCTTGTAATTCATTTGACCATTATTTTTCCACATTTTTAGTAATAAGTAAGGTGTACTTGAAATAAAAGCAACTAAATGTGTATGTATTTATCCACTTACATATGCAAAACATAATATAATTTAGTTTTAATAAAACTTGTACTCTGAATGGCAATTTCTTCTTATTTTATTATAACAACAATAAATAATTGTTTTTTTTAATAAACTTTTCATTTCCTGACTAACAGCACATCTAAATTCTCAAATATGCTATGCTCTGCTTTTCTTACGTATCCGATCGCGTTGAACGGCATATAATTCTGAATTCGCGTTTTTCTCAGTTTTTCCTTTTTATTTAACGAAGTAGTAATAGATGAACGGTTTCCGGTCGATGATTGTATTTTAAACTATTTTCGCGGTAAAATTGTACTTTGAGTGACTTTAGTTTTACTGTGACTGAGTTCTATTTGGTGGATTAAAAGTCCTTGTCAAGAACATGGATATGTGTTTTATTAATTTATCCAAAAGAAATAAGTGAGTGTTTAGCGTGTGGAATTCCATTACTATTTCGTTGGATGAAAAGGATTTTAACACGTAATTATTCTTTTTAACATACTGTATTCTAATATCTATTGTATCGTTTTATACAAGCTTGCTTCAAAACTTTCAGATCTCATCCGAGTTCCCTCCGATCAAAACGTGTATCGGATGATAGCATTGGTTCTGATACAGAAGAATCCACACCCCCAGTATCTCCTAAGGAAGTTGCAGGTTTAGAATTGGTTGAAGGTGTGCAACCTGAATTGCAGAACTCTCAAACCGACTCTGAGCTATCTCGTACGTAATGAAATTTTGTAATCAATTAATTGCATTTATTACAATGTATAAAACTCTTGGTTATTTATCTACTTAAAGGCATGATATTTACATCAGATTACAAACAGAGTCAACCAAATTGTGATGTTGATGAATTGATTGGTCCCCTACCAAAATCGAGTACACTGTTCCGAAACAAAATTTTTTTACTTACATGTACAATTGGCCTGAAACCACATCTTTTCAATGAGGTAAGATTTCAAATGTGTCTTTAGAAAAATAAAAAACACCGTCAATATGTTAGAATATATTCAGAAACACGAAAAATAAATATGTCGAAATAAACGAATAAGTTCGAATAAAATAGCTTGTCTATCACACCCATAATTTTAAAAGTAAAGGAAGACAATATAAAACAAACAACTGGTCATGTCATGTTTTGTTTAGGTTATAGTAATTGTCACAACTGCAGCAGTTGATAGATCCTGATTTGGTCCATTGTGACTCACTGGTCGGCAATTTATGCACCGGTTCCTCTTTTGCCAAGTACTAACTAAACTCTATTCTATTGAAAACTTAGAACTTTTCTGTGTGAAACCTTGTATGTCATGAGGATGTTTAATTATATCAATGAGTGTACTACTGCGTGTTGATAATAATGAACATAATTATTATTCTTGATTATTCCATATAAGGTATACTTTAATGAGAAGTAGTACATTCCTAAACAAATTTACAATTTTCAAATAACGAAAATACATACGAAATTATAATATAATTAAAAGTCACGGCGTACATTTTTAAAAATTTAATTTGATTGAAATCTAATAGGAAATGGACACCAATGAATGCAACAGATTCAAGCAATTTTCAGCAATTCCTTTTATTAAAAACTACCTTCAGAAGCAGCTGGAAGCCGGGGGAGCAAAGGTTTACAGTTATTTCGAGGACGTTCCTAAAAGTAAATACAAACAGTGTAAATTAATAGCACCAAAACCTTGTCTTACTGCTAAATACGTTCAGTGTCTTTCATCAAATATTCAAGTATGGTAATTATACAAATTGCATCCTTAAATACTGTCAATTTTTTCTTAAAGGCAATTTCACATAACTGGGTTATTGATAGCTGTCGTGTTAATAAGGTCATGGAGCTTAAGAAATATGAGTTACCTGCTGGATGGTCGATATTGTCAGAAACGTTTATGCAATGGAGGATCGGGAAGGGGGTTAAATCTAGGGCAAATATTCAACCATTCTCAAAAACGTATATTCTTATTGCTGGGGAACACAGTGACTTCGTCGAGTTTTGGGGGCGTGTTTGTAAAGCAGCTGGAGCTAAACTAAGGTTGATAAAATCACTTGATGACATTACACCAACTACTACTGGATACATGGTTTCCGAATCAGATCTGTCAAATTCAATTAAAGCAAAGGCGCAATATTATGGTATTCCAGTTGTGTCGACTGTATGGGTGATTCAGTCATTGATTATGGGATCAATTTGCTCACCACATTCTCACCCAAAGTTATCTCAATCATTTGAAGATGACGAAATTTAATATGTAGAAGTGCTAGTATATAAATAGTAATAAACAAAATAAAGAATTATTAGCAATTATATTGAATGTTTCAAATGCGTAACACCATCCACTGGACGTATTGCTGTCCGACATCACAAACACAATCTGTTTATAGAAAACGCCGGACTGACTGCGGAGGGACTTCATCAGATCCGCATACGCAGTTCAACCTTATGGATACTGGTTTACGGTATCCGTGGCGCCAAAGTTAGAGACACCTTTTTGGTGTTCATCACAACGAAATAAGGATAAAATAAAAATATTGATTAATCGCTTAGTTTAGGAGTTATCGAAGGTTAAAAATGTGTTTTTTTCTTGTGAAAATTTCAGAGCAAGTTATTTTCCTTCCGCGCAGCAGTGGCATATTTCTTGAAGTAAACGCAAAAAAGGTGCATACTCTTAGACTTGGATTTAAATATATTTAAATCGCTGGTGGGTCACCCGGGGACGGTTTGAGGAAACTTGATATATTTATATTGGCGCCTGCCAGTATGCAACACTGCACGGAAGGCAAATAATTGTTATGGAGTCTGTCGGCAGAACCACATTATCGATCCTTTTTGTATCAGCTGTTTTCTGTCAGAATTTACCACCTTTCATTATTTACGGCACCACCTCTTTCGAGTCACTGACAATGCTCAAAGAGTATTCGTGTTTAGAAAATGCTTTTCAATTTCGCCGTTCGGAGTTGTCATTAAACTGCAGGTCCCTTCCACTAGTGAAAGAATAATAACAGGCAGTGGTTGCTGAGAAGCTAGGCCCAGGTCCACTTCGGACTGTCGCGCCACCCATATTATATTATTATATTATGGATACTATTAGCTATTTTATGAATTTAGAAGGGGAAGAAAATGATTCCAGACAAATTCGGTAGAAAATATAAGGATAATCTATCGATACGACAAGATTCTTCGTTCATCACTTTACGTACACACATTGATATGTATGTATATCAAAATAATGTCATTTCAACAATTCTTTAAAGCTGTTGAAAATTCATTGTCGCAATGGCTTATCACACCTTTAAAAAATCTGGCGTTGGTTAAGTACCTCCAAGATATGAATCTAATTGAAGAGTCAATCTGAAAAGAAAATGTTTTAAAATTCTCCGAAATTCAAGGTTTTTCTTGGTGAAGTTTTTGTATAAAAGTAAATTAATTTCTGTTCATTCAAAATATAAAATGTACTTCCATCTTTCATCCTAGAAATCCTCAAACAATTCGATTCGGCTTGAAAACGTCAAAAAATGTATGGAGTGCGGATGAGTTGTAGTTTCCATAAACGCATTTTTTGTAACATTACTCTAGCGACATCCGCTCACTTTCTGTATTGCGTTTTCAATAATAGAAAAACAGACGGATCCGAACATTTTCCATCCACCGTCGATCCGGCTTTTTCTTTAAGTGGTAAGATTATCTTATGCGTTCTAATTCCAGTAATATAGGTATTAAAAGATTTTCTATATAGGATTTTCGGCTTTGGTCCAAAAGGTATATTAGGTGTGTTTTTTGCAAGCATATACGCTTAATTTATAAGTGCACAAAAAAAAGATCATGGGCGCTTAATAATTCATCATAAAATCTTGGCAGTCAGGGGTTGTCACAGCGACCTCTTCAAGTCAAGAAGACAACAATTTTATTTATGCCTTTGTGCTTACTTTTATTTTTGTTATGTTGAAAGCCTGTTATAATAAATGAATTTGAATTTGAACGTATTCCTCATCGAGAACAGACGTGTTTTCATTATAGTATTCAATTTCAGTAAAAGTTCTCGCTTACATGGCGCAGTCGGTAAATTGAACAAAATGTACGCATAATTTATCTACAATCGAATAAAAAACGGCGATTAATGAAGGAAACGGCGCGGGGCTTCATGAATACTTTGGGTGTCGTTAGTTACGCCGAGTTGAAGGAGTCGCTGATACTGACATTTGGAAGGCAGGTTACCCACAGGGAAATATACCGGCAGTTGGAGCAGCGAGTCATCCAGCCCAACGAGACGTGTTTGGAGTACGTGATCGCTATGAAGGCTATCGCCGCCAAAAAAAATATTCCTGAAGGGGAGTTGGTCACATTCATCATCGATGGATTCAACGACAACAGTGCAAACATCACACTCATCAATGATGCACGGACCATTCCCGACCTGGTTTCGCGGCTGGACAGATACCAGCAAAATAGGTCGCAACAGCAAAGGAAGAGGACACCTGAGACATCAACCATCGTGAAGAAGAGCAAGCCAGTGGTTCCCTAGGAGCTTTCGGAGGTTCGATGCTACAACTGCTCCAAGTTTGGCCACTATAAGGCCGATTGTACCCAGCCGTTGAGACATCCTGATGCTTGTTTCATATGCGATGAAACTGGACATTTTCATCAAAATTGCCCGAAGGCCAACCGAAGGCGTCAGAGAATCGTAGCAGCTGTGACCAGAGTGCTGGACGACCCGGATAGCTATGCAGTGTTGGCTGGTGCCATCAGCGCCATGCAAACGGTGAGTGTTACCTTTTCTGTTACTAAAGTTAGAAGTGCAAAGTTTATAAAATATCCTTCTTTTTTAATTTAATTACTCGTTCCTCTGTCCCTCGTGGTATCAAGATATCTCATGAATTAAAACAAACCCGGTATACGGGAGTAGGCCAGATTAAAATGTTCGGATACGGTATGATTAAATGTTTCTTATTTCAAAAAAATGTACAAATGAAGTAAAAAAAAATAATACTGTTGTTAATTTAACGAACCAGACGGAATCTGGATATGAATTCAATAAAAATATTGGCACTTCTAACTGTGGGCAATCAAGTAGCGTAGTTTGCTGTAGTGCATTAGACGTAGATGGAGGTGATGAGTGTCAAGCCGACGATTTTCCGCTGAAATGTCAAAATGTAGGCCAAACCGACGTACCAGTGTCATCAACTCCCGCTGTCCCGTAGGTGTATTGTGGTGGAAACCATATCTTCTCAATTTTAGAAGATAACAGCTATAAGACAGAGTTAGTTTTTGAAGTGAACGATCGATTAACTGAGGAGCCAAGGGACGCCCTCAAAATAGCGATCAAAAATAGTTACTTGAGTCCGACCGGTATTGAGCGTTGACCGTTTATACCCATGAGTATAAAATGAAGATCAATCTTCTTGCCGATAGCACTTTCGGTTCTTGAAAGAAGAGAGGTTAATAAAAAGGTTATCTGATAGCAAGGGGGATAGTAAGAGCAAGTTGTTCTCCTTATACCTCCGCGGTAGTCCTTGCAAAAAAAAATGAATGGTGAATTGCAAATGTCCATCGATTATCGGGGGTTGTATCGGAAAACAGTTAGGGATAATTTTCCTTTACCGCTCATAGAGTATTGTATAGAGTTCTTAGGGGGAAAACAGTGGTACACATTACTTGATTTGAAAGACGGCTTTCATCAGGTAGAAATGGATGAAATGCCGTCCCATTTACATCTCTCGTTACTCCAGACGGGCAAATTTCATCCTCTGCTGGGCTAGCCGTACTTCTCGAAGACGGCTAGCACAGCCGAGTCTAGGTACCACAGTTTTGAGCTAGAAACCTTAGCTATTATTTATTCGCTTCGAAGGTTCCGCGTGTACTTAGAAGGAATAGTTTTCAAGATTATCACTGAGTCCAACTCGCTCACCCTAACGTTAGCCAAAAAGAATATGAACCCTAGAATTGCCAGGAGGGCATTGCAACTCGAGAACTGTGATTATTCGATACAGCATAGTAGTGGAGCATCTATGGGTCATGTAGACGCTCTAAGTCGATGTAACACAGTCGCTGCCTTCACGAGTGATGAAGTCGAAACGCATATTCGAGTAGCCCAGAGTAGGGACCCTATGAATCTAAAGCTCCGCAAACGTTTTCAAGAGGAAACGTCTTAACGATATGAATTACATGATGGGTTAGTATTTCGTAAGGTCGATAATGATCGGCTTTTGTTGTTTGTGCCAGCAGAGATGAGAGATAACATAATCAGATTGGTACATAAAAAAATTGGTCATTTAGGTATTGAGAAAACTTATAATCAGATTCGGAAACATTATTGGTTTCCCAATATGCGAAAGGAAATCGAGCGTTTTATAGTGAACTGCATAAAATGCATTATGTATTCGGTGCCAGCTCGGTCAAATGATCGGAACATGTACAGTATACCTAAAAACCCGATACCGTTCGATACCATTCATATCGACTACTTTGGGCCCTTGCCCTCCTTGAGTTCTAAAAAGAAACACATCCTAGTGGTAGTAGATGCATTTACGAAATTCTTACGTCTTTATGCAGTTAAATCAACAAGTAAAAAGGAAGTGCGCGCTTCACTTGATAAATGCTTCAGCTACTACAGTCGACCTAGGCGGATAATCAGTGATCGTGGCAGTTGTTTCACATCGTTAGAGTTTTCCCAATACTTGCTATCTCGCAACATAGACCACTTCAAAGTTGCTGTAGCTTCTCCCCAAGCCAACGGCCAGGTGGAACGAGCAAACAGAGTAACTAAAGCTATCCTAAGCAAGGTCCTACCAAATTATCCTTACGTAGTTAGAGATATCGAAAACTGTCAGCTGACACAATTGCCCTACGATAATTTTATAGTAGCTAATCGTATAAGAAAATGGGTCACTATCTGCGGAAAGAACTGCAACAAATTACGCTCAAAAGGCATCACTTAAGTAGCTAGCTATTTTTATCAGAGTGGCGTTTACAATTCCAATCTATAATAAACGAGTTCACTATTCTTGTTTACCATGATCGAGGTCTATCATCTGTCAGATTGACCGAGCTGTAATATTGTTAAATGTTGAAAGATGATAATGTAGTAAAATAAAGTAGCGCCCTCTAGTAGTGAATTATATAATCAACCTATATACGTATGATAAAGTAGATTTGATCAAAAACGATGGCAAACTTCAGAGCAGATTGTGACAAGCGAGAGCGAGGTCGTGTGGAAGGCAATAAAAAAAAGATTGTTCAAGAAAATTAGGAAAATCCGGAGTTTTATTTTCCACCTTGGTCTGAAGTTTAAACAGTTAAAGTTATTCTAGAAAACAACTCTGCTCTTTCAAAAATTTCCAATCTTCGGAGCAAGGACGATCCATCTGCAAGTATCTCAAAGGACCCGTCTATTAAAAACGTCCAACATATCGTTTTCAATCCCGATATGACGCAATCCATACAAAAATGCAGCGGCGAAGACAGCAGTTCGAACGAAAATTTCATCAAATCTTCATGAACGATTTCGAAACAGAGGTTCGAAAAATCAGTCGAAAACTGGCAAAACTTCGAAGGCGAGAAGAAAGGAAGCTGGTCATCATGGCTCCAAGCATTTAAAACACGGCTCATCAAACCTCCAACCCTGCGAGAATGGACCGAACGCGTCAACGCACGAATTCAACAACCAAATGAGACTATAACGCAATACCTTAGCGGTAAGTTAGAAATTATCTACTTCTAATACTCTCGACAAATTATTTGAAATAGGAAAAACATAAGACTATGATACAAAACATATCGCCAAATACCTGCCCACTGAACACGTTACAAACAAACCGCAACCGTATATACACAACATCTCTCAGCAATACAACAATCATCCACACCAATAAAATCAACAATATACTGTCCAAAGATTCGCACCAAACAACTCAAGCAACTACAAATGTCCACGTTGCAAACAAAATTCACATTCAGTCTCCCAATGTCACATACCATGTCCAATATGCAATAAAACAGGTCAATTGAGTGACCAGCTGCCAAAATAAGACACAATAAAAACAAGCAAACTGTGCTCTTAAATCTTAAGGTGGCGACCTTGGTCTGCCGATTGTTGAAGTCACAGCCTTTGAAGGAGCTGTCATTTCGACTCTCATCGACAGCGGCGCAGAACAATCAGTTATAGACCGTCGTTCTATCCCACCAAACTATCATATTCAAAAATACGAGGGCCCCTGAATCTCGTCCATAGGGTACAAATGTCATCCAATAGATCAAAGAGACTTGTTTATATCTGTAGGTGACATATCCTGTACATTCGGACCCGTCGCAGTTATTAACAACAGTCCAATACCAATAATACTTGGCAGCGATTGGAGAAAAGCTAAGAATTGACCCATAATTATTGAATCTAATGGCCCAAATTTAAAAAAAACTATGAAATCAAACCAAACATTAACTCTTGCATCTTCAAAAACATTCAAGTCGTTCCAGCCAGCCTTCCTAAAGAAATCGATGATCAAATAACAACTTTTACCAACCTTTCCATCGAACAGATTTCGAACTTCCGACAAATAATTTATAAAAACATAAGAGTATTTTCGACAGATGATAATGTTGTCGGCCACTGTACGATCGGTGAACACTCACTTAACACGACAGATGAAATACCAGTCTCTAGAAAGCCATATCGATATTCTTGGAGCGACCGACAGTTCATAAATTAAACCGCTCAAAACTGGAAACAACTTGAAATAGCTAGAGACTCACAATCCGAATACCGACACCTGTAGTCATTGTAAACCAACCTCTTCACCCAAGTACGCCACGTAGATTGACCATAGATTACACCCATCTAAACAAAAAATTGTTAAAACACAATTTCCACCACCACTCATCGACGAAATCGTAGAAAAATTAGTGCAACCTGGATGTAATGTATTTAACGTAATGGACATAAAAACAGCTTTTATGGCGGTGGAAGTGAAACCATCAGCTATCCACAAAACCGCATTCGTGACGCAAGGTGGAGTGTATGAATTCATAAGGATGCACTTAGGGCTAGCAAACGCTCCCAAAACAATGGAACGCATCATGCGACACACGTTCAAAAACACCGTCAACACAATAACATACATGGACGACATCGGTCAATCAGCTCCGAATATCGACATAGCACTAAACAATTTCGTATCAAAGAATCAAAGAGTTCAAAACCAAAACAGACGCCAAGTCTTTTCATGCATTCGCATCCCATCACAGAAGATTCATTAAAGACTTTTCCAAAATCGCCTTGCCAATACGTGGCGCCTACAACTCGACTCCATTCATCTGGTCTAAAGAAGCATCAGAAGCCGTCGAAATTCTCAAGAAAAAACTGAAATCACCACCAATACTCGCCCACTTCATGAACAATTTCGAAACAGAGGTTCAAATCGATGCTTCATTAACCGGAATAGGAGCTATTCTTATACAAAACCAAAACAAACGAGAAGTTGTCATTGCGTATCATTATCAGACTCTGAGAAGAACCTTCACATAAACCAAATCGAAAGTCTTGCTATACACTGGGCCATTACCAATTTCGCATTTATCTATACGGTTTAAAAGGTTTTACTTTAATCACAGACAACTGGACAGCTGCATGTTTGCTACAAAACAGTAAATTCAATCGAAAGCTTGCGAGATGGCTCTTGGATCACAGAGCCGGAAAGTACAATGTATGTGCTGATGCTTTATCAAGGATCCCAAACAACGTATTAGCTCATCGTATTCTTAAATCTAACAACGAGACAAAAATTTCATTAGCACAAAACAGTTTGCCAAAACCTGATCCAAATCCTAAACAGAGACGCAAACACAAAACACGACAAAATAATAAAGAAAAGATACTTCATTCAAAACAATATTCTATTATACAAAAACGATAAGGACTTCGGTCGAATCTATACAACAAAATCTCTACAACAAAGCATACTTCAAATGTGCCATGACAATAGTGGTCATTTGGTTAATGAAAAGACATTTTCAAAACTTTCCAATCGGTATTTTTGGTCATCAGCTGCTAAGGACTGCAAGGAACACGTTTCAAGCTGCCGCACGTGTCAACTGTTCGATCACCGAACAAGCAAAAGGATTGGTTTCCATCAACCAAGAAGTATTCCTCAGAGACCTTTTGACGTAATCTCAATGGATCATTGCAGTTTTCCAGAAGACATAGAAAAACAAGAACATATTTTAATCACAATTGACCATACAACTCGATAGGTAATAGCTAAAACCACACCTGATGTCAGTTCCAAGTATGTAATTTCATTAATCGAAGACAAGATAATATCAATTCACGGACCTACAAAAGAAATCATCAGCGACAATGCTTCGAGTTTCACATCCAAAATGAATCCAAGGTTCGACAACTCCACCTTATTGGCCGGAGTCCAACGGATTAATAGAACGCGAAGTTCAAACAGTCTCATCAATCCTACAATTCGAGAAGAAATTCTACTGGGAACTGTGGACGAACACAGCGATAGACTCCAGCAACTCACACAACTCCATCGAGACAGGGAAGAGGCAATTAATTCGGTCAAAGCATCACAGACCCAAAACAAAAATAGAATTGGTGATTTTGGTGCTGGCATTGACCCCAACCCGCAACAACAAGATATCCTCAATCTATGAATCCAACCCATTTGAAATCATAAATATATCGGGCGAAAATGTTATTAAAATCCGAAGAATCGATGGCTTGGGCCAAGAAATCACAAGAGTTGTACACACGGGACAAATAAAGAAATTCAACAGTCGAAAACCAAATGGAAATCAACTGTTGACTGACACTGATTTACAAATCAACGAAGATGGAGTAGTCGAGACACGAACAAGTGACAGAGATGAAACCAGCAGTGAAGATGAAACAAATATCAATTCAACTCGAACACGAAGAGCACCAAAATGGTTTGACGACTATGAGCTTTAATTGACGGAGTCAATTTCTTCAAGACAATACCATGTCACAGCGACATCTTCCAGTCAAGTAGACAACTATTTTATTTATGGCATTGTGGCAGCACTTACTTTTATTTTTGTTATGTTGAAAGCCTGTTATAATAAATGAATTTGAAATTGAAAGTATTCCTCATCGAGAACAGACGTGTTTTCATTATAGTATTCAATTTCAGTAACAGTTCTCAATTACAGGGGTGTAGTCGTGGAAGGTGATGGTTGGTCTTTGATTGTCCCAATCTTCGTTTTGTGATTGTGTAGCGTGACCATCACTTTAAAAGCAAAAAGACTTAATAATTACAAAACAAAAAAAAATGTTCATCAAATGAAAAGAATCGTTTACGAAAGCTAAACGGAATGTATAGCAGAGACACTCTGGGTATACCAAAAATTGCATACTTGTGGATGCCCAAACAATTAAAAATTATATAATACATCAACCACACCTGCAAATGTTAGCCACATACAGCAACCTAAACAATGAATGAATAAAGTCAGGATTGAACACACAGCAAATAATGTTTGGAAGCATTGTTTTTATCCGCGCTTATTTCTTAAGCGGCGATAGATATGATGAGGAACTTAAGCGGATATAGGATTTGTTGTTAGTGTATTTTACATGCAAATCGAAATCGCTTTCAAAAACACAGCATCCACTCAAAGAAAAACATGTGAACAGGTGTACAAATCCTTCAGGATAAATATTTGTGATTTGGTGTGGTGGGGCGTCGGCGTAAGAGTACCTTCCTGATGTGTTCACTGAATTTCTAGGAAGAATTAAGAATTGGTTTGTAAGTGTGGTGGGAGAAAAAACTCGCCTGCAATTCTTATATCAGTTCCAAAAAGAAGTTGTTCTGGAGAGGCGTTAAGGTCTTCTTTGACACAAGATCGAAGTCCAAGGAGAACTGTGGAAGTAGTTCTGGCCACGGTGTTGGTGCCTGGCACTTCAGTGCTACCTGCACTGTACGGTGTCAACTCTTAATGATGCCATTGGATTGAGGACGATAAGGTGCTGTGTGGATATTGTTGGCTCCAATCATGTTGGCGACGGCTGTGTCAAGATTTTGACTCTAACTGGCTACCTTGGTTGTTGGTCGTAATGGTTTGTTCCAAATTGTGAAATCCAGTTTGAGTACAAAGCCATCGCAACTGCCTTGGATTCGATATCAGCGAGGGTGGCCGTGACAGGCCAGCGAGTAAATCTATCAATCATCGTGGACAATAGTGTAGATCATTGATGCTTGGAAGCTCGATAATGTCAAGGTGAATGTGGTCAAATCTATTATTGGCCACGTCAACATGCATTGACTTGTTGCGATTATGTTGATAATAATAATAATAATATGGGTGGCCCGACAGTCCGAGCTGGGCCTGGGCCTAGCTTCTCAGCAACCACTTGTGTTGTGCGTGCTATTGCTCTTTCACGCGTGGAAGAGACCTACAGCTTAATGCCGACTCCGAACGGCGAATTTGAGAAGCTTTTTCTAGACAGGAATACTCTTTGAGCATTGTCAGTGACTCGAAAGAGGTGGGGCCGTGAATTATGATTGGTGGTAAATTCGGGTATTGAACCTGGCAGCCTCTGCGTAGGAATCGACGCACTTACCCACTACGCCACGGCGACCCATCGATTATGCCGATGTATTTTTTAATTTTGGCAAGGATACATTCTCGTGACCAGCGGAGACAATCCCGTCTTATACCAGGCCAATGTTTTTTTTTGTACATTGGATGGCGAAAATGTACAAAAAAAAAAAAAAAACAAAAAAAAAAAGAGGTGCACAAGGGCGTGTGGATTATATATGTTACGCATATACATAACATACACCCCCTGCGTACACGTCCGTAATATTACGGACATAGATTAAGTTAGATTAAGTATTTTTTAATAGGTAGTAGGGTTTAGATTTAGATTTAGGTTAGGTAATAATAATAAGAATGTATACAGCGCCAAGTTTTTCTAAGTTTTCTTGGCCAGTAAGTCGTAAACAATAAAGTCTGTCCTAAGGACAAAAAAAAAAAAAAACAATAGTTAAGATGCCGAAAGGCAAATAGTAAGCTAGATTAGAATATTTTAGAGCACCCGCGAAGGGTCAGTAAGATAGAATTAAGTACATGAATTGTTAGATATTAAGATAGATTTTTACGTCATTTTTGTCTAGTATAAGTTGTCCTGAGAATTAAATAAAAATGAAATTATAAAAAAAAAAATCATTAACAAGACCTTGTGACTCGTGTCTACACAGTAGTGTTAGATTTTTAATGACTAAAAACTGCCTTGCCTTTTGGTTTTTTGTACTACAACTGATGGCCCTATTCTGGCACACCTCTGTGATGTTTCACAAGTCACAACTGCCTCACAAGAGGATGGTCAGTCACAAATTGTGAGGTTTTCGTATTCTTAGCAAAACCTCACACCTTGGGAGCATCTCATGAACTGTCAAAGTTGTGATTTTCGATTGAATACATAAGATAAAAGAAGGAGGAAATACAGACAAATATAATATTTTCAGGGTAAAATATACTTTTTACACTGCAATGCAGAAATATTCTAATGAATTTACGAAAAGAAATTATTTCGCATGGGAGAAAGCATGTTTCATAAAATTTTTCCTAATTTCGATTATTAAGCTTTTTGTTCCATATTTTTCTTCTCCCACATTGAGATGACAATGTGAAAAGAGAGGGAGGAGAGCGAAAAAATAAATTGCTAAATAAATAAAATAAAATGCTAAATTCGTTCCTGCAAGTTACTGGCCGCTACAAATCTTTATTTCGCAGTATTACAAATACTGCTAATAGCCGGAATAGGAGCTATTCTTATACAAAACCAAAACATACGAGAAGTTGTCATTGCGTATCATTATCAGACTCTGAGAAGAACCTTCACATAAACCAAATCGAAAGTCTTGCTATACACTGGGCCATTACCAATTTCGCATTTATCTATACGGTTTAAAAGGTTTTACTTTAATCACAGACAACTGGACAGCTGCATGTTTGCTACAAAACAGTAAATTCAATCGAAAGCTTGCGAGATGGCTCTTGGATCACAGAGCCGGAAAGTACAATGTATGTGCTGACGCTTTATCAAGGATCCCAGACAACGTATTAGCTCATCGTATTCTTAAATCTAACAACGAGACAAAAATTTCATTAGCACAAAACAGTTTGCCAAAACCTGATCCAAATCCTAAACAGAGACGCAAACACAAAACACGACAAAATAATAAAGAAAAGATACTTCATTCAAAACAATATTCTATTATACAAAAACGATAAGGACTTCGGTCGAATCTATACAACAAAATCTCTACAACAAAGCATACTTCAAATGTGCCATGACAATAGTGGTCATTTGGTTAATGAAAAGACATTTTCAAAACTTTCCAATCGGTATTTTTGGTCATCAGCTGCTAAGGACTGCAAGGAACACGTTTCAAGCTGCCGCACGTGTCAACTGTTCGATCACCGAACAAGCAAAAGGATTGGTTTCCATCAACCAAGAAGTATTCCTCAGAGACCTTTTGACGTAATCTCAATGGATCATTGCAGTTTTCCAGAAGACATAGAAAAACAAAAACATATTTTAATCACAATTGACCATACAACTCGATAGGTAATAGCTAAAACCACACCTGATGTCAGTTCCAAGTATGTAATTTCATTAATCGAAGACAAGATAATATCAATTCACGGACCTACAAAAGAAATCATCAGCGACAATGCTTCGAGTTTCACATCCAAAATGAATCCAAGGTTCGACAACTCCACCTTATTGGCTGGAGTCCAACGGATTAATAGAACGCGAAGTTCAAACAGTCTCATCAATCCTACAATTCGAGCAGAAATTCTACTGGGAACTGTGGACGAACACAGCGATAGACTCCAGCAACTCACACAACTCCATCGAGACAGGGAAGAGGCAATTAATTCGGTCAAAGCATCACAGACCCAAAACAAAAATAGAATTGGTGAATTTGGTGCTGGCATTGACCCCAACCCGCAACAACAAGATATCCTCAATCTATGAATCCAACCCATTTGAAATCATAAATATATCGGGCGAAAATGTTATTAAAATCCGAAGAATCGATGGTTTGGGCCAAGAAATCACAAGAGTTGTACACACGGGACAAATAAAGAAATTCAACAGTCGAAAACCAAATGGAAATCAACTGTTGACTGACACTGATTTACAAATCAACGAAGATGGAGTAGTCGAGACACGAACAAGTGACAGAGATGAAACCAGCAGTGAAGATGAAACAAATATCAATTTAACTCGAACACGAAGAGCACCAAAATGGTTTGACGACTATGAGCTTTAATTGACGGAGTCAATTCCTTCAAGACAATACCATGTCACAGCGACATCTTCCAGTCAAGTAGACAACTATTTTATTTATGGCATTGTGGCAGCACTTACTTTTATTTTTGTTATGTTGAAAGCCTGTTATAATAAATGAATTTGAAATTGAAAGTATTCCTCATCGAGAACAGACGTGTTTTCATTATAGTATTCAATTTCAGTAACAGTTCTCAATTACAGGGGTGTAGTCGTGGAAGGTGATGGTTGGTCTTTGATTGTCCCAATCTTCGTTTTGTGATTGTGTAGCGTGACCATCACTTTAAAAGCAAAAAGACTTAATAATTACAAAACAAAAAAAAATGTTCATCAAATGAAAAGAATCGTTTACGAAAGCTAAACGGAATGTATAGCAGAGACACTCTGGGTATACCAAAAATTGCATACTTGTGGATGCCAAAACAATTAAAAATTATATAATACATCAACCACACCTGCAAATGTTAGCCACATACAGCAACCTAAACAATGAATGAATAAAGTCAGGGTTGAACACACAGCAAATAATGTTTGGAAGCATTGTTTTTATCCGCGCTTATTTCTTAAGCGGCGATAGATATGATGAGGAACTTAAGCGGATATAGGATTTGTTGTTAGTGTATTTTACATGCAAATCGAAATCGCTTTCAAAAACACAGCATCCACTCAAAGAAAAACATGTGAACAGGTGTACAAATCCTTCAGGATAAATATTTGTGATTTGGTGTGGTGGGGCGTCGGCGTAAGACGTACCTTCCTGATGTGTTCACTGAATTTCGAGGAAGAATTAAGAATTGGTTTGTAAGTGTGGTGGGAGAAAAAACTCGCCTGCAATTCTTATATCAGTTCCAAAAAGAAGTTGTTCTGGAGAGGCGTTAAGGTCTTCTTTGACACAAGATCGAAGTCCAAGGAGAACTGTGGAAGTAGTTCTGGCCACGGTGTTGGTGCCTGGCACTTCAGTGCTACCTGCACTGTACGGTGTCAACTCTTAATGATGCCATTGGATTGAGGACGATAAGGTGCTGTGTGGATATTGTTGGCTCCAATCATGTTGGCGACGGCTGTGTCAAGATTTTGACTCTAACTGGCTACCTTGATTGTTGGTCGTAATGGTTAATGGTGTTCCAAATTGTGAAATCCAGTTTGAGTACAAAGCCATCGCAACTGCCTTGGATTCGATATCAGCGAGGGTGGCCGTGACAGGCCAGCGAGTAAATCTATCAATCATCGTGGACAATAGTGTAGATCATTGATGCTCGGAAGCTCGATAATGTCAAGGTGAATGTGGTCAAATCTATTATTGGCCACGTCAACATGCATTGACTTGTTGCGATTATGTCGATAATAATAATAATAATATGGGTGGCGCGACAGTCCGAGCTGGGCCTGGGCCTAGCGTCTCAGCAACCACTTGTGTTGTGCGTGCTATTGCTCTTTCACGCGTGGAAGAGACCTACAGCTTAATGCCGACTCCGAACGGCGAATTTGAGAAGCTTTTTCTAGACAGGAATACTCTTTGAGCATTGTCAGTGACTCGAAAGAGGTGGGGCCGTGAATTATGATTGGTGGTAAATTCGGGTATCGAACCTGGCAGCCTCTGCGTAGGAATCGACGCACTTACCCACTACGCCACGGCGACCCATCGATTATGCCGATGTATTTTTTAATTTTGGCAAGGATACATTCTCGTGACCAGCGGAGACAATCCCGTCTTATACCAGGCCAATGTTTTTTTTTTGTACATTGCATGGCGAAAATGTACAAAAAAAAAACAAAAAAAAAATAAAATAAAATAAAAAAAGAGGTGCACAAGGGCGTGTGGATTATATATGTTACGCATATACATAACATACACCCCCCTGCGTACACGTCCGTAATATTACGGGCATAGATTAAGTTAGATTAAGTATTTTTAATAGGTAATAGGGTTTAGATTTAGATTTAGGTTAGGTAATAATAATAAGAATGTATACAGCGCCAAGTTTTTCTAAGTTTTCTTGGCCAGTAAGTCGTAAACAATAAATTCTGTCCTAAGGACAAAAAAAAAATCTAGCAAATAGTAAGCTAGATTAGAATATTTTAGAGCACCCGCGAAGGGTCAGTAAGATAGAATTAAGTACATGAATTGTTAGATATTAAGATAGATTTTTACGTCATTTTTGTCTAGTATAAGTTGTCCTGAGAATTAAATAAAAATGAAATTATAAAAAAAAAAAAATCTTTAACAAGACCTTGTGACTCGTGTCTACACAGTAGTGTTAGATTTTTAATGACTAAAAACTGCCTTGCCTTTTGGTTTTTTGTACTACAACTGATGGCCCTATTCTAGCACACCTCTGTGATGTTTCACAAGTCACAACTGCCTCACAAGAGGATAGTGAGTCACAAATTGCGAGGTTTTCGATTTTTTCCGAATTAATTAATTATTATTCTGTATACCGGGTCAATTGTCGAGTATTTCGCTCGAAACCCAAATTGATGGTCAGGTATTAGTTGCTTCTCTTCGATAAATTTTTGAATGCGTTTTAATAAGAGTATTTAAAAAATTTCGGATATTATTGGTAAAAGCGATATGGTTCTGTACGACTTTTTGTTGTTCAACGGTTTGCCCGGTTTTGGAACCATTATTGTTACCGAACGACTAACAAATGTAAACGCAGCCTAATGTAAACGCAGCCTTACTCCTTTCGACATTCCCTTTGGCTGACATTTATCTGTTCTCTTTGTGGCCATTAGTTTGTGTGCGAATGTCTTAAAGTTCGCGCGCTTGTCATTTGTCATTTGTAAGCCGGCCAGGAAAGAAAGGAGTAAGACTGCGGTAAGAGTATTATCGTAATAAGTTATATTGTACTAAATTAAGCTCATTTATATAGAAATAAACGTTCATAATTGTATGGGCTTGTTAAATTCGTTCCTGCAAGTTACTGGCCGCTACAATTATCACTTCTGCAACCTTCCATGACTCTGGGACATACAATAACCTAAATGAAGCGTTAATTAAATAGGAGCCAGTAGCCTATTTGTTTTTTAGATTTTTGATTCTGGCAGGATATCTGGCAGAGTTAATTTAGCGATACACTTTCTATACTAGAACTGTCAGATATAAAAGCTTCGATCATCTACCAACATTTGCCCATCAAAAGGCTAAAATGTTTCCTCCAAATGTTCGGCAAAGAGATCCGCCTTTTTTTTATCACTTTTTGCCCACTCATCATTGTTTTTCTTGATTGGCGCAGCCTGCATTTGGGGCTCCTTGATATTTTTACTGTTTTCCAGAGTGATCAGCTTGTACATTTATCATTTGTTATCAGCATCAAGATCAGTCGATATCTCGTGGCTTTTAAAAACTTATAATGTTTTCTTAGTTGGTTGCACAGACGGTTTAGGTATGTTTTATGTTATGGGGGGCGAGACTGCCGCCATTTCTTTCACGCTTTTCTTTTTTCGAGGATAAGTTCTTTTTTTTCTGGCAGAAGATTTGTTTCATTGAATTTTTAATTTTTTTATTGCGAGGAGTATTTTGCCAGGCTGCTTTCTGGATGTTACTATTCAAATTTTTAAGTTCGAGTTCTAACTCTAAGCTTGTTTTTAATAAATACCCATTTAGACTAATATTTTACTCACAGTCATGTCAAAAACTTTCCCAGTAAGTTTTTTTCATCCGTCAATCTCGGCGCACTTTCCACTTTCCTTAATTTATCGCTTATGGTCAAGATTACAGATGAGTGATCGGAGGAGAGGTCAAGCCTTTCTTCTACTTTCACGAAGATTGTAGGTATCCCTTTAATAATAAAAAAAACGTCTAGTAAGTGGGGTACTTTGCTATATCCGCGGGCCAATATGATGGTTTTCCCGATAAGTGCAAGTCGACCCCGAGCTCCATACCGACATTTTACAACAGTCTTCCTTTCGTTCAATTTTTACGCGATCCCCAAAGGCGTTTTTGGCGTTGAAATCACCACCAACGATGAAACTCGTTCCAAAATCCCGAAAAGGCCTACAAGGTCATCCCTTGTGGGCACGTATCGCGGCGAAAATATGTACATTCTATGGTCAGATATGATGTCTTGTATTTGAGTTTAACTGACTAATTGTATTACGTCAAGTTCTGTTATTGTATTTTTTTCTGCTTAAAAATACACATACATTCTTTCATTTCGGATTCGGAGAGAAAAATATGCTCTGATGCAGTTATTTTTCGGGTACCCGAAAGTTCTGGAGAGTATCTGCAGAGTCTCTACAGCAACATATGCTCCACAATCAGCATTCAGCCTCCTAAGCAGAAGATGATTTTCATATACCACCTGGCGAAGTAAGCATCATACTAAAGCTAGCGGACAAGCAAGAGAAGCAAGTCGAGCCTACAGTGATAGTTGACGTTCACGTGAGTGGAGCCGGTAAAAAGAAGAAGCATTTATTGCGAGATGTTTGTGTGAAAGCGAACTCCGTTGTCTCGAAAGAAATGGTGAGGGATTAAAGCTGCAACCATATTTTAACGCCGAACCTAAGCTTTTAATTGGACGAAAGATGGACTTGAACGAAAGATGAAGCGAGATGAAAACTTTGCAGCCGCCTTTCGCTCCATCATGATACATTGATCAGAAATACGCTCGTAAATTGCAGCCAGCAGAAGTCGCCATAGTTAGTCCTAAAACATGGTATTTGCCACATTTCAGGGTGGTGAACCCAAATAAACCGTCCAAGTTACGCCTTGTATTTGACGCCGCAGCCGAAGTAAATGCGACGTCACTCAATTCAAACCTTATGAAAGGATCTCAGCAATACCAACCGCTGCCATCCGTATTATTTAACTTTCGAGAAGGAGCCGTCGCCGTGTGTACGGACATCAAGGAGATGTTTCACCAAATATTGATCCAGCTGCAGGATAGGTGTGCCCAAAGATTTCTCTGGGGTGATGGCGATGACACAAAGCAACCGGACGTTTTCGAAATGGTTGCCATGACGTTTGGAGCTGCTTGCTCGCCTTGTACTGCCCAATACGTGAAAACGATCAACGCTATGGAACACCGATGGACCATCAGTATGTGGATAGCTTTGAATCCACAGAGCAAGCGATCGAAATATAGCTGCAGGTAAGGGAGATTCACAAAGATGCCGGCTTCGAGTTAAGGAACTTCTCCTCGAATTCTCCAGAAGTTCTAAATGCTCTGCACGGAAATTATGCTGCTGTTTTCGTGAGCGGTAAAGGTAGGCTGGAGACCGAGAAAATACTCGGCATGTTTTGGCGATCAGCCAGTGATAACTTTAAGTACCAGTTACGATTCCATCACGTCGATAAACATGTCATCAATGGTGAAAGGAGACCTACGAAAAGAGAACTGCTGAGCGTTATCATGTCTGTCTTCTATACGTTGGGGCTCCTAAGCCACTTCACTATTGGCACCAAATTATTGATGAGAGAAGTCTGGCGACATGATATACGTTGGGATGAGACTTTGCCTGGTGAAGTTCTTCTAGGGTGGAATAGATGGCGGTCGAAACTCTCAGACGTGGAAAGATTCAACGTTCCACGCTTTTATTTTCTAGATGGTTCCGCAAAAGAAGTACAACTTCACGTATTCGTTGATGCCAGCGAGGATGCCTTTGCTGCGGTAGCGTACTGGAGGATAGTTACTGTGAACGATGAAGTAACACATCATTTGTTAGCTCAAAAACGAAATGTGCTCCAATTCAGCCGCTAACAATTCCACACCTGGAGCGGCAGGCAGCTGTCTTGGGAGTACGCCTGATGACAACTATAAAAGAGGAACATTCTGTACGCATCTCCCACAGTGTTTTGTGGAGTGACTCAACAACATTCATAAAATGGATTAGCTGTGAACATCGTCGGTTCAAACCGTTTGTGGCCCACAGAATAGCGGAGATTTTGGCGACTACTAATTCATCCAACTGGAGATGGCTGCCAACCCACCAAAATCCTGCAGACGAGGCTACGAGGTCAAACGTTCATATTGTTCATATATTCAACATAGCAGCACAAAGCCAAGTTCCACTAACTGTCTCACTCGCAACTACCGCCTCTGCCGCTATTTAAACTGCCGGTTCTCCAACTGATTTTCAACCAACGCCGCAATTATTTCAACTGAGACAAAGCCCCTATAGTAGCATATATACGCAGCCAACAGTGAGTATGCCTTCCACATATACCACCCTTCCGCCGATAAGGTATAGTAATTCGAATGCTACAATGGGAGAAATGAGCCTTGGTTACACGTCAAATAATATATACGTACAACCACCGTCTTCGACTTACAACGCCATACCACAAGAATATGCCAGAAACTCGGCATGCTCCTCAAACACTATGACGTCTCGAAAAGTCCAGGACCTCCCAACGTTCGGCGGGCAGCCGGAGGATTGGCCTCTCTTCTTCACCGCGTACACTGAATCAACAGCTGCCTACAATTACACCACCCTGGAGAACAACCAACGTTTGCAGAAGTCCTTGACAGGCGAAGCAAGAGAGACAGTGAAATCCCTCCTTATTCACCCTGACAATGTGGCTGCCATCATTATACGTAGTCAACTAAACCAGGTACGAGAGATAGCCCCAATCAGCGGCAACGCAATATCTCGTCTTGTTCCCTTTGCAACTAAAGTTAAGAACCTCGCCGTGTGTCTCCAAACAGTGAATGGCCAACAGCATATATCTAACCCAACACTATTAGAGGAGCTTGTTTCAAAACTTCCAATGTCTAAAAGGTTGGATTGGGCTAAGTGTGCTGCACGAGTGCAACCATACCCAACGATTGTGAACTTCAGCGACTGGTTAAGTGACCTGGCCAATTTAGTTTGTACTGTGCAGGAAAGTGACAGAGAGCCGAAAAGCCGCATGCCTATCTTGCATGCCGCGGGAAATCGCCTACCCACTGGTCTAAAGTGTAGCACATGCCAGGGTCAACACAAGGTCAGTGAATGCAAGCGCTTCATTGTCTTAACATTTCCTGAGAGGTGGTCAAAGGTGAAAAATTATCGTTTGTGCTTCACATGTCTGAAACCCGGGCATGCAACACGGGAGTGTCGCAAGAAGGCCCTTTGTTCCATTAATGGGTGCCAGAGACGACATCATAAATTACTGCATGAACCACCAAACACGCGTTATACACAACAGTCCGAGGGTGGAATAAATAAAGAACCAGTTAAAGGCATTTCTGGTAGCACATTACTGGTCATTAAGGGCGTAGCCAAGAACAACAACCTACTCTTTCGTGTGTTGCCAGTCAGACCTTACGGTCCAAATAAAACTATCGACACATATGCCCTACTAGATGACGGATCGTCAGTGACCATGTTGGATGCCGATTTACTGAAGGAGCTAGGTTTGAATGGCCAACATCGAAGACTAAACATGCAATGGTTTGGAAGAAGACAGGTTCAAGAGCCTACAGTGATAGTTGACGTTCACGTGAGAGGAGCCGGTAAAAAGAAGAAGCATTTATTGCGAGATGTTTATGGAGTGTCAAATCTCAACCTAACTGTTCAAAGTTTGTGTGAAAGCGAACTCCGTTGTCTCGAAAGAAATGGTGAGGGATTAAAGCTGCAACCATATTTTAACGCCGAACCTAACCTAATTGGACGAAAGATGGACTTGAACGAAAGATGAAGCGAGATGAAAACTTTGCAGCCGCCTTTCGCTCCATCATGATACATTGATCAGAAATACGCTCGTAAATTGCAGCCAGCAGAAGTCGCCATAGTTAGTCCTAAAACATGGTATTTGCCACATTTCAGGGTGGTGAACCCAAATAAACCGTCCAAGTTACGCCTTGTATTTGACGCCGCAGCCGAAGTAAATGCGACGTCACTCAATTCAAACCTAATGAAAGGATCTCAGCAATACCAACCGCTGCCATCCGTATTATTTAACTTTCGAGAAGGAGCCGTCGCCGTGTGTGCGGACATCAAGGAGATGTTTCACCAAATATTGATCCAGCTGCAGGATAGGTGTGCCCAAAGATTTCTCTGGGGTGATGGCGATGACACAAAGCAACCGGACGTTTTCGAAATGGTTGCCATGACGTTTGGAGCTGCTTGCTCGCCTTGTACTGCCCAATATGTGAAAACGATCAACGCTAAGGAACACCGATGGACCATCAGTATGTGGATAGCTTTGAATCCACAGAGCAAGCGATCGAAATATAGCTGCAGGTAAGGGAGATTCACAAAGATGCCGGCTTCGAGTTAAGGAACTTCTCCTCGAATTCTCCAGAAGTTCTAAATGCTCTGCACGGAAATTATGCTGCTGTTTTCGTGAGCGGTAAAGGTAGGCTGGAGACCGAGAAAATACTCGGCATGTTTTGGCGATCAGCCAGTGATAACTTTAAGTACCAGTTACGATTCCATCACGTCGATAAACATGTCATCAATGGTGAAAGGAGACCTACGAAAAGAGAACTGCTGAGCGTTATCATGTCTGTCTTCTATCCGTTGGGGCTCCTAAGCCACTTCACTATTAGCACCAAATTATTGATGAGAGAAGTCTGGCGACATTATATACGTTGGGATGAGACTTTGCCTGGTGAAGTTCTTCTAGGGTGGAATAGATGGCGGTCGAAACTCTCAGACGTGGAAAGATTCAACGTTCCACGCTTTTATTTTCTAGATGGTTCCGCAAAAGAAGTACAACTTCACGTATTCGTTGATGCCAGCGAGGATGCCTTTGCTGCGGTAGCGTACTGGAGGATAGTTACTGTGAACGATGAAGTAACACATCATTTGTTAGCTCAAAAACGAAATGTGCTCCAATTCAGCCGCTAACAATTCCACACCTGGAGCGGCAGGCAGCTGTCTTGGGAGTACGCCTGATGACAACTATAAAAGAGGAACATTCTGTACGCATCTCCCACAGTGTTTTGTGGAGTGACTCAACAACATTCATAAAATGGATTAGCTGTGAACATCGTCGGTTCAAACCGTTTGTGGCCCACAGAATAGCGGAGATTTTGGCGACTACTAATTCATCCAACTGGAGATGGCTGCCAACCCACCAAAATCCTGCAGACGAGGCTACGAGGTCAAACGTTCATATCGGCCTCAGTACTTCACCACGTTGGTTAAAGGGTCCTTAAAAGGATTGGCCTTTATGCGCCACCACCACCACCACCATCGATCGTACCGAAGATGACGAAGAGCTTCGTCCAAAATATTCTTTGTTCATTGTAAGTACGAATACAACAGACTTATAAGAACTATAGCCTGGGTCCTGCGATAAAAACTACGCAAGATAAGTTGAGGGAAAGACATCTACAACGCCACGCATTCAACATAGCAGCACAAAGCCAAGTTCCACTAACTGTCTCACTCGCAACTACCTCAACAGTACATGAGCTAGCGTCATCACGTCGTCCCGTTACCGCCTCTGCCGCTATTTAAACTGCCGGTTCTCCAACTGATTTTCAACCAACGCCGCAATTATTTCAACTGAGACAAAGCCCCTATAGTAGCATATATACGCAGCCAACAGTGAGTATGCCTTCCACATATACCACCCTTCCGCCGATAAGGTATAGTAATTCGAATGCTACAATGGGAGATATGAGCCTTGGTTACACGTCAAATAATATATACGTACAACCACCGTCTTCGACTTACAACGCCATACCACAAGAATATGCCAGAAACTCGGCATGCTCCTCAAACACTATGACGTCTCGAAAAGTCCAGGAGGATTGGCCTCTCTTCTTCACCGCGTACACTGAATCAACAGCTGCCTACAATTACACCACCCTGGAGAACAACCAACGTTTGCACCAACCTTGACAGGCGAAGCAAGAGAGACAGTGAAATCCCTCCTTATTCACCCTGGCAACGTGGTTGCCATCATTATACGTAGTTAACTAAACCAGGTACGAGAGATAGCCCCAATCAGCGGCAACGCAATATCTCGTCTTGTTCCCTTTGCAACTAAAGTTAAGAACCTCGCCGTGTGTCTCCAAACAGTGAACGGCCAACAGCATATATCTAACCCAACACTATTAGAGGAACTTGTTTCCAAACTTCCAATGTCTAAAAGGTTGGATTGGGCTAAGTGTGCTGCACGAGTGCAACCATACCCAACGATTGTGAACTTCAGCGACTGGTTAAGTGACCTGGCCAATTTAGTTTGTACTGTGCAGGAAAGTGACAGAGAGCCGAAGAGCCGCATGCCTATCTTGCATGCCGCGGGAAATCGCCTACCCACTGGTCTAAAGTGTAGCACATGCCAGGGTCAACACAAGGTCAGTGAATGCAAGCGCTTCATTGTCTTGACATTTCCTGAGAGGTGGTCAAAGGTGAAAAATTATCGTTTGTGCTTCACATGTTTGAAACCCGGGCATGCAACACTGGAGTGTCGCAAGAAGGCCCTTTGTTCCATTAATGGGTGCCAGAGACGACATCATAAGTTACTGCATCACCAAACACGCGTTTTACACAACAGTCCGAGGGTGGAATAAATTAAAAACCAGTTGCAGGCATTTCTGGTAGCACATTATTGGTCATTAAGGGCGTAGCCAAGAACAACAACCTACTCTTTCGTGTGTTGCCAGTCAGACCTTACGGTCCAAATGAAACTATCGACACATATGCCCTACTAGATGAAAGATTGTCAGTGACCATGTTGGATGCCGATTTACTGAAGGAGCTAGGTTTGAATGGCCAACATCGAAGACTAAACATGCAATGGTTTGGAGGAAGACAGGCTCAAGAGCCTACAGTGTCGCTAGTATGCACTACAAGGTTAAACGTTCATATCGACCGCAGTACTTCACCACGTTGGTTAAAGGGTCCCGAATTTCTGCGGAACAAGGCGGAGGATTGGCCTTTATGCGCCACCACCACCACCACCATCGATCGTACCGAAGATGACGAAGAGCTTCGTCCAAAATATTCTTTGTTCATTGTAAGTACGAATACGACAGACTTTAATCGTTTTTCCTCTCTTAACAGGCTTATAAGAACTATAGCCTGGGTCCTGCGATTCCTGGATCGATGTCGTAAACGTCCTTGCAGCAAAGAGGAAAACAGCTTAACAGTTTCCGAACTTGAAGCAGCGGAAATGCTACTGAGCCGCCATGCCCAATCGGACACGTTTTCCGCAAAGATGGAACGAATCAGACGCAGCGAAGGGGTACCAAAAGGAAGTGTGTTGCACCAACTCTCCCCTTACATCGATAGCGCCGGCATCCTCCGAGTTCAAGGTAGAGTCAATGCGGCAAGCTGGCTCACTTACGCCGCCAAGCGCCCGATCATACTCCAGCCAACGCATCCGTTTACGTCACTAGTCATTGCTGAAAGGCACCGCAGGATGAGAAGTCAAAATATTGTGGCAACAATTTGTGAGATCCGCCAGAAGTACTGGATTCCTCGCCTAAGACAAACTATGCGTAGAGTCATCTCGAGTTGTCCTGAGTGCAAGATCTCCAAGGCGACACCAGTTACGCCAATGATGGGTCCTCTACCTGAAGATCGACTAACACCCTTCGTGAGACCATTCTCATACACAGGGTTCGACTTTTTCGGCCCACTTACCGTTTCGATTGGACGCCGTATAGATAAACGATGGGTGGCATTATTCACCTGCCTAGTTGTACGCACCATTCACCTCGAGATCGCCTACAACCTATCCACCGAGGCATGCATACTAGCGATCCGGAATTTTATCAACCGTCGAGGAGTCCCAGTAAAAATTCGTTTAGATAATGGTACGAATTTCGTCGGCGCTAACCAGGAAGCTAAACGGTTCTCTGAGGTTTTCGATTGCGATCGCGTGTAAGACGAGCTGGCCGCCAAGGGGGTTAAGTGGGTATTCAACTGCCCTGCCAATCCATCGGTGGGAGGAACTTGGGAGCATATGGTTCGATGCGTTAAGCGTGTGCTACTCCATACTCTCAAAGAGATATCCCCACGCGAGTATACTCTTCAGTGCCTCGTGATAGAAGCCGAAAACGTGGTAAATCTCGCCCGCTTACGCATTTGCCAGTAGAACCCGATCAAGAAAAGCTGCTCACGCTCAACCACTTTCCATTGGGATCAGTAAATACAGCACAGACCGCAAGTATAAACGAGCCAATAGAAAGGGTCAGTCACTTAAAAAAACAATGGCGAATAGCACGACAACTGAGGGATCGTTTTTGGAAACTGTGGGTAGCCGAGTACCTGCCCCCCCTTACTCGCCGGGCGAAATGGTGCCAAAGGTCGAGACCAATCGCCAAAGGAGACTTGGTTTTCATCTGTGACGTGAACGTAACGCGGAGACAATAGTGGCGAGGTCGGATCGAACGCGTGTACACTGGGGTCGATGGAGGGGTCCGAAGTGCCGATGTTCGCACATCTAATGGGATGGTGAGGCGCCCTGCATCTAAGCTAGCCGTTCTGGACTTGGGTACTAGTGAATCGAAGTCGATTAACGGGGGAGGGTGTGTTACCGAACGACTAACACATGTAAACGCAGCCTTACTCCTTTCGACATTCCCTTTGGCTGACATTTATCTGTTCTCTTTGTGGCCATTCGTTTGTGTGCAAATGTCTTAAAGTTCGCGCGCTTGTCATTTGTCATTTTTAAGCCGGCCAGGAAAGAAAGGAGTAAGACTGCGGTAAGAGTATTATCGTAATAAGTTATATTGTACTAAATTAAGCTCATTTATATAGAAATAAACGTTCATAATTGTATGGGCTTGTTAAATTCGTTCCTGCAAGTTACTGGCCGCTACAATTATCACTTCTGGAACCTTCCATGACTCTGGGACATACAATAACCTAAATTAAGCGTTAATTAAATAGGAGCCAGTAGCCTATTTGTTTTTTAGATTTTTGATTCTGGCAGGATATCTGGCAGAGTTAATTTAGCGATACACTTTCTATACTAGAACTGTCAGATATAAAAGCTTCGATCATATACCAACATTTGCCCATCAAAAGGCTAAAATGTTTCCTCCAAATGTTCGGCAAAGAGATCCGCCTTTTTTTTATCACTTTTTGCCCACTCATCATTGTTTTTCTTGATTGGCGCAGCCTGCATTTGGGGCTCCTTGATATTTTTACTGTTTTCCAGAGTGATCAGCTTGTACATTTATCATTTGTTATCAGCATCAAGATCAGTCGATATCTCGTGGCTTTTAAAAACTTATAATGTTTTCTTAGTTGGTTGCACAGACGGTTTAGGTATGTTTTATGTTATGGGGGGCGAGACTGCCGCCATTTCTTTCACGCTTTTCTTTTTTCGAGGATAAGCTGCAACCATATTTTAACGCCGAACCTAAGCTTTTAATTGGACGAAAGATGGACTTGAACGAAAGATGAAGCGAGATGAAAACTTTGCAGCCGCCTTTCGCTCCATCATGATACATTGATCAGAAATACGCTCGTAAATTGCAGCCAGCAGAAGTCGCCATAGTTAGTCCTAAAACATGGTATTTGCCACATTTCAGGGTGGTGAACCCAAATAAACCGTCCAAGTTACGCCTTGTATTTGACGCCGCAGCCGAAGTAAATGCGCCGTCACTCAATTCAAACCTTATGAAAGGATCTCAGCAATACCAACCGCTGCCATCCGTATTATTTAACACATCACAGGACATCAAGGAGATGTTTCACCAAATATTGATCCAGCTGCAGGATAGGTGTGCCCAAAGATTTCTCTGGGGTGCTGGCGATGACACAAAGCAACCGGACGTTTTCGAAATGGTTGCCATGACGTTTGGAGCTGCTTGCTCGCCTTGTACTGCCCAATACGTGAAAACGATCAACGCTATGGAACACCGATGGACCATCATTATGTGGATAGCTTTGAATCCACAGAGCAAGCCATCGAAATATCGCTGCAGGTAAGGGAGATTCACAAAGATGCCGGCTTCGAGTTAAGGAACTTCTCCTCGAATTCTCCAGAAGTTCTAAATGCTCTGCACGGAAATGATGCAGCTGTTTTCGTGAGCGGTAAAGGTAGCCTGGAGACCGAGAAAATACTCGGCATGTTTTGGCGACCAGCCAGTGATTCAAGTACCAGTTACGATTCCATCACGTCGATAAACATGTCATCAATGGTGAAAGGAGACCTACGAAAAGAGAACTGCTGAGCGTTATCATGTCTGTCTTCTATCCGTTGGGGCTCCTAAGCCACTTCACTATTGGCACCAAACAGTCTGGCGACATGATATACGTTGGGATGAGACTTGAGTTCTTCTAGGGTGGAATAGATGGCGGTCGAAACTCTCAGACGTGGAAATATTCAACGTTCCACGCTTTTATTTTCGAGATGGTTCCGCAAAAGAAGTACAACTTCGCGTATTCGTTGATGCTAGCGAGGATACTTTTGCTGCCGTAGCGTACTGGAGGATAGGTACTGTGAACGATGAAGTTGCACATCATTTGTTAGCTCAAAGACGAAATGTGCTCCACTTAAGCCGCTAACAATTCCACACCTTGAGCGGCAGGCAGCTGTCTTGGGAGTACGCCTGATGACAACTATAAACACAGTGTTTTGTGGAGTGACTCAACAACAGTCATAAAATGGATTAGCTGTGAACATCGTCGGTACAAACCGTTTGTGGCCCACAGAATAGCGGAAATTTTGGCGACTACTAATTCATTCAACTGGAGATGGCTGCCAACCCAACAAAATCCTGCAGATGAGGCTACGAGGTCAAACGTTCATATCGACCTCAGTACTTCACCACGTTGGTTAAAGGGTCCCGAATTTCTGCGGAACAAGGAGAAGGATTGGCCTTTATGCGCCACCACCACCACCACCATCGATCGTACCGAAGATGACGAAGAGCTTCGTCCAAAATATTCTTTGTTCATTGTAAGTACGAATACCACAGACTTTAATCGTTTTTCCTCTCTTAAGAGGCTTATAAGAACTATAGCCTGGGTCCTGCGATAAAAACTACGCAAGATAAGTTGAGGGAAAGACATCAACAACGCCACGCATTCAACATAGCAGCACAAAGCCAAGTGCCACTAACTGTCTCACTCGCAACTACCTCAACAGTACATAAGCTAGCGTCATCACGTCGTCCCGTTACCGCCTCTGCCGCTATTTAAACTGCCGGTTCTCCAACTGATTTTCAACCAACGCCGCACTTATTTCAACTGAGACAAAGCCCCTATATTCCGCCGATAAGGTATAGTAATTCGAATGCTACAATAGGAGATATGAGCCTTGGTTACACGTCAAATAATATATACGTACAACCACCGTCTTTGACTTACAACGCCATACCACAAGAATATGCCAGAAACTCGGCATGCTCCTCAAACACTATGACGTCTCGAAAAGTCCAGGACTTCCCAACGTTCGGCGGGCAGCCGGAGGATTGGCCTCTCTTCTTCACCGCGTACACTGAATCAACAGCTGCCTACAATTACACCACCCTGGAGAACAACCAACGTTTGCAGAAGTCCGTGACAGGCGAAGCAAGAGAGACAGTGAAATCCCTCCTTATTCACCCTGACAACGTGGTTGCCATCATAGACCAGCTGCGCTTCATGTTCGGACGTCCAGAACAGCTTATACGTAGTCAACTAAACCAGGTACGAGAGATAGCCCCAATCAGCGACAACGCAATATCTCGTCTTGTTCCCTTTGCAACTAAAATTAAGAACCTCGCCATGTGTCTCCAAACAGTGAACGGCCAACAGCATATTTATTTATTTATTTATCTAAAATATACAAATTACATATGTATTAACAGATTTTGTGAAGTGTTTTATAATTGTACAATATTTAATGATAAGTTAATACTTTATTTCAGAACTCAATACATTTTAAAAAGTAAAAAGGCTTAAAAGGTTACTTTTAAAGTGCTGTCTGGTATGGGACAGGTCCAAATGATGTGAATGTTCGTTAAAAACACGAGTTATTCTCGTTAATGGTTCGTTTTTACCATAGTCTGTGCTATGAAACCTTTCAAATAAAAAACCCAAGTACGGAGTGACCTTGAAGGCATATGAAATTGAATCTCAGATAAGAGACATGAACATTTTATATGATTGCAGAGTATATCCCTGGCAAATATAACATCGTGGATAGTGCGTCTAGTTGATAGAGACTTTATACCAAGCAGTTGGCATCTAGCTTTGTAGCTAGGATGAAAATTCCAGTGCATTTTAAAGAAGATGTACTTGGTGAATCGCTTTTGAACTTTTTCAATACGTTCGGAAAAATTGCTGAAAGCCGGGTTCCAGACTACGACCGCATATTCAAGGAAAGGTCGAACTAGGGAAATATACAGTGCTAATAAGGCAAATGGATCAGTAAATCCTTTAGTATTACGTTTGATGAAGCCGACTGCTGAGTTGGCTTTTGCTAAAATATGAGAGATATGATTTTGAAATGAAAATGGGGAGTTAAACATAATACCCAAATCATTGACACTGCTTACAGTCGAAAGATATGAATTACCAATTGAATAATTAAATTGGATTTGAAAAGCTGATTTCGTAAGAGAGATATAATTGCATTTAGTTAAGTTAAGACCAAGTTCATTATTTACACACCAATCAAAGATGCTGTTTATATCTGATTGAAGCATGATACAGTCATTAAAATTTCGAATTGTTTTGAATATTTTCATGTCGTCAGCATATAGCAAACATCTACTGTGTTTAACTGAGAGAGTAATATCGTTAATGAATATTATAAATAATAAAGGGCCAAAGTGACTACCTTGCGGTACACCCGACCAACATTGAATTAGCTTTGATAAGGAATTACCAATTTTAACTCTTAGGGTTCTATTTTGGACGAAGAAAGATATCCAATTAAGAAAATTGGAATGGAACCCAAACGCTTGGAGTTTGTTTATTAAAAGCGAGTGGTTGACGGAATCAAAAGCTTTACTGAAATCAGTGTAAATTGCATCAACCTGTTTCTTGTTTTCAATCTCATTGATCACGAAAGAAGAGTAAATTGATAGGTTAGTAGAAGTCGATCGTCCAGATATGAAACCGTGCTGCGCTTCCGATATGTGCTCTTTGATTAAGAATTCAATCTTATTCTTGACTATACATTCAA
Source organism: Eristalis intricaria (assembly GCA_964034865.1). NCBI lineage: Eukaryota > Metazoa > Arthropoda > Insecta > Diptera > Syrphidae > Eristalis > Eristalis intricaria. Next base: position 77,576,097 of record OZ035876.1, read on the forward strand.
ATAATTTTGGAATTGCCGAGAGTTTGCAAATTCCTCCATAGTTTTCCACATTATTTTTAGATCCCGATTTGTGAATGGGAACTAAGAATGATTCTTTCCAATTATCTAGAAAAACACCTTCAGATAATGACAGATTGAAAATGTGTAGAAGAGGACAGCAGAGTGATTCAGCACAGTATTTAAGAATAATGGATGGTATACCATCGACTCCACAACTGGGGTCCGACTTTAAATTCTGAAGTGCTAGAAAGACTTCAGTATAATTTAATGCTAACGACCCAATGTCTACAGAACTAGGGAAGGTATATGGAGAGAAATTATTGGAGTTTGCAGTGGAAAAAGTAGATTGGAAGAAGTTTGCAAAGAGTTCAAGAGTAGAGTTAATATTTTCTGACTCTTTTTCCTTGTACTGCATTAAATTAGGAATTCCTAGTGAACTCCTTTTGGAGTTTATATATTTCCAAAATGATTTGCTATCGCATTTAACATTTTGTTCGATGGAATGAATATAATTTTGTAAAGGAACTTATTAAGGGAAAACAAATCTTTCCGTAATTTGCTAAAAATTTCATAATCCGAGGGGTTTTTTGTCTCTTTAAATTTTTTGAAAGCTTTGTTCTTACGATTCTTAAGATTTGTTAATTCTTTTGTATACCAAGGCGGTCTACTTGAGGTACACTTTCGCGACATAGGAACGAACTTTAAGAATCCTTTTCTAAGTATTTCAACGAAACGATTATATATGGATTTTAAGTTTAAATTAGAAAATTCTTTAAGCCAATCTACGTTTTTAAATATATTATTCAATTCAGCGAAGTTTGTTTTAGAAAAATTAAAATGTTTCTTTGCTTTTGAGGATTGGGGTTTCATATACTTGTAGAACGATATTTTAATAGCGATCTATTTGTGGTAAATTGAATCATTTAGCATTAATAATGGACATTTAGTAATTTTAGAATTGATATCATCACAGCAAACAAATACTAGATCTAAAATTTTTGAAAGTGAATTCCTTACTGGATTGATTTGTTTCAAGTTCATTGAATTTAATTTATCTAAGATCTTATATTCAAAATTTTGTTTAATACTTAATGGTACAAGAAAGTTATTTGAATCAGAAGAAACCGAATTAATATTTGTGAGATTAAAATCACCTAAGTTACATAAAAAGTCTGAATCCTTACATATATTGTTGATATAATCTATGTTTGAAGAATGTTTTTCATAAATTAGTGGTATACTTCCAGGCGGTATAAAATTTGAAACTAACAATAAATTACTTTTTGTAACATGATCCAAGCTAATTGAAATACAAATTTGTTCAATATCATTGATTGGTAATGAAATTTCTTTACACAGAAAACATTTACGAACTGCAACAATTATACCACCTCCCCGTTCTTTCTCTGTTTTACATTGGTCAATTCTGAATGAATTGTAGAGTTTCGAGTTGAAAATCTCATTCGATGATATATCCGGGTATAACCATGTTTCAACAATTACGATGACATCGTATAATATATGTGACGTATTGCTGAATATAGTTGTTGTTTTGGTTCGTATACCGCTTGCGTTGTGGTAGTAGATGTTGAGATGGTGTAGGGATGAAGTAGAAGCACTTTTCAGATTGGAGCCGGTACGGATCCTACGTCTTCGTTTTTTGACTTAGGGGAATATGCAAATTTTTTAATTTGTACCCCTAGTGGCCATATAGAAGGGTCAAATGCTTTATCAAATGAAAAGGCTGGAATGCCCAATTTGAAATTTACGAAATGTAGAGAGACAGGATCAACATCTTTTGTTACTAGCTTCTTGCAATGAAGCACATTTTCCGGAACTTGTAACTTACGTGTCGCATAAGAAATGATGTTTTCCTCCGTTTCATTTTTGTTAAGCCGAGAGAGATGTATGAACTGTAGTCTCGGTACTGAAGAGAGTGTCGCTCCATCACCTTCTATGTTAGCAGTGCCAAACAGTTTTCTGGATCGTTGACTTTTTCTTGGCTTATGCGTCACATGCATCCATGGATCTTCTTCTTCAGGCTCGTTGACCCCGGTTTTTTGATTACCAGTGCTGTGTGATGATGAAGAGGCAATAGGTGGTGTATTTGCAGGAGGGGCCAGAGACGTCATAACAGCTGATCGATCTGGAGCTGACAGTAATTGGAGAGCTGCTGTTGGTGCGGCAGAGGAATCATATGATTTAGAGTTTGTTGTCTTCTTCTTTTGTGAAATTATTTTCAAATTATTTAAAGTAACACTGTTGGAGGGAATGTTTAGTTCATGCAATGATGCTTTTATATCTGCGACATCAGATTTTAACTGAGCGATTGTTGAAAGTAGAGAGCCACAAACACTAGCACAATTATTACATCGCCATTGCAGATTCCGATCATCTTGGAGTGCATTGAGGGATTCTTCACTCATGGAAACACATTTTTTATGAAATTGTTTGCCACAAAGGCCTTCACAGTTTATAAAATTGTCCCGAAGTAGTCTAAGCTTACATATAGAGCACTTATCAGACATTTTGAATGAAAATAAAAAATTAAGAAGAGAAATTTTAGAGAGCAGAAGAAAAATACGTGTACACTGTCTCGTTATCAAACGAAATTAGAAATCGATATGTCTAACCCAACACTATTAGAGGAGCTTGTTTCCAAACTTCCAATGTCTAAAAGGTTGGATTGGGCTAAGTGTGCTGCACGAGTGCAACCATACCCAACGATTGTGAACTTCAGCGACTGGTTAAGTGACCTGGCCAATTTAGTTTGTACTGTGCAGGAAAGTGACAGAGAGCCGAAGAGCCGCATGCCTATCTTGCATGCCGCGGGAAATCGCCTACCCACTGGTCTAAAGTGTAGCACATGCCAGGGTCAACACAAGGTCAGTGAATGCAAGCGCTTCATTGTCTTAACATTTCCTGAGAGGTGGTCAAAGGTGAAAAATTATCGTTTGTGCTTCACATGTCTGAAACCCGGGCATGCAACACGGGAGTGTCGCAAGAAGGCCCTTTGTTCCATTAATGGGTGCCAGAGACGACATCATAAATTACTGCATGAACCACCAAACACGCGTTTTACACAACAGTCCGAGGGTGGAATAAATAAAGAACCAGTTGCAGGCATTTCTGGTAGCAAATTATTGGTCATTAAGGGCGTAGCCAAGAACAACAACCTACTCTTTCGTGTGTTGCCAGTCAGACCTTACGGTCCAAATAAAACTATCGACACATATGCCCTACTAGATGACGGATCGTCAGTGACCATGTTGGATGCCGATTTACTGAAGGAGCTAGGTTTGAATGGCCAACATCGAAGACTAAACATGCAATGGTTTGGAGGAAGACAGGTTCAAGAGCCTACAGTGATAGTTGACGTTCACGTGAGAGGAGCCGGTAAAAAGAAGAAGCATTTATTGCGAGATGTTTATGGAGTGTCAAATCTCAACCTAACTGTTCAAAGTTTGTGTGAAAGCGAACTCCGTTGTCTCGAAAGAAATGGTGAGGGATTAAAGCTGCAACCATATTTTAACGCCGAACCTAAGCTTTTAATTGGACGAAAGATGGACTTGAACGAAAGATGAAGCGAGATGAAAACTTTGCAGCCGCCTTTCGCTCCATCATGATACATTGATCAGAAATACGCTCGTAAATTGCAGCCAGCAGAAGTCGCCATAGTTAGTCCTAAAACATGGTATTTGCCACATTTCAGGGTGGTGAACCCAAATAAACCGTCCAAGTTACGCCTTGTATTTGACGCCGCAGCCGAAGTAAATGCGACGTCACTCAATTTAAACCTTATGAAAGGATCTCAGCAATACCAACCGCTGCCATCCGTATTATTTAACTTTCGAGAAGGAGCCGTCGCCGTGTGTACGGACATCAAGGAGATGTTTCACCAAATATTGATCCAGCTGCAGGATAGGTGTGCCCAAAGATTTCTCTGGGGTGATGGCGATGACACAAAGCAACCGGATGTTTTCGAAATGGTTGCCATGACGTTTGGAGCTGCTTGCTCGCCTTGTACTGCCCAATACGTGAAAACGATCAACGCTATGGAACACCGATGGACCATCATTATGTGGATAGCTTTGAATCCACAGAGCAAGCGATCGAAATATCGCTGCAGGTAAGGGAGATTCACAAAGATGCCGGCTTCGAGTTAAGGAACTTCTCCTCGAATTCTGCAGAAGTTCTAAATGCTCTGCACGGAAATTATGCTGCTGTTTTCGTGAGCGGTAAAGGTAGCCTGGAGACCGAGAAAATACTCGGCATGTTTTGGCGATCAGCCAGTGATAACTTTAAGTACCAGTTACGATTCCATCACGTCGATAAATATGTCATCAATGGTGAAAGGAGACCTACGAAAAGAGAACTGCTGAGCGTTTTCATGTCTGTCTTCTATACGTTGGGGCTCCTAAGCCACTTCACTATTGGCACCAAATTATTGATGAGAGAAGTCTGGCGACATGATATACGTTGGGATGAGACTTTGCCTGGTGAAGTTCTTCTAGGGTGGAATAGATGGCGGTCGAAACTCTCAGACGTGGAAAGATTCAACGTTCCACGCTTTTATTTTCTAGATGGTTCCGCAAAAGAAGTACAACTTCACGTATTCGTTGATGCCAGCGAGGATGCCTTTGCTGCGGTAGCGTACTGGAGGATAGTTACTGTGAACGATGAAGTAACACATCATTTGTTAGCTCAAAAACGAAATGTGCTCCAATTCAGCCGCTAACAATTCCACACCTGGAGCGGCAGGCAGCTGTCTTGGGAGTACGCCTGATGACAACTATAAAAGAGGAACATTCTGTACGCATCTCCCACAGTGTTTTGTGGAGTGACTCAACAACATTCATAAAATGGATTAGCTGTGAACATCGTCGGTTCAAACCGTTTGTGGCCCACAGAATAGCGGAAATTTTGGCAACTACTAATTCATCCAACTGGAGAAGGCTGCCAACCCACCAAAATCCTGCAGACGAGGCTACGAGGTCAAACGTTCATATCGGCCTCAGTACTTCACCACGTTGGTTAAAGGGTCCTTAAAAGGATTGGCCTTTATGCGCCACCACCACCACCACCATCGATCGTACCGAAGATGACGAAGAGCTTCGTCCAAAATATTCTTTGTTCATTGTAAGTACGAATACAACAGACTTATAAGAACTATAGCCTGGGTCCTGCGATAAAAACTACGCAAGATAAGTTGAGGGAAAGACATCTACAACGCCACGCATTCATCATAGCAGCACAAAGCCAAGTTCCACTAACTGTCTCACTCGCAACTACCTCAACAGTACATGAGCTAGCGTCATCACGTCGTCCCGTTACCGCCTCTGCCGCTATTTAAACTGCCGGTTCTCCAACTGATTTTCAACCAACGCCGCAATTATTTCAACTGAGACAAAGCCCCTATAGTAGCATATATACGCAGCCAACAGTGAGTATGCCTTCCACATATACCACCCTTCCGCCGATAAGGTATAGTAATTCGAATGCTACAATGGGAGATATGAGCCTTGGTTACACGTCAAATAATATATACGTACAACCACCGTCTTCGACTTACAACGCCATACCACAAGAATATGCCAGAAACTCGGCATGCTCCTCAAACACTATGACGTCTCGAAAAGTCCAGGACCTCCCAAAGTTCGGCGGGCAGCCGGAGGATTGGCCTCTCTTCTTCACCGCGTACACTGAATCAACAGCTGCCTACAATTACACCACCCTCGAGAACAACCAACGTTTGCAGAAGTCCTTGACAGGCGAAGCAAGAGAGACAGTGAAATCCCTCCTTATTCACCCTGACAACGTGGTTGCCATCATTATACGTAGTCAACTAAACCAGGTACGAGAGATAGCCCCAATCAGCGGCAACGCAATATCTCGTCTTGTTCCCTTTGCAACTAAAGTTAAGAACCTCGCCGTGTGTCTCCAAACAGTGAACGGCCAACAGCATATATCTAACCCAACACTATTAGAGGAGCTTGTTTCCAAACTTCCAATGTCTAAAAGGTTGGATTGGGCTAAGTGTGCTGCACGAGTGCAACCATACCCAACGATTGTGAACTTCAGCGACTGGTTAAGTAACCTGGCCAATTTAGTTTGTACTGTGCAGGAAAGTGACAGAGAGCCGAAGAGCCGCATGCCTATCTTGCATGCCGCGGGAAATCGCCTACCCACTGGTCTAAAGTGTAGCACATGCCAGGGTCAACACAAGGTCAGTGAATGCAAGCGCTTCATTGTCTTAACATTTCCTGAGAGGTGGTCAAAGGTGAAAAATTATCGTTTGTGCTTCACATGTTTGAAACCCGGGCATGCAACACTGGAGTGTCGCAAGAAGGCCCTTTGTTCCATTAATGGGTGCCAGAGACGACATCATAAGTTACTGCATGAACCACCAAACACGCGTTTTACACAACAGTCCGAGGGTGGAATAAATTAAAAACCAGTTGCAGGCATTTCTGGTAGCACATTATTGGTCATTAAGGGCGTAGCCAAGAACAACAACCTACTCTTTCGTGTGTTGCCAGTCAGACCTTACGGTCCAAATGAAACTATCGACACATATGCCCTACTAGATGAAAGATTGTCAGTGACCATGTTGGATGCCGATTTACTGAAGGAGCTAGGTTTGAATGGCCAACATCGAAGACTAAACATGCAATGGTTTGGAGGAAGACAGGCTCAAGAGCCTACAGTGTCGCTAGTATGCACTACAAGGTTAAACGTTCATATCGACCGCAGTACTTCACCACGTTGGTTAAAGGGTCCCGAATTTCTGCGGAACAAGGCGGAGGATTGGCCTTTATGCGCCACCACCACCACCACCATCGATCGTACCGAAGATGACGAAGAGCTTCGTCCAAAATATTCTTTGTTCATTGTAAGTACGAATACGACAGACTTTAATCGTTTTTCCTCTCTTAACAGGCTTATAAGAACTATAGCCTGGGTCCTGCGATTCCTGGATCGATGTCGTAAACGTCCTTGCAGCAAAGAGGAAAACAGCTTAACAGTTTCCGAACTTGAAGCAGCGGAAATGCTATTGAGCCGCCATGCCCAATCGGACACGTTTTCCGCAGAGATGGAACGAATCAGACGCAGCGAAGGGGTACCAAAAGGAAGTGTGTTGCACCAACTCTCCCCTTACATCGATAGCGCCGGCATCCTCCGAGTTCAAGGTAGAGTCAATGCGGCAAGCTGGCTCACTTACGCCGCCAAGCGCCCGATCATACTCCAGCCAACGCATCCGTTTACGTCACTAGTCATTGCTGAAAGGCACCGCAGGATGAGAAGTCAAAATATTGTGGCAACAATTTGTGAGATCCGCCAGAAGTACTGGATTCCTCGCCTAAGACAAACTATGCGTAGAGTCATCTCGAGTTGTCCTGAGTGCAAGATCTCCAAGGCGACACCAGTTACGCCAATGATGGGTCCTCTACCTGAAGATCGACTAACACCCTTCGTGAGACCATTCTCATACACAGGGTTCGACTTTTTCGGCCCACTTACCGTTTCGATTGGACGCCGTATAGATAAACGATGGGTGGCATTATTCACCTGCCTAGTTGTACGCACCATTCACCTCGAGATCGCCTACAACCTATCCACCGAGACATGCATACTAGCGATCCGGAATTTTATCAACCGTCGAGGAGTCCCAGTAAAAATTCGTTTAGATAATGGTACGAATTTCGTCGGCGCTAACCAGGAAGCTAAACGGTTCTCTGAGGTTTTCGATTGCGATCGCGTGCAAGACGAGCTGGCCGCCAAGGGGGTTAAGTGGGTATTCAACTGCCCTGCCAATCCATCGGTGGGAGGAGCTTGGGAGCGTATGGTTCGATGCGTTAAGCGTGTGCTACTCCATACTCTCAAAGAGATATCCCCACGCGAGTATACTCTTCAGTGCCTCGTGATAGAAGCCGAAAACGTGGTAAATCTCGCCCGCTTACGCATTTGCCAGTAGAACCCGATCAAGAAAAGCTGCTCACGCTCAACCACTTTCCATTGGGATCAGTAAATACAGCACAGACCCCAAGTATAAACGAGCCAATAGAAAGGGTCAGTCACTTAAAAAAACAATGGCGAATAGCACGACAACTGAGGGATCGTTTTTGGAAACTGTGGGTAGCCGAGTACCTGCCCCCCCTTACTCGCCGGGCGAAATGGTGCCAAAGGTCGAGACCAATCGCCAAAGGAGACTTGGTTTTCATCTGTGACGTGAACGTACCGCGGAGACAATAGTGGCGAGGTCGGATCGAACGCGTGTACACTGGGGTCGATGGAGGGGTCCGAAGTGCCGATGTTCGCACATCTAATGGGATGGTGAGGCGCCCTGCATCTAAGCTAGCCGTTCTGGACTTGGGTACTAGTGAATCGAAGTCGATTGACGGGGGAGGGTGTGTTACCGAACGACTAACACATGTAAACGCAGCCTTACTCCTTTCGACATTCCCTTTGGCTGACATTTATCTGTTCTCTTTGTGGCCATTCGTTTGTGTGCAAATGTCTTAAAGTTCGCGCGCTTGTCATTTGTCATTTTTAAGCCGGCCAGGAAAGAAAGGAGTAAGACTGCGGTAAGAGTATTATCGTAATAAGATATATTGTACTAAATTAAGCTCATTTATATAGAAATAAACGTTCATAATTGTATGGGCTTGTTAAATTCGTTCCTGCAAGTTACTGGCCGCTACAGTTATCACTTCTGGAACCTTCCATGACTCTGGGACATACAATAACCTAAATTAAGCGTTAATTAAATAGGAGCCAGTAGCCTATTTGTTTTTTAGATTTTTGATTCTGGCAGGATATCTGGCAGAGTTAATTTAGCGATACACTTTCTATACTAGAACTGTCAGATATAAAAGCTTCGATCATATACCAACATTTGCCCATCAAAAGGCTAAAATGTTTCCTCCAAATGTTCGGCAAAGAGATCCGCCTTTTTTTTATCACTTTTTGCCCACTCATCATTGTTTTTCTTGATTGGCGCAGCCTGCATTTGGGGCTCCTTGATATTTTTACTGTTTTCCAGAGTGATCAGCTTGTACATTTATCATTTGTTATCAGCATCAAGATCAGTCGATATCTCGTGGCTTTTAAAAACTTATAATGTTTTCTTAGTTGGTTGCACAGACGGTTTAGGTATGTTTTATGTTATGGGGGGCGAGACTGCCGCCATTTCTTTCACGCTTTTCTTTTTTCGAGGATAAGTTCTTTTTTTTCTGGCAGAAGATTTGTTTCATTGAATTTTTAATTTTTTTATTGCGAGGAGTATTTTGCCAGGCTGCTTTCTGGATGTTACTATTCAAATTTTTAAGTTCGAGTTCTAACTCTAAGCTTGTTCTGGAGAGTATCTGCAGAGTCTCTACAGCAACATATGCTCCACAATCAGCATAAAGCCTCCTAAGCAGAAGATGATTTTCATATACCATCTGGCGAAGTAAGCATCATACTAAAGCTAGCGGACAAGCAAGAGAAGCAAGTCGAGCCTACAGTGATAGTTGACGTTCACGTGAGTGGAGCCGGTAAAAAGAAGAAGCATTTATTGCGAGATGTTTATGGAGTGTCAAATCTCAACCTAACTGTTCAAAGTTTGTGTGAAAGCGAACTCCGTTGTCTCGAAAGAAATGGTGAGGGATTAAAGCTGCAACCATATTTTAACGCCGAACCTAAGCTTTTAATTGGACGAAAGATGGACTTGAACGAAAGATGAAGCGAGATGAAAACTTTGCAGCCGCCTTTCGCTCCATCATGATACATTGATCAGAAATACGCTCGTAAATTGCAGCCAGCAGAAGTCGCCATAGTTAGTCCTAAAACATGGTATTTGCCACATTTCAGGGTGGTGAACCCAAATAAACCGTCCAAGTTACGCCTTGTATTTGACGCCGCAGCCGAAGTAAATGCGACGTCACTCAATTCAAACCTTATGAAAGGATCTCAGCAATACCAACCGCTGCCATCCGTATTATTTAACTTTCGAGAAGGAGCCGTCGCCGTGTGTACGGACATCAAGGAGATGTTTCACCAAATATTGATCCAGCTGCAGGATAGGTGTGCCCAAAGATTTCTCTGGGGTGATGGCGATGACACAAAGCAACCGGACGTTTTCGAAATGGTTGCCATGACGTTTGGAGCTGCTTGCTCGCCTTGTACTGCCCAATACGTGAAAACGATCAACGCTATGGAACACCGATGGACCATCAGTATGTGGATAGCTTTGAATCCACAGAGCAAGCGATCGAAATATAGCTGCAGGTAAGGGAGATTCACAAAGATGCCGGCTTCGAGTTAAGGAACTTCTCCTCGAATTCTCCAGAAGTTCTAAATGCTCTGCACGGAAATTATGCTGCTGTTTTCGTGAGCCGTAAAGGTAGCCTGGAGACCGAGAAAATACTCGGCATGTTTTGGCGACCAGCCAGTGATAACTTTAAGTACCAGTTACGATTCCATCACGTCGATAAACATGTCATCAATGGTGAAAGGAGAACTGCTGAGCGTTATCATGTCTGTCTTCTATCCGTTGGGGCTCCTAAGCCACTTCACTATTAGCACCAAATTATTGATGAGAGAAGTCTGGCGACATGATATACGTTGGGATGAGACTTTGCCTGATGAAGTTCTTCTAGGGTGGAATAGATGGCGGTCGAAACTCTCAGACGTGGAAAGAATCAACGTTCCACGCTTTTATTTTCGAGATGGTTCCGCAAAAGAAGTACAACTTCACGTATTCGTTGATTCCAGCGAGGATGCCTTTGCTGCGGTAGCGTACTGGAGGATAGTTACTGTGAACGATGAAGTCACACATCATTTGTTAGCTCAAAAACGAAATGTGCTCCAATTCAGCCGCTAACAATTCCACACCTGGAGCGGCAGGCAGCTGTCTTGGGAGTACGCCTGATGACAACTATAAAAGAGGAACATTCGGTACGCATCTCCCACAGTGTTTTGTGGAGTGACTCAACAACAGTCATAAAATTGATTAGCTGTGAACATCGTCGGTACAAACCGTTTGTGGCCCACAGAATAGCGGAAATTTTGGCGACTACTAATTCATCCAACTGGAGATGGCTGCCAACCCACCAAAATCCTGCAGATGAGGCTACGAGGTCAAACGTTCATATCGGCCTCAGTACTTCACCACGTTGGTTAAAGGGTCCCGAATTTCTGCGGAACAAGGAGAAGGATTGGCCTTTATGCGCCACCACCACCACCACCATCGATCGTACCGAAGATGACGAAGAGCTTCGTCCAAAATATTCTTTGTTCATTGTAAGTACGAATACAACAGACTTATAAGAACTATAGCCTGGGTCCTGCGATAAAAACTACGCAAGATAAGTTGAGGGAAAGACATCTACAACGCCACGCATTCATCATAGCAGCACAAAGCCAAGTTCCACTAACTGTCTCACTCGCAACTACCTCAACAGTACATGAGCTAGCGTCATCACGTCGTCCCGTTACCGCCTCTGCCGCTATTTAAACTGCCGGTTCTCCAACTGATTTTCAACCAACGCCGCAATTATTTCAACTGAGACAAAGCCCCTATAGTAGCATATATACGCAGCCAACAGTGAGTATGCCTTCCACATAAACCACCCTTCCGCCGATAAGGTATAGTAATTCGAATGCTACAATGGGAGATATGAGCCTTGGTTACACGTCAAATAATATATACGTACAACCACCGTCTTCGACTTACAACGCCATACCACAAGAATATGCCAGAAACTCGGCATGCTCCTCAAACACTATGACGTCTCGAAAAGTCCAGGACCTCCCAACGTTCGGCGGGCAGCCGGAGGATTGGCCTGAAATCCCTCCTTATTCACCCTGACAACGTGGTTGCCATCATAGACCAGCTGCGCTTCATGTTCGGACGTCCAGAACAACTTATACGTAGTCAACTAAACCAGGTACGAGAGATAGCCCCAATCAGCGACAACGCAATATCTCGTCTTGTTCCCTTTGCAACTAAAGTTAAGAACCTCGCCGTGTGTCTCCAAACAGTGAACGGCCAACAGCATATGTCTAACCCAACACTATTAGAGGAACTTGTTTCCAAACTTCCAATGTCTAAAAGGTTGGATTGGGCTAAGTGTGCTGCACGAGTGCAACCATACCCAACGATTGTGAACTTCAGCGACTGGTTAAGTGACCTGGCCAATTTAGTTTGTACTGTGCAGGAAAGTGACAGAGAGCCGAAGAGCCGCATGCCTATCTTGCATGCCGCGGGAAATCGCCTACCCACTGGTCTAAAGTGTAGCACATGCCAGGGTCAACACAAGGTCAGTGAATGCAAGCGCTTCATTGTCTTAACATTTCCTGAGAGGTGGTCAAAGGTGAAAAATTATCGTTTGTGCTTCACATGTTTGAAACCCGGGCATGCAACACTGGAGTGTCGCAAGAAGGCCCTTTGTTCCATTAATGGGTGCCAGAGACGACATCATAAGTTACTGCATCACCAAACACGCGTTTTACACAACAGTCCGAGGGTGGAATAAATTAAAAACCAGTTGCAGGCATTTCTGGTAGCACATTATTGGTCATTAAGGGCGTAGCCAAGAACGACAACCTACTCTTTCGTGTGTTGCCAGTCAGACCTTACGGTCCAAATGAAACTATCGACACATATGCCCTACTAGATGAAAGATTGTCAGTGACCATGTTGGATGCCGATTTACTGAAGGAGCTAGGTTTGAATGGCCAACATCGAAGACTAAACATGCAATGGTTTGGAGGAAGACAGGCTCAAGAGCCTACAGTGTCGCTAGTATGCACTACAAGGTTAAACGTTCATATCGACCGCAGTACTTCACCACGTTGGTTAAAGGGTCCCGAATTTCTGCGGAACAAGGCGGAGGATTGGCCTTTATGCGCCACCACCACCACCACCATCGATCGTACCGAAGATGACGAAGAGCTTCGTCCAAAATATTCTTTGTTCATTGTAAGTACGAATACGACAGACTTTAATCGTTTTTCCTCTCTTAACAGGCTTATAAGAACTATAGCCTGGGTCCTGCGATTCCTGGATCGATGTCGTAAACGTCCTTGCAGCAAAGAGGAAAACAGCTTAACAGTTTCCGAACTTGAAGCAGCGGAAATGCTATTGAGCCGCCATGCCCAATCGGACACGTTTTCCGCAAAGATGGAACGAATCAGACGCAGCGAAGGGGTACCAAAAGGAAGTGTGTTGCACCAACTCTCCCCTTACATCGATAGCGCCGGCATCCTCCGAGTTCAAGGTAGAGTCAATGCGGCAAGCTGGCTCACTTACGCCGCCAAGCGCCCGATCATACTCCAGCCAACGCATCCGTTTACGTCACTAGTCATTGCTGAAAGGCACCGCAGGATGAGAAGTCAAAATATTGTGGCAACAATTTGTGAGATCCGCCAGAAGTACTGGATTCCTCGCCTAAGACAAACTATGCGTAGAGTCATCTCGAGTTGTCCTGAGTGCAAGATCTCCAAGGCGACACCAGTTACGCCAATGATGGGTCCTCTACCTGAAGATCGACTAACACCCTTCGTGAGACCATTCTCATACACAGGGTTCGACTTTTTCGGCCCACTTACCGTTTCGATTGGACGCCGTATAGATAAACGATGGGTGGCATTATTCACCTGCCTAGTTGTACGCACCATTCACCTCGAGATCGCCTACAACCTATCCACCGAGGCATGCATACTAGCGATCCGGAATTTTATCAACCGTCGAGGAGTCCCAGTAAAAATTCGTTTAGATAATGGTACGAATTTCGTCGGCGCTAACCAGGAAGCTAAACGGTTCTCTGAGGTTTTCGATTGCGATCGCGTGCAAGACGAGCAGGCCGCCAAGGGGGTTAAGTGGGTATTCAACTGCCCTGCCAATCCATCGGTGGGAGGAGCTTGGGAGCGTATGGTTCGATGCGTTAAGCGTGTGCTACTCCATACTCTCAAAGAGATATCCCCACGCGAGTATACTCTTCAGTGCCTCGTGATAGAAGCCGAAAACGTGGTAAATCTCGCCCGCTTACGCATTTGCCAGTAGAACCCGATCAAGAAAAGCTGCTCACGCTCAACCACTTTCCATTGGGATCAGTAAATACAGCACAGACCCCAAGTATAAACGAGCCAATAGAAAGGGTCAGTCACTTAAAAAAACAATGGCGAATAGCACGACAACTCAGGGATCGTTTTTGGAAACGGTGGGTAGCCGAGTACCTGCCCCCCCCCCCCCCCCTTACTCGCCGGGCGAAATGGTGCCAAAGGTCGAGACCAATCGCCAAAGGAGACTTGGTTTTCATCTGTGACGTGAACGTACCGCGGAGACAATAGTGGCGAGGTCGGATCGAACGAGTGTACACCGGGGTCGATGGAGGGGTCCGAAGTGCCGATGTTCGCACATCTAATGGGATGGTGAGGCGCCCTGCATCTAAGCTAGCCGTTCTGGACTTGGGTACTAGTGAATCGAAGTCGATTGACGGGGGAGGGTGTGTTACCGAACGACTAACACATGTAAACGCAGCCTTACTCCTTTCGACATTCCCTTTGGCTGACATTTATCTGTTCTCTTTGTGGCCATTCGTTTGTGTGCAAATGTCTTAAAGTTCGCGCGCTTGTCATTTGTCATTTTTAAGCCGGTCAGGAAAGAAAGGAGTAAGACTGCGGTAAGAGTATTATCGTAATAAGTTATATTGTATTAAATTAAGCTCATTTATATAGAAATAAACGTTCATAATTGTATGGGCTTGTTAAATTCGTTCCTGCAAGTTACTGGCCGCTACAATTATCACTTCTGCAACCTTCCATGACTCTGGGACATACAATAACCTAAATTAAGCGTTAATTAAATAGGAGCCAGTAGCCTATTTGTTTTTTAGATTTTTGATTCTGGCAGGATATCTGGCAGAGTTAATTTAGCGATACACTTTCTATACTAGAACTGTCAGATATAAAAGCTTCGATCATATACCAACATTTGCCCATCAAAAGGCTAAAATGTTTCCTCCAAATGTTCGGCAAAGAGATCCGCCTTTTTTTTATCACTTTTTGCCCACTCATCATTGTTTTTCTTGATTGGCGCAGCCTGCATTTGGGGCTCCTTGATATTTTTACTGTTTTCCAGAGTGATCAGCTTGTACATTTATCATTTGTTATCAGCATCAAGATCAGTCGATATCTCGTGGCTTTTAAAAACTTATAATGTTTTCTTAGTTGGTTGCACAGACGGTTTAGGTATGTTTTATGTTATGGGGGGCGAGACTGCCGCCATTTCTTTCACGCTTTTCTTTTTTCGAGGATAAGTTCTTTTTTTTCTGGCAGAAGATTTGTTTCATTGAATTTTTAATTTTTTTATTGCGAGGAGTATTTTGCCAGGCTGCTTTCTGGATGTTACTATTCAAATTTTTAAGTTCGAGTTCTAACTCTAAGCTTGTTCTTAATAAATACCCAGTTAGACTAATATTTTACTCACAGTCATGTCAAAAACTTTCCCAGTAAGTTTTTTTCATCCGTCAATCTCGGCGCACTTTCCACTTTCCTTAATTTATCGCTTATGGTCAAGATTACAGGTGAGTGATCGGAGGAGAGGTCAAGCCTTTCTTCTACTTTCACGAAGATTGTAGGTATCCCTTTAATAATAAAAAAAAGTCTAGTAAGTGGGGTACTTTGCTATATCCGCGGGCCAATATGATGGTTTTCCCGAGAAGTGCAAGTCGACCCCGAGCTCCATACCGACATTTTACAACAGTCTTCCTTTCGTTCAATTTTTACGCGATCCCCAAAGGCGTTTTTGGCGTTGAAATCACCACCAACGATGAAACTCGTTCCAAAATCCCGAAAAGGCCTACAAGGTCATCCCTTGTGGGCACGTTTCGCGGCGAAAATATGTACATTCTATGGTCAGATATGATGTCTTGTATTTGAGTTTAACTGACTAATTGTATTACGTCAAGTTCTGTTATTGTATTTTTTTCTGCTTAAAAATACACATACATTCTTTCATTTCGGATTCGGAGAGAAAAATATGCTCTGATGCAGTTATTTTTCGGGTACCCGAAAGTTCTGGAGAGTATCTGCAGAGTCTCTACAGCAACATATGCTCCACAATCAGCATTCAGCCTCCTAAGCAGAAGATGATTTTCATATACCACCTGGCGAAGTAAGCATCATACTAAAGCTAGCGGACAAGCAAGAGAAGCAAAAGTTGATGAGAGCGGTGGCCGAGTATCGTTGAAACAATAAAAGTCCACTAAGACTAAAAAATGTTCAAGAAAGCCAATTCATTTAAAAGTTTCTACGTTGGTGACAGCCTGACAAAAAGCAATTACCAGCTACAGAGAGAAGCTCAAAAATATAAGAATAAGTGTCTCTTATCTTCTGTCTGCACATGTTCATGTGCGGAAAACACACTAGAAACCCTCCATCATAATTCGCAGCACGAGTAACCTCATGAATATAGTTGGGCCGAGGACTGGTGAACAAAACGCAACATAAACAAAAAACAGCTTATTTTGAAATTGATCTTACATTTAAATATAAGTTTCATTTTGACTTTCTAGTGTGGTACTTGCTTAATAATTTTCTCTCTCCGTACCAAATTTGCCATTTCTCTTTTTCTTTTTCTCTCCGCTTGTAAAGGAATAACTTCAGTTCTCTTTAATTATATCTTTTCCTCCAATACATATTGCCCTTACTTGATCTTTCCCTTCCATACTGTCTCACATCATGAACATTCATAACAGAAATCTCAGCAGTATGAATGAAAGTACTAATATATTACTGAACATATTGTGTAAAAGACATCAAGGCTTGCATATATGTCGCATTAAACCCCAAAGTCTTGTGAACAGTATGATTGATATCATTTGACATGGTTCGACCCTGGCTTTAATGACCACGCCTTATCTCTCAGAGATTTCAATCTCTTCCGGAAAGACCGCTTCCTTAGGATTTGTGGGGGTGTTGCTATTTACATAAGAAAAAAATCTAAAAACGAAATACCTTATATACCTCAATGATAATGATACGCGTGCTAGTTTTGTTTCGTCGAGATTCTAACTGGTGAACATAAGTGTGTTGTTGGTATAGCCTATTTGCCACAGGACGTTGCTCACCCGAGTAATATCTGTGAAATTGAAGAGATGGAGACTTCAATCTAAATCTCCTTGAAATGTCATCTAATTCTCTGTTCAACAGCACAATGCGTTCACTCAACTTAGGTTTCTTAAATGCCGACGAACTCACTCATTTTAAGCCAAACTGCTCGCCGTCATTTATGGACGTCATGTCAACCAATGACAAGAGCTTGGTGAAATCGTATAGCCAACTTTCTGTTCCTGTGTTTTTGTATCACGATATCATTTTCGCAACATTTGATATTCGATCAGAAGAACATTTTCCACAGTCTGTTCAATATCGTGATTTCCGTAGTATTAATGTTGACAACCTGTTTTCGGATTGTTGTAACGTTGGGTGGATGTTGATACACAAATTCAGCTATTTAACGCTAGTATAAACTAACATTTCGAAAAATGTCTACCACTTCAGACTCGAGTTATAAGGAGCGAAACATCTCCGTGGTTAACCAAGAGAATTCTTCTCGCGATGAGAAAGAGGGACTTTCTTTTCAGACGTGTCACATTGTTGATAAGATCAGTTAAGCTAAGGTATTACAAAACAAAATTCAGAAACGATCGATCTTGCAGTTTCCTATAGAAACAGGCTCGCGATATTGGACTGAGCAAAGCAAACAAAACATTAACTCTGATAACTTAAATATTCGATTCGCTTCGCTGGTTCTGCAGCATACGAAAAAATGTCTCGAACACTTTTATACAACACTCGACCAAATGCTTTTGAACTCGCAAGAATCGATACCTACACAGTCGGTTGTGCAGTATTTGCCATCAAGTTAATATCCGTTGGTCTAGATAATATCCACTTTGACTTCATTGAAGTATTGCATTATTAACACAATAATTTTAACGTCGCGCTACCCTACACTGTGGAAATACCAAAGAAAACCAATTCACCTCAATTTCGACATATTGCAATCTCTCAAAAGTGTTGGAATCTACTTTTAGCCGAAACATCAAAGATTACATTGATCGAAACAAGCTTCTAAACCCACTGCAAACAGGTTTCTGCAAAGTACATAGCTGTGTCACGGCGTTATTAAAAGTAACACGATATTCGAAGAGCTATCGACGAGGACAAAACGACCATACTAACCTTACTCGACTTCTCGAAAGCATTTGACTGTTTTTCATAACTCTAAACTGTCATCCTTTTGTGACGTACGCTATGGTGTTGCTCAAGGTTCCATTCTCGGTCCGTTATTATTTTCAATGTTTATCAATGACCTTCTACTACTTTTATCCTATTGTATATCCCACATCTATGCAGACGATGTCCAAATCTACTTTAGTTTCCCTCTTGGTATGGTTGAAGACTCAGTTGCTAAAATATACTAGGACTTGGGCTCAATTGCCAATTGGGCTACACAAAATGGTCTAATGCTCAATCCTAACAAAACCAAAGCCATCCCGTTCTCGAAACAACCGCCTTCCTTGTCTAATTTCCCGCTAATAGAACGCAATATGTGTATATATTCAACATGTGTAAAAAACCATGGAATAATGTGCAATAGTGAACTGACCCACTGACTCCGTCAGCCTCCTTCGATGCTTCACTCTCCCACTCTTCAGTTACTCCCACATTCGTTGGTGACGTTGTATTTTCCGTAGTGTTATGCATGATATATTATTGTATGTTCTATGTGTTTATGATGCACTTTCTTGTTATATTCTAAGTGTTATACGTGTATCATTTGTATCATTGTTATTCGGATATACATACATGTGTATACTTTGGGTCATTCTTCGCCAACCGGTGACTTCGGAGAATTCTGCGGGGCTCTGTTGCTACTCAATGTTTGCTTCTTTCGCTGCCTTTCTATTTTTCCTATCCCGGATAAGTAACCCTTGGCGTCGCGATCCCTACCATTGCGTAAGCTCCCGTGCAGACAATTTCAAAAGGAGAAGCGCAATTGAGCGAGGTGTTCGACGTTTGCCTTTACCTCGCCTGAGGACTGGGAAGCAGGGAAGACGAAACAGAATATATTTTGTTGCTTGAAATTTGCACGATAGACATTATGTGAGGCCTTCGCAAGAATACAGAATCATTGCTTACCTTTGCTGAGATTATAGGCCCGAGCCCTAAGTTCACAGATCAGATAATTTTTGATCCAAGGCTCTTGGACCACGGCCACTTTCTACGCCTATTTACTGAGGCGGGGAATCATGGCGGCCGAGGCCGCAGTGGAGTGATGAAAGTTAATTTTGTTCACCCGAACCATGGCTTTCGGGGTCCCGATCTATCTCCATAGCGGATACCTTCTCGACCACAGTGACGTTCTCTTCATCCATGAGCTATAGTGAGGACTCCTCTCTGTTGAGCAACGTTGAACCGAGATCGAGATCAGAGAAACCAATACTATCGACAACCCGATTCCCGATTCTCCAGGTTAGGTAAGTTCCCCTTGTCACCGGTTCCCTCTGCGACAATCTCCATCGGGTAATAATGGTCGTTGAAACAGTCTCATTATTGATAGCGGTCGAGGTAGATGGCTTGGGTTCCTCCAAGGCAGTATATCCCACCTCCATCACAGTCTCTGTAGCTGGGTTGGAGCTGGCCTGTGGATGAGTGGGCAGGGTGGTGGCGCGGTGCACCATGTTCGCGGGGTCCTCCCCATCCTTCTTGTACACCTTTAACTTGACCCAATTGAAGCCGTAGCGTATGACAAAGTTGTTCTTTGCAAGGGGAGCTTTGACTCCTTGTTTATAATGATGGTGGCAGCTCTGACATCCCCCTTCGGCTCCTCCCGCTTGGCAATCTTTCAGTTATGCGTCGGAAGAATGACCCGAACCATGGCTTTCGGGCTCCCTATCTATCTCCATAGCGGATACCTTCTCGACCACAGTGACGTTCTCTTCATCCATGAGCTATAGTGAGGACTCCTCTCTGTTGAGCAACGTTGAACCGAGATCGAGATCAGAGAAACCAATACTATCGACAACCCGATTCCCGATTCTCCAGGTTAGGTAAGTTCCCCTTGTCACCGGTTCCCTCTGCGACAATCTCCATCGGGTAATAATGGTCGTTGAAACAGTCTCATTATTGATAGCGGTCGAGGTAGATGGCTTGGGTTCCTCCAAGGCAGTATATCCCACCTCCATCACAGTCTCTGTAGCTGGGTTGGAGCTGGCCTGTGGAAGAGTGGGCAGGGTGGTGGCGCGGTGCACCATGTTCGCGGGGTCCTCCCCATCCTTCTTGTACACCTTTAACTTGACCCAATTGAAGCCGTAGCGTATGACAAAGTTGTTCTTTGCAAGGGGAGCTTTGACTCCTTGTTTATAATGATGGTGGCAGCTCTGACATCCCCCTTCGGCTCCTCCCGCTTGGCAATCTTTCAGTTATGCGTCGGAAGATGCGGGTTGCAAGCCTGGATGAAGTTCAGGATGGAGGTGGCATCGGAGGGCATAGTGGCTAGCCAGGCACGTGTCTTAGGCCTACAACGTCAGTCTGTGCACCCTTCCATACCTTCCCCAAAACCTAGCACGGTCTTCCTGTACAGGTGGACTGATGGGTGCCACTCCGCCGTTTCCCGCAATCAAATAGTTCAGATTAATGCCGCGCTCTGTCTTCCTCCATTTGGCGGGAGAGATGCTACAGTTATCATCACTCCTATCAATGAGGGCGCAAGTAAGATCCCCTCTTAGGTTTTCACTATACGGCAGTTGTGGCGCCCGAGACACTGTCAGCCTGTTTTAACCTCTTTGAGAGGTTGGGCGACGGTTCCGTCGCAGCAATTATAGCAGCGATCAGAAGGAAAAGTGGAAGAAGAAAGTTACTGCCTAGATGCTGTGTGATCGCATGCTATAATTGATAGGAAAACTGGAAGTTGAGTTGTTGTTTCTCTTAGACAGTTATTAGTTATTACTATTTGAGAATTGTCAGTAACTCGAAAGAGGTGGGATCGTTAAGATTATTTTTGGTCGACCGGCCTGGAATCGAACCCAGGCAGCGAGGATAGAGGTATCTCCTTACACAAAGCATGATACAATTATTACAAATCAACCTCCATCACTCGAAAATAGCTTTCTCCAACTTCATCCTCCGCTTAATCAAAAGCGGAGAAGACATTGTCCTTATCCAGGAACAATGGGTCATAAAATACCAGATAAATGGACTAAGAACCCCAACATTATACTATTCTATGCAAGAGATGCAGATATACTAAGAGCTTGTATTCTGGCAAAAAACAATCTCAATGTCCGTCTTCTCCCTAGCCTATCCAACAGCGACCAAACCATGGTATGTTTTGAGCTAGGAGACTCGAGCTACTGGATTGTCTCCTCCTACATGGCCTACGTTAGAATAATACCCCCGGACTGCTAAGAAGAAGAAAAATTCACCCTTATAGTATCCAGAGATCACTCCTTCTTGGAACATAGGTACCTGTGCTTTGAACTAAATAAACACCCACCACCCCAAATTAAAGGAACAACAGAAGAACCATATGGTACCTATACAAATGTATCTTCTCTCTTTCCTTACAGCAACAACTCCCTGCAATACCCCACAATACCAGCGAGTTGGATAACCTGGCAAGAACCATTACATATAACCATTACCATAACAAGGCGATTAAGATCATTTGACAAGACTCCCAAACCTAGTTGGTGGAATGCAGATTTAGACAACCTTCGACAAATTTGTGGAAGGGAATTTGATTGGGCAAAGAACACAAGAGAGACTCTAGGACTCCTATAAAGAATTCTTAAGCCTATATAAAACAGAACATAGGGAAATGAAAAGGTCAACGTGGAAGAAATTCTGCGGAAAGATCTCTCCAAGCTCCGAAAGATCATCTAATGAGGAATCTCTCAAACTACTGGTAGATACTAATTTTCTGGAGCACACACTCCAAACCAAGTAGGAGCGATATTCACTCTACATCCAGAATCCTTGATAGCAAGTCACAGGATAACGTGGGCAATAAACAGCTTCAGTCCATATAAATCACCGGGACTGGACCGCATCATCCCAGCCGAACTTCCACAAAAATGATTATACCATAGCTGGAAATCATTTTCAAAGGCTGCCTATCAATGTGCCACATCCCATCCAGATGGAGATAAAAAAGGTAGTCTTCATACCCAAAGCGGGAAAGAGTTCCCATGAAGGTGTACATGATGTTGATGATCGGATGATGTTGCTATAGTCTTTTCGCGAAAATATCCCTCGGTACTGAAAGATTTAATGCAACATGGTATAAATCTACTCAATAACTGGGCAATAAGCTTAAACGCACAAAAAATCGAGATCATCATCTTCACTAGGAGGTACAAAATAGCTAACATCGACCCTCCCACCCTAAATGGCACCAGTTTGCAATTCTCTAATAAGGCAAAAAATCTTGTTCTTATATTAGATAGTAAACTGAACTGGAAGCTCAATACTACCGAAAGAGCAAGGAAGGCCATCATGGCCTTATACATGAGCAAAAAAGAAATTGGGCAAAAATAGCGTCTTCAACCACATATCACACACTGACCCATCTTCTTATATGGCGTAACAGTATGGTTATCCATAATCAACGTCGACACAACCTAAACATACTAAGGAAGGTACTCCTAGATATTCTTGGCAAGCAGCTAACAACCAACTGTGCAATCCGATAAAAAACATGCTCCCGATGGCAAGATTACACGTTCGGTCATGCCAAAATTCTAATAGAACAAGGACTTGCCTCTACTAATCTGGATTTCACCTCACCTGTATACTTCTCAGAGAAAAACTTTAAAACTCAAATTCCGGAAAGACCTGTGGTATGGCGGCAATATACCATTCGGTAAGGCCATACATTTCTACACAGGCGGATCCAAGACGGAAGACGGAGTAGGCAGTGGAATTTTCTCTAAACATCTTAATCTCAACAAATCATTAATAGGAACGTGATATCCGCCCATGATATTTGTATCTTTACGGATAGCCAGGTAGCAAATAAATCCCTAACATCACTATAAACTCAAAAATGGCCAAAAGATCTGATAGTTTATTTGATAGTTAGCAGGGCAGTGGGAATAATCACCGGGCACTGCCTTTTGGGGCTACATGCGAAAAGACTAAGACTATTTTCGAACGATTTCTGCAGAAGTTGCCGAAACGGGGAAGAAGAAGAAGAAACGGTGCAGCACATTCTCTGCAACTGCCCTGCACTTGCCTCAGCTAGAAAAGCCACGCTAGGCTCTTACTTTTTCTTACTCTTTCTTCGATAATCTAAGCGATCTGGACTTCATGGACAGATCTGACTGGCTGTCGTAATAACCACGCCGGCCCTCTCTGTTAGGCAAACCCACTTGGTAGTGCATCTAAGGTAGGTAGTACCTACCTACCTACCTAGATCGTTGTTTTGAATAACAAAAACATGTTATATTTTGGGATATCAAACAGAATACGTACCCAAACTATATTTTTATTGGTTTCAAGGCCATAGCGTAATGGATACAATTGTATCCATAATATATATATTGGTAGCCCTAAAAGTATATCTATTGGCAGTGCCAATAGTTGAAGTTCCATAGAATTTTTCCATAGAACAATTATTGGCATCCATTTTTTTAATTAACAATTAATTTAACAAAACAAAAATAAAAAAACAAAACATAACATACATTTTTAATAAAACAAATAGGTATGCATTAATAATTTAATAAGGCTTACTAAATCCTTGGCCCTTAGCAGGAACACACAAAATTTTCCTTATTTCACAATTCTTAAAACATTAACAACTTCACTACCACTCACTGATTGAAGAAGTAGCATTAGTTAGAATTGTTCTGAATCAAACGAAGTATTTGAAGCGGTTTCTTCGAAATGGAGAAGAACGAAAGAACAGAAACCCTGGTTGATAATAATTAACGCTATTTATTTAATTTGTTGAACTAAGGTTACCAATGAATGGGTGTGGGACTTAGCCTGTCCAAAATCCATGTGAACGCGTGGATTTTTTGTTTGATAGATACTGGTAACCCGTGCTTAAGAATAAGGGATATTATTCTCCTCTTTCCTTGCGCCTACGTCCTTACCCACACTTCTACCACTCTCCCCGCGGGACTGCCGATAGCTATTACTTCGCGGGGCTGTATTTGCCAATCCGGCTTATCTTTCTATTTCGAGCCTTCTTAGCTTGATCTGCACGCTCGTTATAAAGGAGCAGGTCACCAGCCATTTGTCAGCTGACTCCGTCATATGGCTTAATAAGAGCTCGGTAGTTGGAAGACTTGTTTTCGCCACAGCAAAGCAATAGAATATTGCGTGCTCTGCGTCTTCATCTTCGCCCGCGCATTGTAGACAGGGGGTGAGCTGTCGTGTGGAGGCATTTCCGGTAACCTGCATGCCCCGATAAACGTGAGGTGGTAGTTGGAGTTCTCGTGAGCTCTCGTTGTCCAGGCCTCTATAGTGGGTGTCAATGTATGAGTCCATCTACCTTTGGTTGTGGTGTCCCATCTGTCTTGCCACAGTGCCATGGATGTTTCCCTTTCTTCGTTCTTCAGAAATCTTGCGCAAGCCTCCGCGTGATTTGCAGTTCTCCAGATGTAGATCCTTTGGATTTCGGTGGCGCGAATGTCGATCCATATCCGCAATGTCGCAGGTTGCTTCCTTCGAAATTGTTCGGAAAACTGCTGCAGCGTATAGAAGGATTGAGTTTACCACTCTGGAAAGCAGGATCCTTCTCGCATATCCAGGTCCTTCAATGTTGGGCAGCATTCCGCAGAGTGCTGTCTGCATCCTTACCCATCTTATGGTCACACCGATGGCCTTAACTCCATGTGGCAGCGTTAGTCTCAGTATTCCGTCGTACACCTAGTTCCACAGGAGTGGTCCATGTGCTGAACCTTGTGGAACACCTGCCGAGACGTCGTAGTATTTAGTACCGTCGTCAGTCTGGTATCAAGTACTGATACTCATCCTATTCAAGGCTCTCATCGCAGGACCAGTTCGTCGAGTTAAATGCGTTTTTAATGTCCAGCGTAACTACGGCACAGTATTTTTTGTACCGCCCCTCCATCTTGAACCCGTTATCGCTTTACATGCTGTGTCTACCATTTCTTTGATGGCATCAATGATGCGCACTATTTCCTAAACCCGTACTGATGGTCGGACCTCGCTCCTCAGCCACGCCGATTAGCATGCAGTAGATTAGACTTTTTTTAGATTTAGATTGATTTTATTATTTCGAATAATGTTCCTTTTACGAAAAATTTAACAAAATCAAAATCAGCATGGCTTTGCCGTCTGTCTTCTGGATTGACTATAATTTATTATGTACAAGTAATAATAATTAGCTCTCCATTTGGCAAAATGCTAGTTTCAAAAGTTCCCTGTTAGGATATTATCTCTGTATTTTAGTGATATTTTGCAGTATTTAAACAACTTGCTTAGGAGTGATAGGACTTCTTGTTCCGATAAGTAGTTCTTTCCAAAAAGGGATCTCCTAGTTTCCCTTAGGATCGGACACTTGCCTAGGAAATGCATGATATCTTCTCTCTCTTCCAAATTACACATACTGCAGAGTATAGGGAGATCCTCTCTATGCGGTACAAAATTCAGATTAAGAAGTTCGCCTCTAAGTGTGAACATCACAGAAATTTCCTGGATGCTATGGATATCTTTAAAGTAATTTCGACTCCCCAGGCCCCTGGTTGAGCCGGCTGTATGTAATGCGATGTATTGATCCCGCCGCTTTTTCTAAGAACTGTATTCTTGCCTGCTCGTCGACCGGCTTTATTAATTGGCATAGTGAGTTACCCAAATTACTACCATCTGCGTTCAGTACTACTCCACATTCTCCAGCTAATTTAATCCACTCTTTGAACCATGCAGTCTTATTTCGAACGGTTTGCCATATTGATTACTCGGAGTATGTAATTCATTTGCATCTTTAGTGTTTTTATATATAGTGGAGATAGGCCTGTTTCAACCATGAGCATGTAGTTCGGAGTCTTCGGCGGGAGCTTAAACATTTTTTTAATAAAAAAGTGCTGAAACTTCTCTACCTCCTCATAAGCTTATACCCCCAAACCTGTGCCGCGTATAGCATTATCGTCTCGGATACAGCTTCGTATAATTTAAACTTACTGCTGTACTGGATATTAGGATTGTTGAAGCATTTCTTCCAGGCTACACTGATAGCATTTTTAGCCTTTGCAAGTTTGTCGTTCAGATGTCTTTTTATATTTAAATCGCTTGTAAGCAGGATTCCTAGATACTTATACTCTTTGACGACCTCTAGGTTTATCCCTCTAAAATGCCACTTCTCGTTAGAGGCAACTCTCCCAACACCTTTTTTAAAAATCATTATCTTTGATTTTTCTAGACTAACGATTAAGCTCCATAGATTGCAGTACTCGCTTAATCGATTAATCATAAACTGCAGGGATTCCGGTGATTTCGCTAACAGCGCGAAGTCGTCCTCAAACATGAGAGCCTTAATGAGCACCCCTGCTACCTCCAAGCCTCCAGGAAGAAAATCTACAATATCCTCTATAAAAATCGCAAATAAGGTTGGGTAGCAAATAAGGTAAGTGGGTAACCCTGCCTTACTCCTGTTTCCGTTTGGAACCAATCTGATAACTCAACTCCGTTCCATACCGCAGCCCTGTTATCTTCGCACAGGTTTTGGAGAATCCTTCCGAATTTCGATGACATTCCGATTCCATACAATTTATATAATAATACATAACGGTTCACAGAATCGAAAGCTGCTTTGAAATCAACAAATAATGTGAAAAGTTTCCTATTTTGCCTTATGTATGTACCTGCTATACTACTCAGAACAAAAATGTGGTCGACGGTTGAGTAGCCAGGTCTAAAACCCGCCTAGAATTCCTTAAATAGGTTATTAGTTTCTATCCACGTTCCAAATATCCTCTGCAGAATACTTGCGAAAATTTTATAGGACGCGTTTAAAAAGGATATGCCTCGATAGTTTACTGGATCCCCCACATCACCTTTCTTATGGATAGGGAAGATCAGAGATTCCTTAAACCTGCGAGGTACTACCCCACTATATAAAATTATGTTGAAGGAGTCCGTTAGGCGTTCCTTCAGACCATTAGCACTGTATTTATAAAATTCGACAGGGATACAATCTGTCCCCGCCGATTTCTTATCTTTTAGGGAATGAAGCGCATCCGTTAGTTCCTCTTGCTTTATATGTGCGTCTAAAATATCGTTTTGGAAGTCTGGCATCACATATTGAATACTAAGGCAGCTTACTGATGGATTCAATAATCGTTTGTAGTGTTACAATAGGGTATTCGTGCTGAGATCTCTGCTGATTTCCATTAAGTTTTTTAACTTGTTGCCAGAATTCAAATGAGTTTTTGCATCTCACGAGGCTACGTGCCTCGTTTTCGAAGTAGTTCCCTTGACTTCGTCTGCATATAGCTTTGAGTTCCTGGTTGGCTTTGACATACGACATCCTAAGTGTTTCTGTGTTGAACTCGCGAAATAATTTCAGCCAGGCAAACGATTTCAGCCTTGCTCTATGGCATATTTTATCAAACCACGGTTGATTCCTTCTCTTGGAGGTATACTTGCTGCGATGTGCGGGAGGATACGAATCTTTTATAACTTCTTCGATCTCTTCAACGCCTGTAATATTTCCCACTTGAAGTTACCTTCCATCTTCATTCGATAGAGATTTGCTTTGTGATCTTTCCATACCAGCTTTGGGAGTATCATCATGGGTTTTATTTGTACCATATCTGCTGTTTCGTGGTCAATTTTGACTATAATAGGAAGGTGGTCTGAGAACGTAGCTTGCTTCACCTCTAAATCCGAGATATGATGGTTCCACTCACCCCTTGCCAAACAGTAATAAACGACTGATGACCCTTGCCCTCCTACGAACATAAACGGAACTCTTAGAGTTTCGTTCCTCTTTCATTGCAGTATGAATCCTCGGAACATCGATCCATGCCTCTTTTGTAGTTTTTAATCCCACAGGCTTTTGCTACTCTTGCATTCAAATCTCCGATTCTCAGAACATTGTACTCATCGCAGCTTATCATCGCATCTTGCAGTTGTTCGAAGTCTATTTCCCAATTGTTGCAGTTCAGATAAATTGGAAATATACAGCATATCTCGTTGCGCAAGCGAAGGCGCAAATAAGTAAGCTGTTCGACCACTCCAAATTCACAAGAGATACCCACATTTTTTTTAAAACCAAAGTAAAAACCTCCGTTTGCTCTCCCTCTAGCAAATCTTCTTATAGCGGGTATCCATTTAAATTCATAATTAAGGAACTTGTTTTCAAACAGATTGTACTCTTTTTCAGTTGCAAACGTTTCCAATATAAAATTATAAAAATTATAAAATTCAACAAATAATGACTTATTTCTTAAACCTGATACATTATAAGACAATATTTTCTTCTCTGTAAATCTGTGTACCTTTTGACTAATTTTCTTAACTCTAACATTCTCTCTATACTGGCAGACGTCATTACAATTAAAAATTACAGCGGAATCATTTTTACTAGCGTGTTGTATATAATACTCTCCACGATCTTTCCGGTGGTGGCCTGACTTAGTGCTTTTGGATATTTGTACCAGGCTTTGGAGTTTCCAGCAGTGTGGAAAGTCTCCCTCTTCGAAGCACCTGTGCATCATCGCTGTAAACAGCTCAGGTCTCTTCCCGATGGCTTTATTGGGGATGCCGTCAAGGCCAGGTGCTTTTTTGTCGGCGATTTTCAACCTCTGGATTATCAACCCCCTGGAATGCTGGAATCTACGACGTGCCTTAAGGCAGATTGACCGGAGATTCCTTATGTTGTCGTTCCACCACCTCTTGGGCATCGCTGCATCGCATGCTGTGGATACTGCTTGGATCAGTTTACTCGACATGTTTTCCGCTGATGTGGTGTTGGCTTGGAAGTCTGAGCTTATTATTTCTCCAAACATTTCTTTATCGAAAGTGGTGTCCTTGCACTTGGGCTCTGTTCGTGAACGCGTGCGTGTAAATGCGCGTGTGTGATTGCATTTGGAAGTGGGTGGATCGAAATGTGTGTGGAAAATGCGTGTTTGAAGATCGTATGATTTATGGTGCTAAAAAATCGAAATGGTTCCATGTAGGATTTTTTGGCAATCTCGGCAGCTTGGACATTGACTCGCAAAATTACATAACACACAAAATTAATATTACAAAAAAAAAATAATATTACAAAAAGTTATTGTACGAAGAGTAAGCAACATCTTACTGACTTATTAGCTTATCGGGTCCAGGAACTGCTTCGATTCGGCCCATAAGCCACTTTTCAGGTGAAAGATTAGCTCCCTTTATCACCACGATGTCTCCGACGTTTAATTTGGCTTGCGTTTTCTTCCATTTGGGACGTTCTTGCAGACTGGTGAGATGCTTTGCCTGCCATCGTTTCCAGAACCCTTGGACCATGCTTTGCAGATGCATCCAGTGAGAAAATTAGGACCAGATAGCTCGGTTCGGGAACAGCGGTGTACGCCTCGCCTATAACAAAGTGGGTAGGAGCAAGTGCATTTAAATGATCATCAGACAAAACACAAAGCAGACGACATGTTTAACCTAGCTTCTATTTGAACGAATGTTCGCGGGTAAAATTGAATGTCCAACAATTCGGCGAAGACGAAGTTTCGCTGACTCCAAAGTCCCCCAAAGTGTGGAGCAGAGGGCGGTATAAAGTGACATGAGGTTCCATCAATAGCAAGATCATTAGCAATGCCGTCGTTTGAGACGAAACCAATTGTTGCATCTCATTGTGGATGGTGCGTAGTAGTCTCCTTCTTCTGGAGAAAGCATGGCTTACAACGATGTTCTCTTCTTCCGAATAAGATTTCAGCTTCCAAGTATCCAGAAACGTTGGCGAACTATGGCGAAGATTCTATGTACCTGTGTGTAGATACTTAATGGGAATGTCATTCATTAAAATAGAAGATGCATGATTAGATGGAAGTAATATCGGATGTTCAACATTGTACGAAACAATAGCATGGTCAATTTCAATAGCATGCAGATTCATCGATAAAAGGGGAATATTTCAAGAGCTAAGATTGAGGGAAAAGGCGCGTTTGGTTAACATGTTTTGAATATAACTTCCGAATGAGTCTTGTTGTACCGTTTTTATCACCCAGAGTTCAGCCAAGTGAATTTCATAGAAAGTCAATTTACAAAAGAGTTAATCGAATTGCCGAGGGCGACAATTTCTTGCAAAACTAATACAAGTGGCGGCGGTACAAATTAACCGAATCCATGATGACAGACCATCAATTAATTTGGTGATTTAGTTGATTGGTGCTGTGGTGAAAAGTACCTGCTTAGGTGATGGTTCTTCCACCATTTTAATAATATCCGTTCGTAACAATAAGAGTCGGGCCAAAGATCACGTGTCAGCGGGAGAAATTTTCATTACTTTCCACCATATGGGATGATTAACTAAGAGAGCTGGTGATACTCTTCTTGAGGCAGAATCTCCAGGGTTCAATTCCGATGAAATATGTTGCCACGCATATCGGGGAATTTTCTCCAGAATGGCCGCTGTCCGGTTGGCGACATATGTAGTCCAACGTCTTGGTGTTGAGGATAGCCAATGAAGAACTATAGTTAATCGAGACAGGTTTGAGTGGTGGAGCCTTTGTCTTGGCTGCAACGAGAATGACCTGGAATTCATGCGGAGCCACTTTAGAGCGAGCGTGTAAGCGGATTAAGCTGATACCGAGGCATCCAAAAACACGTGAAGTTCAATCTCTCCACTTGAAACACATATTTTTCCAGGCACTTGAATTTGTTCAAGGTAATGTAGATCAGCCTGATACCGAATCCATTTCTCTGCGAGGTGGGATGGTAATGGATCGTCCCAGCTTAACTTCAGTTCTGATGACCATAGTTTCTGGAAAACCATCTTGAACAGCACAACGGTTGGAGACAAAAACCCTAAAGGATCAAATATGCGAGAAATGTCGGACAGCAAGGATCTCCTGGTAGGTGAGGAACAAGAACGAATACCAGACATGCAAAATAAGTGTGTATCAGCGGTGGGATTCCAATACATTCCGAAAACCTTGACAATTAATTTTGATCGTTGAGTGTCAAGCAAGGAAAACTCAAAATCCTCTTTCGGTAAGCGTACTAGTAAAGCCCAACAGTTAGTTGGAACCACTTCCGCAGTTCCAGCTTTGCATTTGCCAACAAAGCCACTAGTTCCGACTGGAGATTATTGAGTTCCTCAGCTGAATCTGCTCCAGTCCGCACATAATCGACGTAGACTTCGTTTAGCAACACTAAAGCTGTGGTAGGTTATTGCGTTTTGTAGTCCATCGCTAACTGCTTCAAAACACGTCCGATAGAAAAGGGGCCGAGGCAGTTCTTTTTCTTCCAGACGATCCGCTGAAAGTTTGAATGATCCGGCACATAGAATACTTTACTTGCGTAGTGTCATAGCATACGTACACGCTGAAGTATCTGACGCAAGGGGATGAACCATGAATACTTCAACGCACAGCTGATTTCATTTGACAGTTTCAAATTTGAATTGAAAATTCAAGTTGTTTTGCTTATTTATGCACAATTAAAATATGTATTTTAATATAAAAAATCAATTATAAACATTCATTTATATTTTTATTTGTTTTGAACGTTGCTTTAACAAGAATGAACTCCCAAACTTTAACATAAAATTCGAATTTTCTTGAAATGTCACGATGTGAGGACTGTCAAAGCTGAAGGAGAGAGAACAATTCAAATTTAGTAACTTTCTTACTTCTATGCGCCGGGGCCTTGAATGTTGATCGTCAACCCAATCTGCCGGTACGTAAGCTGACGGAAACGTAAACAAACACCAACTACGTCTCTTTGCATTGGAGAGCCTACCAAACTCACTATTCAACGATTTACCTAGCGAATCTTTAGCCAAACCGTCGAGTTTAGCTGTGGAGCTATCTAGTTTCAACACACAATGTTAAAAAAAAACGTAAGTATTCTGCTGCGCAAATTAGAGTCCCTTTCGAATCGACGTTCCATTGATTGCAAGCTTAGTTATTCCCCGAGATGAGACTCCAGGCAGTTTAAAGGGCAGTTGGACAACATAACTTCCATCATCTGTCCGAGAAAAAGTCCGTTGAAAATGCTGCTCTGATTCATCATCCTTGTAGGCTGAAACTTGCTCCAACTCCCAAAACCAACAAAACGTCTACGTCGAAGGTAGCAGGAAGTAATGCGATAGCTGGTTCATTGTGATGTGCCGAAGCTTTTTCTTCCAACAATTCTTCTGTCACAACCCTTCCAAATGAAGTGATTTGCGCGATCGGCAGGCCGTCAAAGCCTTGCAGTTTTTTACCATGCAGATGCTCCATACTCTGTCTCCTCCAAGCAGAATGCCCATGGGCCCTTCTTTACTGAAATTGGGATTTGCTAGCGGTATATTCCGAATGTGGGGCCAGCTATCAACATTAAACGATTGGGACGGCAGATTTTAAGACAACTTATGTAGGATGTAAACATCACCAACCCTTAGTTTGTCTTGCCTCCTTGGATGCCACGACAAGTACCGATATTCGCGCATGTCTACGAGGAAGACCTAACCGTTGAGCGAATGATTCCTTGATGAATGAAATTTGAGAGCCTATGTCAAGTAATATACGACAATTCACCATATTATATTGATTGTCTTTAACCATAGCTACTGTTGTAGGTAGGATTATTTACTGGGGAGAATGAGTTGCAGGGGTCTGAGTACGAGGCGAGCGAATTAGATTTTTTGTAAATGATGATGTGAATTGCTCACATGATACCGAAACGACGACCGACATATAATTGCAGGATGACCTGCGTGAAGGCAATTGAAACAAAGAGAGTTCAATTTTACTAGAGTGCAACGCGATTGTACACCGTGTGCTAAGAATTGTTCACATTTGGCTAAAAGGTGGCTGCCATTACACTTTGGACACTGCGAATTTCAAGATTTTGTAGTTTATTCGGCAAAGTCCGATCGAATCTCTCCCTCATTGCAGAAAATTCAGTAGCTCACCAAATGCACAATTATATCGAGAACAGACGGTTTCAGCCCAGCTTTGTTTTGTGTTCACATCTAATTCATTTACTAGTAAATAGACTAGCCAAAGATCACAGTCGTTTGTTCCGAGCGCGTTTAGACCACGAATCACTTTGTATAGTCAGTGATTTTTCGTAAGACAATTGCATTACCATTTGTTGCCGAGGGCAGAGACAGAAACTTCTGAATACATGACTGAACAATAAGATACGCACGATCGTACCGTGTCTCTAGCCGTTCCAAATGATTGCCTTCAGAGATAGGTATGTGTTTGATGAGTTTTGCCGCGTTATCTCGAAGGGAAGATTTGATAATGATTTTTTCGCGTTTTGGTTTGTTGTCTACTGTACCCGTAAATGTATCGCGAAACGACGGCCAATCTTTATAATCGCCCGAAAAATATGGCACAGTCAGTTTTGGTAGTGTTACTGAACATCCACTATCAAAATTTAGTTTGTTAAGCAATTGTGACTGTTGTTGGGCAACCTGTTCTACGACTGTGCAGTCTGGCGAGTCGGATTGTCTTTCACGAATAGCTTTTTTCATTTGAGAGTGCGCAAGAAAAAAATGATTTTCATAGCCACAAAATTCGTCTTCGACTTCTTGCATTTCTACCTGGAATATGGTTTGAAGCATTTGATCGTGAAAGGAGCAAAATTCCGACCACGTTTGTTCTAACTTAAGTAATCGAATTTCGAGCACCTCGATTGTTTCAGACGCGATTGTAGCTGCAAATGGCGCTGCGCGAATCAGACGATCCGTTACGGCATTTTGACGCAAATAACAACACTATTTAAAGAAACTAACACAACACTATTGTTTATTTTAATGTTCATGGGTGTTGTTTGTCAAATGTGTTTTTAATTAAATTCATTTATAAATCCGGCTATCGAAGGCCCAACAAATCTTCTGAATCAACCGAAATGCTCGAAGGGGATTCGCCGAAATGTAGAAGAACGAAACAACAGAAACCCTGCGCGATAATAAATAACACTATTTATTTAACTTGTTTAACAAAGGTTACCACTGAATGAGTTGGCCTGAGCCTGTCCAATATCCAAGTGGCCGAGTGCATCAAAAAATGTAAATCAACATCCATCAGTTTCATCGGCAATTTTCCAACGCATTTAAAAAGTGCATCAGCTGGCCAACAACCTCCCCCGTTGAAAGGTACTTTCAACAACTTTACCAAGCAGAGGACAAAGCATAGTGGACGCTTGATTTCTTGCATTGCAGTTTTGTTTGAACTCAACATTTTGAATTTTATGTAGTCATTTAGGATCATTCCGAAATGGTCTCCGATAGTCTTGAGAAAATTTACTGATACTGCCATCGATTATTTAATGACATTTTCTCGTCCAGCGTAGTCGGGTCAGGAACGATCGTAAGCGGTCTTGTAATCAGGAAATGTGCTGGGGGTAAGGCATCCGCATCACCTTCAAAACGCGTACACAATGGTCTTGAATCAGGCCTCGAGTTGACACAAGATAGTCGAGAATTCCTCGTATGTCACGGATGGTTGACCTTAGACACGTCTCAAATGATGTTTTGTCGTTTTTACGCTACACTCCCACATTCCACCGACATGTGGTGCGCAAGGGGGAGAAAAACGCCAGTGAATACCACTTGTTGTTAGTTCGTTGTTTTGTTGGATTGGCCTATTTTCGGAGATTCACATAACAGCCGTGGAAGGAACGCGCACAGAATTAAGCTTTCAAGCTCATTAGTTCTTTCTTTTAGAAACGCACTGAAGTCCGAATATAATGGATTTTTTTGTCTTTCATTTCGCTCACCCACTCGCATCCAACACATCACACCAACAGGACACCTCACGAGTCAACAGGTTATTTTAATGCACGAGTTGTAGTTGTTCCAAGATAAACACAAATAATAGGTATAATTAAGCACGGAAAACATTCTTCAACAATAAGACTTCATTAATAATTTAATGAGAATAATATGTTTCGGTGGTGGGTGGTGGGTCGCCGTGGCATAGTGGGTAAGTGCGTCGACTCCTACACAGAGGGTCCCAGGTTCGATACCCGAATTTACCACTTTTCATATTTCACGGCTCCACCTCTTCCGAGTCACTGACTATGCTCCAAGAGTATTCCTGTCTAGAAAAAGCTTCTCAACTTCGCCATTACGAGTCGGCTTTAAACTGTAGGTCCCTTCCACTAGTGAAAATACAATAGCACGCACAACACGAAAAGGTTGCTGAGAAGCTAGGCCCAGGTCCGACTCAGGCTGTCGCGCCACCCATATTATTATATTATAATATGTTTCGGTTCTGTCGGAAGTCTTCCAAAGACTGACCAACAGTTAGTGAATTACAGGAGGAGCCAACACATGAAAAGGACGCTACGGATGTTAACACTTAAACAAATGGGAAAATGACTTTACATATACATATGTGAAATCGTGAGAACACTACAAATTTATATACCACTAGATATAATTCCAAGCAAATTTAAATTCTCGACAATAATATCTAGATAAAGGCTAAAAGAAACGCATATCCTTGGAACAGAAACATAAAACGTAAGTACATTTTGTATAAGACAATTGACTTTACCGAAAAAGTAACAAAAGAAAGTTTAATTTCCAAATGATATGCATGCAAAACTGCAAATCTAATGTTTTCGTTGAATAAAACATTAATTGCATTTAATTTAACATTCAAATGATATCTATTAAGCAAAAATAATAATTTAGAACAAAAACCACATTTCAAGTTAGTAAATATTTTTAAGGACATTTTTCGCAAGAATGCAATTTCTTTTAAATTTAGCATTTTTTTTTTGTATATGTACAGGGCCTGTGGTACAGGAACTTATTGTGGATAGATCCCCGCAGTATACTGTGATCACCGGAACATTTTTGAGTTTGATTTTCACATTGTTTTGATTTGATTTTATGTTTTTATTATAATATATAATACTATTTGTATAATCCTTTTTCTTATCTCTTTTATGTTATTTAGTATTATGTTCTTTGTACCGAATGATAAATTTCGTTTGTTATATTTTATTTTTGTTTTTCTTAACATCCAGAATCACTTTAATATGCCATTGAAGCTTTCATTAAAACTTTATTTATATTCCATTTAGATATTATTGTTATATCTAGGCTGTTGTTATTATAATTCCTTTATTTTTTGTTTTGTCTGGTCGCTATCTTTATAAATTTTGCTTCTGTTGAAGTTTAGTAGTTATTAATTAATTTTTGGGATTTGTATTGGGTGCTATCATTCCAATATGCCATTGAAATGGGTGCCTCTTTTCATATTTTGATATATTTTATTATTACGTAACTCTTGCAATGCATATATATTCTCCGACATAACACTAAAAAATCGATTAGTTTCAACAAGACATTCACTACGAAGAACAGACTGCTGAAAGAGGTTGTCTAAATGAGAAACCTCCGTAAATTGAGGCTTATCCTAATGTGCCTTTATTTAATTTCATGCAACGTCAAGGTATCATTTCTTGGCGGTAAGAGTTTAATAATTGACGAAGCTTCACTTTCAATCGCGTTTGGAGATACTCCAATTTTTCAAGACCCATGACTGACTCTTTCGACTGAACCCATGCACTAAATAAGTCGCGAAATCGCACCCATTCGTCATAATTTCTCGAGAACCCTGGAAGCTTTATTTCGGGGAGTCGAGTTGGTAGCTCATTCTTATTAATTGTGATGTGCCTTCCCGATTATTCCGTGAGACTTTTAAGTACATCTTTCAGTAGACACTAATTTTCCTCTAACGATTTAACTGATATCGTCTTCGTGATGCTATCGCCAGTCATGTGGTTCTTCACTTTGCATGAACACTGTAACAGACACTCGAGTTCTCGACTATTCTTCTTTAGAGTTTTCAGTTAAAGACTCGATTTCAATTTTAATTTTCGAGTTCTTCCATGTCCTTCTCAAATCGTATTTGCCGCATTTTATCCTCACCGAGAGCCTGATATGTAGCGCCCGGATTGCCGTAGACATCCCGGTCTCTAGACATAAATTCAACTGTCCCGCCGGTGCACTTTAATTTCCGGATAAACTGAATGTAAGAACCTCTTTAACATTTATACAGACATATATGACTACCAATAAACAAAAACGTCTGGTACGCAGATGACTATGCCTTAAACACGCGAAATTGCTCTCAGGCAACGTTGTGGTTGAAAGACTATTCGTATTGTAGAATCAAAATGTGCGAAAGTGGAAAGTAAGTGGACTGTATAACCTTGACTCAGACAACAGTATGACAAAGTAAAGTTTTTATTGAGGCATGCCAAAAATAAGAAGAGGAAAACAATATTACAATAGAAAACGACAACATAATAACAAAACTGCTTAGGTGATGGTTTTTCCACCATTTTAATAACATCCGTTGGTAACACTAAGAATCGGGCCAAAGATCACGTGTCAGCGAGAGAAATTTTCATTACTTTCCACCATATGGGATGATTAAATAAGAGAGCTGGTGATACTCTTCTTGAGGCAGAATCTCCAGGGTTGAATTCCGATGAAATATGTTGTCACGCATGTCGGGGAATTTTCTCCAGAATGGCCGCTGTCCGGTTGGCGACAAATGTAGTCCAACGTCTTGGTGTTGAGGATAGCTAATGAAGAACTATACTTGATTCACACCACGCAAACACCTTACATTTACTTGAAATCGACGATGATATTGCCGTGATTAGTAGGCAGAGAAGTAGAGCTCCACAAAGCTCCAGTCGAGGAATCGAGACAGGTTTGAGTGGTGCAGCCTTTGTCTTGGCTGCAACTAGAATGACCTGTAATTCATGCGGAGCCACTTTGCAGCAAGCGGAATTAAGCTGATACCGATTGTACATCATGTGCTAAGAATTGTTCAGATTTGGCTAAAATAAGAAAAAGAACCTGTAGTTTGTTCGGCGAAGTCCGATCGTATCTGTCCCTGTGGCTTGCGGCATGAGCGATTCACATGATTCTAAGGCATCGCATAGTGATTGCAGAAAATTAAGTAGCTCACCAAATGTGCAACTACATCGAGAACAGACGGTTTCAGCCCAACTTTGTTTTGTGTCCACATCTAATTTATTTACTAGTAAATAGACTAGCCAAGGATCACAGTCGTTTGTTCCGAGCGCGTTTAGACCACGAATCACTTCGTATGGTCAGTGATTTTTAGTAACACATTTGCATTACCATTTGTTGCCGAGGGTAGAGAGAAAAACATCTAAATACATGACTGAACAATAAGATACGCGCGATCGTACCGTTTCTCTAGCCGTTCACAGGCTTCCAAATGATTGCCTTCAGAGATAGGTTTGTGTTTAATGAGGTTTGCCGCGCCATCTCGAAGGAAAGATTTTAGATAATGTTTTTTTGCGTTTTGGTTTGTTGTCTACTGTAACCGTGAATGTTTCGCTTTT
Source organism: Eristalis intricaria (assembly GCA_964034865.1). Lineage (NCBI taxonomy): Eukaryota > Metazoa > Arthropoda > Insecta > Diptera > Syrphidae > Eristalis > Eristalis intricaria. The sequence continues at coordinate 77,614,665 of OZ035876.1, forward strand.
TTTCATTTGAGAGTGCGCAAGGAAAAAATGATTCTCATAGCAACAAAAATCGTCTTCGACTTCTTGCATTGCTTCCTAGAATACGGTTTGAAGCATTTGATCGTGAAAGGAGCAAAATTCCGACCACGTTTGTTCTAACTTAAGTAATCGAATTTCAAACACCTCGAGGCATGTTTCAGACGCAATTGTAGCTGTAAATGGCGCTGCGCGAATCAGATCCGTTACGGCATTTTGATTTTAGCGAGCACATGATTTACGCAAAGAACAACACTATTTAAAGAAACTAACACAACACTATTGTTTATCTTAATGTTCATGTGTGTTGTTTGTCAAGTGTGTTTTTAATTAAATTCATTTATAAATCCGGCTATCGAAGGCCCAACAAATCTTCTGAATCAACCGAAATGCTCGAAGGGGATTCGCCGAAATGTAGAAGAACGAAACAACAGAAACCATTAGCGATAATAATTAACACTATTTATTTAACTTGTTCAACAAAGGTTACCAGTGAATGGAGTTGGCCTGAGCCTGTCCAATATCCAAATGGCCGAGTGCACCAAAAAATTTAAATCAACAACCATCAATTTCCTCGGCAATTTTCCAACGCATTTAAAAAGTGCATCAGCTGGACAACAACCTCCCCCGTTGATAGGTACTTTCAACAACTTCGGCAAGCAAAGGACAAAGCTTAGTAAGTGGACGCTTGATTTCTCGCATTGCAGTTTTGTTTGAACTCAACATTTTGAATTTTATGTAGTCATTTAGGACGCTTCCGAAATGGGCTCAGATAGTCTTGAGAAAATTTACTGATACTGTCATCGATTATTTAATGACATTTTCTCGTCCAGCGTAGCGTATGTCACGGATGGTTGACCTTAGACACGTCTCAAATGATGTTTTATCGTTTTTACGCTACACTCCCACATTCCACCGACATGTGGTGCGCAAGGGGGAGAAAAACGCCAGTGAATACCACTTGTTGTTAGTTCGTTGTTTATGTCCTCTTGGAATTTCTATGATTTGAGCAGATTGGCCTATTTTCGGATTCACATAACAGCCGTGGAAGGAACGCGCACAGAATTAAGCTTTCAAGCTCATTAGTTCTTTCTTTTAGAAACGCACTGAAGTCCGAATATAATGGATTTTTTTGTCTTTCATTTCGCTCACCCACAGTATTTTAGCTGTCGCATCCAACACATCAACACCAACAGGACACCTCACGAGTCAACAGGTTATTTTAATGCACGAGTTGTAGTTGTTCCAAGATAAACACAAATAATAGGTATAATTAAGCACGGAAAACATTCTTCAACAATAAGACTTCATTAATAATTTAATGAGAATAATATGTTTCGGTGGTGGGTAATAATACGCAGAGGGTCCCAGGTTCGATACCCGAATTTACCACTTTTCATATTTCACGGCTCCACCTCTTCCGAGTCACTGACAATGTTCAAAGAGTATTCCTGTCTAGAAAAAGCTTCTCAACTTCGCCATTCGGAGTCGGCTTTAAACTTTAGGTCCCTTCCACTAGTGAAAATACAATAGCACGCACAACACGTAGTGGTTGCTGAGAAGCTGGGCCCAGGTCCGCCTCAGGCTGTCGCGCCACCCATATTATTATATTATAATATGTTCGGTTCTGTCGGAAGTCTTCAAAAGACTGACCAACAGTTAGTGAATTACAGGAGGAGCCAACACATGAAAAGGTTGTTAACGCTACGGATGTTAACGCAATTTTAAAGCAAATTTAAATTCTCGACAATAATCTCTAGAAAAAGGCTAAAAGAAACGCATATCCTTGGAACAGAAACATAAAACGTAAGTACATTTTGTATAAGACAATTGACTTTACCGAAAAAGTAACAAAAGAAAGTTTAATTTCCAAATAATATGCATGCAAAACTGCAAATCTAATGTTTTCGTTGAATAAAACATTAATTGCATTTAATTTAACATTCAAATGATATCTATTAAGGAAAAATAATAATTTAGAACAAAAACCACATTTCAAGTTAGTAAATATTTTTAAGGACATTTTTCGCAAGAATGCAATTTCTTTTAAATTTAGCATTTTTTTTTTTGTATATGTACAGGGCCTGTGGTACAGGAACTTATTGTGGATAGATCCCCGCAGCATACTGTGATCACCGGAACATTTTTGAGTTTGATTTTCACATTGTTTTGAATTGATTTTATGTTTTTATTATAATATATAATACTATTTGTATAATCCTTTTTCTTATCTTTTTTATGTTATTTAGTATTATGTTCTTTGTACCGAATGATACATTTCGTTTGTTATATTTTATTTTTGTTTTTCTTAACATCCAGAATCACTTTAATATGCCTTTATTTTTTATTTTGTCTGGTCGCTATCTTTATAAATTTTGCTTCTGTTGAAGTTTAGTAGTTATTAATTAATTTTTGGAATTTGTATTGGGTGCTATCATTCCAATATGCCATTGAAATGGGTGCCTCTTTTCATATTTTGATATATTTTATTATTACGTAACTCTTGCAATGCATATATATTCTCCGACATAACACTAAAAAATCGATTAGTTTCAACAAGACATTCACTACGAAGAACTGACTGCTGAAAGAGGTTGTCTAAATGAGAAACCTCCATAAATTGATGCTTATCCTAATGTGCCTTTATTTAGTGCCATGCATCGTCAAAGTATCATTGATTGGCTGTAAGTGTTTAATAATTGACGAAGCTTCACTTTCAATCGCGTTTGGGGATACACCAATTTTTCAAGACCCATGACTGACTCTTTCGACTGAACCCATGCACTAAATAAGTCGCGAAATCGCACCCATTCGTCATAATTTCTCGAGAACCCTGGAAGCTTTATTTCGGGGAGTCGAGTTGGTAGCTCATTCTTATTAATTGTGATGTGCCTTCCCGATTATTCCGTGAGACTTTTAAGTACCTCTTTCAGTAGACACTAATTTTCCTCTAACGATTTAACTGATATCGTGATGTCTTCGTGATGCGATCGCCAGTCATGTGGTTCTTCACTTTGCATGAACACTGTAACAGACACTCGAGTTCTCGACTATTCTTCTTTAGAGTTTTCAGTTAAAGACTCGATTTCAATTTTAATTTTCGAGTTCTTCCATGTACTTCTCAAATCGTATTTGCCGCATTTTATCCTCACCGAGAGCCTGATGTAACGTTGCGAGACGTCCCGGATTGCCGTAGACATCCCGACTTCTAGACATAAATTCAACTGTCCCGCCGGTGCGCTTTAATTCCCGGATAAACTGAATGCAAGAACCTCTTTAACATTTAAAAAATAACTCACACAAACAATGTTCTCTTAAACACAGATATATTCCTGACATTGCCGAAGTAGCTTCAAAATAGTTTTTCTAATTGGTTGACAAATTGGTTAGTATTTATCTTATTCCTTGTAGACATATATGACTACGATTAAACAAAAACGTCTGGTACGCAGATGACAATAAAAGACCATTCGTATTATATAATCAAAATGTGCGAAAGTAGAAAGTAAGTGGACTTTATAACCCTGTCTCAGAAAAGTCTAAAAAATTAAGCAAGTGTCGTCGAGTTCTAATGGCAAAGTAAATTTTTTTATTGGGGTATGCCAAAAATAAGAAGAGGAAAACAATATTACAATAGAAAGCGACAACATAATGACAAAACTGGTGTTTGACGTTTGAGTAAAGCTGTAGATAGGTCAACGATATACGACAGCAAGGAACTATTCGAAGCGATGGCTATGACCTACCCTACAGAACTACTCGACTCGGGCAAATTGATCCGGTTGTGCCACACCACGCTTACACATATGCGATGGACTACATAAAATTGTTCATTGCCCATTTACGACTCCTTGTATTATCTTCGGCAAGCTATGTTATTATTTCAATATTATTTTTTTATTGTACTTTTTGATAATAAAAGTATTATTTGAAGAATGATATTCTTTGGATAATTGAATATGTATTTTCATTATAATAATACAAATCAGATGAAATGTAAAAAATAAATGCAGTTTTTCAGCTTCATTTTGTAGCTGAACTATAACTTCGATTTACATACTGCCTTAAGAATATCTAAAACTTCAGAAGCACATCCCCAGGCCAATGTAACCCCACTGCCACCATGTCCGTAATTATGGATAACGATTTTATTACCTGTAAGTATAAAAACGGATCATAGCTATTACAGTATTTCGATTTTGATAACTTACCAATATTTTGCAGTTCCAAGCGAACTTGTTGTCTACCTGGTCTTAAACCTACCCAGTCGAATAGGTGTTCTGCGTTTTGCAGACTGGGTATAAAATTTTTACAACCGTCTAAAATGAAGCGTTTATCGACCATAGATACTTTCAAATTATAGTCATTTGGCTGATGTGTTCCTCCTAACACAACTGTGTCTACACTGAAATTATAAGAACCAGCTGATGAAAATTACTATATTAAGATAAGCTACAAATATTAACTAGAGTTATGTACGATATGCAAATTTCCATCAGTCATCAATAAACATTCCAATCATAATACCATCAGTCATCAATAAACATTGCCTGGCTTTTACAGAGAACGTGTAACACTACAGACCGCCATCTATAGACGAGAGCGGGTAAATTCCGTAGCCAACTGCCGCAAACGTAACGTAACGTAAAGCAAAAAACAAATTATTCTTTGCAAATAAATTCAAAAGCAACGATAACTTAGAGAAACATCTTTAAATTAACAATTTACGAAAACCACATATGAAGTTCAATAAGGAAAGTAATAAAAATTTCATAGGTGGAAATCAATTCAAGTTTTAATAATCACTTTAGTGTTTTTTCTTGAAGATGATATCTTTAAAACTGCATCAAATTGTTCATTTTCCATTTACGACTCCTTCTGGTATTAACTTTGAAAAGTGAGATTTTGATTGAATTCCATATCGTTATCCACTTCCTAATTAACAATTTTATTAAGAAGCTCTTCTTCATCAATCCACAGCAGTTGTTTTTTTTTTGTTGTAGAGATCATAATGTTTTTTGTGTATAATACCACATTTCCACCGAACCAAAATCAAGTGAATGGTATGAATTCTTACTGAAACCTCGTAAATGAATGAACAATGGCTTGTTCGGTTTGACAACCTCTCACGGACGGATGAACTCGAAGAGTTTTTAACTGGATTTCAATGAAATCTCTGGATCTGAAATGCTTCTAAAATAAAAAAAAGCTCTAGAACCTTCTTGAAGGAGCAACGAAATGACAGTGAGTTTATTCAAGGAAGTAACGGAAATTATAAATGAATATCATTACAAAATTCTGAATATTCGTTTTAGATATAAGTGATGCCAAACATAATCCAAATATATAAATTAATTTCTTTTTTATTTTAACATCAATTGATTTCGAAACACGGATAATGTATGGTGGCATTTAGTAGATTATGAGAAATTTAATGAAATCCCTTAATTTCGTTCGTGGAACAATATATCGCTAAGTTTTTCGGTAATTCACAGTCAGTTGGCGCTGTCGTCGCGGAAAGGGTTAGTACCATAATTGTTGATGAAAGGGATGCTACAAATTTCAATTCTATACTACATTAGGATTCTAATACATTATATGAACTATGAAGAAAAACTGTGAAGTAGTTCCATATCAAAAGATTCGATGAAGTAAAGTGCAGAGAGACCAAAAGATCGAAATAAGTTGTGATAGAATATACAGGTCTTAAGAACTACCCACAATTTGGTCGGTCTTGGCAATACGGTTGCGAAATAAAATTCTATTCTCTCGCCTATTTTGATAAGTATAAAAATGTAAAAAAAAAACTGCCAAAAGTAGTTAATATAAAAGAGACATTTAAATCCTATCAAGAACTACCGAAAGAAATCGAGTACCACCACTACCAAATCCAGCAGCTAGAATATGGCAGTTCAACGTAAAAGATGACTATGAACTGTCATCGTTCATACGGGAAGCAAAACTGTTCTCACCATAATTCCAAGGAGATCAAGGCATCTGCAATCAAAAAAGTGTAATAAATAAAATTTAAGGAGGCAATCTGTCCGAACTCTTGCAACTAGTCCATTGTGGGAGCATATAAAATCAGAGTTGACCAGAAACTTTGGAATTAGAGAAACGTACCACAGCATTTATAATCAAGCCATTAGCTGCAGAAATAATAATAATGTGAGTGGATATTTTAGAGAACTTAGAGATATATTAGATAAACTTAATTCTAAGTAAGAATTTGATACACAAAATCCATTAGAATTCTCACCTCCAGTGATTGAATCAATAGTGTTAATAGAACATTTACTAATTGTATAGATCCAAGTTTAGCCAGTATCATTTTAAGCCAAAATATTAGTAATCTCCGAGAAGCCTTCTTTAATTTGGAAGAAAATGGAATGATTAGGGAAAATAGATCTTATAGAAATATAAATCATTTTACTGAAATAGAAACTTTTATTTTTTTTACTATAAGAGAATTTTACAACTATAAGAGAAAGAGCAGCGGTACATCTTATGATCAAAATCGTGAAAGAAACTCCCATCAGGTTATACAAAACTATAACTAACACCTTAATAGACTCTCGGAGCAGCTTAGAAATATTAATAATTAGAATTTCAGTGGAAATTCAATACAGTACAGAAATAACAATTATGAGAATTCAACTGTGTTGAAAGTTTAGTAATCGTACAGCCGATGGAAGTAGGTCATTTACAAATTCAAGAACAGGAAGATTTACATTTTCCGGTTACCGCCTGAAGTACATATTTAACGATAGTAGAATTAACAATAGGTAAAGGTAAAATCAAATGCCTTGTAAATAATGGTTTGACTACGACTTTATTACACAAAAATAAACTAATGCAATATAAAAGAGGAAAGCTAGATGAAATAATTAATCTTAAGATTCTTAACGGTGAAACAATAGTAGAACCTTAAGAATTGAATGTCTTAGATGAAGCAATTTTCGAAGGCCTCATATGGAAAATTAAATCGATTTACTAAAATATTCTAATGCAGATGTATTAAAGATTCTTCAAGGTAAAGACATGAATATCAAAGAAAAAGAAAAATCGAAAGCAATTTTAAAAGATAATAGTGATTTATTTTTTTAAGAAGTTCAAAATCTTTTCCATACTCGTGAGATATGACACAAGATAGTATGAAAATGCTAGAGCAACGAATTATTAAAGAAAGCTATACGACATATAACTTTCCTCTCCGGATTGCTTCCAAAAAATTTGATATTTCAGGGATAAGGAAGTGGAGAATCGTCATAGATTACCGTAAAATGAACGACGATAGCTTCCCGATCCTAAACATAGAGAGTATCCCAAAAAAATTAGGTAGAGACCAATATTTTGCAACTCTTGAATTATCCAAGGGCTTTCATCAGATACTAATCAGAAAAGGATGGAAAGAAAACAGCATTTTCTACACTTTTAGGGCACTATGAGTTCATTAGAATGTCGTTCGGGCTTAAAAATGCTGCGGCTACTTTTCAGCGTCTAATGAATTCCGTCCTACTATAGTCCATCAATAAAATCTGTGCAGTACAATATGGACGATATATTAATATTCAGTACAAACATTAATGAACATGCAGAAAACATAAGGAAAGTTCTTAGTAAACTCAGAATACACATCTCAAAATAAAAATAGACAAATATAAATGTTTTGCCAGAGAGACGACATATTTATGTCATATTATGACGACGTATGGATTCAAACCTAATACGAGTAAGATTGAGAACATTTAGAAATTTAAAATTCAAGAGACCTCTAAAAGAATCAAATTCTTTTAAGGCTTAACGTGATATTACCGTAAGGCCATGAAAGATTATGCAAATATTGCACATGGAACGACTAAGTTCTAAAACAGAATGCAAAACTCAATAAGATCGATTCGAATTACATTGATGTTTTTGACAAAAAAAAAAGGCTTAACCGAAACACCAGTTCTCAGATATCTAAGTTATAACAAGAAGTTCAAGTTCAGTTACAGATGCTTGTGATTACGCTTTAGGTGCTGTTTTGTCTAAAGACGAACACACAATCTGCTATGTTACCAAAACCTTAAATACTCATGCAGTCCATTGTATGGGCTGTAAATTATTTTCGGTCATATGTTCACGGAAGAACGTTTGCTTTCATGACAAACCATCAACTCCGTAAATGGTTACAAACTAAGTTTAAAGTGAAGTATATAAATCCTCACTTACAAAGGGAGGCTTCTGTAACTAGGGGAACATAACATTAATGATAATAAAGCAACAGACTTTTTAAGTAGAATGAACCCAGATAGAGGTGCCGAAACCCAACCGAAGAGGAAATGTATGAAATTGATCAAATGAGTTTACATTGTGTCATGTAAACTCCACTCTCAATATTCGGAAAAAGCTGAGAGATGATGAGGAGATGATCTGGGTGGGCGTATGCACCAGCTCATCTGTAAGATATGGTCGGAGGAGAGCATGCCCGATGAGTGGAATCTCAGTATCGTTTGCCCGATCCATAAGAAAGGAGACCCCTTTGACTGCGCCAACTATAGAGGGATAAGTCTCCTGAACATCGCCTACAAGATCTTCTCTGCCGTTTTGTGTACTCGCCTGAAGCCGTTTATAAATAACCTGATAGGTCCTTATCAGTGTGGCTTCAGGCCAGGGAAGTCCACCATCGACCAGATTTTCACACTACGCCAGATCCTGGAAAAGACCCAAGAAATGCAAATCGACACCCACCACCTTTTTGTCGATTTCAAGGCCGCACTGGACAGCGTGCATAGGGCCGAGCTATACAACGCCATGTCTAGTTTTGACATTCCTGCCAAACTCGTCAGGTTGTGCAGGATGACGATGGAGAATTCTCGCTGCTCCATCAAGGTCGGTAACGAACTCATCGAGACCTTCAATGTCAAAAAAGGATTTAGACAAGGTGACGCGCTGTCATGTGATTTCTTTAACATCATCCTGGAGAAGATCGTGCAACACTAGAGGCACGATCTTCCAGAAGTCCGTACAACTGCTAGCATACGCGGATGACATTGACGTGATTGGCAGAACACAGCGAGCCGTCAATGAGGTGTTTGCTGGCATTGAGGCGGAGGCGGCTAAAATGGGTCTAGCGGTGAATGAGGGCAAAACGAAGTATATGCTGTCATCAAGAAAGGACACACAACATCGACGTCTTGGACAGAGCGTCACAATGGGCAGTTATAACTTCGAGGTAGTCAAGGACTTCGTCTACCTCGGCTCCGCAGTAAACAGCACAAACAACATCAGTACCGAGATCAAACGCAGAGTAACTCTTGCCAACCGCTGTTTCTATGGGGTCAAGAGGCAATTGAGTAGTAGAGCCATCTCTCGAAGGACCAAGCCTTATACAAGACCTTGATCATCCCAGTCCTGCTGTACGGCGCGGAGGCATGGACAATCTCAAAAGCGGATGAGGAAGTCCTTGGTATTTTCGAGAGAAAAGCTCTGCGTGCGATCTTTGGTCCTGTTTGCGTTGACGGTTTCTGGAGGAGAAGATTCAACCACGAACTGTACGGGCTGTACAGCGACATGAGTCTAGTCAGGCGTCTTCGGATCCAACGCCTAAGATGGCTAGGCCATGTAGAGCGCATGGACAACTCAGCTCCGGCCCAGAGAGTCTTCGACTCCGAACCCGTGGGACAACGCAACAGAGGACGCCCGCGTTTAAGGTGGCGCACCCAGGTGGAAAAGGACCTCAACCAACTTGGCGTGCGACACTGGAGACAGCTAGACAGAGACCGTGCTAGCTGGAGAGTCTTGTTGGTTGAGGCCCAGGTCCACCCCGGACTGTAGCGCCAAATGAAGAAGAAGAAGTATTGGACTCAAATTTAATAAATTCCAGTAACGAGCCCCCCGTATAAATCATAGCATAAGAATGAAATCACCGTCATTTTACAGTTAATTTTCTTAAAATCTAAAAAAGGTAAATATATTATAAATAATATATAATATATAATTATTAATATATTAAATAAATTCACAACAAAATTAACAAAAGCAGTCAAAACCTACAAAATGAACAAAAAACATAAATAACGTTATATTTTCTTTTTGGGTCCATTCTGTTCTCGTTGGTATTTCAATAGGTTCTGAATGAATAACCAAAGGATGAAATGAAAAACTCTTCGCTTCGGAACTTAATATTTCTTTTCATCCTATTCTATTCCTTCTTATTCTTCGTCTAAGTAACGAGCCCCCAACATATATAAATAACAATTTTTTTTTACATTTTCTTTTGAAATAATAAAATATACATTATTAGCGAACAAATAAGGAAATCAAAAAACAAAAAATTAAAATGCGAAATTTTATGTAGATAGACTTTTTACTAATTGCATTTATTGTTATTGTTTTTATGCCATATGTGATTAGTATTTAAGTATATTAACTCCAAACTTTGCCATAAAAGTTGTTACACATAGAAATAATGCACATTGAACAGTAAAAGTGTTTAGGCATGTATTCACAATCAAGATAATGCAATTCTGTCCGATCGTCCTAGATTGATGATTATATATTCAAGATCAAATTAGATAATCATAAATACATGTCTTTGGACACGCAAACTTTTAATATTTACTTATGGAGACAATAATTTTTCCGAATTTGAATTGTCCACTTTGATGCTGTTTTGTACGGAATCATAATCAACAAGGATACTTCATTATTATGTTTAATGTTATACTTATAGTTACTTGCTCATGTCTCATTTACTCTCTACTTTATTTAAATTTATAAAATTTGAGTCCAATACTTACAAATAGTATATCAAACAGTAGTACATCAAGCTTTCCTTAAATGATAAAATTGTTTTCATATATCTAAGAAATTAATTTTAAGAGAGCAACAACTGGGTAGTTTACCCTATACGGTTTTATTTATTCTTACAATTTCTTCGTCTTCCATAACTATTTTTTAATAATTTTCTTTACTGATACCAATTATAAGGTATATTTTTGCCACTATAACTTTCTTATGTATCTTAATTGCAAAGATGATTTTATTTCTTATATATATTTGGGAGTACCAAAAAATTGAGAGTAACAAATACAATTATTAGCACCCCTTCCTTCTTAAGCAATTTTCTAAATAACTGTTTATCTAAGCAATCCAATTTATTTTTTTCTTAAATTAAAACTTATTCCTCACAATTTTATATCATTGTCTTGACAAATGCTACCTCTTCAGTCAGTGAGTGGTAGTGAAGGTGTTAACGTTTTAGAAATGGAAAAATTAATTTATTAATTATTAATAAATTATTTGCTTTTTTTCGTTAAATTGATTGATAATTAAAAAAAATTGATGTCAATATTTGGTTCCAAAAAAATTAGATGTATTATTAGCACCCGGATGCCAATAATTGGTTCCATTTAACTTCAACTATTGGTACTGTCAATAAATATGATTTAAGGGCTGCCAATAATTATAGAATTAAATCGTTACTTTTTTAGAACTAGAAAAATGCAGAAAAAAAGAAAGACTTACCAAGAAAAGGATGTTCAATAAAAAAAAAGGCGGCTTCCAAGAACTACGTTCTACGCCCTGAACCCGCTACAGTTTTAAATGAAGAGGAGGGATCGACTATTGTTGAAAGCCATCCGAAGACATCCGAAAAGAAAAGAAGATGTAATTTTTCTGTCCAGGAATTTCCTAAGCAAATTAGCAGGGAACACACATTCTGTAGCGAGGCAATACCAGGAAAGGGAAAGTTTAGATCATTTTGTAGCATCCCACTTTAACTTTAGAGCAGTATTCCAGCTATTGTTTTTTCAAGAATGGCGATAGTTGTATATTTTTGGGCTGGTTGGGTGTCAATAATTGTAGTTTTTGGTAAGCTTTTTTTAGTATCGAATTGTTTTGCCTTTTTAATAACAAAATGCAAAGAAAAAATATTTCAAAATAAAAAGTTTTTCAAATTTTAATTTGGTATATTTATCATATTCGTGGTTGATAGAAATCAATGCGAAATTTACGCGCATTTGGTTGTTTAAATTTTACTTAGGTGTGCAGACAATTATATCCGTTACGCTATCGTATGTTAATATCTCATCCTCCGTTAATATATTATTTACCATTATTCCTAATATACTTGAGGCTATATCGTTTTGGATTTGCCATTTTTGTTCATTCCACATTGTCTTTGATTAATCTAACTTGTGATAATAATTCGAAATATCTAATTTTATTAATTAACTTTATGATCTAGGTTTTAATATTGTCAAACTGCCAGGGCTCTCATCGTGTAACTTTTCAGACGACTATCGTCCTTTTGATTCACCTCGATGATATCGTCGATGATTTGATTTATGTAAGACCATCACTATCGTCTCGCCTATCATTACAGTTTGAGTGCTCTGAAAATTATATCTCGAACGTAAAAATGACATCTGTGCTCTAATTTCTCTCAAACTTCACTAACACATTCTCATTTCAGCTAGCGAACAAAACTTATACAAATGCGACCTATCACTCTAAAAATGTCTCAAAAGTGTAGAACAAGATATGTATACACAATTTGTTCTCATTTTATAGGAGACCATACTGAAATAGGTATCGCCAAAAATCAGTCGTCGAGCCGATATTTAATGACAGTTCTCAGTCTACGAGAAGCAAGACAATATCAAGCAAGACGATATCTCTCAGACGGTATCGTTTTTGTATGCTTACTTGAAGCGAAACTATCGTCGAAACGCTAGCGCGAGGCGATTGTCGCCTAACGCGATTAGAGCCCAGTTGTCTCAAATTGCGCACGACAATTTGGTGGAGGTCCTTCTCCACCTGGGTGCGCCATCGGTTCCGTGAGCGTCCTCTACTGCGTTGTCCCACTGGTTCGGAGTCGAAGACTTTTGGGCTAGAGCAATGTTGTCCATGCGCTGCACATGGCCTGCCTAATTAGGCGTTGAATTCGTCGTCCCCTGGGTAGTCGCATATCGCTGTACAGGCCGTATGGTTCATGGTTGAATCTTCTCTAAAAACATCAATCCAAACAGGGCCAAAGATTGAAGGCAGAACTTTTCTTTCGCAAAGACCAAGGATGGATGATCAAGTTCTTTTATAGTGTTAGCTTGGTCCTTCAAGAGAAGGCTCTACTACTCAATTGCCTCTTTAGCCTGAAGAAACAGCAAGAGACTTTCTGCCTTTAATTTAGATACTGATGTTGTTCGTACTGTTTACATGGGAGCCGAGATAGACGAAGTCCTTCAGGACCTCAAAGTTATAGCTGCCTACAGTGACGTTCTGGCCGAGTTGTCGATCTTGTTCGTCCTTTCTCGATGACAGCATATACTTCGTTTTGCCCTCGTTCTCCGCTAAACCCATTTTGACCGCTTCCATTTCAATGCAAACAAACGTCTCATTGACGGCTCGCTGATTTCCACCAATCACGTCAATGTCGTCCTAGTATGCCTGCAATTTTATGGACCTTGGAAGATCGTCGCCTGCTCAGTATGACTAGTTTGGCAGGGTTAAATACTAGCATTTTTTGCTATGGGAGAGAGGGTCCATCTTCCATTTGTACCGAAGCTTAAATTAATTCATCTCTCTCGGTTATATATAAGTGTAACTGAAGACAACATCATGTCGTATGCTGCACTTAAATAAAAGCTCTCGGAGAAAGTGCTTTGCTGCAAGAAGCTTAGCAAAATAGGTGCTGTTTCACTACATAAACTTTATGTTAGGTATTCCAGCGTACTTTTATGACAGAGCACTTGAACCTTCTGTTTGACCACTAGGCACTCAATTTAAGCGTTTCATCCATATCCCGAAATTAAGAAAAAGGGGATACTGGAACCATAGCGGCTCAAAAGCGATTCTTCATCCCTAAATCGGAGCATTTACTGTCCTGAATCAAGCGGTATGACAACCAAAATAAATTAACTCTTCACATACTTTCTATGATGTCATCGTCAATGTTGATACCTGCCTTTACCCGGATATTTCAACAAACGAGATCTTCAACTCTAAACAATATATTTCAGTATATTTAGACTAAACCGATGTAAATCAGCAAAGGATCGAGGTGGCGTTATTATTGTTACTGTCCGTACTTGTTTTCTATATAAACAAATTTCACTATTGTTAACTGATGTTGAACATCTTTGTGTTTCAATCAATTTTGACATTTATTAATTAGGCGTTTACTTTTGCTTGTTAGTTACATACTACCTACAAGTGTGCAACAAGATTATGATAAACATGTCTCGAACATAATGTATGTCAATAATTTATGTAATACATCTAAGTATTTGTCTTTTAGGAGACATTACAAATTTTAATTGGATTATTTCTCTAAGTAATAATTTTCTTAAAAACAGTAATATATATCCTCTTCAAATACGAATATATTTTTCTTGATACAATAAACTCAATGAATTTAAAGCAAATAAAGCCAGTTAGAAATTCGCTTTCAGTAATCTTAGATTTCATTTTGTTTGAGATCAGTGGTAATGCAAATTATGTACCATTTCCAGTTGATGGTAAAATGGATAAGTGATTCTTTATCTCATAAATATATATTGAAATATGTTTATATAATTATCTTTAACCAGAAACTGATATAACAAAAAAGTATTTTAACTTTTCAGGAACCAAATTGCATTGATTTAAATAGTTCACTTAATAGCGTAAATTAACATGTATGGTCGTTGAAGTTCTGAAAGGTTTTGTGAAATTAATTCCTCTATCACAAAAGCGTATCTCTAGTAAGCCTTTGTGGTATAATAGACAATTTTCAAGCCTTGAAAACCGTAAAAACAAGGCTTTAAGAAATTCAAAAGTTTTAATAATTAAAATATATATATAAATTATGTCACATTCAGTAAAATGCGTAAAGGATTCGTTGTGCTTAATAAGTCTTATAAAAAATTACATTTTTTCGATTGAATTTGGAAATTCATTGACACCAATATTAAATCAGTTGGAATGCCTAGAAACTGATATATTGACTTTGGATCGCTATCGTTAGATTCGATATATCATTCATCTCTCATAAACTTAAAGCTAAGCTTTAATTGTGGAGAGGACGGAATACTATCAGTCATCCTTAAACACTGTGCAGTCTCTCTCCGATCCTCTATTACAGTACATTGCTTATAAGAAACTACAAAATGCCCAAACTTTGTTTTTCTTGAGAAAGGATATAAGAAAAAAGTTTCTTTTACGAAAAAATGGAAAGAAAAATTGTTCGTACATGCAAAATAAACAACGGTACACAAAATCGGAACTGATATTTTCACTTCTTCAATTACCTTCTCGAATTATTTGTTTATGACTTTGTTAAGCATTTGGTACTTCCGCTATTTTACATTGGTGTAAATTGGAAGGGACATGATGTTTTTATTATGGTTTCTCTATCGGCTTTCTCTATCAGGAGGAGTTTTTTTGATAAATGGAAAAGAGCATTTCTGGTTCCAATCTATAAATTGGGCTCTAAGAACAAAAAACTATAGTGGAATCTGCAAATTTTCAGCAATTCCAAAATTGTTTGAGAGTATGGTGAAGAGAAAACTGGACTAAATTATTAAAGAACCTATTTCGGATGCTTATGGCTTTGTATATGGACTTTCAACGTCTAAAAAAATCTGTCAATCTACTCATCATTCATGATGAATGAAAAGGAAAATAACAAGTAAGTAGATGCAATCACTACAGATTTTATCAAAGTTGTTGACTCTTGAAAACTTTGCATTTCACTCGGAGTTTCTCCGTTGGGTTTCATCCTTTCTTATAAACTGCACACTGAGAGTAAAAAGTGGAAATTCTTTTTTAAACTACTAAAATGTTGCTCAGGTGTGATGCAGGGAAGTTTAAATGAGTCCCCTGCCCTTACTTTTTATAATCTTCATTGACGACATTATTCGGTCACTCAAGCACATTCAATGCTTACTATTAACTATTTCTTATTGGATAGCCTAATCTTTCTAAAGTGAAAAGTGTATAAATGCTATGCCTTGAGGAAATGTCTGGCATTCAAATTCTGGACAAAGCTAAATTTATAAAAAATACTAATTGCCTGTAACACAGCAAAAGAGTGCATCATCCAGGTTATGCCACTAGCATACTATAGTAGTATCTTCAGGTGTTTTTTTAGTTAGTACCCAAAGAGGAACCGGCACTTTATCTGCCGATTAGTGATACTACAATGGATCCAATCAATTTCCAAGCGGGCCAGAACTGCTTCATTTGTGGCAATCAAATTAACCTAACCTAACCTATGCTTAACTCATCTTTTTCATCTAAGAAACATATAAATTATGCATTATCTAAGGGCAACTCAACAGTTGGCATCATTAAGCGTAACAGAAGAGATTTCTCTGATCCATTCGCTTTATTATCTCTGTAAGTCTCTCTGGTCAGGCCCCTTCTTGAATATGCGGTAGTTGTATGGAAACAATTTTGCCACATACATTGAGCGATTTGAAAAAGTCCAAAAGTGATTTTCAAAGTTCATATTTTGTAAAATACAATGGAATTTTCATCCTTTTCAACTATATGGAAAGGTGCCAATTGCTTGGTATAAAGTCCTTAAAAACTAGACGTATTGTTATTGAAGTAATGTTTGTTAGATATATTTTATCCATTCGTATAGGATGTCCACATCTTTTTCGCATTGATCGTATTGTCCTTTCAGGGAGATAATTAAAGTCATCTTTGCTGGCGTCATCCTTATTCTCCATTGGGGCGTGTGTGCAGATCAGGCTGATGTTGCCAAATGTAGCCTTGATGCGGATTGTTATGAAGCGCTCGCTTGAGTACTTAAACCTTAAGACTTCTTGTCTAAGTTTGCCTCGAACAAACAAACCCTCATCCAAATAAGCGATGCCTTAGTTACCGCAGTTTTTCATCCTCTTTTTTCCCCGCCCCATCGCTACGAACCTCCTGGCTGACAGTGATTTATGCCTTATAAGCTTCTAGGGCCTTCGCAAGTTCATGGGCTGTATGTGGTCTGTTGAGGAATCTCACATTCCAAATACGGAACCAAAAATCGTTGTCCTTATTCCATGGTCGTTAAAAGTAGGGTCGTCCGTATCGGATGCTGGTCGTCTTTTCTGAACTTAGCCTTTTTTACACGGTGGAGAAGTTACTACCACGCTCAATCCCTTAACCTGGAGGACCGGGTCCTGGTGTAAATCAAAGGGGCATACATTGGTTTACTTCTAAGCGTTTGCTGTAAAGGCTATCCAGAGTGTGCCGCGAGGAGGTTGTATGCCATCTAATGGGTTGGTGTAAAGGCTAACCCGGGGGTGCCGCGAAGAGGCTGTATATCAACTACACCTTTGTATTTACAGGGATCATTCCTGGCATCTCGCAAAGTTCCGAGCAATCAACAACGTTGCCCAAGATGCAGAGGCAGTGCCCTCAGTTTTAGAACATCAGTCCGATTGCCTTTTTATGCATTATTAAAGTACAAACTTGGTGGTTGCCTTGTTGTTTTAGGTTGTGGTTATTTGGGCCCATAATTCGTAAATGTACCTCGTTATTTTGTTTGTCGTCCATGGTACCATATAACCATTTCATTCCTGTTGCTGCTATACTAATAAGTCCTGTAGCAAGACTATGCTACATGGATTTCACACCATTTCAAAGCGTCGGTAACCAAGGTAATCGCTTACGCCGATGACGTGGTTATAATTGCCTGTGGCAAATTCCCCCCGGCACTCAATGAGCTAGTAGAATGCGCAATTACTACCCTCCTTAAATGGGCAAAATATTGCGGTCTTGGGATTAACCCATCAAAAACAGAGTTGGTCATTTTTTCTTTTCCTTTCAATCTTCCCAAAATTGAGGGTACAACCCTCACTCGAAGAGAAAGCGCGAAGTACCTTGGTCTAATCCTAGACAGGATACTCAACTGGAAACTAAATTTAGAAGAAAGAGTGGAGAAAGCTGCCTGTGCCTATGCAACAGCATATTTGGTAAGAAATGGGGTCCGAATATCAAAACGATTCTGTGGATGTACACCGTAATTGTGAGGCCGATCCTGACATATGGCAGTGAAGTTTGGTGGCAAGGTTGTCTGAAAATGTCAAAATTAAAGCTGCTCACTAGCATACAGAGACGCGCTTGCCTAGGTGTGCCAGGGGCAATCTCGACCACCCCCACAGCGGGTTTAGAGGTGCTACTGGATATTCTTCCACTTGACCTCTTATACACAGGTGACTGCCGCAAAGAGAGCCATAAGGATCTTCCAATCCCAAAACTGGCACCCAGCCCCTATGACCATGCATGTATTCTTGATAGACTTTACATAGAACAAGTAGAAAGTGACTACTCTATCCCCACCCTTGACTTCAAAATACCTTTCAAAAAGTATTTCCCTACAAGGTAGGAGTGGAGCTCAAATGAACCCATCACTGACTCAAGTTCCATCCATGACTATACGGACGGGTCAAAGATTTAAAATGGAACAGGCGCGGGCATCTTCTCCGAATTGTTGAACATGCACTGCTCTATCAGATTATCTGACTACGGCAGTGTTTTTCAAGCGGAGGTCCTTGCGGTCAAAGAAGCGGCCAAATTGATATCTTTGTTGTAATTACCACCAGCTGATATTAACTTCTTAATTGACAGTCAATTAGCTATTGAAATCAAGTCCAAGCTAGTCGCAAGCTGTCGCGAAGAGCTCAAGGTTCTCTGCTCCTCCAATGTAGCAGAAAACTGCTGAGAATGAGGGTCGGAGCTATTACTGGTCATAACCATCTGAGGTATCATGAACACAAAATGGGACTTACCCATGACACCATTTGTAGACTCTGAGGGAATGAAGAGGAGATTGAGGATACATCACACTATCTTTGTCAATGCCCCAGTCTATGCAAACTGAGACAAAGAACCCTGGGAGAATTTTTCTTCCATGACCTCCACGATATATCAGATATCCCACTTAAATCTCTTTGCGGGTTTATAAGGATCTCTCGATGGCAGGAAGGAGGACAATAACCAAATAACACCTTATTGTCAGGAGTTTTCATCTCATCCGGCGAGTGAGAAGATAGGAAGGTTTTACCCCTTGGGCATCACAATGGGTCCAATAGGACCTCAGTGTGGCGCGGCCCCACCGCGTCAACCGTAGTACCTAACCTAACCTAGCCTTTATCAGCGAACTCCTACTCTCACCTCCACATGGTCAAATCTTTGAGCCGATCACCTTCGATCGAAGATGGGGTGACAAAACCCCGTGGGATGTTGTTTGCGGCTGCAGACGACAGAG
This sequence comes from Eristalis intricaria, assembly GCA_964034865.1. Classification (NCBI taxonomy): domain Eukaryota; kingdom Metazoa; phylum Arthropoda; class Insecta; order Diptera; family Syrphidae; genus Eristalis; species Eristalis intricaria. The sequence continues at coordinate 77,633,914 of OZ035876.1, forward strand.
GGGGGAGAGTGAGTCTGTACCAGGGTTCATCTCTCTTTATGGATGGCGGCGGAGTATCTGGCAAACTGTCTGGCCAACGGTGGCATCCGAACTCCAGTCAATAGGAACTACCTGGTGGCAAGTCAAAACGAAGTGTATGCTGTCATCAAGAAAGGACACACAACATCGACGTCTTGGACAGAGCGTCACAATGGGCAGCTATTACTTCGAGGTCGTCAAGGACTACGTCTACCTCGACTCCGCAGTAAATAGTACGAACAACATTAGTACCGAGATCAAACGCAGAGTAATTCTTGTCAACCGCTGTTTCTATGGGCTCAAGAGGCAATTGAGTAGTAGAGCCATCTCTCGAAGGACCAAGCTGACTTTATATAAGACCTTGATCATCCCAGTCCTGGTTTACGGTGCGGAGGCATGGATAATTTCAAAAGCGGATGAGGAAGTCCTTGGTCTATTCGAGAGAAAAGTTTGCATTGACGGTTTTTGGAGGTGAAGATTCAATCACGAACTTTACGGGCTGTACAGCGACATGAGTCTAGTCAGGCGTCTTCGGATCCAACGCCTAAGAATAAGAAGCATGATTATGCGGTATTATTGTTTGTACTTTACAAGTGAACAATTTTAGTTCGTTGTTAAGTACATCTCTTCCGTCTTTTTTATTTATTTTCATTACTTTATCTTCAAGTTTTTTATGTATTTCCTGAAATTCTATTGGGCTAATAAAATGTAATATAATGTGGTATTTTTTTATTATACGAATATCTCCAAGGCTTACTACTACAAATCCGGAGTTACTACTAATTTTTGAGCTGTATCAATATTATCAATTTCCAGTTTAGCTGTGAATTTATGCCTCAATGCGCGGTAAATTTTTAACATGTCCTTCTGATCCTCTTTTAGTACAATTTTTCCTATTCATATTTGCCTTTTCAATTAATTTTATGTTACTCTCCTTGATTACATTAGCTAGTTCTTGTATATCAGCCTTTCCATCTGAAACATCTATTGGGCTTCATTTAGTTACAGAATGTAAGGTAATGCTATAAAATTCAATGCATTTATACAACCTTTCTTGCACTGTAAGATTGGATTTTATAGCTTCAAATACTCTAAATCTTATTTACAGCTTAAGGTTCTTTATGTATGTGTATTTCTTAAGGCCTTCAGAGTTTTACTTTTATGTATTATATTTGTTCTTCGCCTTTCATATTGCTAAAGATATGTATATATACTATGAGCATTTTACGAATTTAATACTTGTACTCGTGTTCTGTAAGCTCAGATTATAAAGTTTACCATTTTTACAAACCTTCTAAATATATCCGGCATAAAATAATTTCCTATATCTTGAATTAATGTATATTTTCCTCGTTTTTCAAATACTTCAGATACCTTATTCTTATTATTTGTGTAAAGATTGTCAAGCATATCCTCTTCTGTTCGGTTGACCGTCTCTATCAAATTAATTTCACCTGTGTCCGAGTTCATTCCACTTAAAAAATCTACTGCCTTATTATCTTTAATCGATGTTAATGTTATATTCTCCTAGTTTCAGAAGCCTCTTTTATAAGCGAGTATTTAAATACCTCCCTTTATACTTAGTTTGTAACCATTTATGGAGTTGGTCTGTCATTAAATCAAACTTTCTTCCGTAAATATATGACTGGAAGTAATTTGCAGGGAGTGAGAGTCTGGAGTCTCTACACTAACATATGCTCCACAATCAGCCTTCTAAGCTGAAGATGATTTTTCCGTGCTAGGCCACTCCTCTGGAACACCTTACAACCTGAGAAGCTAGAGTTAATGAGAGCGGTAGCCGATTAGAGTAGAAGCAAAAAAGGTCCACTTAGTCTGAACATTGTTGAATTCAATTCATCTAAAAGTTTCTACGTTAATAACCGCCTGAACAAAAGCAGTTACCAGCTACAGAGAGGAGCTTTAGATATATAAGAATAAGTGTTTCTTATATATCGCCGTGGCGTAGTGGGTAAGTGCGTTGAGTACGAGTCGACAGAAGGGGAAAGGAGATTCTCCTACAGTGGGAGAGAGAACCCCTTCCATACTCTAACGTCCTCTGAATCGGAGGACGAAGAGGAAGAGGACCGGGAGCAGCTGGAGAAGAGCCAGCGAGAGAGGGAGGAGCTGGATGCCCACATCCAAGCCCTCCAAATCAAATTAAGGGCCAGGAGAGCAGCCAAAGAGGCTGCACAACAACAGCAGCAGCTACAAACACAGCAACAACAACAACAGCAGCAGCCAATGCAGCAGCTGCAGCAACAACAGCTTCAGATGCAGACCAAGGGGAAGCAGCCGCATCAGCAGCTGAAACAGCAACAACCAGGAACGTCCCAACAGCTGCCAAAGGGGTAGCGTCGGGCAGCTGCCCAACTAGAAAAGCAGCAACCAACCAACAAGGAGAGATGCCCTCCAAACAACATCTTCGGACTGGAGACGAAGGACGTTGACATACTATGTAAGATGGTCACAAAAAATTCTTACTTTATTAAGTATAAGGGTCCACTACGTGTCTCTGTCCATTGCTTATCAATGGCAGACTATCACGTAGTGAACGAAAGGCTAGCGGTGTCGGAGGCCGAGTTTTTCTCGTACACTCCGAAATGGGAAAAGCAGTGCAGACCATGCTCCTTAAGCACGTGGATCCCGACACTGATCCCGATGAGATCCTCGCTATGCTGCGCCAAGCGCAGAGCGACAATGTCCAGGTCATAGGGGTTAAGCTCTTCATCACTGCGGTATCATTAAAAAAGACTAAGAACGCACTCCAGTGAAATCGTTGTCAGAGGTTTGGGCATGCCACGGCGAACTGCAACATGCAGTCTCGCTGTGTCAAATGTGCAGGAACCCACAATCGTAAAGAATGTCCTTTAGGGACGAACAAAGTTGATGATAGGAGCAAGCTGTCGTGCGTGCTCTGTAAGACCAGCGGGCACCCTGCTAACTATCGGGGATGTCCTAAGGTCCAAGAAATGAGTAAAATTATACAGGCCAAACGTAAGGGAAAAATGGTAGAAGCGAGGCCAGTGTCCCGTGCTCCAGCTACCACTGTTAAACCGGCAGTCTCCTATGCCCAAGTGGCAACGGCTGGGCGACCGGTTCAACAGCCGGAGCCGAAAGTTACCCAGGTCCCTGTGACCAGGCAACCAGGAGCAAATTTGGATGTGCAAACGATCCTGCTCTCTATCCAGAGGCAGATCGCTCAACTCCAAACCCAATTCCAGAACCAGTTACAAGAACAAGCAGGGCGAATAGACCTCACCTATTCGACGCTGTTTGGAGAGCCTAATGCAACATGCGCAGGCAGCCAGCAACCTTAAAATTCTAGCAGTGAATGTGAATTCACTGATCCGCCCTAAACGTCAATTAAATTTCGGTAACTTGTTACAGAGCCATAATCCTGATGTGTTGATGGTTTGCGAAACTAAGCTAAGCCAGACGCACCCACTCCGGTACAAGAATTACAATATCATTAGAAGAGATCGAAGCTTCCTAGCTGGTGGAGTCGCACTCTTAATCAAAAAAGGCCTGTGTCATAAGGTCGTGTATAGCGGTGAAGTGCGGAGATTCCAGGCCATAGAAACGTGTATCGCACGCATCCGCCTTCGGTGTGGTAAGCGACTATATGTGATCGCTATCTATGCGACTGACAAGTCACGCATCAACCAATATTTCATTTCAGAGCTCGATACTCCTTTTACTAGCCTTCGACTGAGCTCGGAAGAGAATTACTATATCGTAGCCGGGGACTTGAACTCGAGGCATATAGAGTGGGGCAACGTGGTGCATAACACCAGCGGGACCTCATTGTATAACTGGTTGGTAGAACACAATGTTGAGTTCAATCTAGATTTGCTAGCAACCGATAGGCCATCGTATCCTAGAAGCGGATCCTATCTAGATCTGATGCTGATAGACAAACGACTGACTATACTAGACGTGGAAAGACGCACACAGAACTGTCTAACTGCTGTTGAGTACGAGAGTGATCACTGCGGGCTCTTCGCAGTTATTCAGCTCCCGAACGAGGTGGAAGGACTGGAGGAGTATGTCCAGAGGCACCCTTATAACTATAATAAGGCCCGCTGGCCACGCTTCTCCAGGACTTTATCCACAGAACTACGTTCGAGTGGGATCAATCCGCCGACAAACAGAAACCTGACGAACGAAGAGGTTGACAGGTACCTCATACAAATGGACGACGTAGTCAAACGTACGATGGACAAAACAATTCCGAAGGCAGTTCAAATCGACAACAGCGATGTTTATCGAAATGCTACAATCTATGCACTTCACGTGCACAAAAGTATGCTGCTGTCAAGACTCAAACTCTTGCATAGGCGGTTTACAGATCCGCAAAACGCGGAAGTCAGAGCATTGATGTCGGAGATCAAGAACCTCCAACAGTTAATACGTATAAACTATAGCTTGGCTATAAGCTTGCACTGGGGCAACAAAATCTGGGCTATACCATCAAACAACCCTGGGATGTTCCCACAAGTAAATAAAATATTTCGGAGGAAAGATCAAAACGACATTCAAATCGTAAGACTTCCCAGGACGACAGACAACGAACACTTACTGACTTCAGTTGACATCGATCCAGATGAGGCAGTGCTAGACAATGACTTCTTTGCGGTGGAAGATCGCCAGGAGAAGGTTAAAGCTATTGGTGCAGTGTTCCAGAGAGTGTATACGGTCAAAAAGGTTAGTAGGCCGAATCACGATCTGGAGAACAGAGCCCTGCTAAACCACTTCTATCTCCGCAATGAGATAAGTCAATGGCGATCAGAGAATCCAGGTTTCACCAGGTTCAATGACGAGAACATGGTACATAGTGCCGTCACCAATGATGGGAATCACATCTTGATTTGTCAAGAAGATCTCCAGGGTATCTTCCACTCGCTGAAGAAGAAAAAGTCTGTGGGAATCGATGGAATACCGAACATTGTGCTTCGCCATCTTCCCCCCGAAGCAGTCCATATTTACACAACCTTGTTCAACAATGCGCTGAGTAATGCACATTACCCAGCACACTGGAAAACAGCTGTTGTGCAACCGTTCCCTAAACGGGACAAAGATAAGTCCATTCCGACAAAATCTTCGGTCGATCAGTCTTCTTCCCTGCATAAGCAAGGTTCTTGAAAAGATAGTCATTCGAGCTCTGAAGCAATAGGTTGATGAAAAGAAAATCATACCGGACAACCAGTTCGGATTCCGAGCGGGGCATGATACCATTAATGCCGCGTCAAAACTGGTGTCCGACATACAATGCCTGTCTGATTGACTTGGAGAAGGCGTTCGACACGGTTTAGTTGGAGGGCCTCTTCCTCAAGCTGGTCAGACTTGGCATAAGTAAACCATTACTATACACGGGCTATACCATGATAACAGGTAGAAAGTTCGTTGTGAAAAATGGTGACGTAAATTCCACTACGGTCTTTAACATTAAAAACGGTCTGCAACAGGGGGCTATCGGTTCCCCGATCTTGTTTTCTATATTCACTGCAGATCTTAAAGGTTCCATGCCGCACTTAATTGCGTACTCCGACGACCTAGTTGCGTACAGATCAGGTCCGAAGGTCAAGGTGATAAGCATCTTGTTGCAGCTTGACTTCGAGAAAATCCAGCGATCTTGCGACGACTGGAAGTTGCTTATCAACTTCCAGAAGTGCGAAACTAGTCTTTTCCGGACCACGTTGGATAGGGCACCGCGGGATACGCGCCAAAACTGGCGTAAGTTCGGCATAGTTGACCCGCATGGTCCGCCGTTAGCTGTAAAAAGTGTAGTTAGATATCTAGGCATTTGGCTGGATCAATATCTGTATTTTGATAAACATATAGATATTGCTCTGACGAAAGCCAGAAAAGACTTTGCTGCGGCAAGAAGGTTGGTCCTAGTACGACTCATTATGGTGTACGGTTGTCCATTGTGGTTCAACGTGAGTCCTTCCCAGATGGAAAAGATGAGGGTGTTCGACAGGTAGTGCCTTAGGAGGTGTCTCCGTCTGTATCGCACACCCGAGTCTGAGTACAAGAAGTACTAACGAAGTCGTTGTACAGGACTTCAGCAAACGTAAATAGGGTAGATAATTTTATCATTAAACTGATCAGAAGGCACACTGCACGAGCTATGTCCTCTTCCAACAATCTGATCTTTGGGGCTTATTACCCCAATAGTATGTACCATGAAAGGGTGCGCCTTAACGGCTTTATTCCTCTCGAAGCATTCTTCTACCTAGACACAACTGGCCTTATACGGGATCCACAAGGATGACCTATCATCTTCCATGTCGTACGCCGAACAGTGGATAGGCGACTTCAATACGAACCGGATGTCGTTTGCACCCACTAGGATCTTCTCCGGTTCAGTAGAGCGATCCCCGCTCGAGATAAAAAAGAGTCTGCCAAAGAACGGCAATTTTACTGGTGGTTACACCAAAATCAGCCTCCGCAACCGATAGCTTTTCCAGAGGATCAGATAGTTGACCATAGTGGCCAGCTTACATAGTTTCTAAGGTAGATTTTAAGAAAAAAAAAATTATAAAACAAATATAAAATCCAAAATAAAAAAAAAAACAAAAAATCCAAAAAAAAATTAATAAAACAAAATATCCAAAAAAAAAATAAACAATATATGAAACAAAAACAAAAAAAAGGTGCATCACGGCGTATAAATTATAAATGTGGCATATACACAACATATACGCCCTGGTGCACGTGTCCGTACTGTTACGGACATAGTTAAGATAGTATTAAGTTTTATGTTAGGGTAAATTAGTATAAGGTAGTGTAAGTAGTTAAGTTTAGCCAAGTTTCTTAAAAGTTTTCTTGGCAAGGAAAAAAGTAATAACAGATTGTCATAAAGACTAAAAAAAACGCAGAGTAAGGCCGAAAGGCACATTTATAACATAGATTAGATTGGCTTAGAGTACCCGCATAGGGTCAGTAGGTTAGTATTAAGAACATTGTAAATTCTCAAGTTAGTAAGCTAGATTTAAGTAATTTTGTCTAGCAAGTAAGTAACATATTTCAAAATAAATAAAATTACATGAAAAAAATGTGCGTCGACTCCTACGCAGAGGGTGCCAGGTTCGATACCCGAACTTACCACCTATCATAATTCACGGCTCCACCTCTTTCGAGTCACAGACAATGCCCCAAGAGTAGTCCTGTCTAGAAAAAGCTTCTCAAATTCGTTCGGAGTCGGCATTAAACTGTAGGTCCCATCCACGCGTGAAAAAACAATAGCACGCACAACACGAGTGGTTGCTGAGAAGCTAGACCTCGGACTGTCGCGCCACCCATATTAAGTGTTTCTTTCATTTTCACCCATAATGGACAATTTAATGTGCGGAAAACACCTAAGAGACCGTCCATCCTAATTCGCAGCACGAGCGATTTGATGAATATAGTTGGACAGAGGACTGGTGAACAACACGCAACATAGACAACGAACAGGTAATTTTCAAATTTATCTTAATTGGGTGTGACACAAACTCTCACCACCAATGATGGCGTAGCACAGATACTATCAAAAGAGGTGAGTCATTATTAAACTATGTACTTTTTAATAATCTAATATGTAAGAAAGAACCGGATCCGACTTTGTAAACAGCCAAGAAGTTCTAGAACTCACCCTTATAGTATCCTGAGATCACTTTTTTGAACTAAATGATCACCCTCCACCCCAACCAAAATTCAGGAACAACAGGAAAACCATATGGTCACTATATAAATGTATCTTCTCTCTATCTTTACCGCAAGAACTCCCTGCAACACCCCACAATACCAGCGAGCTGGATAACCTGGTAAAAACCATCACGGACGCCCATAATATTGTCCACTAAGATCATCTGACAAGACTCCCAAACCAAGATGGTGCAATGCTATATATATAAAAAATCGCTAAACACAAAACACAATGCCCGATTCCGAACCAAGAAGAGCGATACCCACTCTACATCCACAACCTTGATAACAAGTCGCAGGATAACGTGGGCAATAAATAGCTCAGTCCATACAAATCACCGGGACTGGACGGCACCATCCCAGCCGAACTTCCACAAAAATCCAAAATAATTATACCATAGCTGGAAATGATTTTCCAAGGCTGCCTATCAATGTGCCACATCCCATCCAGATGGAGATAAAAAAGGTAGTCTTCATACCCAAAGCGAGAAAGAGTTCCCATGAAGGTGTACATGGAAAGACTTTAGACCCATCAGACTATCATCCTTTCTTCTAAAAACATTAGAGAGGCTGATTGACCTACATATTCGATCTAGGGTCGATCCAAGTAAACTTTCACCACCTCAACATGCGTACAATAAAGGTAGATCCGTAGAAACAGCTCTATACATTCATTCAGGCATTGATATAGCTAGACATAGATGCGGGACTAGTAGCACTAATAAACCAACTAATTAACGCTACGCTAGGTAACGCTTCCTCAAAAAGCTATATCAAAAGAGGTACACCCCAAGGAGGAGTACTATCACCTCTTCTATAAAAACTAGCAGTGAACAAACTTGTACTAATACTGGAAGTAGCTGCAAAGCGATTGCCATGCTAACTATGCGGATGATGTTGCCATAGTCTTCTCGGGAAAATATCTCTCGGTACTGAAAGATTTAATGCAAAATGGTCTAAGTCTACTCCATAACTGGGCAATAAGCTTAAACGCACAGAAAATGGAGATCTAGGAGATACAGAATACCTTGCATCGACCTTCCCACCCTAAATGGCACCAGTTTGCAATTCTCTAATAAGGCAAAATATCTTGTTCTTATATTATTTAGTAAACTGTACTGGAAGCTCAAAACTACCGAGAGAAAGGAAAGGAAGAGAAAGGAAGGCCATCAGGGCCCTATACATGAGCAAGAAAGCCATCGGTCAAAAATAGGGTCTTCAACCACATATCACACACTGACCCATCCTCTTATATGGCGTAACAGTATGGTGGCCCATACTCAACTTCGATAAACACCTAAAAATGCTAAGGAAGGTACAAAGTCAAGCATGCATCTCAATAAGTGGAGCCTTGAGAATGACTCGCACCGATGCACTTGGACCAATAGTAAACCTTCCCCCACTAGATATTCTTGGAAAGCAGATAGCAACCAACTGTGCAATCAGATTGAAAGCATGCTCCCAATGCCAAGACTACACGTCCAGACATGTCAGAATCCTAATAGAACAAGGACTTGCCTCTACTAATCTGGATTACACCTCATCTGTATACTTCTCAGAGAAAAACTTCAAAACCCTAATTCCGGAAAGAGACCTATGGTATGGCGGCAATATACCATTCGATACCGCCATACATTTCTACACAGACGGATCCAAAACGGAAGAAGGAGTAGGCAGTGGAATTTTATCTGAACATCTTAATCTCAATAAATCAATACATCTGATCAGCGATCAGCGAAGCCCTGTCCTGGCTGAGGTGGAACGTGATATCTGCCCGTGATATTTAAGTAGTTGTAATAATTTATTCTTTAACAAATTCAAATTATGACAATACAATAGAATAATTACATTATGGAATATAATATATGAATTAAAAAAAGAGAGCCTGCAATCTATAGTTCAGAAAGTCATTAAAAAAGTAATAACAAAAATAAAATAAAAGATAGAAAGAAAGATAGTGGGGTCGCAAAATATATTGTGAAATTTACTAGTACGTTGATAACAAACAAATATAGAAAAAATAAGTATGTGCGTAATAGAAATTGACCAAAGCAAGGAACTAATATTAATATAATACATGATAAGAAGAGAATTAATCAGATGAAAACACAAAGCAGGTTGGATACTTCATCATAGCTTTTATTCAACAGCTAAAGTTTTATCATCCTATATAAGTCTGGGAGCAAAAACCGTAAAAACCGTTGTAGAAAATTTGCAGATGATGATGATGTGGTACAGTAACTAGATTCAAATTTTTGGTTCTTAGGTTGTACTAATCGGAGCTTCTATTCAGTTCATAGCCTGGTCTAGAAAAAATTTCTTTAAGACCTTATAACAGTATAGATGTTTTAAGGGAAGAATTTTAAGGCTTCTGAAAAGTAACAGACTAGTAAAACGACGATTTTTGTTACAAATAAGACGAATAATGTGGTTTTGAGAAATTAGGAGTGGGTTCATTTTGTTGAAATGAGTTCCACCCCAGGAAACTAAACCATATTCGAGCCTAGAATGGACTAACCCATAATAGATGCACTCAAGAACATCTTGCAAATAGAATGTTTTAAAAAGTATAACTGTCTGGTGGCGGCTATAAGGTACATCTTAAGCGCACTAGTATGGTCGGACCAGTTCATCCTCCAATCAAGTTGAATACCAAGATACTTAAACGATTTAACAGTTTCTATAACGAAGCAATTCTCAGAACATGTAAGGTTTTCAAAATAAGTTTGTGCGGTTGCTCCTGATTTACAAATAATTTTACTATGTAAAATTTGTTTGCATTTTGCACAGTGAAAATAATACGCGCCAAGGTCCAACTTTCTTCCTTCTTCTTCTTCTTCTGGTGGCGCTACAGTGGTGGACGTATCGAGGTGGACCTGGGCCTTAACCAGTAAGCCTCTCCAGCCGGCACGATCTTTAGCCAGCTGTCTCCAACTGCGCACACCAAGTCATTTGAGGTCCTGCATGTGGAATATGAGGTCGTGCAGCCGATGAACTTGCGGAAGCCCTAAAAGCTTATAAGGGAGATATCACCGCCATTCAGGAGGTGTGGTGGGATGGGCCGGGCAAAAAGAGGATAAAAAACTGCGATATATACTTCAGCGATTGTTACAAAGAGCGAAGGCAGCGCTTGTTCGGATGCGGGTTTGTTGTTCGAGGCAGACTTAGGCAAGAAGTCTTAAGCTTTAAATACATAAAAGAGCGCCTCATAACAATCCGCATCAAAGCTACATTCGGCAACATCAGCCTGATCTGCGCCCACGCCCCAACGGAGGATAAATATGACGACAGCAATGATAACTTTTACGATCTCCTAGAAAGAATCTACGATCAATGCCCCAGCTACGACACCAAGATCGTTATAGGAAATTTTAAAAGCAAAGCTGGGCAAGGAAGGTATCTTTGCTAGAGTCATCGGGAAGCACAGCCACATCCGAGAACTGATTCAGGCTTTTGGACTTCGTTACCGGGCGATATCTCTTTGTAGCCAGTACGCGGTTCCCTCACCTCAAGATCCAAAAAGAGGACCTGGGGGTCTCTTGATCAATCAACCGTCAACCAGATTGATCACATTGCGATCGACGTCAGACACTCCTGCAGTATTCTCGATGTCCGAACATTCCGAGGAGTCAACATCGACTCGGATCACTTCCTTGTTGTAGCCAAGGTAAGAACACGGATATGGATAGGACAACGGAGTAGAGCAAGACCAAAACAGATTGACGTCGGAAAGCTACAATCGCAATTGACCGCTAGCAACTTTGCCGATCGAGTCTCCCTAAAGCTTTCAGAAAGTCCAACCCTGCCAGGCGAAACAATCGACCAACAATGGAACCGTTGTCAAAACGCCATCAGAGAAGCTGCATCTGATGTGCTGGGTTTTAAAACGCCACCCCGAAAAACCCCCTGGTTTGACAACGAGTGCAGGCAGGCACATTCAGTGAAGCAAGCAGCATACAAGGCGACGCTGGACAGAAGGACGAGAGCGGTTCGTGAGCCCTACGAACTTAAAAGAAGGGAAGAGCACCGGATTCTCAAAAAGAATAAGAAAGAGCATGACGTCCGAAAGTTCTACCAACGGGTAAAACAACTATACAATAGATACAAAATTGGGACAGAAGCCTGTCGTGACGCAGAGGGACAACTCAGAGTAGATTCGCAGTCGATACTGAGAATCTGGAAGGATAATTTCTGTAGACTGTTAAATGGCGAGGAAGACTCCAATACCGCTGTCAGGCAGAATATTCCACCTAACGCAATTGACGATGATCGACGAGAATTCCGTCTCCCCGACCAAGATGCAGTCAAGATAGCGATATCGAGACTGAAGTCGAAAAAAGTTGCTGGTGCAGAACTGTCTGCGTAACTGCTTAAGGCAGCTGGAGATGAGCTGGTAAGGTACATGTATCAACTCATCTGTAAGATATGGTCAGAGGAAAGCATGCCCGACGTGTGTTCCACACGTATCGTTTTATCTCTTCAACTGCGCCAACTACCGAGGGATAAGTCTCCTCAACATCACCTATAAGATCCTCTCTGCCGTTTTGTGTGAGCGCCTAAAACCATTCGTTAACAACCTGACGGGTCCTTATTAGTGCGTTTCAGGCCGGGGAAGTCCACCATCGACCAAATCTTCACATTACGGCAGATCCTGGAAAAAAGCCAACAAATGCAGATCGACACCCACCACCTATTCGTCGATTTTAAGGCCGCATATGATAGCGTGCATAGGGACGAGCTATACAACGCCATGTCTAGTTTTGACATTCCTGCCAAACTCGTCAGGGTGTGCAGGATGACGATGGAGAATTCTCGCTTCTCCATCAAGGTCGGTAACGAACTCACAGAGACCTTCAATGTCAAAAAAGGTTTTAAAAAAGGCGACTCGCTGTCATGTGATTTCTTTAACATCATCCTGGAAAAGATCGTGCAAGACTCACACGCCAACACTAGAGGTACGATCTTCCATAAGTCCGTACAACTGCTAGCATACGCGGATGACATTGACGTAATTGGCAGGACACAGCGAGCCGTCAATGAAGCGTTTGCTGGTATTGAAGCGGAGGCGGCCAAAATGGGTTTAGCGGTGAACGAGGGAAAAACGAATTATATGCTGTCATCGAGAAAGGACACACAACATCGACGACTTGGCCAAAACGTCACTATAGGCAGCTATAACTTCGAGGTTGTGAAGGACTTCGTCTACCTCGGCTCGCAAGCGAACAGTACAAACAACACCAGTACCGAGATTAAACGCAAAATTACTCTTGTCAATCGCTGTTTCTTTGGGCTCAAGAGGCAATTTAGTAGTAGAGTCCTCCCCAGAAGGACCAAGCTAACATTATATAACACCTTGATCATCCCAGTCCTGCTCTATGGTGCGAAGGCATGGACTCTCAAAAGTGGATGAAGAAGCACTTGGTCTTTTCGAGAGAAAAGTTCTGAGTTAAATCTTTGGTCCAGCCTGCGCTGATGGTTATTGGAGAAGAAGATTCAACCACGAACTGTACGGGCTGTACAGCGGCATCAGCCTAGTCAGGCGTCTACGGATTCAACGCCTAAGATGGGTGGGCCATGTAGAGCGCATGGACAACACTGCTCCAGCCTGAAGAGTCTTCGACTCCGAACCAGTGGGACAACGCAATAGAGTACGCCCACGGAACCGCTGGTGCGCAAAAAACATCATCTTCGTTTCATCACTAATCGCCAGATTATGCTGTTGGTAAACACTGAAAGAGTTACATTGAAAAGCACATGCCATGTCATCAGCAAACGAATTTATCTTACTACGGAAATTCTGAGAAAAAAATTCAGTTTATAAATATTAAGAAAAGTATCGGTTCTTACACAGAACCTTGAGGAACTCCTATTCAGAAGTTTCTAAAATAACTCATTCGCCCATTTATTTTTACCCTCTGTTTCCTGTTAGACAAATACGACCTGAACCAATTATGTATATTACCCCTAAAACCACGATTGTATAATTTTACTAAAAGGATAGGCTTTCGTAATATCAATAAAAAGAGCTGCAATTAGATTCTTGCAGTTAAAACTGTCATAAATATTTGTGCAAAAATTTAACAGAGCTCCTTCAGTTGAAAAACCTGACCGAAAACCAAATTGGTGCTTGCTAAAGAAATTATTTTTATCCAAAAATTTGATAATTATATTCGTTATCACTTTCTCAAAAATCTTCGAAAACACTGGAAGTAAAGACATAAGCCTATTATTGATAGCAGATTTTTCACCTTACTTATATAAAGGTATAACTTCTGCTTGCTTAAGATCGTCATGAAAAATGCCACAGGAGATGCTTTTGTCAAAAATATTACAAAGAAAATCTCAAATGCCTAGACCTATTTTTTTTAACGAAATTATTTGAAAAACAGTTTGTTGTTGAAGAGTTCGAGTTTTTCAAAGAGTCAATAATTCTAAAAAGTTCAAAGGACGTATTCGGTTCGGGAACTGTGCAGTTGCAGTTAGAGGATTCAGAACAGCTATTCGATACTACCTTAGTGCCAATCGAAGCGAAATACTCGTTGAATTTTTCAGCCAACTCTTTGGGGTCATTAATGATGACATCGTTGCATTTAATACTATGAACAGGTGGGCTGACCGAAGATTTATTCTGAATTTCTTTAACAAGTTGCCATTCTTTTCTAGAATCACCACTAAACTCACGGAACCTGTTAGTATAATAAATATTTATACACAGAATAACATCATTTGAAATATCTTTACATAGTTGTTTATAATTACATAAAATATTGATATTATTCGGATACTTCGGTTTTTTCTTATAGTTTATTCTTATATTTTATTTTGATAACTAAGTCTGTGTCGATCCAAGGCTTTAATCTTTTCATTTATTTCAGCTGTTCCTTATTCTTTTCGAACAATGTGAGACATGCTTATTTAATGTAACAATGAACTTACTGTAAGCTAACGAACGGTAATCTTCACATAGTACATTTTCCCAGCATTCATAACGTAGACTATTAACGTATCAGGTGAGCAAGTAGTACCACTACTAGAACTCGTAACCGAACTTGATTTAAAACTTAAGCACGTCATACAATGATCAGAAATTTGTAGATCAAGAACGGAGCTATGAAGTTTGAGTCTTTCAGATTTGGAAAAACGCACCATGATGTGGTCAATGCAAATGCCTGAAGAAATGCGAGTAGGTCTATTTATACATGAATCTACGCCATACGAAGCTAATAAAAATAAATAGTTGTGTACTAGTGTAGACTCACTTAAGATCTCTATATTTATATCCCCCAATAAAATTTTGTCATTTGATGAATCCTTTGATAAAATTTTTTTTTTTACGGACAGTTGTTTACATATTTCCGGTTAAAAGCGAGATCAAATGAGTTGATATCTATGCAATTGACGGAGGGAATATTAAGAAAAGTATCTCTCAGGTTTTGCATATCAATTCAAAGAAAGGAGGTCCGCCTCCGAATTAATAATAATAAATTTATCGTTTTCCGTCTTTCGCATAAATATTTTCCCACCTCTAACCCACACGTATTTTAGAGATTTTTCCTTCTTAGCTTTGAGCGCAGAATTTAGGAGTTTTCTCGTTGAAGCATTCAATGATTCATTTATGAAAATTTTAGTGCTTTGTTTACAGCCAAATATTTTTGTTGTTAAGTTGTCTTTAAAAGATTGTTTACTCTTCATAACACGTTTTTTTAGAGCAGAAACGCATTTGACGACTGAAACCGTATATGTCTTATCATTTGAACATTCTCTCTTTTTCACACTCTTTTCAATTTCAATTATCAATATCGGTTTCAGAAACATCTGCGAGTACACCCTTTGCAAAAGTTTGCAGCGCACACTCAAGAGCATTACTATTATTTACATTAGGAACCCCCACTATCTCTACACAATTTTCTCTCTTCTCTTGATACAAAATATTAATCTCTTTACGAAGATCGTTTACGATTTGAAACAATTTAATATTTTCCTCTTGAAGAGAGTGAATCGTAGAGAGAGCAATAGCATTTCAGCTCTCATAGCAACTAGTTCGTGGTACACAGTCTCTAATGAAATCGCTTGGTTGTGTTTATTATGATTTAACAGCAATGCTTGCTGCGTGTATTGTTGTTGTTTATTCTGCTGTACGTCGTATCTTTTTGGTGCTGCGTGTGTTGTTCTTTTGTTGCTGCAGATCGTGTGTTTTTTGTTGGTGGGAGTGCTGATTTCTGTCTTTATCCCTCTGCTTAAGAGATGATATTGGAAGGGTACGGTTGCCACTTTGGTAGTTTTCTACCAAATCTGGTAGTTTTTTTTAATTGGGACATTTGGTAGCTTGGTAGTTTTTATATCATTTTGGTAGTTTTATCTCTTTTTAGTAAATCAAAAACGAATTAAGAACTTAACTATGAATACGAACATCACCTCATGTAAATGGTGTTTAAACTTGTTCGATTAAACGCGCCCATGTAAAACATGTTAATAAATTCCTAAACGCGCTCAATTGTTTCGTTTGACAGCTGCTTGTGCATTTAGATATAACTGACTTTTAATTCTGCAAGCACTAGCATATAGCACTCGTTTAAACAATTTCTTGCGTTATCATATCTG
Source organism: Eristalis intricaria (assembly GCA_964034865.1). Taxonomy (NCBI): domain Eukaryota; kingdom Metazoa; phylum Arthropoda; class Insecta; order Diptera; family Syrphidae; genus Eristalis; species Eristalis intricaria. The sequence goes on from OZ035876.1 coordinate 77,650,222, forward strand.
TGGTTCTTACAAAAAGGATAGGTAAGTAAATAATTTTTTTGATTTGCTATGTATGGAATGTTTTGATATGGAATTATAATTTTCTTAACGGTTTCTTATAAGAAGAGGGGCTAAAAGTTCTAAAAAAAATAACTAAAAGGGATGTCCGTCGAAGATGAACACGTGCCTTCTAAAAGCTGGTAATTTTGCAATAATTTTAAGCGCAGCGCAGCGCAACATTTTTCGGCTTGAGCTTGATTAAAACTAAGTTACGAAATAGACTTAATGTCGACACAATAAATAATATTATGTTGGGTAAAGAGCTTAGTCCTGAAAATGGTGAAAAACAAAGTGTTTTTTCAGCCAAAGATGTTTTTTTTTAAATAAAAGTGATTTTTTTCGTTGGTGATATTATTAATTTTATTTAAATAAATAAATATTGTTAAGATAACATTTGTGATAATAGCATTACTCGAATTGTGATTTTTTTTATTAAATAAAATAAGCTTATATACTATTTTTTTTTAATAACATTACTTGAATTCTGAACTTCAAAATGAATTGACTTTTTTTAATAAATAAAATAAGTTTATATATTCATTTTTTTAATAACATTACTTGAAATCTGAACTTCAAAATGAATTGTGATTTATTTAAATTAAATAAGATTGGTTAATTTTATAAAGACTGACAAAGTACTTGCCACAGTTCTTAAATTTAAGCGAAAGACTTGTATTTTAAATATTCATACACGTTATTAAAAAGTGTTTAGATTTGCTTTTCTACTACCAACTGCTAAACTTCTTTGAATCTTTTGAGATGTCACCTGCTATTATATTAACCTCACAAAACTTGTAAAAACCACAATCAAAGCGAACTGCATCATTTTACTTTTGTATATTCATTTTTCCAGCTTTGGAATTTTTGGTAGTTTTTTCCTTCGTTTGGTAGCTTTTTGTTCCAAATTTGGTAGCAAATTTTTTTCAGAAGTGGCAACCGTGGTTAGAAGCTCAGATGAAGAGAGAGGCGAATCACCACTATTTGCTAAATTTTGATTCAATTTCTCTTGCTGTTTATGTGTTGAACTGGTAAGAGGCGGAGAGTGGAGGGAACTTCTTCTCTTAACAATGCAAGTCGTACAGCGAAACTCCTTATTAGAATTTTGCAGAAATTCAATATCACCTGGTAGAATATTCACACAGCTACAGTGAAAGAAATCGTTGCAACCCACACATTTTATCTTGGGCTGACTTCATTCCACTTTCAACATGTATATTCACGGCATACTTATTGACAATAATTTAAAACTATGATAATAATAATAATATCTAGCTTCTCAGCATCGCTTGTTTCTCCTATTTCTCCTGCTTGAACTAAAATAATTCCTACTAACTTTTTTCGCATATGAATTTCGAAGTGCAAATCTACATTCTCAAATTATAATTCAAGTAATTTAAAATCACTAATTTCAATCATGTCACTCAAAATAGTATTTTATTTTATAATGTTCCTGTACTAGTAAAAGAACATATTATTCTTGATGTACAGCGATAAATATTAAAAAATAAATAAGTAAAATAAAATAAGATCAATGTGTGTCATATTCTTAAATAAAATTCTTTACTACATACACTTTGCAAAAGAGGAGAGACAATGATTGAATTTTACCTCGCAACCGTATTGTCCAGTACTACCAACTTATATGTAGTTCTTAAGAACTGTATTTTGTATCACTTAACTTATTTCCATCTTTTGATCACGCTGCACCTTAATTAATCCAATATTTTAATGGAACCATGTACTTCAGAGTTTCACTTTATAGTTTATCGGAATTCTTATCTCTTGATTAATAGTCGTGACGAGTGCGCCAGAAAAGTAAAACTGTTCACAATTGAAACAACATTTAATTTCGCTTAAATCGATGTTTATTTGATTAATTGCAAAAGCACTCTGATCGTTATTGTATGTGTATCACACACTGATGTTTCCAGTCTATGGAAATTGGCTGACTGGTGTAGCTGCAGTTGTTGGCACTGACATAACTCGATATGGAAAAGTTCGATAAAAAGCGTAGTAACACCTATCAAAAACGGATCGCGCAAATGCGCCGATATAATTCAGCCTTATACGTATATAGAAATTGCATGAATTTTAGAACATTTTTCTTCCAAAACGCGCGCGTTCTATTGTGATTTGGAAAAGTGAAGGAGCTGCGCATTGACATGAAATTCTCGTAGGCTCGATAAAATGCGTACCCCCCACAAAAAAAGGTGATCCTACCCCTTGCAACAACTTTAGAGGTATATCCCTGCTCAACGTCGCCTACCTGTCCAGCGTGCTGTGTCGGCACGTACCTTTGCGGTTTCCGGTGCGGCAAATCGACAACAGACCAAATCTTCACACTAAGAACAGCGAGTTTCAAATCGATACGAGCCACCTTTTTATCGATTTTAAAGTCGCATACGACAGCATTCATCGCAAGGAGTTATTCGGTACGATGGCCGAACTCGGGATCTCGGGAAAAAACTGATCCAGTTGTGTCGCACTACGCTAACGAATGCGCGATGCGCCGTGCAGTACGGCTCGAGGTCCGAGTTCGGCAAGGAGATGCGCTGCCGTGTGATTTCTTCAATTGGGTACTGGAGAAGATAGTGCCGCGGGCAGCTGTAAACACGGAAGGCACTATCTTTTACAAGTCAGTCCAACTGTTGGGATATGCAGACGACATCGATAACACCACGCATTCCCAACTTGCCGCGGTGGAAGCATTTAGGGCAATTGAAGAAGAGGCGAAGCGAGCTGGTCTTAAGGTCAATGAGTATAAAATGAAATATATGATGTCGACCACAAAACGATCCGTGACACACTACCTAGGACAAAATATGAAAATCGACAGCTATAATTTCGAGGTAGTAACGGTGTTTGTCTACCTCGGGGCAAAGGTGAATTCCACCACAACCGATGTTACTTCAAAACTCTAATTTGCCACTCCTGCTATATGGAGCCGAAAGCTGGACGATAAGCAAAACTGCGGATATATGGTGCCATCTGCGAGGAAAACGAATGAAGAAGACACAACCGCGAACCCTGCGAGCTGCAGAAAAACAACAAAGCTCCTGGCTTTGATCTAATAACCGGACAAATCCTTGCCGAAAAAGGCGCTAATTAAACTCCTCTACTTAATTAACGCTTCATTTAGGCTATTATATATTCCAGACTCATGAAAGGTTGCAGAAGTGATTATGGTTCCAAAACCGGGCAAACCGTTGAACAAGAAAAAGTCGTACTGATCCATATCGCTTCTACCAATAATAACCAAAATTTTTGAAAAACTCTTATTAAAACGCTTTCAAAAATTTATAGAAGGGAAACAACTTATACCTGACCATCAGTTCGGGTTTCGAGCGAAACACTCGACAATCGACCGGGTATACAGACTAATGAATGAAATTGGAGGAGCATTCGAGGAGAAAAAGATCTGCTCCACCGCCCTACTTGACGTTTCTCAGGCCTTCGACAAAGTCTGGCATAAAGGCCTAAAACACAAACTGAGCAGACTTCTACCGACAAGCTTATATAAGATACTAGAATCCTATCTCGATAAGAGGATATTTAGAGTTAAACACGGAACTGAATACTCCGATTTTAAGGAGATCCGAGCAGGAGTCCCTCAAGAGAGTTTCCTTGGCCCTACATTGTACCTGTTGTAGACAAGAGACTTACCTCAAGCTGAGGGTACACTTGTGGCGACATTTGCGGATGACACAGCGATCCTGGCAACGGGAAGTTCAGTTGAGTCTCCAATGAAAAACTGCAACGAGCTCTGGACAAAATAAACGAATGGTCAAAACACTGGCGCATTGCTCCCAATGAGACCAAATCAACGCATATAAATTTTACCTACAGAAATATTGAAAGTCTACCAGTTTACCGTACGCTAATGAAGCAAACTGTATTGGTATGACACTCGATGCGAAACTCAAGTTGAAGGCCAAAGTGAAAAAGAAACGGGATGAGCTCGAACACCGGTATAGAGAAATGTACTGTTTACTTGGAAGGCACTCCAAATTAAGCAAGTACTGAAGCCTATATGGACTTACGGCATACAACTATGGGGTTGTACCAAAGCAAATAACAGAGGATTTAATCAGTCCTTTCAAAATAAAATTATACGGGATATTGTGAAAGCACCCTGGTATCTCAGGAATCGTGACATACAAAGGGACCTAGGGATAACTACCGTCGACGAAGAAATAAACTCCTCTCGAAAGCTAAGTATCAGACTTTGTGGTCATTGAAACAATGCCGTCCTCCAAACTTTGGACATGTACGAGGACTCCAGCTTACGAGACCGCTCGCTCGGCGCTATAGTTATAAACCATCCTAACGATGGTCATGGCAGATGATTTTACCGAAGGTAAAGAAAAACCAAAAGGGAAGGGTGTTTTTAGTCAGTAAAAATCTGACACTACTATGTGGACACGGGTCACATAGTGTACTGTTGAAGATTTTCACCCAAAAAAAAAGCCTTAAATTAACGATACCATTGAGAACCCTATATAGAATTTTGAACTTGACATCTTTGAAAAAAAATATGCAGTATGCCTAATGCTCGTCTCTTTTTTTGACCGAAAATGGTACTTTTCGCCAAAAATGAAAAAAAACATGTAACGATTTTGAAAAAAAAGCAGTACTTTGGCAGTCATCTTGAAGCGTTACCCCTTCTTGCTATAGAATAAAATTGATGGATCGGGTCTTGCACCACAACCCGACGAGTTTTCCATTAATTTCAAAATAAGACATGACGTCTTAATGTTTGTCTTTATTCATGCTGTCATATGTGGCCTGAAAATCGACTAATAACTGGTGGGTGTCGTTTGTCATTTCTTAATTCTTTTCCATTCTCTTATCCGACCTTATCTCATAGATGAGTTGGATTATGTGCAGAAAATTTTACACTTAAGCAAAGAATAATTAACTAATAAAAGGTGTGTTAAAATTTAGAATATCCAATTTATTCTGCTTCTAGGAGAAAAAACATGCAATTTTATGATTTCGATGCAAAAGAAAAATTGCCAATAGATTAAAAAATAGCCTTTTCTTGGCTGAGGTAATATACTGATTTTGAGCAACAAAAAGAAATTTAAAATTGTCGGTTAGGCGATAATTTGGCGCATCTGACAACTCCGTACACAATACTATTTGAATTTTTATGCGTTTAAAAATTAAAATGTAAAACTTTTTCTAAGTGACGAAACGGCTAAGGTGAAAGGAAAAATGAAAAACACGCAAGAAGTGGCAACAAACTCGCGTGCCACAGAATAAAATTCGTCTTAACCAAATGTGTAATCTGTTGATGAAAATCAAAACATTCAAAAATAAGAATTTAAATATTTATCTGCAAAACTTATCTGGCAAAAAAAAACTAACTACTCACTCTGGAAGGCGGTGAAGGGATTAAATCCTGAACCATATAACGCGCCAATCCAGAAGAATGGAGACGGGTGGGCAAAATAAGATAAAAATAAAGCTAATTTCTTTGCGCAGAAGTTATAGTGGTACCACTGACGGATAAAAAGTCCTATATACCTATTTCACTACTCCCAATAATGTTAAACTATTTAAAAAATTCTGCTTAGAGGTATAAGTTCAATTGTGGAAGAAAAACAGCTCATACCAAATCACCCATTTGAGTTTAGAAGTAAACACTCAACTATTGACCAAGTAACTGATGTAATAGAAATAGAATTGGAACAAAAGCTCTTTTGTTTAGGTACATTTCTTGATGTTTCCCAAGCCTTCGACAAAATTTGGCATGAAGGCCTGAAATATAAACTCTGGCGATCTCTACCGGGGAAACTTAATAGTATTTTAGCGAACTATCTCTCTGATAGGATACTCCGTGTGTAGCATGGAAAATATAAAACGTTTAAAATTGTAAATGCTGATGTACCGCAAGGCAGTGATCTTGGCCCTCAGCTATACCTACTGTGTACTAGTGACGTAACATAAGAACACACTGTTCTAGGCACACTAAATTCGCACTTCCGGAGTCTTCTGACTTTATTTTAATATTATAGGATTGTATCCTTATCTTACGGAATAAAAAGTGTGTCCCCGTAATAAAATTGTTCACAAAGTTTGTTGCAAAGATTTCCACCAAAGCTTCTTGAATGCAAAAAAACTACGATTGCATCAGCCTACATTTGCCTTTCACGACAACAGAGCACTTGTTTCGTACATTGGAAGGAAAAATAAGTTTACTGTATTGCAAAGTACAATGTATAAGTCTATTGAAATGGTATCGGTCATATGCTTAGAAACAAACGCATAAGGATAGAGAACACAATATTTTTTGAAGATGAGATGAAGATATTACTTACAACTTTGGGGTTGTACCAAAGCAAGTAATATGAACATAATACAGACTTTTCAAAATATGGTGCTTAGAACTATCGTTAATGCACCAAGATATATCAGAAACAACAATAGCTGTGTTTTTTTGCAAGCGTATATACGCCTAATTTTGAAGTGCACAAAAAAACGATCATCGGCGCTTAATGATTCATCATAAAATCTTGGCAGCACCGACGACATTTATGATATTTGCTAACCATTCAGGGGTGTAGTCGTGGAAGGTGATTTTTGATCTTTGATGGTCACAATCTTCGGCTTACGATTTTGTAGCGTGACAAGCACTTTAAAAGCAAAAACACTTAATAATTATAAAATAAAAAAATGTTCATCAAATGAAAAGAATCGATTACTAAACATAAACGCAATGTATTGCAGAGACTCTGGATATACCAAAAATTGCATACTTATGGATGCCAAAAACTTAAAAAATGATCTAATACATCAACCACACCTGCAGGTGTAAGCCACATACATACCTAAACAATGAATGAATGAATTCAGGAGTGAACACACAGAAAATAATGATTGGGAGCATTGTTCTTATCCGCGCCTATTCCTTAAGCGGCGATAGATATGATGAGTAAGTTAAGCGGATATAGGATTCGTTGTTAGTGTATTTTACATGCAAATCGAGATTTAAGCGTATATACGCTTGCAAAAAAACGCAGCTTATATCCCAAAGGAGATCATGGAATATTACCACTGCAAGATGAAGTTAAGAACAGCTGTGTTTTTTTGCAAGCGTATATGCGCTTAATTTTGATGTGCACAAAAAAACGATCATCGGCGCTTAATGATTCATCATAAAATCTTGGCAGCACCGAGGACACATATGACCATTGCTAAGCAGTCAGGGGTGTAGTTGTGGAAGGTGATGGTTGATCTTTGATGGTCACAATCTTCGTTTTGTGATTGTGTAGCGTGACAAGCACTCTAAAAACAAAAACATTATATAGCATTGTTTTATCCGCGCTTATTTCTTAAGCGGCGATAGATATGATGAGTAACTTAAGTGGATATAGGACTCGTTGTTAGTGTATTTTATATGCAAAGTGAAATTTAGGCATATACACGCTTGCAAAAGAACCCAGCTAACATTGCTTTGCAATTTATCCGATCCTTGAGGAAACCCCTTGATCTCGTGTGATAGTCTACACCCGCTCATGGTTACGGTGTTAGTAGGAACTTTTATTGGAGAGATATCTGTCAATTGTATCTAAATTATGAAATGCAAGATACTGGTTAAATGCTTCACTTAAGCTGCGTTTTTTTGCAACCGTATATACGCCTAATTTTAAAGTGCACAAAAAAACGATCATCGGCGCTTAATGATTCATCATAAAATCTTGGCAGCACCGACGACATTTATGACATTTACTAAGCAGTCAGGGGTGTAGTAGTGCAAGGTGATCGTTGATTTTGATGGTCACAATCTTCGTTTTGTGACTGAGTAGCGTGACCATCAATTTAAAAGCAAAAACACTTAATAATTGTAAAATAAAACCAATTTTCATCAAATGAAAAGAATCGTTTACGAAACAAAAACGGAATGTATAGCAGATACACTCTGGGTATACCAAATTGCATACTTATGGATGCCAAAAAAATTAAAACGATCTAAAACATCAACCACACCTGCAGATGTAAGCCACATACGGCAACCTAAACAATGAATGAATAAATTCAGGAATGAACACACAGAAAATAATGTTTGGAAGCATTGTTTTTATCCGCGCTTATTCCTTAAGCGGCGATAGATATGATGAGTAAGTTAAGCGGATACAGGATTCGTTGTTAGTGTATTTTACATGCAAATCGAAATTTAAGCGTATATACGCTTGCAAAAAAACGCAGCTTTAGTTGTAGTCAATATATAAAGGGTGGTGGTTTAAGTCAGTAAAACTCAATCTTAAAATCGATCTTAGCTAAAATTCGAACAAACATTTGTGGATCAAAGCTAAGTGCTGTGGAAAATGTTAAAATCGGTATGTTGAAAAACTTAGGACCAGATGGATGTGTTATATTCAGTTGGCGTGAGTAAAAAGGGCTACTTTTGGTATACATTGCTTTGGAAGAGGGCCATTTTTTTTATTTTCTCATCATTATTATTTCATCAACATCATCATAAATCGATGCACGTCAACGTTATATATTGAACCATATACATTTGAGAAATGTGCCTTTTCAGTTGAAGCGGAATTTATGTAATGAGTTCGCATGTATTTTTTTTAAATTAAAGAAGGTATACATTTATTAAACAGGATATGTATGTAGGCTTAAATTAATATGAGATGCATGCGATGATATTTTCTATGCATGCCATCAACGTGAAATTGTGTGCATGTTCTGCATGTCTACAAGACACAAATTTGAACCAGTCCAAACTATTCGATTACAATTTTGTACTCACTTTGGAATTATATAATTTCCATCATCACTTTCATCTAGAATAACCTTTCGAATCCAGTTGGCCTTAACTCTTGTGACTTGACCGCGAATCGGTATTAGTGAATCATCTTTGAGCAAAGGCTTGGCACCAAGCCCTGTGCAGTTGATAATAACGTCATATTCTGACTTTCGCACAAAATTATCGAAGTCGAGTACTTTTTCTTTTCTTATCTGTCCTCCGAGAAATGTGAACCTCTTTGTGAGATAGGGTAGTAGTTTTACTGGTTCTGATGTAAATGTTATAAAATGGATCCCAGATCTGAAATTAATGCAAACAAACATTTTTTGTTCAATAATTTTCTCTTTTCTCTATCTAAAAAACATACGTAAATTTCTTCCCACATAGGACACCAAATTCTTCTAATTGTATATCGGTCAGCCACTGGTAACCATAAACGATATCTTTCCAAAAATCATTTACAGTGTTTTCACCAGTTGTTAAGCGAATGCATGGAATGAGGCTGATACCAGCCTCACCACCATCTCCAGACAACCATAATTTTCTCAAAAATTGATGCATACCTAGTGACCATTCACTAAAAAATGCAGCTTTATATATTTGAACAGATATCATGTTTCATTAACATACTGAATTTTTGTTTCGGGAGTATCTCCCATCAAGTATGGGCCCCAAAGACCGGCTGATCCATCTCCTGTCGTATTAGGAGTAAAATACTCCGACAGGATTGTAACATTAGCACTTGGAAATGTTTCCTTGATATTAACCCCACAACAGAATCCATTTATCCCTCCACCAATGATCCCTATTTTCATTTCTACTTCGTATTTGATTTGCTTTTATACTCAATCAGAACAACGTTCAGCTGAACACTGAATCAATATTATCGCTCAGTTCAAAAATATACTCAGCTGATACAATTCGTTTAAAATTAGAAATATGAGGAAAAGTTGATAAGATGCGTCACTGTGTTCGTACGTAATGGTTCTCTTTTATATAGAAGCTGATTAGTAGAATGTATTGAGATCAAAAAAAAAAAACAATATTAATAATAATTCAATACAGTTACAAATCTACACATATGTGAATCTTGTAGAACTAACTAGCTGTCATAACGACAGCAAGAATTATCAGGGGTCATAAAATGGTTTGGTTATAGATTTAGGGCAACTAAACCAACAGAAATAACACATTTAGATAGCTTTTGTATTAATTTTCTCTCAAATAAAACAAAGAAAATAGTTTTAAAAAATTAATAGCCAAATAAAAATAGGGCTTAAGTGCTACTTTAAAATAATCATACTAGACTAACTTTACTAACCTTACATTACAGTTTATTATCACCACTATGTTACGTATGGGGCGAACCATCCATTGAAATTGAAATTTAGCAATTTCCGTTCGATGTGAATCGTCTACGTGTCGGGAACGTTAAATGCGATCTAGTATATTCGTTATTCGAGTGCATCGGATCTGTTGATGAACAGGTGAATCGATCCAGTATAGTATCATCGGACTTCTGAACCACATAATATAAAGAGCAGGGTACCGTTATCAAAGTGTTAGAGATGTTATCCTTAGCATCAGACGATAAGTGAACTGAGAAGCGGAGACAGTTCCACCAAAGTGAAAAATGATAGATCCAAGCTAATATAAAACTATTGATCTATGCTAACAACAAATCACATGGTCATAAAAACAAAATTATGGTTGGCCAGAGATCATTAGTTATTAAAGTTAAAATATTGGCTTGCATCTTTTCTGGGTGTAATTAAGACACCATAGACTGGAAGGTCATAAAACTAGAAGGGTGTAATGGTAACCTAAAGATCTAGGTACTCTAGTTTATGTAGGTCAATATTATCAATAGTGGCAAAAGGTTCTTGGTATCACCATATACTTGATGTTATTTTATTGATTATTGAAAGCAAAATGTTGTTTGCTAAGTAACGTAGAATTTCATTTCCGTAAAGTGATAGAAAACCAAATATGGAATTGTCATTTTGTTTTAATTTCTTAATAGGGAAATAAATAATTGAATATGTGCAATATTATACTAAGAAAAACTAAAGTGATGTAAATATTATTCTCGTATTTTGTACATAATATATATATTTTTTTTTCATGATTTTTACGCACTAAAACTACCACCCTTTATATGTTGACTTCAACTAAGTGAAGCACTTAACCAGTAGCTTGTATTTCATGATTTAGGTATTGATCGGCAAGTTACTCTCCAATGAAAGTTCCTCCTAACACCGCAACCATGCGCAGGTGTCCTTTGGAGTCGGAAGACATTAGTTTCCTCAAGGATCGGGTAAGCTGCAGATTTTGTGGGCTCTTCTAGGCGGCGCTTATGTTTAAAAGCAATGTTCTTAACTTGGAGTGGTAATATTCCAAGATCTCTTTGGATATTGTCGTTTCTGATATATCATGGTGCATTAACGATAGTTCTAAGCACCTTATTTTGAAAAGTCTGTATTATGTTCATATTACTTGCTTTGGTACAACCCCAAAGTTGATTACAAGCATTTTATTGAAAACACTTAGCTTGGAATGTTTATCAATTTTTCTTCAAGTCAAGTTCTGCACGTTTCTTCTTAACGTGCTCTTTCCACTTGAATACCACTTGATTACGTCAACAGTCATCCCGAGGTATTTCCCCTCATTGCCAAAGGGTATTTCGTTATAATATGAATACATAAAAACAATGTGCCCGCGATTTATTGCAGGAGGAGATTGACCAACAAAAAAGGTAGAAACCTTATGGATGGCTTACCAAAAACCATTGTAAATTCGTAAGTACAGGCGAACCCACTCAGTGGCTCACGGACACAAGGAAAAACCAGACCTCATTGACTTCTCTATAACAAAGAACATTAAGCACAATCAACTGAATATAAAAGCATGCCTTGACCTCTCATCTGGCCATTCTCCTATTATAGTTGAATGCTCCACCAATGCAGAAACATCCCTCTACCCTTTTCTATCAAACCTCAAAAATAACTGGGATACATTTAAGCAGATAATTGATATTAAATAAATAAATATTATCTTTGAAGGCGCAATCACTTACCTTAATGACATAATCCACTAAGCAACAATAAAATCTACAGCAGAAATCAATCCACAGTATTCACCTAATTACACTCCGAAAGTTATAAGAAAAATTAAAGAAAAACGAAAAACCTGGCAGTCCAGTAGATCCCTATTCAAAACTGTTGAGACCTTAACACAATGCGGTCAGGAGTAAAGTGCATGTCAAATTTACAAGTTGCGAATTAATGCTGTTGTCTCCATATGTTAAATATTTGTTCGTTCCTTTTTGTATTTTGAATTCAACCCGAATGGAAGTTCTGAAATAAATAATTCTATTTATTTTAACAGGGCCCAGAAAATTCAAAAATATTAAGGATTTTATATTACAACAAAAATGATTCTCCAGTGCTATTTTTAATCAACTTTTTCAAACAATGAGCACGAATTTTTTATGCCGCATACAATTGTTCAATGGAGAGAACTTCGCCTCTTGGAAACCACAAATGGCAGCCATACTCCACAAACTAAGACTGACTGGCTATGTCAAAGGAACACCACCCAGGACGCAGAATGCGGAGAAATAGCAAGTTTGCGATGACAGAGATATGGGCGTGAGAGCAGAGTTGCTTTTATCAATAGAACCAAACATCGTGGCCTTGATTAAGGATAAAGGATTATCCAAAAATATGTGGGACATCTCAGGAGAAACATCGCAAGGGATTCAGACAAGAGGCGGACGAATTTAGGCGCCTCATTAATAGTGAACCAGAGCATGGATGGATTAATCAGGAGTTTAAAGCGACGGTCAACAAGTTGCAGGAAATGGAAGCGACACTGGATAAGTATTTATTAGTGGTTTTGCTTTTTGACGGACTGTCAGACGAATGCAGAGAAGTTCAAGCTTTGACGCTCGAAGCAATTACTTAGACATCGACGTCGTGTGCATCAGGCTCCTGGAGGTGAGTGATCGCAAAAGAGAAGTGAATGGACCACAGAATACAGCTTTATATACAAAGTGGAAACATAAACCTAGGAAAGCAACAAACTTTAACAAAAATGGTAATGTTTTCCCTTTTAACTGTCGTATACGTGGTAAAAAAAAGTCACATGGCTAAGGACTGCGACCAAAATAAAGGAAAGGCAAAAACAACACAATCGGCTATTGAAAAGGTAGCGGATTATGGCTTTACCATAACAGAAGAGCATGCATTTACGATCCCCAATGACGATTCGACATAGTGTCTGGATTCTGGAGCTACTTCTCATATGTTTAAAAAATTGTTGTTCGAAGGCCTAAGAGGATTGGAAAGGACATACAATTGTTTCGCACCCTTTACATACCGGATTTAAGCGAAAATCTTATTTCAGTGAGTAAAATCGCAAGAAATGGAGTAAAAGTAATGTTCGAAGACAACACGGCCAAACTATATAGTAAGTCGGGCCCATTGTTGCTCACGGCCGAACAAAGCTATTATATATAATTATAAAAAAGGGACATAGCTCTAACTACTTACGAAAATAACTCCCTGCATTTGTGGCATCGAAGAATGGGCCACTTGAATATAAAATCCTTAAAACAATTGTAATAAACAGGAATGGTGACTGGTCTACCAGAGAAGTTAACATCCGACGAAAGCATTTGCGTTTCATGCTTATGTGCCGAACAATCTATAAGACCCTTTGGCATAAGTGAAAATAAAAGGAACTACAAGGAGACTCGAACTGATTCATTCTGATGTGTGTGGATGATGAGAATACCATCATTTCGCAAGGCAGTGTACTTCATAACTTTTATTGACGATTATTCCCGACGAATATATGTTTATTTCATGCAAAAGAAAAGTGTAAGCTTTGGATACATTTAAAGTTTTTAAAACATATGCAGATAATCAAACGGGGGATTAATCAAGTCACTAGAAACGGATACCGGGACAGAATATACTCTTTGTAGAACAAAACGGTATCAACCATACTTACAGCGCCATACACGCCAAAACAAAATGGTGTAGCAGATAGGGTCAACCGGACTATTGTAGAAATGGCGAGGTGTTTGAAAGTTGAGAGAAATTCACCAGATATTCCGTGGGCTGAATTAATATATACTGCCGCGTTCATAAGAAATAGGTGTCCAACAAAAATGAATAAACATAATACTAGAGAAAAATTATGGACGGGCAATAAACCGGGCGTGTCATCTTTTCAATGTATGGGAATCCCTAATTCGAAATTGAACTTGGGTTTTGGCGGACAGACCAAATAACCGACAGGTAATTAAATCTAAATAGGTGTTTAAGACTAAATTTCTTGGGTACAATAGAAAGAAGAAAAGCCAGATTAGTAAGCCAGCCGCTGCCGCCTGCCAAGAGACACCAATAAGTAAGTATATGAATATTATAAATATAGTTTCTTTAATAAGTTTCCTTTAAGAAAATAAACCCCTAAAACCCTGAAAGTATACGGATGAAAAGGCGTTTTATTTTGAACGGTGAAGAGTGGAGCGACGACAAGCTTTATTTTTTATTGGGCCAATAATTTCTGCAGTCAGCGGACGAAGTTTAAATCAGCAAGCGAATTCCAGAGAATTCCCGCAGCCAGCGGACGAACACTTCGTCGGAATACCCGCAGCCAGTGGACGGAATTTGCCGTAATTTATCTGTGCCCACTATCATCAGAACAAACAACCATTAGAGCCCGTAACAATCGGAACAAGTTACCGCTGCCTCAAATAATTTAATTAATATAATCCAATGCCAAGGGAAAGGAGAACCACGAGACAAACATCAAAGAAGAGCCAAGAGTCTGACGATAAAACGGACTCTTTCGACGAGTGCACTGCCCAAGACGAAGAAAACAGGACATTACGGGAACGTGAAGCCCAAAATTCCACAATGGAGGAAGAATTGTTGTAGCTCCGAAAGAGCTAGAAGCAGCGAAAGCAGCCGCAAGCAAGGAAAAACAGGAACACCTGCGGTATAAACAACTGCTACAAGAGCAACAGGTAATATCCAGTGTTTCTATTGCCAATAGTGCGGTTACGTCTGGTGCTCCCAAAATTACTGCAGTTATGTACATCAGCTGTTTTTACGCCTGTGTTCGCTATTTCGACTGCAACAACCGTGCCGTTGGTCAAGACAACTTTATTTGTCAACAGACCGCTACGACGGGGCAGACGGCATGTTCTTCTCACGCCTCGTATTCTTGGCCACCAGTGTCTTCGTCGCCGCCTCCTCAGATCGGCATGTTCAGTCCACCGTCAACAGAGCAGTACGCCGACTTTCTTGCCACCTCTGTATGGTCTCTAGACAATACAACGCCAACACCAAATTGCCACGTCAGCCGCGGAGCAGCCACATCACCCTCAAGGACCATCTTTGTCACCAGCCGCTTATGGATCAAAACAAAAGCTTCATGATTTGCCGGAGTTTTCCGGGGGCCAGATGAGTGGCCTTTGTTCTGCATAGCATTCGTAGAGTCCACAAACATGTTCGGCTATAGCAAAGTGGAGAACATGTTCCGCCTACACAAAAGCTTAAGAGGGGAGGTCAGAGACGTGGTGGAGTCTCTGCTAATCCACCCAAATAACGTGGATAAAGTGATGGCCAGCCTTGAGTTTCGTTTTGGACGTCCAGAGTGCCTTGTTTAGATCCAGCTCAAGGTGATGGGTTTCAAACCGATACCGGATAACAAGCTGGAGTTAATAGTGCCATTTGCTTCAAAGGTGCAAAACCTAACCGTGTTCCTGGTTAGGAATGCACCAGCACTTGGCAAACCCAACCTTATTGGATGAACTGGTCGGAAAGCTACCAATGAACAAAAGGTTAGAGTGGGCACAGTGCAGCGTTTGCATACGACCATACCCCACAGTTAAGCACTTCAGACTGGTTTGTATCGTAACCTCGAGTCAACTGCCGTCATCATGTCATAGCGACTCGTCAAGGAAGACGACGAAAGGCAACGTTTTTCACGCCGTCGAAGTGAAGGGGAAGGTTGGAAACAGCAAGTGCCGTTACTGCGAGGGAACGTCGCATGCAGTGACAGAGTGCAGCAGCTTCACCAAACTACATACGCCAGCTAAATGGGAGTTCGTGAAACGACACAACTTAACCTCCGGATGCCTGAAGTTTGGGCACAACGTAAGGACCTGTCGCACAAAACGATCGTGTGCCATTGGCGATTGCCGAAGAATGCACCAACAGTCTCTTCACGAAAGCGAATCACCAACGAAGTCTTCAGCTGGAGAGAGCGTTGGTTTGGAACCTGGAAAGCCTTTGTTAAGCTGCGACGACACCAGAAGCGCGCGGATCCTCTTCAGAGTCTTGCCCATCAGGATATACAATAAGGAAGCGATGGTTCGAACCTTTGGGTTAATCCGTCACAATCATGAGCTCGGAACTAGCCAAACGTCTTCACCTTAGCGGAAAGCCCAAAGATCTGCATCTACGATGAATTGGAGACAAACCAGAAACCAAAAGATCCTTCGCTGTTGATGTGGAGGTAAGTGCCGACGAGGAAGATGCTAAAGGTCGAGGAACTTTGCTTGCCCACTCAAACGTTTGCCACCTCGGACCTGTTCCTGCATAGCCGTCCCGATTTCTCTCTGCCCAACTACAAGGACGCCCGACGAGAGATTTTAATAGAACTGGACAACAGCCAACTCGGAGCGCCAATGGAAATAGTCTACTCCGAGAAAAAGGGACCGATAACTGTGCGAACTCAATTAAGGTGGGTCGCATACGATGCTCTGCCTTCGGGACATGCAGATGAGCCGAGAGGAAATGTCGTACTTTTCAGTAACCATGCATGTGAACGGAATGTACGACTGGATAAGCTCGTGGAAGAATATTTCTGCACCGAAAGCTTTGGCGTAAGAAAGCCAATGGAGAAACCAGTATCCCAGAGTGACAAAAGAGCTTCGCACTTGTTAAGCAGCCAGATGGAGAAACCAGTATCCCAGAGTGACAAAAGAGCTTCGCACTTGTTAAGCAGCACCACGAAAAGGTTGGATAAGCGGTATCCTCCTGTGGAAAGAAGATGGAATTCAATTACAAAACAGCTATGGACTAGCCAAGAAAAGACTTTTCAATCTAGAAGCAAGAATGAGAAGGGATCCCGCTTTTGGTGCCACATATAAAGAGAATATCGCAAGTTATGTGAAAATGGGGTATGCAGTGAAGTTGACGTCGTCCGAAGCAGGTAAATTAACTCCCAGAACTTGGTATCTCCCACATTTCGGCGTAAAAATCCCCAACAAGCCGGAGAAGATTCGGCTGGTTTTCGACGCTGCTGCTGAGGTTGAAGGCGTATCTCTAAACTCTGCCTTGCTGGAGGGACCGGACAACAACGTGCTGTTACTAAAGGCGTTATTCAACTTCCGGATCCGACCCTTCGCAGTCACGGGAGACATTAGAGAAATGGTTTCATCGAGTGCTGATACGCCCAGAAGACGAACATTCGCAGCGTTTCCTCTGGCGAGAGGAAGCAGGGATGCCGATAGACACCTATGTCATGAAGGTCATGACTTTCGGAGGCGCCTGTTCCCATTGCACAGCAAACTATATAAAGAACCTTAACGCCGAAGGCTCCGAAATGAGCATCCGAGAGCCACCGAATCCATCGTGAAGCACAACTACGTGGAAGACTATATTGATAGTTTTGGAAGTGTGTCAGAAGCCATCACTGTCACCAAGGCAGTTATCGATATTCACCGTGATGCAGGGTTTGAATTGCGTAACTTCACATCCAATTCCAAAGAAGTTCTGTATAGCTTGTCGCACACCACTGAGACATGCAGTTCCATTAAGACGATCACCTGGACATGAAAGCCGCCATAGCCGATAAAGTCTTGGGTCTATGTTAGAATAGTGGGGAGGACGTGTTCATGTTTCGTCTGAACTTCGCTCGAGTTAGCCAAGACGTCATCATAGGAAATAGATGCCCAACCAAGAGGGAATTCCTTAGCCTCACCATGTCCGTTTTCGACCCCCTTGGGATGATAGCCAACTACACGCTACCGTTGAAGCTTGTACTGAAGTCGATCTGGCGCCTTGGGATTGGATGGGATGGACCTATACCCGCAAAATCGCTCGCACGTTGGAAAGAATGGAAGTTACAGATGGATTAACGGCACTCAAGATCCCAAGATGTCACAGTCGCTTGACGACCAGAGCCACCCGGGTGGATCTACACACGTTTATAGATGCCAGCGAAGAAGCTTTCAGTGCCGCCACATACCTTCGCATCGAGCAGCATGGGGAGGTCCAAGTATCATTCGTTTGTGGTCAAAAAAGGGTAAGTCCTAACAAACTCCTAACCATACTTCGCTTAGAATTGTCCGCAGCTATCCTTGGGATGAGACTTTGTCGTCGTCAAATTCCACACTCTGCCTATAGCTGATCGAATCTATTGGAGTGATTCCAAGACAGTCTTTCACTGGCTACGATCAGACCCCAGCTGCAATAAAGACTTCGCAGCCTAACGCATAGCAGAGATTCTTCAGGGCAGCAAAGCCAATCAATGGTGGTAGATGCCATCGAAGTCCAACCCAGCCGACGACGCTACGCATGGCGGTCATTCACTGCAGTTCCAAAGTAACAGCAAGTGGATAAGGGGTTCTGCCTTCCTGAGGCTGCCGGAAACAGAGTGGCCCCAAGAGCCTGACGATATCTGCGACCACCTTTCGACGGACGAAATCCGTGCAAAGTATCTGCTAAGCACATTCCGCGCAAGCAAGCCAATCGTCGATGCTACAAGGTTCTCAACTTTCCTGAAGCTGCGCCGCACCATGGCATGGGCGCTACGCTTTATAAGCGCGTGCCGACGTCAGCCGATGGAACGTGGTGAATTAACGGCAGCTGAACTCAAGGAGGCTGAAGACCTAGTATGTCGACAAGCGCAGGGCGAGGCGTATGGTGAGAACATCGAATGCCTACGACAAGACTTACCAATAAGGATGGGTAGCCAGCTTCACCATGACGCCGTACCTGAACGAATTCGGACTTGTACGCTCGCTCGGTTGAATCGAGGCCGCTACAACCGTGCCTTTCGAAACCAGACGCCCTATCATCATACCAAGAGACCACGCAGTAACGAAGCTCCTCGTGCGTTGCTATCATCGCCGCCTCCGTCACCAGAATGACGACACCATCGTGAATAAAATACGACAACGATTTTGGGTGCCTGGATTTCATTCTGCTGTGAAGGCTGCGAAAGGTCAATGCCAGTTGTGTCGGATTCGGAGAGTCAAGCCGCAAACCCCGTTGATCGGTCAGCTTAGGGAGGATCGAGTGACTCCTTTCGTCCGGCCATTCACGTTTACCGGCCTTGACTACTTTGGACCCGTGAACGTCGCAATAAGCCGTCGTACTGAGAAGAGGTGGGTCGCTCTGATCACTTGCCTTACTGTAAGGGCCGTTCATTTGGAGATAGCGGCCGATTTTTCAACAGATGCGTGTATCCTATGCATCCGCAACTTCGTCAACCGTCGAGGGACTACGCTGCGAATCAGGACCGATAACGGGACGAAATTCTTAGGAGCCAGTAAGGAGCTACTAACCGGCGACATATTCGACAACGAGGCCATCAAAGCGGAGCTCTCTTCCGTTGGTATAGAATGGGTGTTCAATTGTCCACTGTACCCACACGCCGGAGGATGTTGGGAGCGAATTGTCCAGTCCACGAAGAGAGCGTTAGCATACACGCTCAAGGAGGTGGAAGGTCAGCCAGCAATTAAAGAACCGTTTTTGGAATCGATGGGTACGCGAGTACCTGCCAGTGTTAACAAAACTCTACAAATGGTTCTAAAGGACGCCGCCGCTAGAAGTTGGGGACCTGGTATTGGATTGCGACGACACCAAAGCGAGCAGTGGATGGACGCGAGGCAGGATCATCAAAGTTTTCCCGAGACCACACGGACAGGTCCGTTCGGCCGACGTGAGGACTGCTTCGGGGGTGCTGCGAAGTGTGAGTGAGGCTGGAGTCTCGAATCGTGCTCCTCACGGGGGGTGGGATGTCGACAATCAAGACGTGTAAACATTGTGATATTGGTGGCTCTTGGAAGACGAAAGCGAACAGAACGAATTTCATTGACATTTAAGACGATCGAGCTTTAATTCTCCTTTGTTCTTTGTCATCGCCAGCTGCTGCCGCCTGCCAAGAGTCACCAATAAGTAAGTATATGAATATTATAAATATAATTTCTTTAATAAGTTTCCCTTAAGAAAATAAACACGTAAAACCCTGAAAGTAGACGGATGAAAAGGCGTTTAATTTTGAGCGGAGCGACGACACTGCTCGAACTTCAACCACATGTTGGACATGTTGATATGTTTTGTAACAGCCAAAGCGCAAAGCTTTGTTAAACCAAGGAAGAACTAAACATATCGACTTTCGTTAGCACTACATTCGGGGCGTGATGGCAGAAGGGATTGTAAAGATTAAATTTTCAAGTTTTGAAGACATGATAGCTGATCCATTTACCAAACAGTTATGAACGAAAACCAATTTTCAGCATTTTACTGAAATGGGTATGCGCTACGTGAACTAAAGTTGTTTTTTTTATTTTATGAAATTATTTAATGAAAATAATGAATTTTGCAATTAATTTTTAGTTTAACATTATACCATGTAATATGTGAGTAAAAGACATTTTAACGCAACCCATATCCACAAAGGGCACACACTTCAGGACATATCTGGCGATATACATATGCTTTTCCAGCTCTACTCCATTTTCCCTTTTCGTTTGATTCCTTCTTCTTGTGTGTAACCTGTACCGAAGCAGACGAAAGTTACTTATAAAAAATATTTAAATTACCTTTGAATTACTGTTGAAATATTGAGTTTCATTTCATTTCCAAATAAATACACAATATAATCGTTTATTTATTTTAACAAAAACAAGGTCTCCATTAGACAAAACTGATCTTCTTTAAGAAGTCAGCAATAAAGGTATCAATAATCTCTTGACAAATCGTACGTCCAATACTTTGGAAGCTAAATAAGAGGCTTAAGAAAGGAATTTGTTGAAACGACCGACAGCACTTAAGCTAAAATAAGAGTCGACAAGGCTGAAACGTTAGCCGAATACTTCAAAACATTTACTTATGCCTTCGATGAAGATAATAATCTACTCCCATAAGAGAACGCAGTAACTAGCCAGACAATATAAAAAAAAACGACTTAACAACAAGACAAATACTTAAAAAAAAACTTCTTGATCGGGCTATAAACTATACTAGAAAAAATGTTAACGCCATCTTAAGATTAAATAATTACCCCAATGAAGTATCTAAAATAATCCTCACTCCAAAACCAGGGACCTATTTCACAAATCATACATCACATACATTGTACGGTTCTGACAGTTCTGCAGTATGATTTTTGTTTCTCAAATTCGTTGTGTATAAAATTGTCTTTTGAAATATACAATTTATTAGAAATCTTAACCCATTCGTATTATTCCGCTGCAGGCAGCTTGTGCTTGTACAGTTCAACCATTTTTTCCAGGGATTCTCTTTATGAAAACTAAATACGCACAGCCCACGCTAGTGAAAATACACAAATCCGTGTACCTTGCACACAGCCAGTGTATGATCCTTTGCAAAATAATTTTGTATGCTGTCTATTTTATGGAAAAAATGTAATTTAATTTATTAAAATACGAACAAACGTAGTGTCATATAGGCATCACATAAAGTTTATACTGGAAGAATAATATATAGGAATAGTTGCATGATTCTGTTTCACAGAAAAATTTCAAACCCATCATATAACAGTTTTATTACAATTTTCACGTACATTTTAAAGCATGTCTCGTACATGATGAAACGTTCAATTAAAAATCAAACAAAATGATTGAATCTGTGACCACTTTTTATTAGCTCGATCTGGAGTGTGGTTGCGCACAGAAATTATATTAATCACGTAAGCAATAATAGTTAAACAATGGAAAACAAATAAGCACCGAACCATCTGGTCTGAAGAGTGGAGACAACGAACCACATCATTGAAGCAAAGCACGTCGTCCCCTCCGTTATTGCTAAACAAAGGGTCGCTGGTAATTAGCGACAGGCAGACACCGTTGGGCATGATGCCGTTATCCTCTGAGTGTTCGTCCATGCCACGCGGTAATCAGCAGTGTGGCTAAGCGCTCTTCGAATGCAGGGATGTTCGTATGCTCCACTCCAGGGATGTCGTCGTCTGCTTACACCACTCCTATACATCTTGCCCGGTTGAACCGCCGGGTTCGAAAGGCTCAGCCTCCAATAAGGTACGTAGTTTCTGCACCGCGCGCTTGCACAGTCCGTTGCTGGTACGTAGAGTGACTTTCCGGATCAATCCATCACTGCCTTTTGGTTGGAGGGAGATTCTCGTGTCGTACAACTACGATATCTCCCACAGCTACATTGTGTCGTCTCTGTTGCCACTGGCAGCGTGTCTGCAATGTGGCCAAGTACTACTCACTCCATCGTTGCCAGAACTGCTGGTGCAACAGGCGCAGCCATTGCCAACGCCTGACATGACTCGTTGGAACATTTTCGACGCTTGGTTCAGGAACCGCAATGAGTAGATCTCCGATCAGGAAATCACCAGATATTAGCGCGTACTTGTAGTGGATGTCATTATAGAGAAAAGTGAGTGGGCGAGAATTTAGACACGCCTCGATGCGCGCTGACAAAGTCGGGAGCTGGCCCTGCCAAAGAGATTGAGACCCAATTAGACTTACCGAATGATGTTTAGCCGACTTCACGGCTGCCTCCCAGAGGCCACCCTGATGCGGAGCGCTGGAGGTGATGAAGTATTAACGGGTTGCAGCGTTCGCCAAAGACTGTTGATTATGCTCAGACTGCTATGCTTTTAGATCCTCCTGTAGTAGTCGGTTAGCACCCACGAACGCTGTGCCGTTGTCGCTGTACAAGTTAGTACAGAGTCCTAGTCTGCTGATGAAAAGAGTGAAGGCATCAAAAAGATAGGTCATCGACCACTTCGATGTGCACCGCCTTTGTCCCCAGGTAGGTGTTGACCATTGTTCGTGACCTTTTCGATCCAGTACGTAAAAGAAACGGACCACGGTAATCCACACCCGAGGACAGTAAGGGCAGTGTAGCACTAAACCTGGAACTGGGCCACGAGGACATTTGCTGCACCACAATCTGCTTCCGATGTCTTCTATAGGGGACACAACGATGGATGTAGCTCTGCACAGCCTGTCGTCCATGCAGGATCCAATAGCCCTGCCGAAGTGTCTGGACCATCAACTGGGTACCACCATGTGGGATTCTGCGGTGTGCTTCATCAATAAGCACCAACCATTGACCACTGGACCTTTTACTGGCCACATACGGCTGCACCAATTAGGATGTCGATGCTGCCAGGCAAGACATGGATGATGGTTCCAGCCAGATGTTTCCACGGTTTCACGTTCCCTTTCACCGGTGAGGTTTCGGACGTTATTGATGGGAGTACCAAGGCGCTGATCGTGAGCTCGACCTCCGACATTGGAGTGTGGCAACGCCATTGTCATGTGTGCAGGCGAAGGAACCAATTCCTTCCACAGTGAGGTCACATTTTACTCTGTGGAGATTTAATTGTTTCTTTTAATTGAAAGCCTTTGAAGCGACAGGAGTTGAGATCCAGGTGACTCCCACGGAGACATTGCTGGTTATAAGCATCTACGGCCACAGCGGTAGCGCAGCGGACACGCGACATGACCTGGGAGCAATAAATGCACTTCTTTCAAGGCATACTTATGGCGTCATAGGTGGAGACTTCAACGCAAGACATCCAATGTGGGAGGACACTGAAGATGACCCGCAGGGAAGAACCATCGTCAAATGGCTAGATGACAATGTCGATAGGCATTCATTGGTTGTGATCTCACAAAACATTAGACAGCGATTCCGACCATGAGGCGGTTGAATTAATAATTAATCTTCAACAGCCGATTTTCACCAACAGCCGACCAGAAGGGGACTTCATCAAACTGCACCAGCTGGACGTAGCCAAACTGCAGGAAGACGTGCTGGGGAGCATCCAAATACTACCACCAACTAGGAATCTCACCAATACTGAGATTGAGGATGCAATTGGAGGATTGGAGCAATCTATTAACAATGCCTTGGATCAACAAAAAAGGCCGAGAACGAGCAAAGACAGGTACAGTTACTTACCGAACTACATCCAAAACCTATATAACCACAGGCAAAGGTTAAGAAAGAGACTACAGCGAATCTACCGCCGGGACTGGAACACCCAAAGCAGAGATTACCAAGCCGTCCTCAGCGAAGCAGTACATCACCACAACAACACCCAGCTGGAAAACAAACTTTGCCAAATTAAGCCCGGACCTGAAACCTTCCGACAAATAAATCAAATTATCTGTAAAAGGAAGAGGCTGCCGGAGACTCTTACCACAAGTGATGGGGATGTAACTACTTCAGCCCAAAAAGCCGAAGGGTTCGCAATATTCTTCGAAGGCAACTTCTAGCCATCGCCACCCGATGACCCGGAATTCGTCTCAGAAGTTAACAGCTACATCTCCACTTTCGGGCATACATCCCCACCCAGCATCATCTTCAGCGAGAACAATCCAGCTGACGGACCAGCAAACAACGGAAGAAATCGTGGGAATCATTCAACGCAGCAAAACAAGGAAAGCAGCCGGAGCGGACAAAATCTCGAACTTCAGCCTGAAGCGAATGCCACAAGCGGTGATGGTTTTCCTCACCATCATTATGAACAACTGCGTCAACAATTGCTACTTTCCCAACAAGTGAAAAACGGCGAGAATTGTTGCAATACCCAAAAAGGGGAACGCTACAAGTGTGTCAGGATACAGGCCTATGTCGCTCTTGAGCAATATAAGCAAGATCCTGGAGTACCTGATAGCGGAAAAATTAAAGCAATGGTCCACCAACCTGAACATCTTCCCGGATATGCAGTATGGATTCCGGGAAAAACATTCAACGTTTCATCCCCTAAAGAAGTTCCAACACGACGTCGCAGCTGGCATGAACAACCACCAAGTCACCGTTGCATGCTTTCTGGACGTAGAAAAAGCCTTCGACACGGTCTGGATAGAGGGACTCGTCTATAAGATGAATCTTATGGGATTCCCCTCTAACCTTATCAAAATCATCTACAGCTTTCTCCATTCAAGGAAGAAGGAAGCCTCCACCTGCTCCCAATGGCGATCATGCTACAGGAGCTCGTCTGGGGGAGCTAAACCGACGAGGATTAAGTGATTGGCTACGAAGCGGTTGTAGTACGCCGTAACAGTCCTCAGCTCTTGATCTAACTGCGTCACTTCTGCGCTGTTTAAGGCATCACCAAGCTCGCGGTCATGAATCGTGTTCTTTGCGGACACTCGCAGATTTAATTCACAAATGTGGTAACACTGATTCAATCCTCACAGGAGACATCAAAATGTACGGGGCTGAAATGTTCAAATAAAAACACACACAAAATGATTGAATCCATGAGCTTTTATTAGCTCAATCTGGAGTGTGGCTGCGTACAGAAATTATAATAATCACGTAAACCAATTTTACCATTGACGTCATACAACGACTACAATCAAAAATAATCAGTACGGCCGTCGATGCACAATGGTATATAACTAATACACAAATACACCGTGACCTGAAAATTAGCAGCGTTAGAAACAAAACAAAAAGATACTTAAACTGTGGGTTAAGTGCCTGCCCTTGGTTAGTGAGGTCTCGGGCTCTAATCCCAGAGAAAGCAAAGTTAATATGCATTGTAAGAAGTTTTGTAAGACACTGGTCTTATGACTTAATAATAATAATAATATGGGTGGTGCGACAGTCCGAGGTGGACCCGGGCCTAGCTTCTCAGCAACCACTCGTGTTGTTCTTTCACGAGTGGAAGGGACCTACAGTTTAATGCCGACTCCAAACGGCGATATTTGAGAAGCTTTTTCTAGACAGGAATACTCTCTGAGCATTGTCAGTGCCTCGAAAGAGGTGGAGCCGTGAATTATTATAGGTGGTAAGTTCGGGTATCGAACCTGTCACCCTCTGCGTAGGAGTCGACGCACTTTTTGTTTTTTTTTTCAATGTAAATTTTGTTTTTATTTAATTATGAAAGAAACTTACTTGCTAGACAAAATATACTTAAAACTAGCTTAAATATCTTAAATAACTTATTGTATTTAATCCTAACTTACTTACCCTATGCGAGTACTCTAAGCTATTCTAATTTATACATATTTGTGCCTTTCGGCTTAAACAAGGTTTTTCTTAGTCTTTAGACAATATTTCATTAATTTTAATTACCAAGAAAACTTGAAAAACTTGGTTTAACCTAGCTAACCTATGAACAAAATAACTTAAAACTAACTTAATCTAAAATAAGGCTTAACCTTACTCAACCTAACATAACCTTAAAACTACCTTAAATATGTCCGTAGGCGCACTCTTTCGTCCTACATAGCGTTTGGGTAGAAAGCCCCAAAGATCAGACTGTTCGAAGAAGTCAGAAGCCTTCTGATCAGCTTAATAATAAAATTATCTATCCTGTTCAAGTTTGCCTCGATGTACAGCACCTCGTTAGGATAGTACTTCTTGTACTCAGACTCGGGTGTACGATACAGACGGAGACAGCTCCTAAGACACTGCCTCTCGAACACCCTCATCTTTTCCATCACGTTGAACCACCACAGCAGATTACCTTCACTCTGGTATCAAGTTGGCTGCTGAAAAACAACCGTCTTGCCGCAGCAAAGGCTTTTCTGGCTTTCGTCAGAGCAATATCTATATGTTTGTCAAAATACAGATACTGATCCAGCCAAATGCCTAGATATCTAACTACACTTTTTACAGCTAACGGCCGACCATGCAGGTCAACTATGCCGAACTTACGCCAGTTTTGGCGCGTATCCCGCGTTGCCCTGTCCAACGGGGTCCGGAAAGGACTAGTTTCGCACTTCTGGAAGTTGATAATCGCTGGATTTTCTCGAGCCAGTTATCATGTCATAGACCATGTATAGTAATGGCTTACTTATGCCAAGCCTGACCAGCATGAGGAAGAGGCCCTTCAACCAAGCGGTGTCGAACGCCTTCTCCAAGTCAATGAGACAGGTACCCGTGCACTGATTTTTGTTTTTATTCCATTGTATGTCGCTCGGAATCCGAACTGGTGGTCCGGTATGATTTTCTCTTCATCAGAACATTGCTTCTGAACTCGAATGACTATCTTTTCAAAAACCTTGCCTATGCAGGGAATAAGACTGATCGACCGAAGATTTGTCGGAATGGACTTATCTTTGTCCCGTTTAGGGATCGGTTGAACAACAGCTGTTTTCCAGTGCGTGGGGTAATGTGCATTACTCAGCGCATTGTTGAACAGGGTTGTGTAAATTTGGACCGCTTCGGGGGGAAGATGGCGAAGCACAATATTCGGTATGGTATTCCATAGATTCCCACTGACTTTTTCTTCTTCAGCGAGTGGGAGATACCCTGTAGATCTTCTAGAGAAATCAAGATGTGATTCCCGTCATTGGCGACTTCACTATGTGCCATGTTCTCGTCATTGAACCTGGTGAAACCTGGATTCTCTGATCGCCATTGACTTATCTCATTGCGGAGATAGAAGTGGTTTAGCAGGGCTCTGTTCTCCAGATCGTGATTCGGCCTACTAACCTTTTTGACCGTATACACTCTCTGGAACACTGCACCAATAGCTTTAACCTTCTCCTGGCGATCTTCGACTGCAAAGAAGTCATTGTCTAGCACTGCCTCATCTGGATCGATGTCAACTGAAGTCAGTAAGTGTTCGTTGTCTGTCGTCCTGGGAAGTCTTACGATTTGAATGTCGTTTTGATCTTTCCTCCGAAATATTTTATTTACTTGTGGGAACATCCCAGGGTTGTTTGATCGTATAGCCCAGATTTTGTTGCCCCAGTGCAAGCTTATAGCCAAGCTATAGTTTATACGTATTAACTGTTGGAGGTTCTTGATCTCCGACATCAATGCTCTGACTTCCGCGTTTTGCGGATCTGTAAACCGCCTATGCAAGAGTTTGAGTCTTGACAGCAGCATACTTTTGTGCACGTGAAGTGCATAGATTGTAGCATTTCGATAAACATCGCTGTTGTCGATTTGAACTGCCTTCGGAATTGTTTTGTCCATCGTACGTTTGACTACGTCGTCCATTTGTATGAGGTACCTGTCAACCTCTTCGTTCGTCAGGTTTCTGTTTGTCGGCGGATTGATCCCACTCGAACGTAGTTCTGTGGATAAAGTCCTAGAGAAGCGTGGCCAGGGGGACTTTTTATAATTATAAGGGTGCCTCTGGACATACTCTTCCAGTCCTTCCACCTCGTTCGGGAGCTGAATAACTGCGAAGAGCCCGCAGTCATCACTCTCGTTCTCAATAGCAGTTAGACAGTTCCGTGTGCGTCTTTCCACGTCCAGTATAGTCAGTCGTTTGTCAATCAGCATTTGATCCTGATAGGACCTGCTTCTAGGATACGATGGCCTTTCGGTTGCAAGCAAATCTAGCTTGAACTCAACATTGTGGTCTCCCAACCAGTTATACAATGAGGTCCCCCTGGTGTTATGCACCACGTTGCCCCACTCTATATGCCTCGAGTTCAAGTCCCCGGCTACGATATAGTAATTCTCTACCGTCGAAGGCTAGTGAAAAGAGTATCGAGCTCTGAAATGAAATATTGGTTGATGCGTGACTTGTCAGTTGCATAGATAGCGATCACATATAGCCGCTTACCACCCCGAAGGGGGAGGCGTGCGATACACGTTTCTATGGCCTGGAATCTCCGCACTTCACCGCTATACACGACCTTATGACACAGGCCTTTTTTGATTAAGAGCGCGACTCCACCAGCTAGGAAGCTTCGATCTCTTCTAATGATATCGTAATTTTTGTACCTGAGTTTGTGCGTCTGGCTTAGCCTAATTTCGCTAACCATCAACACGTCCGGATTATGGGTTTGCAACAAGTTACCAAAACTTAGTTTTCGTTCATCCCTAATCAGTGAACTCATATTCACTGCTAGAATCTTAAGGTCGTGAGCTGCGTGCCATCATTGTGATGTCTCGTTTGGATCGTCAAACAACGTCGAATAGATGAGGTCTATTCGCGCTGCTTGCTCTTGGAACTAGTTTTGGAATTGGTTTTGGAGCTGAGCGATCTGCCTCTGGATAGAGAGCAGGACAGTCTGCACATCCAAATTAGCTTCAGGTTGCCTGGCCACAGGGACCGGGGCAACCTTCAGCACTGTCTGTTGTACCGGCCGCCTATCTGATACCATTTGGGCATAGGAGACGGCTGGAGTAACAGTGGTAGCTTGAACACGGGGCGTTGGCCTCGCTTCTACCATTTCTATAATCCTCTTGGCTTGGATGCCTCGTCGGATCTCTTGGACCTTGGGGCATCCCCGATAATTAGCGGGGTGCCCGCTGGTCTTGCAGAGCACGCATGTCAGCATGCTCCTATCAACAACCTTATCTGTTCCTAAAGGACATTCCCCTTTAATGTGGGTTCTTGTGCATTTGACGCAGCGACACTTCATACTACAGTTCGCTGCGGCATGCCCAAGCCTTTGACAGCGAGCACACTGTAGCGTGTGCTTTGTCTTTTCTAATGTCGCCCATTTGACATCAATAGTGCCTAAACGATTGATTCGCCTTAGGCTATCTACTTTGCTATCTGGGCTGACCTGGACTCGGAAGAATGGAAGCTTCCTGTTCTCCCTCCTCGATATCGCAGTGAAAAAGGGATTGACTCCAACGACTTTGACGTTGTCACTTTGCAGAAGGCGCAGATCTGCGAGGATCTCTTCGGGATCAGTATCCGGATCCACGTTCTTGAGGAGAACGGTCTGCAGTTTTCCCCCTTTTGGGCTATATGTGAAGAACTCGACACCGGTTGTCGTTGACTCTTCCTTTATCGCACGGTAATCTGCCACTGATGAACAGTGAACAGAAGGCCTTAATGGCCCTTTGTATTTAATATAATACGTGTTTTTAGTGGCCAACTTACATAGCTTGTCTAGGTCCTCAGTCTCCAAACCGAAGACGTTGATTGGAGGGAATCGTTCCTTTTTGGTTGCTGAACTTGTTGCTTCTGCTGTTGTTGTTGTTGCTGCTGCTGCAGCTGCTTCTGCTGCTGCTGGTTCTGCTGCTGCTGCTGGATCTGCTGCTGCTTCTGCTGATGTTGCTGCTGATGAGGTTGTTTCTGTTGTTGCTGCTTCTTATCAGCGGATCCACGCTGATTTTTTGGCAGCTGTTGGGTGGGTAGTTGTAGCTGTTTCTTTGACTTCTGCTGCTGTTCTTGCTGCTGTTGTTGTTGTTGTAGCTGCTGCTGATCTGCAGCTTCTTTGGCCGCTATTCTGGCCTTCAATTTTTCCCGAAAGGAACTTTATATGAGCATCCAGCTCCTCCCTCTCTCTCTCTCTCTGGCTGTTGACCAGCTCCACCTGCTCGTCTTCTTCTTCATCTTCCGACATGGATGAAGTCAGAGCGCGGTAGGAGTTCTCACTAACACCTAATGAGAAACCCCTCTCACCACCTGCCGACTCGTGTTGTTGTTTGCCAGCGAATGTCACATTAGCTACGTCCCTGGCTGTTGTCGATGCTGCTTCTTCTGATGAAGTTGCAGGTGCACCTACCGCAACTTTAGTACCGCGTGGGGCAACCGTGTAACGGCGCTTCACGACATTTGGCTTCAGTTGAAGCTTTTTTCTCTTTTTTTTTCCGTCATTCTAACTGGTGGCCTGATGTCGCAGCCACCTGTTCAGCATCACCCGTTACTTCGAGCGTGGGTCGCTCTGCTGAACTCATCACGAACTTCCGCTCACACTTCGTGTCTTTAATCTTCTATGCGCAAGAACTCTTTGTTTTTTAACGGGATTTCAACCGGGCACCGCGATTCCACAGACAAGTGCAATGCCGCTAGGCCACTTTTTTTTTTTTAGTTGCACACGCAACACACAATAGCCGAAACACGTCTGTTACACATTTAGGTAAGCGAACGACTGAGTCGACGCACGTATCCACTACGCCACGGCGACCTCATAAGACCTCATAGACCTAGATATATCAAAAGGATCCCTTAAAACAAGTACTTAGTGTCCTAGGACAGACGTAAAATAAAAATAAAATGAAAACGTTAACTCCAAAATACGTTAGGAAACCCCACATAGGCAATCAAATATTTTCTGTGGAAATGCTTCAGATTTGGTTCTACGAACACTCGCAGTTAGAGATTGCACACAGACACTTGTTCTATCACAAATCACTAGTTTTCATAAATGGTTCACTATGCCACTCAATCCATGGCTTACCTAAGTCAACCTCATATATATCGACTATTTCAGATATGGGTTTATTCGTATTCTGGTTGTAGGTTAGGTTGAGGTGGCTGACTGCCGCGCATACGGACAGCAGACATACTTAGGCCAAACATAGGCACATTGTGTTACCACGCGGCTCTTAGGCTACCTATTCCGCTAACCAAATTGTGCTTTTGATAAAGAGAAGAAGAGAGCTGATTCTGATGCTGTTCAGTTCAGCCAGATTAATAAAGAAATGGGCCCCCAGAAGTATGAGTATCTACGGGATGAGAGAGCACTGAAATCACATAGCAAGTGTTCGATCGTTCCTTCCCTCGTCCATGCAGCTTCCACAGTTATCAGTTATAGCAGAGATTTGATCGCTGCCTGGCTATCGGAGCAGTTGACGATATCTGTGCGCGTTATTAGATTGTTTTTCAACAAGGACAGGGTATCCTTAATCGCTATAGTTTCGGCCTGAATGACGCTACAGTGATTAGGTAGTCGAAAATATAGCTGGAAACTAAGATCCTTGGAATAGACACCAGCACCCACGCCTGCATCCATCTGCGATCCATCTGTGAAGATTCGCAGTGGACCTTCGAGCGTCGGGTGTACAGACTCCCAGTAAGATCTGGGCAGTATGCTGGTTGGGAAATATTTCTCGAACAGGAGTTGTAGGTAGGTAGAGTGAGGTAGAGTGAGGTATGTATCTATGGGTATAGAGGCATACCTGCGTAGGATAGTTGAATGTCCAGACTGCAGTTCTAGCTAGCTGCTGTCTGTCTGCCAATTAGTCAATGGCAGGTTGAGAAGTATGTTTAATGCTTCGGCGGAGGTAGTCCTCAGCGCCCCGCTAATGCATACGCATGCCAACCTCTGCACTCTAGCCAGTGGGGTGATGTTAATTCTCTTGTCGAGTGTGGTCCACCAAGTTGCGTCACCATATAGCAGTATGGGTCCGACTACTGATATAAATAGCTGGTGAACCATTCGCGGTTGCAATCCCCATTTGAACCCAATGATCCTTTTACAACAGTAGAGAGCCATTGAGGCCTTCTTGACACGTTCTTGGATATTTAGCTTCCAGCTTAAATTCGTGTCTAGTTTAAGGCCTACGAATTTAGCGCTGTCGCTTAGTACCAAGGGGGTCCCGCATAGTGTGGGACGGTCAAAGTTAGGAATTTTATACTTCCTAGTAAAGAGAAATATATCCATTTTTTGCGAACTGACACCTAGGCCGCATTCGCTAGTCCATTTCACTAGCTTGGATTGGGCAGATTCCATAATATCCCTGACCGTAGATAAATATTTCCCATATACAGCTATGGCAATGTCATCTGCATAGGCAATGACCTTACACCCAGTCCCATCTAGTTTCATAAGTAGTTCGTTGACCACTATGTAGAGGGGAGAGTACACCACCCTGCGGGCACATCCCTGTGGTATCACCAAGCTTCGAGCTCTATAGGCTTTTCGATCCAAGTCTGTTGAGTGCTGAGGTTATTGCGTGAGGTTCTATGTTATTAAATGCTCTCCTTATATCGACAAGGGAAGTGAGAGTAAGTTCCTTGAAATCGAGGGATCTTTCTATAGTGCCAAAAAATCAGTGCAGGGATGTTTCCACAGATTTGCCCTTGTTGTAAGCATGCTGAGAGATCGAAAGTTCGTCTGTGACTAAATGTCGGATGAATACATCGATCAATTATTCCAAAGTCTTCAGAAGAAAGGAGGATAGGCTTATAGGTCGAAAATCCTTTGGGTTGACATGTGAGAATTTTCCAATCTTGGGTATGAAGACGACAGTGGTCGTTCTCCAAGTTGTCTCTACGTGGCCTAGATCTAAACATCCTTGAAAGATGTTGACCAGCCAGGTCAAGTTTACGTCTGCAACTTCTTGCAGTTCTGTCGGAAAAATGCCAACAGGCCCTGCCATCTTGTAGGGATTAAAGATCTTCCCACGAAAGAGTCTCCAGGAAGATCCTTGGGCTCTTCTTAGTTCATATTTAAAGGTACTGAGAGCTCTATAAGATTATAAGATTCCCAGTCGGCATTGATTCGGGTTGCCTTGGCTCTGTTGAAGAGTTTCCTATAACCTTTGTGGAGGGAATCAAGTTTTGAATGCCACCATGGGGGTTTAGTCTTTCCCCTAACTATCCTTATGGGAAAAGATCTGACTAGAGCCTGATTCAGGATATCAGTGAGTCTCTCCACTGATGAGTCAAGCTCTGAAGGATTCAGCGGTTGTGATTTGTCAGAAGCCGCTAACAGGTGACTGACAGTCCCCCTATACATGTCCCAGTTTGTTTTCCTGATGTTACGGAAGGGAGTTACACCAGGGGTGGAGCTTGTAAAGCTGAAAGTGATATAACTGCGGTCAGAGAATAAGTGGTCCTTAGACACCCTCCATTCCATTATGCCATCCGCTATGTGGTCTGGAAGAAGGGTAAGGTCTAGAACCTCCTGTCTGATTTCGTTAATAAAGGTGGGTTCGTTACCTATATTACAGTTTGCCAACTTGCTACTTAAAATGAATTCTAAAAGGTACTCACCCCTTTCGTTAGTGTCCTTGCTCCCCCAGATGGTATGGTGTGCATTGGCATCACACCCTAGGATGACTGCAGTCCTAGAACTCTCCGCATCCGTGATCACTTTCCTCAGTAACTCCGACGGTATGGCACGGTCGCCTGCCATGTAGGTCGAAGTCAGCCATGTTCGCTGCATGCCTGCCTGCAGACATACGGTTACTGTATCTCGATCGCTGTAATTGGAGAGAAGATAGGCATTTAGTGAAGACTTCACAAAAATACAGGCTCTTGGATTGCCTGTGTTTCTTACAGAGAATTTATTATAATTCCGCGGCCCATGTCCGCAGATTAGATCATTTCTGATCTAAGGCTCCTGGACCAGGGCAACATCCTCCCCCTTTTGGCTGAGGATGAGAATGAGGGCGGCCGAGGCCGCAATGGAGTGGTGAAGGTTAATTTGGTTCACCCGAAGCATGGCTTTGGGGCTCCCAATCCGCTACCTCCATAGCAGATACCCTTTTCGACCACAGTAGTGTTCTCCTCACCACCGAGATCGGAAAGACCGATGCTATAGGCATGCCGGTCCCGATTCTCTAGGACGGGCGAGGACCTCGTGTCACAGGCTCCCTCTTCCACAACCTCCATCGGGATAAAAGCGGCCGGCGTTGCCTCCTCACTATTGATGGAGGGCTTCGGTTATTCCGAGGCAATACATCCTACCTACATCACAGCCTCTGTGGCTCGTTCGGGGCCAGCCTGTGTAACAGAGGGTAGAGTGGGGGCACGGTGCACCGTCTTCGCGGGATCCTTCCCATCCTTTTTGTACACCTTTAACGTAACCCAATTGAATCCGTAGTAGATTACGAAGTTGTTTTTTGAAAGGGGGGCCAGACACTTCTTATTTATAATTGGAGCATTCAGCTCCTCCAACTTGGCAATCTTCCAATTTTGGATGAAGCTCAGGATGGAGGCGGCATCGGAGGGTATGGTAGATAGCCAGGCACGAGTCCTGGGACTACTAGGGATTGCATCCCTATGCACAACGTCTATCTGTGCTCCCTCCCACACCTCTCCCAGACTTAGCACTGTCTTCCTATACAGGTCAGCTGACCTTTGATCCTGTGTAGAACCCTAGAAGCGGCGCGCAGATCCTTATGTTTTTTATTTGATGGCCCAATTCTGGTTGTAAATAATGTGAATTATCTCTGTAAGACTTGAATGAAATCTCTCCACAAATGAGATTCCAGTTGAACTTTTTGCGCAAGTTGTATCGAAGGTAATATTATACATTTTCAAGAATTCCTTAAAAAGTCAAGAAATAAATTCGGTTCCATTGTCTGAAACAATTTTTTTCGGAATGCCATGGTGTGCCAAAAAATGTTTCAGAGATTGAGTTAGATCAATACTGTTTCTAGAATTTAATAAATATACAGTTGCGAGTTTACTAAATTTGTCCACAATTGTCAAGAAATTTTGCTTATGTACTGAATATATATCGATATGCAGTATTTCCAATGGCTTGGACGGCGTGTCACTTAATTTGAACTTTATTTGCTTCATGTTCCCAGCGTACTTCAATCTCTGGCAAATATCACAATTATTTATTACCCTAGTGATTATACTCTTAAAATTCGGAAAATAATTCTCTCTTCTAAGGTGGTCAGAGGTTTCAATGATGTCCCTATGATTTGACTTACTATGATAATCTCTTATTACTTTCTCCTGTTTGGCTTTATTTTAGTTTCTAGTGCACCTGATTAGTTTAAGTCGGGGTGTCTTAAAATAGTGTGAGTACACCTTTTGGATTATTTTAAATATATCATCACTTGTAAATATCGCCGTGAGACCTGTGGGATTAATATATTTCTTGAAAACAGTGACTATGGTATCCGTATTGAATATATTTTTGTGCTTAATTATATATCTTTGTTTATTGGAATACGGATACTGGGATACCATCGCCAATATTTACTTTAGCAGAATGAATTATAGAAACTGTGTCAAGGTCACCTACGTTGTTCAATGTAGACGAATTTCCCTCGGTTCTTTCGGATAATGATATGTCATTCTTGCTTATCTCAATTGTTGATAAAGCGTCCGCATTAGAGTTTTGCTTGCCTTTCTTGCAAGTCACGAAGTAATCATACTCCTCTAGCTTAAGCCGCCAACGTACCAACCTAGAATTAGGCATCTTTCATTGAGAATAGCCACGTAAGGCTTATGACGTAAGGCTTATGATCCGTGAATATTTGAAACTTCCTACCAAAGAGATATGGGCGGAAGTATTTAATAGCCCATACTACTGCAAGCAATTCTTTTTCAATTGCGCTATAAAACTACTCAGACTTCCATAATGTGCGACTTGCCTAGTGCCTAGCTTATCTAAAATCTCTGTTATATTAGGTATGGGGTATCGATCGTCAACGGTATTATCATTTAACCTCCTATAGTCAATTACTAATCTCCATTTCTCTTTGCCGTTTGCATTTCTCTTCTTTGGGACAATCCAAATTGGAGATGACCATGGGGAAAAGCTGGGACGAATGATACCCTGCCTAAGCATCTCGTTAATTTGTTTATTTACCTCCTCCTTTTGCACATAGGGATATCTGTAGGACTTCCTATAAACTGGTATATTATCTATAGTTTTTAAACTGTGCTTGATTTGGTTTGAAAACGTTAAATTTTGACCCTCTTGGAAAAAGCTTTACTGGCATCGTTTACAAAGATTAATCAAGGCTTTTTTCTCTTCGAAATTTAAATCATCAATTGAAATCGACTCGTAAATATTCTTATTATGCTTAGTATTGTCATATTTAATGTCAAAACTATGGAACACTACAAAGCGGTTACTGCCCATTATTCCGCCCTTTATTGGTTACTCGATTACGGAGTTTAATGGCGATTCAGGTTGGTGTTGATAACCTCCATAAATGCATACCAATCATGACACCCGTATATTCCCTCGGGTATTGTTAAGTCATTCTTGATCTACATTGGTTTGATGTATACATCACCGAATCTCACATCAACTGGTGAACGGCAAACGAGTTTACTTAGCCCTGGGACAGTATATGTTTGTGACATAAGGTTAGGCTTGTACTTCAATTTAATGTTTGTTTTTTCCGTTTCCGAAAAGAGATCTACTTTAATTAATTTTTACATTCAATTTCTTAAGAATGTCTACTCCAATTAGACCGTCGAAATAATTATGGAACTTAAAAAGTATTGACAGTAGTTCCTCATTAGTTTTAAATTCTTTCCAGACACGCAAACTGACTTGTTTGGTAGCACGTGGTTATCAAAAATCGTCTTAATTTCAATAGGGTCAATATCCTGAATATCATCTGCATTAACTTTCCCTGGATCAATAAAGGACATATTACTACCAGTGGCGATTAAAAATATTAACTGATGCCCATAATGTTGTGATAGTAATGTATGGAAGCAGATAAGAGTTGAAGTTATTTATATCTAAATACCCTACAGCTTCTCCGATGCATATGAACGAGAATTTCTGTCGTGAACTTCCGCATCAAGGCTGTCAGACGCCTTGTGGCTGCTTCGTACAGGATCAATACATTCAGAGTTGTTTTCCTCCTCTAAATTGTAAAGGGTACTTATATTGGGGTCTTGAGCGTCGATGCTCCTAGGAAATGCGCCTGGCCGCTTATTGGTATTTGTATTATGGATGCCGCTAGAGACATCCATAGGTTCTGGGCAAGAGTACCTAGAAGTGTTAACACTACTGTTACCCGAACTTTGGTTTTTCCTTATTCCCGATTGCGTCTGACTGAAAATTCTACTTGATGAAGGTTGGGTATTATACTTTGAAGGTTGTCTTTGTTGAACGTTACTTGACTGTACTGGCCAGTATGAGCTATAATAGCAAGGAAAGTAGACAGAGTTCTGTTCTTTAAGACAGAAATTTAGAGCTTCCGCTAATTTTTGTGGTCTTTGCTTTTATTGTAGAGCCTAATGGCTCTCTAAGACCACACAAAAATGTATTAAGGCACATTTCCTCGTATAATGCTTGTTTTGCTTTTCTTCTTTATCGTTCATTCGGATGAAATATGTCATAATTGAAAGAGTTTCGAGTACTTCCGAGTAAAATATTTCAACCGCACCACTACGTTGATGCAATTGATGCAGATCTTGAATCAAACTGGACTCATTTCGCTTGTCGGCGTAATGAGTTAGGAGATTACTTTTAATATGCTTCCAATCTAAACTTGTACCGTACATATTAAGCGTTTCGTTTGCTTCGCCAATTACTTTATTTTGTAAAGTTGTAATTATGATTCTAAAATTCGTGCCATCTGCTTCCAAAAAAAAAGCCCTATAATTTCCTCGACAACTTCGTACAACCGTAACTTCGGATTACCATAGAAAGTGGGGAGGTCTCTAACAATATCCGGGACACAAAGGGAATTCAAACTTCAGCGATTTTTTCTTTTTCGCAACTCATAGTGAAAGTGCA
This sequence comes from Eristalis intricaria, assembly GCA_964034865.1. NCBI lineage: Eukaryota > Metazoa > Arthropoda > Insecta > Diptera > Syrphidae > Eristalis > Eristalis intricaria. The sequence continues at coordinate 77,688,384 of OZ035876.1, forward strand.
CTACGCGGATTACGAAGTATATAATACAAATGCGTGTGTATGTAAATGTAAAGCAAAGTGGCTTGTTTAATAAAAGGACTAAGCTATGTAGTTGCTTTTATTGTATTTAAATTTATTCGCACACAGGTTTATATAATTATTTTTTTTTTTTGAGAGACTATGCGAAATAGTGAACTATCGAAAGAGCTTCCCCCGTTGTTGAGTCTTGGATCTGCTGGTCTTGAATTTTTCTCCGCTTCTCAGCAATCTTTCTCGATTATTTATGTGCTTCTTTTCGAATTGTTCATTTTTCTTTATTTCTTTTTACACTTATTGTTTTTTTTCGATTTTAACTACTTTTCATCATTTACTTCTACTGCTACTCTACTTCTCATCATTTCTATGGTCAATACTATCGACAGAGATGTAGCATTCAAAAACAACGCCACCCATCATACCTCCACCCCCAAGGACCTGATCAACATGCTTGGCTTGGCTTGGACTAGCAGCTTGTTGAAAAACAAATAACAAGACCGCTCGCATGATTGGCTTGGCTTGGGTGCCAAGCTCCGTTGTACAGTCTGCGCACCATGTTGAAAAAGAAATAACATAACCGTCCGCAAGTGTGGCTGGGCTTGGGTTACAATCTCTGCTGTACAGACTGCCCGTTTCAGCTTGATCATATATGAACGGATGAATGCTTGTTGTTCGATGGGTGACATACATAGAGTACGTCTATGTATGTAACTCGCGTGTTACGCCCCGGACGCACCTTGAACCAACATACCCGCTCAACAAATCTATTCACTTTAAGTAAAGTAAAGTAAAGAGTCGATTATTTGATTTCGATTCCCTTTAATCCCTCCATCAACTGCCTACTAATCATTTCCTGTTTTCCTCCTGGGTATATACAGTTGAGTGAAATTAAGTTTATTATAAATAAGATCAATATTTATTTAATATTTAATTAACAAAATAATTCTAATTTAACAGTACAGAAACGAAAGTAAACATCTTCAGCGAATCGGCCGTTGACTATCGCTATTTGACATATGTACATATGTATCCGTTAAGTCCTCTAGTCCTGAGAGATTCTGATGTTTGATCAACTTCTGGTGGAAAAAATACTTGTATCTGGAGTCAAGTGAATCTGCTAGCTTAGAAGGCACGAAAACTGCTTTAAGCCTGTCGACTGATATCTTCGTTGCCATCTGCTTATCTAAACTGTAAAATATTTCTCATTCATGTTAACGACCTCAAAGGGACCATCGTACTGAGGCTGGAGTTGGCTCTTCACAGCGTCGTTTCGTATGAAAAAGTGGATGCAACCTTACCTTTTTCGGGTCGCAGAAACATTTTTGCTTGGCTATGGTGGGTGAATGGTCCGTTTGTTTATGGATGATGTGGAGTTAATACTTTTAATGCTGGAAACAGAACCTCTGCGTTAGTTCTTTGAATACTGACGAAGTAAATTGTCGACCCATGTCAGTTGGCATGTATGATTGTGTCAGCAGTAATATCGGTTAAAGGTACCACTTCAGGCCACCTGGTGAAACGGTCGATGCATGTGAGGATGTATCGAAAGCAATGGTCCAACCATGTCGACGTTGACATGCTTAAAGCGGTCTATATTGCTGTTATAATGACCCAGTGAGGTGCGATTGTGGCGTTGCGTTTTACATCTTCGGTATCTCAGACACTGGCGTTCGAGAACTACAGTCAATTTTTTCAAGTTTGACCACACGAAACGTTGAGCAAATTCAATATTCGCTTATATTCCAGGATGGGAAATCTGATGAAAATGTGTTATGATTCGATTTCGTTGAGATTCAGGAACCCAAGGTCGAATTTTATTGGTCAAAACATCGCAAATCAACAAAAGATTACTATCTGGAATACAAAAGGGCCTCAGTACGGTTTTTTCATGATGTACCTGGCTCCAAAAAAGCTTTTAATTCGTTTCAGATAATTCCTCATTTTTTCAGTTGATCTTTGGTAGGTTTGGTTAAGTAAGGTTTGGAATCCTTCTTGCCAACCAGAGATCTTTATAAATCTACAAGAGATAAATCTTCAAAGAGATTTTAATGGGATATCTGATATATCATGGAGGTCGTGGAAGAAAATTGTCGCAGGATTCTCTGTCTCAATTTGCATAGACTAGGGCATTGACAAAGGCATTGACAAATGTATCCTCAATCTCTTCTTCGTTCCCACAGCGTCTGCAAATGGTCATATTTTATGTTCGTGGTATCTCAGATGGTTATGGACGATTTGCGTTTCCTGCTGCATTGGAGGAGGATATTGGTTTTTGCTCTTTTAAGCCTAGGCCATACCGTACAAGTGGTCTCACATGTGGGGAAGGAACTCCACCTTTCCTTAGCTAACTCCACGATTATAGTGTCCACCATTCTCTTGATGTCAAACAGAGGTGGGGAAAGCCATGGGGTTGCCTGAGATCTGCTACATTGTTGACGGTTATGACCTGGGACCGAGAAGATGCCCGCGCCTATGCCTTATTCCATCTTTGACCCGTCCGTATAGACATGGATGGAATTCGAGTCAATGATGGGTTCATATGAGCTCCACTCATCCCTTGTAGGGAAATGCTTTTTGAAGGGTATTTCGAAGTCAAGGGTAGGGGGAGAGTAGTCGCTATCTACTTGTTCTATGTGAAGTCTATCTAGAGTACACGCATGACAATAGGGGCTAGGGTGCCAGTTTTTGGATTGGTTGATCCTTATGACTCCCTTTGCGGCAGTCATCTGTGTATAGAGTTCAAGTGGTTGAAGATCCAGTAGCACCTCGAAACCCGCTGTGGGGTGATGGAGATTGTCCCTGTCACACCTAATAAGTTTGAACTTTTCAGGCAAGTTTGCCACCAAACTACATTGCCATATGTCAGGATCGGCCTCACAATTGCAGTGTGCATCCACAGAAATGTCTTGGGATTCGGACCCCATTTCTTACCATATATATAAGATTTAAAGGCGGAATGACCCTTTTGTTGGTGAAGACGACCAACTCTGTTTTTAGTGGGTTAAGCCCAAGACCGCAAGATTTTGCCCATTTTAGGAGCGTGGTAATTGCGTGTTCGACTAACTCACTGAGGATCGGGGGAAATTTGCCACAGGCAATTATAACCACGTCATCAGCGTAAGCGATTGCCTTGGTTCCCGAGCATTTCAGTTTCTCAAGAATGTCATCAATGACAAGCACCCACAATAGGGGGGAAATGACCTCACCCTGGAGGGTTCCCCTTGAGGGTATGACTTTGAAAGTAGAGTCGCCTAAAGTTGCATTAATAATTCTTTTACTGAGCAGATTAGTTATCACCGACGTGACGGATTGCTCAACTTTGTTCTTTACGAGTGCATTTTTAATTGCCTCGGTCTCTAGATTGTTGAAAGCTCCTTCAATAGGAGCGAGGACCTACTCTGACATTTAGGGACTTTTTAATAAGACTGATGATTTCATGCAGCCCGGTGTCTTCGTCTTTGCTCTTGACGTAAGGTTTATTGGTCTCAAGTCCTTAGATGTGCAGTGACTAGCCTTACCAATCTTGCAAATGAAAACTACCTTAACTTCCCTCCAAGTCGACGGTATATAACCGTAGAAGAGGTATCTAAGGATAGGAGTGCTAATCTCCTTGGCCGGAGCATGATGGGGATTATTACATCCACTCACACAAACAGAGGATACTGAGATGTTGGATGAGCTAGCAACTGAGCAGGCCAGCTAGGATTACATCCACTGTTCCGCTACCAGCAGTACCCGAAGACCGCCTGGTGACGGATTTTAAGAGGATTTCCTTCTCTTCTTCCGTTAAGGGAATGTCTTTCTTTGATATAGTCGGTTTTCTAGATCTTTGATGCTTGACTCATTTGCGCCAAGGTCCTTGAAGTATTTGTATTAATGGACCTAATTTTGTTCCCACCAGTCAGGGGGAAATAACTGTCGCACTACACTCACCCCCTGCATGTAGTGAAGAGGACTTAACTGAAACCAAATTGCCCCAGGATTCGGAATTCACCGTTAGAAGACACGGACAAGCTGTGCCATTCGTACCTAGTCAATGTAGTTGCACACCTGGGATTGCGGATATTCGATAGAAGCTGGGGCACGTGCAGGGTATGACTGAAAGCCACGTATAGCGGTCTTGGAGGAAAATCCTCTCTGATTCACTACGAATCTCGCCCCTTGATCTTTGGTAACTCCACCGCGTTTAGTCTAGAGAGTGGATCTGCCACGCTATTATTTGTACCGGGCACGAATCCAATGTCCGTAGTAAATAGTGCTACGCGGACTAGCTTTATCCAACTTTTCATTGAAGACGAAAGTCAGCGGCTTGAGGTCTTTTTGGATGTTAAATGATAAACATTAAACAGTATAACGAAAATACTTCACCCCCTTCATACATAGCTAGCAGTTCTCGATCGTATATACTTTAGCGTTGTGTGTTGGTGAAAGTCGGCGACTGAAAATCTTAATGGCTGCTGCTGTCGACGAGTTGATGAACTACTGCCCCTATAGCCGTATCGGATGCGTCAACAATGAGCGACAATATGGCATTAATTACCGGATAAGCGAGGACGGTGGCGTTTAACAGATCCTGCTTACACTTCTTGAAAGCTTCGTGTGCTTCTTCGGTACGAACTAGAGGCGTTGTGTAATTTTCTTCTATTTTTGTTTACTGTAAACTTGTGTAGACCATTTGGCGTTGGAAATAAATCTTTGATAGATCTTGGGTTTTGCATCGCAAAAATGTCAAAAAATCATCATTCCTTTCTTGAGATGAACCTGGAGATGTCCTCATGCGCTACAGAGCAACTTTGTATCATATTTTATGATAATCATATATAATAAAGTGAATTAATAATATAAAATAATTAAATCTTGTATTACTTGCGTCTTATCTTTAGTTGGTCGAATACCATCTTTCGATATTGTAAGGCCGACAAATGTTATTTCCTCTTTTCGAAGGTTACACTTGGATGGATTAATAACCAAACCATATGATCGCAGTTGATTAAAACAGAATATGTTTCTCATGTTGCTCAATGCTTTTAGATTTAATGAAAATGTGGTCTATATACGGAAATGCGAAGTCAAAATCCTTCAAGACAACATGCACTACTCGTAAAAAAGCTTGGGCTGCATTTCTGAAGCAAAAAGTCATGAAGCAAAATTCGACATACTCAAAAGGAGTTGTAATAGCTGTCTTTGGAATGTCGGATGGATGGATAGGTATCTGATGTTATGCTCGCTGCAGGTCTATTGTAGAAAATATTGTTTTCCATTTAAAATATTTGTAAAGTCTTGTGTGAAATGTATCGGATATCTATCTGGAATAGTTTGTGCATTTATTGCATAATAATCACTGCAGATAATCACTAACAGGCTAGACCATTACTCTTCGACGGCGCACAAATACTACACTCCTTTAGATATCTTAATTCTAACTTATCAGCCTTGAGCTTTTCCGCCGGTAAACGTCTAGGTCTAAGCTGGTTGACCTTTCGTTTTAATATAATACTCACAGAAATTTCCGTTTTATTTATTTAGGACCAAGTAATGTTATATTTGTGTATTCGGATAATATATGTGAAAAGGGTTCATTTAAATTTAATACCCGTTTTGTAGTTTTTAAGTTAGTTTAGTAGTTCGCTGACTTCTAAAAGACAAGTAACCTTATCGATAAGCTGACAAATTTGTTATTCCAACGGTGGGTTTGTTCCCGAAGATGACTGATTTCATGACCCTGGTGTTGGCGCTTATGACATTAATGCGATGGTATTAAAATCGCTGACCTTTATTACTTTATTAGCGAAGATTGCAATTTCTCCTAATTTTTCGTTAGAAGCCTGCAGAATGGTACGACACTACAGTTGAATACGTTGTAACCGTAATGATTTTAAAAAGGTTTTTGTCTAGTTCTGACCCACCGTGACTTTGCAACTCATTTAGTAACTGTGTCTGTCGCTTGTCACCGAGTTGAATTTCAGGTACAAGTTTTTTAATTTTTTTCTGTTCGCTGTCACCAAATCGTTCTAAAATGAGTTTTTTGAGGTGTTCGTATTTTCCTTGTTCCGGTGAAAACAAAATTGCGTCGGAAACCTGTTTTAGAACATTTGACTCAAGAGCGCGTGGTGACGTCCATCCATATGTGAGACGCAAAAAATTGCGCTTCCACTTGAGCAAAGTAAATTTCTGGCAGAAGGGTGGAATTTTCACGGTTACGCGAGATAAAAATTAGAATCATAGAAATCATATCAAACATGAGAGGAAAGGGTTCTGCATGATTCGCTGATGCAGTGGAGTGGTCTTGTTCATGCTTTTGAAGTTGCACTTGAGGTTTTGCCCATTGATTGTGTTGCGGCGCACGCGAACAACGTGGAAGAGAGGGGGAGGTCATCAACACTGTTGACATTAAAGTTCTTCATTGCTGGTGCAGGTTTTGATTTTTTTGGCAACGGGATGGGGGCACGCCTTTGATAAGTTTTCGCGATTTTCTGTCAACAATTTCCAAATAGTTCATGCGACTCTTGTAAGTTTCATCCGTTGATTTGTGATTACCTCCACAGTTGGCATATTTTGATATCCCACGGGATATGCATGAATTTATTTTGTGGTTGCCGGATCGGGTTGCACAAAACGTTTTGACATGACAGGGTATTTCACCATGACCCCACATTTGACAGTTATGGCATTGCGTTCTTAAGACGTCGCTGGAATTCCCATCTTACCTGTGTAAGGAAAATGATTTTATGTTTTTCCGTAGTTCGTCAAGACTTATGAAACCGTTCTCGAAGTGAACTATGTAAAGAACTTTGACATATTTTTCGTATTGTTTTTTAACCATTTTTATTTATTTAAACCTTAGAGCGAGTGCAATTAGTTCTTGCACTTTGAACGATCTTTCGCATTTAAGATCATGCGAGAAAAATTGGCATTTTTGAACTTTCAATGCATTAATAGCAGTTTTGAATGAGTCCATTGATTCACAAATATTTCAATGCACAGCTCTTTTGTAGAATTTCAATTGGAGGAAGTTTTCTGCACTATTTGATCAGTTTCGTTGTTGCACATATCCTCCCCATCGGTGTCAGGGTGCAGTTGAAGAAGCGCATACAAATTACCAGGACGCAGCGTTCTGCTCGTTAAGCTCGTTATCCTTAAGGGAAGTAGCGCGACGTTTCAGAATTTTGGTAATAAAAGAGACAATTCGTATTGGAATATTTCGAAATCTCGACCGATCGCTAACGTAGATAGTGAGAGCTTCTCGGCCTTATGGCTAAAATCAAAGTCTAGTATCTATTAGAATTATTGGGTTGACAATTTTTTCAATAGTTAGTATGATAATTAATGTATGGAAAAGAATTACTTTGTGTTGGCATGGATGAGCTATATTTATTTTCTCTAGAAGGCTTATTAAATTTGTGTTCTTTTAAATTAAAGCTATCATGCCTTGATAGCTTGAGTATCAACCGTTCTCGGACTTACTTTTAGAAAGCTGATCTCCTTCATAATTTGCCCTGGATCCTTCGATGCCTTGAAGTGAAATTTCAACTTACTTTTGTAGCTTTTCCAGGTCATTGAAGGTCATCGTTTCATATTCCTCTAATGCTCTGTCCACTGTAGAAATATGTATATATATATTTGGTTTTAAGTTAGCGATACTGTCATAGTCACAGGGTGCCACACTCGGGTAAATAGTATTGTCCTACTTCATATATTGCATCATACGCAATTTGACGTCCTCCGTTCAACAACTTTCTACCGGTAATGCACAGTTTGCACTATTGTAATTTGAAGTTAAATAAGAGAAGTTTCACTTAAGGGATTTTAGTTCAGTTAAGTTTTAATAATTGAATAAAGAGCATTATTCCTCTGAAAAGTTCGGTGTGTTTTATTTCCTTTTCTTAAACGGCCAAAAATAATACGTGGAAAGAGCGGGATACCAAAGCATGCATCAGTTGCATTACTTATCACAGTAAAAATGGAATTAATCTAAGAACGAAGAAAAGACTATGGAACGGTTCGAGTTCAACAGTGTGATGTCTTTATTGAAGTAAAAATGGATAAGCGCTATGTTAATGTGATGCCAAATTCTTTTTATAAATATAGTAATATATTAAATTAATGTAATATTATCACATCTTACCTTTTGTAACAAAGCTTATTTCATTATAGCTTAATTTATATCAAGAAATAACTCCTATTAGGTAATAACAGATGAACCAAAATGAATTCATTCATTTAATTAAATAATTTCATTTATTCAATTACGAGGTGCAACATCGAAATATATCGTATTCATAAAAACGGATTCAATGGAAAGTCAGTTTCTCTTAATTATGAGTTGGTAACAAAAATAATCTGCTAAAAAATAAAGTCATCGTATCGCAGCAGACAACAAATGGAATTCACGACCTGGGATTTGCTGGCAGCACTTTCGTTCCCGTGTACAAAAACCTAACTAAGCAAAATCATACTATATTCGGGAGAGTTATGAAAATGTGATGGGAGAATCAACTCCACTTTGTTTATATCTATAGAAGAGCGTTTGTGAAAAAGGTGCGCGAGTTAAATGTCTGTATAGTTCAGTTTACAAAAAAATTGATTTTTTGCGACCCTGATTTTACAATCCATTAAATCAATAAGGAAACCTTATTTGCCCCAGTGAGCACCAAGAACAATAACTCTGAAATTAGGTAAGACGATACGTCAGGTACTTGGTGTCACTTGTGCAATCACAATTAAAGCTACTAACTCGCCGATTTGGCGGCGATGAAGACATTCCGCTTGCGCAGCATAATGGGGTCGTTCTTCGGATAAAATTGGTGATGGAGCGAAAGTAAAAATGATGGTGTTGGGTTGGGTGTTGTGTTTCTCGAATGATGTTCCCTTCTGTTTTAATTTTGTTAGCGATGTATTTCGACCTAACCTAACTGCCTGTTTAACGAGATGAAAATCAATGAATTAATAAATGAACTGTTTTATTAAAAAATGTATATACTAACTTACTACCTTAAAAATAACTTAAAATAACTTAAGCTAAACTACATACATATGCATTTGTATATGTATGAAGATATATACAAATGCATACCCATATACTAAGTTATATATACAATTTATACGCATAGGTGTACGCATGTGTATACTTCCTTCTTTTTTTTTTTTTAATTGATTTTTTTTTGCGTTTGCGTTGCTGCGTTGCAACAGCCCTACAGCTACTGCACCGGAGGAGGCCTTTCTCAGCTCGTTGTGTGACGGGGCGGTCGTGGTTGAGTCGCCCATCCACATTTACTGTACCGCATTTATGTCTTGTATCAGACCGTTCATGTCAAAATAGAGGAATGCTTCTGGGGGGACAAGGCCGTTGTGACGTACCCTTTCGTGGTATTGGGGATCAGATTATTGACCGAGTTCATCCCTCTAGCAGTATGACCGCGAGTTAATTTCACCCTTGTTTGCTCTGTTGTATAAAACCTCATTGGAATAGAATTGTATGTACGAGTTCAGCGCTCTAGCAGTATGACCTCGAGTTAACTTCACCCTTGTTTGCTCGGTTGTATAAAACCTCATTGGAATTGAATTGTGTGTACTGGGACCCTGGAGTTCTTTAAAGGCAAGGCGAAAGGCAAACCCTAAGACAAGCCCTCTCGAACAACCGAATCTTTTCCATTAAGCTTGCACTTACGTTGAACCACAGGGGACAGCCATAGGTGAGCGTTGGCCGGATGAGGGCCATGTAGCAGATAACCTTCGCCCTCGCATCGAGTTGGCTGTTGTAAAACAGTTTCTTTGTAAGGACAAAAGCGCCTCGGGCTCTGGCCAGAGCAGCATCTACATGTTTGTTAAAAAATAAATACTGATCTAGCCAGATCCCCAGTTATCTGACCACAGTCTTTTGCGCCAGTGGCTTCCCGTGTCTTCCAACCGTTGAGAACTTTCGCCAATTCTTTTTCGTATCCGCCGAGGCATTATACAACGGCGTCCTGAATAGAAAAGTTTCCGACTTCCGGAAGTTGATACTCAACTTCCAGTCATCGCAACTTCTCATGAATGAATCGAAGGCACCCTGCGTGAGAGTAGTGATTTCCTGGATCTTTTTGCCTGATCTGTACACGATCAATTCATCGGCGTACGCAGTTACGTGAGGAAGAAAACTTATCAGATCGCTCAAGTAAATGTTGAACAGGATCGGCGAATTAACAGCACCCTGTTGGAGACCACTTTTAACTTGAAATATACCTATCGAGGTCACGTTGCCATTCTTGACTACGAACCGTCTACCGGTAAGCATGTTACTACTGTGTAAGCAGTGGTTTGCTAATGCCTGGTCGATCGAGCTTGTAGAAAAGACCTTCTAACTATACGGTGTCAAAGGCCTTCTCTAGGTCAATCAAGCAGGCACCCGTACATTGTTTCTGGCTCTTGTTCCATTGGATATCCGACACCAGTTGCAACGCGGCATGAATAGTGTCATGCTCCGCTTTGAAACCGAATTGGTTATCCGGAATTATATTTTTGTCCTTAGTCCAGTTGATGTTCGGAAGGAGACTTATGGACCGGAGGTTGCAAGAATTCCAAGAATCTTTTCCTCTCTTGGATATGGGTTGCACAATCGCAGTTTTCCAATGCTCCGGATAATGTGCACTATTCAAAGCATTATTAAACAGGATGGTGTACACATTAACTACTTCCAGGGGAGGTGTCTTAACACAATGTTCGAGATTCCGTCGACTTCCACTGACTTTTTCTTCTTTATTGATTCGAAGACCGCTGGAATTCTGTCTTCAATATGAACGGGGGATGAACCCTTTCGTCGGCGATGGCATTATCTGCCATGTTATCATCATTGAACACGACAAAGCCAGTGTTCTCAGATCGCCATTGTTGAATGGCTTCTCGAAGTTGAGAGTTGCTAGCTATTACGCGGTTATCCAAGTCATGATTCAGGGCGAACACTCTCGTTCACCTTATACACTTCCTGGAAGACCGTGCCTAGTACCTCCATTTTTTCTTGCGGATCTTCGACCACAAAGAAGTTATCGTCAAGTACGGTATTATCTGGATTGATACCTGCTGTAGTCAGTATGCGTTCGTTGTCCGTCGTTCTGGGCAGCTTAAGACACGGCAGATCGGTATTCGTACTTCTAAAGAATTTGTTTATCTGTGGGAACATTCTCGGGTTGTTCGATTATCTTACTGTCCCAGTGCAAGTTAACCGAAATTCTATAGTTTTGAGCAATCAACGTATGTACGTTCTCAATGAGCGATTTCAGTGTCCTAACTTCCTCACTACGTCTGTGAGTAAACTGCCTGTACAAGGTTTTTAATCTTGACAGGAGTCTACTTTTTTGTTGGTGGAGTGCGTTAATTGTCGCATTGTGGTAAATGTTTTGGTTGTTTGTACGTATATACCGTGGTATCGTGCTGTACATCGTTCATTTAATTGTCTCGCCAAGTTTAATTAGATACATGTCAATCTCTTCGTTTGACAAGTTTCTATTGGACGGTATGTGGAGCGCGTTCGAAGAGAGTGCTCTCGTCATTTGTCTGGAGAAGCGTGTCTATCGAGCCCTACTGTAATTGTAGGGGTATGTTTTAACAAAACCTCCTAAATCCTCAATATCGTTGGGGATCTTTATTTCGGCACTGAGTCCGCAATGGTCACTGAGATACACGAATGTGTTCAAACAGCTTACAGTTTGTGCGTTTGTATATGTCAGCTGCAGTCTTGCGTCTAACAGCAGAAGATGCAGATACGAGCCGCTTCTGGGATAGGACGAGATCTCTGTTGCTTTCAAATCGAGTCTATACTCGACATTGTGCAAGCAAAACCAGATATAAAGCTGGTCCCCTCAGTGATTGGACACCATGTTCCCCCAATATCCATGTCGGGCATTTAAGTCCCTGGCCAAAATGAAATAGTTCTCCTCCGAGTCCAGTCTTAGGCATCGAAAGAGTGAATCGAGCTCTGATATAGTTCTTCTGAAACTAGGGTTGCCGGAGGAATTGAACGACAGCGCATACAACCTCCTTCCACTGTTATTTTTTATGAAGATCGCAACACTGCCTCCGCCACTGGAGTTGGGCAGGTCTCTTCTAATGACATTATAATTACTGTGCTCCAGTATGCCTCTCCGAGTTAGCTTGGTTTCGCTAATCAGCATCAGCTGAACGACACCGCATACAACCTCCTTCCACTGTTATTTTTTATGAAGATCGCAACACTGCCTCCGCCACTGGAGTTGGGCAGGTCTCTTCTAATGACATTATAATTACTGTGCTTCAGTATGCCTCTCCGAGTTAGCTTGGTTTCGCTAATCAGCATCAGCTCTGGGCTTTGATCGTCTAACAGTTTATATAGCTCATTTTTTCGCGGGACCCTATCAATGAATTTGCATTCACTGCAAGGATCTTGTAAGAACTCTCCGTCTGTGCAGCGATTAGGACTTTAGACATGTTGGGTTCTGCAGGAGTGCCAGAATTTGGCCGACCTGCTACTCTAACCGAGCCACATGCCTTTCAATGGACGCTTTCCATTGGGGCCTGGTTCGTGTGCTTTTGGCACTGGGGCTTGCGGCACTACCTTCGGTAGTTGCTGCTTTTCCGTGCTCTACTAACCAGACGCCATTTGGGGGTTGGTCAATTGAGGCGTTACGTGTATGGCTGCCCCGAGTGGATTTTGAGGGCTGCTTCTGCAGAACCATTTTTGTTTTCCGCTCTTGGAATTTAGGGCAACCGCGATAGTTGGTGGTGTATCCCGCGTTCCGCAGAATACGCACTTAAGCTAACTTTTGTCAGTTGTTCCCTTTTTCCCCAGCGGACAGTCCTCAGCCTTGTGGTTTTCACTGCACTTCACGTATAGAGGCTGCATTCGGCAGTTCGACGCAGCGTGCTCAAACCTTTGGCAGCGAACGCATTGGAGAATGCCATCGCTCCTTTGTATGCTCTCCCATATGCAATCCCAGTCCTCTAATGTTTCGATGTCATATAGATTACCGGGCTTGCTGTCTGGTGTCATCTGAACAATATAAAAGGGAAGTTTCCGCCCCTCCCTCTTTGCCTTTGCTGTGGTGAAGGGCTTGACCCCGACGATCTCGACACCATCACACACTTGCTCTTTGAGCAGTTGGAAAACCTTTTCCGGTCCAAGCGGCAAGGATAACTTCAGAAGCATTATCTAAAGTTCTTCGATTTTATATGTGAAGGAAAAGAACTCCGTCTTCGAAGCCTTTAGAGCCCTTTTCACCCTGTTATGCTGATTCACTGTCTTGCAGGGGATTGCATACTTGTTAACACCTTCATTCTTTCTTATGCTAAAATGACCACTACCTACGGCGGTCCTACATACCTGCGCAGTTTGTAGAATGTCCTCCTCGAAAACGGTGATCGGTGGTACTTTTTCCTTTTTTGATGACTGTTGCTGTTGTTGTTGTGCTGCTGGCTGCTGTTGTTGCTGCGCTGCTGTCTTTTTCTGCTGCTTTGGCTTATCGTTTGGTGCTTGTTGTTGTTGTTTTTGCTGTTGAGCTGCTGATTGCTTTTTGGGCTGAAGCTGGGCATCTGTTTTCTGCTGCTGCTTCTTTAGCTTTTTTGCCGGTTGTTGTTGTTGCTGCTTCTCGTTTTGCAGCTGATTGTGGTCAGGCAACTGTTTTTGTTGTTGCCCGACCGTAGAACCCTTTCTTCTTACTCCCTCTTTCTTCTCGCGAGAGTACTTTCCCCGAGTTTTCTGATATCGTGGAGGAGTTTTTGCGTCTCCTCCTTCAGATCAATGACCTTCTCTTCCTTGGAGCGAATTATTGCCTCCACTTCTTCTTCAGTATCGGAGGGAACCGATTCTAAGCTAAAACTGGTTACTGCTAATCGCCTTTCCCTCCCATCAGACACATATGCGTATGCATCATCTTCTGCATCGGCCTCGTGTGATGTCTCTTGCGATGACGTAGACGATGCGCTTTCTTCCTCTCGGGGTTTATTACATGACGCGAAAGTGCTGCCCCGTTTTGAACTGGAGGAGGTATGTTTTCTCCTCCACCTCTTCGTGGTGCCATCTTTAGGAACCGTTGGTTGGTGGCATGATTCTACTGCCACCGGTGGCTGGTTCTTGTCCTCCGTTTCTGGGCGAGAGGACTGCCCTTTCTCCTCCATAGTTTGAAATTCCTCACTTGCAATTACTCGGAGCACTTGGAGGAACTAAACGTGACGAAAAGAAAAAAAAATGATCCGCCCACACTGGGTCTCGAACTAAGCCCGCTCAGATTATTTTACTTACATGCTAGACAAAAGTACTTAAAACTAGCTTAAGTAACTTTAGAATTTACAAATGTTCTTAATACTAACCTACTGACCCTATGCGGGTACTCTAAGCTAATCTGATCTACTTTCTAAATGTGCCTTTCGGCTTAATCTACGTTTTTTTTTTTAGTCTTTATAACAATCTCTTATTACTTTTTTATTTGCCAAGAAAACTTTTGAAAAACTTGGCTAAACCTCTCTACATAAACTACCTTATTCTAATTTAACGTGACATAAAACTTAAGCTTATCTTAACTATGTCCGTAACAGTACGGACACGTGCACCAGGGCGCATATGTTATGTATATGCCTAACATATATAATTTATACACCGTGGTGCAGCTTTTTTTTGTTTTGTTTCTTATATATTTTTTTTTAGATTTTTTTGTTTTATTAATTTTTTTTTGATTTTGTATTTTATATTTTTTTTTGTTTTATATATTTTTTTTTTGGATTTTATTTATGTTTTATATTTTCTTGTCTTAAAAAACTACGTAAATTGGCCACTGTGGTCAACTATCTGATCCTGTGGAAAAGCTAGCGGTGGCGGAGGCTGGTTTTGGTGTAACCACCAGTAAAATTGCCGTTCTTTGGCAGATTCTTTCCTATCTCGAGCGGGGATCGCTCTACTGAACCGGAGGAGATCCTCGTGGGTGCTAACGACATGCGGTTCGTATTGGAGTCGCCTGTCCACTGTTCGGCGTACGACATGGAAGATTATAGGACATCTTTGTGGATCCTGTATCAGGCGAATTGTGTCTAGATAGAGGAATGCTTCAGGAGGAATAAAGCCGTTAAGGCGCATCCTTTTATGGTACATAATATTGGGGTAGTAAGCCTCAAAGATCAGATTGTTGGAAGAGGTCATAGCTCGTGCAGTGTGCCTTCTGATCAGCTTAATAATAAAATTATCTACCATGATCACGTTTGCCTCGTTGTACAGGACCTCGTTGGAATAGTACTTCTTGTACTCAGACTCGGGTGTACGATACAGACGGAGACACCTCCTAAGACACTGCTTCTCGAACACCCTCATCTTTTCTTTTCCATCTGGGTTGAACCACAATGGACAACTACACCATAATTGGCCGTACTAGGGCCATGTAGCAGATTACCTTCACTCTGATATCAAGTTAGCTGCTATAAAACAACCTCCTTGCCGCAGCAAAAGCTTTTCTAGCTTTCGTCAGAGCAATATATATATGTTTTTCCAAATACAGATATTGATCCAGCCAAATGCCAAGATATCTAACTACAGTACAGATAACAGAATCGCTGAATTTTCTCGAAGTCATGCTGCAACAAGATGTTTATTACCTCGACCTTCGGACCTGATCTGTATGCAACTAGGTCGTCGGCGTACGCTATTAAGTGCGGCATGGAACCTATAAGATCTGCAGTGAATATAGAAAACAAGATCGGGGAACCGATGGATCCCTGCTGCAGACAGTTTTTAATGTTAAAGACCGTAGTGGAAGTTACGTCCCCATTTTTCACAACGAAATTTCTACCTGTAATCATGTCATAGACCATGTATAGCAATGGTTTACTTATGCCAAGTCTGACCAACTTGAGGAAGAGGCCCTCCAAACAAACGGTGTCGCTGCTGCTGTGGTTGCTTCTGTTGCGCCTTCTTCTGCTGATGTTGTTGTAGCTGCTTTTTCTTCTGCTGTTGTTCAGTACTAATCGGCGCTTTGAACTTTCAACACGTCTCATTCTCCTGTGCGGTACTATTACAAACCAAAATTCTTAAAAGAAACCGGTCTATTAGTTTTGAAGGCAATTATTTGTCTTCAAATGTTAAAAGTGCGAAGATGGACTCCAGAGGCAAAAACTCTAGAGAAAACTCATTTGCTATTCTTCAAGATTTGCGCGATACGGAGAATGGCAGTGATTGTGATATGATTCAATCTAACTTGATTTCAAAAAGAAAAGACAAAGTTCCATCCATTTGTGTCTTGAGAAAATCCAGTGGAGAGGTGCATTAAATTTTTCGCGACGCGAATATCTGCCATTATTGTATAAAAAAAATATCTATTGGCATCAAAATCATATGTAAAACATCCGATAGTCATAACGCTATTTGTCCAGTGCTCAAAAAGAACAACTGGCAATTTTTTTTCACATGACTTTCCTTCAGCAAGGTCATTAAAAGTCGTTTTGTATGGCTTAGACGAAATGCCCACAGAAACACTTAAAAATGAACTAATATCAATAGGACTAAAAGTGCAAAACGTTAAAATAATTAAAAGGAATTACGATGTATATATTGACGCGTTCTACACAATTTTCTTAGAATCTGGATCCACCAAACTAAGTGTTCTCCAAAAAAATGTCCGGTCCATTTTCAAAACGCAAGTTAAATGGGACTTCGCCCGAAGACAACAAAACAAACTCACGCAATGTGAAAACTGCCAAATGTTCGGCCACGGCGAGAAAAATTGCCATGTCAAAACGCTCTGCGGAATTTGTGCTGAAACGCATCACACAAAAGAGTGCAAATCAGCAAACATTAAATGTGCGAACTGCAACAAAACGCACAAGCCTAAAAAAGACTTCTTCCAACATTCGCTCCAATGTATGGACCAACAGGAACAACAACAACATCCCTGTCACTGCACCAAAAGCTTCAAGCGAGCTTTTTACCATCGAAGAAATCAACGGACTCACAGCTGAGATGATCACTTTACTTGGAAATTGTACTCCAAAAGCTGAACAATTTAACACTATTGCACAATTAGCTATTAAGTATTTGTATCAACAAGGTAAATAAGTATGAATATTGGCTTAAAAATTAAAATGCTAGAAGCATTCGCAATAAAGTAATAGAATTTTTTGCTTTCTTAAGCACCCATAATATTGATGTAGGTCTTGTTACTGAAACATGTCTTGATTCAAATATTAGAAAACTGTCAAATAGTGAATATATTGTGTATCGTCTAGATCGTAGCGATCGAAGGGGAGGTGGTGTTGCCATTGTGGTAAAAAGATCTTTAAGGCATAAAATTCTTCCAATCGTGAAAACCAAATTAATTGAGAATCTAGGAGTCGAAATACCCTTTAGTAATGGGCGCGTTATGAACATATTCTGTGTTTACTTCCCCGGGGGTCGCAGCACATCTGGAAAACGCCTTGATTGGAAACCGTGATTTGCGTGAAATATTAAAGCAGAACGATATATTTCTAATTGGTGGCGATCTGAACTGTAGACATAGGAACTGGGGTTGCTTAAGAACCAATGCTTGGGGTAATGGGCTTGACACACTACATGCAAGCCATCCATTTTATATTTTATATCCCCCACATCTAACTTACATCCCACCAAATCAAAGAGCTACTCCATCAACCCTGGATTTATTTCTTACTAATATGCCAGAACTTTTCACCCAACCCATTGTGATAAATGATCTAAGCTCAGATCACCTCCCAGTTATTTGTAGCTCATTTTTGGAACCCAATCAGGCTCAAAATGTTGCTTACAACTATAAAAACGTAAACTGGAATCTATTTAGGAATCAAATAACCTGCCATTTGAGCAAGCGGCAGAATATTCTTCCTAACGAAATAGAACCAGGCAATATTGATGAAGGGGTAAGATATTTCACCGACCTAATATTAAACTGCATTGATAAATCCGTACCAAAGAAAGTTATTAAGTGGAACAACAAAAAATGGTCTCCCGCATTACATTATAGAACTAATCAAAATAAGGAATTATGCAAGGACTAGATGGATTAGAACAAGGGACAATTTGTTTATGATTCTAGTCAAAGATCTAACTAGAAGAATAAAATACCATATTCTGGATATAAGAAACCAAAATTGGAATAAGAAACTACATGAACTAGACAATCGTAGTAAACCCTTTTGGAACATAATTAAGGTTATTAAACGTAGAAATCTCTGTATACCTGCATTGAAGGTGGACAACTTGATTCTACTTTCAAATGAAGAAAAATCAAATGCATTAGCCAAGGTTTTCGTGGCTAGGCATTCTATAGGTAACTCCATAATCAGTAGTGAGGAGAACTTTGTGGAACACTCGTTAGATGAAATAAATGATCAAGTCATAACCATTGATAACAACGATCTTATTTCAATCGAAGATGTAGAAGTAGTCATTAAAAACTTAAAAAATCCGAAGTCCCCAGGCCTAGACGGTGTTAAAAACACATTTCTCAAGAACCTCCCATCTTGCGGGAAAATTTCGGTTTTCGACCACTTCACTCCGCGGTTCATCAAATTAACCGCATTACAAAGAACATAAAACTAAATTTTGAGGCTGGAAAAAGCACTGGTTTAATCCTTCTTGATATTGAAAAAGCATTCGATACGGTGTGGCATAAGGGTTTACTACACAAACTCCACATCCTTAACTTCCCAATCCACTTGGTAAAGATTGTCCAATCCTTCTTGACTGGTCGGAAATTCATGGTTTCTGTGAATAATAGCCGATCACAAGTTTTCCCAGTTGAGGCAGGTGTACCTCAAGGATCAGTTCTTGCTCCAATACTGTATAATATATTTACTCATGACTTTCCATTATCCAACAGTTATGAAGCTGCAATCTTTGCGGACGACACATGCATCTTTGCGTCAGATACGTTGGGTTGCAACATTGTAACGAAATTGCAATCAGGCGCAAATGATGTAGAAACATATCTTAATAAATGGAAAATTAAATTAAATGCTTCAAAGACACAGACTGTCTTTTTTACTAGAAAAATAAAAGCCTGTTTCCTGCCAAGCCACAGAATAGTGTTAAACAACATTGAATCAGATTGGAAATCAAGTACTAAATATCTTGGGGTACATCTGGATAAAACACTAAACTTCAGTATTCATGTCCAGGAAACAATTAAAAAAGTCAACTTAGCAATACGAATTCTATATCCCTTCATAAGTCGTAAATCTAAGATGAGTATAAAAAATAAGCTCACTATTTTTAAAACAATTTTTCAACCCATCATGTTTTATGGTTCCCCTGTATGGGGCCATTGTGCAAAGACCCATATAAGGAAATTACAAATCGCACAGAATAAGATGTTAAAAATGATGCTTAATTTACCGTGGCATTTTTCGACTGATGAGCTTCATGAAGTCTCTAATATTGAAAGAGTTTCTATAAGACTGATGAAGTTATTCGAACGACATAAATTGTCTTGCAATCAATCTGACAATTACTTGATTTCAAGTTTGTATTATGATGCATAATACGCCTTTATTTATAATTTTATTAATTTATTTATTTAATTATTTATTTACTAACATATACATATATACTTATTTATCTTTTTTGTTATTTATTTATTAACTTTGTTGATCTGTTTATTTATTTATTTGTTTAGTAATTTATTTATTTATTTGTTGATCTGTTTATTTATTTATTTGTTTAGTAATTTATTTATTTATTTATTTATTTATTTATTTAATTAATTAAAAATTTATTTTTACTATGTGTGAAACTTGAAATCAAGGAAGAACACCACCACCTTCCCATTCTAAGTCTCTTTTTTGTTATCTTTTTTGTTATTTATTTATTAACTTTGTTGATCTGTTTATTTATTTATTTGTTTAGTAATTTATTTATTTATTTGTTTATCTGTTTATTTATTTATTTGTTTAGTAATTTATTTATTTATTTATTTATTTATTTATTTATTTATTTAATTAATTAAAAATTTATTTTTACTATGTGTGAAACTTGAAATCAAGGAAGAACACCACCACCTTCCCATTCTAAGTCCATTTTTAATCGAATTCATATATTTATGTTTTTTTTTTACTGTATAGAGGTTTTTGTTATCAGGTTTTCCTCTGCCATAAACAATTAATTCTTATGTAGATTGTTAATAAATATATAAATTGTCAGTAGCAAGGTTATTTAACCAAATCTCTGTAAATTGTGCAATAGCGACGACAATGTAAAACTAAAAACTCATACTGTATTAATAAATATAAATGAAATTCTGCTGTTGTTGTTGCTGCTATTTATTTGGCTGCTGCTGCTGCTTGGGTTGCTGCTGTTGTTGTTGCTGCTGCTGCTGTTGCTGCTGCTGCTGTTGCAGCAACAACAGCTGCTTTTTCTGATGTTGTTGTTGCAGCTGTTGATGTTGCTGTGCAGCCTCTTTGGCTGCTCTCCTCGCCCTTAATTTGATTTGGAGGGCTAGGATGTGGGCGTCCAGCTCCTCCCTCTCTCGCTGGCTGTTCTCCAGCTGCTCCCTGTCCTCTTCATTTTCATCCTCTTATTCAAAGGGTGTCAGAGTGTGGAAAGGGTTCTCTCTCCCGATATAGAAGAATCTCCCCTCCCCTTCCGTCGACTCGTAGTCAACGTCGTCGACTATTTTTTGCTGCCTTCTGGCTGCTGTAGTTGTGGCTATTGTTGTTGTTTTTGTGATTGCATCTTTTGCCGCTTTCGCGTCGCCTGATCCAATTTCTTCGGGATTTGAACCCGGCACCGCGAAGTCACCGGTGATCACTTTTTCTTAACGTTAAAATTAATTTTTTATTTTTAAATTCATGATTCTTAAAACTAGACAAAAATGATTAAATCTATCTTAATATCTAAGCAATTCATGTTTTTAAAATCTATCTTACTGACCCTTCGCAGGTACTCTTAAATAATCTAAGCTTACTTATCTATTTGCCCTGCGGCGTCTACTAATAATATTGTTTGCAGTCCATATGGACGATCTTTATTGTTTTTGCTTACTGGCCAAGAAAACTTAGGAAAAACTTTGCGCTCTAAAAATTTTTTTTAATTTTCTTAAAAGTAACAAAATCTACGCTAAACCCTAACCCTAATAAACTTAAACTACCTTACACTATGTCCGGCATTGCGGACGTGTGTACAAGGGCGTGTACGTTATTTATATGCTTGACATATATAATCTACACGCCTTTGTACAAATTTTTTCTTAGTCTAACTAAACCTAACTTAAATCTATGTAAGTGGGCTGTTGTCCATCAGGCGCTGGCGTTGGCGGAGACTGGTTCTGTTGTAGCCACCAAAAGAAGTGCCGCTCCTTTGCTCTCTCTCTCCTATCTCGAGCGGGGATCGCTCTACTGAATCGGAGTTCATCCTCGTGTTCGCGAGCGATATCCGATTCATAGTGGAGTCGCCTGTCAATTGTTCGGCGTACAGCGTGGAATATTAAAGGACATCCACTCATGTCCTGAATCAGATTTAACGAATCTAAATAAAGCAAAGTCTCAGGTGGAATAAAGCCGGTGTAGCGCGCCCTCTCATGATAAATAAAGTTCGGGTAATAAGCCCCGAAGATCAGACTGTTGGTAGACATCATACTCCTTGCAATGTGTCGTGGCGATAGTGAAATTATAAAATTGTCTACTTTTTTCACGTTAGCCCTGTTGTACAAGACCTTGTTGCGATACTACTTCTTGTACTCGGATTCAGGTATCCGATACAACCGGAGACAGGTCCTAAGACACCGTCTCTCGAACACCCTCATCTTTTTCATCAGGGACGGGAACGACGGGAACCACAGGGGACAACCATACACCATGACTGGCCTTATGAGGGCCATGTAGCAGATTACCTTCACCCTGGTATCAAGTTGGCTACTGTAAGACAGCTTTCTTGCCACAGCAAAGGCTTTTCAAGCATTGAAAATGATCCAACCAAATGCCGAGATATCTCACTACACTGACTCACGATTAGCGGCTGGCCCAATGCAGAACTCTTTCTAGTTCATTCGCGTATCACTTGGGCACGGAAATGAACAGTTTCACATATTAGGAAGTTGATAAATAACTTCCAGTCATTACAAAATCCAGTTATTTTATTTGCATCGCGTTGCAACAGGGTGTTTATGACTACTACCTTCGGTGCTAATCTGTAAGCCACTAGGTCATCGGCATACGCTATAAGGTGCGGCATAGACCATAGAAGATCTGCAGTAAATATAGAAACAATAATGGGGATCCTACAGCCCCCTATTGTAGACCGTTTTCTATACTAAATAGTCTACTTGACGTAACGCCGCCACATTTCACGACGAACTTTCTACCTGTTATCATATCATAAATCATGTATATCAATGGTTTATTGAGCGTAAGTCTCCAACTTAAGGAAAAGGCCTTCTAACCAGATGGTATCAAATGCCTTTTCCAAATCGAACAGACAGGCACCCGTACACTGTTTTTTATCCATATTCCATTGTATGACGGAAACCAACTTTGCAGCAGCATGCACAGCTCGAATGACAATCTTTTCAAATGCCTTGCTGATGAAAGGAAGTAGACTTATCGACCGAAGATTAGACGGAATGCTTTTGTCTTTATCCCGTTTAGGGATTGGTTGCACTACAGCTGTCTTCCAATGTGCCGGGTAATGTGCATTACTAAACGTATTGTTAAACAGTGTAGTGTAAATTTCTACAGCAGCCGGTGGGGGATGGTTGAGCACGATGTTCGGGATACCATCTATCCCAGCCGATTTCTTGTTCTTAATGGATTTAAAGACCCCCTGGAGATCTTCTTGCGTGATCACGTTGTGATTTACATCGTTGGCGATGGCATTATTTACCATATTTACGTCATCGAATCTGGTAAAACCAGGATTCTCAGATCGCCATCGACTGATCTCCTCACGGAGATAGAAGTAATTTACCAAGGCTCTGTTCTCTAGATCGTGATTTGGTTGACTGACCTCGTTGACCTTGTACACTTTCTCGAAAACAGCGCCTATGGTATTGACCTTCCCTCGGGGATCTTCGACCACGAAGAACTTGCATCTTGCACGGACTCATCTGGATCTATATCAACTGATGTCAGTAGCTGTGCGTTGTCGGTTGTTTTCGGAAGTCGGATGATCCGAATGTCATTTTGATCTTTCCTCCTGAATAATTTATTTACTTTCGGTAACATACCCAGGTTATTGGATCGTACAGCCCGGATTTTATTGCCCCAATGCAAGCTTATGGCAAGATTATAATTTATTTTTATTAGCTGTTGGAGGTTTTTGGTCTCTGACTTCAGGGATCTAACTACCGTTGCAGAATCGCTGAATTTTCTCGAAGTCATGCTGCAACAAGATGTTTATTACCTCGACCTTCGGACCTGATCTGTATGCAACTAGGTCGTCGGCGTACGCTATTAAGTGCGGCATGGAACCTATAAGATCTGCAGTGAATATAGAAAACAAGATCGGGGAACCGATGGATCCCTGCTGCAGACAGTTTTTAATGTTAAAGACCGTAGTGGAAGTTACGTCCCCATTTTTCACAACGAAATTTCTACCTGTAATCATGTCATAGACCATGTATAGCAATGGTTTACTTATGCCAAGTCTGACCAACTTGAGGAAGAGGCCCTCCAAACAAACGGTGTCGCTGCTGCTGTGGTTGCTTCTGTTGCGCCTTCTTCTGCTGATGTTGTTGTAGCTGCTTTTTCTTCTGCTGTTGTTCAGTACTAATCGGCGCTTTGAACTTTCAACACGTCTCATTCTCCTGTGCGGTACTATTACAAACCAAAATTCTTAAAAGAAACCGGTCTATTAGTTTTGAAGGCAATTATTTGTCTTCAAATGTTAAAAGTGCGAAGATGGACTCCAGAGGCAAAAACTCTAGAGAAAACTCATTTGCTATTCTTCAAGATTTGCGCGATACGGAGAATGGCAGTGATTGTGATATGATTCAATCTAACTTGATTTCAAAAAGAAAAGACAAAGTTCCATCCATTTGTGTCTTGAGAAAATCCAGTGGAGAGGTGCATTAAATTTTTCGCGACGCGAATATCTGCCATTATTGTATAAAAAAAATATCTATTGGCATCAAAATCATATGTAAAACATCCGATAGTCATAACGCTATTTGTCCAGTGCTCAAAAAGAACAACTGGCAATTTTTTTTCACATGACTTTCCTTCAGCAAGGTCATTAAAAGTCGTTTTGTATGGCTTAGACGAAATGCCCACAGAAACACTTAAAAATGAACTAATATCAATAGGACTAAAAGTGCAAAACGTTAAAATAATTAAAAGGAATTACGATGTATATATTGACGCGTTCTACACAATTTTCTTAGAATCTGGATCCACCAAACTAAGTGTTCTCCAAAAAAATGTCCGGTCCATTTTCAAAACGCAAGTTAAATGGGACTTCGCCCGAAGACAACAAAACAAACTCACGCAATGTGAAAACTGCCAAATGTTCGGCCACGGCGAGAAAAATTGCCATGTCAAAACGCTCTGCGGAATTTGTGCTGAAACGCATCACACAAAAGAGTGCAAATCAGCAAACATTAAATGTGCGAACTGCAACAAAACGCACAAGCCTAAAAAAGACTTCTTCCAACATTCGCTCCAATGTATGGACCAACAGGAACAACAACAACATCCCTGTCACTGCACCAAAAGCTTCCAGCGAGCTTTTTACCATCGAAGAAATCAACGGACTCACAGCTGAGATGATCACTTTACTTGGAAATTGTACTCCAAAAGCTGAACAATTTAACACTATTGCACAATTAGCTATTAAGTATTTGTATCAACAAGGTAAATAAGTATGAATATTGGCTTAAAAATTATGTGTTGGAATGCTAGAAGCATTCGCAATAAAGTAATAGAATTTTTTGCTTTCTTAAGCACCCATAATATTGATGTAGGTCTTGTTACTGAAACATGTCTTGATTCAAATATTAGAAAACTGTCAAATAGTGAATATATTGTGTATCGTCTAGATCGTAGCGATCGAAGGGGAGGTGGTGTTGCCATTGTGGTAAAAAGATCTTTAAGGCATAAAATTCTTCCAATCGTGAAAACCAAATTAATTGAGAATCTAGGAGTCGAAATACCCTTTAGTAATGGGCGCGTTATGAACATATTCTGTGTTTACTTCCCCGGGGGTCGCAGCACATCTGGAAAACGCCTTGATTGGAAACCGTGATTTGCGTGAAATATTAAAGCAGAACGATATATTTCTAATTGGTGGCGATCTGAACTGTAGACATAGGAACTGGGGTTGCTTAAGAACCAATGCTTGGGGTAATGGGCTTGACACACTACATGCAAGCCATCCATTTTATATTTTATATCCCCCACATCTAACTTACATCCCACCAAATCAAAGAGCTACTCCATCAACCCTGGATTTATTTCTTACTAATATGCCAGAACTTTTCACCCAACCCATTGTGATAAATGATCTAAGCTCAGATCACCTCCCAGTTATTTGTAGCTCATTTTTGGAACCCAATCAGGCTCAAAATGTTGCTTACAACTATAAAAACGTAAACTGGAATCTATTTAGGAATCAAATAACCTGCCATTTGAGCAAGCGGCAGAATATTCTTCCTAACGAAATAGAACCAGGCAATATTGATGAAGGGGTAAGATATTTCACCGACCTAATATTAAACTGCATTGATAAATCCGTACCAAAGAAAGTTATTAAGTGGAACAACAAAAAATGGTCTCCCGCATTACATTATAGAACTAATCAAAATAAGGAATTATGCAAGGACTAGATGGATTAGAACAAGGGACAATTTGTTTATGATTCTAGTCAAAGATCTAACTAGAAGAATAAAATACCATATTCTGGATATAAGAAACCAAAATTGGAATAAGAAACTACATGAACTAGACAATCGTAGTAAACCCTTTTGGAACATAATTAAGGTTATTAAACGTAGAAATCTCTGTATACCTGCATTGAAGGTGGACAACTTGATTCTACTTTCAAATGAAGAAAAATCAAATGCATTAGCCAAGGTTTTCGTGGCTAGGCATTCTATAGGTAACTCCATAATCAGTAGTGAGGAGAACTTTGTGGAACACTCGTTAGATGAAATAAATGATCAAGTCATAACCATTGATAACAACGATCTTATTTCAATCGAAGATGTAGAAGTAGTCATTAAAAACTTAAAAAATCCGAAGTCCCCAGGCCTAGACGGTGTTAAAAACACATTTCTCAAGAACCTCCCATCTTGCGGGAAAATTTCGGTTTTCGACCACTTCACTCCGCGGTTCATCAAATTAACCGCATTACAAAGAACATAAAACTAAATTTTGAGGCTGGAAAAAGCACTGGTTTAATCCTTCTTGATATTGAAAAAGCATTCGATACGGTGTGGCATAAGGGTTTACTACACAAACTCCACATCCTTAACTTCCCAATCCACTTGGTAAAGATTGTCCAATCCTTCTTGACTGGTCGGAAATTCATGGTTTCTGTGAATAATAGCCGATCACAAGTTTTCCCAGTTGAGGCAGGTGTACCTCAAGGATCAGTTCTTGCTCCAATACTGTATAATATATTTACTCATGACTTTCCATTATCCAACAGTTATGAAGCTGCAATCTTTGCGGACGACACATGCATCTTTGCGTCAGATACGTTGGGTTGCAACATTGTAACGAAATTGCAATCAGGCGCAAATGATGTAGAAACATATCTTAATAAATGGAAAATTAAATTAAATGCTTCAAAGACACAGACTGTCTTTTTTACTAGAAAAATAAAAGCCTGTTTCCTGCCAAGCCACAGAATAGTGTTAAACAACATTGAATCAGATTGGAAATCAAGTACTAAATATCTTGGGGTACATCTGGATAAAACACTAAACTTCAGTATTCATGTCCAGGAAACAATTAAAAAAGTCAACTTAGCAATACGAATTCTATATCCCTTCATAAGTCGTAAATCTAAGATGAGTATAAAAAATAAGCTCACTATTTTTAAAACAATTTTTCAACCCATCATGTTTTATGGTTCCCCTGTATGGGGCCATTGTGCAAAGACCCATATAAGGAAATTACAAATCGCACGGAATAAGATGTTAAAAATGATGCTTAATTTACCGTGGCATTTTTCGACTGATGAGCTTCATGAAGTCTCTAATATTGAAAGAGTTTCTATAAGACTGATGAAGTTATTCGAACGACATAAATTGTCTTGCAATCAATCTGACAATTACTTCATTTCAAGTTTGTATTATGATGCATAATACGCCTTTATTTATAATTTTATTAATTTATTTATTTAATTATTTATTTACTAACATATACATATATACTTATTTATCTTTTTTGTTATTTATTTATTAACTTTGTTGATCTGTTTATTTATTTATTTGTTTAGTAATTTATTTATTTATTTGTTTATCTGTTTATTTATTTATTTGTTTAGTAATTTATTTATTTATTTATTTATTTATTTATTTATTTATTTAATTAATTAAAAATTTATTTTTACTATGTGTGAAACTTGAAATCAAGGAAGAACACCACCACCTTCCCATTCTAAGTCCATTTTTAATCGAATTCATATATTTATGTTTTTTTTTTACTGTATAGAGGTTTTTGTTATCAGGTTTTCCTCTGCCATAAACAATTAATTCTTATGTAGATTGTTAATAAATATATAAATTGTCAGTAGCAAGGTTATTTAACCAAATCTCTGTAAATTGTGCAATAGCGACGACAATGTAAAACTAAAAACTCATACTGTATTAATAAATATAAATGAAATTCTGCTGTTGTTGTTGCTGCTATTTATTTGGCTGCTGCTGCTGCTTGGGTTGCTGCTGTTGTTGTTGCTGCTGCTGCTGTTGCTGCTGCTGCTGTTGCAGCAACAACAGCTGCTTTTTCTGATGTTGTTGTTGCAGCTGTTGATGTTGCTGTGCAGCCTCTTTGGCTGCTCTCCTCGCCCTTAATTTGATTTGGAGGGCTAGGATGTGGGCGTCCAGCTCCTCCCTCTCTCGCTGGCTGTTCTCCAGCTGCTCCCTGTCCTCTTCATTTTTACTAGAAAAATAAAAGCCTGTTTCCTGCCAAGCCACAGAATAGTGTTAAACAACATTGAATCAGATTGGAAATCAAGTACTAAATATCTTGGGGTACATCTGGATAAAACACTAAACTTCAGTATTCATGTCCAGGAAACAATTAAAAAAGTCAACTTAGCAATACGAATTCTATATCCCTTCATAAGTCGTAAATCTAAGATGAGTATAAAAAATAAGCTCACTATTTTTAAAACAATTTTTCAACCCATCATGTTTTATGGTTCCCCCGTATGGGGCCATTGTGCAAAGACCCATATAAGGAAATTACAAATCGCACGGAATAAGATGTTAAAAATGATGCTTAATTTACCGTGGCATTTTTCGACTGATGAGCTTCATGAAGTCTCTAATATTGAAAGAGTTTCTATAAGACTGATGAAGTTATTCGAACGACATAAATTGTCTTGCAATCAATCTGACAGTTACTTGATTTCAAGTTTGTATTATGATGCATAATACGCCTTTATTTATAATTTTATTAATTTATTTATTTAATTATTTATTTACTAACATATACATATATACTTATTTATCTTTTTTGTTATTTATTTATTAACTTTGTTGATCTGTTTATTTATTTATTTGTTTAGTAATTTATTTATTTATTTGTTTATCTGTTTATTTATTTATTTGTTTAGTAATTTATTTATTTATTTATTTATTTATTTATTTAATTAATTAAAAATTTATTTTTACTATGTGTGAAACTTGAAATCAAGGAAGAACACCACCACCTTCCCATTCTAAGTCCATTTTTAATCGAATTCATATATTTATGTTTTTTTTTTACTGTATAGAGGTTTTTGTTATCAGGTTTTCCTCTGCCATAAACAATTAATTCTTATGTAGATTGTTAATAAATATATAAATTGTCAGTAGCAAGGTTATTTAACCAAATCTCTGTAAATTGTGCAATAGCGACGACAATGTAAAACTAAAAACTCATACTGTATTAATAAATATAAATGAAATTCTGCTGTTGTTGTTGCTGCTATTTATTTGGCTGCTGCTGCTGCTTGGGTTGCTGCTGTTGTTGTTGCTGCTGCTGCTGTTGCTGCTGCTGCTGTTGCAGCAACAACAGCTGCTTTTTCTGATGTTGTTGTTGCAGCTGTTGATGTTGCTGTGCAGCCTCTTTGACTGCTCTCCTCGCCCTTAATTTGATTTGGAGGGCTAGGATGTGGGCGTCCAGCTCCTCCCTCTCTCGCTGGCTGTTCTCCAGCTGCTCCCTGTCCTCTTCATTTTCATCCTCTTATTCAAAGGGTGTCAGAGTGTGGAAAGGGTTCTCTCTCCCGATATAGAAGAATCTCCCCTCCCCTTCCGTCGACTCGTAGTCAACGTCGTCGACTATTTTTTGCTGCCTTCTGGCTGCTGTAGTTGTGGCTATTGTTGTTGTTTTTGTGATTGCATCTTTTGCCGCTTTCGCGTCGCCTGATCCAATTTCTTCGGGATTTGAACCCGGCACCGCGAAGTCACCGGTGATCACTTTTTCTTAACGTTAAAATTAATTTTTTATTTTTAAATTCATGATTCTTAAAACTAGACAAAAATGATTAAATCTATCATAATATCTAAGCAATTCATGTTTTTAAAATCTATCTTACTGACCCTTCGCAGGTACTCTTAAATAATCTAAGCTTACTTATCTATTTGCCCTGCGGCGTCTACTAATAATATTGTTTGCAGTCCATATGGACAATCTTTATTGTTTGTGCTTACTGGCCAAGAAAACTTAGGAAAAACTTTGCGCTCTAAACATTTTTTTTAATTTTGTTAAAAGTAACAAAATCTACGGTAAACCCTAACCCTAATAAACTTAAACTACCTTACACTATGTCCGGTATTGCGGACGTGTGTACAAGGGCGTGTACGTTATTTATATGCTTGACATATATAATCTACACGCCTTTGTACAAATTTTTTCTTAGTCTAACTTAACCTAACTTAAACCTATGTAAGTGGGCTGTTGTCCATCAGGCGCTGGCGTTGGCGGAGACTGGTTCTGTTGTAGCCACCAAAAGAAGTGCCGCTCCTTTGCTCTCTCTCTCCTATCTCGAGCGGGGATCGCTCTACTGAATCGGAGTTCATCCTCGTGTTTGCGAGCGATATCCGATTCATAGTGGAGTCGCCTGTCAATTGTTCGGCGTACAGCGTGGAATATTAAAGGACATCCACTCATGTCCTGAATCAGATTTAACGAATCTAAATAAAGCAAAGTCTCAGGTGGAATAAAGCCGGTGTAGCGCGCCCTCTCATGATAAATAAAGTTCGGGTAATAAGCCCCGAAGATCAGACTGTTGGTAGACATCATACTCCTTGCAATGTGTCGTGGCGATAGTGAAATTATAAAATTGTCTACTTTTTTCACGTTAGCCCTGTTGTACAAGACCTTGTTGCGATACTACTTCTTGTACTCGGATTCAGGTATCCGATACAACCGGAGACAGGTCCTAAGACACCGTCTCTCGAACACCCTCATCTTTTCCATCAGGGACGGGCTCACGTTGAACCACAGGGAACAACCATACACCATGACTGGCCTTATGAGGGCCATGTAGCAGATTACCTTCACCCTGGTATCAAGTTGGCTACTGTAAGACCGCTTTCTTGCCACAGCAAAGGCTTTTCAAGCATTGAAAATGATCCAACCAAATGCCGAGATATCTCACTACACTGACTCACGATTAGCGGCTGGCCCAATGCAGAACTCTTTCTAGTTCATTCGCGTATCACTTGGGCACGGAAATGAACAGTTTCACATATTAGGAAGTTGATAAATAACTTCCAGTCATTACAAAATCCAGTTATTTTATTTGCATCGCGATGCAACCGGGTGTTTATGACTACTACCTTCGGTGCTAATCTTTAAGCCACTAGGTCATCGGCATACGCTATAAGGTGCGGCATAGACCATAGAAGATCTGCAGTAAATATAGAAACAATAATGGGGATCCTACAGCCCCCTATTGTAGACCGTTTTCTATACTAAATAGTCTACTTGACGTAACGCCGCCACATTTCACGACGAACTTTCTACCTGTTATCATATCATAAATCATGTATATCAATGGTTTATTGAGCGTAAGTCTCCAACTTAAGGAAAAGGCCTTCTAACCAGATGGTATCAAATGCCTTTTTCAAATCGAACAGACAGGCACCCGTACACTGTTTTTTATCCATATTCCATTGTATGATGGAAACCAACTTTGCAGCAGCATGCACAGCTCGAATGACAATCTTTTCAAATGCCTTGCTGATGAAAGGAAGTAGACTTATCGACCGAAGATTAGACGGAATGCTCTTGTCTTTATCCCGTTTAGGGATTGGTTGCACTACAGCTGTCTTCCAATGTGCCGGGTAATGTGCATTACTAAACGTATTGTTAAACAGTGTAGTGTAAATTTCTACAGCAGCCGGTGGGGGATGGTTGAGCACGATGTTGGGGATACCATCTATCCCAGCCGATTTCTTGTTCTTAATGGATTTAAAGACCCCCTGGAGATCTTCTTGCGTGATCACGTTGTGATTTACATCGTTGGCGATGGCATTATTTACCATATTTACGTCATCGAATCTGGTAAAACCAGGATTCTCAGATCGCCATCGACTGATCTCCTCACGGAGATAGAAGTAATTTACCAAGGCTCTGTTCTCTAGATCGTGATTTGGTTGACTGACCTCGTTGACCTTGTACACTTTCTCGAAAACAGCGCCTATGGTATTGACCTTCCCTCGGGGATCTTCGACCACGAAGAACTTGCATCTTGCACGGACTCATCTGGATCTATATCAACTGATGTCAGTAGCTGTGCGTTGTCGGTTGTTTTCGGAAGTCGGATGATCCGAATGTCATTTTGATCTTTCCTCCTGAATAATTTATTTACTTTCGGTAACATACCCGGGTTGTTGGATCGTACAGCCCGGATTTTATTGCCCCAATGCAAGCTTATGGCAAGATTATAATTTATTTTTATTAGCTGTTGGAGGTTTTTGGTCTCTGACTTCAGGGATCTAACTACCGGACTTCTCGGATCTGTAAACCGTCTGTGCAAGAGTTTGAGTCTTGACAGCAGTCTACTTTTGTGCACTGTGAAGTGCGTCGATGGTGGCATTCCGATAGACTCGGCAGTCATCGGTCGGCACTACCTTCGGTATCGTTCTGTCCATTGTACACCCTATGGCGTCGTCCATTTGTTTGATGTACCTATCAACCTCCTCGCTCGTTAGGTTTCTGTTCGTTGGCAGATTGATCGCACTCGACCTGAGTTCCCTGGCTATAGTCCAGGCGAAACGTGCCTTTTTGTAATTATAAGGATTTTGTTGGACATATTCCCCCAGATCAGCCGCCTCGTTCGGGAGCTGAATAACCACTGAAAAAGCAAGATGATCACTATCGTACTCAATCGCGGTTAAACAATTCCGTATGCTTGTATCTACATCCTGCATTGTCAGTCGTCTGTCAATCAAAAGTAGATCCAGATAATTCCCGCTTCTTGGAAATGATGGTATCAACTCATCATGCCCAATCAACTAGTTGTTCAAGGCGATCCCCCGTGCGCAATTCCTATTGCATCCCCAATCTTGATGCCTGGAGTTCAAATCTCCTGCAATTATATAATAGGTATCTTCCGAGCTCAGTCGGAGACATCTGAAGAGAGTTTCGAGCTCTGGTATGAAATTATGCTCGAGATTATTATTATCCGGTGCATAGAGAGTGATCACGTGCAATTGCTTACCGCCCGAGAGCGGAATGCGTGCGATACACGTCTCTAGCAAACGAAACCTACGCGCTTCATTGCTATACATGAACTTATGATTAATGGATTTCTTAATTAAAAGAGCGACTCCGCCACCATAATGGGTGCGGTCTCTCCGAGTAATATTGTACTTATTATACCTGAGGGTGTGCTTTTGGTTGAGCTTCGTTTCGCTAACCATTATCACATCAGGATTTTGGTCTCTTAACAGTTGGCCGAAGGAAGGTTTCCTGTTGGTCCCTATTAGTGAATTTACATTTATCGCGAGGATCTTAAGGTCGTCAGCTGCGCGTGCAGCCATTATATTGAGGCCGTTGTGACTTGTTCGCCAGACAGTCTGGAATAGATGACATCTATTCTGACTGCCTGTTGAAGGAACTGCTGTTCCAAGCGAGCAGTCCGCTCTGCTTGTTCAGCAATGCTTTTTTGCATCTGAGCCATCTGTGCCTGTATAGCCAGCAGGATGGAGCTCAGATCATTACTTGCCTCCGGCTGTCGGGTAACTGGGACCGCGGTCGCCTTTGGCACTGTCTGTTGTGCCGGTTCTCTGCATAATGCCATTTGGGCATAGGAGATGCCTGGCGTAACAGCGGTGGCTGAAACTTGAGGCACTGGCCTTGTTGCCACCGTTTTTAGTGTCCTCCTTTCGAACTTGTTTTTAAGTTCTTGTACTTTCGGGCAGCCCCTATAACTAGCGGGGTGCCCGTTAGTCCTACATATTGCACATTTGAGGGTGCTCTTGTCTTCGACTTTGTCCTTTCCTATAGGACTTTCTCAACTACTGTGGTTTTCAGTGTATTTCACGCAACGGAACTCCGACTCAATCTTGCAGTTCGCCCCTGCATGTGTCCCACTTAATGGCAACACCCCAAGTCTTTAATTCTCTTGAGGATCTCTCCGTTGCTAGTGGGCGTTATCTGAAAAAGGAACATAGACAAAGGCCTATTCTCCCTTCGTGCCAACGCAGTGACAAACGGCTTGACTCCTACTATGCGGAGATCGTCGCTCTGCGCCTGGCGCAGCACAGCGAGAATTTCCTCCGGATCCGTAGAAGGATCTACGCTCTTAAGGAGCAGAGTCTGGAGTTGTTCTCCTTTCGGGGTGTACGTGTAGTACTCATTCCCCGCCTTCTCCAAAGCCTGCCTAATTAATTCGTGCACTGGCTTTTAGTGGCAGTACACGGTGTGCCTGATGGGCATCCTATACTTTATCTCGTATGGGAGATCTAATTTGTCAAAGTGTACAACAGCCCACTTACATAGATTTTGGAGATCCTTGGTCTCCGCACCGAAGATGTTTATTGGTGGGCATCTCACTCTTGTTGGCTATGCCTGCTTTCGCTGCTGCTTCGCCTGCTGCTGTTGTTGTTGCTGATGTTTCTGCTGCTGCTGTTGATCCTGCGTTTTTTGGCGGCTGCTGGGTGCCTTTTAGCAGTTGCTGTGTTTTCTCTGCTGGTTGTTGTTGCTGTTGCTGGCATTGGATTTCCAGCTGTTTTTGCGACTGCACGGCTTGTTGTCGCAGCCGTCTGAGCCGCTTTCCGCGCGGCCAGCTTCTCCCTCATTATTTATACCACGGCGGACAGCTCCGCCTCCTGTTGCTCAATTGAGCGTCTCTTCTCTGTGAGCTGGAGCTGGCGGCTCTCAATTCGTGAGAGACTCTGCTCAGCCTCCAGTTCGTTGCCTCTTCGTTGGCAGAGTAGACCTGGTACCTATTCCCCAGGCCCATATATCTCCCCTCTCCTTCTGCCGACTCGTATATAACCGAGTCGGCTAGTGCAGCCGCTATTGCTGAGGCGGAACTACTGCTGCGTTGCTAGCATATTAGCCGCCGTGGTCTCTGATGTTGGTGTTGTTGTAGCTGCCGCTGCGGACGTCGCTAATGCTGCTTGCGCAGCTTGTCGTTGCTACTATTGTGGTTGGTGCAGCTGTTGTTGTTGTTGCTGCTGTCATGGATACAGCAGCTTCGTCGTTACCAGCCGATTTCGCTGGTGACGTCACGGTCGATGGCGTGGTCTTCTTTGCCTTCGACCTCTGGACCAGGTTGGGTGCAGTGTGAAGGGGTCTCCTCCTCTCCCCTCTCTCGTTCTCGCCATCTATTGAGTGGCGTGATGAGCTGGCATCGGTCGAGAAGTCAGTCTCACATTCTGGTTGGCTAGCGCTGTGGCCTGATGTGGCATGCGCCGGTCCACCTCTCACTTCACACTCTTATCTACATTTGATAAAAAAATGTGTCTCTGTCACTGTAACCTCCGGCATTTGAACCGGGGTCTCCCACACCTGGGGTGTGCCCACATTTTTTTTTCTTTTTCCAATTTTTTTTTATTAAATCCACTATATTTGTCTTACTTGCTAGACAAAATTACTTAAAACTAGCTTAACTATCTTAAGAATTACAAATGTTCTTAATACTAACCTACTGACCCTATGCGGGTACTCTAAGCTAATCTGATCTACTTTCTAAATGTGGCTTTCGGCTTAATCTACGTTTTTTTAGTCTTTATAACAATCTCTTATTACTTTTTTATTTGCCAAGAAAATCTTTGAAAAACTTGGCTAAACCTGTCTACTTAAACTACCTTATTCTAATTTAACCTGACATAAAACTTAAGCTTATCTTAACTATGTCCGTAACAGTACGGACACGTGCACCAGGGCGTATATGTCGTGTATATGCCTAACATATATAATTTATACGCCGTAGTGCATCTTCTTCCTTGCTTTTGCTTTATATTTATATATATATATTTTTTAATTTTTTGTTTAATTAATTGTTTTTTATATTTTTTTTGTTTTATATTTTTTGTTTTGGATTTTTTGTTTTATAAATTTTTTTTGATTTTATTTTTGTTTTATTCTTAAAGCTACCTTTAAAAATTAAATAAGCTGGCCACTATGGTCAACTATCTGATCATGTGGAAAAGCTAACGGTGGCGGAGGCTGGTTTTGGTGTAACCACCCGTAAAACTGCCGTTCTTAAAAAGGACTTCCTTGTGGATCCTGTATAAGGCCAATTGTGTCTAGATATAGGAATGCAAGGAGACAGGTCCTAAGACACTGCCTCTCGAACACCCCTCTCATCTTTTCCATCTGGGAAGAACTCACGTTGAACCACAATGGACAACCGTACACCATAATTGGCCGTACTAGGCCCGTGTAGCAGATAACCTTTACTCTGGTATCAAGTTGGCTGCTGACAAACAACCTCCTTGCCGCAGCAAAAGCTTTTCTGGCTTTCGTCAGAGCAATATCTATATGTTTGTTAAAATACAGATATTGATCCAGCCAAATGCCTAGATATCTAACAACAATTTGTACAGCTAACGGCCGACCATACGGGTCAACTATGCCGAACTTACGCCAGTTTTGGCTCGTATCCCGCGGTACCCTATCCAACGTGGTCCGGAAAAGACTAGTTTCGCACTTCTGGAAGTTGATAAGCAGCTTCCAGTCGTCGCAAAATCGCTGGATTTTCTCGAAGTCACGCTGAACAAGATGTTTATTACCTCGACCTTCGGACCTGATCTGTACGCAACTAGGTCGTTGGCGTACGCAATTAAGTGCGGCATGGAACCTATAAGATCTGCAATGAATATAGAAAACAAGATCGGGGAACCGATGGATCCCTGTTGCAGACAGTTTTTAATGTTAAAGACCGTAGTGGAAGTTA
This sequence comes from Eristalis intricaria, assembly GCA_964034865.1. Taxonomy (NCBI): domain Eukaryota; kingdom Metazoa; phylum Arthropoda; class Insecta; order Diptera; family Syrphidae; genus Eristalis; species Eristalis intricaria. Next base: position 77,724,898 of record OZ035876.1, read on the forward strand.
CGTCCCCATTTTTCACAACGAAATTTCTACCTGTAATCATGTCATAGACCATGTATAGGAATGGCTTACTTATGCTAAGCCTGACCATCTCCAAGTCAATCAGGCAGGCACCCGTGCACTGATTTTTGTTTTTATTCCATTGTATGTCGGACACCAGTTTTACGCGGCATTAATGGCATCATGCCCCGATCGAAATCCGAACTGGTTGTCCGATATGATTTTCTTTTCATCAACCCATTGCTTCAGAACTCGAATGACTATCTTTTCAAGAAGCTTGCTTATGCAGGGAAGAAGACTGATCGACCGAAGATTTGTCGGAATGGACTCATCTTTGTCCCGTTTAGGGATCGGTTGCACAACAGCTGTTTTCCAGTGCATCGGGTAATGTGCATTACTCAGCGCATTGTTGAACAAGGTTGTGTAAATTTGGACTGCTTCGGGGGGAAGATGGCGAAGCACAATGTTCGGTATTCCATCGATTCCCACAGAATTTTTCTTCTTCAGCGAGTGGAAGATACCCTGGAGATCTTCTTGAGAAATCAAGATGTGATTCTCATCATTGGCGACGGCACTATGTGCCATGTTCTCGTCATTGAACCTCGTGAAACCTGGATTCTCTGATCGCCATTGACTTATCTCATTGCGGTGATAGAAGTGGTTTAGCAGGGCTCTCCAGATCGTGATTCGGCCTACTAACCTCGTTGACCGTATACTCTGGAACACTCAATAGCTGTTACCTTATCTTGGGGATCTTCGACCGCCAAGATGTCATTGTCTAGCACTGCCTCATCTGGATCGAAGTCTAACGATTTTAATGTCGTTTTGATCTTTCCTCCGAAATATTTTATTTACTTGCGGGAACATACCAGGGTTATTGGATCGTACAGCCCGGATTTTGTTGCCCCAGTGCAAGCTTATAGCCAAGCTTTAGTTTATGCGTATTAGTTGTTGAAGGTTATTGATCTCCGACTTAAATGCTCTGACTTCCGCATTTTGTGGATCTGTAAACCGCCTGTGCAAGAGTTTGAGTCTTGACAGCAGCCTACTTTTGTGCACGTGAAGTGCATCGATGGTAGAATTTCGATAAACATCACTGTTATCTATTTGAGCTACATTCGGGATTGTTTTTTCCATCGTACGTTTAACCACGTAGTCCATTTGTATGAGGTACCTGTCAACCTCTTCGTTCGTCAGGTTTCTGTTTGTAGGTGGATTGATCCCACTCGAACGTAGTTCTGTGGATAAAGTCCTGGAGAAGCGTGGCCAGCGGGCCTTATTATAATTATAAGAGTGCCTCTGAACATACTGCTCCAGTCCATCCACCTCGTTCGGGAGCTGAATAACTGCGAAAAGCCCGCAGTGATCACTCTCGTACTCAACAGCAGTTAGACAGTTCCGTGTGCGTCTTTCCACGTCTAGTATAGTCGTCGTTTGTCTATCAGCATCAGATCCAGATAGGACCCGCTTCTAGGATACGATGGCCTATCGGTTGCTAGCAAATCTAGCTTGAACTCAACATTGTGTTCTACCAACCAGTTATACAATGAGGTCCCCCTGGTGTTATGCACCACGTTGCCCCACTCTATATGCCTCGAGTTCAAGTCCCCGGCTACGATATAGTAGTTCTCCTCAGAGCTCAGTCCAAGGCTAGTGAAAAGAGTATCGAGCTCTGAAATGATATATTGGTTGATGCGTGACTTGTCAGTCGCATAGATAGCGATCACATATAGCCTTATGCCAAAGGCCTTTTTTATTAAGAGCGCCACTCCACCAGCTAGTAAGCTTCGATCTCTTCGAACGATATTGTAATTTTTGTACATCGGTGGGTGCGTCTGGCTTAGCTTAGTTTCGCAAACCATCAACACATCAGGTTTATGGGTTTGCAACAAGTTACCGAAATTTAATTGATGTTCAGGGCGGACCAGTGAATTCACATTTACTGCTAGAATTTTAGGGTTGCAGGCTGCCTGCGCAGCCATTATACCGATGTTGTGTTTGGCTCCCCAAACAGCGTCCAATAGATGAGGTCTATTCGCGCTGCTTGTTCTTGTAACTGGTTCTGGAATTGGTTTTGGAGTTGAGCGATCTGCCTCTGTATAGAGAGCAGGATCGTCTGCACATCCAAATTCGCTTCAGGTTGCCTGGGCACAGGGACCTGTGTAACTTTCGGCACTGTCTGTTGAACCAGCCGCCTATCCGATACCATTTGGGCACGGGGCTCTGGCCTCGCTTCTACCATTTTTCCTATACGTTTGGCCTCTATGATTTTCCTGATTTCTTAGACCTTAGAACATCCCCGACAGTTTGCAGGGTGTCCACTGGTCTTACAGAGCACGCACGTCAGCTTGTTCCTGTCCTCAACTTTATCCGTCCCCAAAGGACATTCCCCACATTTGTGGATTCCTGCGCATTTGACGCAGCGCGACTACATGTTGCAGTTCTCCGCGGCATGGCCAAACCTCTGACAACGAGCACATTGGAATGTGTTCTTTGATGGAGTGTGTTCTTTGATGCGATGCGGCAGTGATGAAGGGCTTAACCCCTACGACCTAAACATCATCGCTCTGCGCTTGGCGCTTGGTGTACGAGAAAAACTCGGCCTCCGACATCGCTAGGCTTTCTTTGACTACGTGATAGTCTGCCATTGATAAGCAATGGACAGAGACACGTAGTGGACCCTTATACTTAATAAAATACAACTTACGTAGTATATCATCGTCCTTCGTCTCCAGTCCGAAGACGTTGATGGGAGGGCATCTCTCCGTTTTGGCTGGCTGCTGCTGCGGTTGCTTCTGCTGCTCCTTCTTCTGCGGATATTGTTGTTGTTGCTGCTGCTTCTTTGGCTGCTGCTGTTGTTGTTGCTGGTGCTTCTTTGGCTGCTGCTGCTGTTGTTGTTTCTGCTGCTTTGGCTGCTGCTGTTGTTATTGCTGCAGTTGCTTTGGTTTGGGTGTGCACACTATATGCACGACCACGAGCTATATGTCGAACCTCGCTTCAAAAATCGCACTTCGAGCACTGCTGGGATTTTTAGTATTTTGTTTATTTTCTAGTCTTGCCGCGACACGTTTACTCGCTTTGAATGCTGGAGAGCGACTGACCGGTGATCACTCTACCGCGGAGCTACCGATTGTTATGGTATTTCGGTGATAATTTTCGCACTTAACGTCTTACTACTTTCGCACTTGGTGGAGGTCTGTGAACGACTGACGGCTGTGAGCTCTACGCACTTAACCACACTCTTATTGCGGATCCTTCGATTTTTTATTTTTTTTTTCATGTAATTTTATTTAACTTCATATATGGGGACTTACTTGCTAGACAAATAACTAACTTAAGAATCACAAATGTTCTTAAAACTAACCTAATGACCCTGTGCGGGTATTCTAAGCTAATCGAAACGACATTATAACTGTGCCTTTCGGCTTAATCTATGTTTTTTTTAGTCATTAAGACAATCTATTATAAAATTTTTTATTTTTTATTTGCCAAGAAAAATTGTGAAAAACTTAGCTTAAACTAACTACTTAAACAACCTTATTCTAACTTAACGTAACATAAAGCTTGAGCCTATCTTAACTATGACCATAACAGTACGGACACGTGCACCATGGCGTATATGTTGTATATATGCCTAAGATATATAATTTATACGCCGTGATGCACCTTTTTTTGTTTTTGTTTCACATACATTTTTTTTGTTATATTCATTTTTTTGATTTTTTTTTGTTTTTATATTTTTTTGGATTTGTTGTTTTATATTTTTTTTGGATTTTATTTTTGTTTTACAATTTTTTTTTTCTTAAAGCTACTTTAAGAACTATGTAAGCAGGCCACTATTGTCCACTATTTCATCCTGTGGAAAAGCTAGCGGTGGCGGAGGCTGGTTTTGGTGTAACCACCAGTAAAATTGCCGTTCTTTGGTAGACTCTTTCCTATCTCGAGCGGGGATCGCTCTACTGAACCGGAGGAGATCCTCGTGGGTGCTAACGACATGCGGTTCGTATTGGAGTCGCCTATCCACTGTTCGGCGTACGGGGATGCTTCTATCGGTTGCGCTACTTCACTTCACTTATGTTCTTCTATGAATTTATACGGTTGAAACACTGGTGCAATGTTAAAAGGTCTGTGAACGACTGCCTACACACACTATGCACCCACACATATGCCTACGATACTACGGAGCCGGCAGCAGATCATCGATGGATTTCTCTCCTCTTTTCTTTTTTTTCTCCTTTAATTTTTCTCCTCCTTTTTTTCATTAGGAGATTCCGGTAGCGACTCGAGTAGCTGCTATAGCTCGTGTTCATACAACCCGTTGACCAGCCTTTCATGGCACGGGTGCATGTTTTGTTGTTGTGCCGACTCCGTGCATTATGGAATCAACTCCAGTACATTGACAGCCTCCCTCGCCGCCCCCTCTCGTTCACACTCACTCCATCGCGGTTGCTAATGCAAAGGGAATCACCTCCAGAGCATTAGTAACCTCCCACGCTGCACCTCTCTCATACTCCCTTCACCAATTTCATACATTCATGCATATGGAAGTTTCTTCTGGCGATCAGCTGTTTTTTTTTCTGTACAGCCCCAAAGATATGTCAGGCGGGTGATCGTAGTTTGTCTGTATGTTTGATATCGATTTGAATTATAGAATAAAGCATAATATCACATCATTGCATTTGCAATGTTTGATATTATGTATTGATGATTAATTATTATGTTTAAACGACGTTATATATTACTTGCTGTGGAATTTTGTTCATGGTGTTTATGTTTTTCTTAATGTTTATTTGCAGACTGTTTGCAAATTTCGAACGTAGGAATACGTCCGCCTTTCTTTTAACCTCGTTCGCGATATGGCTTGAGGTCTTTCACATTCCATATTCCTCTTTGCGTCTTGCTCTCATCTTCGATGTTATGGGGTCACCCCCAATACATCGTGTTGTGTTTTGCGGCTACAACAAGTGACCTTAGCAAATGTGTATCCCACGTACGATGGTTCTCTGACACGTACGCACAATGTCGTCTTGATAATTTGATTCATCCATTCCGCCGGATTGGCCTGCGGGTGGTAGTGTGCGGTTAATCGTATACGCGTCCCGTATGCCTGACACAAGCGTTTCAGTTCGGTTCCTCGGAACTGAGGCCCATTGTCGCATACTACGACCGACGGTACTCCGAACAGGAGGAACACGTTGTCCTCGAGTTTTTTAACAACCGACTTTGCGGTTGCTGTTCTCAGCGAGCACAGTAGTGCAAGCTTTGGTAAAGTAATCCACTACTGTCGGAATATTGGTTGACTTCGGGAGCGGTCCTACCAGGTCCACACAGATCACCTGCCAGGGTTCCACTACCCCTCTCCTCTTCACCATCAAACCATCCAGGATGGTGTTCACTGGTTTCACGCTCTGACATACCATACAGCTCCTAACATACCGGGTAATATCGGCCCGCATTTTCGGCCAATAATACCTCGTCCCTACTCCCTGGTCACGAACAATCACCTGTGTTGCCCTAATAAAATTAAATTATTTCCCTGACCCGACGTTCCATGTCGGATATGAGAGGGGGTTCGCTACAACCTCCTTTCTCACCCACTGGTCAGAGACAACCGTCTCCCCTATTCCAGCCACGACCTCTACGGCCCGGGAGAGCTAATCCGGAACTGCGTGTTCCTTCCCCTTTTGGCGAACAATCTCAAGGTCGAATTGTTGTAGCTTCACCGCCCAGGGAATAGTGATCCGTCACGACCATAAATCGAACACGTTCGCTATGGGGTCGCAATTTCTCTATCTCCCATAGTACGGCTAAGCACACCTTTTCCATCGTGGAATAATTCCTCTCATACCTATTGAGCGACCTACACAGGTTACATTTTACTTTATGACTTTTTCTCCGTCCTCAAAAGTTTAACTGAGTACTGCTCCAATACCATAAACCGAGACGTCGGTTTGCTCCCCAAACGGACGCTCAAAATTTGGACAGGTCAGAATCGGGCTAAGACCTAAGAGAGGACATGCAGAAGTTACCCTTTTCTTTGACCAACTTCAGGCCCGCTTCGCGTAAACGCTTAAAAACTTTCGGAAATATTTCGAGATGTTTAACGAAGTTATTCGTAACCACGATGATATCGTCGAGGTTTACGAACACATGTGCACAAGCCCCTGTTTGGGACCGTAAAGGCCGTGAACTGTCGCGATTCCTTCTCCACCGGTATCTGCCAATAAGCGGATTTTATATCCAGGGATGACAAAAACCTTGTATCCCTGAGCTTATCCAAGGTTGATGTTATATACGGGAGGGGATAAGCGTTCATCTCACTAACTTTATTCAGTTTCCGGTAGTCCACGCAGAACCGGAACGAACCATAATTTTTTCTTATCATTACTATCGGCGAAGCCCACGGACTGTTGGACTTCTCGATAACTCCTTCTCTTAGCATGTCCTCCAACTCGCTATCTATATGTCATTGAACCGTAGGAGATACTTGATATTATCTCTGCTTAATTGGTTCAGACGACGTCCTAATTCTGTGCTCTACCAGATGAGTGCACCCAATGCCTCCGGCATATTCGAGAATGTGCCCTCCACGAGGATGTCTTTCTTTGTAACTAGCGCAGTCGAACTTAAAGAAAACCGATAAACGCTCTCAGTGCTAAAAAGTAAGAAAAACAGTGTCGTGCTATGGTGAATTGTGTTGGTTATTTTTTGAACATAGTTTAAGGGTATGGCTACTAGAGCAACTTGTGAACAATTGAATGAATCTAAAATCGCAGCCCTACAGGGAATTATCCAGGCCCAGGAACAAATAATAGACAAATGTGCGTCAGCTAATAATTCAAATGAAAAATACAAATTTCAATTAAGTACAAACGATATTATTAACCAATTCAGACAACTTCGCCGTAAATCGAAATATAGTGTATGCGATTTTATGAAAGGCAGCCGAAGCCATTCTTAAACTTTGTGAAGAGGATAAAAAATTAAACGACTTTTGTATTCAGATAGTTCTACTCAAAAAATCCAGGGAGAAGCAGCAAGAAGTATTCACCAACTGGGAGATGAAGCAACATGGGATACAACAAAGGACCGACTCAGGCAACACTTCCGACAAACGAAGACGTATTCAGAAGTATTTAATAACTGTCGTTACATTAAGATTAGTAATTTAAGAGAAATTTTTAATGTTTTTACAAATTGCCTTGTATCAGTTGAATGAAATATATATTCGACAGTAGCAAACCAGGAACTTACAGTCCAGGTCGAGCAGAATGTGATCTAAAAGAAATCTTGTTAGAAAAAATTGATGGTAGCTTAGGAATACATATGGACCTTAACTTAAGTACAGTAGAAATGTTTAATAAATATTCTAAATTTAAGTTACTAGATGATTACACAGCTATTGATATGATGCATAGGAAAAATCTTATATTTATTTCCAAAGTTATGTCAAGTGGTAAAAGTAGGCAGGACAAAAATAATTATTCCCAAGTTAGAAACACACTAAATATATCAAATCAAAAGGGGTCTCAGTCAAGACAACATAACGAAAAAATGGTATTTCAAAGAAAATATTATATGTCAAATACGAATAGGAGTTGTTCAGAGGAAATTGATAATATTGAACCAGAGGATTTTTGAGAATTAATCCTCGGCCATACAATTGTTTGCAACCTAACAATTAGTGGAAAAAAATATAAGACGTTGATAGATACTAGTTCAACGATAAGTATAGTAAACTCAACCAAAGTTGATTGCAACAGTTTTCCAATAAACGAAGTGAAAACTGTAACCTTCAACACTATAAACAATGTTTCAACAGAAGTAGTGAAAATTATTGCAACCTATCGGTTACGGAGTTTAGAATAAACCCTCGAAGCAAAATGAAGTAGTATAAAATCGCATTAAGAAACAAAAGTTACGATTTGTTGCTTAGTATGGATTTTATACGTAAAAACTAAAACTTACAAATAGTGTAACTATAAAATTATTTTCCGATGATTGAGAATTATTAGAATGCTTTGAATTATCTGACCGAACGAACGAGATAAGATTAACGATTTTTGAACGAATTTAAGAATTTGGTTTAACAGGAAGGCTATCAGTTAACAAATACTGATTCAATAATGCATGAAATCACTACCAAAACCGATCAGCAGATATGTTCTCGTTTGTACCGATTACCCCCTAAGCACGAGGATGAAGTCAAGAGACAAATTGAGGAAATGGAGAAGCAAGGAATTGTACGAACATCACACAGTAAATATGTTTCACCAATAGTTGCTGTACCAAAGAAAGAAGATAGTTCAGGAAAACAGAAATTTAGAATTTGCGTTGACTACAGACGTCTAAACTAAATAAATATCGATGATAAGTTTCCTCTACCGAATATTGACAATTTATTATGCTAATTGGGACGTGCTCAATACTTCACCACTCTGGACTTGGCCAAAGGGTATTATCAAATTCGAATGCATCCTAGAGACATTCATAAGACTGCATTTGCGACGCCAAATGGTCTATATGAATTTACTCGGATGCCATTTGGTTTAAAAAACGCACCGACTACCTTCCAGATATTTATGAATGAAATATTGAGAGATTTCACAAATAAGATTTGATTTTTGGTTTATCTAGATGATATCCTAATGTTTTCGACCAGCCTTGAGGAACATCTATTAGTCATAAGAGGTATTTTGAAAGTGTTAGCTAAGCATAATTTAAAAGTACAGTTTCACAAATGTTCGTTCTTACAACACGACACGGAATTTCTGGAACACATCGTAACAAAGGATGGAAAGAAACCCAATCCTGTGAAAATTAAGTGCATTGTCGACTATAAATTACCACAAACGGTCAAACAATTAAAAGAATTTCTAGGGGTTACAGGCTTTTACAGGAAGTTTCTGTAGAACTATTCGAAAATTGCGTACCCAATGGTTAAGTATCGTAAAAAATATGCTAAAATAAACAAAATGGACCCAGAATAAAATCAATCATTTGAAACACTCAAATCCAACATTGTTAACCACCCAATCTTAAGATTTCCCGATTTTGAAAAACCTTTTATTTTGTATACCGATGCTTCCAATTACGCAATTGGAGAAGTACTGAAACAGGAAGGCGAACCTGTTTGTTTTGCTTCACGATCTTTAAACGATCACGAGAAATTTTATTCGACTAAAATAAAGTGCCTGATTTTTTAAGCAGATTGAAAAATATTGATAATGTCGAAACTTCACAGCAGACACGTCCCCAATCTTCGATCTTCGAATTTACATCGTCCGAAGACATGTTACTAAAGGAAAAGTTGGGATATACTCAGAATTAGAGGATTATGTCTGTATATAACCAGGTGCAACTTAAGTTGATCGAACATTTCCCACCTAATACAGGAACAAAATTTGAAGAAATACTTTGCTAAAGATCTTTCTTGTGAAGATGAAGCTCATAGACAAATCTCTTTATTCCATAAAAAAAATATCAAATATAGTGGAAAAGAATTCTCGCCCAGAAACCAAAGGTGGCTACTCAAAAAACCAAAAATCAAACAAAAAAATATGAAGGTATGAAGCATATAGTCTACTACCGAACCTTAGAGTTTTAATCCATAAGTTGTGAACAACTGTGATACTTTTACGTCCGCAAAGTACGATAGGAAGCCTATTAAGAAAAAGTTTGAATTTACGGAAACGTCCTCCAATATCAACGAAATTATTCATATGGATACATATCAATCTTTTAATCAATCTTTTATCTTTTATTGTATTCATTGATAACTTCTCCAAACGCGCTGTTAGCTTTCATTTAGGAAACCGGAATAGTAGAAGACTAGTGGAAAAAATTCGACAATTTATTGCAATTATAGGTAAAATGAAGAAGGTAAGGGATTTTTTCAAAGAAGAATATATTCAGGTACCTTTCCTTAAACCGATTAGTCATACTGGTAACGGTGATGTAGAGCGTCTGAATAGTACCCTCACGGATCGAATTCGTGCTTTGAATATAGAAAATAAAATGCTCATTACTGATCAAATGAATAAAGCAATCGGTCTATACAATAATTCTATCCATTCTACAATTCAAACAACACCACTTAAGGCTCAAAATAATGATATAGAAAGGACTATAATAAAAGACAGGTTAGAAAGAAGTAAACAAAACATAATTACAAAATGAAATGCAAAAAGAGAAAATTACGTCGAAACTCGTGAACAAGGATTTATAAAGAACTACGTTAGTGTAAGGCACAAAGAACAACCGAAATTTAGGAAATATAGACTAAGAAATGTTCTTGAAGCTAATATAAAAAAAACCCTTAACATTTTCAGAAATTACTCCAGCTGGTGATAATTTTCGTACTAATAACGGAGTCGTTCCAGGCGTTGACAATTGATCGAGTCGGGTCGTACTTAGGATATCCTGTTGTTCATATAGGGTCAGAAGAAATTGATTGTAAGTATGATATGCTTTTACATCTAGTTAAGATACAAGACGTATTAGATGTGCTTAAACAAATTCAGTCCACATAGATAATTAAGATATTGATGTAGACAGGAAGCATTTATCAGTAGATGAAATAAATAATATTAAGAGTAAAGCATACTCTATTATTCCACATAGGTATAAGCGAGGACTTTTTAATTTGGTGGAAGTGCATTTAAGTGGTTATGTGGAACGTTGGATGACGTAGATAAGCAAAATATTGAACAACATTCTTCTGTTGTTGATCAAAATAACCATGCCATAATAACAAATATGAAGCAACAAATAAAGATAAGTTCCAATTACAATAAAAGCATTTATCAGTTAAAAGAGACAATTGAATCAGATAGAGAAAGGATTTTAAATAAAATTAACGAAATTCAAGGGTTATCAAAAAGATTAAGTACAGAAGTATTTTTTATAGAACAAATGTATAAACTAAATCGCTTTAGAGAAAAGATGGAAAACATTCAACAAAACGTTGCTTCAGCTCGAACCGGGATATTACATCCAAACATATTAACGAATAATAAAAGTTTAAAGTATAATGTTGATTTTAAGGAGCTTTCAAATGTAAGAACTGGAGTAGCTGTTACTAAAAGTGAAAATATTATTTTTGCAATAAAGATATCCGTCGAATTTGTCAAAGTAAGCAAAAAATTAATAACTTCGATGCCAAACCATATTTTCAAAGAAATTAAAGCAGATATGGAATATTTTGTAGAAAATGATAATAAAATGTATTTATATGAAGAAAACAAGTCCATACATGAACTAAAACAAAGTGAAAATTGTGTTTTTGAAAGAAAATGTATTAAAAAGAAATACACAAGAACAAATTATAGAAATAGACAGCACTGTATTAATATTGAAAAATGTAAATAGGAAAAGATTAAATAGCACTTGTGATGAAAGGCAACTTATAATTTCTGGAAATTATTTAATTAATTACAATAATTGTTCAATATTTATTGATAAAACACAGTTCACCAATCATGTTTTTGAATATATCGATAGTCTCTTAGGAATATGAAAAAAAATCCTTCGAATCTAATACTAAACACACTTTTAATGAGATTGTTTTAAATCAAGAAGAAAAATTGAATAATTAAACAACTCGAGCTCTAGAAATGTTAAAAGCGAAATATGGTGTAGTATAAATAAGTGCTTCTGTTACCGACATTGTAAAAAAATAAATAGAAAATATACAATACAGAAATATATTTATACGTATATTGTAGACTAAAAGACGAAACAATTGTAAATAAATTACCAGAATTCAGGAGAATTCTAATGAGTCAATCGCTGCTCGATCGATGTGGGACAATGCGATCATATTACAAGAGTTATTGAACCTCAAATGCTGACAGTTAGGAAATTAGTTTGAAAATAATAAAAATTCAGTCTTAAGACCACCGCAAAACACATTAGTGTTTCTTTCTTTGTAACTCGCGCGGGAAGACTCATCTGCTTATTTTTATTTTTTGTTTTGTTTCGCATATTATTACACTTATAAGTTTTAAGTTTTACTATTATTATAAGATTTTTTTTTGTTATTCGTCTTCTTTTAGCGTAATTGGAGTAACAGATTACGCTACTCTTTATTTGATTTTCACCATTTTAAGTATTATACCTATTGTTATTAGTTATAAACATGATTGTAGAAAACTCATTTCAATTCTTTTATATTTGTATTTGTTTTCAGGAGGGCATGGGCCTGTGCATCCAGGGCAAAGTTGTTGACTGCTCTCAACTTGGCGAGATGCCAGCAACGATCCCTGTTAAATGCACAGATCAAGTTGACATACAGCCTCCTCGCGGCGCCCTCTGCATAGCCTTTAAAGCAACCGCTTAGAGGTGAACTAATGTATGCAGCGGCCCCCTTGTCCAGGGGTTTAAACCAGGACCCGGTCCTACAGGTTCGGCGGTTACGCGTGGGGTTAAATTCCCCACCGTGTAAAAAACTACTAGTTCCGAAACGACGAGAAGCCTCGGGTACGGATGACCCTACTGCTGACGACCATGAACAACGATTTTCGGTTCTGCACGTGGAATGTGAGGTCCCTGAACAGACCACGTGCACCCGATGAACTTGCGGAAGCCCTCGAAGCTTATAAGGCAGATATCACCGCCATTCAGGAGGTGCGGTGGGATGGGCCGGGCAAAAAGAGGATGAAAAACTGCGATATTTACTTCGGCGATTGCTACAAAGAGCGAAGGCAGGGCTTATTCGGATGCGGGTTTGTTGTTCGAGGCAGACTTAGGCAAGAAGTCTTAAGCTTTAAATAAATAAGCGCCTCATAACAATTCACATCAGGGCTACATTCGGCAACATCAGCCTGATATGCGCCCACGCCCCAACGGAGGATAAAGATTATGACAGCAAAGACGAGTTTTACGAGAAAGAAACATACGATCAATGCCCCAGCTACGACACCAAGATCGTTATAGGAAATTTTAAAAGCAAAGCTGGGCAAGGAAGGTATCTTTGCTAGAGTCATCGGGAAGCACAGCCACATCCGAGAACTGATTCAGGCTTTTGGACTTCGTTACCGGGCGATATCTCTTTGTAGCCAGTACGCGGTTCCCTCACCTCAAGATCCAAAAAGGGGACCTGGGGGTCTCTTGATCAATCAACCGTCAACCAGATTGATCACATTGCGATCGACGTCAGACACTCCTGCAGTATTCTCGATGTCCGAACATTCCGAGGAGTCAACATCGACTCGGATCACTTCCTTGTTGTAGCCAAGGTAAGAACACGGATATGGATAGGACAACGGAGTAGAGCAAGACCAAAACAGATTGACGTCGGAAAGCTACAATCGCAATTGACCGCTAGCAACTTTGCCGATCGAGTCTCCCTAAAGCTTTCAGAAAGTCCAACCCTGCCAGGCGAAACAATCGACCAACAATGGAACCGTTGTCAAAACGCCATCAGAGAAGCTGCATCTGATGTGCTGGGTTTTAAAACGCCACCCCGAAAAACCCCCTGGTTTGACAACGAGTGCAGGCAGGCACATTCAGTGAAGCAAGCAGCATACAAGGCGACGCTGGACAGAAGGACGAGAGCGGTTCGTGAGCCCTACGAACTTAAAAGAAGGGAAGAGCACCGGATTCTCAAAAAGAATAAGAAAGAGCATGACGTCCGAAAGTTCTACCAACGGGTAAAACAACTATACAATAGATACAAAATTGGGACAGAAGCCTGTCGTGACGCAGAGGGACAACTCAGAGTAGATTCGCAGTCGATACTGAGAATCTGGAAGGATAATTTCTGTAGACTGTTAAATGGCGAGGAAGACTCCAATACCGCTGTCAGGCAGAATATTCCACCTAACGCAATTGACGATGATCGACGAGAATTCCGTCTCCCCGACCAAGATGCAGTCAAGATAGCGATATCGAGACTGAAGTCGAAAAAAGTTGCTGGTGCAGAACTGTCTGCGTAACTGCTTAAGGCAGCTGGAGATGAGCTGGTAAGGTACATGTATCAACTCATCTGTAAGATATGGTCAGAGGAAAGCATGCCCGACGTGTGTTCCACACGTATCGTTTTATCTCTTCAACTGCGCCAACTACCGAGGGATAAGTCTCCTCAACATCACCTATAAGATCCTCTCTGCCGTTTTGTGTGAGCGCCTAAAACCATTCGTTAACAACCTGACGGGTCCTTATTAGTGCGTTTCAGGCCGGGGAAGTCCACCATCGACCAAATCTTCACATTACGGCAGATCCTGGAAAAAAGCCAACAAATGCAGATCGACACCCACCACCTATTCGTCGATTTTAAGGCCGCATATGATAGCGTGCATAGGGACGAGCTATACAACGCCATGTCTAGTTTTGACATTCCTGCCAAACTCGTCAGGGTGTGCAGGATGACGATGGAGAATTCTCGCTTCTCCATCAAGGTCGGTAACGAACTCACAGAGACCTTCAATGTCAAAAAAGGTTTTAAAAAAGGCGACTCGCTGTCATGTGATTTCTTTAACATCATCCTGGAAAAGATCGTGCAAGACTCACACGCCAACACTAGAGGTACGATCTTCCATAAGTCCGTACAACTGCTAGCATACGCGGATGACATTGACGTGATTGGCAGAACACAGCGAGCCGTCAATGAAGCGTTTGCTTGTATTGAAGCGGAGGCGGCCAAAATGGGTTTAGCGGTGAACGAGGGCAAAACGAAGTATATGCTGTCATCGAGAAAGGACGCACAACATCGACGACTTGGCCAAAACGTCACCATAGGCAGCTAACTTCGAGGTAGTGAAGGACTTCGTCTACCACGGCTCGCAAGTGAACAGTACGAAAAACACCAGTACCGAGATTTTCTTTGGGCTCAAGAGGCAATTGAGTAGTAGAGTCCTCTCTCGAAGGACCAAGTTAACATTATATAACACCTTGATCATCCCTGTCCTGCTCTATGGTGCGGTAGCTTGTACAATTTCAAAAGCGGATGAAGAAACACATGGTATTTTCGAGAGAAAAGTTCTGCGTTCAATCTTTGGTCCTGTTTGCGTTGATGATTATTGGAGCAGAAGATTCAACCACGAATTGTACGGGCTGTACAGCGGCATGAGCCTAGTCAGGCGTCTACGGATTGAACGCCTAAGATGGGTGGGCCATGTAGAGCGCATGGGCAACACTGCTCCAGCCCGAAGAGTCTTCGACTCCGAACCAGTGGGACAACGCAATAGAGGACGCCCACTGAAGCTTAATATAAGACAGTTGAGCTGTACTGGAAATGAGGTTTTATTATTGCATTATATATTTTAACAGCATAGAAAGTGATTTTTTCGGATCCGCGCTAAGAAAAATATCTTTTGGACACTTTTCTTAGCCACATGTTCTATATTCGCCTTTAAGTCCATTTTATTGTCTATTATTAAATCTACATATTAATTTGAACATATATGTACATCTATATTCATACTATTATACACATACATTTGGTCTTTTGTATATTAAGCTTGAGTTTATTCATTATTAGCCATTCATTAATTGATTCCAAAGCGCTATTAATTGCACTTAGACATTCCTTCTTACTATCCCTACTAACAAATAGTAGTGCATCATTCGCAAACATACAAAGTTTTCTATATTTCTCTGCAAAGTGTATGTCGTTAATATACAGTAGGAATAGAAAACACCCAAGACTCAACCCTGTGGCATTCTATTCTGACTTCTATGGCTTCTGATATATTATCATTTACAGATGTACGTTGAGAGCGATTTGTTAAATAAAATTTAAGCCAACTAACTCTTTGTCTTTTATACCATATTTTTCCAATTACTTTACGAGGATGTCTCTATCTACCGTTTCAAAAGATCTCTTTAAATCCAGAAATACCGCCACGATCATATTTTTTCCATCCATTTGACTTTCTAGTGCTCTATTATCCAAACTAAGGCGGTTACGCGCGAATATCCTATGCGAAATCCTTCAAAAATATTTTCACAAAGCGGCAACATGTTGATTGGCCTGAAATTATCACATACGATTGCATTAGGTAGCTTCAGAATTGGTCTAATCATTAATTCCTTCCAGTTACTAGTAACTGTCCTTATTCTATTGATTTATTAAATATAACTCTTAGTACTGATCCTTATATATTAATACATGTACTCATGAATTGGTATTTTCTCTTTTTTTCCATTGTTTTCATTGTTGTAACTATATCTATTGTACTTATTATTTTAAACTTAAAAAGCATATTCACTGGTACTACTGAATCTTTGTATTCCACATTAGGTATCTGAGACACTATATTTTCGATACTCTTTAGGAAAAATTTATTTAATTCACTCGGGATATCTTTATCATTGTTCACAATGTGTCCACTAAATGAGACATATTATTAATTCCACTTTCTTCTTTTTTTTAATATAAACTGTTTAATGTTCTTCCATTCTGCACGTTGATCACTCGATGTCTCAACCTTCTTTCGTATGTAGTTATCTATCGTTTCGTTGAATTCCTTTTAATATTTATTTCTTGAATCTTTGTAAATGTCCTACGATGTCTTTACGTTAGTAAACTTACCCCGTTCATAAGCTTCAGTTTTGTTATTTTTTTAAATATTTTTTTAATCTTTTATAACTATTTCAATATCAATTGTTTATTATCTATGTGTTAAATGAGATAATACGTAATCTATATATGTGGCTGTCACATCCGTTATTCTTGTGGGTTGATTGTTAATAATGAACAAACTATTTTCACTCGACTATTTTCATTATCGAGCCAATTAATATTAAAATCTCCAAAACCAAATTCTTATCCATAGATATATCCTCGAACATGTTTCTAAAGGCCACACAAAATTGTTCCTTATACGAGCTTGAGGATCTATACACGATCACAAACTTTACTGTATTTTGAACATCACCTACATTTAATTCCAAACTATAGAGACCATTATAGTCTTTAACATCGTTAATAATTTGATACGAAAGCAAGTAAGTTCACATACACAGCTACACCTCCACTCCATTTTGAAGGGCTTAAGACTTGTTCAAAACTATAATTATTTAAAACAACTTCGGATCTTAAAAAAATTGTGATGAGACTTTAAAACCTTAGCTAGAACCTCCACCTCCGCAAAATTATTAACGAGGACTCTTACATTCAAGTACACAAAACAAAATTCTTAGCTGGCTGTATAAGATTCGTTTCCTTTCAATTTTTGGGTTTCTTTGTAAAACTGGACAAGTGGCATCCCTGGAAACATACTTTTCATGAACGTCTATATTAAGCCTCTCTTTCATTTTAACACAATTGATTCGCACCTGCATTCATTTCCACGCGTGAAAGAACAATAGCACGCACAACACGAGTGGTTGCTAAGAAGCTAGGCCCGCGTTCACCTCGGACTGTCGCACCACCCTTATTATCAGAGATAACCTATAATAGAGATATCCAACTTCTACCCCCCTTGCCCCTTGATTTCATCTGACAGCGTGTTTTATACGCTTTTTGTCCCCTGGCTGTGAATACGTGTGAGCTCTTGAGAACAGCTGTGGAACAGCTGATACCGTTCCCCACCTTAGTAATGGGGTGAATTAGAGTTCTTATTTGAAAATTCGCTCGTTATTTGAACGTTTTTTCAAATTTCGGTGTTCAATTTTCAACACAGTATGGAGGGGTAAACGAACGAACAAAGCTTAGGTTCATGAAGTCGATTCATTAAAACATTGAGGAAGTTACAATCTGAGATACTAGGACATAATTGATGAATGTACAACATAGTGTGAATTTTTGCATATGAATAAAATTAATAATACATTCACGCGTTCAGTTAACCAATAATAAAAATATTATTAAAGCGTGAATCACAAATAAGAAGTTTTGACAACCATTTTTATGCATTAGTAATAGTTGCAATATTTGTTACATTGTTGTTATCAAATTGTTTAAATTGAATTCATTTCATTTTCAGAACTTCATTTGTTGAGTTAATTTGTCAGGTATGGTTTCCACATAATTCACGAATCAGCCGCCATATTGTGGTGAATTGACGAGTGTTGTAAATGTATAAGTGAAATGCAAAGGAATACACTACATCTTCGTTGTGGGCTAGGGGTAAAAATGGCCGAAGTTGGATATCTCTATCATCCATTATCACTGCATATTATTATATTACCCGCATTCATTTACAGTGTGATCTTCTTTACCACACTTTGCTCTTACACTTTTTTTACTCTTCCACGTGAAATGCAACCATTGAAACAGTGCTTAACATTAATATTCGCATAGCATATACATTTGTCCCACACAATACAAATAGTTTTAAGTTTCATTATGCTGACAAATGTTACACCGTTCACTTCGATTATTGCGTTAAAGGGTTTTTTATTTTTATGTGATTGGAACACCTTGACGGTGAGTTTAATCTTAACATTAATAAAAACTTGCATGCAGTCGTTGAACAAAAAATAAAAGATATTATTAGACCGGTTTACTTTAATCTTAAACATCAGTTAACGAATTCAGATTTCAAAATGCATATTTTACTTTCTAAGGACATACCCTTTCATTGTCCTCCGATAAGACTACCTTATGCGCACAAAATAGAGGTGAATCGAATTCACCTTATGTGTCACCAATAGTTTTGGTACACAAAAAGAATAAAGAATTAAGATTGTGCGTGGATTATTGTAATACGGGGAATTAAAACATTTTGTCCTTTTGCCATTCCAGTCATAATTATTGCTTTTATAATATTGCGTCCCAATTGAGTAACTTGTAGCCGTGTACCATTACATAGCCTCGGTGCGTCAAGGTTTCTCATTAACAGGACCGGAACACCAACTTTTAACCCCAACTTATGAGAAGGCACTCCTGATAATTCTAAAGAATTCAAAAATTCTAAAGGGTATGGCATTACTTGTTCAGTGTCAATAACATTGTCTACCGAGAGTTACTCGACAACATCCCCCTCCACGTATGACATAATTTGTTCGTTTATCTGCCACACTGTCTCATTTGTCGGCGCTAAAATTGCCCTTTCACAAAACCATTCTCGATTGCCCATATTTATTTCAGGATCGGAATAGACATTATTTTTCAAATCATCTATATTATGGACAAATTGACAGAATTCACGAATCAATGTAATCATGCCGTTACTGTCTGTCGCCATACGATCTTCTCCGATTTTTAGAAGAGCAGTCTCATATTGCCCTGATTGTGCAGTTGAACTCGCATATTTATAGTCAAACGGAGCTTTTTCACGTATACCCATAATATAGACGCTTTCAAACAGGCATTTATTTCATCTGCTGGTGTGCCCCTAGTAATCACTGGCAGGGTCTGTCACCAGCTAAAAGTACCACCATCCCTCCAATAATACTCTGGTTGCTCTTAATATATTTCATATTGCGATCTATTGCTCTTTTATGAGACATCGTACATTCATCTCAAAGATCGTAATCTAGTTCTCGCATTAAATCACTACGTACTTCCCCAATCCTTTGTGGTCTGCACATCCCAAAATCAGAAAATATTTTTTTCCAGTAAAAGCTATCACTTGGTCTTCAACCTTTGTTAAGGCGTCATTGTAAATTAAATTATTATAGGCCGCATTAAAAAATTATATTTGGCCGTACCACGCCGCAGTCTGCCTTGGTGACTATCGACAACAATCAATCAGTAGAGGCGACCGACCATTGGCATGGTGTGCGTGTTTAGTTTTAAGCACGCAGTAACATGTTGAATTTGAGTATTTTTCAGAAGGGTGGTGGCTAGTTGATTGTTGCTGATGGTATTTAAGGATGGAAATTTTTAAACGGTAATTAGTTGCATTCTTTTGAGCATTCCTCAGCTTCAGGACAATGCAAAACGATGGTTGATAGCTCAAATGAATAAGGGATAAATTTACTAATAAGCGTTTTTTTAGTTTTTTAATTCGATAAGCCATTAATGAGCCAGGACTGTGTGAAGATGAAAAAATGCAGTTTTTGCCCCATTTCCCCCTTAGACCCGCATTAAGTAGACTAAGTACATCACCAAGATCAAATCTATCTCTCTAACAAATTTCATCAAAATCGGTTCATTGGCTTAGACGTGAAAGTGTAACAGACAGACAGAGTTTCTTTCGCATTTATAATATTAGTAAGGATTTTAAATAAGAGATAAATTATATATAACTATCAGATAAAACAACGGATATCGTTTTCCGCAAATTGAGTCCTAAGATCAATATACATATTCACTTATTAGATGTAAATTATTATTTTAAATTTTAATATATACTTAAACGACCAAGAATTAAACAATTCTAGGAACAGAAACAAGTTCCAGAATCTAGTCCAGCAACACAGTAAGACTTGGATTGAGAAGTGATTTATAAAGAAAGCGACTTTCGAGATTCTGAAGGCAGGACATACATTTTGTCTTCTGTTAATAAACGACACACAAGCAGAGGTTGCTTGTCTTTGTTTTTCGTCTCCGCTCACTTGTCCTGTTCGGCTATTACAATTCAAAAGTGGGATTGAGTAAGCAACACGTCGACTGTACCACTTGTTTGCGCCAAAGTTAAGAATCGGCGAGAGTGTACCGATTAAAAAATGTGTTAAGATTCTTGAAACACTAGACAACGGGCACAAAAGCTCAGTTGAAAATTCGTGCTCAGGAAGCAAGGTTTGGCAGAAAACGAACTTGTGAAGAATATGCAGGAAGAACAAAGCAGCAGAAGCGGAGGCAAGGGCAGTGACACAAGTACAAGTGTTGCGGAAGAACATTCGGCGGGTGATAAGTCGGAAAGTGAAAGTGAAGAGTGCTTAGATGCTGAGGTAGTGAGACTTCAAAGCAAACTTCAGAAGTAAAAATGTATCAGGGAGTTCAGGTAACAAATCCATGACCTTCAAATGGAAGACACCGAAAAGAATCTCAGAGCACATGGAAGTTGCAGTTACAAGGAGATTGAAAGGCTATGCTTCCATTTAGTGGTGATGACAATTATCCCTTACAACATTGGACAGAGCAATTTGAGGAATTGGCAGACGTCATGAAATTGTCGGAAAGGGATCGATTCGTCTATGGTAAGCGTCTTCTATCAGGACCTGCAAAGCTGATTTTGAGAACGGTCAGTGACAATAGTTGGATTGCGTTAAAATCGGTATTGATAAGCAAATTTGGAGGTGTGTGACGAAATCCGATGCTACTTCGAAAGCGGAAAAAAGCGACGTGAAGAGACGATGTAGCAATACGTCATTCATATGCAGGAGATTGCATCGCATTCGCTCGGAAGTTAATAAAATGATCCTATATAGTGCAAACAATCTCAGTGAATTAAAATCAGCCCTAAGAAAGTATGAGAAAATCAAAAACAATAATACTGATAAAATAACCAAGTTCCATTTCGTAGTTCGACAAATTCAGTTAAAAAATACGGAAATTTTTTGCTTGGTAACAGCAGTGCTAATCCTAAGAGTGAGAAAAAAGTGGTCACCTGTTTCAAGTGTCATAAACAAGGACATATCTCCACTAAGTGTCCCAAAGATGATCCAGTCAAGGCATTACATCAACATGCGCAACGAGATCGACCAGCGAATAATGAGTTTGAAACCCACATCAGCTGCCAGTGGGTTGGCGAGAGGTATAATATTTCTGTGACTTTGCTGGCACTACTGGACTCTTTTAGTCCCGTCAGTTTCATCCAGGAAAAATATATTTCACCAGTGCTTCTAACAACTTTAACAGAAACATCGCAGTCTGGGGTAAATGGTAGCCGTCTGGTTACCATTGAAAGTATAAGTGGAAGTATCAATTTTGAAAATTCGATGATCAATTTAAATCTTTTAGTAGTCAAGAATTTTTCAATGACTTTTCCTCAAATTTTAGGGAGGGTTGCAAGGACGGGTTTGACACTCAAAAGGAATGCAACGGATCAGAGTTTTAATAAGAACGAAGAACCTCCAGCGATGTCTAATACCTCCCATTATCAAGGCTCAGTGGACGACGTTTTTGATAAAGAAAAGTTTGTAGATCATATATTCAATATTGAAGGAATGAAAACGGTGAGTTTAATCTTAACATTAATAAAAACTTGCATGCAGTCGTTGAACAAAAAATAAAAGATATTATTAGACCGGTTTACTTTAATCCTAAACATCAGTTAACGAATTCAGATTTTAAAATGCATATTGTACTTTCTAAGGACACACCCTTTCATTGTCCTCCGAGAAGACTACCTAATGCACACAAAATAGAGGTGAATCGAATTCACCTTATGTGTCACCAATAGTTTTGGTACACAAAAAGAATAAAGAATTAAGATTGTGCGTGGATTTTCGTGAACTCAATAAGGTTACCGTGAAGGATAATTACCTATTTCTCGGGGGGAAAAAGTATTTTACATTGTTTTCACCATGTCCAGTTGACTGAGGAGTCAACTAAGTATACTTCGTTCATAGCTCCGTTAAGTCAGTACGAGTATACTCGTATGCCATTCGGACTGAAAAATGCCCTGTCAGTTTTTGAACGCTTTATGATAAGATCATAACTTACTTAGATGATATTTTAATTGCAACACATTCAATCGAAGAACATCTGGAAATTTTAAAAGAGATTATATATATTTAAACGGTCTTCAGCTCAGGCTTGATAAATGCATGTTTTTGCAAACACAGATTATTTACTTGGGCTATGAGATTACAGAAGAAGGCTATAAAGGATTTTCCAATACCTGTTTGTACATAGTTTTGGGGCTTTGCTCCTACTTTAGAAAATTTATAAAAAATTTCGCAAATATAGCGAAACCCCTATATGATTTGCAAAGAAAGGATGCACCATATGTGTTTGGAGTTCGTGAAATGCAAGCTTTCGAAACGTTGAAGAGTAAACTTATTGCTTCACCTGTCTTATCGATTTATAGGCCTAGTTTGCACACAGAATTGCATTGTCATGCGTGTAATGTTAGATTTGGTGCAGTTTTAATGCAGAAGTAGTTGGATCAGAAGTTTCACCCCGTATTCTTCTTTTCTAAGCGGGCAACGGCATCTGAATCCAGCTGTGGTTATGAACTCGAAACACTTTCGATAATTTATGCATTACGAAGATTTAAAATATACTTGATTGGTATACCTTTTAAAATCATAACTGATTGACAAGCTTTGACCATGACTTTAAGAAAGAAAACTTTAAATCCTCGTATCTCTCGTTGGGCCTTAAAGCTCCAAAGCTCTGAGTATGTAGCCGAACACAGAGCGGGGAGACGTTTGGCTCACGTTGATGCGTTAAGTCGTTCTTTCAATAAAATCTTTGTTATAGGAAGTATAAAGACAAGGTTATTTTCTTCGTTCCATCCAAATGGAAAAAGAAATAATCCGAACACATCACGAATCTATGTGTCATTTGGGAGCCGATAAATGTTTCGAATACATTTCAGCGAGCTATTGGTTTCCCAACATGAAGACAAAAATAAAATTGTATATAAGGTCCTGTCGTAAGTGTATTTATTTTTCGCCTCAATCAGGGAAAAAAGAAGGTACGCTACACTCTATTCCAAAAGGTGACGTCCCATTCGAGACACTACATGTCGGTCATCGCGGTCCCTTACCTACTTCTCATTCAAAGAGAAAACACATATTTCTCGTGATTGGTGGCTTTGCGAAGTTTATAGAACTTTATCCCGTTAAGACAACCCAGAGCAAGGAAGCTATTGCTTGTTTAAAGGAATTTTTTGACAGCTACTCCAGTGTCGCCGAGATCATTTTCGCGGATAGATGGAGTTACGCCAATATAGACGCCCGCCTCTGATTGGTCGACAAATGAGAAGGGCCCATATATATTCATTTCTCGAAAACCTTTATGCGTTCCTCACTCTATTGTCAGCCAGCAAACGAAAAGGATCGCCGAGACAGGATACAAATTTTAAACCCCATAACGTAAAAGATATATGTGAAAGTTAAATAGGTTTCGTTCCTTAACCCTAAATAAATAGTTTTGTTCACAAGTTTTTTTACAAGCCAAAGTCTTTTTTTGTCCTTACAAAGTTTTAAAATTTATTCTTGGCCATCCTAACCGTTACTAAAATTAACGCCGACGCCTGCAGACGACGCCAATAGTGTGAAAGTAATGAACAACCTAATTGCGCAGTTAAACGCATTGGAATAGCACAACGTCGCCAATCGGAGGAAAGCCATTCTTCGAATTATCAGGATAATGCTTCCAGCATTCCTATAGTGTCGCCAAATACCTTTCGGAAGCTGTACGATTTTCCAGCATTTTCAGGAGATCCAGACGATTGACCTCTATTTATTTCGAACTACGATGAAACCACAGCCAATTTTGCCTATTCCGATACGGAGAACACCATCCGATTTCGAAAGTGTCTTCAGGGAGCCGCTAGGGAAGCAGTATCATCTCTTCTTATTCATCCAAGGAACGTTCGAGAAGTTATCAAGGAACTAACTTTCAGATTTGGTCGTCCAGAAATATTAATTAACTCGCCCAAATCCAACAATGGCCAACAATCAGTGACAACATTATCGATTTAATGGTACCCTTTTCGACCAAAGTAAGAAATTTGGTTGCCAATCTCGAATCGTCAGGCAGCACACAGCATCTCAACAACCCGATGCTTTTGGAGGATATGCTTTACAAGTTGCCACTCTCCAAACGATTAGAATGGGCAAGACACGCATATAACATCAAGCCGCACGCTACACTAAAGGACTTCGCCAATTGGCTGAGTGATTTAGCCAGAGTAGTTCAGCTCCTTCCTCAACTCAACGTTGCAACAACAACAAGAACGACATCGCAACAACCAAGGAGAATGTTCCACACCAACGAGGGAATAGAAAGAACCTCAACGAATTCTGTAAGAAGCGCCATACTGTGTGTTTGCTGTGGTGGATGTGATCATCAAGTTGGTAAGTGCGATTCATTTAAAAATTACTCTATAGATGAAATTTGGCAACTAGTCAAAAACAAGCATCTTTGCTTCTCGTGTCTGAAGCAAAATCATGGAGCCGCCACGTGTCGAAATAGAAAGCAATACAGTACGAATGGTTGTCGCAGCCAATGCCACATGTTTCCACTAGCCAGACAATGCCAGAACGTATTCAAAACTGTCGTATACCATCCAAAAACGATCTTTTATTCCGTATGTTACCAGTAGTTATGTCGGGGCCCAGGGGCGAGCTAACTGTCTTTGCCATGTTCGATGAAGGGTCGTCAATTTCAATTCTCGAAGACGATGTAGCCAAGAGTTTGGGACTCGTAGGCAAAACATAACAGTTAACCCTGCATTGGTATGGTGACAAGGTTATTACAGAGCCGTCATGAAGTGTAACCCTTGAAATTAAAGGAAAGCAGAAAGGAGCCCAATCGTACGAAATGCGAAACGTCAAAACGGTGTAAAAGTTGAGTTTGCCAAAACAAACCTTCCGTAAGGAGAGTGTAAGCCACCTGAGACAAGTTCCAATAGAGAATTATAGAAACGTAAAACCAGCTCTTCTTATTGGTCTAGACAACTGCCACTTGGGTGGTACAGCCATTAATACGGTGGAGGGAAAACTAAATGAACCCGTTGGAGCCCAGACAAGACTCGGTTGGATAGCATATGGAAGACTGAACACAGACAGGAAACCCAAGCCCCCTCGTTTTGCACATCAACGAGGTGAACGCATTCGAGAAACTTAACCAACTCGTCCAATCATACTTTACAACCGAAAATTTTGGTGTGGAAAAAACCGAGGTCGTATTAGACTCAGGTGAAAATTTGAGAGGTAAAAAAATTCTTGAAGAATCAACAAGGAAGGTAGGATGTCGATATGAAACGGGATTGCTCTGGCGTATGGATGAACCATCATTTCCGAACAGCTTAACAATTGCAACTAAAAGACTACTCACCATAGAAGCCAAAATGAAAAGAGACGCTGCATTCGCCGCCAAATACGAAGCACAGATGCAAAGCTACGTCCGGAAGGGTTACGCTCGTGAAATGACACCAAGCGAGCTAGAAGTTGCCACCCCGTGCAAGTGGTATTTACCCCATTTTGGGGTGGTACATCCATCTAAGCCTGAAAAGCTTCGTATTGTGTTCGATGCAGCCGCCAAAGTCTATGATGTTTCGCTCAACGCACTGCTGATGAAAGGACCAGAACAAGCAAAGCCGCTCTTGTCAGTTCTATTCAAATTTCGCCAAGGGACAGTTGCAATAGCTGCTGACATTGCCGAAATGTTTTCGCAAGTTCGCATAAAGCAACGCTTTTTATGGAGAGACGGGGAACAAGACAAGCCAATACGTACCTTCGTAATGACGTCGATGATATTTGCAGCAGCATGTTCGCCTTGATCTGCGGAGTACATAAAAAATCTTAACGCTGCCAACTTCATCGATGAATATCCTGAAGCTGACACCGCCATACTCGACACATTAGGTAGACGACTTCGTTTGCAGCTTCGATAGCGAAGAGAAAGCCGAACGCATCAGCATGGAAGTGACAAAAATCCATAGTGAAGGAGGTTTCACACTCCGTAATTTTGTATCTAATTCGAAAGTCCTACAAATGAAGTTAAACGGACTAATACACCAGTTGCGTACGACAGTTAACATCCAATCTGACAACAACAGAGAAGGTACTTGGGTTATATTGGAACACCAACGACGACACCTTTAGATTCCATTTAAAGTTCCATAAATTCGCAAAGAAAGTACGAAACCCAGATAGGCCGTTAACAAAGCGACAAGTTTTGGGAATCGTCATGTCCGTCTTTGACCCTTTTGGTTTTCTCGCGAACTTCTTGATTTACTCAAAAATACTTCTACAGAACACTTGGAAAGCTAAAATTGGATGGGACGAACCTCTCCCGCATCAGCTACACTTGCAGTGGAAACTTTGGTGGACAGAGTTGAGCTAGGTATATAATTTCCAAATACAACGTTGCTATTCAACCATAATACCAAAGGCAGAAAGTATCCAACTACACATTTTCACAGACGCAAGTGAAAGTGCGTTTGCCGCCGTTGGATACTTGCGAATAGCTTTGCAAGGTGAAGTCGATGTCGCCTTTGTTGCTTCTAAGACCAGATGTGCGCCACAAAAGACACTCTCCATTCCACGTATGGAATTACAGGCCGCAGTTCTCGGATGTCGACTACAGGCAACAATTCGTGCCAACCTTCAGCAGGATATCGCAAGTGTTGTATATTGAAGCGATTCACAAACAGTTATTCTCTGGTTGCAATCTTCTGAGCGGAAGTACAAACAATTCGTCGCTCATAGAATAGCGGAAATATTAGACAAGTCGGAGGCTTCATATTGGAATTAGCTTCCAACAGAACTGAACGTGGCTGACGACGCAACGAGAGCAATCAACCCTCCAAGGTTTATTGCTGATAGCCGTTGGCTAAGGGAGCCTGAGTTTCTTTATCAACCCGAACATCTTTGGACACGATGTCAAAAATCCTTGCAGTCAGAGACATCAGATGAAGAAATCCGTCAAAGAGTTCACCTAGTGAAAGAGGCAAGTATATTTCCGATTGATGTTTCTAAATACTCTTCTTTCTTGAAGCTGAAACGAGTTGTGGCCTGGCTACTCCGTACAGTATACAGTACCCTTGCGGAAAAACTCCTTTGTCGTAAAACCCAGCATGATGCCTTTGCTTCTGAGATCTCTCGCTTGAAGAGCGGTGAATTCATTCTAAGATCCAGTGTAATGTACCAACTTACACTCTGCCTGGACGATGACAACATGACGTTTCGATGCAGCCCTATATTTGCCACTTGAAGCGAGACGGCCAATTATTCTTCCACAAAGACATCTACTCACTGAGCTCATCGTTCATCACTACCACCACAAGATGCATCATCAAAACGATTCTTTGACCTTGAACGAAATTCGCCAACGATATTGGATACATATTCGTGCTGTACATATTCGTGCTGTCCTCAAAAATATTAAAGACAAATGTCACATATGTAAACTACGTCGAGCCAAACCGAGACAACCACTTATGGGACAGCTGCCAGAAGACCGAGTTACACCATTCGTTCGCCCATTTAGCTACATCGGACTGGATTTCTTTGGTCCGTTACAAGAAACAGTATGTCACCGCCATGAAAAAAGATGGGTGGCGCTATTTATCTGTCTTACAATAAGGGCCATTGATCTGGAGTTAGCCGCCGATCTTTCTACGGATGCCTGTCTATTGTGCCTTCGGAACTTCATAAATCGACGTGGAATTCTGGTTCGTATTAGAAGTGACAATGGCACCAATTTCTTCGGTGCCCAACGGAAACTCCAACAAGAAGCTCGAATCTTTGACACAGATCGCCTACAAAGTGAACTATCGTCCAGAGGAATTGAATGGAAATTCAACTGCCCGCTCAATCCTAGCGAAGGGGGCTCATGGGAACGTATGTGGAATGTGTCAAGAAAGTACTGTCAGTGACAGGTGGCACCACGAGTTGAAACCCTGCGAAGTCCCTTGATTGAAGCAGAAAAATAGTCGATTCAAGACCTCTCACCGAATTGCCACTTACAGCAGACGAACCACTCACCCCAAATCACTTTTTGATTGGTTGCACAAATTCAACCCAGACGCCTAACCTTGACGACTCGCCGATTTGTAGGCGCAAACAGTGGCAAGTATTACAACAGCTTAAGAACAGATTCTGGAAGCGATGGATTCTAGAGTACTTGCCAACACTTACACGAAGGTCCAAATGGCACGTAATGGTCCCTCCTCTTAAAACTGACGATCTTGTTTTAATTTACGACGGAGGTCTACCACGTAATAAATGGCAACGTGGAAAAATTGTAAAAGTGTACCCAGTGAAGGATGGCGAAGTAAGGAGTGCAGATGTACAAACACCAGGGGGGGGGGGGGGGGGGGGGGGGGGGGGGGTACTACGTCGCCCTGCTTCTAAACTGGCCGTGCTGGACATTGGTGGTGAATCTCTTTGAGAGTTCACGGGAGGTGGGATGTCGTCGAGATCATTCTCGCGGATAGATGGAGATACGCCAATATAGAAGCCCGCCTCTGATTGGTCGACAAATGAGAAGAGCCCTTCTATATCCATTTATCGAAAACCTTTACGTGTTCCTCACTCTATTGTCAGCCAGCAAACGAAAAGGATCGCCGAGACAGAATACAAATTTTAAACCCCATAACGTAAAAGATATATGTGAAAGTTAAATAAGTTTTGTTCTTTAACCCTAAATAAATAGTTTTGTTCACAAAGCCAAAGCCATTTTTTGTCCTTACATCCAGACCAAAACGTATTGTTTCGGATCGCGGAAGTTGTTTCACATCCAAAGAATTTGCAGACTTTTTCGAGGAGCAAAATGTGAAACACATTAAGATAGCTACTCATTCGGCGCAGTCAAATGGCCAAATTGAACGCATTTATCGGATTATAGTCCCGATGATGGCAAAAGAATGTACAACACCCTAAATACGAGCAAAGGCTTTGCACCTATCGTCCTCTTATTTTGAAGGAATCAAAAGGGTGAGTTCTGCGATCGTGTGCGCGAGTGTCTGCAAGATACTATAGGGATGAATATGACCTGTGTTAACGAGATAAGGCAAACGGCAAGTGAAAATATAGGAAAGTCAGTTAAGGAACAAGAACATTGATAATATGCACCACAAACGTCCAAGGTCATATAAGCAAGGTGAATATTTTTGATTAATATCGTTATGTGGTCGGCGATATTTACGGTTTACAGGTAACACGTCTTCCATACAAGGGTATTTGGTCCCCGGATAATATGAGACCATGTAACGTTGTACGAATTGATCCTGAGCATGATGGTGGTTTGGTCGAAGGTCGTTGGGATGATTTTGCTGATAATGAAGATAACATTTAACACCTCTATTATAGCGTTTCTAAGCCGGCATTCTAATACAATTTCTCTTTTGAATTTTATTTTATTTTTGTATTAATTGACATACATTTTTATAATTATTTTCCTATTGTATTCTTAAAAAATGTACCTATAGAGTTATATTTGTTCTTTTTATTTTACTCTTTCCAAGAACTATTTTCACCAATTGTTTGAATTTACTAAAGGAGCTTTGTAATCGGGTCGATTATACTATCAGGATGGCCGAATTGTAGTAAAGAAAAAAGAAAATTTATTTAAATATTTTGGTTGCTTACTTTGTTGCGAGACTATATTTGTTCTCTTTTTGCACTACACCATATATGACTATCAGATCGTATGATTCACCCGAAATGTCTCCAAGGATTTAAATAACATTCAATGTACTGTCATTAGCATGTCTAACGAAAATATAAATGTCTCAGCGGACATACATTCTATCTTCTGTTAATAAACGACACACAAGCAATAGGTTGTTTGGCTTTGTTTTTCTTCTCCGCTCACTTGTCCGGTTCGGCTATTACAATATTCCATTCAATAACCAATTGGAGCAGAGATACAGCCTCGCAGCGAGATCGAGCGGCAAGACTACTGCATCTTAGAATGATTCAAATAGACAGTCGAATGCAGCTTGAATACACGAAATTCATAAACGAGTTTAAACATCTGGGCCACACGGTTGAAATTGCTTTCAGCAGAAAAACAGGGTTATTAAAATAACCCTGTGTAATAAGTTGACTTTCCCCCACCAGTGGTAAGGGGTCAGAAAATTATTCAGAAAGATATTCCAATTTAACTCATCATTATTGGTCAAAGCAAACAGGATATATTACATCTTTGTGGTAACACAACGGGGCTACTTTTGACCTAAGTGTGGTAAAGAATAATATTGCGAGCTTTCAAGCAAATCTCAATTCTATGATTATGCAGTAAGTATGTATGTACAAAAAACAATACATTTGTTTTGTGGTATATATCCAATAGCCGCCCTCAAAATATAAATAGTTTTGTTTAAAATAATATGAGCTCAATTAATGTTTACATACCTATGTGAACATATGTATGTATTTATATCAAGTACTTCATTGAATTAAAATATGATTAAACTAAAAAAAAATGAAAACAAAATTCAATATTATTTACTAACAAATATATTTTATAGTTATATAATTGTTCTCAAATTGTTCTCTCATAAAGTGATTCTTTATATTAATGTGTTTTGAACGCTTATGGAATACTGGGTTGTTAGCGAGCGAAATGCAACTTTGATTGTCTTCAAAAATAATAACTGAATCATTTATTTAGAGATCAATACTCTTCAACAAGGACTTAACGTTTCTCTTACAGTCCATAACGTTTCTCTTACAGCCTCAGATAGTGCCATATATTCAGCTTCAGTTGATGAAGCTGCTACTGACGTTTGTCGTTTCGTATTCCAGCAAATGAGATTTTCACAGAATAATTTGAATAAGTAACGAGTGGTACTTCTTCTGTCGATTTCGCTTCCACCCCAATCCTAGTCCACATATCCGACTAATAGACCTTTATTGGACGACTTTCGATATGTAAGTTTAGTTTTTAAGTTTATGGTACCCTTAACATATCTTAATAGTCTTTTCGAATTTTGCCATAGTTCTTTATTATTTTTAATTTGGTATCTACTAAGAAAATTAATTGCCGTACAAAGATTTTATTTTCCATAACCCAACTTAGACTGAACTATCTTAACAATTCTTATAAAATGATTAGTAAGGGAAATATTCGGTGCAGTGGATGAATGACTAAAAAGTGCTGATTGTGTATGATGAGTAGGTGAATGAGTTTAGTCTGAATGTGCTTGGAGAGTGAATCCTGTGACGGAAGTTCATGGTGAATGTGCTTGGAGTTAATGTACTGATGTTGTACTGTGTGACGGAAGTGCAATGTAAGTTGTAAAGAGAGTTTGCAGGGGAAGTGCATTGTGGATGTTCATTTTGGGGTTGTGCCGAGTTGCTGCCGTTAACTTACATTGCATTGCGTACATCAAACAACCAATTAGGTTTCGACAGGGAGATTTGAACTCTTCACTGGAATTCAAAACTTCTTAGCACAATTTCACCGGAAGAGGTGTATTTATTGGATTACAATCCGACATATTAAATCATTTCAATACATTTTTTAAATAAATGCTTTGATCAATTGAAATTTCTTTTTCGTTTCTTTGTACCCTAATTCCTAAAAATTACCTATTGTCATCCATGTCAACCATTTCCAATTGTTGTTTCAAATACACATTTTTATATTATGGATTTCCGTTTATGTCGTTTTCAATAGTAAAAACCCATTTAGAATCGACAATATTCTTATAAATTGGTCTTTGGACAATTCACCAAGTATTATTTACTTCTAGGGAATTAAGTTCATCTTGTATGGCTTCCAACCATTTATTTGTATCTACCCTTTCTTTAATATCCTGGAAGTCTTTTGGAACTGAGTTAGTGACTGATTCTGCATATAGCAAATAATTTTCAATATCTCCTTCATCTTCATTATAAGAAACTTTTGGGGGATTTTTAATTCTCTCACAAGGATTATTTTTTTTATGATTTCGGTATCATCAGCCATTTTCCCTCTTTTAATTGCAAAAATTTATTTTTCTTAATATGACCTTCTTCAGAACTCTCGAAATGTACCATGTGTGTAACACTTTTGATGACGTATCTCGATATTCCAGTTTAAGATCAATTTCATGATCCAGCAGTCTGGTCTGCACAAATGCCCAGGTTCTTCTTAGTAAGGGTCTCAATAGCCGTCACTATAAACTGCGCTACCTTATTTATTACATTGACTTGACGTCCTGCATTTCAGTTATCATATCCTCGAATTTAATGAAATGCTACATGAGTGATATGTCGCTTTTAAGCTTGAATGTTCTTTTTCACCGATAACGGATTAGCTAGACTTTTTCGTTCATATGTATATATTGCGATTTTTAGACAATCTTTATTTTTTTATAAATCGCTTTGGAATTATTTTAATTGAACAGATGCATATATTTATAATTTTTTATTAATTTCCTTAGTAGATACATCTTTTTGAGGAGCGCGCCACCACATATTGCTGTTTTGACAACCGGCAAAAAAAAAGAGAGACAAGAATATCAATTAGAAGCGTAAACAGTATATTTCAGCAAGCTTTTTAATTATTTTAGAAACAGTATTTTCTTATGTGATCATTCCAATCATATTATCACTAAAGTGCTAGAACACTGGTTTTGTCGTGTTCAATGATGATATGGCAGACAATGCCATCGCCAATGAAGGGGTTCATCCTCCGGTCATAACGAAGACAGAGTTCAAAGCGGTCTTCGAATCACTTAAAAAGAAAAAGTCTGTCGACGAGACCTCGAACATTGTGTTAAGACATCTCCCTCTATCGGTGGTTAATATGTACATAGTAGCATAGTATGTTAAACAATGCTTTGAATAATGCACATTATCCGGAGCATTGGAAAATTACGATTGTACATCCCATATCCAAGCGAAGAAAAGATTCTTTGAATCCGTGCAACTTCCGGTCAATTAGTCTCTTTCCGAAAATCAGCAAGGTATTCGAGAAGATGTATATAAGAATAATAGAGTAATGATCAACCGGACTGAGGACAAACATGTTATTCCGGATAACCAGTTCGGTTTCAAAGCGGGGCATGACAATATTCATGCCGCGTCGAAACTGATGTCCGATATCCAATGGAACAAGAGCCAGAAACAATGTACGGGTGCCTGCTCGATTGATTTGGAGAAGACCTTTGACACAGTATGGTTAGAAGGTCTTTTCTACAAGCTCAATCGACACGGCACGGTTTGCTAACCACTGCTGTACCTACTGTGTAACATGCTTACCGGTTGACGGTTCTTTGTCAAGAATGGTGACGTGAGCTCCACAGGTATATTTCAAGTTAAAAATGGTCTCCAAGATTGTGCCGTCAATTCGCCGACCCTGATCAACATTTACTTGTGCGATATGATAAGTTCTCTTCCTCACGTAATTACGTACACCGACGACTTGATCGTGTGCAGATCAGGATGACTGCGACTCACTCATGAGAAATTGCGATGACTGGAAGTTGAAAATCAACTTCGAGAAGTCGGAAACCATACTGTTTATGGCATCGCCGTATAAGGCCTCGGCGGATATGAAAAAGAATTGGCGAATTTTCTCAATCATTGGGCGACACGGGGAACTACTGGCGTTAAGGACTGTAGTCAGATACCTGGGGATCTGGCTAGACCAGTATCTATATTTTAACAAACATGTAGATGCTGCTCTGGCCAGGGCCCGAGGCCCTTTTGCCCTTGCAAAGAGACTGTTTTACAACAGCCAACTCGATGTAAGGGTGAAGGTTATCTGCTACGTGGCATTCATCCGGCCAATGCTCCCCTATGGTTGTCCCGTATATTTCAACGCAAATGCAAGCTTGATGGAAAAGATACGGTTGTTTGAGAAGGCTTGTCTTAGGGCAGAAAGATAATTCCAACGAAGTGTTACACAACAGGGCAAACCTGATAAGAGTGGACAATTTCCTGGTGAAGTTTATTCGATTTCATACTGCCAGAGCGAGGAACTCGGTCAACAATCTAAGCTCCAGAGTCGATCCCCTTAGACCACTCTTAGAAGGGGCAGTTCAGACCCCCTCATGGGGACAATAGGTCCATGTCTTGCAGCGGATTTTATACATATATACCAGCTGTAATATGGCCGACTTACATATCTGTAAACATATAATTAACAAAAAAAAAATACAATAAAAAGAACTTGAATGTATATACATATACAAGGATATATATATATATATATGCTTTATCAGAGCCAACTTGTGTACAGACACAAGAACTCGACTTCAAATTCAATCGAAAGTAAAATGTAAAGAAATCAATGATAGAAACGCTGAGCTTCTTTTTCATCCATTTGTAACAAAAATACTTATCAGCATTTTTGCCTTCAGCCACTCTCACACACACATAATGTATTTCATCACAAAATGTACGATCCGCAGCCAAACATAGATTTGCTACGTTAACATTAATGAGATATATAAAGGATCCGCTTGACCGTTATGTATGTTCAGTTCTACTTCAAATACCCATTAGAAGATTTCCTCCCACCAGTGGTAAGGGATCCGGTGCTCGGTTGAATAAAAATCTTTTAAATATTAAAAGAAAATGTGTTTTCTTATTGTTCGGTGATGTTCTCATTGGGAGAACAACATTTTTTTTAATGATAAAAGTATCAAACAAAAATGGAGCAGTCGGTAGGATCTCTCTAAGAAGTTAAATGTAAATTAATGAAGAGATGAGATTCTGTGTACGAATCGTAAACGATTTTTATAAA
Organism: Eristalis intricaria; assembly: GCA_964034865.1. Lineage (NCBI taxonomy): Eukaryota > Metazoa > Arthropoda > Insecta > Diptera > Syrphidae > Eristalis > Eristalis intricaria. The sequence goes on from OZ035876.1 coordinate 77,760,095, forward strand.
CTGTGATCGTGAACATCAAAGAACATTTACTTTATATTACATTTACCAATTACCAACGCATATGGTTAATGATACAAAACCTCATAGAGAGGAAATAATTTAAAATATTACAGTGACTGAAATAATACAAGCAATTTAAAAAAAAAAATATTAATAATAATAATAAACGGCAAGAAATAAGCCGCAACGTGATCGAAAATAAAAGAAGGAAGAAAACTGGTTTAAAATCCTTGTAGCCCCAACGAGATCAAGAATTAATGAAGAAAATCATCAATCGAATCAGACGAGATTTGCAGCGTTAACAAAGTGGCAATTTATTCAACAATCAACGAAACATTGAAATCAACATGGAAGCAGCAGCAGCCGCATTACCAGCAATAGGGAGCAACAATTTAAATTTCAGGTGTTTAGAGTTAAATCCATTGAAATACATTGAACGCCTACAAAACTTTGATGGCAAAACAGAAGATTTACCAATCTTCATTCAAAATGTAGACGACATTATACCTACTTTACTGACATACAATGACTAAGGTCAATGAATGTGTATTACCTTATTAAAGTCCAAATTTATAGGTAGGGCCAGACAAAGTACTGAAATACATCCTCATTTAACAAACTGGACTGATATTAAGTCCATGCTAATCGAAAATGTTGGTGCCTTAAAAATAGCAACCAATTGTACGAAGAACTAAGAGGTTCTCAGTATACAGGTGACGTGATCAAATTCTATAATTACATTCAAAAAACCCTTTCATTATTAAATCAAAAATGTCTTCAAGAAAATAATATTTCTGACATTAGAAAAAAAAATGGAACAGCCTTGAATATTTTTAAGGAACGCTTACCGATACATATGAGAACAATTCTCTATGCTCTAAAACCAAATACAGTGGAATTAGCACTTCATGAACTTAATCAGGACAAAGATAGGCAAAATAAATTCGAAACAAAAACTCGAAGCAAAAATACTTTTAACAATAATAAAAACCAAAACCATAATAACTTACAACCAAAACAGTATACACCCAAAAACAGTTATAATAATAATTACGACAGCAAAAATAATTATAATCATAACAAATATAATAATTATAATCATAACTGAAATAATTATAGACAATTTCCTAAAAACCCTGAACCGATGGATGTTGATTCTTCATCAACCCAAATTAGGCGAGCACCTATAACTAGTTATGTAGGAAAAACGCAAACGGAAGCAAATTTTCGGCATTCAGCCTCGGCACCTCAATATATAGGGAATTCCCTATATTTAATTAGAAAAAGGGGACGTAATTATAATACTCCTAATTGACACTGGAGCAACTAATAGTCTTTTGCGTGAACAAGATTCACCAAGGGAATATACAAAATGGCGTATTAGGCCAATGACAATAAAAACAGCAGGAAATCCAATAGTGGTCAGAAAAGACCTAGTTATACCAAAAAATAAATTTGCACTATCAGTCAAAAATGACTGTGAATTCCAAGTACATAACTTCAATGAAGAGTATAATGTAATAATCGGAAACAATATTTTGATTCCAAATCATGGAGAAATAAATTATAATTGAATGACGAAATACCTATTTGCCTCAGTGAAAAGGAATATGAAAAATCGATCAAATATTTTAATGAAATAAAACCCGTGGATATAAATAATGAAATTAATAAGGATCTTCTAACAGATCACTTAAATAAAGAAGAAAGGAAAATACTATTTAAAGTAATAAAAGAATGCAATGAAGCATTTTATAAAAAAAGGTGATTTGTCTTTTACGAATCATGTAAAACACAACATCCCTACGAAAGATAATTCTCCTATTTACATGAGGATTTATAGATATCCTGAGATCCACAAAAAGGAAGTGGAAAGGCAAATAAATGAAATGCTCGAATCAAAAATAATTCGGCATTCTACTTCGCCTTATAACGCCCCAATCTGGGTCGTACCTAAAAAAGAAGATCACGCTGGTAATAAATAGTGGCGCATAGTTATCGATTATAGAAAACTAACCAATGTAACTAAGGAAAATAAATATTCTATACCCAACATGGATTCAATATTAGACAAATTGGGGCATGCAGTGTATTTCTCCACACTGGATCTAACAAAAGGTTTCTATCAAATAGAAGTGGAACCTAAGGACAGAGAAAAAACAGCATTTAGTACTTTATCTGGACAATATGAATTTTTACGGATGCCATTCGGAACCTTTCAAAGACTTATGAATGAAGTCTTGAAAAACTACATAGGAAAACTGGACATATGGATTCACCCCATAAAATTCTAGATACACTTAAGACCGCAAATCTTAAAGTATCATTGAATAAATCTGAATTTCAACGAAAAGAAACAGAATTCTTAGGGCATGTTGTGACTCCAAATGGTGTTAAACCGAATCCACAAAAAATTGAGACAATAAAGAATTTCCCTATCCCAAAGACAGTGAAAGAAATTCAATCTTTCCTAGGATTAACAGGATATTACCGCAAGTTTATCTTTGACTATGCAGCAATAATAAAACCAATGACAGTATGCCTTAAAAAGGGTATCAAAATAAATATTAATGACAAAAACTACAAAGGATCTTTTGATAAATTAAAAACTTTAATGACAAATGACCTAATAAATAGGCACCCTGATTTCTCAAAAGAATTCAGTCTAACTACCGACGCAAGTAACTTTGCTGTTGGAGCCGTGTTAAGTCAAACACATGGACCCCTCTCATATGCTTCACGTACCTTAAATAAACATGAATGCAATTATAGCACAATCGAGAAAGAACTTCTCGCAATAGTTTGGGCAACCGCAAAGTTTCGCCATTACTTATATGGACGTAAGTTCATTATAAAAACTGATCATCGTCCGCTAGTTTGGCTTTCAAATTTGAAGGAACCAAATTCTAAACTCCAAAGGTGGAAGAAAAGTTACGAGAGTACGATTTTAATATTCAATATATACAAGGAATAGAAAATAAAGTAGCCGACGCCCTCCCGCGCGTGAAAATAAATATGTTGGGAGAAGGTGATCTAATTACACAACATAGTGCCGAATCAGATAATTCAATTTTAATTCCCATAAGTGAAAAACCAATTAATATTTTTAATCGACAAATAATTCTTAAAGTCAGCGAAAGTGATGAAGAAACGAATATTATTTATCCACATGTTGGGAAGAGACGAATTGTATTCACACGCAGAGTATTCCAAGAAAAAGACTTTGAAGATATAATTAAAGAAGTAGACATTAATATAGAAGATGAAAACATCTTTAAGAAATTTCAAGATAATTGGAAGTTAGAGAATAGGAAGTCTATTCAGATATTGCAAAGAAGCGTACAGCTCTTAAAAGATCTTAAAATTGACGAAGTAAATGAAATAATATTTAAGACTCATAAAACAACAATAATGTTGGTATAGAAAGTTTATTTAGAATTAATTCGAAAATATTATTTACCTAATTTAAAACCCCTCATAAATAAACAAATAAATAATCGTCATCTATATATGACCAAAATTGAAAGAAGTCCAATAAAGTTACCTTATGAAAAAACGAAAACCCCAAACGGACCCAATGAACATTATCATATAGACATATGGTTTTTAAACAACAACAAAAAATATCTTTCATGTATAGATACATTTAGTAACTACGCTGCTATTGAGCCAATGAAACACAACATATACAGATCTTTTAAACGCATTAATGAATGACCTAAACAATAAACGATAATGTAAACGCTTTTGTCTCTGAATCATTAAAAAATTTCTTAGAAAATAATGAAACCAATGTTCATACATTCATACATACAGGTAATTCTGACATAGACCGCCTCCATAGCACACTCAACGAACACATTCGAATTTTAAGTCAAATATAAGAAGCAAATGAAAAAGTTGAACCAAAACAATAGACACTTATAATAATGTCATTCACTTAACAATAAAAGAAAAGCCCATAGACGTACACTTCAATAAAATCAACAATGAATTAATCTATAAGCGCATTGAGGGAAATAAAACAAAAATATTAAATTAATTAAACATTAAAAGAAAGGATGATGAAATAGATGAACGTTATGCAAAAATAACAGAACCTGAAAAAATTAAAAACAAATTAGGCCCGAAACATAAAAAAGTAAAAGTTATAAGCAAATCTAATAAAAAATATACGCTAGAAGAAGGGGACAGATTTAAGAAAAATCCCAATCGTATTCTTCACAAAGATCAATTTAGGAAAAAGACCAATATCGCAACATATGGTGATAACGCGGAAAATGATCCTAATTCTGATGCCAATTATGACTCTCAACCAAGTACAAGCGGTGTTAGAAATAATAGACCTTAATAAAATACAGTTAAACGAGTACCAATTAATAAAGCACTACGACAAAATACTGTATATAATTAATTTAACAGAATATGAAAAAAACAGAAAATGAAAAAGGAATACCTGAAGAAAACAGTAGTATATCTAGGAAAATGTTAGAAATACGAAAAGAATTTGAAAACCTTTTACCCCATCCTAAGTAAAATAGGTATAGAAGAAGTTTATTAGATGTAGTAATAACAGGTTTAAAATTTTTATTTGGAACAATGGACAATAATGACAACACAGAAATCGAAGAACGTTTAAAAATAATTGAAATTAACAGTCATAATGAAATCAAAAATATAAACAACCAGATAATAATTAATGACAAATTTAATAAACAGATGCCAAAACTGACTGAAACATTGAATAATGAGACTCAAGACATTATGCATAAACTAGACGAATTTTTAGGTAGTTACAACTACAAACAAGATATAGAAAACATACAGTATGAAATCAAATTAAGAGAAAATATTGATTATTTGCATAAAGACAAAAATAAAAGAAATAATTATGACTTCAAGACTAGGAGTACTAAGTAGAGATATTTTAACCATAGAAGAAATTAACACTTACGACATTAATATCAACAATTTAGAAGAACTAAATCTGAGTTTAGCTTTATATAAAACGAACATTATATTTATCATTAAGGTATCAAGGCTAACAGAAGAAGTATATAAAGAAATACAAATTAATAATCATTTTATATTAAATAAAGATGAACAAATATATTTTCCAACAAAAACAATAAAAGATTTAATAGAAATTAATAATGAATGCATAAGAAGCATACTTAATGAAAACATGATTAATTGTGTATATGTAAAAAATACAAAAGAATCTGTAAAATCTGTAAAAGAATCTGTAAAAACAGTAGGAATGAACCACATTATTGCTATTACCCTAAGAAAACAAAATTATAATAAACAAAATATTGTATTAGAAAAGATATATATGTTAAAATTAAAAAATTGTCAAATCACAATAAATAATATAACATATCAAAATACAGAATTTAGACATGAAGTAATAATACCCAATACAATCAAAACAATTATATATACTGAAATACCTAAATAAACTTTCGAAAAATTGCATTATAATAATATTAAAAACAATGAACTGCAATTCAAAATGAATTGCATATGAACAAAATATAACAAAAACATGTTTATTCCACTACAATAATAATAATCGTTATAATTATACCTATAGTTTTTATACTTTATAAAATGTTTATAAAGAAATTGTAAATAATATCAGCTTCCCACGAGTCACTTTCCGACCCGTAGAAAACTCTAAAGGGGGAGGTGTTATATCAGAGCCAACTTGTGTACCCACACAAGAACTCGACTTCAAATTCAATCGAAAGTAAAATGTAAACAAATCAATGAAAGAAACGCTGAGCTTCTTTTTCATCCATTTGTAACAAAACTACTTATCCGCATTTTTGCCTTCAGCGACTCTCACACACACATAATGTATTTCATCACAAAAGACATAATTGTACGATCCGCAGCCAAACATAGATTTGCTACGTTAACATTAATTAGATATATAAAGGATCCGCTTGACCGTTATGTATGTTCAATTCTACTTCAAATACCCATTAGAAGATTTCTCCCCACCAGTGGTAAGGGATCCGATGCTCGGTTGAATAAAAATCTTTTAAATATTAAAAGAAAAGGTGTTTTCTTATTGTTCGGTGATGTTCTCATTGGGAGAACATTTCAAATCGTTTTTTATTGATAAAAGTATCAAACAAAAATTATACATATATGTATTGTGTATAAGGACTTATCAAGCAACTTCATCTAGAGCAGGAAGACAGTTTTCTTCAGTAACTGGAGCTCTTAAGCGAAAATTCTATATGCTGTAATTTGGCCGTTAAAAGGAGTGTTGTTCCTATTTTTGTTTTTTAATTATTAATTTATATCACAACACAATTAGCAACTGGGCACATAAACTATTGGGATTAAAACATAAGTGTGTGATAGGCTTTTCTGATTAACAAGAATTCACATCTCTTAGCATTTCACTGAATTGAGATTTCAAGCAAATCTCAATCTACGATTATGCTGTATGTATGTATGTGTAATAAACAATACATTTATGTTTTGCGGTATATATTCAATAGTACCGAGGCAAATTTATTAATAATATCCAGGTTTACCAAAAGTGATATCAGTCGATTAAATTACCAATTAGAGATTCGATCGAAAGCCGACACTTGCAATAAGGGCGTATATCTCAGTTGCTGCACGAACCCTGCTAGAAACTTTTATTTTATTTTTACTCATCATATGCCCAACGCCAACTTATTTATTGCGCACTTTTGACGTAAAAGCAAAGCCGTCACATCACTGGATGGCGCAGTTGCTTGAATTCCTGGTACGAATCTCAGTGAAAGTTACCTTTTAAAATTCCACTCCTCAAAAATGTATCGATACAACAAGCTACATGAATCTTAGTATATGCATATACACCTGCATATGCAAGAGACAAATTCTAGGAACACACAAGCCCACAATTTGCTTGTCATTCGTTTTTATATCGTTCTACTGCTCTACGTAAACATACACTATACACATCATTGCATGCCTCTTCTCTAACATCACATGACACATACTCCACAACCCGCAATAGAACAACCGAAAAGCGGCATCAAAACAAAAAGTGAAAAATTATAGTAACCCGAAAAATGTCGGGTTATACAATATCTAGCTGGTTAACTTGTAGAATCTTATTTTGCCTTCAACGTTCGCTGTGGTTGATTCCTGTTTTATGCACGTTTTCTTATGCAAAAAAATAACTCGCTTTTCATCGACTTTTAATTTCTGTTTGAAAAATTCAGTTATAAAGCAGATTGCAAAGTAACTTAGTGTTTTTTTTAGTGTATTATAAATTAAAAACAGTGGAAAGTGGTTGTTCAAGTTGTGATATTTTCAGTAATATACAGCTAACTTCAATTAATTATAAGCAAAAAATTGCATAGTTTACAGTAAGTCGTTTATTGGTAGATTTGCTTTTGGAGAAAAAAAACGATTTTTGTAAGTTCAATTTTCTAAAAAAAAAGTTTAGTCTTAAAAAAAGTTAGTTAAAAGTTATAGAACGCTCTGTTCTTTCTATGAAAATAGATTATAAGCGCAAGGCATTCATATATCAAAGATATTCTTGGTTGACTGGTATTTGTAAAGTTAGCAGAATGATTTGTTTTCCTTGTCTCCTTGTCTTTTAACAAATCGTCATTTATGAAATTCCTTTTTTTTTATTTAAACTTATTGTCCATATCTTTTTCATCTGCCAAAAAGGTTTCTTTCGAAGCCACTTTTATTATACTGTAAATTTTACCTTAGTGACTTGAAGTATACAAATTGCTTAACTTATATGGCTTGAATTGCTCAACATATATGTGATTAGCAAAATAGCAATATACAATACAATTCCAGAAAGCATTTGCAGGTGAATATTTTTACCGAGTTACCTTTGAAAATGTTCCACGTCACGCCACTGATGTATACTGGTCAAATTCATCGTAATCTGATCATCAAAATTGTCATCGATGTTCTGCATTTTGACCGAAATTCATATCAAAATCGTTTTACCTCACTAAACCCATTTTAAAGAACTTTTTCTGTTTGATGAAGGACATTCACAAGTTTTTGTCTATTTTCGTTAAGTGAGTATTTTACTAAATTACGAAAAACATCTGGATGAAAATAAATATTTGCGGACAATATTTTCGACCAAAAAAACAATTATCTGAAAAAAGGTACAAAGTTACATTTTTGGATTCGTACGGTTTTATGAAAAAACATTTGAATCGAATCGAAAAATTGGGCATTTGAGTGTTAATTTTTGTCATATATGAGATACACATCCGTATATTTATATAAAAGATATATTTTACATGACTGAACAACATTTGTTCATCCACACAGTAAATCCATTTTCGTTACAAAGTTCATATGTAGCAGTAATTTTAAAAATAGTTTTGCTTAATTTCAAGAATATCTTTGATCATATAATTACGTAAATGCCAAAGAGAATTTGCTATATCTTCTGGTTGATCTTTGGCGTATTTTCCAAGCCACGTTGATGGTAAACGTGACGGATCCACACTAGTTATTGTTTGTTGATTGGCTTTTAAAGTTTTCTGCCAGTGTCCAATATGTGTGCTGTTAGCTTGAAGTCCTTCAATATACCTGTAATAAAATTTAAAAATCCATTTTTAAATTTGTTCAAATTCTGAATTGGAATATCTCGGTTTGTAGTAAATAATGAATGCTTTGACAATATGGCCAGATTATTTGGTTGCTTTAGCTTAGCGAAAGACTTTACTACTCTTGTTATAAAATTAACAACTGTGATGCCCGATTTCACAGTGCAACCTCATCTGCTGTAAGAAATAAATTGACTGTCATTGTGAACTTTTGAATGGACCAACCATGTGATCTCCATGAACGAAATAGTAATTGTGATTGAACACGAAGAGCACCCTGCTGAAGAAAGGAAAAGAGAACACACCAACTCAACAAGCTTCTAAGGATGTTGTTATAATATGCGTGCAACGCATATTATATATATTTCTGTCCTCTTCAGGAGGATTGTCAGAAAAATAATTGGTTGCTTATGCAGGTTTTGTCTTTGTATTTTGGGGTTGAAATGATTTTAATACAGTAATGGCAATTATGTACTCTGTGGATAGACACTTAAGCGAAGGCAACCAGTGGCTAAGTTGAACCACTATTTAAGTGGTTCACTTAACTTCGACTGTGAAAACGATATTTCTATTGATTCTGAGTGTAGCGTTGGATCGACCCTCAAGCTCACACTGTGAAATTGGGCTTGAATATTATAATAAAATGTCCATGAAAAGCAATTCATTTACGTAAGTTTGATAATTTGTCAAAAGCACGTGAAACGTGCGGAGGGTGATTGAGTCAGTAGTAGACCCATCTGCCACTGCGGAGGACAATTTATCTCACGGTATTTATTATATTAATCAAGAAACTACAATACATGCAGAGCAATTACCTGATGTACGCTTCACTATGCAAAACACGTTGAGGCCTAGGTGGCACAGTTACAAACAATGGTTCCGGTGGTGGTGCTGCTACAATAACTGAATTAAATTCTGTTTTATCTTTTATTATCACAACTTGAAACGTAATTTTAGCTTTGATTTTTACCTTGTTGAGATGCCTGATGTTGGCTTAATCGTGGTGAAAGTGGATTTGCAGGTCCATTTTGTATAGTTTGTGTTAAATTTCCTTGAACTGACAGGGAGTTTGGGTTTTTCCTTGACACGAAATTTCTAAGATTAAAAACTCATTAGACTGCTACATATTAGAACGGAAAACAGATCAATTGGCTTACTTGCTTCTTTCTAAAAGTGGTACAACTTTGCCACTTTTGCTTAGATGAACTTCACGTACATGCTTGATTAATCGCTGCAATTGTGGAAAAGCTGCCATATTTTTCTTAATACGAACACAACCTCTCCACAAGCAATGGTACTCCATATCAGCTTCAAGATGTTGATATGATTTCTGGACGTGTCCGTTACCGTCTTGAATACAATGCTCCATGCAATCCACTGCATCTTCGAATTGATAATCACATTTATCCCAGAGACATTCGAAAATCTAGAGTAAAACAAGAGTTCATAAGAGTATGATTGAGATAAGATGTATATTGTCGTATTACTTGATTCTCTACAGGCGTTGGACTCCTACAGTTCAATTGATCTTCGAAATGTTTCGCAGCAGACTCTCCATTCATTTTAATAGCTTTGTCTTCCCAGCTTTGTCGAACACTAGCAGGAAGGTTTTTCCACTCATTACCTACCATTCGCGAAATATCACCAAAAGATGCATCTGGGTTGCTTTGGCTTATTCCCTTTCGTACCTCACACGAATACAAAATGTACCCAGTTACGACTTTAGATTTATTTGCTTTGACTGGTTTTGCTTTTGAAGAAAGAGGTGTCGAAGATACAGATGGGGCTGGAGAACATGTTGCTATATCCGAATTAACTGAAGGCGGGCCTCCATCGAGAGAATCTTCTAAAACCCCCAAGGCTTCACTTGTATCAATCTTTATATCCTACAGTTTAAACAAAATTGTATTCATTTTATAAATATGACTTTAAAAGCTAAAGTGTCTTATTTAGATCTTACGGCAGTTGATTTTTGATCCTCTGTTGCATTTTCTTTTATTTCTGTAATTTTAGCTGGCTTTATGGGTGTCCTAAAATGGAAAATTTCATCTTGTGTAACTTGTGGGCTATGTACGAATTTCTTTAAACCAATATTTGGCATCAACTTTCGAAATGACTTTTTCATTTCATCATATATTGATTCACAAATGTACACATCACTTTCGGATATTTCTGTTGGACGACAAGTTGAATATTCCCCATACTCCAAAACGGCACAACGACCAATTATTGCAATAATTGGACTGATTTCTTGAACAGTTGATAGGAGAAGTTCCTGTTTGTAAAATATTTTGTTTTGTGGTACTGAAATTTCATTTGGTGCTAATAACCAAGGGCCTTGGAAATATGACTTCCTAATAAAAAAAAAACGAATGTTATGAATTGTTATAGTCGGTATATTTAGTACTACGTACCCTGATGATTCCCAGATCGAACGAATCTGAGCAATGGACTGTTTTCCACTTTGTGTTGCTACGTACACGAAATCACCAATCTTAATTACGCCACTGCAAATTGTATTATACTGTTGATAATATGTACTATTGGGTTCAGCGTTGCCGGAAGGAGCACATTCGACGTTCTTGAAATGTGTATAGATAATTAATAAGTAACATTAAGATGTATCGGGAAAACTTAAAAGTAGGACTTCATATTTCATATTGTTCACGTTTTCATTTATTGGTACATCTTTGAATTTATTTAAAAAAAAAAATACTTACGTTAATAAATAATATAAATAAGTAAAGATACATAAGACATTAATAAACAAGATTCTCATTACAATGTATTAATTAATATGCCCATTGTAAGTTGATTTTGTGACTATTGACATTTTGCAAAGATTTATAAGAGTAGGAGGGCGTTTTAATTTAAGTTAGAATTTTAATTAGAATCTATTCGACATGAAAATCATGGTGTAGGGAAAATAAGGTGTGCTGGACAGTTCGATACGTTCGAAACTTAAAGTTAGAAACAAATAAGCATTTTTTTATTTTTATTTTTAAACTTAAAAACAAAAACTGATTACTTTTCTACACTTTCTTAATCATTAAAGCTTCTGCAATTTTATTAATGCAGGATATGAATTTTTCCCTTAAAATAACATTAATACATGAATTAAAATCTTTCATCATTGCTATCAAAATCGCGTTTTTCATACATCATTTTTGTTTTTCAAATACGAAATTGAATTGTGATTTTAGCTTAAACAACAAATCTATTCAGTGTCAAAAACGGACCCTGAATGACGTCGAAGGATAGCCGTTTTGGCAAGGTGTCCAGCACACCTTATTATCCTGACATCATGATAAAAAGATAAGTTTCCGGAAATTTAGAAGCTAAACGATTTTTCTACGTCGATAAAAACAAAACCAACTGGCGCTTATATCCAAGTTATTGCTTATAGTACGTTTATACCACACCCAAATTAAACATTTCGGCTAGTTTCAGCATCTCCGCCCACATGTTAAGGACGCCACAAATTTTCCAACAATTCGAAATGTTGGATTTCAGCGAAATGTAAATTTGTTCTAATTTTGTAGGTTTGTCAAATCAAAAAAATTTCTTTACAAATTCAGCACTGCCAAAAACAGAAAACAGCTGTCAATAAAACGCTCAATCATTTCATGATAGATCGAAAACTGAATGAATTATCTGAATTATCAAATTCATCTTTAAATTTGCTAAATTGCTTAAATTACTAAAAAGGTTCAACCACTTCTGATTTCTAGCATAAAAAAATATCCATAATCAATTCTGACATTAGCTGTCATTTGAAATGTTGAAGTTCGAGTGTGAACGCAAAATTGGATTTTGAAATTTGTTTGAAATGTTGAATTTGGGAGGGATTTGAAAGTACTATTAACGTAAGCGTAACATGTCCATATTATGTGTTGATCGAGCATCTAAAGCGAAGCTGAACATGTTTTTCTTTGGTTGGTTTATTTTGAGTTTGATTTATGGGTCATTCATATTGGCTCACTACGAAGCGCGAACTTTGAAAACTCTGACACTTCATTCATACGGAATTTTCTCATTCGCAGAGCAATGGGCACAATTTGAGCAAAGACAAACACGATCGCGAATTTTGGTCATAAGTTTGTGGATCGCGTTTGCCTTTCGTGTGTATTGCGAACTCAGGTTGACAAAATTTGAGATCAATAATAAGAATTATTGTTGAAATTTTAGTCGATAGAAAAACTTGATCATTCATTTCCCATCTCATATTATGTACCAAAATTCTCTTTTTTGTCTAGTTTAGGAGATATCAATGTTTCATCTGGAAATTAAACTTAAGCCTTAGGCACCCGCCAGGCAGTTGGCATACCATTAGCGGAACGACCAAATCGCCTGAGCAAGTTAAATCCCTGAGCAAATAAAACCAGCGAAGCGAGCCACCCACCTTATACTTTAAATAGGGCAACATGCCCCTCCACCCCATTTCCAAGGAAAAAATTAATATTTAAACCTCGATATCTCCTAAACTAAGCGATTAATCAATTTTTTTTATTTACATTTTGAGCTTATATCATCGAGACAAAAATAATTCATCTTCAAAACTAGTTTCCATAGAAATCGTAGTCGCGCCGAAAACACATTCAAAATTAATAAAATACCTCAAAGGTATATACTCTGTTCTGTTTACCATTGTATGAATAGCGTTATGAACACAGTATTCCATACGACGGGAAGCTTAAATCAAACGGTTATTACGACGGTTACACTTTTCTTGATCATTTATGCAGTAGTAATTTCAAAATGTGAGAAACAATAGAAAAAAAGAACTTACCGGTTTTTCTTTTTCTACAAGCGCCTCCTGCAGTTTTAACTCAGCCAACTCGCCCTTGTGTTTTTCTATACGTTCTTTAAAAACAGACATTACCCGTTTTAATTCCAGTGGGGTATCCCTTATGATAAATTTAACTGGATTATTTTCGCGAACAAATGGCCAGTTTTTTATCTTTTTGAAATATCTTGCGCGGACGTTATATCGTGATTCGCAAACAAAAACGTCCTTATCTGCAAATCCTTCGGGCTTGAACTTAATGTAGTCTTTTACATTCATGACGTAGCACTTATTTAAAACCTTGTTCAATGGAATAGTTTGACGTTGACTTGTTTTGAACACCTCCTGCAGAAGTAAAATTATAGACACAATGATTAGTTATAAATTTCAATAGTATATACAAAATGAAATCTTACTTGTTCCAAGAACTTTCGGGTAGTAAGGTGATAAGTTTCATGGGGTCTCATAAAAAGAAATCCATGCATCATCTTTATATTTTCATTTGTTGTCCACAAGCGTTCAATATACACAATACTAGGTATTTTGTTATCATTAGTTTCGAAGTATACAAAATCTCCAGGAGAAAATACTTTCTGATCAATAGTTAGGCTCTCTCCCTGTGTGGTCTGTGAATTCAAAGCAAAGTTATTTTAGTATGAAAGTCATTATAATTTTATACGTTTCTTACGGCTTTATCGTCATCTTCTTGATCTTGTTCTTCCTGAAGCAGCTTAGTTTGCCGGAGAGTATCAACATCATTTCCCAAATGAGTGGCTGTATACATGAGAGCTGGCGAACTTAGGGTGTCTTTGCAAAGCTTTAAGGATTACATTTATTATATTAAAACACACAATGCATAAATTAATTTTTAAAATTGTATTATTACCTGATCTCTTTTCTTAATAAAAAATAATTGCAGCTCAATAGAATCGTCAAAAATTTCAGAATCAGTTCTTGATAGTTTACGAGCACGTTCCAAACATGTGAATATGTCTTCTTGAAATGTATCTAAGCGCTTGTAAACACCTTTGTCTAACCGACGTTTTATAAGATCTAATGAAATTCCGCGTAGTTTGCTAATATGAAAAAATTGCTTTTGTAGAATGAAGAAGCGGTATGCAATATGTAAACGCATTTACCTGGTTGTCTTTTCAGTAACTGCATCATACTCTGGCAATTCTGCAAGAGAATCTGAGAAGCAACGGCCTTCTTCATCTTGATGATTATACATTGAAGTGAATAAAGATAAAAGTAACTCTTGAACTGCAAGGGGGACATCGGGAACAATATCCTCATTCTCTCTGAAAAAATTTAAATAAAATGCCTTGAAAAGAAATTCAAAGTAAAACAACACAAAATTGCAATTTTGCTAAAAGTTACGTAAAAAATGTACGTTTACTGTAATTTGAAAAACTTGCAGCGTCATTAGAAAAGTATCCTAGAGTTTCAATTGTGGATTTGCTTCGGGTTTATTGCGAAAATAGTGTAAACGATATGTATTACAGTCTATCTTGAACAAAGAGTCAACGACTATGAATTTATATAAGGCCGCATTTATACAAAGTCTTTACGTTTAATGTCTTAACAAAACAATGAACTCAACGGACATGCCCCTCCAACTAGAACGATCTCTGGATTGCCTCCCGCAAGTGTCGCACCCCAAGATGGTTGAAGTCATTCTCCAAATGGGTGCGCCACCTTAAACGCGGCCGTCCTCGGTTGCGTCGTCCAGCAGGTTCAGAATCGAAGACTAGTCATATCACTGTTTTCTCCTCCAAAAACAGTCAACACAAACAGGACAAAGATCGCGCGCAGAACTTTTCTTTCGAAGAGACCAAGGACTTCCTCATCCACTTTTGAGATTGTCCAGCATGACTGAGATAATAAAGAGCATAAGTCAGCGTATCCCTTAGAGAGAATGCTCGACTAGTCAATTATCTCTTGAGCCTATAAAAACAGCGGTTGGCAAGAGTTACACTGCGTTAGATATCGATACTGGTGTTGTTCATACCATTTACTGCGGAGCCCAGATAGACGAAGTCCTCGACTGCCCATTGTGACGCTCTGTTCAAGACGTCGATGTGGTTGTATATCCTTTCTTGAGGACAGCTTTGTCCTCGTTCACCGCTAGACCGATTTATCTGTTTATGATAACAGTAGTACAGACTTCAGGAAAATCGTGCCTCTGGTGTTGGCATATAAGTTTCCGACAATCTTCTCCAGAATGATATTAAAGATGTCACATGACAACGCGTCTCCTTATATACAACCTTTCCTATCGGTGATTTCGTTACAATCGTTGATGTTGCAGTGACAATTTTCCATCGTTATCCTGCACAACCTGACTAGATTGGCAGGCATGCTAAAACTTGACGTGTAGGCGTTGTGTAGCTCGTCCATGTATGCTACCATAATATAATATATATAATATGGGTGGCGCTACAGCCCGTAGAGGGCCAGGCCCTAGCTTCTCAGCAACCACTCGTGTTGTGCGTGCTATTGTTCTCTCACGAGTGGAAGGGACCTACAGTTTAATGCCGAATCCGAACGGCGTATTTGAGAAGCTTTTTCTAGACAGAAATTACTCTTTGAGCATTGTCAGTGACTCGAAAGAGGTGGAGCCGTGAAATATGAAAAGTGATAAATTCGGGTATCGAACCTGGCACCCTCTGCATAGGAGTCGACGCACTAACCCACTACGCCACAGCGACCCATTGTATGCTACCATATTCGGCCTTAAATTCAACGAATATGTGGTGGGTGTCGATCTGACCTTCTTGGGTATTTTCCAGGATCTGTCGAAGTGCGAATATTTGGTCGATGGCTTCAGGTGAGCGCACAAGACGGCAGAGAAAATCGTGTACGCGATGTTAAGGAGACTTATCCCTCAGTAGTTGATCCAGTCAAGGAGTCTCCTTCGTTATGAATCGGGTGAACGAAACTAAAATTCCACTCCCAGATTGAATGGAACATCATTCCAATCAGTTGTATTTATAATATAATATGGGTGGCAACCACTCGTGTTGTGTGTGCTATTGTTCTCTCACGGGTAAAGATGCGGCGAATATATTAGTATTCCTCAAAATATTACTAATATTTCCAAATATTATATATTTCTAACAGGAATACCTCACATATTACGATACTTCAATATTCACTTATACGCATCTGAATATTTTGAGACTCCAATTCCCATAAAGTATCACTACGGCCGTATTCACACAGGAGATTTTTTAAGCAAGATTATTTCAATGTGTGTGTGATTCCTTTTGCATCAACTCAACTTCCTTCCTGGAAGGGACTTAAATTTACACCGCCTCTGCACAAAATTTGGAAGCTTTCTGTAAACTGTTACTACGCATGAAACATGAAAATAATTTTTATTCGTATAGACCGGAAGTCGAACTCAGGCAAAAAGCAAAAAAAAAAACCCACAATGCCACGGGAACTCACCAAAATAAGTACATAATTATATTTGCAGCATTGCAGCTACCATTTTACCACTTTTAGTAACCCCAAGCCATATCCACATAAGTAAATTTTTACGAAATTGAGTTTTTAAAGATCTAATTCAGTCTGTCGAAGAGACTGTTGTCATGGTAAGTAAGAAAAAACCTCGCTGTTGTGGCTTGTGGTATTATAGTTGCCATTAGTCTTTCATGATTGACAAATCACACCAGATGTGTATTAAAAATTACCTTAATGTTTGTTTCATTTGAATAGTAAGTTGCTGCAATACCAAAGCGTCCTTATAAATTTGTGAATCAGGTTCATTATATTTGCAAGCATTCTCAAGCATCAAAAGAAAATCTGATGCTAATTCATCGACACTCTCATATGCACCTTGTTTTAATTTTTGTGCAATTCGCTCCATATCGATAGGTTCCTTTATTATATCATAGTAATCTGGATATTCCTATAAGTAAATAAATTATTAAAATTTATGAAACTTGAGTAATTAAATAAGTAAAAACAAAAAAGCAAGTGTTTTTGTTTTAAGCTTTATGTATATAGTGGACTCTCCCTAAGTCGAATCTCTCTTTGCCTAGAATTTTTTCATATTTAATTCAAATTTTACATACATTTCCCTTATAATTTCCATACAAAAACATCCTCTCTACGTCAAACTCTCTCTAACTCGAACAAATCATGGTATGCTGTGAAAATTCGACTTAGGGGTAGCCCACTGTACATATATAATATATTATATATTGATAATTTACCTTTTTCTATCCTTACCCATGAGAGATGGATAATTAAGAAAATAAGATGTTTTAATATATATATATAAAAATATAAAAGGATCACTTACATTTTTCGATGGTAGTTTAGTAAATATTAATGATAATTGACGTTTTCCTTTAGGTTCTTGAAATTCTTTTATCGCTTCATAAAACATCCAGAGCTTGTTGATCAACGGGGTCTTCTTTCGTGTAGACTTCATCCTAATATTTAAGATATATGCACCAAAATTATGATATGAAAATATACTAAGAAAATACTTACATTTTAAGTGCGGGCTTTTTGATCTCCGTTATACCAGGAAACTCTTTCAATTTTTCATTTAAAGCTTTTTCGAGAACATTCGCATCTTCATAGATTGGCGAGCCCTCCTCATTATATTGTCGGCAATTCGAAAACATGAGTCTATAATCAGATATTAACTCTTCCAGGCTGTTATATTTTTCTTGGCGAATGTTGTTCTCAATTGTTGTCATATCAATGGGATTTTGAATTACATCGTAGTAATCTGGATAAAGCTTTTTCGGAGGCTTTTCCATAAAAAGTTGAACAGGGTGCCGTATCCCAACAGTGTAATCGGTTAAAAATTTTTGAATATTAAACATTTTCTTCTTATTTGATAAATTTGTAGATGTTCGACTTTTTGGCGATATATTTACTGGAACGGTTGTACTCGATGCAGCCAAAGATACGGGGGAGTTGATATTTGAATTTATACGAGGGCGACCTTTTTTCTTTGGTTGCATTTGTACGAGACTTAAGTTTCCATTTTCTGGTGTTTGTTCGTCTGAATCACTAATCTCCTAGAAAATAATAGTGAAATTAGAAGCTTGATCAAAATGTTTGTAAATATTTCATTTAATAAAGCTTATTTTTATATTTTACTAGCTCCACTCGGCACGCGTTGCTACGCATTTTCGATTGTAACTCATCAATCATGTGTCCGATCAATATACTTGTGACTATTTACAAAGTTTTGCATGAAATAAAGAGTAAAGAAAATTGTACCGAAACCTTTTTCACAGAATTCTGAACAAAGTTGCCAAAAACATCAGTGCTGTATCTCTAACCATTGAAGAGTCTATAAAGGAAAAACCCACAAAAAACATTGATTTTAATATAGACTAGCTATACAAGCCCTTTTCGCCAGGCTTTAAAAAAATCAAAAACAGCGGCACCTATTCGTACGGTAATTATCTACATTTTAAACAAAAATCAACTTAATTTGTTGAAAAATATTAGTTATTAGGTTAGAGGAAGCTTTATAAAAAAGTCAACAATTAAAGTATAAATAAGGAAACAAAAAACATCAGTACTAAAATTAATTGCAGAGGAGACCTTGCCAACTATACTGGCTTTTACTTTGGCTGAGCAAAAACTCTTTCAAACTGCGATTGTGATTGTGAAAAGCTAAAAAGTCAATCCCAATCCTTAGTTTCTCTTATACATGACCACAACCATGCTTTGAATTGTGAAAAGCTAAAAACTCAATCCCAATCCTTGGTTTCTCTTATACATGTCCACAACCATGCTTTGAAATCAGTTCTATTTCTATCTATTTGCGAATAGAATGGGTGATATGCCGTCATTTTTTTTAAACTGATATTCATTCACCGACCAGCATCCTCCAAAGTTTTCGCGTCTGGGTACGCAGATCACAGATATTTCCCTTTCTGTACGGAACTCTCAGTCCGATTTGAAAAATTCTGCGTTAGACAGTTCGTTTATTAACCATATTAACGTAACGTGACGTTATTATCACTGCCAGTGTGTGAATTGGAGACACTAATACGAAATACATAGAAATTTCATGTATTTTATTGAAAAATAGGAAGTTCCATATAAATAATTTAGCGCCTATTACTTAGCTTCCTATTTATACATACTTTTGAAACTACACTTTCCTGTGAATGCTCGTTGTACACGAATTTTTTGTTTTTTTTTTACCTAGAAGTATCGCAGCCAATGTGCTATTCTAGGTGATGTATTAACAATATACATATATACTGTAAAGAAAAATATATAGGGAGTATTCTTATTTTATGACTATTGATTTGAGAAGACGAATAGCTTTCTTATTTCTGTTATAGAATTTGATTGTGGTAGCTTGTCAACAATTAAAGTATATTTAACCCTTTCGACCCGGAATGCTGTCAGTGAACATACATCAACAATTAGCACATTTCTAGCAAACACTATTTTTCATAAATATATATAAAAATGAATCCATGTTTCATGCGATAACTTGTGAACGACTTTCTCGATTTCATTCATCCTTTTTTAATGTTTATTACATTTACAATTTATAGTGTCTAGGATGTTACTGATATACAGTACCTCACAAAATTGAGCATACACCTATCATTACTTCATATTCGTGCTGTTTTAAGGCCGACCACTTTTTTGTTTTATTTTTTTGGTATACAATCATAACTGAATACATATCCTAAACAAGAGTATATGCCAAATTCACAGACAGGCGACTTCCTACCGGTACTTTTCGCATGAAAAGGAAACAACCCCTGAAATCGACACAAAAAATTGAGCATACAGATGTCATGTGTGCGTTATACAAAAGCTTCGCAGAATCGATACATGCAAATTTTTTCAGGAATGAAGCAACAAATGTCCCTGATGATCATTTCTGCACACGCTTTTGAACTGAAAATACCGATATTCTCGTCTTTGTGCGAAAATATGGAAAACATGCGAAAACACACTACTTTGTCAACGAGAATGCTCATAATTAAGCTATTTTGCGAGGGGAAGTCGATGCGAAAAATAAGAGAAACTGTAGGGCGATCGCATGCAACGGTACAAAAAATAATAAACAATTATAGATGTGAAGGGACACTAAAAAACAACAAGGGACACAAAAAAAAATTGCTCTCAGAACAAAACGAGCGGTATATTGTTCGGACAATCAAGTCCAATCCAAAATCTAGCGTTCCAAAGTTGACGGCTGAGGTGTCATCCGTAATTAATAAGCCTCTTTCAGTGGAAACCGTTCGCAGAGTCTTGAAAAAGAATAATTTAAATGGTAGGATCGCCCGAAGAAAGCCGTACATTTCCCTAGTTAATAAGAAAAGATTGGAGTTTGCTAGACAATATGTAAACCACCCGGAAAGCTTTTGGGAAGGTGTTTTGTTTTCAGATGAAACAAAAATAAATTTATTTGTGTCTGATGGCAAACAAATTGTTTGGAGGGAACCAAATACAGCTCTCAAAGCTAAAAATATAGTCAACCATAAAACACGGGGGAGGATCTGTGCTGTTGTGGGGTTGTATGGCTTCAAATGGCTGTGGAAAGTTCGAATTTATAGAAAATACTATGGACAAAATTGGGTATTTCAATATTTTAAAACGAAATTTACGAAGTTCCGCAAAAAAATTAGGCCTACCTTCGGTTTTCGTCTTCCAACAACCTCCTATTTAGTACGCGAATGGTTGCTTTATAACGCTCCAAAGAAGCTAAAAACACCCCCACAATCGCCGGATCTTAACCCTATTGAACATCTATGGCACGAAATAAAAGTGCGGGTTAAAGAAAGTACCTGCTCCAATAATGGAGGCTGGAGCTAATAGCTAAAATTCAGGCAGCTTGGGAAGGGATTCAGCCATCTTTTATTGGAAAACTGGTAAAATCCATGCCACGGCGGTTACAAGCTGTCATAGATGCTGAAGGAGGTGCCACGCGTTACTGAAATTTTATTTTTATTGTTTTTGTTTTGTGTTTAAGTCGTTACTCGAATTTACTTTAAGTGTATGCTCAATTTTGTGTGTTAAAATGAAGTGCCTTTTTTTATTTTGCTTAGAAATAGCAAGTTTTTTTTTTAATTTTCATATTTTTGTTTATGGTTTTTAGCAATTGAAATATTTCAATTCGAACTGCATTTAAGTTTTATTAATTAACTTCTTTTTGTAAGGCGAAAAAGATAAGAATATGTTTAAGCTGTGTGTGTGTACTGTATGTTTGTGTACATAAAAATGGGTAGTTTCAGAAAACGATTATTTTATCTTTGCGCTTTTGATGAATATGATTTTTTTTTGTTTTTTTGTAAAAAAAATTGTCTATGTGTTCTTTAAGAACGAAATGAATGATTTATGATACAATTTTGAAAGGGAAATACAAAGGCGAAGAAGTGTCGATTCCAAGCATAAATATGATTTCAATGCGGCTTGTATTTGCAATGGTAAACTCAAAGTGCAAACTGAGCAATTGACATTCCGTTCCAAGGAATATATTATGACTTATGTCTTACCAGCTTTATTTATCTGGTTCACAAGTAATCCCCAGCGGAAAGAAATTAGAAAAGAAATCGGCATGATATCACAGCGACAGCAACGCGTGACAGTGTCAGCTAGTTTTAAAAAAAAGTAACTATTTCATCTCTTCTTAATTATAGCTCATCTTAATAACATGGAGTAAAAAAAATGTATCCTTACCGGATCCAATCCATCGTCAACTAACTTAGTATTCATAATCTTAAGCATCTTAACGGCATCCTTAAAAAAAATATCAATAAAAATATAAAAAGTTCTTGTCAGAAAGAAATTATATTTCCTACTTTGTGCGTTCGATGAGTTGGTGGAAAAGCTTTTTTAGCATTATCCAACATCAAATACAAGTCTGCTGTTAAGTCCGATATGTTGGCATAGTCACCTTTTTTAAGTTTTGTCTGGATCTGGCACATTGAAATCGGTCGCTTTATTAATTCGAAATACTCTGGATGAAACCTTCGGTATGGTAGTTTCCATAAAGAATGTCCTAGTGGAGCGCCTGTTGCATTAGGATGATCTATATATTTATTGTTCACGAAAAACAATTATACACATAGATATGTATATACAAAAGTTAAAAAAATAAAAATAAAAAGAAAAAAAACGAAGTCATTAAAAAAAATTAAATGTAAACATGTATGTTAATATATGTAACTAAATTTGTGTAAGTTAAATTTTGTAATACAGTTAAGTACAAAACAATTTAAAATGTGTACTAAGTTTAACGCAAGTGTGTCGGTGATGGATCTGTATGTAATAATGCAGTGTTTGAATTCATTAGCAGTGTAGAGAGTAGACGAACATAAGAATGCAGACTAATTATAATGTATAGAAGCCAATAATACGTGAAATTATATCAGAACACGTTGAAATGATAAAAAATTAAGTAAAAGTATGTCAATGTGTAAGGAATCAACGCTGTGCGCTAATAGCTTCCGAAGTAGAAATAGCCATAAATTGGTCGAACACTGACACCTCATCACTGGACACCAAGTAGCCAGCAGTATACCACCACTGCAGTTTCGATCACACCCTATTCACAAAACATCAAAAAGTAAAATAGTAAATACTTTAATTTTACAACAATTTGTGCTTATCATATTTCACTTTTTAATATACGAAATTAAATTGTGATACAGCCTTAAGGAACACATGTTGTCCAATATCAAAAATGGACAGTCAATGATATAAAAAAAAGAGATTTCAGTTCCAAACTGTCCAACACACCGTCGATCACTCCAAGATGGAAAAACTCTGGCGCCTATCTCTAAGGGAGTTAGCAGCTAGATGCGATCTTACCCTGTGTTGGGTCCTCGGGAAATGAAAGAGCAGCTTAAATAGCAAGAAAGGGGACAAACCAACCTCCACTGAAAACAATAAATTTGTGATTGTCGACTCATAGGCAACCATGCGAGAAGGTTTGGAGCACCGTACCAGAAGAAAAACGCTAGGCAAGTAATACTTTAACTACCTGGAAGATCTGAATAACAGATCTAAAGGACAATCTGCAATATCTCAAAGCCATCAAATGGCTCGGAGGTCGGAAGAAATCTCATAAAACCAATCAATCCCAAACAAGAACACAGCAAGGTCAAGGAGTAAATAGGTAAATAAGCCAGACGTGACAGTAAAATGCACCAGCTGATCTAACTGGAGCACGATTTCCTTTCAATCTGCTGTCCCCACCTAAATACTTTCTGCCAGTTGCCAAGAAACAATTAACAGAATACAATTAAAGTATAATCCCCAACTCAACATGTACATACGTCTTACAATGCTTTTAAATTATGTACATTTTCATTTTATGTGATATAACAACTATTAAAATACATTTAAGAATAACAAAGAAAAGACATTGTGAAACCGCTAAAATATTGCTAAAATTAAACAGAATCAAAAATAAATTACCTGAAGAACTAGCCGTGTTAAATAAGTGATCAAACAATGACCACATAGGGCCTTCTCCTTTTTTGTCGATATCCTCGTCATCTGAGGTATCTACTTCCATTTTGAGAGAAGCAATGAATGCACTGGAAAATGTTTTGATTTTTTTCATTGTACTCGTTTTTGCACGACCGGCTTCAATTTCCATTCTTCTCTGGGTAAATATCTTAAATAGAGGATTCGCTCAAATTATATCTTGACGTGGATATATGTACAAAGGCACAAAGAAACTGTTGTTCAGTTTTCATCTTGGAGTCCACTTTGACTTTTGTGACTGACTGTACATATTATTGAATTACCATTAAATAAATTTACCTTTTTGAGAGTTTTGGCATCTTTGTATATTTGAGAGCCAGGTTCATTAAATTGACAAGCATTTTTTGTCATTTGTAAAAGATCCTTTTCCATTTCAGACAGATTTGAGTACGCGTTAGTTTGAATTTTTGTAGCAATTAATCTCAAGTCGATTGGATGCTCAATTACGTCGTAATAATCGGGATATACCTTTTTTGATGGTAGTAATTGAAATTCTTTGTGTAAAGGACGATCGTTCATAGTTGGGTCTACAGCAGTCATAATAGAAATAAAAAGTTCTTCATATGGGTCAAAATCTTCATCCAATTTATTGGAACATTCAGATGTTTCGCTTTCATTTGCCGTTGACCTCCGAGGATTTCTTCCAACTCGTTTTGACCGTGGTTCTTCCTCAATTCCAGCAGACTCTAATATTTTCGACTTGTTTGTATTGAAGAAGTGCCAAAGTGTACATGCATCCTGATATTCGAGAGAATCATATTTATAAAATGCTTTAGCATTGTTTACTAAGAGCTCAATATCTTGCGCAAGTTCATCTACATCATCGTAAGAATCTGTTTTCAGCTTCTGTTGAATTTTCAGCAGATCTATTGGGTTTGCAACGACATCATAATATGAAGGTTCTTGACGTCGCTTAGGAGCGCGGATAAATATATCACATAACATAGAACCATCTTCTTTCTTGATATTTCGAATTGAATCATAAAGCTGTTGACAGAGTTCGGACTAAAAAAGAAAGATAGTGAATTAACAATTAAGAGAATAACAAGAAGCTGTTTATCTTATATATATATATAAATTGAGTTGAATATATGTTTGTCCGTTCATATCTCAAATTTGGCAACACCAATTTTATTTCTAAGTTTCTAGTACTTTGTAGCAGGTTTATAAGGAAGGAAAAATTAAGAAAATTGTCCAGGAAATTGGATAATTTCAAAAAATAAAAATATTTTAACTTTGAGAATTTATGAGAAGGTTGCTTTTTGAAACAAACAAATTTATATACACCGATGTATGTATAAATTGTAATGTGAATTGCAATGAATTGTAAAATAAAGTAATCGAAATTATGTGATAGAATGTGATAGAAGAATTCCTTTTTCGTAAATTCGTAAGAATATTTCTGCGTTCCAGTCTAAAAAACATGTATTACCCCGAAATTATTACATTTCGGTATATTCCCTCCTTTTTTTCATCTTATGTGCTCATACCTCAGAAATTGTGATTCACCACCGTCTTGTAAGTGAGTTGTGACTTGCGAAAAATCACAGAGGTGTGCTATAATAGGGCCTTTTATTATATTCTTTTCAGTGGATATTACAGAATTTACAACAGACTGCACACTTTGAAGGCAGATCATTGATCTTAGTCCCATCGTACACTTATGGGATATCTTGGGTTACTCTGGGTGAATAGTGGCGTAAGCTAACTATCAAGGATATAAAACCACTTCTGAATCCCATTCATACCCGCAAGCTCTTATCAAGCAAACGCATTTATTTTAATATAATAAGCGTATTTAGTTTTGTCCATTAGAAGAGTTAGATTTGAGTTGCTTATGTATTGTTGTACACATTTATCCCTGTTGTTCCCTTTGTTACGCGAACTATATCGATTTCAATATTTTTTTTTAAGTTTTATGACACACCAGATTTGTTGATCTGGTTCATGGGCAATCCATAGTGGACAGGAAGAGAATTCTATATTTCCTGGCCAAGCACCCATTGATCATTCAAATCGGTTGGGAGTGTTACGAAAAGAAAAATTCAACAATGTTGCGATTGAACACAACAAACAAAATGGATTCAGCCTAGTATATCTACTGAGCCACAACAACGCGTTGACGGGTCAGTTAGTCTTGAATAAAAATGAACTTTGAATCCTTTTTGAAGAGTGTGTAAGACTGTCCCTGTATGACTGTGTCGTATTGTATTATATTGAATATTCAGCTCTAATCCATTTTCTTTACACCTTTGCACTAGTGTAGAGATATCGAATTGGAACTTAATGCAATCAGTTAAATTATTTATAGATAAATCGCTTAGTTGAATATATCGAGGTTTAAAAATGGATTTTTTTTCCCATGAAAATTGCAGTCAAATGATTTTTTTTCCTTCCGTGCAACAGAGTGTACTAGAACTAAACGCAAAGATAGTATATACTTTTAGACTTGATATTTATACAATAATATGGGTGGCGCTAGTGATGGGAACTATCCAATGAATTGGACTATCGATAGTTAATAACTGAACGATTGCAACTATCGAATAGTTTCATTCATTCATTCAATTCAGACCCATGAGGGGGTGTTTTTTTTTCTCGATAGTCCAACCAAATTATTATTTCATCCAAATTGTTTGGCATTGTGTTGTGACAAAATCCTCACTTCGTCGCTTCTCTAAGGGTAAGTCAACAACTCCTAATAACAGTCTCCTAATCTAGACAAAAACGAGAATTTTGGTATTTTATATATTGTTCTTATATCATCGAGATCTACATAAGTGCACTTTCAAAACTAAGTGGGGTTAAACGGATAAATGGCCATGGATAACGAACACCATTAATTGTTACATGCATTTTCGAAAAATGTCTGCACCCAACAAAAACAACACATGAGTTGTGGATGCATTTGCTTCTCAACAACTACTCGTTGGTTTTCTGAACACCAAATGCAACAATTTTGACGTATAACGAAGCCATTAAGATGCAAATGGAAAATTTCGACAAGTGCGTTTGTTTCTGCAATCTCGTGTCGGCCGATTTAACATACATTTTATCTCTATTCAGCGTGAATGCATTGATCAAACAGTGCGGCGAAAATAACGAAACTCAAGATATACAAAACCTTGAGGTTTTACGTACAAACATTGTAAAAAATACTTTCTTCAAACAAAATAATATACAATATAATAAATAAAAAATAACACCAATTAATCCAAATAAAATAAGACTATTTATGAAGGCAATACTAAATTTCTAGAGATCTTGAAGTTAACTTTTCGGATAAGAGATATTTGCGTTGAAAAATGCTCAAAATGGAGATTTTTAAATCAACAAAAATTTGTAATTGTTCATAACCCGTATAAGAGTTACCACGCAAAATTGTATACATGTGTACGGTTACAGGCTACGATAAGATCATAATTTTTAAATCGTTATCGTTTTGAGTTTTAACTACTATACAATTTATCCGAATTGTAATCACAGGCTGTTAAAGAAAATACGAATTTGCACATAATTATGTCTTTAGTTGCAAATATTCCTTGCATATGTGAAATATGAATTGTTTACTTCGAATTTGGGACTGAAAAATAGAAGTATGTTTACCTTTTTTATTTCAACTGTTAATACATACTTATGTATAAACATTTATATCAATAAGAATCGCTTACCGGATCAAGACGTTTTCGTTTTCTACCCATTTGTACAGGAGATTGCTCCGGAGTTGAGTCGTCCACAACATCTTCATCCTGTCTACTAGCTACAGAACTTGCTCTACGACGCCGGTTTATCATATCTCAATATTTAAATTGTTATTAGATCTAATGTACGTCAAAAGACTTCAGAGAAAAGAACTGAACAAAATAGTTTCACTCAGAAACTCAACCAAAATGTCTTGGCATTTAACAACAAAAACATAAGAAAATGGCTTTCCGCTTTCCAGTGGAAGGCAACGCGTTCCATGGTGTTCCACTCTAAGGTTCTGTGCACATCAGCGGCTTGAACCAAATGCATAGATAACATATACACTGAGGCAAAAGTAGTCTCCATGCAGGTAACTTATCTTGACTTATTACTGCGGACCACAAAAAATCATGTAGTATAGTGTTTTGAATCAATTTGTAAATTCTTATACTTACATGTCAATTATTTAATAAACTGCCTCAATTCATCAGAACAATAAAAAATCCAGGCAATATGTATAAAACATTAGCAGAGTTCACACTCAAGAATTTGTTTTAAAACCGTGGTTGATGTGCCAAATCGTCAATGCGAACGCTCGTTACAACAAAACTGCGACTTGTTTTGCTTTGGACAAAACATTTTGACTTTTGAACTCCACGAAATTGACACGACAAATTGTTGCGTCTGAATAAAATTCTAGGCTACTAAATTTAGAATTAAGAAGCTTAGAATTTATTTTATATAATATATATAATGGTGTATATTATGGAAGACTCTTCGGGCCGGAGCTGAGTTCGTGTTTTTTTTTTTTTTTTTTGTCTTAGGAGTTGGCTCGGTCAGCTTGGACCTTAATCCCATATAAATAGCGGTTGGCAATAGTTAGTCTGCGTTTAATGTCGGTGCTGATGTTGTTCGTACTATTTGCTCTAGAGCCAAGGCAGACGAACTCCTTGACTACATCGAAGTTATAACTGCCCATTGTAACGCTCTGTCCAAGACGTCGATGTTGTGTGTCCTTACTTGATGACAGCATATACTTCGTTTTTCCCTCATTCACCGCTAGATCCATATTAGACGCTTCCTTCTCAATGCCAGGAAACATCTCATTGACTGCTCGCTGTATTCTGCAAATCACGTCAATGTAATCCACGTATGCAATTGTACGGACTTCTGGAAGATCGTAACTCTAGTGTTGGCGTGTGAGTCTTGCACGATCTTCTCCAGGATGATGTTAAAGAAGTCACATGACAGCGCGTCGCCTAGTCTAAAACCTTTTTTTGACATTGAAGGTCTCTGTGAGTTCGTTACCGACCTTGATGGAGAAGCGAAAATTCTCCATCTTCATCCTACACAACCTGTATCTGTATAGCTCGTCCCTATGCAAGCTGTCATGTGCTGCCTTGAAATCGACCAAAAGGTGGTGGGTGTCGATTTGCATTTCTTGTGTCTTTTCCAGCATTTGTCGCTGTGTGAAAGTCTGGTCGATGGTGGACTTCCCTGGCCTGAAGCCACACTGATATGGACCTATCAGGTTATCTATAAACGGCTTCAGGCGAGTACACTAAACGGCAGAGAAGATCTTGTTGTCAAAGGGGTCTCCTTTCTTGTGAATCGGGCAAACGATACTGAGATTCCATTCATCGGGCATGCTTTCCTCCATATCTTACAGATGAGCTGGTGCATGCGCCCAACCAGATCATCTTAAAGATTCCAGCGGGTAGTCCGTCCGCACCGGCAGCTTTGTTAGATTTCAGTCTTGATAATGCTATCTTGACCTCGTCTAAGTCGGGAGGACGGAATTCTCGTAGATCATCGTCCATATTGAGTGGAACATTTTGCTTGACAGTGGTATTGGTGTCCTCATCGCCGTTTAGCAGTCTGCAGAAATGGGTCTTCCAAATTCTCAGTATCGACTGCGATTCTACTACTAGTTGTCGATTCTCGTCCCGGCAGGCTTCTATTCGAACCTTGTATTCACTGGATAACTATTTCACCCTCTGTTAAAACTTTCAGACATCGTTCCTGCCGTATAACCTCTCCATCTCCTCGATCGTGTGCTTCACGTCCTCTTTGTTCTTTCTCCTGAGAAGCCGGGTCTCGTCTCTTCGTCTCTGTTCGTAGAGCTTACGAACAGCTCTCGTTGTTCGTTGCAGCGTTGCTTTGTAGGCTTCCAGTTTCACTGCATGTCCCAGCCTGCCGACCATGGGTTTTTTCTTGTTGTGCGGCAAAACACAGCACATCAGTGGCAGCTTCGTTGACGGCTTCTTGAGAACGCCTCCAATCTTCATCGATTGTTTGCGCAGACGGCGATGAACTTAGGGAGAGTCCATAACGATTGTATCTTTCCGACGTCAAACTGTGCTGTCCTTTCTCAACCCCGTTGATCTCTTGATATCCGAGTTCTTACCTTGGCTACAACAAGGAAATGGTCACGGTCGATGTTGGCTCCTCGGAACTTTCGGACATCAAGAATGCTGGAAAACTGTCTGGCCAACGGCGGCATCTGAAACTCCAATTAGTAGGAGCAACCTGGTGCGCAGTCCTTCTAGAGCTTCTTCGACATTTTCGGAGTACGGGTCTAGAAGGTTCCTTCAAGGCCAGGTCAGGGCCTTGGAATTGAGATGGCGGCGGAAGATCTTTAAAGCTTTAGGGCCATCGGCGGCACTCACAGCCTCGGCGAGTTTGCCGACACTGGATGAACCCGGAACCTTCGACCGATGGTTACGGAATAGGGCCTAGCCTCCTAGTTGGGGGTTGTGCGTGAAGTTATCTCCCTCACCATACGGTTACGGACTGAATTAATGTTGACGACCCCAGCAAACGATATAACGACAACGATTTTCGGTTCTGCACGTGGAATGTTAGGTCCCTTGACAGACCACGTGCAGCCGAAGAACTCGCGGAGGACCTGGGCTGCTACAAAGCGGACTCAGGCTGGTGGACTTTGTCACGAGATATAATCTCTCCTTAGCTAGCACGCGGTTCCCACACAACATCAATAAAGGCACCTGGTGGTTCCCTAATCAATCAACCGTCAACCAGACTGATCATGTTGCGATCGACGTCAGGCATTCCTCCAGCATTCCAGCAACGGACTGCTAGGATCTTTGCCGATCGAGTCTCCCGGAATCTCTCTCTAAGTTTGTCGCCACCTGCGCAAACAATCGAAGAAGATTGGAGGCGTTGTCAAGAAGCCATCAAAGAAGCTGCCACTGACGTGTTGGGTTTTACGGCACCACCTAGAAAAAACTCATGGTTTGACAACGAGTGGAGGATGCTACATGCAGCTAAGTTGGAAGGCTACAAAGCAACTCTGCAACGAACAACGAGAGCTGTTCGTGATCTCTACGAACAGAGACGAATGACATTGACGTGATTGCAGAACACAGCGAGCCGTCAATGAGGCGTTGCTGACATTGAGGCGGAAGCGGTTAAAATGGGTCTAACTGTGAATGAGGGTTAAACAAAGTGCTTGCTGTCATCAAGAACGGACACACAACATCGACGTCTTGGACAGAGCGTCACAATGGGCAGCTATAACTTCGAGGTAGTCAAGGACATACCTCGGCTCCGCAGTAAATAGTACGAATAACATCAGTACCAAGATCAAACGCAGAGTAACTCTTGTTAACCGCTGTTTCTATGGGCTCAAGTGGCAATTGAGTGAAGAGCCATCTCTCGAAGGACCAAGCTGACTGTATGCAAGACCTTGATCATCCCAGTCCTGCTGTACGGCGCAGTGGCATGGACAATCTCAAAATCGGATGATGAAGTCCTTGGTCTCTTCGAGAGAGATGTTCTGCATACGTCCTGTTTGCGTTGATGGTTTTTAGAGGAGGAGATTCAACCACGAACTGTATGGGCTGTACAACGACATGAGTCTATTCAGGCGTCTTCGGATCCAAACGCCTAAGATGGCTAGACCATGTAGAGCGTATAGACAACTCAGCTCCGGCCCGAAGATTCTTCGACTCCGAACCCGTGGGACAACGTACCATAGGACGCCCGCGTTTATGGTGGCACACCCAGGTGGAGAAGGATCTCAACCAACTTGGCGTGAGACAGCTAGCCAGATACCGTGCTAGTTGGAGAGGCTTGTTGGTTATGGCCCACTTCCACCTCGGACTATATAAAGAAGAAGAAGACTATATTGAGGATAGCAAAAATGTTGACACTCTTTGGGTGTGGGAAGAGATCGGGTTTGTCTCTACCGTAGTAATAGCTATCGTCTGTGATGCATGCGGCAGAGTATATGACGAATAGGTACAAGCTGCACTCACTTTCATAGTTGCTGGCACTGACAGCTGCTGTGACAAAAAACGGTGCAAATGGACGGAGACGCAGCAGTGGAAATTGTAGTGGGCATGGTTTGCTGTTGCTGACTGACGAGTTGTTCCTGTAAGCGAATTCGGTGTTGTTTTTCTCTAGCGTCATTGACTACGGCAGTCTATAACTGCGCACGCAGATCTTGTGTCTGTCTCCGTACATCAACGATTGATTCGTCCATTTTTCGGCTTCGAGGATGGCAGCAAGGGTGAACGTGAGATTTTCGTTGGCAGCAAACTTAAAGGCAATTGTTGAATTGACTCGTTACAACAACGCAAAAATTATATGAAAGATAAGGATTTATTCTCTGAAATAATTCTGTTTTAATGCAATTCATATAAGTATATAAATTTACTCTTTTTGGCAACACAACACGTCTTGGGCTACCATCAGAAAAGATCGAATAAGAAATGTGTGTTTTTTCTCAACTGTCAAATAACATATTCACCCGTAGATAAGTTTGTTTTGATTTTAAGAATCCTTGTTCGTTTAGAAGCGGTCCATTGAAAGGTATAGTTTTCAACCCTACCCCAAGGCGGGCAAGAGTTCCCATGTACATCGAAAGGACTTTAGAGCCATCAGCCTATCATCCATTCGTCTAAAAACATTAGAAAGGCTTATTGACCTACATCTTAGATCTACGATCGACAATAAAAGAAGATCCGCAAAAACGGTTCTTCACACGAAGCATTGAAAGATCACTTAAATACAAAGAATACACCATGGTTGCTTTTCTAGTTATGCCAGGCGCCGTCAACAACAACTACCCACAAGCAATCACGCAGGCACTGGCAGAGCTAGACGTAGAAGCGAGGCTAGTGGCACTAATTATCCAACTACTTACAAGTAGAGTAGTTAATGTCACTCAAACAGCTATACTAGAAGAACTACACCTCAGGTAGGAGTACCTGCTACTTATACTAAAAGGTGCTCTGTTTGCACCCAACGAAAAACACCCCCTAGTACCTAGTAATACAACATGGTCTTAATCCACTCAACAAGTGGGCGACCGAAAATGATCTGAGTTTAAATGCACAGAAAAACCGAGATCGGTTTTAGGAAATGTGGATGGATGTATATAAAATATCTCATATCGACCCACCCGCGCTGAATGGCAACAGTATACAATTCTCAAACAGGGCAAGGTACCTTGGCCTTATACTGGACAACAAAATATACTGGAAGCTCAATACAACTGAAAGAACAAGAAAGGCCATTATGGCCTTACATATGAGCAAAAAGGCCACGGGCACAAATGGCGTCTTAAACCCCACATGAAACACTGGCTTATCACTGCTGTGATCAGAACCATCTTCTTATAAGGCGTAGCAGTATAGTATACTCAACGTCGCAAATATCTCAAAATTCCAAGACAGGTCCAAGGGCAAGCCGGCATCCCCCCAAGCCTTCCACCCCTAAATATTCATAGTCATCAATTAGCAACCAACTGTGCAATCCGATTAAAGACATCCCAATAGCAAGACAGACATGCCAAAATCTTAATAATTGAAGACTTGCCTCAATTGATCTGATTACACCTCACCAGTACTTCCCAGAGAAAAACTTCGAAAGCCCGGAAAGAGACCTGTAGTATGATGGGAATATGCCATTCGGTAACACAACACACTTCTACACGGCATGATTCAAAATGGATGACGGAGTAGGAAGTGGTGTATTTGTTGATCATCACTTACCTGACCACTTCAGTGTCTTTCAAGCGGGAATTATGGCGATCAGTGAAGTACTGTCCTGGCTGAGGTGGAACGTGTTATCCGCCCACGATATCTGTAACCTTACGGATAGCCAGGCAACAATTCAATGCCTATTTTCATGCATGTCTTGAAGAGTTATCGTTTTACATTCGCCTGTGATAGGTGTCAGGGCATAGAGACATTAAGGGAAACTGTGAAGCTGACAAAATCGCAAAAATCGACACCATACTGCCAGATGATGGAACCCTTTGTGACATAGGTATTCCCTTAGCTATTTAAAGTTACAACTCAATAATCAAAGTAAAATAGAAGTCAGTGACAGATGGAATACTGCAACATTTGCAAATTCACCAAGCAAATGTGGCCCAGTCTAGACCCTAAAGCAACTGATAGTTTGATCTCCTTAAAAATATCCAAAATCCACACTGCAGCGAAAACACTAAAACTATTCTCTAATTATTTTTGCGGAAGCAGTCTAGATGCGAAGAGAAGGAAAGTGTGCAACACCTTCTCTGCAGCAGCCAATTCTACAAAACCTTCTTTTAGAAATTCAGGAAGAGGTGTATCCCGCGCCTTTTCTACCTTCCACAATTGCTGTATGATTAATTTCGCCTTAATTGCATATGGTGCTATACATCCTGAAGGATCGTATAATCAAGAGATATCTGCCAGGACAGACCGTTTCGTGAATGTTTCTGCTTCTGGCAGATTTAATTTAAATTTTAATACCAGTGCTGGATTCCATTGAATTCCCAGCATTTTGATTGCATCTGATGCATCAAAATTGAGAGGCAGATTGACTTCCCTTTCCTTCTCTGGTATTTGTTAACCCTTTTGCATAATGGGAAACCAGCTGCCTTAAGGATCTCTATGACATCCTCCAGTAATTCAGTAGCGTATTCTTCGGTATCTGCCTCATATGTTCACGAAGTACCCTCGATACGTGTGGGTGAGTCTCTTCTAGATCTGTGGCAAGTTGGTAAAGCGTGCGTATTGTTGAATAAGGACCTGATGCTGTCCCAAATGTGATGGTGTTTAGCGTATATGTTTTTGTTGGTGCTAAAAGTGGCATAGGCTTCCTGCTACTTCCTGTTTGGTCTTAGTCGTCATCCGATTTCCTTTTTGATGTAAGTCATCACCCGATTTGGAAGACTCTTGCTACTGCTGCATGTCTTGAAGTGCCTAGATCAGACACTATCAGCAGGGTGTTGGTGCTAACAGTTAAATGCGTGGGGGAGTTTACCGAAGTTAAATTAAGTGACTTCATACTATTAATGAAATAGAAAGACTTTTTTCCTGCACAGCAAATTCCAGTAAAAATCCCCACACAGAATAATATGGGGTGTAGAGTAGGAAATCTCGTCTCATATGCAATATGTCTATGTTATTTCCAGTACACTGTCCCTGGCCAAACCTTACCACTTTCATTTGTAACATTAATGAGCAAGTATTCCAGGAGGCTATAAGGTTGTGACTTTCGGTTAAGAATCGATAGCTTCGCGGTAGAGTGATCGCCGGCGGTCAATCGTTCACAGACCTCCACCCAGTGCAAACGTGTTTTTACCTAGTGCGGATATACGGAAATATCATGCACAGAAAATATCGCCGAAATATGATAAGAATCAGTAGCATCGCGGTAAAGTGCTCGCCGGCAGACCATACTAGACGTGAAAAGACGTACACGGAACTGTCTACCTGCTGTTGAGTACAAGAGTGACCACTGCGGGCTCTTCGCAGCTATTCAGCTCCCGAACGAGGTGGAATGACTGGAGGAGTATGTCCAAAGGCACCCTTATAATTATAATAAGGCCCGCTGGCCACGCTTCTCCAGGACTTTATCCACAGAACTACGTTCGAGTGGGATCGATCAGCCGACAAACAGAAACTTAACGAACGAAGAGGTTGACAGGTACCTCATACAAATGGAC
The DNA here is from genome assembly GCA_964034865.1 of Eristalis intricaria. Taxonomy (NCBI): domain Eukaryota; kingdom Metazoa; phylum Arthropoda; class Insecta; order Diptera; family Syrphidae; genus Eristalis; species Eristalis intricaria. The sequence goes on from OZ035876.1 coordinate 77,795,637, forward strand.
GACGTAGTCAAACGATGGACAAAACAATTCCGAAGGTAGTTCAAATCGACAACAGCGATGCTTATCGAAATGCTACCATCGATGCACTTCACGTGCACAAAAGTAGGCTGCTATCAAGACTCAAACTCTTGCATAGGCGGTTTACAGATCCGCAAAACGCGGAAGTCAGAGCATTGAAGTCGGAGATCAAGAACCTCCAACAGTTAATTCGAATAAACTATAGCTTGGCTATAAGCTTGCACTGGGGCAACAAAATCCGGGCTGTACGATCCAACAACCCGGGTATGTTCCCGCAAGTAAATAAAATATTTCGGAGGAAAGATCAAAACAACATTCAAACCGTTGGACTTCCCAGGACGACAGACTACGAACACTTACTGACTTCAGTTGGCATCGATCCAGATAGGTCAGTGCTAGACAATGACTTCTCGCGGTCGAAGACCTCCAGGAGATGGTTAAAGCGATTGGTGCAGTGTTTCAGAGAGTGTATACGGTCAACGAGGTTAGTAGGCCGAGTCACGATCTGGAGAACAGAGCCCTGCTAAACCACTTCTATCTCCGCAATGAGATAAGTAAATGGCGATCAGAGAATCCATGTTTCACCAGGTTCAATGACGAGAACATGGCACATAGTGCCGTCGCCAATGATGGGAATCACATCCGGATTTCTCAAGAAGATCTCCAGGGTACCTTCCACTCGCTGAAGAAGAAAAATTCAGTGGGAATCGATGGAATATATAATAAAAATATAATATAAAAAATATAAAAAAAAAAATATAAACAACCTTGTTCAACAATGCGCTGAGTAATGCCCATTACCTCACGCACTGGAAAACAGCTGTTGTTCAACCGATCCCTAAACGGGACAAAGATAAGTCCATTCCGACAAATCGGGCGATCAGACATCTTCCCTGCATAAGCAAGGTTTTTGAAAAGATAGTCATTCGAGTTCTGAAGAAGTGGGCTGATGAAAAGAAAATCATAACGGACAACCAGTTCGGATTCCGAGCGGGGCATGATACCATTAATGCCGCGTCAAGACTGGTGTCCGACATACAATGGAATAAAAACGAAAATCAGTGCACGGGTGCCTGCCTCATTGACTTGGAGAAGGCGTTCGACACCGTTTGGTTGGAGGGCCTCTTCCTCAAGCTGGTCAGGCTTGGCATAAGTAAACCATTGCTATACATGGTTTATGACATGATAACAGGTAGAAAGTTCGTTGTTAAAAATGGTGACGTAACTTTCACTACGGTCTTTAACATTAAAAACGGTCTGCAACAGGGGGCCATTGGTTCCCCGATCCTGTTTTCCATATTCACTGCAGATCTTATAGGTTCCATGCCGCACTTAATTGCGTACGCCGACGACCTAGTTGCGTACAGATCAGGTCCGAAGGTCGAGGTAATAAACATCTTGTTGCAGCGTGACTTCGAGAAAATCCAGCGATTTTGCGACGACTGGAAGTTGCTATCAATCATGCTATTATCAACTTCCAGATATGCGAAACTAGTCTTTTCCGGACAAAACTGGCGTAAGTTCGGCATAGTTGACCCGCATGGTCGGCCGTTAGCTGTAAATAGTGTAGTTAGATAATTAGGCATTTTGCTGGATCAATATCTGTATTTTGAAAAACATAGAGATATTGCTCTGACGAAAGTCAGAAAAACCTTTGCTGCGGCAAGGAGGTTGTGTTTCAGCAGCCAACTTGTTACCAAAGTGGAGGAAGTACTATCCTAACGAGGTCCTGTACAACGAGGCAAACGTGAATAGGGTAGTTATTTTATTATTAAGCTGATCAGAAGGCACACTGTACGAGCTACCTCTTCCAACAGTCTGATTCTTGGAGCTTACTACTCCAATATTATTCACCATGAAAGGGTGCGCCTTAACGGCTTTATTCCTCCCGAAGCATTTCTTTATCTAGACACAATTGGCCTTATAAAAGGACCACACGGATGTCCTGTCATCTTCCAAGTTGTGCGTCGAACAGTTGACAGGCGACTCTAATACAAACCTGATGTCGCTTGCACCCACGTGAATCTCCTCCGGTTCAATAGAGATATCCCCGCCCGAGATAGGAAAAAGTGTGCCAACGAACGGCAATTTTACTGGTGCTAACACTAAACCTCCGCCACCGCTAGTTTCGAAATGATCCGATAGTTGACCACGGTCTCCAGGTGACAGCTTTTAAGGTAGTATTTACGAAGATGTAATAAAGACTAAAAAACGTAGATTAAGCCGAGAGGAACATTTATAAAGTAGATTAGATTATTGTAAATCCAGTGCTTCCATTTCGTTGCGACAAATTTGCTGTCTTAAGACGACGATCTCTTCATTTTTCAGTGCCGGTGCTTCCAAAACATACTAGTGCTAAGGTTCCGCTAGACACGCACATTAGTAATAGCGAAGGTCAATGTACTCATCTGTTGATCTACGAAAAAGTTTCTAGATCGGAGGAATCCAACCTACGGTTCCTAAATCAACTGAATGAATTATGCAGTGAAAATGCAAATCTTAAATCGAAAGTCAATGTTCTGGAGAGCAAATTAAACTGGCAACGATAACAACTTCTTGCTAACTCTGTTGAAATTGGGGGTGTGCCTAATGTCAACGACACTAATGCTCTCACTACAGCACGACTAACTCTCTCCAAATATTTGTCGATCTATATTCCCGAGAGTGCAATTGAGAAATCTTACATAAAGAAAATCCAAAAAAAGTCTCTCCGGACTTAAGATCGATTATTTGTTTAAAGTTCGTTAATCTTACAACAAAAGAGCGAATCATTTACGCAAAGAGAAAAAACAAAAAAAAAGTCTCAACACGCATGTGCCTGTCACTGATTGAAACGGCAGCAGCAGTAGCAAGAATAGGAGCGATTCTGTTATCTACATCAACGACTCTCTAACGAAGTTCAGGTAGGCACTTTTTATGAAGACGAGAGAAGCAGCGAAAAAAAAAGTCGTAAAATATGTATGGTTCAGCAATAATCAAATTTTTGTGAGGAAGGTAGAGCATGCTGATTTAGTGAGTAATGATGTTTTAAAAGTTTCCATTGAAATTAACCATGTAATGTATGTGTTTTTCAGTATGTATTTATAGACTTCATATGTTTAATGTTGTGAGTTTTTTTGATGAATTTCTGACCTTTTATCCAGAAATAAAGTATTACAGAAATTGTCTTCACAGCTGAGGGGGCAACCCTAGTCCATCGACGAATTTGAGTGCCTTTTTGACAGATATTAATGAATTTTCGACGGTTATTCACGAAATAACATAAATGACGTCCACTCATTGCCCAATATGGTTTAAGAGAACGTTATAAGAAAGAGTTGTCAAAAAAGAAGTCAGACATCTCTGTAATACTTTACTTCTGCTTTTATCTAGGGAAAAATCTAAAAATTTAATTATTATGGCGGTTTTAACATTGACAATCTGGATGGTAGTGAAACTGTCTCTAGTTACTTAGTATTACTTGCATCCCATTGTCTTGCCTATTTTATTAATGATCCAAATAGGCCTACTTCGGGAAGTTGTCTTGACCATATTTGTGGGCGTATCAGTAATGTTGATTTCACTGAGTACGAGAAATGTATTTTTGATTTCAAAATGACTTATTACTGTATGATGGGGCTCTTAGCTACTATGTCCAAGTCTAGAAATCGTGCTTCTTCCAATTCCTTTCAAAGTAGAGTGAAAATTGACTTTGGTAAGCTAACACCCCTATTCTGGTTGTGATGTGGTCACAACGCACGAATGTCAGTGAGGCGAAAATTATGATGCCTACCTTGTGAGGTTTCAGCTATTTGGTATTCTGGCGAAAACCTCACAAGAAAACACACAAGAATAGTCACCATGGTGAGGTGAATTCGTTGCCATGTCAAAAATTGTTTTTTTTTTTTTGACAATTATTATATTCGCGCTTTTTTTTCTTACTGAGCGTATTTACAAAATAAAGGCAAAACGTAGCGAACAGGGTAATATTGTGTATATTAATGAAATATGTATAAGTATTTATTAATAATGAATATTTTGCAGCAACAAGAAAATATCAGTGTACATCCCAGGAGCAGTTCGACCATTATACGAATTTCTTGCAAATGAATCCTGATTTTCTTCTGGGCAAAAATGATCCAACTGACCCGAATAGGATGCAGAATTATTGGGCTACATTCGCAGATGAGCTAAACGCCAAAATAAAATCAACATCTGTTTATTTTTCCTTGTGTGTGACCATTCTTTTGTTGCTATTTTTCCTTGTGATGTGCTCATGAGAACATCACAATTTTGACGGTTCTTGTGATGCTCACAAGCTGTGAGGTTTTGTTCAGAATAAAAAAAAACCTCACAATTTGTGACTCACCATGCTCTTGTGAGGTACTTGTGACTTAAAACACATCACTGAGGTTTGCCAGAATAGGGGTGTAAAATAGAGTTTATGTTGTGAGTCGTGAGGTAATGTTTACGGCTGTAGCAGTCATCTCAAGCTTTTAATACATTTATCGAATCAATGAGGAAGCATATTTCATCATGTTCATTATCTCTGCCCCCAAAAAATCTGTTAAAAGACTAAAGTTACTGTAAAAACAAACTTAGAAAGAAATGCAATAAATATCCCGATAACGGCCCTAAAAAGAAGGTATACAAAATTATGTATCGAATTAAAAAGAGATTCCTATGTTTTACGTATTGACAACTCTGACGTTTATGAAAAACTCGCCATTGCTAATGCTTTTAATTGTTATTTTGTAAATGTTGGCTGCAGTGTGCGACCAAGTCCTGTTCATTTGACTAGTTGCACTTGTCCCTATATCAATGAATGTTCTGAGCCGTTAGGTAGGAGGGCTGTTAGTGCATTCACCAGCACACTTAGGCCATATTAGTCCATTGTGATAGTCAGACTACTCCAGTGATAGTTCCGTTAATTTGATCCCAACGACAAATGGTGACTGGACCAGATTTGAAAACCAGATAAAAGCGTATTAACTTTGCTTTCACTAGGATTCGAACCGGGGACCCCGCTAACCAGGGGCAAGCACTCTACAAAGTGCAACAGCCGTTGAGCCATCTGAGCCGTTGCATAGTAGTAGTTTTGTCTTTCAGTCCATAACTCCCATTTAAAACCTGAAAGTTATTGGTACTTTGCGTAACTCTAGTTCTTGCGAAGCTGATGGTATATCTAATTCTGTGCTTAAAACAATTGCATGCTTTGTAGTGGATGTCTTGGCAAATCTCCTTAATCGTTGTGTATTTCTAAGGTGTTTTTCCTTATTGTCTTAAGTGTGCTGATCTCATTACTTTGTATAAAAAAGGTTCCGCCACAGAAATCGGTAATTATAGGCCAACCTCACTTCTTTCTGTCTTCAGCAAAATCTACTCTACTCTACGCCAAGAGTTAAAATTGATGATATTAGGAGCGAAATAAGGTTTTTTAACCTAGGCGTTCCTCAAGGTCCTGTCTTAGGTTCTATTTTGTCCTTAGTTTGTATAAAATATCAGTCTTAAATATCGCCTTAATGGGATCATTGTTGGGGAGGTGTGTATCGTAAACATATTCATCCACTGGTTTTGCAGAAATACGTCCTCAGAAAAATTTGTCGAAAACCTACTAGACATTCTAGTTTTCCTTTGTTCTGTACTCTGAATATTCTACCTGTTCGTCAGCCTGTATTGTTTACCTGTATTGTTTTGAAGTTTTAAAAATGGTTTTTATGAAATCTGGTAATCGCATTTTTTTAATTTCATCTTATAATCATTTTAACTGTACCTAACTACCGCACCACTGCATATCGTAACTTCTTCTCTATTTTATTCTATCGATTATTTCATAAACTTCCTCTGTCTATCAAAACGTTAACAATATCTTGAATGTTTTTAAAACGCTTAAAAATCTGGCTCTTTAGCCTTGACTATGCTGCTATAGAATCTCATATTTTTGATGTCTTGGTCTAATATCTGCTTTCATTCCTTGCTGTTTCTTCATATTTTCTACCTTTCATCGCATCTCATTTATTACAATAGATTATTTATTTATTTTCTCTGATTTCGTTGAATTATTTTAAAATGTCTGTTTTGCTTTTTAATTTTTAGTTCGAAATTAAATTATTTTCCTCTCTGTTATTTATTACTTTGAATTTTGTAAGGGTCACCCCTCCCAATTTTCATTTCTTATATTAATTTTATTAATAAAAGTGACATTCAACGCTATTCTTACATATATTTAAATGGGAGTATCATGAGTTTATAAGAAATAAAATAAATAAATAAATGAAATAAAGTAAGTCAACATATTTTAAATTAAATAAAATTACATGGAAAAAAACATCCACCACTCCGCTCTGTCTTGTCGGAGCGGAAGATATGTACACGTTCAAGAAATATATGATATCCGACAACATTGGCGAAAACAATGTCTCTGATACGCAAATAACGTCGATTCCTGACCCTTCACAGAGGTAGCGAAATTCTTCTTCTTTTTTGCTTCTGACTTTGACGTAAAGGCCATTATTTTGCCTATGTAGAAAACGCAATGTGAAACAAGGGTACGTCCGTGTCGACCCCAGTGGAGCATCTGCCTGTATTACAGAGACGACCGAGTTCACAGCTGATTCCCCCTTGGTCTATCGACGAATTTTATTATCTTTTTGACAGATATTCACGAATAATATGAATGCCGTTCTCTGATTCGTCAATTGTTGTCAAAAAATATTAAGTGGCAAGGGAGGTAAAAGTTGGGCATCTCAATAATACTTCATTTCTGGTATTGAAATACAAAAAAAAGTAAAGTAACAAGTGGAAGAATCAGGAACACAACACACAAAACATTAATTTTCACTATGATCACGGAACATTTACACAGTTTGAGAAGGTAAGTAAAATTTGAGAACAAACAGAAGGAGATTTAGAGATTATAGGCAAAAGGAAACAAATATTACAATTCATATTGATTTAATTTTAATAAACTGTGCTTGCTTAGAGTGCGATGTTAACGGGAGGGTTTCTCTCATTTGCTCTCGGCTTTACATATACTAGACCAGATTGAAGAAAACACATGATAAAATTCTTACGAATTTTGATTCTGATACATTGAGAGGACAATATGAAAAGAACGTAAGAAAGAGAATAAAATAAAAATAATAATTAAAATAAATTTACCACATCATGGTGTATGTTTTCTTGCGAACTTTTTGCTAGAAGACCAAATTGCTCAAACCTCACAAGAACAACTTTTGCATCACCGACATTTGTCAATTGTGACCACCTCAAAACACGAATAGGACCATTAGATTGCGAGGGCGAGGTAACGTTCCTCAGTTGAATGTTTTTAGAACGGAGGTTGATAGACATAGCGAGCAAGTGTGAGTAGAGAGTTAGAATCAGAGATAACCTATAATCATAATTTCTCTGGTCATCCATTATCTCTGGTTAGAATGATCAGCGGACACGGCAAAATATGTAGACTGTGTTTTTTTTTCTCTTTTTGCAATATTTTCAAATACTAGCTATCTATTTGCTCAACGATGGAGCTTGACATTATTTTTACAATATTCACACTTTGCGCACAACATAATATTTAGAAACACTTTTAATGAATGATTCAGCTGGACGAGGTGAAAAACACGTTTACCCTCTGTAGACAAATCGCGGATATCTCCCACGAAAAGGGCGAAGGCGTGTTAACGTTTGCGAAAGTAAAAGTTCGCATCTAGCAAGTCGATGCAAATTTGGGTACTTTGTTTGCCCATGATCATCGAAGGTTGCCCTCACACACGTTTTATCAGGTACCATCTTGTTGGTTGAACTGTTTATATATGTGTACCCTTCCACTGGAAACCTAAGTATCCTGACGTCCGATATCTGTTTTCTGTGTAACTCAAATGACGTTGTGGTACGAGTGTTATTAAAATTTCTGATTAAAATGTTGAGGTTACGAGGGGTTTTGGGCAGTAAGTGAATATTAATAAAAAGTTAAAGCATTTGAAATATGTATGTTCGTTTTGAATCTATCACACAGTTGCTCAATCCATCGGCCGAAAATTGTACAGCTCTGTTGCAAATGACACGGGAATCATAAAACAAATAAATCACATTTCACTTATGCCTGCATTGTCTCAGTTTCCATTACATCGTCCCAAAGAAATTGTAATACGTGATAAAGTTCCGCATTACAAAATAATTGAAAGTCCAAGGAATTCATATTTGAATGAAATTCGAGATATAATCCAAAATGAAAACCCCATTGATCTACCTGCTTTGCCCAGTGTTACAAAGATAGAAGCCGCCCGCCTTATAGTAATAAGGCGACGTAAGATGAAAAAGCATAAGTTGAAGAAGCTTCGCAAGAAGATGAAGTTTGAATGGGCCAAGGTTTGTTACGTCATAATATGATATTTGTATTATAATATAGTGTTTTGTAGGTCCGTCAAAGAAGAGAAATGAGAAAGGAGAAGGCATTTCAAGCTGTACTCATATCCCAAGTGAAGGAAGCTGAACAATTTTCAGCTGAAGATTACGTCAGAAGTAAACTTAAGGAAGCAAACGAAGTTCCAATACCAAGATTTTGGAAGGGAAAACGATTACCTCAATTTATCATTAAGCAGAAATTGGGTATTTCGTAATGTGAAGTGAATAAATGTTAGAACATGCCTATATACTGTTTACTTTCCTGAAAGTGTGGTTAAGATACATATGTATGTGAAATGCGAAAAAGGGGGTTCTACGGTTTCCGGGACGCCAAAATTTGAAAACGCCATTTTGTAGGTCGCGACAAAATATAATGAATGAAAATATTGATTAATCGCTTAGTTAAGGAGATATCAAGGGTTAAAGATGAATTTTTTCTTATGAAAATTGCAGTGAAATTTAAATGTATTGTCCTACCGTGCAACAGTGTGGCATACTTCTAGAAGTAAGCGCAAAAATGGTGCATACTCTTTGACATGGCTACAAATATATTATTTAAATCGTGGGTGGGTCACCCGGATACTGTTATTTGAGTAAATTGTTGATATAGCCGTCTGCCAGGGAGGACAGGACCTGCCACCTGCGGAAAGGGAGTTCAAATCCTTTGATCCTGCGGAGCGCGGCATCCGGGTATTGTTTACAAAGAAAACTATTTAAATTGACACCTGCCAGTATGCAACACTCTTTTTGCACAAAAGGAAAATAAATTTTAACTTCACTGCAAAAATACATTTTTAACCCTCGGTATCTCCTAAACTAAGCGATTAATCAATATTTTCTTTCATTATATTTTTTATTCGAGACCTGCAAAATGGCGTTTTCAAATCTTGGCGTCCCGGAAACCCTAAAAGTGCCTACTACTACCCTCTACTTTTAAAACCTTGGCGCCTCGGAATCTGTAATATCCCCAAACATTTTTCATCTGAACAATATAGTTCAGAGCAGCCGTTGTCAGAGTGAAAACACAAAAATCATTCAACTATCGAATAAAACATTTGAATGTATTTTTCTATTCGATTTTCGTACTAATTCAAAACCAATTCGAAAGTGATACAAAATACGAATTGATTTTAGTATCGGATCTCCTTTCCGAATCCGAAAGGGATACAAAATAAAGCCTCAGTAAAAGTTGTAGATATGTAATATTACCACATCTTATGAAGACGTCTGCAGAGCCATAAAAAACAGGAAAACCACTGGCTTAGACTTATTTTGAGTTAAGCGACGGTGAAAATTCTGCGATTGTTTCACTCTGCTGGCACTCGTGTTAATGCCAAAAACACAAAAAAATGTACTCTGCCAACCCAGAAACTTCTTCATTAACAAAGGAAGCTAAAGCATTAAGAAAAAATATAACCACATAAAATCAACAACCAAACATTTTAATTAAAAACCGGGTATAATTCTTCCTTTTTTCGACAACTTCTTAAGCACATTGTTTTTCTTTGTTTTCAATTTTTTGTTAATATTTTCCGTTCTCTTTTTCTGTTTATTTTGAATTGTCTGTTCCACTTTCTTCTTCCTTTCAACCCAACGTTGTTTTGACTTCTTTTTTTCATCCTTTTTCCGTTTGATTGCTTTGTACAAAAGCTTTGGATCATCCTTTACTTTTTTCCCACTTATTTTATCGAATGCCTTCTTCCACGCTATATCTGTTGTTAGTTCAACTACCTTCTCATCCTCGCCTTGATTTGCCAGCTCCTGCATTTTATCATTCAACTTTTTAATGTCCTTCAGAGCTTCACGTGGATTATTCAATCCCTTTTCTTTCTTCGTTGCCTTTACTTTGGCTCCAGGATGTGCGGCAAAGTCAAATTTCGAGAACACTATTTTCCCTTCAGTGTTAAATAATGGCTTTGGAATAATTTTTTTTACATCTTTAACATCTGCACATTTTTCAGACTTATTTTTATTATTCTGTATAGCATTGTAAGCGGATTGTACGACTTTCTTGTATTCTTTGTTTTTCTTTAATTTCTTTGCTTCGCGCTTTTTAAGAGATCTCTCCGAAATTGGACGGCGTTTTGTCTTCATTTTATTTTTTATTGTATTCAATCGTTCCTCAAGTTCATTAACACTAGAAGTAGATTTATCTGGTTGTTGTCTCTTCTTTCCATCAAGAAGGTACTCGTCGAGATTTATTTCTGGAATGTAATAAAAAATGTAATATAACCATATCAATTGCAAAATGAGCTGTAACTTACGCTCTATATAATCGGGTACATTTAAATTAGTCAACAAATCGATAATATAATCATTCTCATGCTTTAAAAGAACTTTTATCTTGCTTTTATTCGTCCTCTGTAATACTCCCATTTTATATTATTGTACACAATTCGTAAATTCTGTACAAAATTCGAATTTATATGACCACAATACTTTAGGTCGACAGTTCTCTAAAACCTGTCAATTTGGAATCGCACATGTTTTGAAATTAAATACTTCCCACTGGAATACATTTTCTCAATAGGAGTTGTACCAGTGGCCGTGTTCAGCAAAATATAAACGAGCGCCTGAATTCCACAATGTTTTTTTAGGAATAACTACATTTCTTACATCTGCTACTCATTGTGTAGTATTCGTAAGAAAATGTAGTACACACACAAACATGTCAAAATATAGCTTACATGTCAATTTAACGTTAGTTCAACTGTGCTTGTATGTGAAGAATGTGAAAACACTCTAAAAACACTACAAAATGGACACGTACAAAATGTAGATAATGAATGAAACAAATCGGGAGTGTAGTTTATGTATTATTATCATTAGTATTACCTCATGTAGTCTACTCCCCCAACTCTGATCACCATACATCTAAGAGTGCCATAATTAATGATTTTAAATTGTCACTCTATGTTCGAACTGGCAAACTGAGATCACTATACACAATGAGGCAGACGTGATCTACAAAATCATGACCAACAAAATTGCCGTAGTAAAAATTGTTCCCGTAGCTCTCAGCGGATGTGGAAATTATATATGAATGAAATGTGAGAGTTTACTAATCGTAGTGTTCTTTTCTGTGACAGCATTAAACACGTACTTTTACCTTTTAACTATGCCCGGTGTATAAACATTACATGAAAAAATATAGCGCAGGTGCAAAAATCTAGATACGTCATATCGGAGAATAACGACGTTTTATTATACGTGCAAAAATTCGTCTGAATGGAGTGGTAGTTGAAGAGAATAAAATAAGAAGTGTTAGTGCATTTAATTTTTTTTTGTACTCTTTATAGTTTCATCTCTTTTCGTTGATTAGCGGCATTCATACCAACTGAGATGTTAATACCATTTTCTTGACAACCTTGCTTGATGGACCAAATCGTCAATGTGAACCCTCGTTACTACATATGGGTACTCTACTTTTCGACTTGCTGATCGACTTGTAGTTACAAGACGTGCGTTGAACAAGTTCCATTTTCAATTGTGATTTTAATGAGTGCACATCGGGGTAGTAAGATATGGAAGAGGAATGTTGGCTTGATAATGTATATTGTTGATAATTGTAGTATACTACTCCTTAAAATTGTAACAGCCCTGCTGGCACCGTGTGACCAGAAATTTAGTATTACAGAGATAGCCGACACAGCTGATTGCCACCTAATTCATCGAATTTGAGTGCCTTTTTGACAGATATTCATAAATTTTTGACGGTTATTCACGAAATAACAATAATCTGATTGGTCAATTTTGTTTAAGAAAACGTTATAAAAAACAGTCGTTGAGAATTTTTAGGGGCAAGAGAGGCAGAAGTCGGGCATCTTTTACTTCAGGCTGACGACCCATGCAGGGTCCTAGCCTGAGCGATAGCTGCTTTCATTTCTGACTGTCCTGGGTACGCTGCTTCCAGTCATCAAGACCAAGCTGTCTTGCATCCGCGATTACTTGGTCTTTTTATCGGAGATTCGGTCTTCCTTTCCTTATCGAACCAGAGGACTTGGATTCGAAGACCCTCTTAGCTGAAGCATTGTTGTCCGTGTGCTCGATGTGGCCGAGCCAGTGCAGTTGACGGATCTTTGCCTTCCGGACTACATCCACATCCTGGTACAGTTTGTAGAGTTCGCGGTTGAATTTTCTCCTCCATTCGAGATGGGACCATATATTCGAAGTAGAATTTTTCTATCGAAGGCACAAGAATCAGCCCTGCAGGTTTGCTAATCGTCTAGCTCTCGGATCCATATAGCAGGACTGGCAAAATAAGAGTTTTGTAGAGCATGATCTTAGTCCTTCGAGTCAGGAGTTCTTAACACCGATTACAAAAGGCGGTCGGATCTCCACAGTGATGTCGTTTGTGAAGTTTAAGTTTTTCCTCGAGGTAGATAAAGTTCTTTACTATCTCGAAATTGTAGCCGATGTCGATTGTAATATTTTGTCCTAGGTGGTGTGTGACGAATTGTTTTTTGTTTGACAGCATATACATTGTCTTATCCTCATTGAAGGCCTCCTCCACTACGGCACGTTGGGAACGCGCCATGTTATCGATGTTGTCTGCATATCCCAACAGTTGGACTGACATGTAGAAGATAGTGCCTTCCGTGTTTACAGCTGCCCGCCGCACTATCTTCTCCAGCACCAAATTGAAGAAATCACACGGCAGCGCAGCTCCTTGCCGAAATCCGCTGCAGGTTTCAAACGGCTCGGAAGCCCTCGAGCCGAACTGCACGGCGCATCGCGTATTTATTGTCGTAGTGCGATACAACCGGATTAGTTTTCCCGGGATCCCGAATCCGGCCATCGCACCGAATAACTCGTTGTGATGAATGCTGTCATATGAAGATTTTAAATATATAAAAAGGTGGTGCGTATCGATTTGAAACTCGCTGTTCTTTTCCAGGATTTGCTTTAGTGGGAAGATGTGGTCTGTTGTCGATTTGCCGGGCCGAAAGCCGCACTGGTACGTGGCGATTAGTGCTGTGCCAAACGGCTTTAGACGTTCACACGCTGGACAGGATCTTGTAGGAGACGTTGAGCAGAGATATACCTCTATAGTTGTTGCAAGAGGTAGGATCACCTTTTTCGTGGATGGGGCATATGGACCGGGTATGCTTTCGTCCTCCCAAATTCTACAGATGATCTGGTGCATGCTCCTTACCAGACCATCTCCACTGGCCTTGAAGAGCTCTGCGGCTTTGTTGTTCTTCAGCATATTAATGGCTGTGCCGACTTCTTCAAAGGTAGTTGGGATGACTACTTCATCGACTGGAGTTGGGATTTCTTGATTCCCTATCACTAGCCGTGTTTTTTTTTATCGCTATCGATATTGAAGTGCGGGCAGTAACCAGGTTACCCTCACAGTTTCGAAGAGCCTGGGTGTCTTTCTTAAAGCCAGCGGCAAGGCTTTTGGCTTTTTTTGTAGAAGGCCCGTATTTTATACTTGTCCATAAGCTCTTTGATCCTTCCGCGCTCCTCTAGTTTTTCGTTGCAGCGCCTTTTGCTTATGACCATATTACGTTCTGCTTATGACCATATTACTTGCTGCCTCAAAGTCTGTGAGATGGTCTTCAGTCTCGTCGGTAGGGGCGTGTGTACATATGAAGCTGATGTTGTAAAATCTGCCTAGGAAGCGGGTCACAGCCAGGCGATCTCTTACCGGTTTAAGGTCTGACCTCAACCGTTTTCTAACAACGAATCCGCATTAAAGAATGTGCAACCTATTATGTCAGCTGTAACATATGTCGCACTCTTTTTTCCTTATCATTCTCTGTCCTATACAGCATATTCAGAAAAACCGTGTTTTTTTTTCCTGGATCGCAGTAATATCCGTATTATACTGCGTGAGGATATCTTCCAGTTTATGAGCGGCCCCTGGTGTGTAGTGTTCTCACACTCGCAAATCATTGTCCTTTTTCGCGCCGTGCCGTTGTTGAAGGTCCGTCCTTGTATCCGAGGCAGCTTGCACTCTCATAACGGTTGTTTGTTTTTATGTGGACGGGTTGTTAGCGCACAACCACAAATGGATCGCTGCATATATTGGTTCACCTCACAACGGGTGCTGTGAAGGCCATCCAAATCTAGGGGGGCCATGTTGCCATGTTGGGAGCGATCAACAACTTGCCCCTGCCCCCGGGCATCTCTGTTATACTTTATTCATGCGTTCGACTCATTAAATGTCAGAAGAAACAAATGAAACAAGGTGATACATTTAGCGAGGTTAAGCAATTTTAAATCATTTTTCTGAGCTCACGGTGATGCCACGAATCTGCCAAAATTTGAATTACCTACAAAATGCATGAATTATAAAATGGTCCCTAATTAATTGTTATAGTGTTTTAATTTACTTAAATTAACGAAATTCGAATAGAAGAATGTATCACGATTATAGCATGGAGGCGCTTTTCCTTGAACATTGGAGAAGTGGCGTATGTGACCGCCTTACTGCGAATTTACGAAATACAAATGAAAGAGTGTATCACAATCATTGGCCTTCTTGACGCTCCTTTTCCTTGAATTTGACGGAAAAGGCATACGTGCATGTTTAACGGCGAATGAATATAAATACAAATCTGTGAGTGTGTTATGCTTCCGCATATATTTTTTTTTCCCCGAGTCAATATATCATATGAAATGATGCTTCACATTTCTGCCGGACGCGCGTTGCAAGTGATGAATTGTGAGTATTTTGTTTCCTGTATCGGACTGCGCAAACGCGTGGCGTTAAAGTCAGCATCTGGGATCTTATATCCGGGTGTGGAATATATAAGACATCGATAATATTATCGGGAGTTCGTATAGAGCGATGGATTGTGACGTATATATCCATCCAAAGAGTGAATTAACGTCTCGATAAAGAAGCGAGTATCCGGAATATCACAGTCTTTTCTTTTTTTGTCACCCAAATTGTAAACCAGAAAGAGGTGATTCTCAAAGTGATTTGACGGAAAGCTGAGGGCAATCGATTAAGAAATAAAATTGATCACTAATCTAATATCTGATCGATCCTGAAATAATGACTATTTGATCCTTAAGTGAATTGAACGAAGAAAAAAGCACGCAGAACTCCAACCAACTAGTTTTTTTAAATGCATTATTATTTTTAAATTCATTGATAATTCTTACATGCTAGACAAAAGTGCTTAAACTAGTTGGACGAACAATTATCTTATTTCTAACTTCCTGGCCCTTAGTGGGCACTCTAAGCTAAACTTAATCTTAAACTATGTCTTTCGATTTATACTAACCAGTATTAATTTTAATGGTAAGCATTAAGACGAAATTATATAAAATAAGAAAATTGAAAAAAAAACTTATTTACAGAACGAGTTTTTGTAAAACTTATATACTAACTTAAATTCTACCTTAAAATAAAACTAAACTAGGCTTATAAACTAGCTAAACTACCTACATATATGTACATAGCCACATGTATATCTATATAGTCATATACAAATGTTTATGTACATACATGCAACTATATAAATTGTTATATATGTCCATATAATCCTGTATATTTTCACTCACTTCACTTTGTTTGTAAACATTAAGACGAAATTATATAAAATAAGAAAAATTGGAAAAAAAACTTATTTACAGAACGGGTTTTTGTAAAACTTATATACTAACTTAAATTCTACCTTAAAATAAAACTAAACTAGGCTTATAAACTAGCTAACCTACCTACTTAATATACTACCATATATATACATAGACACATGTATATGTATATAGTCATATACAAATGTTTATGTACATCCGCATGATGGAATCTGTGCTACCCTTTCAACCCCGGGTCTAAAGGTTTCGACGAGGGAGTTCCTGCGCTCCTCAGCCATCAGAATTTTCGATGTTGCGTTGCAACATCCCGTATATCCCGCCTGGAGACCGCCATACTAAACCGGAGGAGACCCTCCTCAGCTCGTTGTGTGACGAAGCGGTCGTGGTTGAGTCGCCCATCCACAATTGAACGGGCGTTATGAAAGAAGAGCGGTACCGCATTTATGTCTTGTATCAGACTGTTCATGTCAAAATAGAGGAATGCCTCTGGGGGGACAAAGCCGTTGTGTCGTACCCTTTCATGGTATAGTGGACTGGGGTAGTAAGCCCCCGAGATCAGATTATTGACCGAGTTCATCGCTCTAACAGTGTGACCTCGAATCAAATTCAACAGGAAATTATTGGGATAGTATTTTATGTACTGGGACTCTGGAGTTCTATAAAGGCGAAGGCAAGCCCTAAGACAAGCCCTCTCGACCAACCGAATCTTTTCCATTAAGCTTGCACTCACGTTGAACCACACGGGACAGCCATAGGTGAGCATTAGCCGGATGAGGGCCATGTAGCAGATAACCTTCACCCTCGCATCGAACAACAACAACTAGTAACAGCAATAGATGCAGTAGTAGCAGAAGAAAATGTAACCAGTTTCATTATTATTTATTTTAGTAAGAAGTGGATAGAAGTGAGTGAAAATAAAGGGAGAAAAGTATTTGTCAAAGGAACAAAAAATATTAATAAATAAAATCAGATAAATTAGGGAAACTATAGAAAAGGCACAGAGTGACAGAGTATCCTCAAACAAAAAGTAACTGACAAACAATTGTAATTAGAAAGGAAACTTACGAGAAAAAAACATTAATATTTGCGTACAAATGATTGATTTTGATTCTATTCAATAATGAATGAAAATAAGTTATGCAGGGAACTATTCTTTAGTCACGGAGTTTGACTTTGATGAGATCACTATCCAGCGCAAATTCACTTGCATAGAGAAGTTAGTGCTAAGGTCGTCGATTCAATATTTGCAGAAATACTGCAAAATGATAAAATTTCAATCAACAAAAGTGATGAGAAATTTAGGGTTTCTTATAATAAATAGGGCTCTAATTGAAATAAATTCTTATGCCTATTAGACGATATAAAAGAAGCAGAAGTTGTTACTGAGGCAGTATGCAGGAGAATTGAGAGTCTAAATATGCAAGATAAAGATAATATTGTTGAAGAATTAGAGAATACAGTAGACATTGCAGAGAAAATCAGGAATCTTAGAATGACCAGTAAAGGTAATACAAGCCAACTTGTAGGATTAGAGTTCTACACAGACAGTACTAAGTTTCTTCTTCCCACACGTCCATAACAAGTAAGCCTAACTAACGAAATCCAAATAATGAGCCTGGACAACTTAATAAAAGTAATTAATTATTTCGGTAGTGATCCAAGTAAGGTACATAATTTTATTCAAAATTGTAATAATGCAATGGAACTAGGGATTACACAAAAACAAAACGTTGCTTATTACCTATAATTAAGGAGACAGTATCGGGAAATGCTTAGATTCTGCTTATAAATAAAAGCGTTAATACATGCGAAGAATTGCGGTAAGAACTTAACCGTGTATTTAGGGAAACACATTCCAGCATGCAACTGCATTCTGAAATTACGAAACTCAGGCAGGCGCCCAATGAAACCGTTATCCAATATGCTTAAAGATGTGAAATATTAACGCATGGGCGTGTACAATAATTGTACATCGAGAACTATATAAATCCAACATTTGATGGGCAGATAGTAGGTACTCAAAAGCACATGTCGAACGCAATTATTTTCGGCTTACAGAAAGAAATAGGGACATTTGTTAACACAAGAAACCAAAAACTGTGGCAGAAGCATCTCACATTGCAATGGAAGAGGAAAATAGATTAGGATACTACAGAAGCACAAATAGGGATTGTACAGAAACAGCTTATTGCAGCAGGCTAAGCGGGTAGTTTTAGTGTTGGGGATTAGGACGGCGGCATGCTTGCGGTTGCAGTGGTTCTTGTCGAAGGAGGAGAATGTTTGAGGGATTCATAATGGACGCAGTAAGTCTTACATACATATTTGTTGCCGACAATTAACTTTTGTTTCTTCACAGGCAAAGGCGGTGAAGGCTGCTGCAGCAGGATCAATGACGGTTTATGAGTAATTGTGAGTTAACCGATCTCGTAAAAAAAGGAAGCCTTCACAATACCTACTCTACCACGTCCCTACCCTTGGCGGTGTTAACGTATGGCAAGGGCAAACTCCCTGAGCTTAAAAGTCTCCCGCCCAACCGTAATAGGTATTCGGCTCTAACTCTTAAGAAAAGGTTATCTTTAGCTGTAATATTTTGATATAGAATTAAGTATTAATACTTAATGTCAAAGCTAAAGATCACCTTTTCCAAGATAAGGGTGTTTGTTTTGCCGCATACACCGATGGACGGGCGCGATCTACCGACCTCTTCCACTTAACTGGGCGCTTCCTTAACCTAATATCACAGATGAGCCTAAATAAATAAACAAATAAATAAATAAATCAATAAATAATAAGTAATATAACAAGTAAATAGATATATGCTCTACATAAATACATAAATAAAGAAAGAAAGAAATAAATCTATCTTAACCTAGCATAATCCAGCAACGGCTTGCTAGAGTGCGTCATTATTCAGTCTTATGTTCTCCTATGTGTGAAGATCCTTAGCATGGTATGTTCCCCCAAAAGGCATTTTCCTTACGCCTTGAAGATAATTCCTTTCAAGAATTTAGAATTGTAATTGTCAAGTATGTTGCTCTGTCTAAAGTTGCGTCTGTATGGTACTTGTCCTACTCTAGAGATCATGTTTCGACTCCTAGTATTGTCAATTTATGTCCCCTTCTTTTGTACCATCCTAAGGTGGTCAAATACCTTTCTTCTAACCAAGTTTATTTCGTCCGACCTAGTCACGTTTGCTAACTCGGTATCGTTTAACTTACCAAGTCGTCTAAACACTCCATAAGCTTCTCCGTGCTGTATCATCGGTGTACCAAATACAATATGGTATGGTTCAAAGTTGGTCGCATCGTGTACCACACTCCTCAGGGAGAATGCCCTGTCACTCAAATGGAGATCCTAGTTTCGCTCGTACCCGCCGGTGTATGACCGCAATTTGGCCAAAATCGAGCGGTTCACTCCTTCCGACGCATTCACCTATGGAGAGTAGAACGCGGTGCTAACATCCTTGATACCATATTTCTCCAATAAGCTGGCAAATAATTCAGAAACGGATTACTCGCCGTTGTCTGAACGAAGGTACACCGAAGATTTGGAATACGCTTTCTTTTAAATACTCAACTACCTCAGCTGCCGTTGCCTTCCTCAAGGGTCTTACAAGAATAAATTTACTAAGGATCATAAATATATGTGTGTTACCAATCTTTGTTTGTGGGTATGGTCCAAGAAAGTCAATGTAGAGATGCTGAAAAGGCCGCTCCGCGATTGTCTGATTGCCCATCGGCCGTCGAGAAATCTGGTTGGAGGCTTTGTTTTCATTACAGGTTTCGCAGAATCTGACCCAGTTCTGCACATCAGTGACCATTCCTGGCGAATAATATTTTTGCCTTAGTTTGGTAAAGGTCTTGTGCACTCCTCCAGCAGATGGCGCATTGTGGGTAGTTTCCAGCAAACTCCTACGCAACTCCGTCGGTATCCAGAGCTTCCATGCAATGTCGTCTTGTATTGAGTCCCCGGTTCGTAAGGCGGGTAGTCTGTACACAATCCTATCAAAAACGCATAAGTCAGGAGGTCGGTCTTTGTTATCAGTAATTGTCTTCTTTAACTCCTTATACTCTTCAGTGGAAAAGTATGGAGAGTTAAAGTTAACTTCCTTAGCTGATACGGAAGTGAACTCCTCCATGTGCTTAAGTCTTCGGAACTGCAAAGTTCGCGACCGCCGATACGTTGCCCGGATTGGTTCGCAGACATCCATCACCGACGATATAACCCAAGTAGTTGATCTCTTTGTAGCAGAACTTACTCTTCTCCACATTGATGGTCAACTTAACTTTCTGAAGGCAATCGGCTAGATCTCCGAGTAGACTGGCATGTGTCTCAAAGTCTGGTGAACATAGCAAGAGGTCATCGAGGAAGACAAAGACATTTTCCCTTAACGGAGAAGGTATGACTTTGTCTATCCACCTACACATACTCTGTGCAGCATTACACAGTCCGAATTGCATCACCGTGAACTGATATAATTTTACTCCCCTCAATAACTAACAACGAGAACAATCAATCAAGCTCTTCGTATAGGAGTTTTTGTTTCGCTGGAGAGATGCCTCTGCTTGATGGGATCAGCCGGTGAGCTTTCTCTGGTGTGAGAACCTGGTATTGTTCCGTTATAGAAGTCGCCGACGGAACGTCCAGCTCTACGACTATGTTCGGAGCGACATTAAATGCGCCCCAGAAGTCAACATCTAAATATAATTCCAAGACAGCTGAGTCCTGAATGGTCCTTCTAAATTTTGGTGGATCCCATCTGCTGTCTTCACACCAAGATTCAGTCGCTTCAACTTATTGTTACGTCGGCTGACAAATTTCTCTGCTCCTTTGCCTAGGCAACCCAAAGCTGCTCCACTATCTAATAGGCCCATCATCTCTTCGTCTGCTATTTGAACTTTTGTGTAGGGGCTGTTGTCGTCAGATATAATTATCAAGTTGATTCTATCTGCCTTTTGCATCGTCTATTAATTGCACATCTTTCCCTAGGCCTACGAATTTTCTGATGGTTCCTGTGCTTTGTCAGCACAGTCATCACTTCTTCACCAACTATTCTACGCCTGGCTTCTTAATATTCCTGCAGCCTCAGATGAAGTTTCTTTCGCGGAGGTGGAATCTTAGGCTCCGAAGTCCCTGCACAACCATGGACATATTACCATGACCGCAGTTCATGGTGTGAAAAGCGGACGGACATTCATTCAAAAGGAAGACCTTCTGGCCCGGTACGTTATCGTCCGTTCATTGTAATGTTGCGTCCTTGCTGACCTGTTCGAATTGTATGTCGGTCCAGTCGGTGTTCTAGGCTGAAGCACAGCTACCTCAACCTCCTCGTCAAAAATTTCACTTTCATCGTCCCGAATCTCAACCTCGCTAATGCCTCGTCTGTATCGCGTTTCCTGTCCCCCTTTTCGTCCTTCCGTCTTAAGACTACCATTTTCCCCCTTTGCGTCCTTCCGTAAAAGTCTAGTTAGCATCTTGGAAAGCCTCTTCCCTCCAGCTCCTCTTCATCTTCGATAGAATAGATAGGTTGGGTGACCTTCTCTTCTAGTGGGCTCTGATCGGTTGGAGGATGAAGGTCATCTCTCCAGTGCGCTTCACTTACATAATCCACAGCTCTTCGAACAAGTCCGTAAGTTCGTTAAGTCCTGTTCTCACTGTTTGTATGGTTACCCGTCTTGTCGTCGTCATCTCCGGGAAGCCTTTTCTTATTGTGCCAGTGTTTTTCGTTGTGCCTTGTTCTTCAATATCTAACGTTTTGTTGATTTTAATTGTTACTTTAATTGATACTGTTTTATATTAATGTAATTCAAATATGTTGTTTGAAATAAAAAGTAAGTCTAAAAATTCAATTTTGGTATGAATGTTTGTAAAAAAAGCTGTTCACAAATGTTTGATGGTTTAATTAATACAAAAATGAATTGATTCAAATTAGTAAAGTGTAAATGAATATGTATGTTTTATTAAAATTGTATTTTATTGACTGCCTTTGTGAGTGTAGACGTAAGGGTTGGCTCTCCGGAAACAACTCTGGGGATCTCACACTGACAGTTTTGTAACATTACGTTCGACTGTGACTAATTCCTCCGATACTTTACAATACCAGTACCGGTGATCAACTCTTCCATCCAACCACAACTTTCAACGGTCGAAACCATTAGAAAGGCTGGTTGAGATGTATGATAATGATCTCACAAACACGATGTAAGCTTCCAGACTAAGTGTCCACTCCTCACGAAGAATCAGTTTCTGAAACCCTAGATTCTTGGCAGCAGTCAACACTTAACCCTTTGCAACCGCTCCGTTATTTGGATCTTCATAGACCTTCGACTACTTCACGTGATCCACTGGTTCTTGGCCTGAGGATTGGACAGCCGTCTTCAGTCCATGAATTTTGAGAGAGGCTATCCAGAGTTCAGGGTCATGACCTTTGGAAAGAGAGACAGAGTGGAAATCTCCCATTGAAGTCAAGACTAGGCCTCGAGCCGGTGTTTCGAGAAGTCCTGATACGCCGGACGCCATTTGTTACAGCGGAAAACGTCTCAGGTCCCGTTGTGCTCCATTTTGTTGCAGCAGGCTAAGCGGCTACCTTATGTGTCAAGGAGGAGGACGGCCGCACGCTTGCGGTTGCACGGCTAAGCTCGTCGGACGGGGTTGGTCTTGTCCCCTCCCTAGTACATCACCCAATTGCAAACACAAAAATATCGTGCCTGAGGATTGGATAACATATATATATACATGGTTTCGACCTTGTAAATAAATTCGTGTGTATATTGGATAAGAGAACGTTTGCGTTTCATTCGTCACAATCCAGTGATCGGACCTTCTTTATTGACATTTTTGTTAATTTTATGTGCTGCAATAATATTAAAAAAGCAACATGTGTACATTTGTATTTACTTATGTGTATGGATATGTACACACCAGTTCTTCTCCCAAAGTTCTTCCGGATGATGCTGGCGCCAGTTAGTTCGGAGTCGATTATTGTTCGGGCTGGAGCAGTGTTGTCCATACGTTCTACGTACCAAGCCATTTTAGGCGTTCAATCCGTAGACGCCTGGCTAGGCTCACGTCGCTGTACAGCCCTTATAGTTTGTGCTTGCATCTTCTTCTCCAATAACCATAAACGTCCAAGGGCTTCTTCATCCGCTCTTGAGACTGTCCATACCTCCTCGCCATAAAGCAGGATAGAGATGATCAAAGTGTTATATAATGCTAGCTTTGTCCTTCGGGAGAGGAGTCTACTACTCAATTGCCTCTGAGCCCAAAGAAACTGCGACCAGCAAGAGTTATTCTGCTAGCAGTTGTACGGACGACTTTTGGATGATCGTGCCTTTTGTGTTAGCGAGTGAGTTCTGCACGATATTCTCAAGAATAATGTTGAAGAAGTCAGATGACAGTCGAGTCGCCATGTCCTAAAACTTTTTTGACATTGAAGGCCACGGTGAGTTCGCTTCCGACCATGATAGAGCAGCGAGAACTCTCCATCGTTATCCTGTACAGCCTGACGAGTTTGGCAGGAATACCAAAACTAGATATGGCGTTGTATAGCTCGTCTCTATGCACGCTGTAATATGCGGCCTTGAAAACGACGAATAGGTGGTTGGTGTCGTTTTCATCTCTTGCGTTTTTCTACAGGATGTATATTGTGAAGATTTGGTCGATTGTGAAGATTTGGTGGATTGGCTTGTAACCGCATTGATAATGATCAGGTTATTTACGAATTCTCGCCGATCTTCGTCCATTGTGTGGAGTGGAACATTCTGCCTGACAACGGTATTGGATCTTCCTCGCCATTTAACAGTCTACTGAAGTATTGTTATTCTTTGTCACGATAGGCTTCTGTCCGAATTTTGTACCCATTTGATAGTTGTTTTACCCGTTGGTAGAACTATCGAGCATCGTTTCCGCCGTAACACCTCTCAATTTCCTCGATCGCGCGCTGCTCATGCTCTTTCTTTTTCTTTTTGAGAAGCCGGTGCTCTTCTCTTCTTTTAAATTCGTAGAGCTCACGAACCGATCTCATCCCTCTGTCTAGCATCGCCTTGAATGCTGAATGTGCTTGCTTGCGTTTGTTTTCAAACCAGGGTTTTTTTTGGGTGGCGTTTTAAAACCCAGCATATCAGAGGCAGATTCTCTGATGGCGTTTTGACAACAGTTCCAAGAGAGAGCTTTATCGAGAATACTAGAAGAGTATTCTCGATCAAGAGACCGCCAGGTCCCTTTGTGGATGTTGAGGAGACTGGTGTGTACATATGGCCCGTTACGAAGTCAACAACAACAGTCTGAGTCCGTTCTCGGACGTGTTGTCGTGCAGGCTGTGTTTACCGATGACTTGGGCACAGATGTCTTCCTTAGCCAACTTTGCATTGAAATCTCGTAGAACGATCTTGGTGCCGAAGCTGAGGCAGTGATCGTATATCCTTTTTAGGAGGTCATAAAAGTCATCTATGCTGTCGTCATCTTCACTCTCCTTTGGGGCGTGGGCGCAGATCATGCTGATGGTGCCGAATGTAGCCTTGATGCGGATTGGATCTTAATTTGGATTTGGATCATTGGATTTAAAGCTATTAAAGTTAGGCAAGAAGTCGCCTAACTGAAAATCGTTGTCCTTATTTCCTTATCCATGGTCGTCAGCTGTATTATCATCCGTATCCGAGGCTTCTCGTCGTTCCTGAACTAAGCCTCTTACATGGTGGGGAAGTTAGCCCCACGTGCAACCTCCAAACTTGGAGGACTGGGTCCTGGTTTAAGCCTCAAAGAAAGAGGCCGCTGCATACATTGGTTCACCTCTAAGCGGCTATTCAGAGGGCGCCGCGAGGAGGCTGTATGTCAACTTGACATTTGCCTTTACGGGAATCATGAAAAATACATCACAGAAATTCAGGAAAAGCTGAAGGAATACCTGAGATCTGTGGAGCTACTATCATGGGGCGACGGTGATATGAAGGAGACAATAAACAAAAACAATGAACTCTTGCATGCACTGACGGGACAGATAAACGAGTAAATCTAAACTTATTATGAAATTGAATTGAAATTAAAATTTTAAGCAGTAAGATGTTTATAAACAAAAAATATAATATTCACCTCGCTCTAATTTTAAAGAAAAGAACAAAACGTTAACAAATAAAATGTTTTCTTTTTCCGAGGGTAGGTGGAAATCTTTGACAAGACTCTATGGCGAACGTTCACATAGAAGTGTGAGATTTTTACTCACCACTTTGTGTGTTAGACCACCTCCCTGAATTATTTACACCCAACACCTAAGTGAAGTACTTAATGAGTAGTTTATATTTCATGATTTAGGGACTGATCGGCACCTATCGCACGAGATCAAGGGTATTGAAGTCCTTTGATGTCGGCGCAAGACATTAGTTTCATCAAGGATCGGGTAAACTGCAGAGTTTGTGTGCTCCTCTAGGCGGCGCTTATGTTTATAAGCAAAGTTCTTAACTTCATCTTGGAGTGGTAATATTCCAATTTCGCTGTGGATATCGTCGTTTCTGATATACCATGGCGCATTAACGATACTTTGAAAAGTCTGTATTATGTTCATATTACTTGCTTTGGTACAACCCCAAAGTTGTACGCCATACACCCAAACTGGTTTTAGTATTTGCTTGTAGATTTTTTTTGGATTTAGATTGATTAGATTGATTATTTCGAATAATGTTCCTTTTACAAAAATTTTAACAAAATCAAAATCAGCTATAATTTATTATATACAATTAATAATTATTAGCTCTACATGTATAAAAATGCTTATTTCAAAAGTTCCCTGTTAGGATATTATCTCTGTATTTATGTGATATTTTGCAGTATTTAAACAACTTGCAACAACTTGTTCCGATAAGTAGTTCTTTCCAAAAAGGGATCTCCTAGTTTCCCTTAGGATCGGACACTTGCCTAGGAAATGCATGATATCTTCTCTCTCTTCCAAATTACAAATACTGCAGAGTATAGGGAGATCCTCTCTATGCGGTACAAGATTCAGATTAAGAAGTTCGCCTCTAAGTGTGAACATCACAGAAATTTCCTGGATGCTATGGATATCTTTAAAGTAATTTCGACTCCCCAGGCCCCTGGTTGAGCCGGCTGTATGTAATCCGATGTATTGATCCCGCCACTTTTTCTAAGAACTGTATTCTTGCCTGCACGTCGACTTGCTTTATTAATTGGCACAGTGAGTTACCCAAATTACTACCATCTGCGTTCAGTACTACTCCACATTCGCCAGCTAATTTAATCCACTCTTGGAACCATGCAGTTTTATTACGACCGCTTTGCCATATTCATTACTCGGAGTATGTAATTCATTTGCATCTTTAATGTTTTTATATATAGTGGAGATATGCCTGTTTAAACCATGAGCATGTAGCTCGGAGACTACATGCTCATTTAAGCATTTTTTTAATAAAAAGACGCTGCAATTTCTCCACCTCCTCATAAGTGCCGCGTATAGAATTATCGTCTCGGATACAGCTTCGCTAATTTAAACTTACTGTTATACTGGATATTAGGATTGTTGCATTTCTTCCAGGCTACACTGATAGCATTTTTAGCCTTTGCAAGTTTGTCGTTGAGATGCCTTTTTATATTTAAATCGCTTATAAGCAGGATTCCTAGATACTTATACTTCTCGTTGGAGGCAACTCTCCCAACACCTTTTTAAAGAATCATTATCTTTGATTTTTCTAGACTAACGATTAAGCTCTACAGACAGTACTCAACTGCAGGGATTCCGGTGAGTTCGCTAACAACACGATGTCGTCCACAAACATGAGAGCCTTAATGAGCACCCCTGCTACCTCTACGCCTCCAGGAAGAAAATCCACAATATCCTCTATAAAAAGGGCAAATAAGGTTGGGCTTACTGGGCAACCTTGCCTTACTCCTGTTTCCGTTTGGAACCAATCGGATAACTCAACTCCATTCCATACCGCAGCCCTGTTATCTTCGTACAGGTTTTGTAGAACCCTTCCGAAGATAAAGCATTACATTCCGAGAGTAAAGCATTACGGTTCACAGAATCGAAGGCTGTTTTGAAATCAACAAAGAATGTGTAAGGTTTCCTATTTTGCCTTATGTGGTAGACGGTTGAGTAGCCAGGTCTAAAACCCGTCTGGAATTCCTTAAGTAGGTTACAAGATTCTATCCACGTTCCAAATCTCCTCTGCGCTTAAAAGGGATATGCCTCGATAGTGCTGGATCCCCCTCAACACCTTCCTTATGGGTAGGGAAGATCAGCGCTTCTTTAAACCTGCGAGGTACTACCCCACTATTTAAAATTATGCTGAAGGAGTCCGTTAGGCGTTCTTTCAGACCATTATCACTATATTTATAAAATTCGACAGGGATACAATCTTTCCCCGCCGCTCTCTTATCTTTTAGGGAACGAAGCGCATCCATTAGTTCCTGTTGCGTTATAGGTGCGTCTAAAATATCATTTCGGAAGTTTGCTTGTATACAAGCAGTTTGTACAAGCATTTTTACCAATAAGCCAGTACAGATCTTTATATTTCATGTCAAGTTCTGCACGTTTCCTCTTAACGTGCTCCTTCCACTAGAGTTTTATTGATTTGCTTTCATTAGGGACAATTCTCCAAAAGTTCATCCATTCGTGTATCTGATCTAGTGAACGTTGTAATTTACAAGTCTACACTTCAACCTTTATGGGTGTTACCAAAATGGCGGTGTCGTCAGCAAATCTACCTAGAACAGTGTGTTCTTCTTGTGGAAAGTCACTAGTATACAGTAGGTATAGCAGAGGGCAAAGAACACTTCCTTGTGATACACCAGCATTTATATTTTTAAAAGCAGAGTATTCATTTTCACGCTTCATACTTCATACATAAATACTATACAGTTTCCCCGGTAGAGATCGGCATAGTTCATATTTCAGGCCTCTAGTTTTGAATGAAACTTTGTCAAAGGCTTGAGAAGCATAGAGAAATGTGGCTAAGCAAACGAGCTTTTGTTCAAATGCCTTTTCTATTACATCAGTTATACGATGTACTTGGTCAATAGTTGCGTGTTTACTTCTAAAAACAAATTGGTGATTTGGTATGAGCTGTTTTTCTTCCACAATTAGACTTTAAGGTCTAAGCAGAATGTTTTTAAATACCTTAGACATTATCGGTATATCGGTATCAGTAGTGAGTTAGGTCTATAGGACTTTTTATCCGTTGGTGGATTCCCGGGTTTTCGTACCATTATAACTTCTGCCACTTTCCATTGACTAGGAACATGGTCAAGTCTAAGCGCGGCATTAGTTAGGTAGAGCAACTTTAGAACGGATTTCTTAGGTAACTCTTTAGGAATTTCTCCTGTAATTAATTTGTAACCAGGAGCTTTTTTCGGTCTGAGATATTTTCAGTTCATCCTTGAGCTCTGCCAAGGTAGCACTTCTCAGAATATAATTGTCGTCGTATACGTCAAATCTATTGTAAGTAACAGGAAGAGTTGGCAGTCGAATGGCTTAAACATTTCTTCCAAGTAATTTGCGAAGAGATAAACTTTATCTCTATCTTCTTTTGCCCACTCGTCTCTATTCGTTCGTATCGACGCATTATGTGATTCAGGTTTTTTTAATCCCTTCGCCGTCTTTCAGAGTGAGTGAGCATGATTTTCGCCTTCAACAGATTACACAATTGGTTAAGACGAGTTTTATGCTGTGGCGAGCGAGTTTGTTGCCATTTCTTGCGTACTTTCTCTTTTTTCTTTACCAGTGATTTTGCGGGAAGTTCCTAAATGCTTGCCAACTTGTACGATATTTAGTTAATTTAGGCGTCGTTTCCCTTTTCACGAGTATATCGCTCATAGTCAATATAATTGGAGAATGACCTGAACTGAGATCAAAGCTTTCTTCCAGTTTTAGATAATTTTGCGAAATTCCCTTCATAACGAAGAGATCCACGACGTCTGGTATTTCCGTAAAATCCGTAGGCCAGTAAGTAGGTTTCCCTGTGGAGTAAAAATCGCAGCCAAGTTGCATACCAGTTTTGTACAGCGTTCTGCATTTTTGGGAGATGCTTCTTGATCCCCCCCAAAGGAATGCTTCGCATTGAAATCTCCACCGATTATAAAGACCGAGACTTAGAAATGTGTTTTCATACTCGTATTGTTCAATTTTACTGCGCGGTGGGCAGTAAATGGACGACACGTTATATGATGTTATATGGCTACACTATAAATTTTAAATTGGAATGCGGATGGTCTGCTACAAAAAATTGTGGAACTAGAATTATATATTAGATAAAATGATATCGATGTTTGTCTCTGAGACACACTTGACGAAGCAATCCTGTGTTGTTACCACGCCTGCCATCCGTCCAAACCGGTAAGAGGCGGTTCATCCCTGTTTATACGCGATAATATAGATCATTTAGTAGGAAGAAGTATAGAATCTAATTATATACAGCTAAATACGGTTTGTGTAAAAAATAAACATTACTCATTTAACGTCGCGTCCATTTACTGCCCTCCGCGCAGTATAATTGTTCAAAGCGAGCTCGAATAAACTTTTCACACTCTAGGCCAAAATTTCGTAATTGGTGGAGATTTTAATGCGAAACACACTTTTTGGGGAACGATATTAATCTCACAAAAAGGCAGAAATTTATACAGAGCTGGTATGAAACTAAAATGTGATTTTTATTCGACAGGAAACAAACCTACTGGCCGTCGGATGTTACAAATATACCTGACGTTGCTGATTTCTTTGTCATAAAAGGTGTTTCTCGAAACTACTTCTGAATTGAAGAAAGCTTTCATCTTAATTCAGATCATACTTCCATTGTGCTATGTGTACACCACCTACGTTAACTAATAAACGTACGAATTGGCAAGCATTTAGAAATCACTTACCGCTGAGAACCCCGTACGATTAAGAAATGTAACTCGATAAATTTAATATACAATACACATCTCGATAGAAAAACGACGATAAAACATGTATTGCGATATCCACCGGAAATATATATACTAGAATAAGTAAGAGAGAAACGTAAAGCTCGTAAGAAATGGCAGCAGACGCGTACACCGCAGCATAAAACACGCTTCAACCAACTGTCTAACATTCTGAAAGCGAAAATTAGGTTGCTTAAAAATAATAACCTTATTTAACAGGCATGTCAGCGAAAAAAGATACCAACTACTCACTCTGGAAAGCAGCCAACGACATGTGGCCCCAATTCGGAAAAACCAACACGAGTGGGCCAAAGAAGATAAAGAGAAAGCAGATCTCTTCGTTCAAAATCACGCGATGGACAAACAACTCCTGTACATTCCTACGGTTCAGACTCAAATAATGACAATTTTTCTATAAGAAATGCTACTTGGACAGAACTTAAGGAAGAATTGAAAAAAAAACACAAACCCAAGAACGCTCCTGGTTATGATTTAATCACAGGAGAAGTTCTGAAAGAATTACCTCAGAAAGAGCTTCTTATGTTTCTCTACATTATTAACGACGCCTTTCGATAAGAACATGTCCCTAGTCAAGTGGAAAGTAGCGGAAATAATAATGGTGCCGAAACGGGTGCCAACAGACAAAAAGTCTTATAGACCGATTTCACTTCTTCTGACAATGTCTTAGGCGTTCGATATATATAACAAAGGCCTTTACACCCGGTTGTAGAAGAAAGACGACTTATTCCTAACCACCAGTTCCGTTTTAGAAGCAAGCTTATATACAAGCAAGTGCTAAAACACGTCTGGCCGTATGGTGTACAACTATAGGGTTGCAACAAAGAAAGTAATAGAAACATACTACAAACTTTCCAACATAAAGTGCTTAGGGCCATCGTCAACGCACCCTGGTATATGCGAAACAACGATATCCGCAGAGATCTTGGAATTTCATCAGTCCAAGATGAAGTTATGAATTTTGCTTGTAAGCATAAGCGTCGCCTGGAAGAACACCTAAGCTCTGCTGTCCTTCCAATTCTCGACGTAAGAAACTCTCTTCGCCGTCTTCAAAGGACTAACCCCTTGACCTAGCATGGTGAATTGAACCCGCGCTTAGTTGCGGTGTTAGCAAGAACTGTCAATGGAATATCTCTTGCCAAATGTGTATAAACCAAGCAAGTAAAACTACTGGATAAGTGTAAAACTTAGTTGTAGTGAAAATATATTTTACTTGAAGGGAGGTGTTTTTACTGGGTAAAAATCCCATTCGCTATGTGGGAACGGTCCCCATAGTGTCTTTTGAAGATTTTCACCAAAAAAAAAATGTTACATGAATGGTGTTTGTGTACGCATTCTATTTTTAATCCTTCTAAGTATTCGTTGTTATCTCGTATAAACAACGATGACCCGCCTCTTACCCTTTCCGATGGGTGATAGGCGCGATAACCACAATAACCTTTTAAACTTGAATGAGGTTCCTTCGTTAAATGTGTCTCAGAAATCTGTCGATATATTTTTTCCCGAATATAAGGCTCTAGTTTGACAAGCTTTAGCGGCAGTCCGTTCGCATTCCAATTCACTATTCTTAGTGTCTTATTCCTATTCTGTTATTTTTTAAAACTCTTTCAAAAATAAGTTTGTTCGTCTGACTCGGCTCCTCAAGTTTTTGCAGTATAATGCGGAGGGTACGAGAAACGGGATCTAGTGGCTTCTACTGTTTGAGCAAAAGTTTTCACTCCAATGTGTGATGACTTAGCTGATTTTGTCACTTCCGTTTGTGACAGTGCTTGGTGAGTATTCGGTTTTCCAATTATACTCTTCCGTTGTTTTGTATTTGTTTTTTTTTTCAGCGCCTGCAGTAGTGTCTTTGTTTACTGGTTTAGGTGGTTGCGACAGATTTGATTTGATCTTGTCACGTCTTTTTTGAAGTTCTCTAGCTACTTCACAGCCACTGTAATTAGATGGGTGCTTCCCTTTGCAATTAATGCAAGTTGAAAATGTCCCCTTGCTTGCATAGCATTCTTCGGATGGGTGCTCTACCGCGCATTTAACACAACGTGGATCTTTTTGGCAATACTGTCTTCTGTGATTAAAACCCTGCCATCGCTTACATTAAGGAATTTTGAGTTCCTGCTTAAGGCTTTAATCTTCACAGCCATGTTTAATATTGTTTCTATACTATATATCTTTCCTATGCTTTCACACTTGTCCAACGTTAACACGAAGAGAAGCAGACTGCGACGTGTCTCATCTTGCGCCCCTTTTGTATTGATTTTCTTTTTCGACAGTAAATTGGTAGCATCAACTATCTTGAAGCCTTTATTTATTAAGTCATCAGCAATGCCTTCTTCACGTCAGACTGCGACGTGTCTCATCTTGCGCCCCTTCTGTATTGATTTTCTTTTTCGACAGTAAATTGGTAGCATCAACTATCTTGAAGCCTTTATTTATTAAGTCATCAGCAATGCCTTCTTTTGAGCAAGATGAATGAAGTCCTCTAGCTACGACTCAAGTAGGTCTTTCCGATTTGTTTTCGTAAGTATACCACTGAATCTTTTCCGCTTTCCGTTTTTGTGAAAGTGCTCTGTAACCGTCAGAGTCTTTTACGATTATCTTCCATGGACTAGTTTCGTGATGTAAGCTAATATAAGCTTACTTATATAGAATTATATAAGTATATTTATACTATATAAGTAGGCGTTTATAACAATGTAAGCCTACTTATAAGTGAGTTCTTTATATTCCTTAATTCTAAGTACGTTCATCGGAGGAGGTGATCGTTCCTTCAGTTGCTTAGTTCCGTTGTTAGCACTATTATCCTTTTTTGGCTCAGTTCCTTTCTTATCGACAAGCTCTGGTGAAGTGCCGGCCTTTCTTTTTTTGCCTGGTCGACTTTTGACCCATTTAAAATAATTAAGTTCGGGTTTATGAGAAATAGAAACGTCACCCAATTGCTTAAAGAATTTGTCAATACTATTAATACAAATATGAATAAGAACAACCACTCGCTGGTGATGTTTATCGACTTTAGAAAAGCTTTAGACACATTTTGTAATAAAAAGATTATTCAAATGTTGTTAAAAATATTCGGTATTCGAGGTCATCTTTTAATTGGCTGAGTTATCTTTGTGAAAAGCTTTCCTCATGCTGAGACGTGATTTGGTTGGGTTAAATAACATGCATTGCAGACCTGACCTCCCAATAATCTGTCATCTATGTAATCTGTATGTGAGTTTAATTTTATTTCTATTTATCCTATATTCTGTGAAATTCGAGGTATGCATTTTGGCGGCTCGTTGGCCATACTTTGTGATGAAAACAGCAGTAAAATATTGTATTATTTAATTCCAAAACACTTTTATTGAGTCATTAAAACAAAACTAACTAACTTACTCTTTCTGATAGAGGCTTCAAAGTAAAAAAAAATATCAAACAACTTTAGTAGTTTTCAAAATGCTGAGATGGGAGTACCACAAGGATTGATCATAGAACCACTTCCTTCTTACGTCAATGATATGCTATCTCTGTTGGAAAATAGTATTGGACTCCAATACGCTGATGACACTGTTATAATAACGAGCGACAATAGTTTGACAGCGTTTTATGTTGGTGTTACTATAATGAACTTGGGATTAACTCCAAAAAGACAAAGTTGGCCACCAGACATTAAAAGCACACCTATCAAAATCAAATTCCACAACTTTGAATATCTACACAAAAACATAACTCATCAAATACCTTTGAGCCTTACAGATGATCGTGCAGACTATAATGGAATAGTGAATGTCTATCGATATCTTGGCATTGAAGTAGACTATAACTTTAAGTGGGATTACCACATAAAGTATCTTTGCCTGCAATCTATATATGGTCCGTATTATTTAAGCAGCTGTACATTGTTCAAAGTTCTAAAGCAAGTATACTTTGCTTTGGTGGAATCGATACTTCAGTATGGTGTAACAGCGTAAGGCAAAACAGCACAGTGTAGGATCATGGAAATTGAAAGGGCTCAGAATATAATATTTAAGTTTCTATTACGAGTTAAATATGGTAACAGGTATGTGGAGAACTGTAGTAATCCAAGTGAGCACTAAGGTTTATTATCAAAAACTTTTTGTTTTCAATTTAATAAATGGTAATTGCTGTTTCTGTTTCTCTATGAAATATCCAGGCAGTGTACATCAGAAAAAGAAGAGAATTATGTGTATATTGTTAAGCAATGTAAATTTGTATATCTAGTATGGACAAAACGCGTAATTTCCCAAGAACAAGAACTCCAATCTTCTACAGAAAAGCCTTCAGACATCGCAGATTCTTATTATTGTAATTTCTTGTATTTACTTATTATCTAGATATTTATATATATGTATGTAAATAACTTTACCCTCAAATGTTTGTCGCCGGTTAACGCCTTAACGCATTTTCAGATTTCAATCAATCTTTCACACATCTTTGATATTGGTCCATAGGGTTTGTGTGACTTCTGGTTAAAATCGGTAAACTAATGTGTGTGTTGTGCGTGCGTGAAAAACCACATGAACTTCAGTATTTTTTCGCTTTTTTCCACACATTAGCCGTGTTTTTTGCGTCGGTATATGTCACAAATTTCAATAAAGCGATTCGTAGTTGCTTGGATTAAAAACAAAAAATTAGTTTCAAGTGTTTTTCCAAAATTATCCGAGGGAATTTTTGAATTCCTTGGATTTGCCTGGACTGCCGCCTTATCCCTTACAATTGAAAGTTGGTGTACCCATTATTCTTCTTCGGAATATAAATCAGCCTCGATTGTACAACGGAACACAAATGGCTGTCAATAAGGTCATGAATAATCTTATTGCAGCAATGATTTTAAAATTAAAATTTAAAGGGTCGGTGTATTTGATTCGGAGTATTCCGATGATTCCAACAGATTTGTCTTTTAATTTTGCCATTACTATAAATAAAGCGCAAGATCAGTCTTTGGAAATTTGGGGTATAGGTTTAGAATATCCGTTATTTTCTATGGTCAACTGTACATATGTCGGTTGTTCTAGACTAGGGAAACCGACCTCACTTTTTATTTACGTAAAAGATGGAAAAAGCAAACATGTTTATAAGAAAGCATTAGAATAAAACTAGCGAACTTCCTCACGCTACACTGTGCAAAATTAAAAAATAATACAGTTTGAATTCTCTCTATGATAAGCAACATTTTTTGTTTTTCCATTTTTCTTGACAATAAATGAATAATACGGATCGGCGAACTCCACAGGCGGATTAGTGTTTTTATGAAATAATTTCTTACAGCCGACTGACATTTAAAATGATTGCTTTCTACCGCTTCAAGATTTAATCCAGCATTGAGGGGATAATTGCATGGAAATGTAAGAAGGTATTATTATAACATATTTGTAAAAACTCAAAGTTTATAAACAGTTTGGGATAGTAAAAACTAAAAACTGAAAAAAACGTACATACTTGCGATGTAGTCTATCTAGAGACATTGTGTAGTCGTTTGGAGCGCGTCTGCAGCTCCACTATTTAAGGACACAACCAATGCTGCCACTTGTCTTCTTCGGTCGGATATGCCCTAGCTCGAACTGCAGCTTAAATATGTTGAAGCCTGTTGTTCCGTCGTACGTCGGTGGTTTGAACTTCGTTACAGCATTGAGGACCACTGGTTCCCTCACCTTCAGTGCACAGATGTCCTTCTTGATTCAAT
Organism: Eristalis intricaria; assembly: GCA_964034865.1. Classification (NCBI taxonomy): domain Eukaryota; kingdom Metazoa; phylum Arthropoda; class Insecta; order Diptera; family Syrphidae; genus Eristalis; species Eristalis intricaria. The sequence goes on from OZ035876.1 coordinate 77,831,206, forward strand.
TGACATTCTCGAACAAATCTTGCATCATCACTTTTACCTGTGCGGATCTACCGGGGCCGTACTTCCTGATTTTTTCGCAACTTCATATACGAATTCGTATTTCTGTATCAATTCTATCCAATGTTGTAATTTAGCCTTTCCTCAGACAGTCAGAAGGGTTCGCTGCGCCAGTTCTTTTTTCAGCCGTTCCACTTTCAAACTCACTATTCCGACACAATCACACTTCTGACACCAAATGTTACGTTTTACTGAAATGAGCTTAAGTAAAATTAAACAAAATGTCCAGGAATAAAGTCCGATCACTGGATTGTGACGAATGGAGCAAAAATGTTCACTTATCCAATATACGCACGAATTTATCGTGTGACTTAAAGGTGATGTAGGATCACCTAATCTCTGCACCTAATCCTCTGCAAGACAGAGATCGACTAGTCCCTCATTCGGGGATACAAAGTACTCTTCTTAGCACGGATCTATAGGGTTCGACGAGGGATTACCCTCACTCCCCAGCCATCAGAAATTTTGATGTTGCAAAGCAACATCCCGAACATCGTCCTCAGCTCTTTGTGCCACAGAACGGTCGTGATTGAGTCGACCGGCGATGTCTTAGATGAGCGGTACCGCATTTATATCTTGTATCAGTCCGTTTTTGTCTAGGTACAGAAACGCTTCTGAGGGGACGATGCCGTTGGGACGTGTTCTTTCGAGGTATTGTGAATTTGGATAGCCCCCGAGATCAAGTTATTGACCGCTCTGGAAAGTTTACCTCGAATCAACTTCACCAGGAAATTCTCCACTCCTATGAGGTTTGCCCTGTTCTTCATTGAAGGGGGGACTGTTGTCTTCTATAAAGGTGAAGGCAGGCCCTAAGGCAAGCTTCAGCCTCTTAAACATCCGAATATATATAATCAAACTAACACTCACGTTGAACCACACGGGACATCCATAGGTGAGCATTGGGCTGATGAGGGCCATGTAGCAGATTATATTCACCCTATAAAACAGTCTCTTTGTAAGAGCATGTTTGTGAAAATATAGAAATTGATCTAGCCAGATCCCCAAGTATCTTAAAGAACTTATCAGATCGCTCACGTTAATAAAGGATCGGGGAATTAACGGGACCCTGGAGACCATTTTGTACATCAAAAATACCTGCGGAGGTGCCATTCTTGACGACGAACCGTCTACCGGTAAGTATGATACACAGTAGGTACAGCTGTGGTTTGCTAATTCCTATCCGATTGAGCTTTTAGAAAAGTTCTAACCATACAATGTCAAAGGCCTTTTCCAAGTCAATCAAGCCCGTACATTGTATCTGGCTCTTGTTCCATTGCATATCCGACACCAGTTTCGACGCGGCATGAATAGTGCCATGACCAAAACCTAACTGGTATCCGAAATTATATGTTTGTCCTTAGTCCAGCTGATCATAGCTCAATTTATCACAACTCGAATAGCTAACTGATGTTTGGAAGGCGACTAATTGATTAGAGCAGCGTTACCAGATTATTTTAATAAAACCTGCTAAAGCTGGACGAAAAACTGCTAAATCGGTTTGTCGAGAACGAACAAAATGTATGTTTATTTTAATTTTTAGTTTAATTTTAGCGCATTTATACAGTTGTATTAAGTATACATTGCGACGATAGTGGGGTTGTGGGTCTGTTTGTCGACTTCTAAGCAACTGAACCTAGCTGCCTGGTTCGTTTCTTGGTACAACCAATATAATTTTTAAGGACCACCCCACCTCTGTTTTGTTGTTAAAACCCGATTTCAAAAGATATGCCGATATTCATCATAATTGCTCTTATTTTCCCCAAATGTGAACATTTTAACAATTTTTTCCTAAGAATTTTTGGTTTGCGGATTTAAAAATATAATGCCTCGAATTAGTAAATTGTTAATGGGTAATCTGGGTGGAAACGTTACAAATTTGTATACATTCGACGCATACTGTGTTCCTCGCTACATTTTGTGCCATAATGTGCCTCGCCACATTAATACCTTTTCCTTCAAGTCCAAATTTTTAAAAACTGCAGAATTTTTAACAATGCTAAAAAATCTGCTGCATCGCATTTTTATGGTCAAATCCTGCTAAAATCGCAGGAAACTGCACTGGAGGCTGCACAAATTCGAAGAATCTTATTCTCGCTTGAATATGATGATTGTTCCAGATAATATGCGTTGAGAGCTTTGTTAAACAGGGTTGTGTACATATTAACCACATCTAGGGAGAGATTTCTTAACAAAATGTTCGAGATGTCATCGATATCATTCGATTTTTTTCTTTTCTATTGATTCGAAGACCGCTCTGTCTCCGATATGAACAGAGGACGCATTAGATATATATCTCTTCGTTTGACAACGGTATGTGGAGCACGTTTGAACAAAATATCCTAACTCCGCAATATAGTTGGGGATCTTGATTTCGGCACTGAGTCCGCAATTTCAGCGAGAGATCCAGGTACGATCCTGTTGTGGGGAACGACGAGATCTCAAAGCGAGATGCGAGTCTCTACTCGACACTGTGTAAGAAAAACCAGCTATAAAGCTGGTCCCATCTGGAATTGGGATCTATGCTCCCCAAATATCCATATCAGGCCTCTGAGTCGACACTCTTCTAACCGATACATACGCCTTTCAATGGAAGATTTCCACTCCGGCGTTTGAACGTGTGTCCGTGGCACTGAAGTAGGTGGCACTACATCCGGTTTTTGCTGCTTTTTCGTGCTCTTCTAGGTCGTAGGTCATTTGAGGAGTTACGGGTTTGGCTGGCCCGAGTGGATTTTTCATCAAATTTTTAAACAATTCTCTGCTAAGTGGTTCTCGCCGCACTTATCACATCGAGGCTGCATCTGGCAGTTCGACGCGTCGTGTCCGAACCTTTGGCAATGGTAGCCAATTCATTGATGGTCGAATTGCCAAAGCATCACTACGCATTCAAGTCTAAGTGGGTATATAAAACAAATACAGCGTCGATGGAAAGTAGATGTTCGAATCCGAGTGAAATGCAAAGTTAATTCGTTTTTCTCCGGTTTTCAAATCTGGACCAGTCACCATTTGCCGTTAGGATCAAATTAACTATGACTTGAGTCAGTGGGAGTAGTCTGACTGTGGGCCAACATGGTATAAGTGTGGTGGTGAATGCACTAGAAGCCCCCCTACCTTATCTACCTGCTGATTTACATTCAAACATTTTAGTGAAATCTAAACATGTACCTTTAACATCCCAACTTGGATTAATTGAGTAAAAATATTTAAAAAATGTGCAGGTACTGTTAGTATTAGAAATTAAATTTGTACATCAACCCAGTACCTCCATGAAATAATTGTTGCTTGGATAAATACAAGTCTACTGTATTAATATATTGTTCATTTGTTCAGATGTTGTTGCAGATACATTAAATGGAAAGCAATGTGAATTATTTCTAATTAGTTCTTAAATAAAACTAATTTGAATTGGATGTGCTCCATCTTAATTTTTCCAACATCAAAAATTGACGCAACAGTTTCTAAGACGTCATAAGAAAATTTAGACACCCATTATAAAATTTATGTAAAGAGACAGTCATTCTATCATATTTTCGAATTTATAAAAAAAGTAAAAAGGGGACTGTAATTTAAGTACATGTATATATTTTAACACTTCTCATAGAAAAAAGTAGGAATTTAGAATTATAAGAGAAATGTCATATAAGGGACTCCCTAAAGTATGTACACATGTATATACATTTTAATTCTGTTCAGCGAAATATCAGCATTAATTGAAAATTATTCACCATTGCCTGGTCTTCCCAAACATAGGCCAGGATGTAATACTTGTTCATTAATGGAAGTAACAATAATAACCTGAGAATATCCACTTTACACTGAAGCCAGTACTCGACGTATTTCAGAGAAGTGGGTGCGCATATTCATATATATATGCTCAAGATTCTTATAAACCACAAGAATATCAGGCACGCGCAGCATATGAAGAAAACAAGTACCCGGATGAACCACATTGATTATACATGTGTGTACAATTCAAGGAAAATTATCTGGGATCCGCTATTTCCGCCTTATTCATTAAATAAGTATGCATATATTCGCATACAAAGTTGTGTACCTCAAAAGAAAGGAGGAAAGATAATTAGCACATTCCTTTATATGCTAAAAATCTGCATCAAGTATATCATTTAGAATTTGCTGGGTTTAGTTCGACGTTCTTTACCATGTTGGTAGCACACTCTTTCTTCCTCTTGTTAGTAATGTGGAATATAAATGAAGGACATGAAATAAGTAAGCGCTATTTGTTATTTCCGCGACAAGCTCCAACCAGATATCAAGTTAGTAATTTTTTACATATTATAGAGATATTTGTAAGTTTTTTTTTAATTTTTGATGTAGTTCATCGCTGGAATTGGTATCCCTGTAGATCTTGACTATGAATCTTTAACAGTGGGATATGTACTGAAATCAATGTTTTTTCTTCCATGGAATGCTACGACTTTCAGAGAAAATCCATTCATCCCAGAATACCAAAGGCGAACATCGCAAAGAAGTACAAGGTGGTCTGTTTATGCGGAAATAGAAAAAGCTGTTGCCAGGTAAGAAGTACTTTTAATCTGGTCAGTTATTGTTTCGGTTTGCCATGCCACAGATCTAAACGAAATAAACGCTATAATCTGCATTGTTGAATGAAGTATAAAATATTTATCATTCAACAATGCGGACAGAAATGAGGCGAAGGGGTAAATGTGTTTGTTAACATGTTTGTTAATAGTTAGTAAGTTATATGAAAATGTATGAAAATAATGCGACTCCTCTAAGTTTTCTTAAGAATTACGCCAACTGACGTATGTATTTCACTTTCAATTGACATATTCAGTTTACAAGTTTTGAAGGTTACATAAATGCTGACTGAGCTTACTGATATGATTTTATGATATTATGATTTACTTAAACTTCAAAACATTGAATATATTATAGCTATGGGTATAACGGACAAAACTGCCTACTGTTAGCGATTTGTGAAGCGAAATTATTCAAGTTTACGAAAAGGAACACTATACTGGATGAACTTTTACATATCGTCCTCACGTAAGTTAAACAGAAATATTATTAGGTTTTCTATAAATCAATTATTTTATACAGTCCATCAAGTACTATTGATCAATATGAAAATCGGACTAACATATATTTAGATGCGGAACAGCATGGATACAAGGATAACTGCAAGCGGTTTAAATGCAAATTTTCGTTTTTGAAAATAATATCTACTATTTTGTAACTATTATATTGTATTTGTAACTGTTATATAACCATTATATTGACTAGATTTTTGACATTTTATTTTACCAAATCCATGTTTCTGATCCTGGACAAAGACATTTAAAATGCTCGTGATGAATATCTGTCTAGTAAAACATTTGTATATTTCATAGTTTGCAGTCTATTTACAATTAAAATCTCTTCACTCGTGAAAGACCAATAGCCATGGCGCTGATCTGGTGGACTGCGGCAGGAGTTTTGCAGAAGATTAATAAAACCTGAAATATTTCTGTTAAAGTAACTTCTCGACATGAATGCAGTCAATCGAATAGCAAGATTATAAATAAATATAGAGTTATAAAATAGAGGTATAAGCCGAATGTATTTCTTATATTAATCGCCTACCGAATAAGACGTCACAGGTACTATTTAAGATCAGGAGATCTTGGTGGCCAACACAGAAATTTTTCAACAAAGGCAATGAATATAAAAATTGTAACCTCATCCGCAGCAATAAAAAATGTCTAAACTAAAAAAACTTTTAACATAAATGTTTCTATTTCCGTTATTGTTAGGAACGAAGTTTATGAGCAACTAAATGCAAGAAAACTTCTCTAAAAAAGGTAGTTTCACTTTAATGTTTTTTTCGTATATTTTATTTTATGCAAAAGGAAAAAACGTTACAGTATTAATTGTATACTTGTTTTTTTACTTTTACTTTACTTTACTTTATTTGATGGCTAATGATAATTTCTTCCAATAATAATTCCACGACACAGCGATTAGACCTTGTGTATACTTAGGCTGACCAAGTTTCACAAACCCGATTTATAATATATTTGTTTTAAGTCTTAGTTTATTTTATCCTCCTAGGAACCAAGATCAAGTTATGTATTTTTCATAACCAAAATCTTATTTTTATTAATACCACCTATAATAACATAAAATTAAGTAAAAAAATCACAACCACTCCTTTGGGAATAGGTGTTACCAGTGATACGTTGTTATTGATATTGCTTCAAAAGCTTACAAAATGAATTATTAAACATACAATTTTGTATATTACCTTACCTCCAATCCTATTCATGTGTTACTCAGTTTAAACTTAATATTTAAAACAAAACAGTATGTCGCTGTGGCGTAGTGGGTAAGTGCGTCGACTCCTGCGCAGAGGGTGCCAGGTTCGATACCCCAATTTACCACCTATCAAAATCCACGGCTCCACCTCTTTCGAGTCACTGACAATGCTCAAAGAGTATTCCTGTCTAGAAAAAGCTTCTCGAAATTCGCCGTTCGGAGTCGGCATTAAACTGTAGTGGTTGTTGAGAAACTAGGCCCAGGTCCACCTCGGACTGTCGCGCCACCCATATTATTATTATTATATTATTATTATTATTGAAAACAATAAAAAATAACTTCATAAGACTAATTGTTACCCTTACGCAAAATCGAAATGGTGGCAAAATCATCTAAAATCAATCTTTAACTGATTGCATTGACGTAATTTGACAACTAGAGATTTATATTGAGGGCTTTAGACTCCTGTTGTGCATAGGTGAAGATTTAGTGGTGAGATTTGTTCTAGAGTAATATCTCCAAGCCAGTTTGCTTCAGGAATATGAGAATGGGAGATGGTTCTAGTGATCGTATCTCTTCCTCTGATAATAGGTGCTTGCCCAGTTATCTTTTTATTTTGTGTGCCAATGCCACACAGAAGGACATGTTTCTTGGGATTTCGCTCACATTCTCAAACCTCTTCCGGTTGCATCTGTCCAACGGTTTTTTGACCTGTTTCATCCCTTAAGTGTAATTCCATATTTCTGTTCGGTACCTATTTTCGAGTTACCCGAATTTCATCAAATCATCATTCATTTCATTTCCTTAGTATGGCCAGGTTTCCAGCAGATTTTAACTCTATATCCTGCTCAATTCCTTCAGCATCTGTAAGCATTCCCACACGAGCTTAGATTGAACGATGTAGGAGTCTAGTGCCAATATGGCAGCACGACTAACCAACATTATTGCTATGTCACCGTTGATGTAGTTCCTCTCAAGATGGATTTGAACGTACGATTTGATCGTGTTGCTGTTCATTTTGTAGGCTATGGATTCATTGGTCTAGTCCTTTTCGTGTTGAGCTTGATATTGAAACTTTTTTGGAAATTTAATTTCCTGATCACGTCCTAATTTGGAATGGCCAGTAGAGGTAGCTCTTTGACTAGTGCATCGAATATAGGTGACTATGGGTCTAGCAATAGCTATGTACATTCATCTTAGGATGCTTCGACTGCATCTCTGGATTTGTCCGCTTTTTCCAGATATAGATTCATTCTTAGTAATTTTTAGTCCCCGTTCGATGGTGTCACATAGGGTCTCCTTCATCCTGCCTGACTGTATCGTCAACATATGCCTGACATTTGATGCCGTAGTTTGTTAGTATCTCCAGAATTTCGTCTACAACTAGACTCCACGAGATAAGACTCCTCGTTGGGGACGTAATCTTGTTGTGTTGACTTTAATTATACCTTCTAATGTATGAGTTGCAGCTGTTCTCGTCGTCCGAAGTTCATACATCCATTTCGTTACTGTTCGGTTTACTTCCTTCTTGTCCAGAGCTTTAATAATCGCATCCTGGGATGTGTCGTCAAATCCTCCTTCAATATCCAAGAAAAATCATGTAACTATTTTTTTCGCTTCAAGGGCGCTTTCGATAGTTTCTGTCAGTTATTATAGCGCAGACTCTGTGCATCTGCCTGCACTGTATGCATTAGCAGTAATGAAGAGAGAGTGAGCCTGATCGGTACGAGGACTTAGGCAGGCTTGGGTTTTCTTCCCCATCTTTGGAATGAACATTACTTTTGCCCTTCTCCACTGTCCAATTTCTTGCTATCATTGGAAGTTATCCTGTCAGTATGTTGGGGATTAAAGGAAAAGTGAGTTTCTAATAGAAGTCTCGTCCTCTGTTCCTTACTTTCAGTGTACATGCCATTGGGTTTCTGTTTAGAGACATCTTGATCTACCCTGTTTTTGCTAACGCTTTGTGGAGTCTAGCTGCTGCAGGAGTATTAGTTATTGTTTCGCAGAAACTTCTAAGGGTTTATCTTTCAGTTTGTCTTATTTCATTATTATTGGAGTTAAGTTTGGCCGTTTTGCTACAGATTGCTTCCTTGTACTGATTCAAAGAGATCCCAGTTTGTTCTCCTGGTATTTCTTATAGTTTTACCTATTATACTGTATTATTCTGTGATCAAACATAGATGGGACATTGAATACCTCCCAGTATCTGACTAGGTTGCTAAGACAGTGACTATCTATAGTGAGGTCCAAAAGATCCTGCTTAAAACGCGTAATAAAAGTAGGAGCGTTCCCGACCTTAAAAATACCAATTCAGGAGCTTATAATGAATTGTAGCAGGTACTTACCTATGTTCTTTGTGATAGTGCTCCCCCAGATGGTATTATGGGCATTGGGCTTCGCATCTAATTAATATTAGTAATTGTAGCCTTTTGCGGTTTACAACCAGTCGTTGCACGGATGCTGGTACCACCGGCTCATCTCACGCACAGACGATGCCAGTATGACGTTTCTCTGCCCCTTCCCTCCGATGGTTAGATTTATTGGGCACGGTGTCTCTTGTGGCATACTCTGCAAGAAGAGCAATATCATTAATATTATTAGTTGGGCATACTGGTGTCGAAAAATACTTTTGCATTCTTACATGTCAGTTATTTGATTGTTCTTTTCAGGAGGATCTATGGTGAACACCCTTGCAATAAATATAAATCTCCAACAGATTGTGAGTCTTCAGAGATAGAAACATGTATTTCTCTTCTTTCTCTCAATCGTCTACTTGCGGGCAGCTGGTGTTTTGCCCTGGAGAGGGTATATTGGTATATGGAGAGGGTATCCTCAGACTTCTTGAATCCAATCCAATCATTGCCAAGCGTATGGCTCAAGGCATTGTATTGAAGTTAATTAACTTCAATGGACTGCTGGTGTATTCCGAGGCCTATTACCTGCTGGTTCCCTCGTCAGCCCAAACAGCCAGCAAATAAACAGTATTGGAAAAGCATAGGGTATTTCCTTCCTACATTTAGTGGTCAGACTCACTCCCTTCCAATTCATTCCTATTCTACTCAAGTCTTCGGCAAACAGCATCTCGCTTTGGTATTCGGAAGAAATGCTACCCTCACGGCCACCGTCGACCTCGTGCGCTTACTGCTATCACCCGCTGCTTTTGCAACAGTTGCTTACCTTATGACCTTCGATGTAGAAGTTTACATCGAGGATCCCGCCTTCGTCTTGCTTCGGGACACTCTTCGTTTTTTATGTGCAATAGGAACGGGTGGAGAGATGAAGCTTCTGCTCCTTTTTTCTGACTTGCAAGTTTCCGAGATAGGCTGGTCCCTGTGCTCGTCTGACGTTTCTCTCGCTTCTTCAGTCACTATACTTCACCCTATTGGTTTGTCGAGGGCTTCAAAGCTATCTATCTGGGTTGCACCATCCTTTCGCCACCGCTGCTGGGCGCTTCAGGCTTAATACCTTCAAATCTGTTGTTGTTACCCCCTATTCCTTTTTTATATCACCTTTAATTTCGTCACCCTTGATTAGCATCACGTCGTGGCCATCCCGTGGGAGCTTTCATCAACGAATCCATTGATATATATATTCGTACGTTTTCTTGGTCAAAAGTTAGAACACTAAACAAACTTTATTTGTATTCAATTGCGAACACGATCAGTGGAGTCTATTGTCATTATCGGTCCTCCAGCAGCGACTTTCGTTTCTTATTCTCCTTTCGATAAATAGGCGAGTTCCTATTACAAAAGAGTGCGTTCGACGCGTTGTGGCATTTTCCTGGGAGTAGCGCCTCTACTGAAACAAACATATTATGGCGTGAAAAGTGAGGATAAAAATTGTTCGTGGATTTCGTGGAATTGGCTGAGAATGGTGCATACGAACTGACAACGTGTGAGAAATAATGCTAATATTACTCCATATCATGAATGTGAACTGAAAACAATACTGGTGAAAATTTTGGTAATATTTTTATACGATATTCGAATAGATTGTTACCTTACCATCGAAAAGACAACACATTCTAACAAATCGTTATATCGGTATTGTGCTTATAGTCTCTACGGCGAGTAAGTCTTAATCGGTCTTAATTACAACGACTTGACAGAATTGAGTAGTATCTTATCAACTTCGCTTTATTAAAAGCTGCAGATGGTTCGCGGATCTGGATTTATCAGGTCGTTGTGGTAACATAACGAGCCTACTTTTGGCCTAAGGTACCTTTGGCTACCTTTAAGGTAATCAACCCCCCTCCACCAGGACCATTACGTTCGCTGGTTTTTGAAACGTCATCAGAATAAAAACATTTTTTAAAGAAAATTTGGGTATACCATTTCTGTTTTCAAATAACATCGTTTGGTGCAACAAATATTATCAGAGATAATTTCATGTGGATAGTTCTCTTCAGTTTTTGCAAATTATTTTCTTCGGCATTGCAATGATTAAATTGATTAATGGTGCTCCAACTCTCCGAACGTACTAAGAGAAATTATTGCTGATGCTAATTTTTGATTAATTGAATTTGTGACTTTGCTTAAAACGGCATTTGACTGATCGTCGGACGATCATAGAATTGTCATAAGAGCTAACAGAATGTCCGCTGAAGAGTCCGCAAGTGCAATTAAGTTAGTCAATTCATTAATTCAACACTCGTTAGTTAAAATCGTTCTCACAAATGGGTAACACAAATTTTATAAATGTATGAAATTCAATTACAAGTATTGAATTTAAATTAAATTCATAAAACTATCAATGCATTTAATTATTATGCATAAAAAAGAACCAAAACGAGTAAGAAGCATAGAACACGTTATTACTTTCTAAATGACGGTGCAACACGAACTGACACCGAATACCAAAACAATCATTAATCTGCTGTGCGGTAAACGATTACAAGTTTCTTTTATACCGTAAACAATTGCTACATATATTATCATTATTACAACTGTTATTAATATGATTAGCGTAACTTAGTATGTATTTGCTCTGTGAAACTTTAATTCTGTGATTGAATTTATATTTTGCATGTTTTCCAGAGTAAAACTATTAAATCTTAGGGTATTGATTAATGAAATATTCTTTTCTGATTCATAATGAAACTTATGAATAAATTCTACGGGTCTCGCATTATTATCTGGTTTTCAAATTTTAATGAACAATTATGTATTTAAATCAATGCGTGATTTAATGATGTGTAACAGTTCTGCCATCGCAATTGTTTTCTATATTTACATTGTTTGCTTTTATTATAACCTATGTATTATCGTTTATATCTTCTATTATGTGTTGGGTAGTTATTGTAAACTGACAATTATTTCTCTTTAAACACTACCTTCTTTGCTTTAAGTTTTTAATGTAATATTCATTTTCATTACTATTTCATTCATTACTATTGCAAAATTCATTTTATTAGGAATAGGGACTATTTTCTTACATTGTACATTGATATACCTGATGGGTATTTTTACAGCTATTATTACTCTATTGTCTTTATATTGCATTATACCAGCACTTATTAACTAAAGTTTGTTTATATCTTGGTTAGTAATTCCAAACTCCTTTTCTGATAAGATGCTTGGGTGTATTACTCCTAATCTTACTACAGCAATTATGTTTAGAATATTATCTAACTTATTTTCTAGGATCTGAAGTCTTAACAAAATTTCCATTTTATGTAATCGTTTTAGGAATGTCCTCTGAATTCCGGGAATGTTGGTTAAGGAAACCACAGATTGCTTATCGATTAAAGATTTGAGGTTCAGGATATTACCTGAGAATTGTTTATTTACTTGAATCTTCTTGAAAATTCAATAGTATTATGACTATTTATTTCTAAAGTTTCTAGATATGATTTTATGTCTTGACGGTAATTGTTGTCCATTGTACCAAAAAGCCATTTCACTTCGTTCCCTATTATATTAATAAGCCCTCTCTTCTGTCGTTTTACTTCATGTGGCAGAATCGCTGATAATTGTACAGATAAGGTTGTAGGTTGTAGGTTGTAGGTGTTGCCTGAGTTTAGAAGCTATTGCTCGAAGGGAAGCCATGTCAATGATTTGCAAAGTGGTTTGGGTGCTCTCTACTAGTTGGGCAGTTCCCATATATACGACCGTGAAGCCATTATTTGTTTCAATTGGTTGTAAGATTAGATTGGCTGCTGCCAACTGAATCAACATTAAAATGATTGGTATTATGGCCCAAACTTGGAATTTTAGATGCTCTTCTAATATTGGAACTTTGTAGATTATCGAGACGAATTTTCCTGAAATAAGGTTTATCTTCAAAGCGTAGGATTTCAAAGCGTTGATATGGCGTCTCATGCTGGCACAAGCGTCTGCACTTAGCCTCTATCAGCGAACTCCTACTCTCACCTCCACGTGGTGAAATCTGGGAGCCGAGCACCTTCGATCGAAGATGGGGTAACCAACCCCCGTGGGACGTCGTTGGCGGCTGCAGACGAGAGAGGGGGGAGAGTGTGCCTGTACCAGGGCTCATCTTTCTTTATGGATGGCGGCGGAGGAGCTGGAAACTGTCTGGCCAACGGCGGCATCCGAAACTCCAGTCAGACGGAGTTACCTGGTGCGCAGTCCTTCTAGAGCTACCTCGACATTTTCGGAGCACAGGTCTAGAAGGTTTCTTTCAAGGCCAGGTCGGGGCCTTGAAATTGAGATGGCGGCGGAAGATCCCTATAGTTTTAGGGACAACGGCGGCGCTCACAGCCTCAGCGAGGTTACCGACTCCGGATAAACCCGGACCCTCTGCCCGAGGGTTAAAGAATAGGGCCTGGCCTCCCAGTTGGGGGTTGTGCGTTGGGTTAACGCCCTCACCACGTAAAAATATTATGGTTCAGAGACAACCAACTGCCTCGGATACGGACGGAATTAATGTTGACGACCCCAGCAAACGTTACAAGGACAACGATTTTCGGTTCTGCACGTGGAATGTTAGGTCCCTTAACAGACCACGTGCAGCCGAAGAACTCGCGGAGGCCCTGGACTGCTACAAAGCAGACATCACCGCAATCCAGGAAGTGCGGTGGAATGGGCCGGGCAAGAAGAGGATGAGAAACTGCGACATCTACTACGGTGATTGCAACAGGGAGAGGCGCTTATTTGGATGTGGATTTGTTGTTCGAGGCAGACTTAGGCAAAAAGTCTTAAGCTTTGTCTGTAAAAGCGAACGCCTCATAACGATCGACGTCAGACACTCCTCCAGCATTCTTGATGTCCGAACGTTCCGAGGAGCCAACATCGACTCGGACCATTTCCTTGTTGTAGCCAAGGTAAGAACTCGGATATCAAGAGGTCAACGGAGTCGAGAAAGGACACCACGGTTGACGTCGGAAAGGTACAATCGCGACGAACTCTAAGTTCGTCACCACCTGCGCAAACAATGGAAGAAGATTGGAGGCGTTGTCAAGAAGCCATCAAAGATGCTGCCACTGATGTGCTGGGTTTTACGGCACCACCTAGAAAAAACCCATGGTTTGACAATGAGTGTAGGTTGGCACATGCAGCGAAGCTGGAAGCCTACAAAGCAACGCTGCAACGAACGACGAGGGCTGTTCGTGAGCTCTACGAACAGAGACGAAGGGATGAGACCCGGCTTCTCAGAAGAAAGAAGAAAGAGCACGAGAAGCGCGCGATCGATGCATCGGGCAAACGATACTGAGATTCCACTCATCGGGCATGCTCTCCTCCGACCATATCTTACAGATGAGCTGGTGCATACGCCCAACCAGATCATCTCCAGCTGCCTTAAAGATTTCAGCGGACAGTCCGTCCGCACCGGCAGCTTTGTTAGACTTCAGTCTTGATATTGCTATCTTGACCTCGTCTAAGTCGGGGGGACGGAATTCTCGTCGATCATCGTCCATATTGAGTGGAACATTCTGCCTGACAGCGGTATTGGTGTCATCATCGCCGTTTAGCAGTCTGCAGAAGTGGTTCTTCCAAATTCTCAGTATCGACTGCGGCTCTACTACTAGTTGTCCATTCTCGTCCCGGCAGGCTTCTGTCCGAACCTTATATCCACTGGATAACTGTTTCGCCCTCTGGTAAAACTTTCGGACATCGTTCTTAACGTAGCAGCACAGCGAGAGGTGCTACGTTAAGAACGATGTCCGAAAGTTTTACCAGAGGGCGAAACAGTTATCCAGTGGATATAAGGTTCGGACAGAAGCCTGCCGGGACGAGAATGGACAACTAGTAGTAGAGCCGCAGTCGATACTGAGAATTTGGAAGAACCACTTCTGCAGACTGCTAAACGGCGATGATGACACCAATACCGCTGTCAGGCAGAATGTTCCACTCAATATGGACGATGATCGACGAGAATTCCGTCCCCCCGACTTAGACGAGGTCAAGATAGCAATATCAAGACTGAAGTCTAACAAAGCTGCCGGTGCGGACGGACTGTCCGCTGAAATCTTTAAGGCAGCTGGAGATGATCTGGTTGGGCGTATGCACCAGCTCATCTGTAAGATATGGTCGGAGGAGAGCATGCCCGATGAGTGGAATCTCAGTATCGTTTGCCCGATGCATAAGAAAGGAGACCCCTTTGACTGCGCCAACTATAGAGGGATAAGTCTCCTAAACATCGCCTATAAGATCTTCTCTGCCGTTTTGTGTACTCGCCTGAAGCCGTTTATAAATAACCTGATAGGTCCTTATCAGTGTGGCTTCAGGCCAGGGAAGTCCACCATCGACCAGATTTTCACACTACGGCAGATCCTGGAAAAGACCCAAGAAATGCAAATCGACACCCACCACCTTTTTGTCGATTTCAAGGCCGCATATGACAGCGTGCATAGGGACGAGCTATACAACGCCATGTCTAGTTTTGACATTCCTGCCAAACTCGTCAGGTTGTGCAGGATGACGATGGAGAATTCTCGCTGCTCCATCAAGGTCGGAAGCGAACTCACCGAGACCTTCAATGTCAAAAAAGGATTTAGACAAGGTGACGCGCTGTCATGTGATTTCTTTAACATCATCCTGGAGAAGATCATGCAACACTAGAGGCACGATCTTCCAGAAGTCCGTACAACTGCTAGCATACGCGGATGGCATTGACGTGATTGGCAGAACACAGCGAGCCGTCAATGAGGCGTTTGCTGGCATTGAGGCGGAGGCGGCTAAAATGGGTCTAGCGGTGAATGAGGGCAAAACGAAGTATATGCTGTCATCAAGAAAGGACACACAACATCGACGTCTTGGACAGAGCGTCACAATGGGCAGCTATAACTTCGAGGTAGTCAAGGAGGCTCAAGAGGCAATTGAGTAGTAGAGCCATCTCTCGAAGGACCAAGCTGACCCTATACAAGACCTTGATCATCCCAGTCCTGCTGTACGGCGCGGATGCATGGACAATCTCAAAAGCGGATGAGGAAGCCGAGTATTTCGAGAGAAAAGCTCTGCGTGCGATCTTTGGTCCTGTTTGCGTTGACGGTATTTGGAGGAGAAGATTCAACCACGAACTGTACGGGCTGTACAGCGACATGAGTCTAGTCAGGCTTCTTCGGATCCAACCGCGTATGGCCATGTAGAGCGTATGGACAACTCAGCTCCGGCCCGGAGAGTCTTCGACTCCGAACCCGTGGGACAACGCAACAGAGGACGCCCGCGTTTAAGGTGGCGCACCCCGGTGGAGAAGGACCTCAATGAACTTGGCGTGCGACACTGGAGACAGCTAGCCAGAGACCGTGCTAGCTAGAGAGGCTTGTTGGTTGAGGCCCAGGTCCACCCCGGACTGTAGCGCCAAATGAAGAAGAAGAAGAAGGTTTATCTTTATGTCTAGTATACATATAGTTTTTAACGAATCCTTCGAACCTAGTTTCTACATTATCAACACGCTTTAAGTTTGCCTTTTTTCTCTATTTCCTTGCCCTTGTTTTTTTAGTGCGTCTTCATTCATAAACTTAGAATTATTGGGTGAATACCTATAGCATTGTGGTATCTATAGTTATATATAGTGACGGATTTTTGTATGTGTTGATGTGTCTTTATTCCTTATTGTGTGCATGAATAAATTCTGGATCGTCAACATTGATCTTATTATTCTTTTTCAGGCACTTGATCAGGAGGTGTGCTATTTTCGAGTAGTCTTTCACGAATTTTCTGTAAAACCCTCCAGCTCCAAGAAAACTTTTTAGTTGTTTCTCTGTAGTTGGTATTTTGTAATCAACTATGCATTTAATTTTGTTCGGATGGTTTCATGCCATTTTTAGTTAGAATATATCCTAGGAATTCCGTGTTTTTCGCTAAAAATGAGTATAATGCTGTTATGATATTTATCACCTTGTTTGACAGGCCAATCACGTATAGCTTATAGAAGAGAGTTTCACGCGCAATACAATCGAAGCCGCGCGGAAGTCAACAAAGAACACATATAGTTTTTTCTTGTTCTGTATATAGTGATCTGCTATGTTGTATAGTGAGAATATATGATCTATTGTTGAGTTGTTTCTCCTGAAGCCAGCTTGAAACTCTGACAAAATGCTTTTTCTACGAGCCCACTCAGACAACCTGATTTTTTTAAACATTCCGGAATTGCTGTTTTGGAACATTCGATGTTTTTCGCTAAAAATGAACACTTATCAAATTGAATTTTAAGATTGTGTTTTGCCAATACGTCCAGAATTGTTTTGATTGCTATTATATGTTCTCGTAGGCTCGTGGAAAATATCAATATGTCGTTAAGGTATATAACACAGATTTTGATGATGAAATCTCTTAGTATTTTGTTCATTAGCCTTTGGAATTTTTAGAGACAAAATCCACCCCCAATAGCAAATCGTAAGACTTTCTTTCTAATGCCATCTTATACAATTTAATTTTATATTCGCTTCCCATGCGAAATTCTTCAGGAGTTTCTGTTATTACTATCTGTATTCGCTCTTTTGTTGTTTTATGGATGGTGTTCAGAACAATATCTCTTTCTTGCAAAATTTTAAAACGATCACAAGGTACTCTATTACTATTGATATTATTTTTTCTTGGAAAATTTTAAAACGATCACAAGGTAACCTATTACTATTGATTAAATTTATTGTGGATCCTGTGTCTATTAGTGCTTTACATACATTACTATTAATGGTGAGGCTCTCAAAAATTCTGGTTCTATAGAATTTATTTCGGGGTTATATGTTTTCCTAATATTATCTATATATTCGGGGTGAGAGTCTTGTGATCTATTTTGAAATTGCCTTGACGGATTAAAGCTATTCTGCCTAGTTGTGAATGCATTCTGTAATAGTAGATATTATTTAAATAATAATAATATAATATGGGTGGCGCTACAGCCCGTAGAGGGCCAGGGCCTAGCTTCTCAGCAACCACTCGTGTTGTGCGTGCTATTGTTCTCTTACGAGTGAAAGGGACCTACAGTTTAATGCCGACTCCGAACGGCATGATTGAGAAGCTTTTTCTAGACAGGAAATACGCTTTGAGCATTGTCAGTGACTCGAAAGAGGTGGAGCAGTGGAATATGAAAGGTGGTAAATTCGGGTATCGAACCTGGCACCCTCTGCGTAGGAGTCGACGCACTAACCCACTACGCCACGGCGAACCACCAGTAGATATTATTTGGGTTTTTAAAATTGACTTTTCTGGGTCTATGGACACTTTTGGATGAATTATTAGCTTGATCTTGCTCTCAAAGCTGCGTCGAATATGTGGGTTTGTTTGAATTAAAGTTATTATATTGCTTATTATAAGGTTTTCTATAATTTCTAAGATTCCCTGTGTCATTGCCAACATATCTCAATAATATCCGCTTAATCTCCGTAATATTGTACAGCCCTGTAATTTCCATACCTAAATTACCGGATACTAAATCTTCTATTTGAGATATTAAGATCATTAATAATTTATTTCTAAAAATTTCCTGAGCATTTTGAATATAGACAAGGCATTTATTTCACTTATGAAATAGTCCACATTATCACATAATTGTTAAATGGAACTTACTCGGAAGTTTTTAATTTTAGAGGTATGTTCGTTCGTACTTGTTGCCTTTTGGTCGAAAGTTAATTTTGCTGAATGATTGGATGTGTGACACAACTTTTGTAGATTTTTCGGAACACAAATATTCTAATAGTTTCTCCATTCTGCTCTCCACTGTTAAAGTTGGTTGTTCGGTAGCCATACTATCTTAAATATTGTTCCTGTTCTCCACTGTTCACTACTGTTTCTATTATTTTTTTGTATCCTATTCTACTTCCATTCTCGTTTTGTTTCCTTATTTTTTTTTCTCTTCACTGCACTGTAACACTCCAATTTACTTTATCGGATATGTGGTACATATATGTACTGATATTATTGTCCCTAAACGTACTTGTTCGTTCTCTTATGGATTCCGTAATTTTTCGGAAACCCCGCCGACTGCGCCAGAAATGTATTTTATTTTCAATTGAATAAACAAAAAAACCAAAACGAGTAAGAAGCAAAGAACACGTTATTACTTTCTAAATGACGGTGCAACACGAACTGACACCGAATACCAATATAATCATTCATCGTCGGTGCGGTGAAAGATCAAGTGGGCTAAATTCAATAATTACTCCCGAGTTGCTGATCAATATAGGTCAGCAAAAATTCATCGGTTGTATTTCTGACGATTTGCTCAATCGTTCGTTCACCGCCAACAAAATGCTGATTACTTTGCTGTTGATTTCACAAATTCAATATTGCGGTAATTAGTCCGTTCAACTGGCTTGAACTCTAGCGGAACCGAATACATAACTTGCATGACCACGCACAGGATGCGATGGCATGTGTTCGTTCTTATGGTAGACCAGACGTCTTTATTCCTTACCCCTGTAATCTACAATGGAGTACGATTCGCGAGTATTTATTGCCATGGGACGCGGCAACAGATAACCACGATATAAAGCACGAGTGCTTAAACATTCTATATTATTTCTTCCTGCTCATCTTATTTGATTTTTAGTCAGAAATGCAATGCTGGATGTACTCTGTCGAACGACAGAAAACAGCCCCCCCCCCCCCACCCCCCTCACTAATTTTGTCCTAAAACTTAAAAATCCCACATAAACGTGGAGTATTGTAATTGTAATGTGTTTACATGAAAGTAAATAGTATGTCATCATTATACTCCGTTGGGGAGTGGGCGCAGATCCGGCTAATGTTGCCGAAAGTAGCCTTGATGTGAACTGTTATGAGGCGCTCGCTTATGTATTTAAAGCTTAAGACTTCTTGCCTAAGTCTTCCTCGAACAACAAACCCGCATCCGAATAAGCGCTGCCTTCGCTCTTTGTAGCAATCGCCGAAGTATATATGGCAGTTTTTCATTCTCTTTTTGCCCGGCCCATCCCACCGCACCTCCTGAACGGCGGTGATATCTGCCTTATTCTCGCTTCAAGGGCTTCCGTTAGTTCATCGGCTGCACGTGGTCTGTTCAGGGACCTCACATTCCACGTGCAGAACCGAAAATCGTTGTCCTTATTTCGTTGTCCATGGTCGTCAGCAGTAGGCTCATCCGTATGCGAGGCTTCTCGTCGTTTCTGAACTAATACTTTTTTAACACGGTGGGGAAGTTAACCCCATGCGTGACCCCGAACCTGGACAAGGGGCCGCTGCATACATTGGTTCACCTCTAAGCGCTTGCTGCAAAGGCTATCCAGAGGGCACCGCGCGGAGGCTGTATGTCAACTAGACCTGTGCATATAACAGGCATTGTTGTTGGCATCTCCCCAAGTTGAGAGCAGTCAACAACTTTGCCCTGGATGCACAGGCCCATGCCCTCCATATCGGTGAATTGCAACCAACCAAATTGGAATTGTTATGGTAGGACAAAGTGCCTTATTAAATATCGTAATGAAATCAAGTCAGTTTATATTCTGATTCTTCCAACAACTTTTGATTCTTCTTACATATGCAAGTTTTGATGGAATGGGTGAAATGTTCGTTTTGACAACTAGTACTAGTGTCCTTGATGTCCATATTCCGCTTACTGAGGTATCAGTGCTAGGGAGGAGAAACGATAAAGCTTATGTAGTCTTAAAAGTCTTCTAGAAAATATTTATATCTGTTCACTTCTTAGCTACTGTTATTTGGAAAAGCTTTCTTAATCCAGTCGGATTAACATGTACTGAGTATAAATTAGTAGTATTATTAGTAATTCCCGAAATCCAATTTTGGAAGGCAGTAAAATCTGTAAACAAAAATAGAAATATGATATCGCTGAGCCTAGAAGCTCAAAAACTTAAAGAGCATTTGAAACGCCTTATAAATGCACCAATCAATTCACCTCTGGTACATATGCAATACCGCAAACAGAAGATGATTTTCTAGATGCACCTTTCTTGCTTTGTGAAGTTCAAGATATCATTGGGAAGGGTAAGGCAAATAAAGCTAAGGGTGACGACCGTATTCCAATAGAATTTTAACAACGAATTTTAACAAACGAATTTAATCGAATGTTCCAAAACAGCAATTCCGGAATGTTTAAAAAAATCAGGTTGTCTGAGTGGGCTCGTAGAAAAAGCATTTTGTCAGAGTTTCAAGCTGGCTTCAGGAGAAACAACTCAACAATAGATCATATATTCTCACTATACAACATAGCAGATTACTATATACAGTTCTTTGTTGACTTCCGCGCGGCTTTCGATTGTATTGCGCGTGAAACTCTCTTCTATAAGCTATACGTGATTGGCCTGTCAAACAAGGTGATAAATATCATAACAGCATTATACTCAAATAATACACCATATGTCTGGGATGCAATGACTATATCATAAAAGACATAACAGAGTCCTTTTTTAACTTTAAAATTCATTTTTATTTTTTAAATTCATGATTCTTAAAACTAGACAAAAATGTTTAATTCTATCTTACTATCTAAACAATTCATGTTCTTAAAATGTATCTTACTGACCCTTCGCAGGTGCTCTAAAATAACCTAAACTTACTTGTCTATTTGTCTTTCGGCGTTTACTACTAATATTGTTTCTTTTGCAGTCCATATGGACAATCTTTATTTTTTTTGCTTACTGGCCAAGAAAACTTAGGAAAAACTTGGCGCTCTAAACATTTTTTTTTAAATTTTCTTAAAACTAACTAACCCTAACTCTAATTAACTTAAACTATGTCCGTGACATTGCAGACGTGTGTACAAGGGCGTGTACGTTATTTATATGCTGGACATATATAATCTACACGCCTTTGTACACCTTTTTTTTTTGTTTTTTGTTTTTTTAATTTTTTTTTGTTTTGTTTTTATTGTTTTTTGTTGTTTGTTTTTTTTTTTTTTTCTTAGTCTAACTTAACCTAACTTAAATGTAAGTGGGCTGTTGTCCAACAGACCGACTATCCGATCAGGCGTTGGCGATGGCGGAGACTGGTTCTGGTGTCTCCCAGAACCAGTCTCTCTCCTATCTCCAGCGGAGATCGCTCTACTGAACCGGAGTTGATCCTCGTGTTCCCGAGCGATATCCGATTCATAGTGAAGTCGCCTGTCAACTGTTCGGCATACAGCGTAGAAGATTATAGGACATCCACTCATGTCCTGAATCAGATTTAATGAATCTAAATAGAGGAAAGCCTCAGGTGGAATAAAGCCGGTGTAGCGTGCCCTCTCATGATACATAAAGTTCGGGTAGTAAGCCCCGAAGATCAGACTGTTGGTAGACATCATACTCCTTGCAATGACGACACATTGTTAGTGAAGTTATAAAATTGTCTACTCTTTTCACTTTAGCCCTGTCGAGGTCTTTTACCTCGTTGCGATATTACTTCTTGTACTCGGATTCAGGTGTACGATACAACCGGAGACAGGTGTTAAGACACCGTCTCTCGAACACCCTCATCTTTTCCTTCAGGGAAGGGCTCACGTTGAACCAAAGGGGACAACCATATACCATGCCTGGCCTTATGAGGGCCATGTAGCAGATAACCTTCACCCTGGTATCAAGTTGGCTACTGTAAAACAGCTTTCTTGCCACAGCAAAGGCTTTTCTAGCATTGGTCAAAGCCTTCTCTATATGTTTGTTAAAATACAGAAAATGATCCAACCAAATGCCGAAATATCTGACTACACTTTTCACGATTAGCGGCTGGCCCTGAGGGTCAATAATGCAGAAGTCTTTCCATTTCGTACGCGTATCACTTGAAGCCCTGAGCACCGGGGCACGGAAAAGAACAGTTTCACATATCAGGAAGTTGATAAGCAACTTCCAGTCATTACAAAATCCAGTTATTTTATTTGCATCCCGTTGCAACAGGGTGCTTATGACTACTATCTTCGGTGCTGATCTGTAAGCCACTAGGTCATCGGCATACGCTATAAGGTGCGGCATAGACCATAGAAGATCTGCAGTAAATATAGAAACAATAATGGGGATCCTACAGCCCCCTATTGTAGACCGTTTTCTATACTAAATATTCTACTTGACGTTACGCCTCCACATTTCACGACGAACTTCCTACCTGTTATCATATCATAAATCATGTATAGCAATGGTTAATTTAGCCTAAGTCTGACCAACTTAAGGAAAAGCCTTCTAACCAGACGGTATCAAATGCCTTTTTCAAATCGAACAGACAGGCACCCGTACACTGTTTTTTATCCATATTCCATTGTATGTCGGAAACCAACTTTGCAGCAGCATGCACTGTCGAATGCCCTGCCCTAAATCCAAATTGGTTGTCCGGTAGAATATTATTGTCCTCGACCCATGTCTGCACAGCTCGAATGACTATCTTTTCAAATGCCTTGCTGATGCAAGGAAGTAGACTAATCGACCGAAGATTAGACGGAATGCTTTTGTCTTTATCCCGTTTAGGGATAGGTTGCACTACAGCTGTCTTCCAATGTGCCGGGTAATGTGCATTACTAAGCGCATTGTTGAACAGTGTAGTGTAAGTTTCCACTGCAGCCGGAGGGAGATGGTTGAGCACGATGTTTGGGGTACCATCTATCCCAGCCGATTTCTTGTTCTTAATGGATTTAAAGACCCCCTGGAGATCTTCTTGCGTGATTACTATGTGATTTACATCGTTGGTGATGGCATTATTTGCCGTACTTACGTCATCGAATCTGGTGAAACCAGGATTCTCAGATCGCCATCGACTGATCTCCTCACGGCGATAAAAGTGATTTACCAGGGCTCTGTTCTCTAGATCGCGATTTGGTTGACTGACCTCGTTGACCTTATACACTTTCTCGAAAACAGCACCTATGGTCTTAACCTTCTCTTGGGGATCTTCGACCAAGAAGAATTCGTCATCTAGCACGGACTCATCTGGATCTATATCAACTGATGTCAGTAGCTGTGCGTTGTAGTTTGTTCTCGGAAGTCGGACGATCGGAATGTCATTTTGATCTCTCCTCCTGAATAACTTATTTACTTGCGGGAACATACCCGGGTTGTTGGATCGTACAGCGCGGATTTTATTGCCCCAATGCAAGCTTATGGCAAGATTATAATTTATTTTTATTAGCTGTTGGAGGTTTTTGATCTCTGACTTCAGGGATCTAACTACCGGACTTCTCGGATCTGTAAACCGTCTGTGCAAGAGTTTGAGTCTTGACAGCAGTCTACTTTTGTGCACTGTGAAGTGCGTCGATGGTGGTATTCCGATAGACTCGGCAGTCATCGGTCAGCACTACCTTCGGTATCGTTCTGTCCATTGTACGCCCTATGGCGTCGTCCATTTGTTTGATGTACCTATCAACTTCCTCGCTCGTTAGGTTTCTGTTCGTTGGCGGATTGATCGCACTCGACCGGAGTTCCCTGGCTAAAGTCCAGGAGAAACGTGGCCAGCGAGCCGTTTTGTAATTATAAGGATTTTGCTGGACATATTCCCCCAGATCAGTCGCCTCGTTCGGGAGCTGAATAACCGCTGAAAAAGCAAGATGATCACTATCGTACTCAATCGCGGTTAAACAATTCCGTATGCTTGTATCTACATCCTGTATTGTCAGTCGTCTGTCAATCAAAAGTAGATCCAGATAATTCCCGCTTCTTGGAAATGATGGTATCAACTCATCATGCCCAATCAACCAGTTGTTCAAGGCGATCCCCCGTGCGCAATTCCTATTGCATCCCCAATCTTGATGCCTGGAGTTGAAATCTCCTGCAATTATATAATAAGTATCTTCCGAGCTCAGTCGGAGACATCTGAAGAGAGTTTCGAGCTCTGGAATGAAATTATGTTTGAGATTATTATTATCCGGTGCATAGAGAGTGATCACGTGCAATTGCTTACCACCCGAGAGCGGAATGCGTGCGATACACGTCTCTCGCAAAACCTACGTGCTTCATTGCTATACATCAACTTATGATTAATATTTTTCTTAACTAAAAGAGCGACTCCGCCACCCTGATGGGTGCGGTCTCTTCGAATAATATTGTACTTATTAAACCTGAGGGTGTGCTTTTGGTTGAGCTTAACCATTATCACATCAGGATTATGGTCTCTTAACAGTAGTCGAAGGAAAGTTTCCCGTTGGTCCCTATTAGTGAATTAACATTTATCGCGAGGATCTTAAGGTCGTCAGCTGCGCGTGCAGCCATTATATTGAGGCCGTTGTGGCTTGTTCGCCAGACAGTCTGGAATATATGACATCTATTCTGACTGCCTGTTGAAGGATCTACTGTCCCAAGCGAGCAGTCCGCTCTGCTTGTTCAGCAATGATTTTTTGCATCTGAGCCATCTATGCCTGGATAGCCCGTAGGATGGAGCTCAGATCATTACTTACCTCCGGCTGTCGGGTCACTGGGACTGCGGTCGCCTTTGGCACTGTCTGTTGTGCCGGTTCTCTGCATAATGCCATTTGGGCATAGGAGATGCCTGGCGTAACAGCGGTGGCTGGAACGTGAGGCACTGGCCTTGTTGGCACCGTTTTTAGTGTCCTCCTTTCGAACTTGTTTTTAAGTTCTTGTACTTTCGGGCAGCCCCTATAACTGGCGGGGTGCCCGTTAGTCCTACATATTGCACATTTGAGGGTGCTCCTGTCTTCGACTTTGTTCTTTCCTAGAGGACATTCTCCACTACTGTGGTTTTCAGTGCATTTCACGCAGCGGAACTCCATCTTGCAGTTCGCCGCAGCATGCCCGAACCTCTGGCATCTAGTACACTGCATGGTGTGCTTACCTTTTTTTAATGTGTCCCACTTAATGGCAACATTCCCCAAGTGTTTAATTCTTTTGAGGAGCTCTCCGTTGCTAGTGGGCGTTATCTGAACAAGGAACATAGGCAAACACCTATTCTCCCTTCGTGCCACCGCAGTGACGAACGGCTTAACTCCTACTATGCGGAGATCATCGCTCTGCGCCTCGCAGCACAGCGAGAATTTCCTCCGGATCCGTAGAAGGATCTAAGCTCTTAAGGAGCAGAGTCTGGAGTTTTTCTCCTTTCGGGGTGTACGTGTAGTACTCATCTCCCGCCTTCTCCAACGCCTGCCTAATTAATTCCTGCACTGCCATATAGTGGCAATACACGGTGTGCCTGAGGGGCATCCTATATTTAATCTCGTATGGAAGATCTAATTTATCTATGTGTACAACAACCCACTTACATAGATTTTGGAGATCCTTGGTCTCCGCACCGAAGATGTTTATCGGTGGGCATCTCACTCTTGTTGGATGTGTCTGCTGTTGCTGCTTCTTCGCCTGCTGCTGCTGTTGTTGTTGCTGATGTTTCTGCTGCTGCTTCTGCTGCTGCTGTTGACCCTGCGTTTTTTTGGCGGCTGCTGGGTTCCTTTTAGCAGCGCCTGCGGTTTCTCTGTTGGTTGTTGTTGTTGCTGTTGCTGGCATTGGATTTCCAGCTGTTTTTGTGACTGCACGGCTTGTTGTCGCAGCCGTGAAGTCGCCTGAGCCGCTTCCGCGCGGCCAGCTTCTCCCTCATTATTTGTACCACGGCGGACAGCTCCGCCTCCTGTTGCTCAATTGAGCGTCTCTTCTCGGTGAGCTGGAGCTGGCGGCTCTCAATTCTTGAGAGACTCTGCTCAGCTTCCAGTTCTTCATCCTCTTCGTTGGTGGAGAAGACCTGGTACCTGTTCCCCAGGCCCATATAGCTTCCCTCCCCTTCTGCCGACTCGTATATAACCGAGTCGGCTAGTGTAGCCGCTATTGCTGAAGGCGAAACTGCTGCTGTTGACGTTGCTGGCATATTAGCCGCCGTGGTCTCTGATGTTATTGTTGTTGCAGCTGCCGCTGCGGATGTCGCTAGTGCTGCTAGCGCAGCTTTTGATGATGTTACTGCTGCCGTGGATACAGCAGCTTCGTCATTACCAGCCGACTTCGCTGGTGACGTCACGGTCGATGGCGTGGTCTTCTTTGCCTTCGACCTCTGGACCACGTTGGGTGCAGGGTGAAGGGCCCTCCTCCTCTTCCCTCTCTCGTTCTCGCCATCAATTGAGTGGCGTGATGAGTTTGCATCGGTCGAGAAGCTCGCCTCATCTTCTGGTTGGACAGCGCTGTGGCCTGATGTGCCATGCTCTGCCCCAGGCCGCCCCCTCGGCTTCATTCTCCTCACTTCACTCTTTTATCTTCTTAATTATAAGAGAAAAAAAGAAAAAAGATTGAATTTATGTATGTGTCTCTGTCACTGTTTACCTTCGGTATTTGAACCGGGGTCTCCCACACCAGGGGTGTGCACACTTTTTTGTTTTTTTTTTTTAATGCAATTTTACTTAATTCATTCTATATTTCTTACTTGCTAGACAAAATTACTTAAAACTAGCTTAACTATCTTAAGAATGACAATTGTTCTTAATACCAACCTACTGACCCCATGCGGGTACTCTAAGCTAATCTAATTTATGTTATAAATGTGCCTTCAGGCTTAATTTGCGTTTTTTTTTAGTCTTTAGTGACAATATTTTATTTATTTATTCCTTTGCCAAGAAAACTTGTAAAAAACTTGGCTAAACCTAACTACTTCACCTACCTTATACTAACTTACCCTAAAATAAAACTTAATACTATCCTAACTATGTCCGTAACAGTACGGACACGTGCACCAGGGCGTATATGTTGTGTATATGCCTTACATATATAATTTATACGCCGTGATGCACCTTTTTTTTTGTTTTTGTTTCATATATATATATATATATATATATATTTTTTTTTTGTTTTATATATATATTTTTTTTTTTTTTTGATTTGTTGTTGGATATTTCGTTTTGTAATTTTTTTTTTTTCTTACATCTACCTTAAAAACTATGTAAGCTGGCCACTATGGTCAGCTATCTGATCCTCTTGAAAAGCTAGCGGTGGCGGAGACTGGTTTTGGTGTAACCACCAGTAACATTGCCGTTCCTTGGCAGACTCTTTCCTATCTCGAGCGGGGATCGCTCTACTGAACCGGAGGAGATCCTCGTGGGTGCGAACGACATCCGGTTCGTATTGAAGTCGCCTATCCACTGTTCGGCGTACGACATGGAAGATGATAGGACATCCTTGTGGATCCTGTATTAGGCCAATTGTGTCTAGATAGAGGAATGCTTCGGGAGGAATAAAGCCGTTAAGGCGCACCCTTTCATGGTACATACTATTGGGGTAGTAAGCCCCAAAGATCGGACTGTTGGACGAGGTCATAGCTCGTGCAGTGTGCCTTCTGATTAGTTTAATAATAAAATTATCTACCCTATTCACGTTTGCCTCGTTGTACAAGACCTCGTTAGGGTAGTACTTCTTGTACTCAGACTCGGGTGTGCGATACAGACGGAGACAGCTTCTAAGACACTGCCTCTCGAACTCCCTCATCTTTTCTATCTGGGAAGGACTCACGTTGAACCACAATGGACAACCGTACACCATAATGGGCCGTACTAGGGCCATGTAGCAGATTACCTTCACTCTGGTATCAAGTTGGCTGCTGAAAAACAACCTTCTTGCCGCAGCAAAGGCTTTTCTGGCTTTCGTCAGAGCAATATCTATATGTTTGTCAAAATACAGATATTGATCCAGCCAAATGCCTAGATATCTAACTACACTTTTTACAGCTAACGGCCGACCATGCGGGTCAACTATGCCGAACTTACGCCAGTTTTGGCGCGTATCCCGCGTTGCCCTGTCCAACGGGGTCCGGAAAAGACTAGTTTCGCACTTCTGGAAGTTGATAAGCAGCTTCCAGTCGTCGCAAAATCTCTGGATTTTCTCGAAGTCACGCTGCAACAAGATGTTTATAACCTCTACCTTCGGACCTGATCTGTACGCAACTAGGTCGTCGGCGTACGCAATTAGGTGCGGCATGGAACCTATAAGATCTGCAGTGAATATAGAAAACAAGATCGGGGAACCGATGGCCCCCTGTTGCAGACCGTTTTTGATGTTAAAGACCGTAGTGGAAGTTACGCCACCATTTTTCACAACGAACTTTCTACCTGTTATCATGTCATAGACCATGTATAGCAATGGTTTACTTATGCCAAGCCTGACCAGCTTGAGGAAGAGGCCCTCTAACCAAATGGTGTCGAACGCCTTCTCCAAGTCAATCAGGCAGGCACCCGTGCACTGATTTTTGTTTTTATTCCATTGTATGTCGGACACCAGTTTTGACGCGGCATTGATGGTATCATGCCCCGCTCGGAGTCCGAACTGGTTGTCCGGTATGATTTTCTTTTCATCAGCCCACTTCTTCAGAACTCGAATGACTATCTTTTCAAAAACCTTGCTTATGCAGGGAAGAAGACTGATCGACCGAAGATTTGTCGGAATGGACTTATCTTTGTCCCGTTTAGGGATCGGTTGAACAACAGCTGTTTTCCAGTGCGTGGGGTAATGTGCATTACTCAGCGCATTGTTGAACAAGGTTGTGTAAATTTGGACCGCTTCGTGGGGAAGATGGCGAAGCACAATGTTCGGTATTCCATCGATTCCCACTGACTTTTTCTTCTTCAGCGAGTGGAAGATACTCTGAAGATCTTCTTGAGAAATCAAGATGTGATTTCCATCATTGGCGACGGCACTATGTGCCATGTTCTCGTCATTGAACCTGGTGAACCCTGGATTCTCTGATCGCCATTGACTTATCTCACTGCGGAGATAGAAGTGGTTTAGCAGGGCTCTGTTCTCCAGATCGTGATTCGGCCTACTAACCTCGTTGACCGTATACACTCTCTGGAACACTGCACCAATAGCTGTAACCTTCTCCTGGGGATCTTCCACCGCAAAGAAGTCATTGTCTAGCACTGCCTCATCTGGATCGATGCCAACTGAAGTCAGTAAGTGTTCGTTGTCTGTCGTCCTGGGAAGTCTTACGATTTGAATGTCGTTTTGATCTTTCCTCCGAAATATTTTATTCACTTGCGGGAACATACCCGGGTTGTTGGATCGTACAGCCCGGATTTTGTTGCCCCAGTGCAAGCTTATAGCCAAGCTATAGTTTATTCGTATTAACTGTTGGAGGTTCTTGATCTCCGACTTCAATGCTCTGACTTCCGCGTTTTGCGGATCTGTAAAACGCCTGTGCAAGAGTTTGAGTCTTGACAGCAGCCTACTTTTGTGCACGTGAAGTGCGTCGATGGTAGCATTTCGATAAACATCGCTGTTGTCGATTTGAACTACCTTCGGAATTGTTTTGTCCATCGTACGTTTGATTACGTCGTCCATTTGTATGAGGTACCTGTCAACCTCTTCGTTCGTCAGGTTTCTGTTTGTCGGCGGATTGATCCCACTCGAACGTAGTTCTGTAGATAAAGTCCTGGAGAAGCGTGGCCAGCGGGCCTTATTATAATTATAAGGGTGCCTCTGGACATACTCCTCCAGTCCTTCCACCTCGTTCGGGAGCTGAATAACTGCAAAGAGCCCGCAGTGATCACTCTCGTACTCAACAGCAGTTAGACAGTTCCGTGTGCGTCTTTCCACGTCTAGTATAGTCAGTCGTTTGTCTATCAGCATCAGATCCAGATAGGGCCCGCTTCTAGGATACGATGGCCTATCGGTTGCTAGCAAATCTAGCTTGAACTCAACATTGTGTTCTACCAACCAGTTATACAATGAGGTCCCCCTGGTGTTATGCACCACGTTGCCCCACTCTATATGCCTCGAGTTCAAGTCCCCGGCTACGATATAGTAGTTCTTCTCCGAGCTCAGTCGAAGGCTAGTGAAAAGAGTATCGAGCTCTGAAATGAAATATTGGTTGATGCGTGACTTGTCAGTCGCATAGATAGCGATCACATATAGCCGCTTACCTCCCCGAAGGGGGATGCGTGCGATACACGTTTCTATGGCCTGGAATCTCCGCACTTCACCGCTATACACGACCTTATGACAAAGGCCTTTTTTGATTAAGAGTGCGACTCCACCAGCTAGGTAGCTTCGATCTCTTCTAATGACATTGTAATTTTTGTACCTGAGTGGGTGCTTCTGGCTTAGCTTAGTTTCGTAAACCATCAACACATCAGGATTATGGGTCTGCAACAAGTTACCGAAATGTAATTGACGTTCTGGGCGGATCAGTGCATTCACATTCACTGCTAGAATTTTCAGGTTGCAGGCTGCCTGCGCAGCCATTATTCCGATGTTGCGTTTGGCTCTCCAAACAGCGTCGAATAGATGACGTCTATTCGCGCTGCTTGTTCTTGTAACTGGTTCTGGAATTGAGTTTGGAGTTGAGCGATCTGCCTCTGGATAGAGAGCAGGATCGTTTGCACATCCAAATTTGCTTCTGGTTGCCTGGCCACAGGGACCTGGGTAACTTTCGGCACTGTCTGTTGAACCGGTCGCCCAGCCGATGCCACTTGGGCATAGGAGACTGCCGGTGTAACAGTGGTAGCTGGAGCACGGGGCACTGGCCTCGCTTCTACCATTTTTCCATTACGTTTGGCCTGTATAATTTTTCTCATTTCTTGGACCTTAGGACATCCTCGATAGTTAGCAGGATGCCCGCTGGTCTTACAGAGCACGCACGTCAGCTTGCTCCTATCATCAACTTTATCGGTCCCTAAGGGACATTCCCCGCGATAGTGGTTTCCTGCGCATTTGACACAGCGAGACTGCATATTGCAGTTCACCGCGGCATGCCCAAACCTCTGACAACGAACACACTGCAGTGTGTTCTTTGTCTTTTTTATTGTTTCCCATGTAACAGACAGAGTGCCTAAATGGGTGATTTTTTTTAGGCTCTCTAGTTTGCTGTCTGGGGTGACCTGCACTAGGAAGAAAGGAAGTTTCCTATTCTCCCTTCTCGATGCCGCAGTGATGAAGGGCTTAACCCCTACGACCTGGACATCGTCGCTCTGCGCTTGGCGCAGAATAGCGAGGATCTCATCGGGATCAGTGTCGGGATCCACGTCCTTGAGGAGCATGGTCTGCACCTTTTCCATTTTTGGAGTGTAGGAGAAAAACTCGGCCTCCG
The DNA here is from genome assembly GCA_964034865.1 of Eristalis intricaria. Lineage (NCBI taxonomy): Eukaryota > Metazoa > Arthropoda > Insecta > Diptera > Syrphidae > Eristalis > Eristalis intricaria. The sequence continues at coordinate 77,862,867 of OZ035876.1, forward strand.
ACACCGCTAATAGTCTGCCATTGATAAGCAATGGACAGAAACTCTCAACGGACCCTTATATTTTATAAAGTAGGACTGCTTAGTGACCAACTTACATAATATATCAACGTCCTTCGTCTCCAGTCCGAAGACGTTGATTGGCGGGCATCTCTCCGTTTTGGCTGGCTGCTGCTGCTGCGGTTGCTTCTGCTACTCCTTCTTCTGCTGATATTGTCGTTGTTGCTGCTGCTCCTTTGGCTGCTGCTGTTGTTGTTGCTGCTGCTTCTTTGGCTGCTACTGTTGTTGTTTCTGCTGCTGTTCTAGTAGCTGCTGCTGTTGTTGGGCAGCCTCTTTCGCTGCTCTCCTGGCCCTTAGTTTGGATTGGAGCGCTTGGATGTGGGCGTCCAGCTCCTCTCTCTCTCGCTGGCTCTTCTCCAGCTGCCTCTTCATCTTCATCCTCCGATTCAGAGGACGTCAGAGTGTGGAAGGGGTTCTCTCCCCCGCTGTAGGAGAATCTCCTCTCCCCCTCTGTCGACTCGTACTCAACGTCGTCGACCATTCTTGATGTTGCTGCTGCTGTTGTCTGTGCAGTTGTTGTTGTTGTCGTTACTGCTGCTGTTGTGCATGCGGCTTTTGCCGCAATTCTTTCGTCACCTGATTCAAGGCTGGACCGGCGCTTTACGAGGTTGGGCTGAGGCTGGAGCTTCTTCCTCCCCTCTTCATTTGTTGACTGGTGGTCCGATGTTGAAGCCACCGGTACAATATCACCCGATTTCATGAGCTCGGGTCGCTCTACTGGCTCCATCACACTTCTTACTCACACTTAGTGTCTCTACTTGATTTTAATTAAAAAAAAAAGATCTCACTGGTTTTTTCGGGATTTGAACCCGGCACCGCGAAGTCACCGGCGATCACTTTTTTTTTTTTTTTAATGCAATTTTATTTAATTCTATTTATATTTCTTACTTGCTAGACAAAATTACTTAAAACTAGCTTCACTAACTTAAGAATTCCAATTGTTCTTAATACTAACCAACTGACCCTATGCGGGTACTCTAAGCTAATCTAATCTATGTTATAAATGTGCCTTTCGGCTTAATCTACGTTTTTTTTAGTCTTTAGTGACAATCTTTTATTTATTTATTACTTTGCCAAGAAAACTTATAAAAAACTTGGCTAAACCTAACTACTTCACCTACCTTATACTAACTTACCCTAAAATAAAACTTAATACTATCTTAACTATGTCCGTAACAGTACGGACACGTGCACCAGGGCGTATATGTTGTGCATATGCATAACATATATAATTCATACGCCGTGATGCACCTTTTTTTTTGTTTTTATTTCATATATATATTTTTTTTTTGGATTTAATGTTTTATTATTATTATTATTATTATTATTTTTTTTTTTCTCTTAAAGCTACCTTAAAAACTATGTGAGCTGGCCACTATGGTCAACTACCTGATCCTGTGGAAAAGCTAGCGGTGGCGGAGGCTGGTTTTGGTGTAACCACCAGTAAAATTGCCGTTCTTTGGCAGACTCTTTCCTATCTCGAGCGGGGATCGCTCTACTGAACCGAAGGAGATCCTCGTGGGTGCGAACGACATCCGGTTCGTATTGAAGTCGCCTATCATCGCCTATCACACTGCCTCTCGAACACCCTCATCTTTTCCATCTGGGAAGGACTCACGTTGAACCACAATGGACAACCGTACACCATAATGGGCCGTACTAGGGCCATGTAGCAGATTACCTTCACTCTGGTATCAAGTTGGCTGCTGAAAAACAACCTTCTTGCCGCAGCAAAGGCTTTTCTGGCTTTCGTCAGAGCAATATCTATATGTTTGTCAAAATACAGATATTGATCCAGCCAAATGCCTAGATATCTAACTACACTTTTTACAGCTAACGGCCGACCATGCGGGTCAACTATGCCGAACTTACGCCAGTTTTGGCGCGTATCCCGCGTTGCCCTGTCCAACGGGGTCCGGAAAAGACTAGTTTCGCACTTCTGGAAGTTGATAAGCAGCTTCCAGTCGTCGCAAAATCTCTGGATTTTCTCGAAGTCACGCTGCAACAAGATGTTTATTACCTCGACCTTCGGACCTGATCTGTACGCAACTAGGTCGTCGGCGTACGCAATTAAGTGCGGCATGGAACCTATAAGATCTGCAGTGAATATAGAAAACAAGATCGGGGAACCGATGGCCCCCTGTTGCAGACCGTTTTTAATGTTAAAGACCGTAGTGGAAGTTACGTCACCATTTTTAACAACGAACTTTCTACCTGTTATCATGTCATAAACCATGTATAGCAATGGTTTACTTATGCCAAGCCTGACCAGCTTGAGGAAGAGGCCCTCTAACCAAATGGTGTCGAACGCCTTCTCCAAGTCAATCAGGCAGGCACCCGTGCACTGATTTTTGTTTTTATTCCATTGTATGTCGGACACCAGTTTTGACGCGGCATTGATGGTATCATGCCCCGCTCGGAGTCCGAACTGGTTGTCCGGTATGATTTTCTTTTCATCAGCCCACTTCTTCAGAACTCGAATGACTATCTTTTCAAAAACCTTGCTTATGCAGGGAAGAAGACTGATCGACCGAAGATTTGTCGGAATGGACTTATCTTTGTCCCGTTTAGGGATCGGTTGAACAACAGCTGTTTTCCAGTGCGTGGGGTAATGTGCATTACTCAGCGCATTGTTGAACAAGGTTGTGTAAATTTGGACCGCTTCGGGGGGAAGATGGCGAAGCACAATGTTCGGTATTCCATCGATTCCCACTAACTTTTTCTTCTTCAGCGAGTGGAAGATACCCTGGAGATCTTCTTGAGAAATCAAGATGTGATTCCCATCATTGGCAACGGCACTATGTGCCATGTTCTCGTCATTGAACCTCGTGAAACCTGGATTCTCTGATCGCCATTGACTTATCTCATTGCGGAGATAGAAGTGGTTTAGCAGGGCTCTGTTCTCCAGATCGTGATTCGGCCTACTAACCTCGTTGACCGTATACACTCTCTGGAACACTGCACCAATAGCTGTAACCTTCTCCTGGGGATCTTCCACCGCAAAGAAGTCATTGTCTAGCACTGCCTCATCTGGATCGATGCCAACTGAAGTCAGTAAGTGTTCGTTGTCTGTCGTCCTGGGAAGTCTTACGATTTGAATGTCGTTTTGATCTTTCCTCCGAAATATTTTATTCACTTGCGGGAACATACCCGGGTTGTTGGATCGTACAGCCCGGATTTTGTTGCCCCAGTGCAAGCTTATAGCCAAGCTATAGTTTATTCGTATTAACTGTTGGAGGTTCTTGATCTCCGACTTCAATGCTCTGACTTCCGCGTTTTGCGGATCTGTAAAACGCCTGTGCAAGAGTTTGAGTCTTGACAGCAGCCTACTTTTGTGCACGTGAAGTGCGTCGATGGTAGCATTTCGATAAACATCGCTGTTGTCGATTTGAACTACCTTCGGAATTGTTTTGTCCATCGTACGTTTGATTACGTCGTCCATTTGTATGAGGTACCTGTCAACCTCTTCGTTCGTCAGGTTTCTGTTTGTCGGCGGATTGATCCCACTCGAACGTAGTTCTGTGGATAAAGTCCTGGAGAAGCGTGGCCAGCGGGCCTTATTGTAATTATAAGGGTGCCTCTGGACCTATAAGGGTGCCGGCGATCACTCTACCGCGACGCTATCGGGTATTGTAACTTTTCTGCACCACTTTACACACTTGAACTGTCTATGTTCGCACTAAGCCGAAACACGTCTGCACTTGGTGGAGGTCTGTGAACGACTGAGAGAACTCTACCGAGAAGCTATCGATTCTTTTTCTATTTTGGCGCTATTGTCCGCACTTAATACTTTTATTATTTCCGCACTAAGTCGAAACACGTCTGCACTGCGTGGAGGTCTGTGAACGACTGGGTGTGCACACTATGTGCTCGACCACAGCTAGTTGCGGAACCTATCTTTAAAAACCGCACTCCACGCACTGATGGGATTTATGGTTTTCTTGTTTGTTTTTTTTTTCATTACTGCTGCTACGACACGTCCACTCGCTTTGAATGCCGGAGAGCGACTCACATAACAGAGTCTGTGGGAGGTGGTATCACGTTTGGAGGAGCTAAGATAACAGCCGTTATGTATGCAGACGACACAGTTTTCTTCTCTTAAACGGTAGTCGATGAACGAGTTATAATAATTTGATTGGATTAAAAAAAAAGTCAACTAACTAAAAAAAAAACTAAAACTGGTGAGTATAAATACAAAATGAAAATTAGATTAACAGATGAAAATTAGATAACACCATTTCGGAAGATTCAATACCATTAACGTCCCTTGCTACACCTGATGGCCAATACGAATATTTACAAATGCCTTTTGGTCCAGCTAATTTCCAACGGTTTGTTCATGAGATATTTCAAGATCTGATAGAGGCAGGGAAGGTTATAATTTATATACCTGAGCTACTCCTGATTTCAAAACTCATTTAGCGAACCTTAATTAACGACTCCGGATGGAAGAGTTCCCCTTGCCAAAATCAGAAGGAACTACACTCCTGTATCGGTTTATTTTCATATTTCCGACGAACCCCTTTGGGTTAGCGGAAAGAATATACCCAAGCTAGGCATGCCTGTCGTAAGAGGCGACTAAAAATCCAGCCATCGTATATGGGTTTAAATAGTATACATAAAAAATGCAACGAACAGACAAACAGATTAACTACCCAGGTGGCAGCTCAGTTAACCTGGAGAATCCACTCTCTTCGGACACAGCCTCTAAGGATTCTGGGGAGAGCCAGTTATTGCATTTAATAAATCCCTTCGCGAAGAACTGGGTAATCCGGTCTCCACCATCAATACCACGAATTTCCGAAAAAATAAGTCCACCGGATGTGGAAACACAAAACCGCATGGACTCAGCGAAATTTAAAACTTTGGAGGATGAAAATAAAGAGCTCCGAACCAAACTAATGAATATCGATCTAATCTACCAAGAACTTAAAAGAGAGATAGATACGCTAGAGGCAGAAAATAGAGCCCTTAAGAACTCAGAATGGAAAAAGGAATATGAGGTCACCGCTCATGTAACCAGTCCAAGGTACACAACGGACCAAGAGGAACTGGAACGGGGAACAAACTGGGCATCGAAGAAAAGACCCAGTAAGAGATGCAAAGCCGTCTCTTCACCGGAAGCTCAAAAGGAAGAATTGAACGAATATGGGCTAGGAAAAAGGGAGTACAAGAGAAATCAAGCTCCCGCCAGCAATACACGTCGTCGGTATAACGGATTATAATACATTGCTCCGTCTCCACAAAGGAACGTTGGCGTCGGAATTTAAAGTAACGTTGCTTACGATATAGCTACAGACCATTGTCACAATAATTGAATAAGGAAAAAATACAGTGGTAGAAAAAATACAGTTGTAAATTATTGACGCCTTCAACATCATAAAGAAGATTAAGCAGAAAACGGAACAAGGTGAGGATATCCTGATCAAAACAGGACTGCCATTATTTATGCTTACATTCGAGAAAAACCAATGCATTGATGATATCTACAAGATTGAAAACATTTTAAAGTCTAAAGTGAAAATTAAGCCTCTGCGGACGAACACAAGAACGATACCGCAATGTAAACGTTGCCAAGGGTTTAATCATACACGTTCATATTGCCAAAAAGAAACTAAATGTGTAAAGTGCGCTGGAAATCATCGCTCTAAGAATTGTGATATTAGTAAAGAGGCGACGGCTATCTGTGCAAATTGCAAAGGTAAACATCCAGCTAATTATAGAGGCTGCCAGGTTGTCAAAGAGCTACAAAAAAGACGTGACGCTTTACGTCAAAACGTAAAGCCGTCGAGATCAAAACTCAAAAACAATAAAAAAAGCGAAAGCAATGAAAATAATAAAGTAAATGAGGCCACAAATGAAAAGGTGGGGAAAAGTAAATCTACACTGTGTAAAATGGAGGATAAGCCTCAAAGACTGAAGTATGACCAAGCATTATCGTTAAGCAAAAAAGCTGCCGATTCGGCAGACCCGATTTCGCAAGTGTATGCCACGATTCTTGCTAAACTTAACGAGCAGTCCGCGATAAATAAAATATTTTTTGACAAACTTAGCAAGATTGAGCCCAAGCCTGGTAAACAACACAGACCTTCTCGCAATATATGAAGATGGAAGGTACGATCAAAATATTAATATGGAATGTCAATAGAATAAAAAATAAAAGCAATGAACTGGAGATTCTTGCGTAACGTAGAGATTCTAAGTAACGTTGAAGTGTGCTTGATATGTGCAACCCACCTGACGAAGGAGTCCCTATTTAAAATAAGAGGCTTTTGTGCGTACCACGCTTTTTATCCCTCCGGAAGAGCTGGAGGGGGATCCTCCTAATTTATTAGAGACAATATAAAGCATTTCATGAATACAAAAATAGAACTTGACGCAATACAATCAGAGTCAGTTAATCTAAAATGCAAGACATCGTATCTGACCATAGCATCTGTATATTTTCCCCCGCGATGCGTGCCAACAAGGGATAACCTTGTAGGTCTTTTCGAAGAATTTGGAACAAGTTCCATCGTTGGTGGTGATTTTAACGCCAAGCACACCTTTTGGGACTCGCGTAGTAGTGAAAGTAGAAGAAAGCTTTGACCTCTCTTTCAACCACTCACCTGTAATCTTGACCATAAGCAATAAGTTAAGTAATTAACTGACTGGGAAAGTTTTAGACATGACTGTGAGGAAAGTATTAGTCTAAATGGGCCTTTAAAAACAACTTAAGAGTTAGAACTCGAACTTGAAAAGCTTATTAGTAACATCCAGAAAGCAGCCTGGAAAAAATATTCCTCGTAGTAAAAAAATACTCAAGTTTAATGAAAAAAATCTTCCACCAGAAATAAAAGAACTTATCCTCGAAAAAAGAAAAGCGCGCAAGAAATGACAGCATTCTCGTGCCCTGCAACATAAATCATACCTAAATCGCCTGTGCAATCAACTAAAAAAAGCTTTTCAAGTTTTTAAAAACCGCGAGATATCGACGTATCTTGAAGGCCATTTGTTAGGCCTACGCCTATGTTACTATGTACTACTCACTTTGGAAAGAAGTAAAACATATCAAAATGCCCCAAGTGCTGGCCGCGCCAATCAAGAAAAACAATGATGAGTGGGCAAAATGTGATGAAGAAAAGGCGGATCTCTTTGCCGAACATTTGGAGGAAACATTCCAGCCCTTTGACTGACAAATGTTGGAAGATGATCCAAGTGTAACTTCTATATCTGACGCCTCATCGCTAAACGAACTCTGCCAGTCAATCAAAAATCTAAAAAACAACAAGGCTCCTGGCTATGATCTAATAACCGGAACTTAACGAAAAATGCGCTAATTAAGCTCCTGTACTTAATTAATGCTTCATTTGGGCTATTTTATGTTCCAGACTCATGGAAGGTTGCAGAAGTGATAATGTTCCAAAACCGGGCAAACCGTTGAATAACAAAAAGTCGTACAGGCCCGTATCTCTTTTACCAATAATACCCAACATTCTTGAAAAACTCTTATTAAAACGCATTCAAAAATTTATCGAAGAAATACAATTGACCAGGTATACAGAATAACGAATGAAATTGAAGGAGTATTAGAGGAGAAAAAGATCTGCTCCACCGCCCTAAGTGACGTTTCCCAGGCCTTCGACCAAGTCTGGCATGATGGCCTAAAATACAAACTAAGCAGACTTCTACCGTAAAGCTTGTATAAGATACTAGAATCTTATGTCGATAACAGGGTATTTAGAGTTAAACACGGAACTGAATACTCCGATTTTAAAGAGATCCTAGCAGGACTCCCTCAAGGGAGTGTCCTTGGCCCTACATTGTACCTGGTGTACACTAGAGACATACCTCAAACTGAGGGTACACTTGTGGCTACATTTGCGGATGACACAGCGATCCTGGCAACGGGAAGTTCTGTTGAGGCTTCAACTGAAAAACTGCAACGAGCTCTGGACAAAATAAACGAATGGTCGAAACGCTCGCGCATTGCTCCCAATGAGACCAAATAACGCATATAAATTTTACCTACATAAATAATGAAAATCTACCAGTTTTCTTTAATTCTGTACGAATCTTGTTATGACACTTGATGCGAAACTCAAGTGGAAGGCCCACGTGAAAAAGAAACGGGATGAGCTCGAACACCGGTATAGAGAAATGTACTGGTTACGTGGAAAGTACTCGTAGCTAAGCATGTACAACAAACTGTTATTATAGCAAGTACTGAAGCCTATATGGACCTACGGCATACAACTATGGGGTTGTACCAAAGCAAATAACTGTGGACTTATTCAGTCCATTCAAAAGAAAACTATACGGGATATTGTGAAAGCTCCCTGGTATCTCAAAAATAGTGATATACAAAGGGACCTAGGCATAACTACCGTCGAAGAAGAAATAACAAACTCCGCTAAAAAAGCTTATCATCAGACTTCGTGGTCATTGTAACAATGCCATCCTCCAAACTTTGGACATGAGACGTTTAGTACGGCGACTCCAGCGTACGAGACTGTTCAATTTGGTGCAATATTAATAAACCATCCTAACCATGGTCATGGCTTCATTTTACTGAAGGTCTACCTCCACAGGCGAAAATATCCTTAAATGTAAGCTACTAGATAAGGAAACATAGTTGTAGTAAAGAAAAATCAAAAGGGATGGGTGTTTTTAGTCAGTAAAAATCTGACACTACTATGTGGACACGGGTCACATAGTGTCTTGTTGAAGATTTTCACCAACCCAAGTAAAAACAAACAAATTTTTCCGACGTTTTGTGCCGTCTTTTTCTAAAAAAGCTAAGCCGCTTTTGGAATTATTACGAAAAGAAACCAGATTCGAGTTAACTGACGGTTGTGTTAAGGCTTTCAACGAATTGGAGACTTACCTAAACCATTATTCTTGGGTAAAGTTTAAGTTCGATCCTACACTTAGCTAAACTAGCAGACAAGGTTGCACTGTGAAATCGTGCATAAGAATCAAGTGTATAGTCGAGAGCGGGGAAGTATTTTCCAGAAGAACCTTAGGAGGACAACCGGGCGGAACAGGACAGTTCAGTTAAAGAATTGGAGATTAAAAAGTATAAAATCAGTTCAACTTGAAAGGCAGCAATGGGAATGCAGCATTTTGGAATAATGGAATTTTGTGTTTCATTCGTCACAATCCAGTGATCGGATTCTGTTTTCGGACAAATTCGTTGATTTTACGTATCCTCATTGCTATGCATATGCACATCCTAAACGTAACATTTGGTGTTAGAATTGGGATTGTGATGCAATGGTCAAATTTGTGAGTTTTAAAGTCGAACAGCTTAAGAAAGAACTGGCGTAGCGGAGCCTTTTGACAGGCGGAGGAAAAGCTGAATTGCAACAATGGCTGCGTAACGTTGTCTAGAAGGATGGAATTGATCCAGAAACACGCGAAATCACTCACATCACACAAATATAGCATCACACTTTTAGCTGTGATGCTATATTTGTTCGAACAAATGCAACAATCGGGTGGCAGTGTGCATGCATCGTTGGAGGAACAAAAATAACAAATACAACAGTCGCAGAAGTCGCTGGACGAACAAATGAAAAACGTGCATGAATCGTTAGAGTAGCAAAAACAATAAATGCAGCAATGCTTAGGAATTTTACAGCAGTCGCTGGAGGACCAAAGAAGGCTGAAACCGTTTCGAACAAAAAATTCTGGCGATGAATGGTGAAGTTAAAGTACTGGACGAAAAAGTTCACCAACTCGACCGCAAGTTTTTTCTATACTTGCGTCAAATTCGAGAAATGAGGGCAGAACCAGTATAGCCAAGCATCGAATCGACAACGGAGATGCGAGGCCGATCCAACAAGCAGAAAGGAGACTAACATTTGCCAAGAGAGAGGAGGTTACGAAGCTAGCGGAGGAGATGCAACGGAAGACGTCATTGAGGCATCGGCAAGCCCGTGGAGCTCACCAGTAGGATTAGTGAAGAAAGAGGACGGCAGCACGCTCTTCCGTGTGGAGTACAGGAAGCTGAACATTAACAAAGAAAGACAGTTACCCCCTGCCAAGAATAGACAATATTCAGGACACCTTGTCGGGAGCAAAGTGGTTCTCTACATTGACAGCCACTATTAGCAAGTGGAAATCGACAAAAACGTGGAGTGGAGACGGTTTTTGGCAATTTCTTGTAATGCCATTTGGACTGCACAATGCCCCGGTTACATTCGAACTTATAATGGAGCATGTACTCAGATTACACTGGAAGATGTGCTTGGTATACCTCGATGACTTCATCGCGATAGGTAAGGACTTCAACGATCATCTAAGGTATTCCAACTCATTGCGGGATCTGAACTTCAGGTCAGTAAGAAGAAGTGTTAACTTTTCAAGAAGATCCGATGGCGAAGGAGATATCTTGGCCAACGGATCCCAAGAGAAGGAGTACACACCGACGAGGACAAAATAGCGGCGGTAAAAGATTGGCCGAGGCATATAATTTATTAAATTGTGTAAAATTGTACAGACTCCTAACAGATCGCACACTTTCTCTTACTCAATCTCACGTCTAATGTCATCAAAGGCCAGATTATTGCGGCAATCGTTGACAGGCCGGACCGGATGGTAGCATCCCGATGGACAAATGTAGGAAGCTGGAATCCAGACTTGCCAGCACTCTAGTAGGCCTTATGTATGCTTATCCCGATAAACCATCCAACTGCTAAGCCACTGGCTGGTATCAGGGGCACGTCAAGTAACTTGCCTGCACGGATCAATGGTCTTTTTTTTTTTTTTTTTTTTTTTATTTTTTTTTTTTTTTAATATAATTTTATTCAATTTATTCTATTTCCTTACTTGCTAGACAAAATTACTTAAAACTAGCTTAACTATCTTAAGAATTACAAATGTTCTTAATACTAACCTACTGACCCTATGCGGGTACTCTAAGCTAATCTGATCTACTTTCTAAATGTGCCTTTCGGCTTAATCTACGTTTTTTTTTTTTAGTCATTAAGACAATCTTTTATTTCTTTATTCATTTGCCAAGAAAACTTGTAAAAACTTGGCTAAACTTAACTACTTAAACTACCTTATTCTAACTTAATTACTATTTATTACTAACTTAACCTAACATAAAACTTAATACTATCTTAACTATGTCCGTAACAGTACGGACACGTGCACCAGGGCGTATATGTTGTGTATATGCATAACATATATAATTTATACGCCGTGATGCACCTTTTTTTTGTTTTTGTTTCATATGTATATTTTTTTTTTGGATTTAATGTTTTATTTTTTTTTTTTTTTTTTTTCTCTTAAAGCTACCTTAAAAACTATGTAAGCTGGCCACTCTGGCCAACTACCTGATCCTGTGGAAAAGCTAGCGGTGGCGGAGGCTGGTTTTGGTGTAACCACCAGTAAAATTGCCGTTCTTTGGCAGACTCTTTCCTATCTCGAGCGGGGATCGCTCTACTGAACCGGAGGAGATCCTCGTGTGTGCGAACGACATCCGGTTCGTATTGAAGTCGCCTATCCACTGTTCGGCGTACGACATGGAAGATGATAGGACATCCTTGTGGATCCTGTATTAGGCCAATTGTGTCTAGATAGAGGAATGCTTCGGGAGGAATAAAGCCGTTAAGGCGCACCCTTTCATGGTACATACTATTGGGGTAGTAAGCCCCAAAGATCAGACTGTGGGAACAGGTTATAGCTCGTGCAGTGTGCCCTCTGATTAGCTTAATTATAAAATTATCTACCCTATTCACGTTTGCCTCGTTGTACAAGACCTCGTTAGGGTAGTACTTCTTGTACTCAGACTCGGGTGTGCGATACAGACGGAGACAGCTAATAAGACACTGCCTCTCGAACACCCTCATCTTTTCCATCTGGGAAGGACTCACGTTGAACCACAATGGACAACCGTACACCATAATGGGCCGTACTAGGGCCATGTAGCAGATTACCTTCACTCTGGTATCAAGTTGGCTGCTGAAAAACAACCTTCTTGCCGCAGCAAAGGCTTTTCTGGCTTTCGTCAGAGCAATATCTATATGTTTGTCAAAATACAGATATTGATCCAGCCAAATGCCTAGATATCTAACTACACTTTTTACAGCTAACGGCCGACCATGCGGGTCAACTATGCCGAACTTACGCCAGTTTTGGCGCGTATCCCGCGATGCCCTGTCCAACGGGGTCCGGAAAAGACTAGTTTCGTACTTCTGGAAGTTGATAAGCAGCTTCCAGTCGTCGCAAAATCTCTGGATTTTCTCGAAGTCACGCTGCAACAAGATGTTTATTACCTCGACCTTCGGACCTGATCTGTACGCAACTAGGTCGTCGGCGTACGCAATTAAGTGCGGCTTGGAACCTATAAGATCTGCAGTGAATATGGAAAACAGGATCGGGGAACCAATGGCCCCCTGTTGCAGACCGTTTTTAATGTTAAAGACCGTAGTGGAAGTTACGTCACCATTTTTAACAACGAACTTTCTACCTGTTATCATGTCATAAACCATGTATAGCAATGGTTTACTTATGCCAAGCCTGACCAGCTTGAGGAAGAGGCCCTCTAACCAAATGGTGTCGAACGCCTTCTCCAAGTCAATCAGGCAGGCACCCGTGCACTGATTTTTGTTTTTATTCCATTGTATGTCGGACACCAGTTTTGACGCGGCATTGATGGTATCATGCCCCGCTCGGAGTCCGAACTGGTTGTCCGGTATGATTTTCTTTTCATCAGCCCACTTCTTCAGAACTCGAATGACTATCTTTTCAAAAACCTTGCTTATGCAGGGAAGAAGACTGATCGACCGAAGATTTGTCGGAATGGACTTATCTTTGTCCCGTTTAGGGATCGGTTGAACAACAGCTGTTTTCCAGTGCGTGGGGTAATGTGCATTACTCAGCGCATTGTTGAACAAGGTTGTGTAAATTTGGACCGCTTCGGGGGGAAGATGGCGAAGCACAATGTTCGGTATTCCATCGATTCCCACTAACTTTTTCTTCTTCAGCGAGTGGAAGATACCCTGGAGATCTTCTTGAGAAATCAAGATGTGATTCCCATCATTGGCAACGGCACTATGTGCCATGTTTTCGTCATTGAACCTCGTGAAACCTGGATTCTCTGATCGCCATTGACTTATCTCATTGCGGAGATAGAAGTGGTTTAGCAGGGCTCTGTTCTCCAGATCGTGATTCGGCCTACTAACCTCGTTGACCGTATACACTCTCTGGAACACTGCACCAATAGCTGTAACCTTCTCCTGGGGATCTTCCACCGCAAAGAAGTCATTGTCTAGCACTGCCTCATCTGGATCGATGCCAACTGAAGTCAGTAAGTGTTCGTTGTCTGTCGTCCTGGGAAGTCTTACGATTTGAATGTCGTTTTGATCTTTCCTCCGAAATATTTTATTCACTTGCGGGAACATACCCGGGTTGTTGGATCGTACAGCCCGGATTTTGTTGCCCCAGTGCAAGCTTATAGCCAAGCTATAGTTTATTCGTATTAACTGTTGGAGGTTCTTGATCTCCGACTTCAATGCTCTGACTTCCGCGTTTTGCGGATCTGTAAAACGCCTGTGCAAGAGTTTGAGTCTTGACAGCAGCCTACTTTTGTGCACGTGAAGTGCGTCGATGGTAGCATTTCGATAAACATCGCTGTTGTCGATTTGAACTACCTTCGGAATTGTTTTGTCCATCGTACGTTTGATTACGTCGTCCATTTGTATGAGGTACCTGTCAACCTCTTCGTTCGTCAGGTTTCTGTTTGTCGGCGGATTGATCCCACTCGAACGTAGTTCTGTGGATAAAGTCCTGGAGAAGCGTGGCCAGCGGGCCTTATTGTAATTATAAGGGTGCCTCTGGACCTATAAGGGTGCCGGCGATCACTCTACCGCGACGCTATCGGGTATTGTAACTTTTCTGCACCACTTTACACACTTGAACTGTCTATGTTCGCACTAAGCCGAAACACGTCTGCACTTGGTGGAGGTCTGTGAACGACTGAGAGAACTCTACCGAGAAGCTATCGATTCTTTTTCTATTTTGGCGCTATTGTCCGCACTTAATACTTTTATTATTTCCGCACTAAGTCGAAACACGTCTGCACTGCGTGGAGGTCTGTGAACGACTGGGTGTGCACACTATGTGCTCGACCACAGCTAGTTGCGGAACCTATCTTTAAAAACCGCACTCCACGCACTGATGGGATTTATGGTTTTCTTGTTTGTTTTTTTTTTCATTACTGCTGCTACGACACGTCCACTCGCTTTGAATGCCGGAGAGCGACTCACATAACAGAGTCTGTGGGAGGTGGTATCACGTTTGGAGGAGCTAAGATAACAGCCGTTATGTATGCAGACGACACAGTTTTCTTCTCTTAAACGGTAGTCGATGAACGAGTTATAATAATTTGATTGGATTAAAAAAAAAGTCAACTAACTAAAAAAAAAACTAAAACTGGTGAGTATAAATACAAAATGAAAATTAGATTAACAGATGAAAATTAGATAACACCATTTCGGAAGATTCAATACCATTAACGTCCCTTGCTACACCTGATGGCCAATACGAATATTTACAAATGCCTTTTGGTCCAGCTAATTTCCAACGGTTTGTTCATGAGATATTTCAAGATCTGATAGAGGCAGGGAAGGTTATAATTTATATACCTGAGCTACTCCTGATTTCAAAACTCATTTAGCGAACCTTAATTAACGACTCCGGATGGAAGAGTTCCCCTTGCCAAAATCAGAAGGAACTACACTCCTGTATCGGTTTATTTTCATATTTCCGACGAACCCCTTTGGGTTAGCGGAAAGAATATACCCAAGCTAGGCATGCCTGTCGTAAGAGGCGACTAAAAATCCAGCCATCGTATATGGGTTTAAATAGTATACATAAAAAATGCAACGAACAGACAAACAGATTAACTACCCAGGTGGCAGCTCAGTTAACCTGGAGAATCCACTCTCTTCGGACACAGCCTCTAAGGATTCTGGGGAGAGCCAGTTATTGCATTTAATAAATCCCTTCGCGAAGAACTGGGTAATCCGGTCTCCACCATCAATACCACGAATTTCCGAAAAAATAAGTCCACCGGATGTGGAAACACAAAACCGCATGGACTCAGCGAAATTTAAAACTTTGGAGGATGAAAATAAAGAGCTCCGAACCAAACTAATGAATATCGATCTAATCTACCAAGAACTTAAAAGAGAGATAGATACGCTAGAGGCAGAAAATAGAGCCCTTAAGAACTCAGAATGGAAAAAGGAATATGAGGTCACCGCTCATGTAACCAGTCCAAGGTACACAACGGACCAAGAGGAACTGGAACGGGGAACAAACTGGGCATCGAAGAAAAGACCCAGTAAGAGATGCAAAGCCGTCTCTTCACCGGAAGCTCAAAAGGAAGAATTGAACGAATATGGGCTAGGAAAAAGGGAGTACAAGAGAAATCAAGCTCCCGCCAGCAATACACGTCGTCGGTATAACGGATTATAATACATTGCTCCGTCTCCACAAAGGAACGTTGGCGTCGGAATTTAAAGTAACGTTGCTTACGATATAGCTACAGACCATTGTCACAATAATTGAATAAGGAAAAAATACAGTGGTAGAAAAAATACAGTTGTAAATTATTGACGCCTTCAACATCATAAAGAAGATTAAGCAGAAAACGGAACAAGGTGAGGATATCCTGATCAAAACAGGACTGCCATTATTTATGCTTACATTCGAGAAAAACCAATGCATTGATGATATCTACAAGATTGAAAACATTTTAAAGTCTAAAGTGAAAATTAAGCCTCTGCGGACGAACACAAGAACGATACCGCAATGTAAACGTTGCCAAGGGTTTAATCATACACGTTCATATTGCCAAAAAGAAACTAAATGTGTAAAGTGCGCTGGAAATCATCGCTCTAAGAATTGTGATATTAGTAAAGAGGCGACGGCTATCTGTGCAAATTGCAAAGGTAAACATCCAGCTAATTATAGAGGCTGCCAGGTTGTCAAAGAGCTACAAAAAAGACGTGACGCTTTACGTCAAAACGTAAAGCCGTCGAGATCAAAACTCAAAAACAATAAAAAAAGCGAAAGCAATGAAAATAATAAAGTAAATGAGGCCACAAATGAAAAGGTGGGGAAAAGTAAATCTACACTGTGTAAAATGGAGGATAAGCCTCAAAGACTGAAGTATGACCAAGCATTATCGTTAAGCAAAAAAGCTGCCGATTCGGCAGACCCGATTTCGCAAGTGTATGCCACGATTCTTGCTAAACTTAACGAGCAGTCCGCGATAAATAAAATATTTTTTGACAAACTTAGCAAGATTGAGCCCAAGCCTGGTAAACAACACAGACCTTCTCGCAATATATGAAGATGGAAGGTACGATCAAAATATTAATATGGAATGTCAATAGAATAAAAAATAAAAGCAATGAACTGGAGATTCTTGCGTAACGTAGAGATTCTAAGTAACGTTGAAGTGTGCTTGATATGTGCAACCCACCTGACGAAGGAGTCCCTATTTAAAATAAGAGGCTTTTGTGCGTACCACGCTTTTTATCCCTCCGGAAGAGCTGGAGGGGGATCCTCCTAATTTATTAGAGACAATATAAAGCATTTCATGAATACAAAAATAGAACTTGACGCAATACAATCAGAGTCAGTTAATCTAAAATGCAAGACATCGTATCTGACCATAGCATCTGTATATTTTCCCCCGCGATGCGTGCCAACAAGGGATAACCTTGTAGGTCTTTTCGAAGAATTTGGAACAAGTTCCATCGTTGGTGGTGATTTTAACGCCAAGCACACCTTTTGGGACTCGCGTAGTAGTGAAAGTAGAAGAAAGCTTTGACCTCTCTTTCAACCACTCACCTGTAATCTTGACCATAAGCAATAAGTTAAGTAATTAACTGACTGGGAAAGTTTTAGACATGACTGTGAGGAAAGTATTAGTCTAAATGGGCCTTTAAAAACAACTTAAGAGTTAGAACTCGAACTTGAAAAGCTTATTAGTAACATCCAGAAAGCAGCCTGGAAAAAATATTCCTCGTAGTAAAAAAATACTCAAGTTTAATGAAAAAAATCTTCCACCAGAAATAAAAGAACTTATCCTCGAAAAAAGAAAAGCGCGCAAGAAATGACAGCATTCTCGTGCCCTGCAACATAAATCATACCTAAATCGCCTGTGCAATCAACTAAAAAAAGCTTTTCAAGTTTTTAAAAACCGCGAGATATCGACGTATCTTGAAGGCCATTTGTTAGGCCTACGCCTATGTTACTATGTACTACTCACTTTGGAAAGAAGTAAAACATATCAAAATGCCCCAAGTGCTGGCCGCGCCAATCAAGAAAAACAATGATGAGTGGGCAAAATGTGATGAAGAAAAGGCGGATCTCTTTGCCGAACATTTGGAGGAAACATTCCAGCCCTTTGACTGACAAATGTTGGAAGATGATCCAAGTGTAACTTCTATATCTGACGCCTCATCGCTAAACGAACTCTGCCAGTCAATCAAAAATCTAAAAAACAACAAGGCTCCTGGCTATGATCTAATAACCGGAACTTAACGAAAAATGCGCTAATTAAGCTCCTGTACTTAATTAATGCTTCATTTGGGCTATTTTATGTTCCAGACTCATGGAAGGTTGCAGAAGTGATAATGTTCCAAAACCGGGCAAACCGTTGAATAACAAAAAGTCGTACAGGCCCGTATCTCTTTTACCAATAATACCCAACATTCTTGAAAAACTCTTATTAAAACGCATTCAAAAATTTATCGAAGAAATACAATTGACCAGGTATACAGAATAACGAATGAAATTGAAGGAGTATTAGAGGAGAAAAAGATCTGCTCCACCGCCCTAAGTGACGTTTCCCAGGCCTTCGACCAAGTCTGGCATGATGGCCTAAAATACAAACTAAGCAGACTTCTACCGTAAAGCTTGTATAAGATACTAGAATCTTATGTCGATAACAGGGTATTTAGAGTTAAACACGGAACTGAATACTCCGATTTTAAAGAGATCCTAGCAGGACTCCCTCAAGGGAGTGTCCTTGGCCCTACATTGTACCTGGTGTACACTAGAGACATACCTCAAACTGAGGGTACACTTGTGGCTACATTTGCGGATGACACAGCGATCCTGGCAACGGGAAGTTCTGTTGAGGCTTCAACTGAAAAACTGCAACGAGCTCTGGACAAAATAAACGAATGGTCGAAACGCTCGCGCATTGCTCCCAATGAGACCAAATAACGCATATAAATTTTACCTACATAAATAATGAAAATCTACCAGTTTTCTTTAATTCTGTACGAATCTTGTTATGACACTTGATGCGAAACTCAAGTGGAAGGCCCACGTGAAAAAGAAACGGGATGAGCTCGAACACCGGTATAGAGAAATGTACTGGTTACGTGGAAAGTACTCGTAGCTAAGCATGTACAACAAACTGTTATTATAGCAAGTACTGAAGCCTATATGGACCTACGGCATACAACTATGGGGTTGTACCAAAGCAAATAACTGTGGACTTATTCAGTCCATTCAAAAGAAAACTATACGGGATATTGTGAAAGCTCCCTGGTATCTCAAAAATAGTGATATACAAAGGGACCTAGGCATAACTACCGTCGAAGAAGAAATAACAAACTCCGCTAAAAAAGCTTATCATCAGACTTCGTGGTCATTGTAACAATGCCATCCTCCAAACTTTGGACATGAGACGTTTAGTACGGCGACTCCAGCGTACGAGACTGTTCAATTTGGTGCAATATTAATAAACCATCCTAACCATGGTCATGGCTTCATTTTACTGAAGGTCTACCTCCACAGGCGAAAATATCCTTAAATGTAAGCTACTAGATAAGGAAACATAGTTGTAGTAAAGAAAAATCAAAAGGGATGGGTGTTTTTAGTCAGTAAAAATCTGACACTACTATGTGGACACGGGTCACATAGTGTCTTGTTGAAGATTTTCACCAACCCAAGTAAAAACAAACAAATTTTTCCGACGTTTTGTGCCGTCTTTTTCTAAAAAAGCTAAGCCGCTTTTGGAATTATTACGAAAAGAAACCAGATTCGAGTTAACTGACGGTTGTGTTAAGGCTTTCAACGAATTGGAGACTTACCTAAACCATTATTCTTGGGTAAAGTTTAAGTTCGATCCTACACTTAGCTAAACTAGCAGACAAGGTTGCACTGTGAAATCGTGCATAAGAATCAAGTGTATAGTCGAGAGCGGGGAAGTATTTTCCAGAAGAACCTTAGGAGGACAACCGGGCGGAACAGGACAGTTCAGTTAAAGAATTGGAGATTAAAAAGTATAAAATCAGTTCAACTTGAAAGGCAGCAATGGGAATGCAGCATTTTGGAATAATGGAATTTTGTGTTTCATTCGTCACAATCCAGTGATCGGATTCTGTTTTCGGACAAATTCGTTGATTTTACGTATCCTCATTGCTATGCATATGCACATCCTAAACGTAACATTTGGTGTTAGAATTGGGATTGTGATGCAATGGTCAAATTTGTGAGTTTTAAAGTCGAACAGCTTAAGAAAGAACTGGCGTAGCGGAGCCTTTTGACAGGCGGAGGAAAAGCTGAATTGCAACAATGGCTGCGTAACGTTGTCTAGAAGGATGGAATTGATCCAGAAACACGCGAAATCACTCACATCACACAAATATAGCATCACACTTTTAGCTGTGATGCTATATTTGTTCGAACAAATGCAACAATCGGGTGGCAGTGTGCATGCATCGTTGGAGGAACAAAAATAACAAATACAACAGTCGCAGAAGTCGCTGGACGAACAAATGAAAAACGTGCATGAATCGTTAGAGTAGCAAAAACAATAAATGCAGCAATGCTTAGGAATTTTACAGCAGTCGCTGGAGGACCAAAGAAGGCTGAAACCGTTTCGAACAAAAAATTCTGGCGATGAATGGTGAAGTTAAAGTACTGGACGAAAAAGTTCACCAACTCGACCGCAAGTTTTTTCTATACTTGCGTCAAATTCGAGAAATGAGGGCAGAACCAGTATAGCCAAGCATCGAATCGACAACGGAGATGCGAGGCCGATCCAACAAGCAGAAAGGAGACTAACATTTGCCAAGAGAGAGGAGGTTACGAAGCTAGCGGAGGAGATGCAACGGAAGACGTCATTGAGGCATCGGCAAGCCCGTGGAGCTCACCAGTAGGATTAGTGAAGAAAGAGGACGGCAGCACGCTCTTCCGTGTGGAGTACAGGAAGCTGAACATTAACAAAGAAAGACAGTTACCCCCTGCCAAGAATAGACAATATTCAGGACACCTTGTCGGGAGCAAAGTGGTTCTCTACATTGACAGCCACTATTAGCAAGTGGAAATCGACAAAAACGTGGAGTGGAGACGGTTTTTGGCAATTTCTTGTAATGCCATTTGGACTGCACAATGCCCCGGTTACATTCGAACTTATAATGGAGCATGTACTCAGATTACACTGGAAGATGTGCTTGGTATACCTCGATGACTTCATCGCGATAGGTAAGGACTTCAACGATCATCTAAGGTATTCCAACTCATTGCGGGATCTGAACTTCAGGTCAGTAAGAAGAAGTGTTAACTTTTCAAGAAGATCCGATGGCGAAGGAGATATCTTGGCCAACGGATCCCAAGAGAAGGAGTACACACCGACGAGGACAAAATAGCGGCGGTAAAAGATTGGCCGAGGCATATAATTTATTAAATTGTGTAAAATTGTACAGACTCCTAACAGATCGCACACTTTCTCTTACTCAATCTCACGTCTAATGTCATCAAAGGCCAGATTATTGCGGCAATCGTTGACAGGCCGGACCGGATGGTAGCATCCCGATGGACAAATGTAGGAAGCTGGAATCCAGACTTGCCAGCACTCTAGTAGGCCTTATGTATGCTTATCCCGATAAACCATCCAACTGCTAAGCCACTGGCTGGTATCAGGGGCACGTCAAGTAACTTGCCTGCACGGATCAATGGTCTTTTTTTTTTTTTTTTTTTTTTTTATTTTTTTTTTTTTTTAATATAATTTTATTCAATTTATTCTATTTCCTTACTTGCTAGACAAAATTACTTAAAACTAGCTTAACTATCTTAAGAATTACAAATGTTCTTAATACTAACCTACTGACCCTATGCGGGTACTCTAAGCTAATCTGATCTACTTTCTAAATGTGCCTTTCGGCTTAATCTACGTTTTTTTTTTTTAGTCATTAAGACAATCTTTTATTTCTTTATTCATTTGCCAAGAAAACTTGTAAAAACTTGGCTAAACTTAACTACTTAAACTACCTTATTCTAACTTAATTACTATTTATTACTAACTTAACCTAACATAAAACTTAATACTATCTTAACTATGTCCGTAACAGTACGGACACGTGCACCAGGGCGTATATGTTGTGTATATGCATAACATATATAATTTATACGCCGTGATGCACCTTTTTTTTGTTTTTGTTTCATATGTATATTTTTTTTTTGGATTTAATGTTTTATTTTTTTTTTTTTTTTTTTTCTCTTAAAGCTACCTTAAAAACTATGTAAGCTGGCCACTCTGGCCAACTACCTGATCCTGTGGAAAAGCTAGCGGTGGCGGAGGCTGGTTTTGGTGTAACCACCAGTAAAATTGCCGTTCTTTGGCAGACTCTTTCCTATCTCGAGCGGGGATCGCTCTACTGAACCGGAGGAGATCCTCGTGTGTGCGAACGACATCCGGTTCGTATTGAAGTCGCCTATCCACTGTTCGGCGTACGACATGGAAGATGATAGGACATCCTTGTGGATCCTGTATTAGGCCAATTGTGTCTAGATAGAGGAATGCTTCGGGAGGAATAAAGCCGTTAAGGCGCACCCTTTCATGGTACATACTATTGGGGTAGTAAGCCCCAAAGATCAGACTGTGGGAACAGGTTATAGCTCGTGCAGTGTGCCCTCTGATTAGCTTAATTATAAAATTATCTACCCTATTCACGTTTGCCTCGTTGTACAAGACCTCGTTAGGGTAGTACTTCTTGTACTCAGACTCGGGTGTGCGATACAGACGGAGACAGCTAATAAGACACTGCCTCTCGAACACCCTCATCTTTTCCATCTGGGAAGGACTCACGTTGAACCACAATGGACAACCGTACACCATAATGGGCCGTACTAGGGCCATGTAGCAGATTACCTTCACTCTGGTATCAAGTTGGCTGCTGAAAAACAACCTTCTTGCCGCAGCAAAGGCTTTTCTGGCTTTCGTCAGAGCAATATCTATATGTTTGTCAAAATACAGATATTGATCCAGCCAAATGCCTAGATATCTAACTACACTTTTTACAGCTAACGGCCGACCATGCGGGTCAACTATGCCGAACTTACGCCAGTTTTGGCGCGTATCCCGCGATGCCCTGTCCAACGGGGTCCGGAAAAGACTAGTTTCGTACTTCTGGAAGTTGATAAGCAGCTTCCAGTCGTCGCAAAATCTCTGGATTTTCTCGAAGTCACGCTGCAACAAGATGTTTATTACCTCGACCTTCGGACCTGATCTGTACGCAACTAGGTCGTCGGCGTACGCAATTAAGTGCGGCTTGGAACCTATAAGATCTGCAGTGAATATGGAAAACAGGATCGGGGAACCAATGGCCCCCTGTTGCAGACCGTTTTTAATGTTAAAGACCGTAGTGGAAGTTACGTCACCATTTTTAACAACGAACTTTCTACCTGTTATCATGTCATAAACCATGTATAGCAATGGTTTACTTATGCCAAGCCTGACCAGCTTGAGGAAGAGGCCCTCCAACCAAACGGTGTCGAACGCCTTCTACAAGTCAATGAGGCAGGCACCCGTGCACTGATTTTTGTTTTTATTCCATTGTATGTCGGACACCAGTCTTGACGCGGCATTAATGGTATCATGCCCCGCTCGGAATCCGAACTGGTTGTCCGGTATGATTTTCTTTTCATCAGCCCACTTCTTCAGAACTCGAATGACTATCTTTTCAAAAACCTTGCTTATGCAGGGAAGAAGACTGATCGACCGAAGATTTGTCGGAATGGACTTATCTTTGTCCCGTTTAGGGATCGGTTGAACAACAGCTGTTTTCCAGTGCGTGGGGTAATGTGCATTACTCAGCGCATTGTTGAACAAGGTTGTGTAAATTTGGACCGCTTCGTGGGGAAGATGGCGAAGCACAATGTTCGGTATTCCATCGATTCCCACTGACTTTTTCTTCTTCAGCGAGTGGAAGATACTCTGAAGATCTTCTTGAGAAATCAAGATGTGATTTCCATCATTGGCGACGGCACTATGTGCCATGTTCTCGTCATTGAACCTGGTGAACCCTGGATTCTCTGATCGCCATTGACTTATCTCACTGCGGAGATAGAAGTGGTTTAGCAGGGCTCTGTTCTCCAGATCGTGATTCGGCCTACTAACCTCGTTGACCGTATACACTCTCTGGAACACTGCACCAATAGCTGTAACCTTCTCCTGGGGATCTTCCACCGCAAAGAAGTCATTGTCTAGCACTGCCTCATCTGGATCGATGCCAACTGAAGTCAGTAAGTGTTCGGTGTCCGTCGTCCTGAGAAGTCTTACGATTTGAATGTCGTTTTGATCTTTCCTCCGAAATATTTTATTTACTTGCGGGAACAACAACCCGGGTAGTTGTTGGATCGTACAGCCCGGATTTTGTTGCCCCAGTGCAAGCTTATAGCCAAGCTATAGTTTATTCGTATTAACTGTTGGAGGTTCTTGATCTCCGACTTCAATGCTCTGACTTCCGCGTTTTGCGGATCTGTAAAACGCCTGTGCAAGAGTTTGAGTCTTGACAGCAGCCTACTTTTGTGCACGTGAAGTGCATCGATGGTAGCATTTCGATAAACATCGCTGTTGTCGATTTGAACTACCTTCGGAATTGTTTTGTCCATCGTACGTTTGACTACGTCGTCCATTTGTATGAGGTACCTGTCAACCTCTTCGTTCGTCAGGTTTCTGTTTGTCGGTGGATTGATCCCACTCGAACGTAGTTCTGTGGATAAAGTCCTGGAGAAGCGTGGCCAGCGGGCCTTATTATAATTATAAGGGTGCCTCTCATACTCCTCCAGTCCTTCCACCTCGTTCGGGAGCTGAATAACTGCGAAGAGCCCGCAGTGATCACTCTCGTACTCAACAGCAGTTAGACAGTTCCGTGTGCGTCTTTCCACGTCTAGTATAGTCAGTCGTTTGTCTATCAGCATCAGATCCAGATAGAACCCGCTTCTAGGATACGATGGCCTATCGGTTGCTAGCAAATCTAGCTTGAACTCAACATTGTGTTCTACCAGCCAGTTATACAATGAGGTCCCCCTGGTGTTATGCACCACGTTGCCCCACTCTATATGCCTCGAGTTCAAGTCCCCGGCTACGATATAGTAGTTCTCCTCCGAGCTCAGTCGAAGGCTAGTGAAAAGAGTATCGAGCTCTGAAATGAAATATTGGTTGATGCGTGACTTGTCAGTCGCATAGATAGCGATCACATATAGCCGCTTACCTCCCCGAAGGGGGATGCGTGCGATACACGTTTCTATGGCCTGGAATCTCCGCACTTCACCGCTATACACGACCTTATGACAAAGGCCTTTTTTGATTAAGAGTGCGACTCCACCAGCTAGGTAGCTTCGATCTCTTCTAATGACATTGTAATTTTTGTACCTGAGTGGGTGCTTCTGGCTTAGCTTAGTTTCGTAAACCATCAACACATCAGGATTATGGGTCTGCAACAAGTTACCGAAATTTAATTGACGTTCAGGGCGGATCAGTGCATTCACATTCACTGCTAGAATTTTCAGGTTGCAGGCTGCCTGCGCAGCCATTATACCGATGTTGCGTTTGGCTCTCCAAACAGCGTCGAATAGATGAGGTCTATTCGCGCTGCTTGTTCTTGTAACTGGTTCTGGAATTGAGTTTGGAGTTGAGCGATCTGCCTCTGGATAGAGAGCAGGATCGTTTGCACATCCAAATTTGCTTCCGGTTGCCTGGCCACAGGGACCTGGGTAACTTTCGGCACTGTCTGTTGAACCGGTCGCCCAGCCGATGCCAATTGGGCATAGGAGACTGCCGGTGTAACAGTGGTAGCTGGAGCACGAGGCACTGGCCTCGCTTCTACCATTTTTCCATTACGTTTGGCCTGTATAATTTTTCTTATTTCTTGGACCTTAGGACATCCCCGATAGTTTGCAGGGTGTCCGCTGGTCTTACAGAGCACGCACGTCAGTTTGCTCCTGTCCTCGACTTTATCGGTCCCTAAAGGACATTCCCCGCGATTGTGGGTTCCTGCGCATTTGACACAGCGAGACTGCATATTGCAGTTCGCCGCGGCATGCCCAAACCTCTGACAACGAACACACTGGAGTGTGTTCTTTGTCTTTTTTATTGTTTCCCATGTAACAGACAGAGTGCCTAAATGGGTAATTTTTTTTAGGCTCTCTAGTTTGCTGTCTGGGGTGACCTGAACCAGGAAGAAAGGAAGTTTCCTATTCTCCCTTCTCGATGCCGCAGTGATGAAGGGCTTAACCCCTACGATCTGGACATCGTCGCTCTGCGCTTGGCGCAGAATAGCGAGGATCTCATCGGGATCAGTGTCGGAATCCACGTCCTTAAGGAGCATGGTCTGCACCTTTTCCCCTTTCGGAGTGTACGAGAAAAACTCGGCCTCCGACACCGCTAACCTTTCTTTGACTACGTGATAGTCTGCCATTGATAAGCAATGGACAGAGACACGTAGTGGACCCTTATACTTAATAAAGTAAGAATTTTTTGTGACCAACTTACATAGAATGTCAACGTCCTTCGTCTCCAGTCCGAAGACGTTTATTGGCGGGCATCTCTCTTTGTTGGTTGGTTGCTGCTTCTGCTGTGTTGTCTTCTGCTGATGTTGTTGTTGTTGCTGCTTTTCTGCTGCTTTCTGACGCTGTCCCTTTGGCAGCGGTTGGGACGTTCCGGGTTGTTGCTGCTTCTGCTGATGCTGCGGTTGCTTCCCCTTGGTCTGCATCTGTTGTTGCTGCTTTGGCTGCTGCTGTTGTTGTTGCTGCTGCTGCTTTGGCTGCTGCTGTTGTTGTTGCTGCTGCTGCTTTTGTAGCTGCTGCTGTTTTTGTGCAGCCTCTTTTGCTGCTCTCCTGGTCCTTAGTTTTATTTGGAGGGCTTGGATGTGGGCGTCCAGCTAATCCCTCTCTCGCTGGCTCTTCTCCAGCTGCTCCCGGTCCTCTTCATCTTCGTCCTCCGATTCAGAGGACGTTAGTGCATGGAAGGGGTTCTCTCTACCGCTGTAGGAGAATCTTCCCTCCCCTTCTGTCGACTCGTATTCGACGTCGTCGACCATTTGTTGCTGCATTCTGGGCGCTGCTTCTGTTGTTGTCGCTATATTTGTTGTAGTTGCTACTGCTGCTGTTATATTTGCGGCTTTAGCCGGAATTTTCATCTCACCTGATCCGAGGCTGGAGCGGCGCTTCACCAGGTTTGGTTGTGGCTGAAGCTTCTTCCTCCTCTTTTTTCTCCCCTCTTCATGTGTTGACTGGTGGTCTGACGTCCCAGCCACCGGTGCAACATCACCCGATTTTCGGAGCTCGGGTCGCTCAACTGACTCCATTTCACTTGAATTCACACTCTTAGTGTCTCTACTTGATTTTATTTAAAAAAAAAAAAAAGATCTCACTATTTTTTCGGGATTCGAACCCGGCACCGCGAAGTCACCGGCGATCACTCTTTTTTTTTTTTTTTTTTTTTTTTTTTTTTTAATATAATTTTATTCAATTTATTCTATTTCCTTACTTGCTAGACAAAATTACTTAAAACTAGCTTAACTATCTTAAGAATTACAATTGTTCTTAATACTAACCTACTGACCCTATGCGGGTACTCTAAGCTAATCTGATCTATGTAATAAATGTGCCTTTCGGCTTAATCTACGTTTTTTTTTTTTTAGTCATTAAGACAATCTTTTATTTTTCATTTGCCAAGAAAACTTGTAAAAACTTGGCTAAACTTAACTACTTAAACTACCTTATTCTAACTTAATTACTATTTATTACTAACTTAACCTAACATAAAACTTAATACTATCTTAACTATGTCCGTAACAGTACGGACACGTGCACCAGGGCGTATATGTTGTGTATATGCATAACATATATAATTTATACGCCGTGATGCACCTTTTTTTTGTTTTTGTTTCATATGTATATTTTTTTTTTTGGATTTAATTTTTTTATTTTTTTTTTTTTGGGTTTTTTGTTTTAATTTTTTTTTTTTTTTTTTTTTTTTTGTTTCTCTTAAAGCTACCTTAAAAACTATGTAAGCTGGCCACTATGGTCAACTACCTGATCCTGTGGAAAAGCTAGCGGTGGCGGAGGCTGGTTTTGGTGTAACCACCAGTAAAATTGCCGTTCTTTGGCAGACTCTTTCCTATCTCGAGCGGGGATCGCTCTACTGAACCGGAGGAGATCCTCGTGGGTGCGAACGACATCCGGTTCGTATTGAAGTCGCCTATCCACTGTTCGGCGTACGACATGGAAGATGATAGGACATCCTTGTGGATCCTGTATTAGGCCAATTGTGTCTAGATAGAGGAATGCTTCGGGAGGAATAAAGCCGTTAAGGCGCACCCTTTCATGGTACATACTATTGGGGTAGTAAGCCCCAAAGATCAGACTGTTGGAAGAGGTCATAGCTAGTGCAGTGTGCCTTCTGATTAGTTTAATTATAAAATTATCTACCCTATTCACGTTTGCCTCGTTGTACAGGACCTCGTTAGGGTAGTACTTCTTGTACTCAGACTCGGGTGTGCGATACAGACGGAGACAGCTCCTAAGACACTGCCTCTCGAACACCCTCATCTTTTCCATCTGGGAAGGACTCACGTTGAACCACAATGGACAACCGTACACCATAATAGGCCGTACTAGGGCCATGTAGCAGATTACCTTCACTCTGGTATCAAGTTGGCTGCTGAAAAACAACCTTCTTGCCGCAGCAAAGGCTTTTCTGGCTTTCGTCAGAGCAATATCTATATGTTTGTCAAAATACAGATATTGATCCAGCCAAATGCCTAGATATCTTACTACACTTTTTACAGCTAACGGCCGACCATGCGGGTCAACTATGCCGAACTTACGCCAGTTTTGGCGCGTATCCCGCGATGCCCTGTCCAACGGGGTCCGGAAAAGACTAGTTTCGCATTTCTGGAAGTTGATA
This sequence comes from Eristalis intricaria, assembly GCA_964034865.1. Lineage (NCBI taxonomy): Eukaryota > Metazoa > Arthropoda > Insecta > Diptera > Syrphidae > Eristalis > Eristalis intricaria. The sequence continues at coordinate 77,891,140 of OZ035876.1, forward strand.
AGCAACTTCCAGTCGTCGCAAAATCGCTGGATTTTCTCGAAGTCACGCTGCAACAAGATGTTTATTACCTCGACCTTCGGACCTGATCTGTACGCAACTAGGTCGTCGGCGTACGCAATTAAGTGCGGCATGGAACCTATAAGATCTGCAGTGAATATGGAAAACAGGATCGGGGAACCAATGGCTCCCTGTTGCAGACCGTTTTTAATGTTAAAGACCGTAGTGGAAGTTACGTCACCATTTTTCACAACGAACTTTCTACCTGTTATCATGTCATATACCATGTATAGCAATGGTTTACTTATGCCAAGCCTGACCAACTTGAGAAAGAGGCCCTCTAACCAAACGGTGTCGAACGCCTTCTCCAAGTCAATCAGGCAGGCACCCGTGCACTGATTTTTGTTTTTATTCCATTGTATGTCGGACACCAGTTTTGACGCGGCATTAATGGTATCATGCCCCGCTCGGAATCCGAACTGGTTGTCCGGTATGATTTTCTTTTCATCAGCCCATTGCTTCAGAACTCGAATGACTATCTTTTCAAAAACCTTGCTTATGCAGGGAAGAAGACTGATCGACCGAAGATTTGTCGGAATGGACTTATCTTTGTCCCGTTTAGGGATCGGTTGAACAACAGCTGTTTTCCAGTGCGTGGGGTAATGTGCATTACTCAGCGCATTGTTGAACAAGGTTGTGTAAATTTGGACCGCTTCGGGGGGAAGATGGCGAAGCACAATGTTCGGTATTCCATCGATTCCCACTGACTTTTTCTTCTTCAGCGAGTGGAAGATACCCTGGAGATCTTCTTGAGAAATCAAGATGTGATTCCCATCATTGGCGACGGCACTATGTGCCATGTTCTCGTCATTGAACCTCGTGAAACCTGGATTCTCTGATCGCCATTGACTTATCTCATTGCGGAGATAGAAGTGGTTTAGCAGAGCTCTGTTCTCCAGATCGTGATTCGGCCTACTAACCTCGTTGACCGTATACACTCTCTGGAACACTGCACCAATAGCTGTAACCTTCTCCTGGGGATCTTCCACCGCAAAGAAGTCATTGTCTAGCACTGCCTCATCTGGATCAATGCCAACTGAAGTCAGTAAGTGTTCGTTGTCTGTCGTCCTGGGAAGTCTTACGATTTGAATGTCGTTTTGATCTTTCCTCCGAAATATTTTATTTACTTGCGGGAACATACCCGGGTTGTTGGATCGTACAGCCCGGATTTTGTTGCCCCAGTGCAAGCTTATAGCCAAGCTATAGTTTATTCGAATTAACTGTTGGAGGTTCTTGATCTCCGACTTCAATGCTCTGACTTCCGCGTTTTGCGGATCTGTAAAACGCCTGTGCAAGAGTTTGAGTCTTGACAGCAGCCTACTTTTGTGCACGTGAAGTGCATCGATGGTAGCATTTCGATAAACATCGCTGTTGTCGATTTGAACTACCTTCGGAATTGTTTTGTCCATCGTACGTTTGACTACGTCGTCCATTTGTATGAGGTACCTGTCAACCTCTTCGTTCGTCAGGTTTCTGTTTGTCGGTGGGTTGATCCCACTCGAACGTAGTTCTGTGGATAAAGTCCTGGAGAAGCGTGGCCAGCGGGCCTTATTATAATTATAAGGGTGCCTCTGGACATACTCTTCCAGTCCTTCCACCTCGTTCGGGAGCTGAATAACTGCAAAGAGCCCGCAGTGATCACTCTCGTACTCAACAGCAGTTAGACAGTTCCGTGTGCGTCTTTCCACGTCTAGTATAGTCAGTCGTTTGTCTATCAGCATCAGATCCAGATAGGACCCGCTTCTAGGATACGATGGCCTATCGGTTGCTAGCAAATCTAGCTTGAACTCAACATTGTGTTCTACCAGCCAGTTATACAATGAGGTCCCCCTGGTGTTATGCACCACGTTGCCCCACTCTATATGCCTCGAGTTCAAGTCCCCGGCTACGATATAGTAGTTCTCCTCCGAGCTCAGTCGAAGGCTAGTGAAAAGAGTATCGAGCTCTGAAATGAAATATTGGTTGATGCGTGACTTGTCAGTCGCATAGATAGCGATCACATAGAGCCGCTTACCACCCCGAAGGGGGATGCGTGCAATACACGTTTCTATGGCCTGGAATCTGCGCACTTCACCGCTATACACGACCTTATGACAAAGGCCTTTTTTGATTAAGAGTGCGACTCCACCAGCTAGGTAGTTTCGATCTCTTCTAATGATATTGTAATTTTTGTACCTGAGTGGGTGCGTCTGGCTTAGCTTAGTTTCGCAAACCATCAACACATCAGGATTATGGGTCTGCAACAAGTTACCGAAATTTAATTTACGTTCAGGGCGGATCAGTGAATTCACATTCACTGCTAGAATTTTCAGGTTGCAGGCTGCCTGCGCAGCCATTATACCGATGTTGCGTTTGGCTCTCCAAACAGCGTCGAATAGATGAGGTCTATTCGCGCTGCTTGTTCTTGTAACTGGTTTTGGAATTGAGTTTGGAGTTGAGCGATCTGCCTCTGGATAGAGAGCAGGATCGTCTGCACATCCAAATTTGCTTCTGGTTGCCTAGCCACAGGGACCTGGGTAACTTTCGGCACTGTCTGTTGAACCGGTCGCCCAGCCGATGCCACTTGGGCATAGGAGACTGCCGGTGTAACAGTGGTAGCTGGAGCACGAGGCACTGGCCTCGCTTCTACCATTTTTCCATTACGTTTGGCCTGTATAATCTTTCTCATTTCTTGGACCTTAGGACATCCTCGATAGTTAGCAGGATGCCCGCTGGTCTTACAGAGCACGCACGTCAGCTTGCTCCTATCATCAACTTTATCGGTCCCTAAAGGACATTCCCCGCGATTGTGGGTTCCTGCGCATTTGACACAGCGCGACTGCATATTGCAGTTCGCCGCGGCATGCCCAAACCTCTGGCATCGAGCACACTGGAGTGTGTTCTTAGTCTTTATTAATGTTTCCCACTTTACAGATAAAGAGCCTAAATTGGTAATTTTCTTTAGGCTCTCTAGTTTGCTGCCTGGGGTGACCTGAACCAGGAAGAACGGAAGTTTCCTGTTCTCCCTTCTCGATACCGCAGTGATGAAGGGCTTAACCCCTACGACCTGGACATCGTCGCTCTGCGCTTGGCGCAGCAAAGCGAGGATCTCATCGGGATCAGTGTCGGGATCCACGTCCTTAAGGAGCATGGTCTGCACCTTTTCCCTTTTCGGCGTGTATGAGAAAAACTCGGCCTCCGACACCGCTAACCTTTCTTTAACTACGTTGTAGTCTGCCATTGATAAGCAGTGGACAGAAACTCTTAAGGGACCCTTATATTTAATATAGTAGGACTGGTTAGTGACCAACTTACATAATATATCAACGTCCTTCGTCTCCAGTCCGAAGACGTTGATTGGAGGGCATCTCTCCGTTTTGGCTGGCTGCTGCTGCTGCGGTTGCTTCTGCTGCTCCTTCTTCTGCTGATATTGTCCTTGTTGTTGCTGCTGCTTCTTTGGCTGCTGCTGTTGTTGTAGCTGCTGCTTCTTTGGCTGTTGCTGTTGTTGTTTCTGCTGCTTTGGCGGCTGCTGTTGTTGTTGCTGCAGCTGTATTGGCTGCTGCTGTTTTTGTTGCAGCTGCTGCTTTGTCTGCTGCTGTTGTTGTTGCTGCTGCTGTTTTTGTAGCTGCTGCTGTTGTTGGGCAGCCTCTTTAGCTGCTCTCCTGGCCCTTCGTTTGGTTTGGAGGGCTTGGATGTGGGCGTCAAGCTCCTCCCTCTCTCGCTGGCTCTTCTCCAGCTGCTCCCTGTCCTCTTCATCTTCATCCTCCGATTCAGAGGACGTCAGAGTGTGGAAGGGGTTCTCTCTCCCGCTGTAGGAGAATCTCCCCTCCCCCTCTGTCGACTCGTACTCAACGTCGTCGACCATTCTGGATGTTGCTTCTGTTGTTGTCGCTGCAGTTGTTGTTGTTGTTATTGCTGCTGCTGTTTTGTTTGCGGCTTTAGCCGCAATTTTCCCGTCGCCTGATCCAAGGCTGGAACGGCGCTTTACGAGGTTGGGTTGAGGCTGGAGCTTCTTCCTCCTCTTCTTCCTCCCCTCTTCGTTTGTTGACTGGTGGTCCGATGTCGAAGCCACCGGTACAACATCACCCGATTTTTTGAGCTCGGGTCGCTCCACTGGTTCCATATCACTTGTTTTTCACACTTTGTGTCTTTATTTTGATTTAGTTTAGAAAAAAAAGTTTTGAGTTTTTCTTCGGGATTCGAACCCGGCACCGCGAAGTCACCGGCGAACACTCTACCGAGAGGCGATCACTCTACCGCGACGCTATCGGGTCTTGTAACTTTTTGCACCACTTTTCACACTTGAACTGTCTATGTTCGCACTAAGCCGAAACACGTCTGCACTTGGTGGAGGTCTGTGAACGACTGGATCAATGGTCTATAGGGGCATGCCTGGAAGTCCTGTCAGTGGATCCGACTGTAAGAGCCCTTGTGATAAACTATGAATAAAGGCCGATTTCAAAATCAGTTACGGTTTCACCCACCACCTCAACCCAAATTGAGGAATTACGATATGGTCCCTATATTAATTTTTATTCTCTCTGTCCTTACCACAAGTACTCCCTGCATTACCCCATAATACCAGCGAGTTGGTAAACATTATTACAGACGCCCATAACAGGGCAATGGAAGTATCTTGTCCACTTTTCATCCGACAAAACCTCCAAGCCGAGATGGTGGAATGCAAATTTAGATAACCTTCGACCACCTTATAGAGTGAAATTAAATAAGCCAAGGAACACAAGAGAGACCCTGGACTGCGACTCCTATAATAAATATTGAAGAAATTCTGCGAAAAGATAAAGAATTCTTGGAATCCTCCAGGCTTAACCAGTCCAAGTGTATCGAGAGCTCCTTCAAGAAAGCCGATAATACATAGACATCAACAAATCTCTCAGACTGGTTGATACCCATTTCCCGGAGCACTCAACAGACTGCCCGAATCAAAACCAAGCAGGAGCGGTACCCATTCTAAATCCAGAATCTCTGATAAAAAGTCACAAGATAACGTGGACAGTAAATAGCTTCAGTGCATACAAATCCCTGGGGCTTGACGGCATTATGCCAGCCGTACTTCAAGAAACTTCCGAATGGATTATACCATAGCTGGAAATCAACTTTTAAAGCTGCCTATCTTTGTTGAGAGACTCATCATCCTATCATCCTTTTTTCTGAAAACATTAAAAAATCTCATTGACCTATATTTTTGATCTACAACCAACCTTTCGTTGTCTAAATATGCGTACAATAAGGGAAGATCCGTGGACATTGACACAAAGCATTGAAAAACCAGGCAGGCACAGGTTTTGGTAGAGCAAGATGCAGAAACGGGAGTGGCACTAACAAACCAACTACTAGGTAACGACTCCTCAAAAAGCTATACCAGAAGAGATACAGCTCAGGACGGAGTACTATCCCCTCTTCTTTGGAACCATCAGTGAACAAACTACTACTAATACTGGAAAGTGCAAAACGATTGTCTGTGTGGATGATGCTGCCATATATTTCTCGAGAAAATATCCGGTAGTTCTGAAAGATTTAATGCAACATGGTCTTATTGGTCAATATTGCTCAACTTGACGGCCTACCCATCTTAGGCGTTGAATCCGTAGACGCCTAGCTAGGCACATGTCACTGGGCTTTACAGTTCGTGGTTGAATCTTCTTCTCCAATAACCATCAACGCAAACGGGATCAAAGATTGAACGCAGAACTTTTCTCTCGAAAAGACCAAGTGCTTCTTCATCCGCTTTTGAGATTGTCAATGCCTTCCCACTATGCAGCAGGACAGGGATGATGAAGTTGTTATATAATGTTACCTTGGTCCTTAGAGAAAGGGCTCTACTACTCAATTGCCTCTTGAGCCCAAGGAAACAGCGATTGGCAAGAGTAATTCAGCGTTTAATCTCGGTACTGCTGTTGTTCGTACTGTTTACTTGGGAGCCGAGGTAAACGAAGTCCTTCACTACCACGAAGTTATAGCTGCTTATGGTGACGTTCTGGCCAAGTCGTCGATGTTGTGCGTACTTTCTCGATGACAGCATAAACTTCGTTTTACCCTCGTTTACCGCTAAACCATGTCTGGCCGGACTTTTGGAAGATCGAGCCTCTTGTGTTAGCGTGTGATTTCTGCACGACCTTCTCAAGAATGATATTAAAAAAGTCATGACAGCGCGTCGTCTTGTCTCGTCTCGGTGAGTGCAGCGAGAATTCTTCATCCTCATCCTGAACAACCTGACCAGTTTGGCAAGAATGTCAAAACTAGAAATGGCGTTGTATAGCTCGTCCTTATGAACGTTGTCATATGCGGCCTTGAAATCGGCGAATAGGTGGTGGGTGTCGATCTGCATCTCTTGGGTTTTTCTTCCATGTAATGTGAAAATTAGGTCGATGGTGGACTTCCCCGGCCTGAAACCGCACTGATAAAGATTTATCAGGTTGTAGACGAATGGTTTCAGACGCTCACACAAAACGGCAGAAAGGATCTTATAGGCGATGTTTATGAGACTTATCCTGTAAATTAAGAATGAAAATCTGGTCACTCTACTGGACCTAGGAACATTATAAATAAAATAGACGCAGCCATTAAACGCAGCATTAAGCCTATACTTACAATCAGAGTCAAGACAAGGAAACACGGAACAATTAATCAAAAAGGTACCCGTACGGTCAATCCAAAATTGATAAATATGGCTAGTTTTTGAAACTGCAGAATGAAACAAAGATAAATTCGAAATTTGGCATTGATTATAGATTTTTTTTAGATTTAGATTGATTTTATTATTTCGAATAATGTTCCTTTTACGAAAAATTTAACAAAATCAAAATCAACATGGCTTTGACGTCTGCCGGATTGACTATAATTTATTATATACAAGTAAGAATTATTAGCTCTCCATGTATAAAAATTCTTATTTCAAAAGTTCCCTGTTAGGATATTATCCTAATATATTTTGCTATATTTATATTTTGCAGTATTTAAACAACTTGCTTACGTCCATTTCGTTTAGGAGTGATTCTTGTTCCGATAAGTAGTTCTTTCCAAAAAGGGATCTCCTAGTTTCCCTTAGGATCGCACATTTGCCTAGGAAATGCATGATATCTTCTCTCTCTTCTAAATTACACATACTGCAGAGTATAGGGAGATCCTCTCTATGCGGTACAAAATTCAGCTTAAGAAATTCGGCTCTAAGTTTGAACATGACAGAAATTTCCTGGATACTATGGATATCTTTAATGTAATTTGGACTCCCCAGGTTGTGGTTGAGTCGGCTGTATGTAATGCGATGTATTGATCCCGCCGCTTTTTCTAAGAACTGTATTCTTGCCTGCTCGTCGACTTGCTTTATTAATTGGCATAGTGAGTTACCCAAATTACTACCATCTGCGTTCAGTACTACTCCACATTCGCCAGGTAATTTAATCCACTCTTTGAACCATGCAGTTTTATTTCGAACGGTTTGCCATATTCATTACTCGGAGTATGTAATTCATTTGCATCTTTAGTGTTTTTATATATAGTGGAGATAGGCCTGTTTCAACCATGAGCATGTAGTTCGGAGTCTTCGGCGGGAGCTTAAACATTTTTTTAATAAAAAAGTGCTGCACCAAAGTGCAAACCTCATTATACCCCCAAACCTGCGCCGCGTATAGCATTATCATTTCTTCCAGGCTACACTGATAGCATTTTTAGCCTTTGCAAGTTTGTCGTTCAGATGCCTCATGCCTTTTTATATTTAAATCGCTTGTAAGCAGGATTCCTAGATACTTATACTCTTTGACGACCTCTAGGTTTATCCCTCTAAAATGCCACGTCTCGTTGGAGGCAACTCTCCCAACACCTTTTTTAAAAATCATTATCTTTGATTTTTCTAGGCTAACGATTAAGCTCCATTGATTGCAGTACTCGCTTAATCGATTAATCATCAACTGCAGGGATTCCGGTGATTTCGCTAACAGCACGATGTCGTCCACAAACATGAGAGCCTTAATGAGCACCCCTGCTACCTCCAAGCCACCAGGAAGAAAATCCACAATATCCTCTATAAAAATCGCAAATAAGGTTGGGTAGCAAATAAGGTAAGTGTGTACCCCTGCCTTACTCCTGTTTCCGTTTGGAACCAATCTGATAACTCAACTCAGCTCAGCTCCATATAGCAGCCATGGTATCTTCGTACAGGTTTTGGAGAACTCTTCCGAATTTCGATGACATTCCGATTCCATACAATTTGTAGAATAAAGCATTACGGTTCACAGAATCGAAGGCTGCTTTGAAATCAACAAAGAATGTGTAAAGTTTCCTATTTTGCCTTATGTATGTACCTGCTATACTACTTAGAACCAATATGTGGTTGACGGTTGAGTAGCCAGGTCTAAAACCCGCTTGGAATTTTTTTAAGGAGGTTAGTAGTTTCTATCCACGTTCCAAATCTCCTCTGCAGAATACTAAAATAAAATCTAAAAATTTTATAGGACGCGTTTAAAAAGGATATGTATCGATAGTTTGCTGGATCCCCCTCATCACCTTTCTTATGGATAGGGAAGATCAGCGCTTCTTTAAGCCTACGAGGTACTACCCCACTATTTAAAATTATGTTGAAGGAGTCCGTTAGGCGTTCCTTCTGAGCATTAGCACTGTATTTATAAAATTCGACAGGGATACAATCTGTCCCCGCCGCTTTCTTATCTTTTAGGGAACGAAGCGCATCCATTAGTTCCTGTTGCATTATAGGTGCGTCTAAAATATCGTTTTGGAAGTCTGGCATCACATATTGAATACTAAGGCAGCTTACTGATGGATTCAATAATCGTTTGAAGTGTTCGGATAGGGTATTCGTGCTGAGATTTCTGCTGATCACATAGCTTTTTCCATTAAGTTTCTTAACTTGTTGGGAGAATTCAGATGAGTTTTTGCATCTCACGAGACTACGTGCCTCGTTTTCGAAGTAGTTCCCTTGACTTCGTCTGCATATAGCTTTGAGTTCCTGGTTGGCTTTGACATACGACATCCTAAGTGTTTCTGTGTTGAACTCGCGAAATAATTTCAGCCAGGCAAACGATTTCAGCCTAGCTCTATGGCATATTTTATCAAACCACGGTTCATTCTGTCTCTTGGGGGTATACTTGCTGCGATGTGCGGGAGGATACGAATTTTTTATAACTTCTTCGATCTCTTCAACTCCTGTAATATTTCGCACTTGAAGTTTCCTTCCATCTTCATTCGATAGAGATTTGCTTTGTGATCCTTCCATACCAGCTTTGGGAGTATCATCATGGGTCTTATTTGTACCATTTCTGCTGTTTCGTGGTCAATTTTGACTATAATAGGAAGGTGGTCTGAGAACGTAGCTTGCTTCACCTCTACATCCGAGATATTATCCATTCTCCCTTGTCAAACAGTAATCAACGACTGATGACCCTTGCCCACCTATGAACGTCAACTCCCATCGTCTGTCGCTTGCACTGATACCATTTAAAATTCGAATGCTAAAAGAATCGTAGAACTCTAAGAGTTTCGTTCATCTTTCATTGCACTCTGTGCCTCTTTTGTAGTTTTCAATCCCACAGGCTTCTCCTACTCTTGCATTCAAATCTCCGATTATCAGAACATTGTACTCATCGCAGCTTATCATCGCATCTTGCCGTTGTTCGAAGACTATTTCCCAATTGTGTTGGGCATATCTCGTTGCCCAAGCGAAGGCGCAAATAAATAAGCTGTTCGACCACTCCAAATTCACAAGAGATACCTACATCTTTTCTTAAATCAAAATAACAACCTCCGCTTGCTCTCCCTCTAGCAAATCTTCTTATAGCGGGTATCCATTTAAATTCATAATTATCCTTAATTATGTTTTCAAACAGGTTATACTCTTTTTCAGGTGCAAACGTTTCCAATAAAAATTTTAATTCATATTCATTAACAAACTTATAAAATTCAACAAATAATGACTTATTTCTTAAACCTGATACATTATAGGACAATATTTTCAACTCTGTAAATCTATTTATTTTTTGACTAATTTTCTTAACTCTAGCATTCTCTCTATACTGGCAGACGGCATTACAATTAAAAATCTGGTTTCGGCAGTTTGGGGGGCTATGTTATGATTTGCGCTTGTGCCTGCACCAATCAATTTCTTCACCTCCTATCATTCTGAAGCTTGACTTGTCTTCACTCAGCTGTTGTAGTAATACTTTCCCATCAGCGCTTTCGCATTGTATTGCGTTGTTTTTGTCGAAATAAAAAACATCATCTCCTGCTTTCAGTATTTGGCCATGTATATCAGCTTTAATCGAGTTGTTTCCCTGTGTGATTACTGATTTCAACTCAAGTAATTGTTTCCTTCTTCCTCTCGCAGCCGCCGTATAGTCTCTGTGCATCCAATGCGAGCTAATACCACTTTCTAAAATCAACCAACGCCACATGCCATTATTGGATTAAGGCTTTAATTCTCACTTAAAAGGGAATTAATGCTTGGTGATAGGTGGCGTGAACGGTTACCAGGTGTCGTCGAGTTCAACGCGTAACTTACGCGCAAATCGACCCGTTTTGGTTTAAAAAAAAAAACTATAAAAGATATTGGGTTGAAATTCATTTTATTTGTCGATGGTTCTAATGCGACTGACTTACTTCAAAATACAAAAATACATTTATGCCGATAATAAGGTATAAACTGCTGATGCAGTGTAACCATTTCATTTTCTGGGTTTTCTGACTTTCTCAATGGAAACATCGCGAGTAAGCGGTTTCGAATTTCGACATCCGCTCCGCGATGTCTGGGAATTTTGATGAAGTATGCTCCGTGATATCTGGGAATGTGGGAAGCTCGTTCGTTGACATATATCCACGGCTCTGGGTGTCAAGTGTCAACGTAACCTCTCCCCTCACTTAGAGAATAATTCTTCTGAATTCGTTTATTTACTTCATTATTTCGGAAACAAGTATATATTATCGCAATAGATATGATTACACCCACCAATATGTAAAATATATTAAATTCGTTTAACGATATCATCATATATCTCCTCTATCAACTATGCCTGTCGTAGAGTGAATACATTTATTGTACCATTGGACACACCTGTATATTTTTTCTTGGACTGTTAAACGTGATTTTTGGCTAAAAAGAATTCTCATTTTCTCACCGATCGTACTGTCGAGCCTTTCTATGTCCGCATTGCCTGTGTGGCTATTTGGCTTCGTAAAGTGTACTTCGACTTGTTCTTCCCTTAAGAAATCCTTAATACGGTATTACTGAACTCGTTATCTAAAACAATTTTATTCGGTTTTAATTTGATAGAGAAAAATAGTCTTATTTTATCTCTAATCGTTATGTTGATTCCATCCTCTGAATGGAACACTGTTGCATGCTTAGAGAACTTATCTACAAACGTAATGTATAAGTAATATTGAATTTAGGTTTCACAGTATTTCGGTCGTATTTTGTTTTACTACATATATCGCAATTGTTAATATATTTTTGGATGAGTTCCTTCAATTCTTTAATTCCTTAAAGTAAATTAGTTTCCTTAGACCATCATAGTTTTCTGCGATAACACCGTGTCCTGTTTAGTATTTATGATATTTAGTATTTTGCTTCAACATATCGTCCTCGTTTGTCATATCCTTTGCGAAATAAGCGCATTTGATGAACTTGATACTCTTATTAGGCACGAAGAGTTCGATAAGTCTCTGCTGTACTAAGTTATATTCGTGTTCAGTGAGATCTGCATAAATACGCATTTTACCTTTTCGGTTTATGTATCTCCAGAATGTATTACTAAGTTTATCTTGCTCAATGTCACTGGAGCATATAGATATTTTCTTCCTATTGTTCACAATTTCTATTTCTCTAGTTTCGCTATTAATAAGAATTATCTATGTGTAGAATCTATTTACCACAGTGTCGAGGATTGGAAAGTGGTCTTTATGATCCAGTTAACACGCCGCACAGCGATAATTCCCGAGGGAGCAGTCGCTGAGTCGACACATTTGGTTTAGTCAGGTGCAAACATGTTCTCATGGAAACGACGCATGGAGTCAAATTGCATCGTGCCGGATACACGCACTGCACTTGATCTGATGACACTGCGAATTGAACGGAGGAACAGACACTTGGAGTAAATAATATTTTTAGGGTAAGGGTTTAGATAATATTTTAAGAGTTAGTGCTAGCTTGGTTTTGTTCAGGAACGGAACAAAGAATCCCATTAAGGGATTCGTTAACTGGCACCCGAGCAGGAACCTGATTAAAAAAAACCCTATCCTTTCTTCCAGCGATAAGGATCGAGCTTGAACGTTCTAAGGAACATTGAAATCCTGTTACCATGGGAACACAGCGATAGATCAAGTTCGCGACGGCTTCCGTCGTTCCCATGAGAAGACGTCGGAGATCACAACCGATTAACCGATAGAGGTAGTAAGTAAATCGTGCCATGAGTAGGTTGCCGACAATATTCAACGTTGGCGACTAAAAGGGACCAACACGATCTTTCCTTAAATCAGGTTCCAATAATTATTCCGAATCACTCATTTCTCTTTTCTTTTTTTTCGAATAGGAATACGAAATACAATAATGAACATCTCCCTAGTGTGAGTTAAATATATAATTAACAGTTACGCTAATCAAAGAATGAGAAAAACTGTAAGAAGAGTTAGAGTGAAGATTGTAGAGGATAGAGAAAAGTTAAATTGTGTTTAAAAAAAATAATAACCAAAAAAAAAGAAAAAAGATAAGATTGTTCATATTTTGTACTAAATACAAAGAGGAAGAATCATATAGATTTCTGCAAATATATAAGAAAATTTGTGCAATATTGTATAGACAAAGAGAAAAAGATTGTGTATTCCTTATACGAAATATAAGGTTATATATGGGAAAAATAAACGATACCTTTATAAAAGTTGTGCAAAGAGAAGAAAAATTAAAAGATAAAATTGATAAGATGTGTCGTGTGATGTGCATAGTGCTCGGTATATGAAATTTTATTAATTATCTTTATCAATCGATTATCTTGAATTTATATTTTGTGCTAAGTGTGGGTAAGTCGTACATTTTTTTTCCTCTTAACATAACATTACAATGGACGCAGTAACTAAGTCAATTACTGATTTGACTGGTGTGGTGAACGCCATACTGGCACAGCTGAATTGGATTGAGGGTCGCCTCAAGACTCTTGAAGACAAGTCATGCGCTGAGATTGAATCAACCAGTCGGGCAGCAGAACTTTGTCCTCCACGAAATGAAGTCGATTTGAGGGAGATCAGCAGGCTGCCTGATTGTGTGAAGGAGATCCAGGTTTTTGATGGGAACCCGACGCAATATGTATCTTGGGTGCATGTTGTAGAGGGCATCCTGAAGGACTACGAAATAGTGAGGTCACTATTTCCCCACTTTATAGAGCCATCCTTCAGCACATTCGTCAAAAAATCAGGGGCCATGCTGATGCTGCGTTAATCTCGTACAACATATTCGACAACGAGTGGCACGAGATCAAGCAATGTCTCTCACTGCATTACGCAGACAAGAGGGATATGCATACATTGGAGCATCAGCTCAGCCAGTTGTCCCAACGTATTACGAAGTTGGACGAGTTTATCTCAGCGGTCAATCATCAACTCTCCCTGATGATAAATAAAATTGAAACGGAGTCGTTTACGCAGTAAACTGTTACGGCCCTGGTAGAGACATATCGGAATCGTGCATTAGATGTATTCATACGAGGCGTTAATGGTGAACTCTCCCGGATGCTTATTATCCAAAAGTCGAAGACTTTGCCGGAGGCGTATTCGGCGTGCCTCGAAATTCAAAATCTTAATTACCGAAGTCATGCCATTCATAATCCCTCGACACCAAATATGACCCCCGCCCCAATCAAGGGGCGAACCATATTTGGAGTACGTAACAAGAGACGGGCAGAAGCTGAAATTCCTTGTTGATACGGGAGCCAACAAGAATTTCATCAGCCCGCCAGTACAAAAGAATCCCACAGCCCTCCCGAAACGGTTCTTTGTACATTCTGCTGCCAGTGGGATAAGTATTACAAAATATGTACAGGGAAGATTTTTTGAAAGAATTGGGAATGACACGCCTCTTACGTTCTATGTCTTACCGGGGCTTGAGTCCTTCGATGGCATCATAGGGGACGATACACTGAAGGAACTAGAAGCCGTAATAGATCGGAAGAGGAATGTATTAAAGATTAACCTAGCCATTGAAATACCACTCCGAGAAAAACTGTCTGCTCAGGTAAATGTGGCAATTAACGAAGACCTGCAACAAGACGTTAGGGTTGAGTTACAGGAAGTGATAGAGTGGTATGGCATACTTTTCGGTCCAATAGACGCTAGGGAGCTCATCGACACAGCCATTCAGGCAGAAATAAGAACAAGTACTGATGAACCCATATAGACGAACAGTTACCCTTACCCAGCCTGCCTGAGGGAAGTCGTTGAGCAGGAAATGAAGAAACTTCTGGAGGAAGGGATCATCAGACCTTCGAAAAGGCCCTATAACTCTCCAATCTGGGTCGTCCCCAAGAAACCGAAACCAAATGGTGAGAAGCAATATCGGATGGTGGTGGACTACAAACGATTGAACAATGTAACGATTTCCGATACAAATCCCATCCCGGATATAAATGCGACTCTCGCCAGCCTTGGAGGGGCAACCCATTTCAAAACTCTTGTTCTTACCTCGGGATTTCACCAAATTTCGATGAAATCATCGGACGTGCCCAAGACAGCCTTTTCCACCATGAATGGCAAATATGAATTTTTGAGATAACCCTTTGGTCTGAAAATGCCTCGTCGATCTTTCAGCGAATGATAGACGACGACTTGAAATCATATTTTGGGAAATTGTGTTACGTCTACATCGACGACATAATTGTCTTCGGTAATGGCCCAAAGAACCATCTCGAAAATTTGAACACGATCTTGGCTAGATTGCGAGAAGCTAATTTGAGGGTTAATCTAGAAAAAACCCACTTTATGAAAACTGAAGTAGAGTTTCTGCGATGAATGCGTTCAATGACCTAAAAGATCTATTGACATCCGCCGATGTCCTTTCCTTCCCTGATTATAACATGCCCAATAACTTAACAATGGATGCGTCAAACTTCGTCATTGGGGCTGTTCTCTCACAAGGAGAAGTTGGGAAAGACAGACCGATAGCCTACATTTCGCGGTCCCTCAATAAAACTGAAGAGAATTACGCGACCAATGAAAAGAAGATGTTGGCCATTTTCTGGGCTCTGGACAATTTACAATCATACCTGTACGGGGCGAAGAAGATTCGTATTTATACGGATCACCAACATCTAACCTTCTCGTTGGGAAATAGGAACTGCAACTCCAAGCTGAAGCCCTGGAAGGCCCGTATAGAGGAGTATAACTACGAATTAATTTACAAACCAGGTAAATCAAATGTCGTAGCCGACGCTCTCTCCAGATTAGAGTCCCAGGTAAGCCACTTACCCCACTCAGAACTTCCTGAGACGAGACCAAGTGGGAGTTTGGAGTAACGGCTCTGCAACCGATACGGCCGCGATAACAACTGAACAGGTTCCCCCAGCGAACGCTAGAGAGGATAATGACGTCTCAACCAATACAGCTTCTGAGACGGTACATAGTGCAGAACAAGACTCTTCGGACCTTATTCCTCATGTGGAGGTTCCCCTTAACGTTTTCCGCAAAGATCATCATAAGGGTAGGAAAGGGTTTGGACATCTACGAGCAACCTCATGCTGGGTACTCTCACCATTACGTAGCGGCTGAACCTTTAGGTAGCCCGAGCTGACGGAGATTTTAAGAACTAGATTAAGACAGAACGTTCTAAACGGCATCAAGATTCCGGAGGCATACATAGCCCTGTTGCAGGAAGTCTATCTTGACAACTACGTGGGTTACAAGATGCGCATTACGCAGAGGATTGTTGAGGACGTGAAGAATGAGGATCGAGTGTGGCAACTAATTAGCAAAGAACATAGGAGGGCACACAGGAATGCAAGATAAAATAAGGAGCAACTCCTGGAAAACTACTATTTCCCCAGGATGAATAGTCTAATCACAAAATATACGAAGTCGTGTGAAGTCTGTTTAGCCAACAAGTACGACAGACATCCAGTGAACCCCGAGCTCCAACCTACGCCTGATGATGATCAAAAATTTATTAGCTGCATCGATAAATTCATCAAGTTTGCAAAGTTGTTTCCCATTAAAAATAAATCCTCTATCTATCTAAGGGAAAAATTGATCAAAATCCTACACTACTTCATGGTTCCCAGAGTCCTGGTCACAGATAACGAGCGGAGTTTCCTCAGCCCGATTGAGGATAACTTCATAAAATTGCTCGACATTAAGATGTGCCTGACTCCTGTCAACCGTAGTAACGGACAAGTTGAGATTCCATTCCACGATTTTAGAGATTTATATGTGACTGAGGGCTGAATATAAGGATTTCCTCCTAAAAGAATTGTTGAATGTGGCAGTGGACCGATACAACAACACGGTTGACTCTGTCACGAAACGGAAGCCGTCCGATATATTCTTTAACAGAAGCTCTAGAATAAACTTCCAGAACATTTTGAATTTCCGCATGAAGGTTAATAACCAGCTTATGGGCAGATAGAAGATAAGCAGAGGGCAGGTAACAAAATACGTAACTCAAAAAGAACCTCGCCGAAGAAGTTTAAAGAAGGGGAAATTATCTTTACCCGCTTCAAGAGACTTCAGGGTAAGCACAAACCTCTGTTCCGAAAGGAGACTGTGGCTAAGAACAATAAGGTGACAGTAGTCACGTCGACAGGGAGGATTCGTGGTAGTAATGTTTGAAATAAGAATGTATATACAATATATAGAAATATTGAGCACAGCACAAGGATATAACATAAAGATAAATATATGTATAAATGCACATTTAAATAAGTAACAGCACAAGGATATAACATAAAGATAAGTGTATGTATAAATGCACTTTTAAATAACTAAAACGCTTTGGGCTAAGAGTTAGTGCTAGTTTGGTTTTGTTCAGGAACGGACGTAATTAATAAAATATTAAAAAGTAAAATCGGAATTTTAGTTGGAATAAATCGAACGGTTGGGGGGAGGTTCGGCCTCCCCGTTCGCGTTTTTTTTTAAGAATCCCATTAAGGAATTCGTTAACTGATCCTGATCCTGAGTGAATTGTGTTTACTAAACTAGCGTTATCATTTTCTATATTTTCATTCTGTACGGTAAATTAAACACGATTTCTTTTTCGTTTCCGTTATATGAAGGATTTTTTTTATTAAAATTAAATTGCTGACGTTACTCAGCCCGAAGTCAACTAAAAAACTAAACTTACTCTACTTATTCTAATCGTTCTATGTCGTTGAACGATGGCCTTGATGTTGTTTCGGTCCCACGGTGGATGGTCGGCGACGCTCCCACGGTGGTGTCGGATTCCTTCGTTGCGTCTGGCATGCTCGGCTTAAAACGCTGAGCTAGCGGCTCACACACTTTGCAACTTTGGGAGCGTGTTAACTGCTCCCCCTCTTTAGCGATGTCGTCCTCGGCTTCGCGAAGATTTCTGAAAGCATCGGTCTATACTTCACTAGGTAAGTTCCATTAAAGTTGTGCGACTCTCCATCAATTACGATAGCGCCTTCAAACCGATTCAGTAAAATGATACCTGGTTCAATTTCATCCACAGCTTGTACGTATTGGCTATTTGTAAACACGCATGTCGAATTACGACCTTTTAAAATGTTAGGAATACAGGTTTTATTACTTATATTTATTAGATTATTTTCATTGCATATTGAAATTGAATTGTACGTATTACGATTATTACTTAATCTATAATATATTTCTTTACACACTAGTACATAATTATTGTCATTATCAGAAATCTTAATTATTTTGTTATTTTGGCTATTTTTAATAGGCTTTATAATAAATTCTTCGCAGTTTACATCTTTTGTCAATGGAATGCTTAGAGTATAATATAATATTGAGCAATTTGTAAAAAATCTTCACTTGAGAGAAATCCAAAGCTTCTTCTATACTAGGGTAAGGTACTTTATTTTTACTTAGAGCATTAACAATAGTTTCAATTTCTTCCTTTGATACAATTATAGAATTAAGAATGCCAGCTTTTGCCCAATGAATTGCATGTTTTATATTTATCAATTCTTCCTTAATTAATCTTATTCGATATTTAAGGCTTAATACTAAGTCCTCTGATACAATGCTAGTTTTTTGTATGGAATTTATAATTTCATTGGTTACAGAAGTAAGATTGTTAACTTTTTCATTATACATTTTATTAATTATAATTTGGTTTTCATTATTTTCGATTAAGTCGTTTATTTTCCCTTCCATTAGAATAAAGTCATCATGGCCTGGATTTCCAGCGATCCATTTCCATGCTGATCCTATAAAATCAAGGGATCTTTTACTTTTCGTTGGTTTTAAATAGTTTAAAAATGTTTTTATATTTTCAATTTCAAATTTTAATAATGGATACAATACGTGGTTTTCCTTAACGACTTCTTGCATAACTCTCTCAGAATTTGTTACAAACATTTGATATTGGTCGAGATTTATTTCGTGAATAAGTCTAAAGTACCCATCCTGCAGTTTGGCAATTCCTGCAGCAAGGGTAACTACCTGTGAATTTGAGAAATGAAGTATATGCACTTCTCCGCTAGCCCAAGCAGCTAATAATCTGGAATCAAAATAGTGTTAAAAATATTGTTCTATCCAAGATTACTTTTATGGATTGTTTTATTGTCGATAAGAACAGTGGTTCCAAGGTCTTTTTGAATAATTTTTTCAACTTAGTAAACTTATTCCCTATACGTTTATTAGTCCTAACAAACACCTTTTCATCTGGTTGAAATTTTCTAGTTTGTCTTTTCGCATTGTGAAACCTTAAGTTAGTTCGCTGAGTTTCGGCTAGCTTGTTTCTTATCTCATTTTATAATGCTGGTGGGACTGCATGAATTAAATCAATTGGTCTGTAGTTCGTTACTGAATGAACTGTCCTATTATACTTGACTACAGCAAGCAAAAGGAGTTCGGCGGTATCAGTAATGTTCTGCTCTAGTTTAGTACACCTAGCTATTTCAATAAGAGTACTATGAAACCTTTCTACTTGCCCGTTCATTGTGCTGTGAAAGGGTGGTGTGGTAAAAGTGGTCACGCCACTTCACCACAATCAAGGGGCGAACCATATTTGGAGTACGTAACAAGAGACGGGCAGAAGCTGAAATTCCTTGTTGATACGGGAGCCAACAAGAATTTCATCAGCCCGCCAGTACAAAAGAATCCCACAGCCCTCCCGAAACGGTTCTTTGTACATTCTGCTGCCAGTGGGATAAGTATTACAAAATATGTACAGGGAAGATTTTTTGAAAGAATTGGGAATGACACGCCTCTTACGTTCTATGTCTTACCGGGGCTTGAGTCCTTCGATGGCATCATAGGGGACGATACACTGAAGGAACTAGAAGCCGTAATAGATCGGAAGAGGAATGTATTAAAGATTAACCTAGCCATTGAAATACCACTCCGAGAAAAACTGTCTGCTCAGGTAAATGTGGCAATTAACGAAGACCTGCAACAAGACGTTAGGGTTGAGTTACAGGAAGTGATAGAGTGGTATGGCATACTTTTCGGTCCAATAGACGCTAGGGAGCTCATCGACACAGCCATTCAGGCAGAAATAAGAACAAGTACTGATGAACCCATATAGACGAACAGTTACCCTTACCCAGCCTGCCTGAGGGAAGTCGTTGAGCAGGAAATGAAGAAACTTCTGGAGGAAGGGATCATCAGACCTTCGAAAAGGCCCTATAACTCTCCAATCTGGGTCGTCCCCAAGAAACCGAAACCAAATGGTGAGAAGCAATATCGGATGGTGGTGGACTACAAACGATTGAACAATGTAACGATTTCCGATACAAATCCCATCCCGGATATAAATGCGACTCTCGCCAGCCTTGGAGGGGCAACCCATTTCAAAACTCTTGTTCTTACCTCGGGATTTCACCAAATTTCGATGAAATCATCGGACGTGCCCAAGACAGCCTTTTCCACCATGAATGGCAAATATGAATTTTTGAGATAACCCTTTGGTCTGAAAATGCCTCGTCGATCTTTCAGCGAATGATAGACGACGACTTGAAATCATATTTTGGGAAATTGTGTTACGTCTACATCGACGACATAATTGTCTTCGGTAATGGCCCAAAGAACCATCTCGAAAATTTGAACACGATCTTGGCTAGATTGCGAGAAGCTAATTTGAGGGTTAATCTAGAAAAAACCCACTTTATGAAAACTGAAGTAGAGTTTCTGCGATGAATGCGTTCAATGACCTAAAAGATCTATTGACATCCGCCGATGTCCTTTCCTTCCCTGATTATAACATGCCCAATAACTTAACAATGGATGCGTCAAACTTCGTCATTGGGGCTGTTCTCTCACAAGGAGAAGTTGGGAAAGACAGACCGATAGCCTACATTTCGCGGTCCCTCAATAAAACTGAAGAGAATTACGCGACCAATGAAAAGAAGATGTTGGCCATTTTCTGGGCTCTGGACAATTTACAATCATACCTGTACGGGGCGAAGAAGATTCGTATTTATACGGATCACCAACATCTAACCTTCTCGTTGGGAAATAGGAACTGCAACTCCAAGCTGAAGCCCTGGAAGGCCCGTATAGAGGAGTATAACTACGAATTAATTTACAAACCAGGTAAATCAAATGTCGTAGCCGACGCTCTCTCCAGATTAGAGTCCCAGGTAAGCCACTTACCCCACTCAGAACTTCCTGAGACGAGACCAAGTGGGAGTTTGGAGTAACGGCTCTGCAACCGATACGGCCGCGATAACAACTGAACAGGTTCCCCCAGCGAACGCTAGAGAGGATAATGACGTCTCAACCAATACAGCTTCTGAGACGGTACATAGTGCAGAACAAGACTCTTCGGACCTTATTCCTCATGTGGAGGTTCCCCTTAACGTTTTCCGCAAAGATCATCATAAGGGTAGGAAAGGGTTTGGACATCTACGAGCAACCTCATGCTGGGTACTCTCACCATTACGTAGCGGCTGAACCTTTAGGTAGCCCGAGCTGACGGAGATTTTAAGAACTAGATTAAGACAGAACGTTCTAAACGGCATCAAGATTCCGGAGGCATACATAGCCCTGTTGCAGGAAGTCTATCTTGACAACTACGTGGGTTACAAGATGCGCATTACGCAGAGGATTGTTGAGGACGTGAAGAATGAGGATCGAGTGTGGCAACTAATTAGCAAAGAACATAGGAGGGCACACAGGAATGCAAGATAAAATAAGGAGCAACTCCTGGAAAACTACTATTTCCCCAGGATGAATAGTCTAATCACAAAATATACGAAGTCGTGTGAAGTCTGTTTAGCCAACAAGTACGACAGACATCCAGTGAACCCCGAGCTCCAACCTACGCCTGATGATGATCAAAAATTTATTAGCTGCATCGATAAATTCATCAAGTTTGCAAAGTTGTTTCCCATTAAAAATAAATCCTCTATCTATCTAAGGGAAAAATTGATCAAAATCCTACACTACTTCATGGTTCCCAGAGTCCTGGTCACAGATAACGAGCGGAGTTTCCTCAGCCCGATTGAGGATAACTTCATAAAATTGCTCGACATTAAGATGTGCCTGACTCCTGTCAACCGTAGTAACGGACAAGTTGAGATTCCATTCCACGATTTTAGAGATTTATATGTGACTGAGGGCTGAATATAAGGATTTCCTCCTAAAAGAATTGTTGAATGTGGCAGTGGACCGATACAACAACACGGTTGACTCTGTCACGAAACGGAAGCCGTCCGATATATTCTTTAACAGAAGCTCTAGAATAAACTTCCAGAACATTTTGAATTTCCGCATGAAGGTTAATAACCAGCTTATGGGCAGATAGAAGATAAGCAGAGGGCAGGTAACAAAATACGTAACTCAAAAAGAACCTCGCCGAAGAAGTTTAAAGAAGGGGAAATTATCTTTACCCGCTTCAAGAGACTTCAGGGTAAGCACAAACCTCTGTTCCGAAAGGAGACTGTGGCTAAGAACAATAAGGTGACAGTAGTCACGTCGACAGGGAGGATTCGTGGTAGTAATGTTTGAAATAAGAATGTATATACAATATATAGAAATATTGAGCACAGCACAAGGATATAACATAAAGATAAATATATGTATAAATGCACATTTAAATAAGTAACAGCACAAGGATATAACATAAAGATAAGTGTATGTATAAATGCACTTTTAAATAACTAAAACGCTTTGGGCTAAGAGTTAGTGCTAGTTTGGTTTTGTTCAGGAACGGACGTAATTAATAAAATATTAAAAAGTAAAATCGGAATTTTAGTTGGAATAAATCGAACGGTTGGGGGGAGGTTCGGCCTCCCCGTTCGCGTTTTTTTTTAAGAATCCCATTAAGGAATTCGTTAACTGATCCTGATCCTGAGTGAATTGTGTTTACTAAACTAGCGTTATCATTTTCTATATTTTCATTCTGTACGGTAAATTAAACACGATTTCTTTTTCGTTTCCGTTATATGAAGGATTTTTTTTATTAAAATTAAATTGCTGACGTTACTCAGCCCGAAGTCAACTAAAAAACTAAACTTACTCTACTTATTCTAATCGTTCTATGTCGTTGAACGATGGCCTTGATGTTGTTTCGGTCCCACGGTGGATGGTCGGCGACGCTCCCACGGTGGTGTCGGATTCCTTCGTTGCGTCTGGCATGCTCGGCTTAAAACGCTGAGCTAGCGGCTCACACACTTTGCAACTTTGGGAGCGTGTTAACTGCTCCCCCTCTTTAGCGATGTCGTCCTCGGCTTCGCGAAGATTTCTGAAAGCATCGGTCTATACTTCACTAGGTAAGTTCCATTAAAGTTGTGCGACTCTCCATCAATTACGATAGCGCCTTCAAACCGATTCAGTAAAATGATACCTGGTTCAATTTCATCCACAGCTTGTACGTATTGGCTATTTGTAAACACGCATGTCGAATTACGACCTTTTAAAATGTTAGGAATACAGGTTTTATTACTTATATTTATTAGATTATTTTCATTGCATATTGAAATTGAATTGTACGTATTACGATTATTACTTAATCTATAATATATTTCTTTACACACTAGTACATAATTATTGTCATTATCAGAAATCTTAATTATTTTGTTATTTTGGCTATTTTTAATAGGCTTTATAATAAATTCTTCGCAGTTTACATCTTTTGTCAATGGAATGCTTAGAGTATAATATAATATTGAGCAATTTGTAAAAAATCTTCACTTGAGAGAAATCCAAAGCTTCTTCTATACTAGGGTAAGGTACTTTATTTTTACTTAGAGCATTAACAATAGTTTCAATTTCTTCCTTTGATACAATTATAGAATTAAGAATGCCAGCTTTTGCCCAATGAATTGCATGTTTTATATTTATCAATTCTTCCTTAATTAATCTTATTCGATATTTAAGGCTTAATACTAAGTCCTCTGATACAATGCTAGTTTTTTGTATGGAATTTATAATTTCATTGGTTACAGAAGTAAGATTGTTAACTTTTTCATTATACATTTTATTAATTATAATTTGGTTTTCATTATTTTCGATTAAGTCGTTTATTTTCCCTTCCATTAGAATAAAGTCATCATGGCCTGGATTTCCAGCGATCCATTTCCATGCTGATCCTATAAAATCAAGGGATCTTTTACTTTTCGTTGGTTTTAAATAGTTTAAAAATGTTTTTATATTTTCAATTTCAAATTTTAATAATGGATACAATACGTGGTTTTCCTTAACGACTTCTTGCATAACTCTCTCAGAATTTGTTACAAACATTTGATATTGGTCGAGATTTATTTCGTGAATAAGTCTAAAGTACCCATCCTGCAGTTTGGCAATTCCTGCAGCAAGGGTAACTACCTGTGAATTTGAGAAATGAAGTATATGCACTTCTCCGCTAGCCCAAGCAGCTAATAATCTGGAATCAAAATAGTGTTAAAAATATTGTTCTATCCAAGATTACTTTTATGGATTGTTTTATTGTCGATAAGAACAGTGGTTCCAAGGTCTTTTTGAATAATTTTTTCAACTTAGTAAACTTATTCCCTATACGTTTATTAGTCCTAACAAACACCTTTTCATCTGGTTGAAATTTTCTAGTTTGTCTTTTCGCATTGTGAAACCTTAAGTTAGTTCGCTGAGTTTCGGCTAGCTTGTTTCTTATCTCATTTTATAATGCTGGTGGGACTGCATGAATTAAATCAATTGGTCTGTAGTTCGTTACTGAATGAACTGTCCTATTATACTTGACTACAGCAAGCAAAAGGAGTTCGGCGGTATCAGTAATGTTCTGCTCTAGTTTAGTACACCTAGCTATTTCAATAAGAGTACTATGAAACCTTTCTACTTGCCCGTTCATTGTGCTGTGAAAGGGTGGTGTGGTAAAAGTGGTCACGCCACTTCACCACAATCAAGGGGCGAACCATATTTGGAGTACGTAACAAGAGACGGGCAGAAGCTGAAATTCCTTGTTGATACGGGAGCCAACAAGAATTTCATCAGCCCGCCAGTACAAAAGAATCCCACAGCCCTCCCGAAACGGTTCTTTGTACATTCTGCTGCCAGTGGGATAAGTATTACAAAATATGTACAGGGAAGATTTTTTGAAAGAATTGGGAATGACACGCCTCTTACGTTCTATGTCTTACCGGGGCTTGAGTCCTTCGATGGCATCATAGGGGACGATACACTGAAGGAACTAGAAGCCGTAATAGATCGGAAGAGGAATGTATTAAAGATTAACCTAGCCATTGAAATACCACTCCGAGAAAAACTGTCTGCTCAGGTCAATGTGGCAATTAACGAAGACCTGCAACAAGACGTTAGGGTTGAGTTACAGGAAGTGATAGAGTGGTATGGCATACTTTTCGGTCCAATAGACGCTAGGGAGCTCATCGACACAGCCATTCAGGCAGAAATAAGAACAAGTACTGATGAACCCATATAGACGAACAGTTACCCTTACCCAGCCTGCCTGAGGGAAGTCGTTGAGCAGGAAATGAAGAAACTTCTGGAGGAAGGGATCATCAGACCTTCGAAAAGGCCCTATAACTCTCCAATCTGGGTCGTCCCCAAGAAACCGAAACCAAATGGTGAGAAGCAATATCGGATGGTGGTGGACTACAAACGATTGAACAATGTAACGATTTCCGATACAAATCCCATCCCGGATATAAATGCGACTCTCGCCAGCCTTGGAGGGGCAACCCATTTCAAAACTCTTGTTCTTACCTCGGGATTTCACCAAATTTCGATGAAATCATCGGACGTGCCCAAGACAGCCTTTTCCACCATGAATGGCAAATATGAATTTTTGAGATAACCCTTTGGTCTGAAAATGCCTCGTCGATCTTTCAGCGAATGATAGACGACGACTTGAAATCATATTTTGGGAAATTGTGTTACGTCTACATCGACGACATAATTGTCTTCGGTAATGGCCCAAAGAACCATCTCGAAAATTTGAACACGATCTTGGCTAGATTGCGAGAAGCTAATTTGAGGGTTAATCTAGAAAAAACCCACTTTATGAAAACTGAAGTAGAGTTTCTGCGATGAATGCGTTCAATGACCTAAAAGATCTATTGACATCCGCCGATGTCCTTTCCTTCCCTGATTATAACATGCCCAATAACTTAACAATGGATGCGTCAAACTTCGTCATTGGGGCTGTTCTCTCACAAGGAGAAGTTGGGAAAGACAGACCGATAGCCTACATTTCGCGGTCCCTCAATAAAACTGAAGAGAATCACGCGACCAATGAAAAGAAGATGTTGGCCATTTTCTGGGCTCTGGACAATTTACAATCATACCTGTACGGGGCGAAGAAGATTCGTATTTATACGGATCACCAACATCTAACCTTCTCGTTGGGAAATAGGAACTGCAACTCCAAGCTGAAGCCCTGGAAGGCCCGTATAGAGGAGTATAACTACGAATTAATTTACAAACCAGGTAAATCAAATGTCGTAGCCGACGCTCTCTCCAGATTAGAATCCCAGGTAAGCCACTTACCCCACTCAGAACTTCCTGAGACGAGACCAAGTGGGAGTTTGGAGTAACGGCTCTGCAACCGATACGGCCGCGATAACAACTGAACAGGTTCCCCCAGCGAACGCTAGAGAGGATAATGACGTCTCAACCAATACAGCTTCTGAGACGGTACATAGTGCAGAACAAGACTCTTCGGACCTTATTCCTCATGTGGAGGTTCCCCTTAACGTTTTCCGCAAAGATCATCATAAGGGTAGGAAAGGGTTTGGACATCTACGAGCAACCTCATGCTGGGTACTCTCGCCATTACGTAGCGGCTGAACCTTTAGGTAGCCGGAGATTTTAAGAACTAGATTAAGACAGAACGTTCTAAACGGCATCAAGATTCCGGAGGCATACATAGCCCTGTTGCAGGAAGTCTATCTTGACAACTACGTGGGTTACAAGATGCGCATTACGCAGAGGATTGTTGAGGACGTGAAGAATGAGGATCGAGTGTGGCAACTAATTAGCAAAGAACATAGGAGGGCACACAGGAATGCAAGATAAAATAAGGAGCAACTCCTGGAAAACTACTATTTCCCCAGGATGAATAGTCTAATCACAAAATATACGAAGTCGTGTGAAGTCTGTTTAGCCAACAAGTACGACAGACATCCAGTGAACCCCGAGCTCCAACCTACGCCTGATGATGATCAAAAATTTATTAGCTGCATCGATAAATTCATCAAGTTTGCAAAGTTGTTTCCCATTAAAAATAAATCCTCTATCTATCTAAGGGAAAAATTGATCAAAATCCTACACTACTTCATGGTTCCCAGAGTCCTGGTCACAGATAACGAGCGGAGTTTCCTCAGCCCGATTGAGGATAACTTCATAAAATTGCTCGACATTAAGATGTGCCTGACTCCTGTCAACCGTAGTAACGGACAAGTTGAGATTCCATTCCACGATTTTAGAGATTTATATGTGACTGAGGGCTGAATATAAGGATTTCCTCCTAAAAGAATTGTTGAATGTGGCAGTGGACCGATACAACAACACGGTTGACTCTGTCACGAAACGGAAGCCGTCCGATATATTCTTTAACAGAAGCTCTAGAATAAACTTCCAGAACATTTTGAATTTCCGCATGAAGGTTAATAACCAGCTTATGGGCAGATAGAAGATAAGCAGAGGGCAGGTAACAAAATACGTAACTCAAAAAGAACCTCGCCGAAGAAGTTTAAAGAAGGGGAAATTATCTTTACCCGCTTCAAGAGACTTCAGGGTAAGCACAAACCTCTGTTCCGAAAGGAGACTGTGGCTAAGAACAATAAGGTGACAGTAGTCACGTCGACAGGGAGGATTCGTGGTAGTAATGTTTGAAATAAGAATGTATATACAATATATAGAAATATTGAGCACAGCACAAGGATATAACATAAAGATAAATATATGTATAAATGCACATTTAAATAAGTAACAGCACAAGGTTATAACATAAAGATAAGTGTATGTATAAATGCACATTTAAATAACTAAAACGCTTTGGTCTAAGAGTTAGTGCTAGTTTGGTTTTGTTCAGGAACGGACGTAATTAATAAAATATTAAAAAGTAAAATCGGAATTTTAGTTGGAATAAATCGAACGGTTGGGGGGAGGTTCGGCCTCCCCGTTCGCGTTTTTTTTTTAAGAATCCCATTAAGGAATTCGTTAACTGATCCTGATCCTGAGTGAATTGTGTTTACTAAACTAGCGTTATCATTTTCTATATTTTCATTCTGTACGGTAAATTAAACACGATTTCTTTTTCGTTTCCGTTATATGAGGGATTTTTTTTATTAAAATTAAATTGCTGACGTTACTCAGCCCGAAGTCAACTAAAAAACTAGACTTACTCTACTTATTCTAATCGTTCTATGTCGTTGAACGATGGCCTTGATGTTGTTTCGGTCCCACGGTGGATGGTCGGCGACGCTCCCACGGTGGTGTCGGATTCCTTCGTTGCGTCTGGCATGCTCGGCTTAAAACGCTGAGCTAGCGGCTCACACACTTTGCAACTTTGGGAGCGTGTTAACTGCTCCCCCTCTTTAGCGATGTCGTCCTCGGCTTCGCGAAGATTTCTGAAAGCATCGGTCTATACTTCACTAGGTAAGTTCCATTAAAGTTGTGCGACTCTCCATCAATTACGATAGCGCCTTCAAACCGATTCAGTAAAATGATACCTGGTTCAATTTCATCCACAGCTTGTACGTATTGGCTATTTGTAAACACGCATGTCGAATTACGACCTTTTAAAATGTTAGGAATACAGGTTTTATTACTTATATTTATTAGATTATTTTCATTGCATATTGAAATTGAATTGTACGTATTACGATTATTACTTAATCTATAATATATTTCCTTACACACTAGTACATAATTATTGTCATTATCAGAAATCTTAATTATTTTGTTATTTTGGCTATTTTTAATAGGCTTTATAATAAATTCTTCGCAGTTTACATCTTTTGTCAATGGAATGCTTAGAGTATAATATAATATTGAGCAATTTGTAAAAAATCTTCACTTGAGAGAAATCCAAAGCTTCTTCTATACTAGGGTAAGGTACTTTATTTTTACTTAGAGCATTAACAATAGTTTCAATTTCTTCCTTTGATACAATTATAGAATTAAGAATGCCAGCTTTTGCCCAATGAATTGCATGTTTTATATTTATCAATTCTTCCTTAATTAATCTTATTCGATATTTAAGGCTTAATACTAAGTCCTCTGATACAATGCTAGTTTTTTGTATGGAATTTATAATTTTATTGGTTACAGAAGTAAGATTGTTAACTTTTTCATTATACATTTTATTAATTATAATTTGGTTTTCATTATTTTCGATTAAGTCGTTTATTTTCCCTTCCATTAGAATAAAGTCATCATGGCCTGGATTTCCAGCGATCCATTTCCATGCTGATCCTATAAAATCAAGGGATCTTTTACTTTTCGTTGGTTTTAAATAGTTTAAAAATGTTTTTATATTTTCAATTTCAAATTTTAATAATGGATACAATACGTGGTTTTCCTTAACGACTTCTTGCATAACTCTCTCAGAATTTGTTACAAACATTTGATATTGGTCGAGATTTATTTCGTGAATAAGTCTAAAGTACCCATCCTGCAGTTTGGCAATTCCTGCAGCAAGGGTAACTACCTGTGAATTTGAGAAATGAAGTATATGCACTTCTCCGCTAGCCCAAGCAGCTAATAATCTGGAATCAAAATAGTGTTAAAAATATTGTTCTATCCAAGATTACTTTTATGGATTGTTTTATTGTCGATAAGAACAGTGGTTCCAAGGTCTTTTTGAATAATTTTTTCTACAAACAACTTAGTAAACTTATTCCCTATACGTTTATTAGTCCTAACAAACACCTTTTCATCTGGTTGAAATTTTCTAGTTTGTCTTTTCGCATTGTGAAACCTTAAGTTAGTTCGCTGAGTTTCGGCTAGCTTGTTTCTTATCTCATTTTATAATGCTGGTGGGACTGCATGAATTAAATCAATTGGTCTGTAGTTCGTTACTGAATGAACTGTCCTATTATACTTGACTACAGCAAGCAAAAGGAGTTCGGCGGTATCAGTAATGTTCTGCTCTAGTTTAGTACACCTAGCTATTTCAATAAGAGTACTATGAAACCTTTCTACTTGCCCGTTCATTGTGCTGTGAAAGGGTGGTGTGGTAAAAGTGGTCACACCAAATTGATCTCTAAGCATGGTTTGGATAGTTTTGGAATTCAATGATCTCTCGTTATCGCAAACGATAATTTTAGTATTTTTGAAAAATTAAGGATTTCCAAAAGAGGATCTTTAATGTCAACAATGGAGCTAGAACTAATGGGTTTAACTATTGCAAATTTCGTAAGTTTATCTACGCATGTGCGAAAATGGGATCTATCCGTTGAATAGATATCTATATGCAGAATTTCCCCGGGGTGGCGGGGTATAGGGGATTCTCCTATCATAGGTCTTGGCGGATGTCTTTGATACTTTGCCTCATGAAAAATCTTACAATTGAAAACTATTTCTTTCAACTTTTTGTGCATTTCGGGGAAGTAATAATCTTTTAATATCTGTTGCAGATTTTCGCGAGCGGATCGATGAGCTCGATTGTGCTCGGTTGTAAGAATTTCTATTTGATCGTTTTTATAAAAAATTTCTGCCACCTGTTTGTGTGTGTGACGGAATTTTATAGAAGGAAATATTATTAAAAGTTCGTCCTGAATTCCCGCTAGGGTTGGAGGTAACAAACTATAGCGTTAACGACGACGGGATTGACAGATTCTTTAATGGTTTGCAGAAGGTCATCTATGGTAACAAATGCAATAATATGCCGACTTAAATATTATTTTTGTAACTTTTGCTGATTCTCTTCCTTTTTCTAATATCAACTGATTCCTAAAACAATTTACAGGATTTTGCACTGTAGTAATAGCTTAAGTCAACGACTAAAAGAATTGTTATGTTGTTCTAAAGAATTCATATCTTGCCTAGATAGAGCGTCGGCTACGAAATTTTCTTTTCCGGCCTTATAAATGAATTTTGGAGAAAATTCTTCCACAATCGCCCTAAACCGTTTGATCTTTGCATTCGAATTCTTGTCTGAAATGGCAAAGGTCAAGGGCTGATGGTCAGTAAAGATGTTCAAAGTCGTCACGCCATATAAATAGTTACGTAGCTTTTACAAGGTCCAAACGATAGCAAGAAGCTCTGTTTCGTTTGTCGCATAGTTCTCTTCAGCTGGAGACAGAGTCCTTGAGATCATAGTTATTGGTCGACCACCTTGGGACAGTACAGCACCCAGCGCAGGCGATGAGGCGTCAGTGGTTAGGTCGAATGCTTTTTTATAGTTCGGATACAGCAATAGAACATCTTCTGACGATAGAATTCTTTTAACTTTATCAAATGCTTGTAGCGCTTCCGAATCTAGTGCCACCTTTACGTTCTTTGATTGATTAGAACTTATATTTCCGTTTTCCCCCCGAAGATATTTCGTTAGAGGCTTTATTATCGAGGCATTGTCTTTGACGAACCGCCTATAGTATCCTGCGAGCCCAAGGAAAGATCGCAGACTGCGGAGTGTTTTTGGAGTTTCGTAGCTTATAATATCTCTCACTTTCTCTGAGCATGTTTTTATTCCATTTCTGGATACTACAAACCCAAGAAACTCTACCTCTGTTCGAAGAAATTTTGATTTTTCAAAGGAAACCCGCATATTTGCTTCAAACAGTTTAGAAAGAATCCGTTCTATATCCTCAATATGTTGCTCGTATGATTTTGAAAAAATGATCACGTCATCAATATAAACGTGACAATATTTACCAATTTCCTCCCTAAGAACATCATCTATAGTTCGCTGAAAAATGCTGCATTTTTCAGTCCGAATGGGAGTCTGCAGAACTCGTATTTGTCGTTGTTGATCGAGAATGCTGTTTTTTCTCTACCACGCTCGGATAACTTAATTTGATGGAATCCTGATTTTAAGTTCAATGTTGTAAAGAAGGATGATTCACCCAAATTAGCAAAAATGACTGAGGTATCCGGGATAGGGTCAGGGGATAGGGTGTGGGTCGCCGTGGCGTAGTGGGTAAGTCGTTCACAGACCTCCACGCAGTGCAGACGTGTTTCGACTTAGTGCGGAAACAATAAAAATATCAAGTGTGGACAATAGTGCCAAGATAAAATAAGAATCGGTAGCTTCTCGGTAGAGTGCTCGCCGGTGACATCGCGGTGCCGGGTTCAAATCCCGAAAAAACAGTGAGATCTTTTTTTTTTAATTAAAAGCAAGTAGAGACACTTAGTGTGAGGAAGAAGTGTGATGGAGACAGTGGAGCGACCCGAGCTCATGAAATCGGGTGATATTGTACCGGTGGCTTCGACATCGGACCACCAGTCAACAAATGAAGAGGGGAGGAAGAAGAGGAGGAAGAAGCTCCAGCCTCAGCCCAACCTCGTCAAGCGCCGGTCCAGCCTTGGATCAGGCGACGGGAAAATTGCGGCTAAAGCCGCAAACAAAACAGCAGCAGCAATAACAACAACAACAACTGCACAGGCAACATCAGCAGCAACAGCAAGAATGGTCGACGACGTCGAGTACGAGTCGACAGAGGGGGAGGGGAGATTCTCCTACAGTGGGAAAGAGAATCCCTTCCACACGCTAACGTCCTCCGAATCAGAGGACGAAGAGGAAGAGGACCGGGAGCGGCTCGAGAAGAGCCAACGAGAGAGGGAGGAGTTGGACGCCCACATCAAAGCCCTCCAAACCAAACTAAGGGCCAGGAGAGCAGCCAAAGAGGCTGCACAACAACAACGGCAGCTGCAACAACTGCAGCTACACAAACAGCAGCAGCCAAAGCAGCAGCAGCAACAACAACAGCAGCAGCCAAAGAAGCAGCCGAAACAACAGCAGCAGCCTAAGCAGCAGCAACAACAACAACAGCAGCAGACTAAGCAGCAGCAGCAGCAACAACAACAGCAGCAGACTGAGCAGCAGCAGAAACAACAACGATATCAGCAGAAGAAGGCGCAGAAGAAGCAACCGCAACAGCAGCAGCCAGCCAAAAAGGAGAGATGCCCTCCGATCAACGTCTTCGGACTGGAGACGAAAGACGTTGATATACTATGTAAGTTGGTCACGAAAAATTCTTATTTTATTAAGTATAAGGGTCCACTACGTGTCTCTGTCCATTGCTTATCAATGGCAGACTATCACGTAGTTAAAGAAAGGTTAGCGGTGTCGGAGGCCGAGTTTTTCTCGTACACTCCGAAAGGGGAAAAGGTGCAGACCATGCTCCTTAAGGACGTGGATCCCGACACTGATCCCGATGAGATCCTCGCTATTCTGCGCCAAGCGCAGAGCGACGATGTCCAGGTCGTAGGGGTTAAGCCCTTCATCACTGCGGCATCGAGAAGGGAGAATAGGAAACTTCCTTTCTTCCTGGTTCAGGTCACCCCAGACAGCAAACTAGAGAGCTTAAAAAAAATTACCCATTTAGGCACTCTGTCTGTTACATGGGAAACAATAAAAAAGACAAAGAACACACTCCAGTGTGTTCGTTGTCAGAGGTTTGGGCATGCCGCGGCGAACTGCAATATGCAGTCTCGCTGTGTCAAATGCGCAGGAAACCACAATCGCGGGGAATGTCCTTTAGGGACCGATAAAGTCGAGGACAGGAGCAAACTGACGTGCGTGCTCTGTAAGACCAGCGGACACCCTGCAAACTATCGGGGATGTCCTAAGGTCCAAGAAATGAGAAAAATTATACAGGCCAAACGTAATGGAAAAATGGTAGAAGCGAGGCCAGTGCCCCGTGCTCCAGCTACCACTGTTACACCGGCAGTCTCCTATGCCCAAGTGGCATCGGCTGGGCGACCGGTTCAACAGACAGTGCCGAAAGTTACCCAGGTCCCAGTGGCCAGGCAACCAGAAGCAAATTTGGATGTGCAGACGATCCTGCTCTCTATCCAGAGGCAGATCGCTCAACTCCAAACCCAGTTCCAAAACCAATTACAAGAACAAGCAGCGCGAATAGACCTCATCTATTCGACGCTGTTTGGAGAGCCAAACGCAACATCGGTATAATGGCTGCGCAGGCAGCCTGCAACCTGAAAATTCTAGCAGTGAATGTGAATTCACTGATCCGCCCTGAACGTCAATTAAATTTCGGTAACTTGTTGCAGACCCATAATCCTGATGTGTTGATGGTTTGCGAAACTAAGCTAAGCCAGACGCACCCACTCAGGTACAAAAATTACAATATTATTCGAAGAGATCGAAGCTACCTAGCTGGTGGAGTCGCGCTCTTAATAAAAAAAGGCCTTTGTCATAAGGTCGTGTATAGCGGTGAAGTGCGGAGATTCCAGGCCATAGAAACGTGTATCGCACGCATCCCCCTCCGGGGTGGTAAGCGGCTATATGTGATCGCTATCTATGCGACTGACAAGTCACGCATCAACCAATATTTCATTTCAGAGCTCGATACTCTTTTCACTAGCCTTCGACTGAGCTCGGAGGAGAACTACTATATCGTAGCCGGGGACTTGAACTCTAGGCATATAGAGTGGGGCAATGTGGTGCATAACACCAGGGGGACCTCATTGTATAACTGGTTGGTAGAACACAATGTTGAGTTCAAGCTAGATTTGCTAGCAACCGATAGGCCATCGTATCCCAGAAGCGGGTCCTATCTGGATCTGATGCTGATAGACAAACGACTGACTATACTAGACGTGGAAAGACGCACACGGAACTGTCTAACTGCTGTTGAGTACGAGAGTGATCACTGCGGGCTCTTCGCAGTTATTCAGCTCCCGAACGAGGTGGAAGGACTGGAGGAGTATGTCCAGAGGCACCCTTATAATTATAATAAGGCCCGCTGGCCACGCTTCTCCAGGACTTTATCCACAGAACTACGTTCGAGTGGGATCAATCCGCCGACAAACAGAAACCTGACGAACGAAGAGGTTGACAGGTACCTCATACAAATGGACGACGTAATCAAACGTACGATGGACAAAACAATTCCGAAGGTAGTTCAAATCGACAACAGCGATGTTTATCGAAATGCTACCATCGACGCACTTCACGTGCACAAAAGTAGGCTGCTGTCAAGACTCAAACTCTTGCACAGGCGTTTTACAGATCCGCAAAACGCGGAAGTCAGAGCATTGAAGTCGGAGATCAAGAACCTCCAACAGTTAATTCGAATAAACTATAGCTTGGCTATAAGCTTGCACTGGGGCAACAAAATCCGGGCTGTACGATCCAACAACCCGGGTATGTTCCCGCAAGTAAATAAAATATTTCGGAGGAAAGATCAAAACGACATTCAAATCGTAAGGCTTCCCAGAACGACAGACAACGAACACTTACTGACTTCAGTTGGCATCGATCCAGATGAGGCAGTGCTAGACAATGACTTCTTTGCGGTGGAAGATCCCCAGGAGAAGGTTACAGCTATTGGTGCAGTGTTCCAGAGAGTGTATACGGTCAACGAGGTTAGTAGGCCGAATCACGATCTGGAGAACAGAGCCCTGCTAAACCACTTCTATCTCCGCAATGAGATAAGTCAATGGCGATCAGAGAATCCAGGGTTCACCAGGTTCAATGACGAGAACATGGCACATAGTGCCGTCGCCAATGATGGGAATCACATCTTGATTTCTCAAGAAGATCTCCAGGGTATCTTCCACTCGCTGAAGAAGAAAAAGTCAGTGGGAATCGATGGAATACCGAACATTGTGCTTCGCCATCTTCCCCCCGAAGCGGTCCAAACGTACACAACCCTGTTCAACAATGCGCTGAGTAATGCACATTACCCCACGCACTGGAAAACAGCTGTTGTTCAACCGATCCCTAAACGGGACAAAGATAAGTCCATTCCGACAAATCTTCGGTCGATCAGTCTTCTTCCTTGCATAAGCAAGGTTTTTGAAAAGATAGTCATTCGAGTTCTGAAGCAATGGGCTGATGAAAAGAAAATCATACCGGACAACCAGTTCGGATTCCGAGCGGGGCATGATACCATTAATGCCGCGTCAAAACTGGTTTCCGACATACAATGGAATAAAAACAAAAATCAGTGCACAGGTGCCTGCCTGATTGATTTGGAGAAGGCGTTCGACACCGTTTGGTTAGAGGGCCTCTTCCTCAAGTTGGTCAGGCTTGGCATAAGTAAACCATTGCTATACATGATCTATGACATGATAACAGGTAGAAAGTTCGTTGTGAAAAATGGTGACGTAACTTCCACTACGGTCTTTAACATTAAAAACGGTCTGCAACAGGGGGCCATTGGTTCCCCGATCCTGTTTTCCATATTCACTGCAGATCTTATAGGTTCCATGCCGCACTTAATTGCGTACGCCGACGACCTAGTTGCGTACAGATCAGGTCCGAAGGTCGAGGTAATAAACATCTTGTTGCAGCGTGACTTCGAGAAAATCCAGCGATTTTGCGACGACTGGAAGTTGCTTATCAACTTCCAGAAATGCGAAACTAGTCTTTTCCGGACCCCGTTGGACAGGGCATCGCGGGATACGCGCCAAAACTGGCGTAAGTTCGGCATAGTTGACCCGCATGGTCGGCCGTTAGCTGTAAAAAGTGTAGTTAGATATCTAGGCATTTGGCTGGATCAATATCTGTATTTTGACAAACATATAGATATTGCTCTGACGAAAGCCAGAAAAGCCTTTGCTGCGGCAAGAAGGTTGTTTTTCAGCAGCCAACTTGATACCAGAGTGAAGGTAATCTGCTACATGGCCCTAGTACGGCCTATTATGGTGTACGGTTGTCCATTGTGGTTCAACGTGAGTCCTTCCCAGATGGAAAAGATGAGGGTGTTCGAGAGGCAGTGTCTTAGGAGCTGTCTCCGTCTGTATCGCACACCCGAGTCTGAGTACAAGAAGTACTACCCTAACGAGGTCCTGTACAACGAGGCAAACGTGAATAGGGTAGATAATTTTATAATTAAACTAATCAGAAGACACACTGCACGAGCTATGACCTCGTCCAACAGTCTGATCTTTGGGGCTTACTACCCCAATTGTATGTACCATGAAAGGGTGCGCCTTAACGGCTTTATTCCTCCCGAAGCATTCCTCTATCTAGACACAATTGGCCTAATACAGGATCCACAAGGATGTCCTATCATCTTCCATGTCGTACGCCGAACAGTGGATAGGCGACTTCAATACGAACCGGATGTCGTTCGCACCCACGAGGATCTCCTCCGGTTCAGTAGAGCGATCCCCGCTCGAGATAGGAAAGAGTCTGCCAAAGAACGGCAATTTTACTGGTGGTTACACCAAAACCAGCCTCCGCCACCGCTAGCTTTTCCACAGGATCAGGTAGTTGACCATAGTGGCCAGCTTACATAGTTTTTAAGGTAGCTTTAAGAAAAAAAAAAAAAAAAAAAAAAAAAAAAAAAGTAATAAAACAAAAAACCAAAAAAAAATAATAAAACATAAAATCCAAAAAAAAAGAAATATATACATGAAACAAAAACAAAAAAAAAGGTGCATCACGGCGTATAAATTATATATGTTATGCATATACACGACATATACGCCCTGGTGCACGTGTCCGTACTGTTACGGACATAGTTAAGATAGTATTAAGTTTTATTTTAGGGTAAGTTAGTATAAGGTAGGTTAAGTAGTTAGGTTTAGCCAAGTTTTTTATAAGTTTTCTTGGCAAAGCAATAAATAAATAAAAGATTGTCACTAAAGACTAAAAAAAAAAACGTAGATTAAGCCGAAAGGCACATTTATAACATAGATTAGATTAGCTTAGAGTACCCGCATAGGGTCAGTAGGTTAGTATTAAGAACAATTGTAATTCTTAAGTTAGTTAAGCTAGTTTTAAGTAATTTTGTCTAGCAAGTAAGAAATATAAAATTGAATTAAATAAAATTGCGTTAAAAAAAAAAAAAAAAAAAAAAAAAAAAAGTGCGTCGACTCCTACGCAGAGGGTGCCAGGTTCGATACCCGAATTTACCACCTTTCATATTTCACGGCTCCACCTCTTTCGAGTCACTGACAATTCTCAAAGAGTACTCCTGTCTAGAAAAAGCTTCTCAACTTCGCCGTTCGGAGTCGGCATTAAACTGTAGGTCCCTTCCACTCGCGAAAGAAGCGGTTGCTGAGAAGCTAGGCCCAGGTCCGCCTCGGACTGTAGCGCCACCCATATTATTATATTATTATTATATTATCCGGGATAGGGTATCTGTCACTAATAGTTTTCTCATTCAATTTTTTAAAATCAATTACGAGTCGCTTTTTCCGATTTCCAGTTTCGTCGAATCCTTTCTTGTCAACAACCCATATAGGACTGTTGTAAGGAGACCGTGAAGGTCTTATAACTCCGTTACGTAGTAGATCGGAGACTTCTTGGTTGACTGCTGCAGTCATTGGGTAGGGGTAAGATTTTGAATAAACGATATCATTGCTAGATGTTTTTATTGTTGCAACAACGTTTGTATTGAATGGTAAGGATTCATTGGGATCCGCAAATACTTTTGAGTGACGCTTCAATAACAAGGGCAAGTGTACAGGTTGGACTTCTTCATTTTTAAATGAAATGTTATTAACTTCTCTACAGTAAAAATATAGGCATTTTTCTACTCCTTCATCATGTGTTATGATTCCCTTTTTTAAGTCTAAATAAGCACCTATTTCACGTAAAAAGTCAAAGCCAGTGATAACATCGAAAGTTTTAAGAGTTGGTAATATGAGAAATGTCGTATTTCTATTAAAGATGTTCACTATACATTTTGATGTAATCTTATTTGTACCAAGAATCGATTTGACAGAAAATGGCACATTTACGTTCTTAATAGCCTTAATGGTGCAGAGATTTCTGATATAAGTTTTACCAGCACCAGTATACATCAAAAGTTTTACTTCCTCTCCTGCCAACGTTCGACCGATGTAAGGCAGGGTTTTGACTTAAGTTAGTTATTCTCTGAATTTTCGGAACCGGCTGTCTGTCCGATTCATAACGCTTTTTCTGAATTTTATTTTGCATGTTAAAAGCTATAGGCCTTTGATTGGAATTTGAGTGTTGGGAATTGTTGGAGTAACGCGAAGAATTCTTTATTTGACCTTGATTTTTGGAGTCTTGTATTGGACTATTGAATGATCTTTGAGAATAACCTGGATTCTTATAATGAACATGGGATGAACCCAACTCCATTGGCTCTGGATTTGTTTGAATTTGGTTGGTGGTAACCTGCCTGTAGTGAGGTGAATGAGAAGGATTATACTGGTTATAATCGTAAATCTCTCTAGCCGATACGAAATTGCTTGAACGTTCATTTCTCGCAGAAAAAGAATTAGCAAAAATGTGGCGTGCGCGATTAGATTCCAATTCTTGTGCAAGTGCAAGTGTACTTGGTATGTCGGAAGGTCGTGAAGAAAATAAGATATCGCACATGGGTTTCTGTAAATCCGAAATAAAAATTCTTAAGGCATCCTGGCGGTACTTTTGACTGAGTGAGTCAATTATTGCTTTATTCCCCTCATGTAACATAATCGTTTTGTTTATAATCAGTGTTAATTTTTTCTCTACCACATCATAAAATTGAGGAATTGTCATTCTACCTTGACGCAACGTAGACATTTCCTGCTCTATGAAATAAATAGGCCTTTTATCGGCGTACGTGAAATCCAAACGCGATATTATAGCACTAAAATTTAGCACTCTATTAAAAGAAGATAAAACTTGGTCAGCTTGACCAATAATCTTATTCCTGACAATGGCCACTACTTGTTAGTGTCTGGAACTACCTGCATAAGCCTCAAATAACTTATAAGCAGCAAAAGCAGCTTGACGCCAAGAAACATAACGTACCTGTTCACCACTAAATTGAGGCAGCGATTTTACAATGTCTAACGATTCCTCACATTGCCTACCTGGTATAATTGTAACAGCCTTGTATTTCTCTACAACTGTGGGAGTCTCTAATGCTCTAAGTCGTGCGGTCAGTTCAGCGACTTGATTGCGGAAGATTTCTGCATATATTTCTATATTTGCTATATTTTCGTATTTATATTTGGAAATTTTAACTGCACAATTTCGTTGTTCTTTCATACAGTTTCACAATCGAGTTTCGAGTTTTTTCACTATAATCAATCAATGAAGCTACTTTTTAATATGACCGGCAAGTTTTTCTCTTAATTTTCTCTTATCCGATACGTTATTTTTATTAAAATTAAATTGCTGACGTTACTCAGCCCGAAGTCAACTTAAAACTAAACTTACTCTACTTATTCTAATCGTTCGATGTCGTTTAACGATGGCCTTGATGTTGTTCGGTCCCACGGTGGATGGTCGGCGACGCTCCCACGGTGGTGTCGGATTCCTGTGCTGTGTCTGGCATGCTCGGCTTAAAACGCTGAGCTAGCGTCTTGCTGTTCACACACCTTGCAACTTTGAGAGCGTGTTAACTTGTATCCTGTTCTATTGCTGGGGTTGGTTCCTCATTAACCGTATTAATCTTTCCGGTTTCTGCAATTTTTTGGAATAATCCAAAGTGGACTGTTGTACGGTGAATTACTTTGCTTTATAATTCCTTGACTGAGCATGTCTTTGATTTGTCTATTAATCTCACTTTCATGAATCTGTGGTTATCTATATATTTTCGACAAAATTGGTTTATCAGTTGTAGTAATGATTTCATGTTGAACTCGATCAGACTGAGTGAGCACCTGATCTTTTTTTTTTTAAGATAGAAGATTTGTTAATTTCCTTTTCTCATGAGGACTTAAGTCATCTCTCAAAAAAGATTGTATTGCCTGTTCATTGCTTTCTAGAGAATTTATATCGTTATAACCATATGGACAAGAGTTAACGAATTTTATTTTTCATCCGTTTATCTCTACACATTCATCTTTTCAATTGATTATTGTTTGAAATTTTGGTTTCTCATTTCAGTTAGTTTCCAAGTCATGTGGGCGTTTTCATTAAATTCATCAGGAAATTTTGTCATTATTTCTTTGTTCAACTGTTTTTTTCAAAGGTATTCTATATGATGGACGTTTATTTTGGTCTTAAAGTGTAGTTGAGGATCCTGTATCTATGAGACAGCGGGTTCTATCGTTCTCTATATTAAGTTCTACCATTTACCGACAAATGGTGTTTGCAGGTCCCGAATGAAAATTTATTTCCTCGTTATCTTGTAAATGTTCTGCTTCCATAGAGTAGGACAGATTCTCATATCTTTGATTTTGATAAACATTTCTCATTCTTACTGTATTATTAGAATCATTTCTTTGCTGCCTAACTTCACCTGAATTGTTGTTTAATCTAATCTGGCTTGAAAAGGGTCTGAAATATCCTTGATTACCATTTCTGTTCTGTCCTAAATTCGTTCTATTGAATGTTCTCTGATTACGGAAATTGTTTGAATTATTTTGATCATAGCGCCTTCTTTGCTCTACATATTTGCTTGAATTTTGACCTAAGTTATTTAATTGGTTTCGTTTCTATTATATTAACCTGATTCTTTTAAAATGTAATATGCTTCCCTTTATGTGTTTGCCTGTCTACTTAATATAATGCGTCACTTCACGTTTTTATTCATTTAGTCTTAAGATTTATTTCTTTCACTTCACTATGCACTTTGTGTGTGTGTTTTTTTTATGTCTTTAGACGTTCAGATGCACTATTTGTTCTTTTCTTTTGATATCTTCGCACGTTCAGAGTCGGCCCGTTTTCGTTTAAAAAAAAATAATAAAAGATATTAGGTTGAAATTTTTTTTATTTGAAAAAATTTAATTTTCTGGGTTGTCTGAGTTTCTCAATGCAGACATCGCGAGTATAAGCGGTTTCGAATTTCGACATCCGCTCCGCGATGTCTGGGAATTTTGATGGAGTATGCTCCGCGAAATCTGGGAAGGT
The DNA here is from genome assembly GCA_964034865.1 of Eristalis intricaria. Taxonomy (NCBI): domain Eukaryota; kingdom Metazoa; phylum Arthropoda; class Insecta; order Diptera; family Syrphidae; genus Eristalis; species Eristalis intricaria. The sequence continues at coordinate 77,932,721 of OZ035876.1, forward strand.
GGGCAGCTCGTTCGTTGACACATCCAAGGGTTTGGGTGTCAAGTGTCAACGTAACCCGCACGGTTTTATTTTCGAAATGGTCAACATTAAGAAATTCAACACATCTTGGTCGATGCCAGCGAGGATGCATTCGCAGCTGTAGCACCGAAGGTGAGATGGAAACTGCTTTCACTTCCGCACGGCTCAACCTCCAAGCAGCTGTGTTGGGAACATATCTGCTAAGAACCATCGTCGAAAAAGATTCTGAAATCAGCTCGCGAGTTATGTTTCTTAATAAAACATGTTTTCTCGATGTTTGTCTGGCCTTTATTCTCAATATTATTCTTAATCTACCGTAAAGTATTTTGTTGACCTATTTCATTCGACATACATATCTACGTCAGTAATCTGCATTAGTTGGCAATCGGAAATACAAAAATGTATATGAGCGTTGTGGTGCGTATGCCACAATCGAATTTCCAGAATGCTATGAACATCGTTATGGTGATGCAGTAACGAAAGCAATTAACGTAGCAACGCTAATTCGAAACTTTTGTATTTTGGCAAGACGCGCAGCGTTCTTTGGACTAATTCAATAACAGATATCAATCGGATCAACAGTGAAGAACGCAGATACAAGTCATTCGTCGCACATAGAATCGCGAAATCCTTCCAATAATCAAATCATCTAACTGGAAATCTTACGCTGTCAGCACGTCCTCATGCTGGCTAGGGAGTTCTGAGTTCTTACTAAAAAAATTAAAGGTATCGTGAACAAAGGTCATTTGAATTAAAGTCACAATGGCGTTAATTCTCATTTAAATGAGAATTAAGGGCATAATCCAACTATAGACTTACTTCATTTTGGATTGCGAACTAAATGCATGTGGCGTTAGTTTAATTCAGAAAGTGGCCTTAGTTCTCAATTGGATTTACAAACGAAATAAGATCAAATTGGGTTTTCTTCAGGCTCAATTTCAAATTAGGGCAACTCTTTCCATTTTCAAATCGAAATAAACCAAATTTGAAATTTTGCGTGAAAAAAACATAAATTGATTTTTTTCCAATTTCCAAATCGAAATAAGGCTAAATTTGATTTGGAAATAAGGCCAAATTTTAAATTATCCGTAAGAAAGTATTTTTCTTTCTTTGTCTTGCGCTACAGTCCGGGGTGGACCTGGGTCTCAGCCAATATGCCTCTCCATCTGGCACGGTCTTGCGCTGATTGCTTCCAGCCACTCGCGTTCAGCTGATTGAGATCATTTTCCAGCTGCATGCGAAACCAGAGGCTTGATCTTCCTTTACTGTACTGTCCCACGGGGCTTAGAGTAGAAGACTTTCCGGGGCGGAGCACTGGTGTCCATTCGCCCTACATGACCTAGCCATCTGAGACGAGAGGCTCGAACTCGTTTGACCAGATCGATGTCGCTGTACAGCCCGTACAGTTCATCATTCAGTCTCCTCCTCCAAACACCATCAGTACATACGGGACCAAAGATAATCTCTTCTTCGAGAGTAGTCCTTATTCCTCAATTGCTTTCCAAGCCAAGAACACAGCGAGATAATCTTCGTTTTATCTCTGCGGTGGTCTCATTGATCATGTATTGAAGACAAAATCAGCCTATGTATACAGTCTTTCACTACTTGGAAGTTATAACTGTCTATGGTAATGTTTTGTCCAAGACGTTGACGTTTGTGTTACATACGATCATCCCGAGAATAATGTTAAAGAAATCGCATGACAGTGCGTCGCTTTGTCTAAATCCTTTTTTGACATTAAAGGTCTCGGTAAAATACCGACCGGTAAATTACCGACCTTGTAGGAGCAAGGGGAATTCTTCATCGTCATTCTGCAAAGGCGGACGAGTTTTGCAGGGATGCCAATATACAGCTCGTCTCTATAAATACTGTCATACGTGGCCTCAAAGTCGATATTCGGATTAAGTAATTGGCACAGTTTAGAGGGTCTCCCATTTTTAGGATCGGGCAAACGATGCCCGATCGGGATCCATCCGTCGGACATACTTTCATCTGACCAGATTTGGGTTATGCACCTTACCAAACCATCGCTAACTGCTTTAAAAAGTTCGGTAGGCAGTCCATTGGCACCAGCAGTTTTATTGGACCTTAGTTTGGCGATTGCTGTCGTAGCTTCATTGAGGTCGACAGGGCGGAATTCCTGTCCATTATCGCCTATATTGGGTGGATTATTTCGCCTGGCAGCGGCAAATTGGTCGTCATCGCCATTATACAGTCTGCAGAAATGAACTTTTCATATTCCCAGAACCGACTGTAATTCTACCACTGCAGGCTTCTGTTCAGTTTTTCTGAACTTGTGGTGCGTATGCCACAATCATTTCTGCTCGTAGAGCGCACGAGCAGCCCTCGTCCTTATTTGCACTGCTGTACCTTTTGCTGTGCAGTTCTCTTAGCCGGAAATCTCTACAACGAATTGCGATGCCTATACTCTCTGCGGTAGCTGTTTCATCGCAGCAAAAACAACAACAAACGGCTGGGGCTCGTCGAAGCAGAAAACGAAACCAGTGCACACCTAAAATCGTATCGGTGTCGACCAGCAAGCAGTCGGTTGAAGAACTAACATTGACTGAAGACATCGATGAAAGTTCAATAACCCGCCTTACGCTGTACATCGAAGGTTGATACATTAACAGAAAAAAATGCGTCACTGAGATCTAAAGTCAGCGCGCTGGAGTGTAAGTTGAATTGGAAAGAAATACAGAAACATATGGAGAGAACGATTGAAATAGTTGGTGTTCCCGATGTAAACTCTCTTAACCCTCTAGAGAGTGCTCAAATAATTCTTAAAGCTGCTTTAAATGTTCCAGTGCCCACAGAAGAAATTGAAAAATGCTACTTAAAGCGTAAGTTAGCGAATCAAAAGAACAATATTTTCTGTGTTCAGTTCTCATCCACTTATGCTGAACGTAGGATTATGAGCAGTATCAGCAAAGGAAAAATTAAATACTTCGGTTTTTGGTGATGGTAGCAGAAAAAAGGTATTCATAAATGACTATTTAACGAAATACACTGGGGCTTTGTTCATGGCATCGGAAAAGGTGAAATTAGAAAAGAAATTTAAATGCTTATGGCTCAGTAATTCAAATATTTAATTGAGAAAGGTTGTAAATGGTAATGTTGTTGTTATAAGATCTTTTGATGATTTAAAATCTATCAATTATGAAGTCAATGCTTGATGATTTTAACCAACATAACAATATCAGTTCCATTAAGGCCATAAAACATTGTAATGATAACCACTTCTTTTCTAAGTCTAATGATGACCAATCTATTTTATTGTTCATCAAAATGTAAGAAATTTGCGACTCAATTTCGGTTCATTAGTATGCTCGAAGGTTTTACGTATTTACCAGACATGATTTGTGGGTCTGAGATTTGGATATACTCTTGTGAAAAGGAAGATTTCTAAATACCGAACTATATTTTTTATTCGTTTCCGAATGATTCTTATTCAGAGGGAGGAGTAGGAGTTTTTGTAAAAGATACCTATGAGTCTATTAGTGGTAGAAGTGCTGATATTCTTAAAATCTCTTGCACCATTTGTAATACTTCGTTTACTGTAATTTGTGTGTATAGACTTCAAAATGTATCTGTGCACATATTTCTGGATGAGTTTTCAGTTTTATTGAGTAATGAAAAAGTGGCGAATCTTATAATTGTTGGGAACTTCAATATCGATATTATAAATTCAAACATTGTAGTAGATAAGTATGAAGGTATACTCGCTGATTAGTCTCATTCATCAGAGAACCGACTAGAAATATCTCAAATCTCTTGCACCATTTGTAGTACTTATATTATATATATACATATATATATTAACAAGTAGTAGCAAGTAGTTAACAGTATAATCAATCGTAAATATAAAAGAAATAAGGAATCCATTTCTCTCGAAATAGATAACACTAACGTGACAGACCCTGTAGTTGTTGCGAATGAGTTTAATGAATACCTTGTTTCGATTTCTAATGGGTCTTCAGCTTGGGACTACCCTATAACATGTTTAAATTGCCCATGGTCTCGATTCGGTGATCGAACAATTTGCAATACCAGCTTCGTTTTCAACCCCATTTCGGATCTAGAGCTATTAAAAATAATTAACTCCTTAAATAATTCTAATGCGAGTGGTGAAGACGGTAGTTCCAATTTTATCATTAAGAGGGTAGCCTTTAATGTGGTCGATGTATTGTCTTATATGTTCCATTTTAGTCATGTACTCGTATCATTTCTGAAACCTTAAAACGCGCAATAGTGATTCCAATTTTCGAAAAAGGTAACAAAAAAGATAAACGAAATACAGGTCAGTTTCCTTGCTTTCCATGTTTTCAAAAAATTTTGAGAAAGCCGTGAAAGCAGAGTTTTAGATTTTCTTTCAAGAAATAATTTTCTTAGAAAATACCAATTTGGCTTCAGAGTAAACTGTTCCACTGAAGATGCTCTCCTTAATTTCTGCCAACACATATACAAGGGACTTGATGACAGCAAAGAATGTGCCGGCCTATTCGAAGACATATCCAAAGCATTTGACATGGTGGAGCACAAGATTCTCTTGGACATTTTGCACCGCGTCGGATTTCGTGGCTTTGTCTTTGAATGGTTTTTTTCCTACCTGGAAAATAGAAATTGGTGATGGTGGTGGTGACACCCTTGGTGGATATATGGTTCTCAAGCTCTGCGTCCCCCAAAGATCCGTTCTGGTTCCATTATTGTTCTTAATTTATGTCAACTTAATCTTCAGCCTCCCCTTTTATAGGTGAAATTGTACATTTGCTGATGACTTCGCGTTTGCGTACAGCTCTAACAATTTGTTTAACCTTTTTGCAGATATAAACCATGACGTCCTGGAAAAGACCCAAGAAATGCAAATCGACACCCACCACCTTTTTGTCGATTTCAAGGCCGCATATGACAGCGTGCATAGGGACGAGCTATACAACGCCATGTCTAGTTTTGGCATTCCTACCAAACTCGTCATGTTGTGCAGGATGACGATGGAGAATTCTCGCTGCTCCATCAAGGTCGGTAACGAACTCACCGAGACCTTCAATGTCAAAAAAGGATTTAGACAAGGTGACGCGCTGTCATGTGATTTCTTTAACATCATCCTGGAGAAGATCGTGCAACACTAGAGGCACGATCTTCCAGAAGTCCGTACAACTGCTAGCATACGCGGATGACATTGACGTGATTGGCAGAACACAGCGAGCCGTCAATGAGGCGTTTGCTGGCAAAACGAAGTATATGCTGTCATCAAGAAAGGACACACAACATCGACGTCTTGGACAGAGCGTCACAATGGGCAGCTATAACTTCGAGGTAGTCAAGGACTTCGTCTACCTCGGCTCCGCAGTAAACAGTACAAACAACATCAGTACCGAGATCAAACGCAGAGTAACTCTTGCCAACCGCTGTTTCTATGGGCTCAAGAGGCAATTGAGTAGTAGAGCCATCTCTCGGAGGACCAAGCTGACCTTATACAAGACCTTGATCATCCCAATCCTGCTGTACGGCGCGGAGGCATGGACAATCTCAAAAGCGGATGAGGAAGTCCTTGGTATTTTCGAGAGAAAAGCTCTGCGTGCGATCTTTGGTCCTGTTTGCGTTGACGGTGTTTGGAGGAGAAGATTCAACCACGAACTGTACGGGCTGTACAGCGACATGAGTCTAGTCAGGCGTCTTCGGATCCAACGCCTAAGATGGCTAGGCCATGTAGAGCGTATGGACAACTCAGCTCCGGCCCGGAGAGTCTTCGACTCCGAACCCGTGGGACAACGCAACAGAGGACGCCCGCGTTTAAGGTGGCGCACCCAGGTGGAGAAGGACCTCAACCAACTTGGGGTGCGACACTGGAGACAGCTAGCCAGAGACCGTGCTAGCTGGAGAGGCTTGTTGGTTTAGGCCCAGGTCCACCCCGGACTGTAGCGCCAAATGAAGAAGAAGAAGAAACCATGACGTCCATCTGTTAAGGCTCTGCTTTGCCCTTCATAAATTAATAGTAAGCAGCAAAACTAAGCTTATGCTGCACAAACTAGTTGCTTTGGAACCTCTAGAGGTTGATATAGTGTTTCACGCAGCTAATTGTGGGTGTAATATTCAATACAATGAAAGTACGTGCTGTAATGACAATCTTTCCTTAATTGAAATGGTAAGGAGTTATAAATACCTAGGAGTCATCTTAGACCAAAGTGTCAGTTGGAATGATCACGTTTTGAAACAACTACCACTACAACTGAGATCTTTTTATAAGCTTAGCAAGTACTGTTCTTCAACTATATAAAAAAATATCTTTGGAGTATTCCACTGAAGACTACAATACGGTATTACCTGCTGGGGTGGGACGCACTTAAATGGAATTAAGCAATTATCATTCATGCAAAAGTATGTTGTTAGAAAATTATGCTTCTCTTCCCGCCGAGCCACATCTTTAGTTTTATTTAATAAGCTGAAAATTCTACTAATCAGACACTTGTACTTTTATAAAGTTTTGAGGATATTTTTTATTAGATGTAGCTACTTACAGAGTCCACTCAAAGAAAATCATAACCCACGTAGTAATACTGGATCCCAAGTAACCATTTCGTTTTTTCGTACCACTTGTTGCAAAATATTCAACTCACATCCCGAACATATTCGAACCATCAAACCGCTAAATCAATTTTTGTTTAAAGCTAAGTCTTGGCTTTTGGATATTGACCACTGTGAAGTCGAGATTTTGTTGCACTTCATTGGCTAATGTATTTTTGTAAGTTTGAGAGTGCTTCCTTCTTCTGCTTTTATACTATAATATAATAAACTGTTCACCCCCATACTGAATTATCACACTGAACTATCTAAATGATGTGGCATTAGCTCTATTTTTTTAACTAAATATAAATGTCACAAACTATTCTCAAATGTCAATCTTATTATTCAATCTTGTTGTTTTATATACACTTACTACTTCTTATATACTTTACTACTATGTCAAACATTGAGAATAAATAGAAAGAAAAAAAATTCTCTGGCCATCACCTGCGATTGTAGCCATGCGATGTTAAATTTCCGCATAGCACTTTTCTGATTTCGCAAGGTCTGAGAAATTCGCGGTCCAGGGCCTCCACAAGTTGTTCATCTGCACGTGGTCTGTTGAGGGACCTCAAATTTCACGTGCAGAATCGAAAATCATTGTCCTTATTCCATTGTCTATAGTCTTTAACAGTAGGGTCATCCGTTTCCGAAGCTTGTTGTTGTCTATAAACTACCTATTTCTTTTTTACACGATGGGAGAGTTACCCCCACGCGCAAACCTCGAACATGGAGAGCGCCGCGATGAGGCTGTATATCAACTTAACCTGTCCATTTACAAATATCTTTGCTGGCACCTCTTGAGAACAATCAACAAGTTTGCCCTGGATGCCCTTCATGCTATTCACGTCACAATATTTTAAAAAGTTCTTAGGTTGTAGCTTAAGCTTTAATTAATTTGCCTGAAAAACCATGTTCACAGGCATACAAAAGAGATAATTATTGCAAGAACAGAACGAATCTCTAGCTGACATTGGAATTGATCCATGGAAAAAATATACCGATAATTGGTTTGATTGTATTTCTACAATTTGTATCAGCTTTCTTAGTGATTTTCTTTGAGAATCATCTGCGCAGCCCTAGAAGTCTATAAGGCAGATATTCTTGCCATCTAGGAGGTGTGGGATGGGCCGGGTAAAAAGAGGATGAAAAACTGCGACATCTTCTTCGTTGATTGCTACAGAGAGCGAAAGTAGTGGTTTCTTGTATGTGGATTTGTTGTTCGAGGCAGACATACGCAAGAAGTCTTAAGATTTAAAAACGTAAGCGGCTAGATTGAACAGATTGATCACATTGCGATCGATGTCAGATAATCCTCCAGTATTCTCGATGTCCGAACATTTCGAGCCAAAATCAACTCTGTTAATTTCTTTGTTGTAGCCAAGGTAAGAACACGGATATGGATAGAACAACGGAGTAGAGCAAGACCAAAACAATTTGACGATGGAAACTTACAATCGCAATAGACCGCTAGCAACTTTCCCGATCGAGTCTCCCTGAGACTCTCTCAGTCGACGAACAATGGAACCGATGTCAAAACGGCATCAGAAAAGCTGCCTGTGAGGTGCTGGTCTGACAATGAATGCAGGCAGGCACATTCAGCTAAGCAAGCAGCGTACATGGAGGCGCTGGACAGAAGGAGAGGTCAATAGCACCGGCTTCTTAAGAGAAAAATAAATATAATGAGGAGCGCGTGATCGAGGAAATGGACAGGTGTTACGGCAGAAATGATATCCGAAAGTTCTACCAACGGTAAAACAACTATCGAATGGGTACAAAATTCAGGACAGAAGCCTGTCATGATGAATAGGGACAACTCGTAGTAGATTCCCAGAATCTGAAAAGTTAACTTCTGTAGAGTGCTAAACGGCGAGGAAGACCCAACACCGCTGTCAAGCAATGTTCCACTCCATACAATGGACGATGATCGACGAGAATTTCATAAACCAGACCTAGATAAGGTCAATACATCTAAAGTAAAATAAAGTCAAACAAAGTATTGCCTAAGGCAGCTGGAGATGAGCTGGTAGGGAACATGCACCAACTCATCTGTAAGATATGATCGGAGGAAAAATGACTGACGAGTGGAACCTCAGTATCGTTTGCCCGATTCACAAGAAAGGGGACCTCTTCAACTGCGCTAACTACCACGGGATAAGCCTCCTTAACATCACATATAAGATCATCTCTGCCATTTTGTGTGAGAGCCTGAAACTATTCGTCAGTAACCTGACATTTTAAAACGCCACCCCAAAAAAACCCTGGTTTGACAACGAGTGCAGGCAGGCACATTCAGCGAAGCAAGCACCATACAAGGCGACGCTGGACAGAAGGACGAGAGCGGTTCGTGAGCTCTACGAACTTAAAAGAAGGGAAGAGCACCGGATTCTCAAAAAGAAAAAGAAAGAGCATGAGAAGCGCGCAATCGAGGACATGGAGAGGTGTTACGGCAGAAATGACATCCGAAATTTCTACCAACGGGTAAAACGACTATCCAATGGATACAAAATTCGGACAGAAGCCTGTCGTGACGCAGAGGGACAACTCGTAGTAGATTCGCAGTCGATACTGAGAATCTGGAAGGATAATTTCTGTAGACCGTTAAACGGCGAGGAAGACTCCAATACCGCTGTCAGGCAGAATGTTCCACTCAACGCAATTGACGATCATCGACGAGAATTCCGTCGCCCTGACCTAGACGAAGTCAAGATAGCGATATCGAGACTAAGGTCGAATAAAGCTGCTGGTGCAGACGGACTGTCTGCGGAACTGTTTAAGGCAGGTGGGAATGAGTTGGTAAGGTTCATGCACCAACTCATCTGTAAGATATGGCCGGAGGAAAGCATGCCCGACGAGTGGAATCTCAGTATCGTTTTCCCGATCCACAAGAAAGGGGGCCCCTTTGACTGCACCAACTATAGAGCGATAAGTCTACTTAACATCGCCTATAAGATCCTCTCTGCCGTTTTGTGTGAGCGCCTGAAACCATTCGTCAACAACCTGATAGGTCCTTATCAGTGCGGTTTCCACCATCGACCAAATCTTCACACTACGGCAGATCCTGGAGAAAACCCAAGAAATGCATATCGACACCCACCAGCTATTCGTCGATTTCAAGGCTGCATATGACAGCGTGCATAGTGACGAGCTATACAACGCCATGTATAGTTTTGACATACCTTCCAAACTCATGAATTTGTGAAGGATGAAGATGGATGATTCTCGCTGCTCTATCAAGTTCGGAAGCGAACTCACCAAAACCTTCAATGTCAAAACGGCTTTAGAAAAGGCGACGCGCTGTCATCATTCTTAAGAAGGTCGTGCGGAGAGACAAGGAGGTGCTGTGTGGGAAGTAGAAGCCGAAGACCAAACACCATCTACAGCTGGTGTTCAGAAGAACGCTCATAAAAGCTGAGGATGAGGAGTCACTTCCGGGGAAGCGGAGCTCGATAGAACAGATACGATGGGAGCAGGGAAAAGATACGGGTATACCAAAAATCACCGAGAGTGGGAAACATGGAGCCAGACAGACGCAAGAGGAAATGGCAAGGTAAAAAGTATACATCGTTGAAACGACTTTCTACTGAACAGAGCAGCTGAGGCCGCTTTGTGTGCTGCATCTCTACTGGGAAAGCGAAAAGAGTGACTTGATTGAGGTCCCAGGAAGAAGAGTATGTAAGAGGGTAGAGGAAAATCACAAGGGATCACGTGGAGGAACCAACTGCTGTGGTGACCGTGGCGTTGTGGATACTTGCGACCCCCCTATGCAACTTAACTTCGCTGTCTGGTTTCGATTCCCGGCCGATGCGATCAAAAATAATTACCACCTCTTTCGAGTCACTGAGAATGCTCAAAGGGTAATAACTGTCTAGAAAAACCTTCTCTATTAGCTGTTCAGAGTCGACATAAAACTGTAGGACCCTTTCACTCGTGGGAAAACAATAGCAGTATAACACGAGTGGTTGTTGAGAAGCGGCCCTGGCCCTCAACGGGCTGTAGCGCCACCCATATTATCATTAAAACTACACTTAATAATGCTAATTATGAATGCCGGTGTAATTTCTTATTACCTTACTTCTTGCCATCCGCGGGAAATGTCCCTGGAATCTATAGCTGGCAATCTCTATCGGAATGTTTTTCCTCGTTTTAAGTCGCTAACTAATGTGCTATTATTTAAGGGTTTCCAACAGTTGAACGTCTTGTTTGTGTATTGACTAGATTCAGTAATTTTAAGAATGTGTTTGTTGCATACTTCTGGTATGCATGGTAATAATTTCTCTTATTTTATCTGTTTGGTAGTCGATGAAAAATGTACATAACTTATTACAATTAAGTGTTTTAGCATACCACTGATTTAATAAGCACATATACTTTGTTTGGCCCTACAGAAAAAAGTCCAGAGGGAAATTCATTCATAATAAGCATGAATGTGTACAAAAATAAATAAAACTACAGCCAGTCGCGCGAAATAAATAACTGAACTTCGTAATTTTTTTTTAATATATTCTCTTTATTATATATATTCTATTATAATTACGGTTTTAGTTCTTTATTTACTATTAATAATACGGCCGCTGTCTTAAGCAGGGCTGCACCGTACTATCCGGATGAGAGTTTACTATGAACTACTACTCAGATCGAATCGAATGCCCGAAGAAGGTTTTGTTATTTTTAATATTTCAACACGGTCCCCCAATTGACTTGATTGGGCTTACATTCTTCAAGAGGTCAGCCGAATGCATTGGTTTTATTCTCCCTATTTCTCAATAGGTTAACCGAATGCATTGGTTCACTTTCCTTGTTTACTCTTTCGGTCATCGTTACTTTTATGGGTCACATAAAAGTGATGACGATAAGAATTTATGGTGTGCAATTGAAGAATGCAAACACAAGCAAGTATGGTGACACATTGTATATTTTTATTTTTAAGAATTACGACCAATACTTAACTCCTCCTTCCTTAGAGAAAGTTTTCTCCTGGAAATTTTGATTTGAGGGTTTCGTTTGTTTTTTTCCTTGCTCTTCTGTTAAGCTATCAATTTTAATTTTAATTTTACCGGTACTTCTGACATTCTTGTACATTACGATTCCAATGATACTTATACCAATAATAATTATTAACATGGATGTACCAGAGATTAAATAGGTTTTTACTTTGTGGTATTGAACTAATTCTAGGTTATGTCTATTTTCAATTTCTTGTAGTTCCTTAAATTTTGTAAACACCGTATTGATGGTGGCATTTTCTTTCATTATTTCTTCATAATAGAATTGAAATGTATAATTAGTTTCTTTGTTCTTAATTATAGCGTCATTGATTTTAATATTACAATTCTGAATATTAACAATAAGATTTCCAGCAAAAGTTAAATTTCTAGAGTCACAATTATTTTGTACGGTTACATTTTTAGCGTTTTTAATAATATAAGTTCTTTCGTTCAGATTAATAATTTCAAAATTATTATTGATCCTCATTAAACAATTTTGCTTACTAATACAATCATTTCTCTCTTTTAATTCGTTAACATTAATTTTCTCCTCGTTATATTTATACTCTTTTCCTTCGTTTACAATTACAACAAAGGGTTCTAAGTCAACTTCTTGTTTTTCTCGATTTGGTATTGGTACGATTATTTTAATTGGACGTGTTATAATCTCTTCTGGTATTTTCAAAGCTATAATAATGGCATCATCTGTATATTTCATTACCCCTGACTTAATATTTCTTAATTTGCTCCAATTCATATCTGTCATGATTAGTTCGTCCTTAGTGAGTAAGCTAGGGTGGGTTATTCCCATTTTCGCTGCAGCTATCGTGTCTAACAAATTATCAATTACTCTTTCTAACATCTGTAATCTAGTTAGTATTTCGGTTCGTTGTAGGCGTTTAAGTATCGTATTTTGTAACTGTTGGTTTTCATTCTGATAGCGTTCTATTTCTTCCCTATCTCTCAAAACTAAGTCTCTTATGTTTTTTATGTTTCCGTTTAATTGAGTATTAATTTTGATTTGCTTGTTTAGTTCCTGAATTGCATTCTGATTGTTAGTGTCAGTAGCTTTTATGTGTTCTTCTATTTCTTCCCTATCTGAGTTGTCCATAGTACCGAACAACCATTTCTGAGCCGTTCCTACTATATTTACGAGACCTCTTTTTGATCTTGTCTTATGAGGCATGATACTATGTATTTTTGTAAAAATTGTATTACATTCCTTTCTTATTTCTGAGTCTTGTCCTACAATTTCAAATTTTTTTATTTCCTGTAAGGTGTCTATCAACATTTTTATTTTTACTATGTGGATGATGGTTTGGGTTTGGTTGATGATTTCTCCTTCACCCATGCTTATCGTTGTGAATCCGTTGTCACTTTCGATTGGTGTTATTACAAGTGCTGCTTGTACTAGGTTCATTGGTGTCATCAGGAGTAGCAGCATCAGTGTGAGTACCTACAAATTGTCTTGGTCGTTTAATATTTGATGTATGTACTCTATCTAGGTTTTTAAATCGAAAATTGGGTTCATTTTTGTGTCTCACATGTTTATAATTCTTTATATAACCAAATGATCTTCTTTCTATATAATCTTCCCTATCTTGGTTCCTTTTGTTTATAACCTTGGTTTTTTTCATTTTTAGCTTGGTTACTAATGCTTCTATATTTGTATGTTGAGCCTGTTCTGGTGACATACCTATCGTAGTATGATACCTTTTGTTATAGATTTGAAAAGCTCTAAACATTTTGGTATTTACTGATTCTGCCTGGTTCATGCTAAGTAGTATCTCAGCTATAGTACTATGTAAGCGTTCAACGTCTGCATTGCCTGTATGTGAGTTCGGTTTAGTGAAATGCACTTCGATATTTCGTTCCCTAAGAAATTCTCTGATGTATGTTGTATTAAACTCGTTATCCGTAATTATTTTATAGGGTGGACCTTCTCTAGTTAAATGTTCTGTGATAGCGTCTGTTTTGTGAATGTGATTTTTACTTTCAAGTCTGTATACATACCCTTTCTTTGTCAGCTTGTCAATCATTGTCAAAAAAATGTGTTTATGAAAATGGTAGATATCTATGTGAACTATTTCGTTAGGTTTACTAGGTGTTTCTGTTACTTTGAATTTCCCTTGAATAGGTTTCCTCTCGTATTTAGCCTTTTGACATACGTCGCAATTGTTTATAATTTGTGTAATTATCCTTGTAAGTTTAGGGTAGTAAATCTGTTGTTTTAACGTATTGTAGGTCTCTATGATTCCTGAGTGTTGACTTTCCCTGATATGGTATATGGAGACCTGTTTCCTAACTTCCTCCTCCGTCCTTAAGTCTCTAACTCTCCGTGTTAGTTTAATCAATTTAACCTTTCTATTTCCTGACTGCAAGTTCATGAGTAACCGTTGAATTTTGTTAAAGTCAGATTCTTGTACTTCAGAATAAATACCGCTAACTCCTGGGGCAATTTCTTTGAGTTGTTCTGTTATCGTCTCAATAGGGTCCGAGGCTCTGATATATAAAATTCTTTTACCATTTAGTGTTTCCACTTTTGGTTCTTTGTCATAACTCACAATAATTTGTTGTTTATATATATTGACAATACCTTCTTTAATAGGTATGTGATCAGATTGTCCTTCCGCTGTCGATTGACCCGTTCTGCTATCAGAAATTTGATTCACTTCATTGTTTTCTTTCTCAATTCTACTTAAAAAGTCGGCCACTCGATTTTCTTGACCTTTGAGATATTCAATATCGTAATCAAATTCTTGTAATTTAAGTAACCATCGTTGGTTGCGTTGTGAGAACTCTGCACCATTATATTTTTTATTCAAATATTTTATGGGGAGATGATCAGTTGTGATCTTGAATTTATTTCCCCACAGATAGGGTCTTAGTTTGGATACACTCCAGACAATGGCTAGAAATTCTTTATCGGTTACGGAATAATTTCTTTCATGCTCGTTCAGAGTCCTAGAGATATAGCAAACCGGTTGTTTGTCCTGTGTTAGGACAGATCCGATGGCAAAGTTACTGGCATCGGTGTATAAATGAAATGGTTTTTCGAATTCTGGAAATTTTAGGATTGGTTGTGTTATCAATTTGTTTCGGAGTGTTTCAAACGCATTCACGTATTCAGGATCACTAATATTTATTTTGGTGTCCTTTTTGAGATACCTAGTCATTGGATATGCAATTTTTGCATAATCCTGAATGAATTTCCTGTAGTAGCCAGAGGCTCCTAAAAAACTTCTAAGTTGTTTTTCTGTGTGGGGTAGTGGGAGGTTTCTGATTATACTGATCTTATTACCATTAGGCATTATTCCCTTTGGTGTTAATATGTGACCTAGGAATTCGGTTTCCTTCTTGAGGAATGAACATTTGCTAATTTGTAGTTTTAAATTATGTTTCTGCAAAACTCGAAGGATGTCTCTGAGGTTTTTCATATGTTCTTTTAGGGACGTGGAGAATATCAAAATGTCATCTAAATAAACGACACAAATTTTGTTTATATATTCTCTTAGTATGTGGTTCATTAGTCGCTGAAAAGTGGCTGGTGCATTTTTAAGTCCAAAAGGCATACGGACATACTCGTATAATCCTTGTGGAGTGATAAACGCAGTTTTCGCTATGTCAGCTGGGTGCATCAAAATTTGATGGTAACCTTTTGCTAAGTCAAGCGTCGAGAAATAGACCGCTTTTCCTAACTTATCGAAGAGGTTTTCTATATTTGGCAGAGGAAATCTGTCATCTTCAGTAATTTCATTTAAAGCCCTATAGTCAACACAAATGCGGTACTGTACTTGACCATCTTTGTCTGGCTTTTTAGCAACTACAACGATCGGAGAAGCATGTCTACTCATGCTTCTTCTTATGATACCTTGTTTTTCCATCTCTTTGATTTGCTTAGCTACTTCTTCTTCGTGTTTCTTTGGTAATCGGTAACTTTTTGCATGTAGTGGTTTGTCTTCTTTAAGGTGAATTTCATGTTTTATTTCCGAGGTATGAGTTAACATGTCGCCTTCCTTATATTGGATGTTTCTAAATTCGTCTAGCAGTGAGGTCAATGCTGTCGTTTCTTCGCGATTAAGGCTGCCGAAGTCAGGATTGCCTTCCTCTAGGTAGTTGCATGCCAACTCGTGTCCTCGTTCTATCTTTAGAATGGTCTGATTTTTTAAAGTTATAGTTCCTTTCTCAAAATCAATGGTTTCAATGATATTTTTAAGGACATCCATTCCTAGGAGTATCGTATAGTTTTTATTTTCTAAAGCCTGAGCGTAAGCTTTAATAAAAGTATTATCGCTGTAACCGAATTCTTTTGGTATTGGAAACTGAATTATTGCAGTATTCCTGATTACGCTACTATTAATGGTCTTTATCTCTAGCTGTCGGGTGTCTAGAATTTTATACGGTGTCATGTCGAGTTTACTAGTATTTATGATAGTCATAGCACTGCCAGTGTCTACTAAAATATAGTGTCGTTGGTTCTGAATTTCAGTGGCGACTGTCATTAATTGTCCGAGGCTCAGTTCAGAAAAACCGGCGGTTCTACTGAGTTAATGTCCTGACGGATCGGTTCCTGACTTGTTTGGATATTATTGGTATCCATTGGTTCTAGTCTATTCTGTCTATTCTGTATGGAGTGGTTCTGGAAAGGTCTCTGTGAAGTAGTGTGATTTTGGTAACGATACTCATTTTGTCTAAACCTTCCCGAATGATTTTGTCCACCAAAATTATTATTGTGACCATTATTGTAACTGGGTCGTCGTTCCTTGTCGGGGAGACTAAACCTATGATTTTTGTTTTGGTTATTGTAATTTGCCGTGGTTCTAACTATTTCACTATTCCTTAAATTTCCATTATCGTATCCTATGTAGGAGAATAAAATACTCTTTATTTCATGTAAATCATACAGATTCCTAATTTCTCTGGCTAAATTCCCTATTGTTAATTCTCGTATTTTGTTTATTATAATATTATAGTACAATAGTTTTTCTTGTTCCTGATTGTCACAGAATACTACATATGTATTTACTTTGCTTAAAAGGTATTCTAATTTATTGGTCAAATCATATATTGAACTCACTTTCATATTGCTGATTTCCTTCGTAAGATCGCTGCTGCTGATGACCGGTCGATAGTGTTGTTTAAATAACTCCTTCGCCTGTTCCCACGAAGTGACTCCATTGATGATCAGTAGGTCCATAGCTCGACCTTTGATTTTCACTTGTTGTATGATGTTCCAGGTGGCTTGGTAATCTCCAATAGTATTCCGAAGGTGGTTCTCTATCATTACGATGAAGTGCATTAGGGATTCGCTATCCCCATCGAATTCGGGTAAGTATTGAATTTCCCGTAACACGTTGCTCCCATGACTCGGCTGTGGTATTCTCGCCACTATAGCCATTATACTATTTAGGATATCCCGGTTGGATACCTCAGGGATGACGTTTGGATTTTCTGCCATATTTCCCGTTTCACTATTACTATATGCCAACAACTTCCACTACGGTTTTAGAAGGGTTTCACTATACACAATCTTTTCCCGTGTTTTTTTTTTTTTTTTTTTCGTTCGTCGAAAATTGCGGTTAAGGAAATGCGAATTGAACTTTCTCAATGTGGATCAGGATAGTTGTACCTGATCCTACCGACTGCGCCAAATAAATAACTGAACTTCGTAATTTTTTTTTAATATATTCTCTTTATTATATATATTCTATTATAATTACGGTTTTAGTTCTTTATTTACTATTAATAATACGGCCGCTGTCTTAAGCAGGGCTGCACCGTACTATCCGGATGAGAGTTTACTATGAACTACTACTCAGATCGAATCGAATGCCCGAAGAAGGTTTTGTTATTTTTAATATTTCAACACGGTCCCCCAATTGACTTGATTGGGCTTACATTCTTCAAGAGGTCAGCCGAATGCATTGGTTTTATTCTCCCTATTTCTCAATAGGTTAACCGAATGCATTGGTTCACTTTCCTTGTTTACTCTTTCGGTCATCGTTACTTTTATGGGTCACATAAAAGTGATGACGATAAGAATTTATGGTGTGCAATTGAAGAATGCAAACACAAGCAAGTATGGTGACACATTGTATATTTTTATTTTTAAGAATTACGACCAATACTTAACTCGCGTGACATTTGAATGTCACTTAAATCTTAAATGCAGTTTTCTAAGGTAATTAATAAAGTGCATAAAGCAACAAAAATATCAAGATGTCGCAAAAATGATAGGCACAGATAGTCATAAAGCGATATGAACATCTCAAAAATAAGTGTAGATCACATAAGGGAATCTGTCCTAATATGTGTTTTTTAGGTTAGATGCTACGTGGTCAATTTAGTGTCTACTAACCAAAAAAGTGGATGTGTTTGCTCATTTGAACTATCTAAAGAGAAAGCTGCATTAAACGCGTTTGCATTATTACTGATCTAAATTTCGTTTCGTTTTAAGTGTCCATAGTTTTAAATATCCTCATTTTTTTAAATACACTAGTGCTTTAGAAACGTTTGAAGGAAATATTTATTAAAATGCAGAATATTAATATAATTACAATTAAATTCAAATCAATGTATTTTTGGATAGAAATAAACAGTTGAAGAATGTAAATTCAGTTTCATTGTTTCGTGTTATGTTAAAATTTTATTAACGCAGTTCACACCTAAGCCTAAGTGTCGTTCTACGTGTAATGTTTTTGCTTTCAATTATTCATTTTAGAGAGTAAAGAGAATGTAAATGTATATTTGAAAAATTGTAATGCTATGGCAACATAAAAATTTATCCTTATTAGTTAATAAGAGTATTTTTTTATATGTGTATATTTTATTTTTCAATTCAATTTCCTGACATAAAAACTTGCTTTTTTTACAAAACCACTATTTTCACTATTCAAAGTTCACACGTTGATGTGAACAATTGGAGTTAAGTTACCTGCATAGCAGATACTTACCTGCAATAAGATTTCGGAAGAATTTTCATTTTGATTGGAGACCTTCGCGGAAACTTCGCAGGAACCCAAATGGTGGTTTCTCGGAAATACTAGCTGAAGGTTCAATTTTACAAAACGTTTACTTCTTTGTACTCTTATATATTATATGCAGTCTCTTCATGACAACGTATTTCCTATTTTACACCTGGAATCGGAAGGTGCAAGCTTAGGTTATAAGACTTTATTTATTGGATGCTTTTTGTGAAGATAAGGAAGGTAAGGAAAAATAATAGACATATTTAATATCGTATAGTATTTATTACATTAATATTGTAAGCAAATCATCGCTAACATCTATGACATTTGTAAAAATATCCATAACGGATCTTTTGCAGTCCTTAAAAATGACATCACATGGTGCTCCAGACTTACCCAACACTTCTGCTTGAAAGTATTCATTGTCTGAATGTGTTGAAATCTCGTCAGTTGATGTTGATGGGCTTAGGAGAGATTAGTTAATTAGATATAACAACAAAAATGGGTCAGTAACTTACGTTAAAACAATATGTAACAGTTCAGCTAAAATGCCATTTTGATAGTGAAACGGAGTTCCAGCGGTCTCACATATACTTTTTAGTACACAAGATCTTCCGACTAAGCCTTTTCTAAAAAAAAGTTAAATCAATCAAACAATTATATTTATATATAAGTACAAATGTATGGTAAGATATAAGAAAAATACCTATCAACTGCTGCAGCAACTGCGCTGTAAATAGCCCATCGATACTGTGAAAGAGTCTTCTTTTCCTTTTCACGAATCTCAGATAACTCGTCAATATTTGTTTCAATATAATCATATTCATCAGTTAACTCATTTTGGCTGCTTTCGGTATCATCATTTAATTCCATTTTAATTAGCTTTGCTTCAGTTTCATATTGTTCTGCATTAGATGTTTCATCTGGTATACTCCTTCCTTTTATATTAAGAGTTGCAGGTACATACAATTGTGTCGCGTTTGATGGCAGAAAGTATTCGTATTTGAATACCCAGCCATTTGTTAATGATTCAAAATTGAGATCTCCTTCCGGGATACCAATACCAAAAATAAGCTATACGCATGCTGTCAGTTTTTTTGTTTTTAATTAATATTTATTGATCCATCTACCTGAATACGAGTAGGAGCAGTTGGGGGAAACACTATGATTGGAGGAACGAATCGTTTGCTTCGTTCTAAAATATTTAAGTCTTGTCCACATATAATCTGTGTAATACAGATCAGAAAAACACAAACTTTACAAGATACCATATCAGTTATTCTTTTCATTTACAATTATAGATATTAACAAAATTTAAGCAGATGAGCAAAACAAAATGTTATCTTTTGACCAAGGGAACAAACTAAACTGCATTTAATACCGCCTTCGATGGACTGTAATGTGGTTTAGTTTATCATGACCAGTTAATTAACACTAGGACTGGTTTCGGTCAACATCGTGTGACATGCTTTGTGGTATTGTAAAATAATATTTGTAATGTTGTAGTATGTGTAATATTTATATCTTAGAACATTTGGGTAGCATTTGGTTTCTCACTGACCCAGTTTAAGAATGCTGTAATTTTGTTTTCAATTTCCAGCCAATTTTGGTTACGTCTAGTTAACATATTAATTCGAAATGAGAAATCTTGACTAATAATATGCTTTGAGATGTTAGGTGTTAATTGGACGAAAGTTGGTCACATTCTAAAAAATATCATATATACATGCATGAGATCGTAGAACATTGTAATATGCTTAAGAAATTTGCAACTGAATTTATTTTTCATATATAACTCAGATTCCGTAACTATTACTTGATCAAATCTTAATTTGCAACATTTTAAGACATTTCACCATTTAAATAATACGAATTGGTAATGATCTGGCGATTGCGTGACTTAAACGCTACTGCCAGAGGTGGCATTTATTCTTTACTAACACTAAACCAAATTGTATATCAGCACCTTTGTTGGTAAAAAATAAAGTGCTATTTAAAATAAAATCAGTAAGGCATCTACAATTTCTTGAGGTATACTAATTGGAGAGTATCGTTGCTTCTATAGGAAATCTGCATAGCAAATGTAGTTGCTTATAAGTAAGTGCAAACTCTTACAAGAGTTCATATGCATGTTAACAGTTTCACAAATATCTTATCTTCACTTCCTTCTTTACCTATAAATTGAGGATTATCTAGTTAAACTCTACACGTCACAAAAACTTAGAGCTAGTGTTTCTCAAACTATTGAAAAGAATGGATTATCTTCTTCCGAAATTTTATTTAAAAATAAATAAACATTTGATTATATTTTTAGTAGTAATAACGTTTCCATTCATTATTGGCCAACGACAAAAACGATCGCTTGCATTTACTCGCGGAAGCTCTTTCGGTGTAAGTATTGATAGATTTTTCATTCTGACATTGATAACAAATTAATGTTAAGTACTTAGCTGCTGTTGCTATTCCGGTTGATCTACCGAAAACAAATCTTTACGTTGCATTTAATTTAGAAACAAATTATGGCTTGCCTCCAAACGATACACACTACGCTTTAATTGATAAGGTAATATTTTACAAACAAGACCACAATTAATTTATTTATATATGTTTGTTTGTTCTTTTTTTGGAAAAAGTGGAATTTATCGGGAATGTTTAGCGATATAAATAATGCTGTAACTCATATTGATGGCAAGCGAAAGCAAAGATCTCTATACACGAGGACAAATTTTTATCGTTGCCTTATCAACTACTTTGAACTTTTTGGTTTGAATGGAACGGCGTGCCTTTTACGTTCTATTTGTGAAGTAGCTGATTCAAACATTTATGCATCGAATGGAGTCTTAGGGAGTATTTTTCATATTTTGTTCTTGTACGTACTATTTATAAAAGGAAATAGAGTTATGAAAAGCATATCACATTGAGACACTTTTCTTAGGCCTACTTTTTCAAAAGAGGAACACCTTAAACCGGAAATATATGAGGCAGAACAACAAGGATATATAAATAATTGCGGGATTTACGAAGAGGCATGCCCAGAAGGATTGCTGAATAAAATATCCATCGTGCTATAATTAAAATTAGTAAAAAAATATTAACAAAATGGATATAAGTGTAGTGTAACAGTGAACTAGCATGAGCTGGATGTCATTGGCCGGGAAAAGCACTGTTATTTTTATAAAGAAATCAATTTTTCCAGGTCGAGTCGTAATATTTAATTTTGTTCATATTCTTTTAACAATGCGTTTTCACACGTGGAGTTTAAGACCTAATACAGGCAATTTTGTAATTTTGTTCTGCTTGTTCTTCTTATTTAGTTTATTTACTAACATAATTTACATCCCACTTTAGATTCTTTTATTTCTAATGATAAACGATCTGTACGAACCAATAATTAAAATAAAAAACTCTATTTAGTATCTTTATTTGGATATATGTTTTACTTCATTATGATAAACCAGAAAGAAATATCTGTGGAATTAGACGTATCTCCTGTAGCGAATGTTAATATTAAGCAGTATTTTTTGACTATACACGTATACATAGATAAGGACTGTTAACGTATTTCTGGACTTGAACACATTTTCTTTGTCTGAATGTTTGTGTTACAGTTTTGAAAGGGTAAATATTTTTTTTGGTAGTTTGAAATTGAAATAATTTTAAAAGAATACATTACAAAAGATCGTTTTTCACCAGTATCCTGACTGCGGAATTTGATTTCCGGACATATGACTAATAAAAAGGTTACGGACACGAACATTTTGTATAAAATGTATTCCCGTCCCTTGTTTTCAAATGAAAGAAATATACAATTCTATAGAAGGTGAGCGGGTCAAAAAAAGGATGATGATTGGTTGGAATTTATCGGAAGCACTTGAAAATAATATCTACTTCGGAATCAATGTCTTGGGTTTATTTCTCTAACCTTTTATCTGTATAAACAATAACTTAACACGGTAACAATTTTACCATAACTTAAACGACATTTTAGGTGGGAAATAATTTCAATTTTAAGAAGTGATGTTATTTCCCAATTGTCTGAAGTTATTGCCCCAGTGAAGTAATTTCCTTGAACCGCTTAAGCACGTAAGCTAGCCTTGTGCATTTTAGTTCAGTCCAGTGCCCTCAGTTTAGTTCAAATCTGTTCATTGATCTTCTAGTTCACTTAGATCAATGTAGTTAACTGCTCAAGAAATTGTGTCGTGAGAAATTTTTGATAGTCGGGTTGCTGTCATTCAACAGCAAGCTGGGTAAAATGACGGTTTCCTATCATATGATGACGAAAGGTTTGCGTGCGATATTACATTACTTTTACTAATATTAGTACATTTAAGGTTCTTGTCATTCTATTCATTTAAATATATTTTTTTCCATGCTTTCTCTTCCTGGACATTGTTACTGTGTACTTTCTATCTTAAGTTGTAAGCACATACAAGACGGAACTAAAATAGATAAAACTAAAAACTATATAACAAATCATCATCATCATAGATTAAAACTCACATCAAAAAAAGGCACTGCATTCAGCAAAGTGCGCTACCATTGATATGGTTTACATGGATTAAATGCAATACAAAAATAATAAATCGCGCAGGAAAACCTCTTCATCACCAATAGCAGTGTAATGATGGATTAACGAGAGGATAGTTAAACAAAAACAATCCTGATGGGGGCGCAATGCCCATACACACAGCAAAGCTCTCAATTTAGTTCGATGTACTTCAATTATTTACACTATATTACATGTATGCCGAGTACAGTAGAAACACGAGTTTTTTGAACTAAAATTAAATTAACTAAAATAAAATGGCATAGTGAACTAATTAATTTAGTTCACTTGTCAGAGCTCTTTTCTTAACTAGTCCTAACATAAACCCCAACACATAACCCCTTATCATTCGGGATCCTGTATACTGCTACGTCTTAAATGGATTTGATGCTCCATTCCTGATCAGTTTTGACACTACAGTTTGAATTCCCTTCATAACCAAATGATATTCAACTACAAGAATTTTTAGCTTTTCTGATAAAGCTTCTATCAATTCTGCACCCATCTTAAATTTGTAAAATTAAGTGGTTTGCTCTGGATCCGAAGAATGGGGAGCGATTTTCATTATACATTATTATAAGCACATTTGGAGAAATCTATGTATAGCTGCCGACTTAAATAGAAACAAGCCACCGTATGACAGCTTTTAAGAATAGATTCGTTCAATAGAATCCTTCAAATTTGGTCGAATTATTTATTTTTTAATTATGAAAGCTTATTAAATTTCGTAGAAAACAAGCAATTTCTCATAAGTAGGCATAGGATAAGATAGAATTTTGCTAATTTTGTCTCTTTTGTTTGGTTAATCGGAAGATAGCATCGACTTTACACAAATGCGTTTCATGTTCCCCTGATTCCAAATATATGTATTTTAGTTTGTCTTTAACAAACCTGGCTGTCAATTTTGTCAGCAAATACGTTTAATGGCATGTTTTTGAGAAATAAGAAGAGGGATGATTTTGTTATTGTGAGTGCCAACCTAAACAACTGATCCATATTCAAGCTTAGATTGTACTGAACCATAATACATACACACACATCTAGTGATACGTCAGATACTTTTTAAGTCAATATAAATGATCAGACCAATTCAACATCCAGTTAAGGATAACACCAAACTACTCGAATTCATTCACATTTTCAACAGTAAAACATAAGTTTGAACAAGAGCGTTGTTCGATAAAGGTCTGGGTATTGTTCTGAAAGTTACAAGTAGACGCACTATGCCGAAATCTCTTACAGTTCCCACTGTGAAAAGTTCAAGATCCATACATACAACATACATTTGGTTTCATCGCTTATGACCAATTTGTGCACTTAAAACCATTGACTAAGTATCTGCAGGTGATGATTGATATCTGAATAAATATTTAAAACAGAGTCAATGCAATACTGCGATATTTTTGTGAAGAAGTGAATTAATGAAAAAAAATAAGAAACCAAGGAGGGACCTATGGATACGGTTATAATGGAACCTAGCACGCCATAAATTTTTACTTTTTGGTATCTATTTGATAAATATGAATAAAGATAATCGTGAATAGTACCTCTAAATCGACATATAAATTTAATTAATATACTATGATCAACAGCTGGTATGTCCACAAAAAGCGCAGCGGTTTGGTGTCTATTGTTGAAGCCATTTTGGAGATCAGAACAAAATTTGAATAGTGCATTCTCAGTGGAAAGACCGGAGCGAAAGTCAAATTGACAACTAGAAAATTATGTAATTATGTTTACTGCTTTTTAAAACTCTTTCGAGAATACTGGCAAGCCTTTTCCCCCCTTTTCCTCTTTTTTACTTCAACGGATTCTTATACTATCAGGAAATGCCCCACACAGCACTTTGTTCAAAATAAAACAATAATGTGCGACTTCAATGCTCATGTGGGTGTTGATATAACGACATAGAGGAGTGTGATTGGGAAGAAAAATGATGCTCACCAAAACGCGAACGGAGAGAAGCTGTTGGATTTCTGCTTCGAGGACTCTGCTTCTCGTGACCGCTACACTGAGGCGCGAAGAACTTGCAAATTGGCTGTGCGAGCAGCTAAAGAGCAGTCTTGATCTGCGAAAAAGGTGTTCTGGCAAACCATTCGCCGACTCAGAGGAAGAATATTCAACATCATCGAAGGAGTCAAATCCAAAGATGGTGCGGTGCTTTGACATTAGGAGGACATCTTGCGCAGATGGAGCGAGTACGTTTCGGAGCTGCTCAATCCCGAACAGGGCACTGAGGATAACAGACCTGAAGCCTTAAGTGGGGCGGAAAATAGTCCAACGGTGGAGGTAAATCCCCCGGTGCGGATAAAATCCGACCAGAAATGCTTAAGGCAATGGGTAAAGAGGGAGCTTTATGGCTCTCTCATGTTATTAATACTGTGAGACACCTGGCGATTGGCAAACTGGGGTGATTTTCGCCCTTTTTATGAAGATGATTTTAACCCCTAAAAGGGACTTGGAAGCGCGTTCTAGAGATATAGTCGAGCCCAGGTTGGGGATGAACAGTGCAGCTCTCATCAGTAAGGGTCCGCCTTTTAGGACGACAAAATTTTACAAAATGTAGCAGCTGCTGTCAGGTTAACGATGCTAAATCAACACATTTCGCCAGCGTGCGTCTTTTCATCTCTCCTTTTCATTCATCATTTCATCATGTTTCTATGAGCTGGACGTAGCAGTCCGTCGAGAAGAGGAACGGTTCACAAGGTAAGTCATCTTCTTTTTGTGGATGACTTAGTTATCCTCACATCTTTCCAGACGGAACTCCATCGCGCACGGCCGTATGCGCTGTTTCTGGGATGAAGGTTAAAGTGCACAAATCAGAGGTTATGATCATATTCAGAACGCCTGTTCAATGCACTCTACAAATTAGCGGAGTCTCATGGAAGCAGCTGGTGAAGTTTAAGTATCTCGGGATCTTCTTCACGAGTGATGGGAGGAGTAATGCTGTACTTTCCTGTAGAATTATTCAAGCTTGGCCATTTTTAAGAGCTTGGAAGATCTGTAACCAGGAAGGCCAAGCTTAGAGTGAAAGCCAAATAAGCGGTTTTCCACTCGGTATTGTTCCGACTCTCACCTATAGTCATACAATTTTTAGCAGCTGCTTTGTCGAACGAAAAGAGCTATTCGATGGTTTGGGCACGTAGCACTAATGTCCCCTCATGAAGATTGTATTGTACTAAATTCAGACCTTGCGGTTGGACACTAGAAAAGTCTGTCTCAAAAAGAAAAGTCTAGTGCCTATTTTACTTCATTCCAGCGTTATTGTTTAATAACACTTGTGTAACAAAATCATAAATTTTTTCTGTTGCATGATCAACTGTTCCTTGCTATTTTTTTTTTTTTTAATTTGCTGATTTCAAATCCGCATTCGATTTTTCTCCAACAGCTCTAGTTTTTGAGTCACAGCTTATGACCAAATTTATAAATAGATAAATACTTCAATCTCTCATTGTATTACAAATACTTGTGATTTAACATCAAATTGTACATTATAGATATTTGATATAAATTTTTCTTTCTATTGAAATTTTATCTAGATAATCAAAAACTAGAAACAACATAGAAAACAGCTCCAATATAAATAATAAAAAACGGTATACTAATAAAAAAGTAAATAAATAAACAAATAAATAAGTAAATAAATGAACAAATATATGATAATGGCGATAAATAAGCCAAATACAAATGAATAATAACGATATATAAATAAACTATATATATAAATATATATATATATTAAATTCAAAATATATAAATTTATAAATAAACTCATAAATATATAAATTTATAAATAAACTAATAATAGAAACAATAAGTTAAATAAGCAAATAGAAGTTAATTTATTAGTTAATTTATAAGTCTATTATCAGCAAGGTTACAGTTATTGAGAAACTTGTTTGTTAGTTTTTGAATTCTGTTAGTTATAAATTCGACATTCGCTCTTAGATGAAGATCAGACGTTGAGTAATGCCAGGGCAAATTTAGCTTCATTCTTAGCGATTGTTTTTGCGATGCCTGTAGTTCTTGGATGTGACACTTTGCTGATTTCCCCCGGACTTGGCAGCCGTAGAGCAAAATGATTTGGAAAATCACCTTGTGGATGACGGTTTTGTTTTCCATGTATTCCGGTTTATAATAGGATAAAGTAGATTAACGGCATTATTAATTTGGCATATTGTCCTTTCTATGTGCTCAATAAAGGTGTCAAGGTATATGGCTAAATATTTGACACAGTTCTGCCAATTGACCACAATTCCGTTTATTGGTAAACTGGCAATGTTCATATTTATGTACTAGCTACACTTCGTTAAACGGATGCATTTTTATTACTTTTGAATTTCTTTAGATATCAGCTTTAAGTACGCGACTCTTAGCACTGGATTAGAAAAGGCTGGGCTCCCAGGCAAGCTTTTGATTCAAGAAAATTTAATGACATAAATTTAACATTAGTGCCTAGGGAACGCACACTACTGCTTTTAGACATCAAACTAGAGCTAGAGAAACATTTGTGAATGGTCTGAACAAGAATGGTGATAGTTTTAAATACGCCCTATAGAAAGTTCCATAATTTCAGCACAGATAGACTAAAGCATATTAAAAGAACACATAAAAATATTAATAAGGAAAAAAAGTATGGTTAGGATTTTGTTGATTTTGGAAATTAAAATAAGGCAAAATAAACACTCAAAAACGCAAACAAAGAAGTTTCTTCAAAAATACGATTTGGCGTCGCATAAAAAGGTAAACAACTTAAAATATGGGTTGCTGCGCCGCACTATGCGGCGAGTCTTTACAAATTAGGGGCAAATTCGATAAAACTTCATAAGTATTAGTGTAATAGTTTGGCTTGGATGGATGGACTTTGAATGGAAGCATGTAGCACAATTATAAATAAGTAACCCTTATTTCATAGTTACTCTTAAAATATAGTATCATGATACAATATGTCATGATTACTGGCGTTACATCAAGCTTCCTTTGGTTAGATACTAAATTCCAATATTACAGAAAATCTATCGGGTGAACCACATAGCCACAACTGGAAAAGTTTGCCTAATAGTGCACATTTTGAAAGAGTATTCCAAAAAAGGGGCAAGCAGATGCAAACGAAATGTTCACACTTTCCCCTTCATTATCCACTTTTACATTTCAGGAAACCCTATGACGCTAGTTAGATAATCCCTAGCCAAAATGAGGTTATCGTCGTTAAAATACGTCTAAAAGAAAAGGGTTTTTTTCGTGCTATTTCAATTTGTATCACTGTTTTTCGGCTCGGTTCATAATTGTATATGACGAGTTGAATTAATAACTAAGCTCATACAGAGGATTTCAGGTTGGATCCCCGAATTTAGTAGCAAATATATTATTTTTTATTTTTTTTATGCGTCTAGGAATCTAGTTATGCGTATTACGTAGTGTGAGTAAGACACATACTTGCACAGATGCACATGCGTGCAATCGGGGTTTTTTCTAGAATTGTTTATCGAAAAAAACGTTGAGAATGAATCAAAATGGGATAAAAGGCAGTAAAAGGCAATAATAATATTAATAAGTTAAGTTTCTGTCAATACTATCTTCCGATTAACCAAAAAAAAAAATAGTCAAAGTTACCAGAATGCTATCCCTGGTTATATGACTAATATTGAAAATAAGCCTAGAATGAATTCGTTTGGATTGCTCAAAATTGTGTTATGAAACAAAAGGGATGTAGACGACATTGAAGATATTTTGTGTCTTGATACACTCAATCTACAGCTATTTGGACTGTTTCGCTGGAAATCTTGTTGATTTGAGTGAAGAAGAAATTATATGAGAATCAATATATTCGGATTATGGAAAGGCAATACCAGGGTTACTGAAACGTTGACTTGTTGTTGGACCACTGTTGGAGAATTGAAAACAGCCAGAAAGAAAATATTTTAAAAGAAAATATTCACGTTGTTACTTATCACAAAAACTGAAGTAGCGGTAGTAGTTCTCCGGTAATAACCGATTTTAGCTTGCTTCCCTGCTGGATATCTCAATAATTAGAGCGGCTATACAGTTATACAGCCGACTCTCCCTAAGCCGAAATCTCCTTAAGTCAAATTTCTCCCTAACTCGAAGTTCTTCGCCATATTTTATCTACATTTTCTCGAATATTGTGGCAGAGGGTGCCAGGTTCGATACCCGAATTTACCACCTATCACAATTCACGGCTACACCACTTTCGAGTCACTGACAATGCTCAAAGAGTATTCCTGTATAGAAAAAGTTTCTCAAATTCGCCGTTCGGAGTCGGCATTAAACTGTAGGGTCCTTTCACGCGTGCAAGAACAATAGCACGCATAACACACGTGGTTGCTGAGAAGCTAGGCCGAGGTCCACCTCGGATTGTCGCGCCACCCATATTATTATTATTATTTCTTGAATATTCCATACAAAAACATCTCTCTAAGTCAAACTCCCTCTAACTCGAACAAATTATGGTATCCCGTGACAATTTGTCATGGGGGTGGTCCACTGTTTATAAATTATTATATAGTCTGACTGAGTTTGCAATGCATAAAACAGGGAACACCTTTTAAATACAAAGCATTGCACTGCTAAAAACAATATATTTTATTTCTGTTGTTATTTCTTACAAATCTTAAGTGCAACTGCAATATTATAAAAGTACAAGTAAATATCAATTGCAAAAGACGATTCATGCAAAAATATTTCTTCGAGAATCATGTGTTTTGTTTAGCAAATTAAACTTGAAACATTCCATATGAATACTACAAAAGAAAGACAAGAGCAGTGTAAAGAAAACAAAGCAACACACTGTATTCAGCACTTTTGAAGACTTAAGGGAAATTACTACCGCTAACTTATGGGTGTTCTTTATTGCTTGCACACACATGTATACACACATGTATTTGTACGTAGAACAGAAACAAACATTTAAAATCAATTTTTCAGATATGTGTTTGTTTTTATAATTCATATCCATGATATAATTAGGTTAATTAGAAAATGTGCTAATTTGTTTCTTCTCGCAAGAATTTTTCCACTTTCTTCATTCCATCTTGAGTACATCGTCAGTTTCATTCAAATTCGAAATATAGTTGACTTATATTCAATACGGACAACAACTGCATATGAGTTGCGCGAAATGTGGTTGAATTTTGGTGTAGCGTTTATATTTCATTTGAGTATCCCTCTCATAAAAAGTGCAGTTTTTTTTCCATCGAATAGTGCGTATGGTGTAAGTTGTGATTGTGTAAAGTAATATTGAATAGTATGGAATTAGTATTGTTTTTAAAAGATATTTGCAGCGATTGCAGTGCCGATCGATCTCGGACCTCAAAGAAACGTTTTTGTCTCATATAATTTTGAGGCGAACTATAATTTACCAGTTAACTGGCAATTGCCATCGGTAAGTTTTTCCTGCTTGTTGAAATTACAGTCTTAAGTGGTTTACTGCAATATGCTGCAGCATAAGACAATATTTTCAATTCTACGTTATCTTCATGCAAAAAGGCACTAATTCAAATTTGTATTTAAATATTTCTAGTTTGTAGAAGGTGCAGGCGATGACAATCGTCGCATGAAAGACAATGACAACACATTTTGGAAACACAAAACCAATTCTATAAGTAACACCACGAATTCAGATTTAAAAAAACCGACAAATACTTCATTTGTAGACGGCCCAAAAAACAAGAAAAAAAAACATATTGGGGCCAAGAAGCGTGAGGAGAGGTCACTATTATCTAGAAAAATATTTTACGAGGTTCTAAAGCAACGGCTGAACATGTATGTATAGAGAAATATTTTTTGAATGTTGTAATTAAAGCAAAAACAAAATAATTTAGGTATGGATATGAAGGTGAAAGCTGTTTACTGAGAACTATTTGTGAAACGAATGAGTCCGGCATTGGAGATATCAATGGATTTCTTGGCTCTGTTTTCCACATAATATTTGCGTAAGACATAATTTTGATTCATATACACATTAATATTTTTTACAAAAGTGTTTGTTACAACGTAGGAGGAACATGCCAAGCGTTGCACATTATCTCAATGCTTCTTAGCAGTTCTCTGGTACATTTATCACTATAAGACCGAAGTATGCAATGACTGCATGGATCTATTCCAAGGGATACTATATTCTGTCAAGGTCACATTTTGATCCAGAGATACGTTTTAGAAATAAGAAGCCATAAAGAGTGTAATTGAGTGCCTCCCCTCAGTTTTATAGCAAAAATATGGATTTTCGACTAGATTCCCATATACTGCAGGTACAAAATATTTCCCTCTCAATATTTCTATACTGAGATCTTTTCCATAATTTTTTCATTTCCATCGCTAACTCCACAAAAAACAGTGGACATACATAGTGATTGTGTTGATGGCAGTTGTGTGGTTATGTGTATTAATGTACCTACCCGTGGCATTCATATAACCCGATTCCTTCCGAGTTACCTTTCATTCATTTTCGTATCGTTCTACTGCTCTACGTAAACGTACAATGTACACATTATTGCATGCTCTCCAACATCACATAACACACACCTCTCTGTAATACTTCATTTCTACTTGTGAGCTGGTTAGAAGAAATGGGTTCTCTTTCCGTACTTGCCCTTTATTGTTCGCTGCGCTTGCCACTTGACTACTCTCTGTGCACACAAATAACTCGTTTTTCATCGACTTATTTGCTGATTCTGCATTGATTTCTCTTAGTTTGTTTCCTTCTCTTTTTATTTCTGTTTAAAAAACTTGCTTTTGCATCTGCCAAAAAGATTTCGAACCCACTTTTATAATACTTAAGGTTCAGTGAAAATTTTACCTTAATGACTTGAAGTGTAAAAAATTGCCTTTAATTGTTTTATTTGCAAGTTATTAGCAAAATAACAATACACAATGCAATTTCACAAAGCGTTTGCAGGTGAATAATTTTAATGACTTACCTTTTCAAATTTTTAACGCCACGGCACTGGCACCTACAGTGTGTCAAAGTAAAACCAAACAAACAACTGTAATATAACATGAAAATAATAACCAAACAAAATAAAGCGCTTTAGAAAAGTGAAATAAATTGATAAAAAATGCACATAGCATTCAAATGGCTTGAACGTTCGGAAAACAAAGCCATTTCTTTTATTTCCTTATTTATTAATAAGAAATATTCTTCCATTCCATGTGTCACTTGCTTTTTTAATGGTATTACATATTTACAGTAGGGGGTACAAGTTTTAATTGGGTTGGGCGCCATTTTCTTATAAAAAACCTGCAATTTTCTTCCATAGTATAGTCTCTTTAAGAACGAAATAATACAGATTTACTTTTTACAATCGAGTTATAAGCTATTGCAAATTTATTTTTTTCTCTATTTTAAACGCCACTTTTGGATTGAATTGCTGTAATTAAGCAACTTCTTAGGGTGCCTTTCAGTTAGTTTAACAATATTTTTACAAATTAGAGCAGTGACAACATCAACATCAAAAATATTTCGGCGCATCTAATCAGTTTAAAATTGTTCAACAAATAGATTTTGGGTTAATCTATTGAAATTGAAATTTCATGGTACGAAAACATTAACAAATTGTAAAAGAATATGTTGTATGATGTTTTTCGTTTAAATGGGGTTTTCTTACCCTATAGAATACAGTTTTTGAGAATACTTAGTTTTCATTATACTGAAATTAATACTCTTTTGGCGTGTTTTGTTACATTTGCTTGTAGTATTTAGTGAATACGAATCACTACATGTATTTCTTCGGGTACTTGATAACCCGTCAATAAAGACTTTCTTATTTTTGCTCTCCCTTCCAGTATAACTTTTCTAAAAACGCTGCTTTTTTATTTGTCAATTATTCAATAGGAATGAAGTATCTAGGATTTTTTTAATAAACGTATTTAATAAACGTATCGGCTTTTGAATAATGAAATGTGTGAGTGACAGTATATGCTGTGTTTATCTTATATATGTAGATATACGACAAAACATTCACTTGTATTTGAATGTTTATGGATTATTATTTCTAATCTCTGTTCCAACAATACTTCCATTCTTATAAATATGTTTTTAACAGGCCTAGTACATCGAAGGATGAAGATATTTCACCAATTTACTACGAAGCTGAGTATGATGGGCAACAATCAGACTGCGCACGTTACAAAGACAACTGCCGGGATAATATTCTGGATTTAATTTCAACATCAGTGCATGATATTATTACTAAGAAAATAAAAGCTTAAATTGGAGTGATGAGTTCTATATTGTGTACTATTTTGTGAACTACGTGTGTATAATGTCGTTTCTTAGGTGTAATTAATGACGGTTGAAAAATGATCCAGAAATGAATGCTTACACTCTGGAAATTTGTATGAACAGGTAAATCCTAATCGACCTAACATTTCAGCATGAAGGTATTTATTGTTGCAATGATGATGAATAAAATCAACGGAAGAGGATGGGCTGAAAGGAACAATTATTAATTAGTATTACTTTTATTTGTATAACACACTCACGTCATCACTATATGGACTAACTCAGCGAGTATACCTCCTGTATGATGAAAAGGTACACTTGCTATTTCACATATGCTTTTCAGCATACAAGCCTTTCCAATGAGACCCATTCTGAAATGACCAAGCAATTAAAGAAAATCTACGTATAATATATGACTATTGTATCGAAAATTAAATAAAATATGAGAACAATAAAACAAGTCAAGAAGACTAATGATATAAGCAGAAAAAACGACTACAAGCAATTCTTTTTTTAAGGCCGCTATCATAATTTTTACTGAATAGAAATTAATTCTTTTTTAATCACCTAAAGCACGTACTTATCTGCAAGTTTTTCAATTGCTTTGTAAACAGTCCAACGGTATGTAGACAAATCATTTCGATTTGCTCTCATTTTGATATTGCTATCGTTGAAATGTGACTTCTGCCCGAAAATGTTCCTTCCTAATGTTGCATCCGCACTTCTTCGCCTGTGAATTGTCTGAGGTCGCAAATAATTTTTATGTAATTCCGTTGCATTTGTTGGAAGAAAGTATTCAGCTTTCAAAACGTATCCAGATGTGATTGATTCAAAATTTAGATCTTCAACTGGTATTCCAATTCCGCATATGAACTAGGAGATCAAATTAAATATAACACAAGAATGAATAATGAAAACTATTATATTAAATTTTACTACCTGCAAACGAGTTGGCGTCGTTGGAGGATATATTAAACTTCTCCTTTGTCTTAATCCATTTAACGAAAAATTATCTGCACATAATGCTCCGCACAAAATATCAAAATAAACTAATATCGCAACCTTTCTGAACGACATTCTGAAGACACTAAGTTACAAAAAATATCTTCGGGGTGAACCTACTCCAAAGAGAATTCAGGTTCAAATGCATGTGCGTATGTACATTTGTGTACTTTTTCAGTTATCACCCAAGGTATTATTAACATCAAGCAAATTTCGTATTGTAAGTACTTTTAGATATCTAGAAAACCAATTATTGGTCATTCTCTCCAATCACACTCCCAATATTAATATATAGTATATACATGTATGTACATAATACATAAATACCAATATTAATATATAGTATATACATGTATGTACATAATCCATAAAGACCAATTATGAAATTAAAATTATTAACTCTCATTTGTTTTATTTCTTCTGTGTTCTTCTACTTATTTTGACCCAGCCAAGTAATTATATTACAATAGCGGTATATTACTGTTAATATCTTCTACAAGAAAATAACGCAAAACATACGTATGCATAGATATATATATATACATGAATGTTTTGCATAATTTTCTTGTAGAAGATTATTTTAGAATATCTTGGACTTATTTTTGTGGAAGATATTGACAGTAACACATCTCTTTTTTAATATAACTACTATATGTACTACATATACGCAGAAGTTGCTGTTTAACAGAAGGATTCAGAGCAACCATGGTCCCAGGTAATGAAATAGCCGCCCAACTAGCCAAGTAATTCCGCACTCGACAGCTCGTATGCCATTGAGGTGCATATACCATTAGGGCTAGTCAATAATATTACCCGGACTGAGGTGCTTCTAAGTCGGACCTGCACTGACATCGCAAGAATAATAGCGGTCACGATGGGGCCAGGCCGATACGAGACCACGCAATCAGACTAAACATTCCATACAACACACACTATCACATCTGTAACGACACTTCAGAAAATGAAACATTAACTCATTCTCTGTGCAACTCCCCATTGTTGACTATAACCAGGCAAGACCTTTTTCGAATCCTTCGATTAAAGATCAAACCAAACAATAAAGGTAGTAAGTAATTTTATCAGTGCAACACGGTGGCTGTAAGCAAATATTTACTAATTGTGGTATCAAAAGGGCACATAGTGCTTATTGGGTTCTCCTAGAACCGCCACCACACAAACACATGCACTTCCACAAGAATTTGGGAGGCAACGACATCCTTCTGTCGATAGGCTGTACAAAATTCATCATTAAATGAGTAAAAGAATAATTGTAATAAATCTGCTTTCCTAGATATATTCAAATGATTACTTCATGCCTACAAGTACACTTCCACAAGAATTTGATATAGATAGATATTTTCATTGGTAGTCTCCTACTGTAATGTTTTTTAGCGTATAAGTGATTATTTACATAACGGAATTAGCTTTTAAAATTGTATCAATAGAGCACTTAGAACTTCACTTGGAACACAATTATTCTTTATTGAATACGTTAGATTGTTTATTTTTTTCTTTTTCACCTATCAGCAAGCATTCAAATTTAAAAGTACTTAGATATGTCTCTCAAAGAAGCGCGACATTTATTTCCAGTCACCGTTTTGAATAAGACCTCTCAACATTTTCATAATATAAAACATGTCATTAAGTGTTGTTTTGTTAAGCTTTTTATCACTACTTGCATATGAAGAAGTGCATTTTTGCAGTGGGTATATTTATCCAGGAAACTCAGCATATGGTGTAAGTATGTGTAAGAATTCGTGAGTCGCACCGGGCCTGTAGCACCCTACCCATGTGTAATAGCAGACAGAACACGAGTGATTGCTGTTGAAGCTAGGCTCTGGCCCACTACTGGCTGTACGGCCCATATATATGTATATATTTATGCACGGGAATTTTTAAGTCAATTTATAAAAACTATCAAGTCAATGCGAGTTTGTGGAAAGTAAAATTTTCAGAATATAAGAGAAAAGATTTTAAGGTGATAGATGCAATTCAATGAATACATTTTCATCCGTTCTAAGAAAATTCTGTATTTGTCATCAAAATTAAACAATTCTTTCAATAACGTAATTCTGAAAAAGCTAGCTGATAAAGACTAGTTGCAGCATACAAAGAATAACTTTCCGCTCCTACAAATCACAATTGGGTGTACATTTATTTCCATTCACATTTTCAATTTCAACAGCCTTTAGCTCGGATGGTTGATGACATACTGAAATATAATTGGTAACATTATAGTACAATGCTTTTTGGGTGATCACGCCGCGCCGGTAGATTAAACATTCACTCTTATGAGATAGGAAGTGTACAACTACTTAAGCTCTGATGTATCAGAAAAACAAATTACTGGGTGGTCATCGCAGTGACTTAATGCATTAAAGTGAATATACTCCGCGCACATACTTAACTTGGAATGGTTCTCCACCAGGACAATTTGGGGACGGTGCGTTTAAATTGTTTTCTCTTGTCGGTACCTCGAAATATTTTCGTGCAATATCCCATAAGAAATGTCAAAATGTCCAAGAAAAAGACGATATAAAAACCAAACGGTAAATTTGGACAAGTTTGTTTCATCAGACTCAGTTTACTTCATGTATTCGTATCTAGTTTCCTTTGTCCAACTCTCACATTACATATCATAGTTTGATATTCAGAATCATTTAATTATATCTTTGACTATTGAATTACTCCTGCCACTCCTGGAATTCGGGGATCGAACTTGGCACCTCTGCGGAGAAGTCGATAGACCGACCCACTACACCATGGAGAAATATATAAGAAACATTAATAATTGCCTATTATCACACATTCAACCGAATTACCTCATAATATTGCTATCTTTATAATACTTGTACTCATTGTATGCATGTACTTTTAGCTCGATTGATTTATTTCACCTTTTTCTGATTTTTTATTAGCTCCAAGTAATTGGTTTTCTCAATGCATTGAAATTATGCCCTTGTTTCATTCATCAGATTTTCGCGTGACCTAAATATCTTACCGTAGGAGGCTACATGTGGAGAGTATGCAGAATACGATAGAAGTTAGTAGCCCAATTAATTGATTTTCCCTCGCCACTGCAAAGTGAACATGTTTTGCGTTTACCGGGGGTGAGCAATCGAGAAAATAAACGTAGATGTATGTACCAACCTAGTAGGCGGGGCTGCTAGTGAATTCACCAGCACACTTAGACCATGTTGGTCCATTGTGATACCCACAGTCAGACTACTATCACTGATTGACCACTCCAGTGATAGTACCGGTATTTTGATCCCAACGGCAAATGGTGACTGAACCAGATTTGAAAAACAGAAAAAATCGGACTTACTTTGCTTTCACTGGGATTCGAACCGGAGAACCTGCTGACCAGCGGTAGGCAATTAACTAACTGCGCCATCCAATCGCTTAACTAAGTGTATATGTATCATGGAAAAATATGTTGACCTCACGCTCTATAATACATGGATATTATCCATGTATTATCCGTTTTTGATGAGTTAATACTACCTTCAAACTGCGAGCGCCAAACTTCTCAATATCTGATATTTCACTCACATGCAATTTTCTTTTAGTCGTGAATTTGTGGATCATTGTGATAAAAAAGAAAATTATTTATTCCCAGAAAAACGATTAGTATGTGTGTCCTAACCTTTGTGAAGATGTACCTCCAAAA
Organism: Eristalis intricaria; assembly: GCA_964034865.1. Classification (NCBI taxonomy): domain Eukaryota; kingdom Metazoa; phylum Arthropoda; class Insecta; order Diptera; family Syrphidae; genus Eristalis; species Eristalis intricaria. The sequence goes on from OZ035876.1 coordinate 77,970,720, forward strand.
TTAAATGTGTAACTTTTGACATATCTCCTGCAAATTGGTTATTTCGGAAGAAGGTGTCCCAGATTCAATTTGAGTCACTGTTATTTGAGCTACTCTTTCAAATGTATTAATTTACATTTTTAACTTCTAATCGAACTTGTACAAAGTGCCAGTTTTTTCTTAGGGAACTAAGCGCTGTGAGCGTGTAATGGATTGGATACGAGATTCAAACAGCTCGGATTCATTGTTCGCAAAACGGTCCTTTTTTTGTTTCCTTGAATGCTAGTGTGTCCTAGTACCGAGCATAGGGTCAACACGTTTGTCAGGGATATTTTGCTGACGCTTTGTCTCTTTAACCAGACTAGTTTCAACGCTAAGATGTCCGATGATATGGCTTTTATTGGCGCTTGGTTATCAAAAACGATGGAAATTGATCTTCGTTGGTTGGTTATGTTGGGTCCCTTCAATGGGAGAGCTGTTTCGTGCGTCGCATCCACTTCAGCTTGGAAGGACCTGCATTCATCTCTTGATGCCAGAGATTTCTCACATAAGTCGCAGAAGATCCTGTACCTGTACCCGCGATAGTTTTTTAGCCGTCAATGTGCAACTGGCAGCAGGTAGTCCGTTTGGTGGTTGTGCTCTGCCGCTCTCCATATATTAAGTATGGAGGCGTGGCCATTTAGTTTTTCACTCCAGAATCCTGACTCTCTGAGCCTTGAGAAAAAAAAGAAAAACACAAATATTTCTGGTTGTTTTCAAAAAATTGGTCTTTGTTCCTTGATATTCTCGATAAGACTGACTCTGACTACAGAAATAAGATTCTCTGTTCCTCTTAGCATTCTTATCAACATTAACAGGACTTTATTAACTTTGCAACTCCAAACCAAGCTAAGAGTTAACGAAACGCATGCATGCCGAAGTACAACTTGACACAAAATGATCAGTGTTTGATGTTCCCATTATCTTTGTATTAGAATGGTAGACTGTACCTACAGTAAATAACATGTGTTTGTTTTTCTATGTTGTTAGGAGTGGTGATGTGAGTACAAGACAATGGGTTGCATATCACTCCTCCCGCCCTAGAATAGAGTTAGTGAGAAGGTATAGCTAAGCAAATATATATGTATTTGTCTACATAATTTTTTTTAATTTTTGTTCAACTTGAATCATTGTGACGTATGCGCTCTATTTCATTAAATGCATGCAATTCATTTTCCCCTCTCATTTCATTTACTGGGCCTAATGTTAGATTTGCAAGATATGTTTTGTGAGATATGTAAGTACAGATTATGTATTTATATAATAGTCAGGTACATTTATTAATTTTGTCCTTTTTGGTTTGATGGACTCTATTTTTTAATTCATCCCATTCTGATTTATTTAATGTTGCATGAAGTAGGTCGTTCGTCCTAAATTTCGTTACTGAATGAATGGTGTCGTTATATAATTCTACTGCTTTGAATGCTAATATCTTCTCGTCGATGTCTTTGATGTATTTATTTAATCTTAATAAACGGATATGTTCATTTAATGTTGAGTGAAACCTTTCAGTGATGCCATTTCCCGTGTGAGTGCTTGGAGATGTAAAATGATAGCACACATTCTCTTTGCTGAGAAAGTTTTTAATATAGGCTGCATTAAATTTAATATCAACTATTAATTTAAGGGGTTTCCTGTAATAAAATAAATACGCGCCTTAACGTATCTACAATGGAATTTCTGTCCGCAATAGGATAAATAGAAACATGTTTAGTAAGTTTGTCAAGAGCTGTAAGGAACATGTTGTTCTTATTAAAAAACCAAATATCCACATGAACAAGTTCGTTATTTCTTGGGGGTCTCAGAGATCATTAACGCTGGTTTAACTGGATTCCTATGCTCATACTAGAAGAATTAGAGAAGTATTAGACACTTGTTCTTTGAAAATCTATGAAAATTCTATCTTCGCGGCAGTAAAATTCTACTGTTCCCTTGATTGGCAAGAGTTGCTGCAGAGTTTTCAGAACATAGTTCTCAGAATATTTTTCTTTTTATCTTTTTAACTTTACTTTTTATACAAAAATGTGGTTTTGTATGAATCATAACTACTTTTTTCTATAATAATCTGATGCTTATAAATATTAACAAGGCTCTCAGTTATATAAATAAAATCGTTTTGGTTTTCTATGCCGCTGTCTATTGTCCCCAAGTCAGAACGAGCTTACTAATTTTCTATACAATTGACATCTACACGAATTAAGAAATCCGCAACAGTATTTTCCTTACCTTTTATGTACTCACTATAGAAATCATATTCACTTAACCGGATTTTCCACTGTTGCAACAATGAGTTTGGCCCTTTTAGAGAGTTTAACCATTCTAGCTGTTTGGAGTTTAAATTTCCGTCCAAATAAATATGGACGAAAATATTTAGTCGCCCAGACAATACAAAGTAGTTCTATTTTCACCGTGCTATAATTCGTGACTATTCAACGTTAAAGAAGCTAAAGCTATCGGCTGTTGATTTTCAGAAAGAACCACCCCCAGTGCTGCATTGCTAGCATCTGTTGGTAGAACAAATTTTTCTGCAAAATTAGGATATGCTAGAGCTGGACACGTAAATATGCATATCGTTCACCTAGAAATGCCTTCTGCACTCTATCTGTAAGAAAGCTACTTAAAAAGCGAGCCGCTCTTTCACTGAAATCAAAATTGTGTTTAAGCTTACAACGTAAGTTGTTCTGGTTTACTTTGTCGAATGCTTTAGAAAAATGTAGCAGACAGAGAAGTTATACTAAGCTGCTGTCGTAAGACTGGCTTACTGCTTCCAAGAGATTGACCATGGCCGAAGAGCAGCTGTGGCCAGAACGAAAGCCTGATTGTTGGGCGTACATATTGTTGGCAGATAGGTAATTCGACATCTGATTGGCTTTTCTAAAACCTTGGATGAGCATGGAAAGATGCTGATTGGTCGGAAATCAGCACGAGATACGGGAAAAAAGACTTTTTAGCAATGGGCAACATATTGTATGATGTCCTCTCCAGTGACATCATCAAAATCTTCGAATCTAGGAGATGAGTGTGAACGCTCCAAGGTCGGAGCGAGATTAACTTCACTTGATGAAAAATCTTCACGTAAAAAGGCACGATTTAGCTCATCGGCATCAAGAGTACATGAGGAATTGTCACTTCCTGATAATCCTATTTTCCTAAGATTACTCCATAGTTTTTTGGGTGAATCGATGCGATTAGCTTAGTAGCGAAGTAGTTCTTCTAGAGTTACGTAGAACAGAGGTGGCGTAGTTGCGAGAGGCCTTATAGGAAGTCCAGTTATTATCAGAATTACCAAACAATCTGTTTCTTCATTTGATGGCATTAACTACTTCTACTGTAATCCAAGGATATGCGCGGTTTTGAATTCTAACTATTTTGGTTGTCACACAGTGATCGTATAACGACGCCGTTCCCAAGGAGCAGAAAGAGTAGAGATTTGGAGGGTAGCTTGGTTAATGGATCAGAAATCTTTGAAGGTAAATGAGTCGGGGATAACATTTCTAAAAAAGTTTATGTCGTAAGTACAAAATAGGAGATCATGGTCAGAAACTTGAAATGGCAATGGTTCAAAGAGTAATACTAGCGACGGAGAAGAGGCAGCTATAAAGTCTAAGAGAGTGGGAGGACAATTTTGCACGAAACTTGTTGGATAGGTAGGATTAATTATTTTCATACCTACTTACGAAACTAGATCAAAAGCGAGCGAATCATTTGTCAATAGATTAGTATTGAAGTGACCACAAATAATTATACACAGTCCACAGTAATCAGAGATGGCTGAGAAGAAAGGTAAAGAAGAGTAGGTTCTTTCTTTGTTATGAATGATGGCGAACATCATTGTGTTTGGATCGTGCTCTAAATCCCTTTCAACAACTGAGATTGCACTTTGGTTGTCGCATGCAATTTTAACTAGTTGATTTCGTATTTGTGTTTTAAAATCTTGTCCAAATGATTTAAGCTAAATTGCTTCTCCAACCGATGACATCGACATGTACTCGGGTTCCATACTTGAGAGTGCATCTGTGGCTTGCCTTTTACTTGCCCAAAATATAGCACCTGCACACATAGTGAATATATAGCCCGTACATGAACGTCGCTTATCGGACACCCAATCTGCATGAGCGAAACCTTCGAGTCCCTGAGATCCACTGAAAAAAAAATTTAAGTTAATAGTTCCCTTCAAGTATCTAAGAATCGGTTAACCGCTTTCCCGTGGTTTTTGTTACAACGGCTGACATCATTCATAGCAAAAGCAATGTTTGGCCTAGTCCCCTGTGCCAGGTAAAGCAAACTGCCAACTGCTTCTTGATAAGGTAAATTTTCCATTTGCTCTCCTTCATCTTTTTCTTGATCTAGCCAATTTCCATTAGTTTTCTTGTCGTAAGTAATATTCAAACCGATACAACTTCTTGCTTCACCAAGGTCCTTCATCTCAAATGTATGGTCTAATGCCTTTTTTAATTTATCATGAAAAGTAGAATCACGCCAAAAAATCAAGATATCATCTACATAAATTGCAACTATAAGATTCGTATCACTATTATAAAAAACGCAAGGATCAGATTTAGATTTTAGCAATCTTCCAGTAGCTCCATGCAAATTTGCTCCTCCAAATCGCTTTGCAGGAAAGCTGTCACTGCATCCATTTGATCTATTTTGAGATAAAGTTTTACAGAGAGATCATTGAGGTATCTTAGAGAAGTATAGCGGACAACTGACGAAAAAACTTCGTTGTAATCGATATTTTTACCACTGTTGTCACGTTTTGTGGTAAATACCCACTTTGATTTAACTGCCTTACGGCCATCTGGTAAAGAGGTAAGTGTCCACGTTTTATTCTCAATGTGGGAATCTAGTTCACACTTCATGGCAGATTTCCATTTGTCGTAATCGTCGCAACTAAAAGCGTCTTTGACAGTTATAGGATCAATAGAAAATTGTTGATACTAGCCAAACGCGTAACATAACCATATTTTTTGAAGTCACGAGGCCCAGGTACACGATTCAATCTTCGTACCGTTTGTGATGTACTACCTCAGCTTGAGGAACCAAAGGCTCATTTACAGCATCATTGAACATTTCTTCAAACCTCTCATCAGAGTTATCGTCATCTTCTTCTTCTTTAGGTGGCGCTACAGCCCGGGGTGGACCTGGGCCTCAACCAGTAAGCCTCTCCAGCCGGCACGATCTTTTGCCAGCTGTCTCCAACTGCGCACACCAAGTTGTCGAATGCTTTAGAAAAATGTAGCAGACAGAGAAGTTATACTAAGCTGCTGTCGTAAGACTGGCTTACTGCTTCCAAGAGATTGACCATGGCCGAAGAGCAGCTGTGGCCAGAACGAAAGCCTGATTGTTGGGCGTACATATTGTTGGCAGATAGATAATTCGACATCTGATTGGCTTTTCTAAAACCTTGGATGAGCATGGAAAGATGCTGATTGGTCGGAAATCAGCACGAGATACGGGAAAAAAGACTTTTTAGCAGTGGGCAACATATTGTATGATGTCCTCTCCAGTGACATCATCAAAATCTTCGAATCTAGGAGATGAGTGTGAACGCTCCAAGGTCGGAGCGAGATTAACTTCACTTGATGAAAAATCTTCACGTAAAAAGGCACGATTTAGCTCATCGGCATCAAGAGTACATGAGGAATTGTCACTTCCTGATAATCCTATTTTCCTAAGATTACTCCATAGTTTTTTGGGTGAATCGATGCGATTAGCTTAGTAGCGAAGTAGTTCTTCTAGAGTTACGTAGAACAGAGGTGGCGTAGTTGCGAGAGGCCTTATAGGAAGTCCAGTTATTATCAGAATTACCAAACAATCTGTTTCTTCATTTGATGGCATTAACTACTTCTACTGTAATCCAAGGATATGCGCGGTTTTGAATTCTAACTATTTTGGTTGTCACACAGTGATCGTATAACGACGCCGTTCCCAAGGAGCAGAAAGAGTAGAGATTTGGAGGGTAGCTTGGTTAATGGATCAGAAATCTTTGAAGGTAAATGAGTCGGGGATAACATTTCTAAAAAAGTTTATGTCGTAAATACAAAATAGGAGATCATGGTCAGAAACTTGAAATGGCAATGGTTCAAAGAGTAATACTAGCGACGGAGAAGAGGCAGCTATAAAGTCTAAGAGAGTGGGAGGACAATTTTGCACGAAACTTGTTGGATAGGTAGGATTAATTATTTTCATACCTACTTACGAAACTAGATCAAAAGCGAGCGAATCATTTGTCAATAGATTAGTATTGAAGTGACCACAAATAATTATACACAGTCCACAGTAATCAGAGATGGCTGAGAAGAAAGGTAAAGGAGAGTAGGTTCTTTCTTTGTTATAAGCAAACGCAATGAAACATATAGTATTATTATTTGATATAATTAACAATAGTTATCAAAAAACTATATTTTATTATTAGTACAATTCAAGTAAGGAAAACTTTATCAAAAAAACAAACAAATACATTAAAAATTCCTTAATCGTTATACCCAGCAAATTTTTTCAAACTAAATTCATATTAATTTCAATTTAATCATCAATATTAACCAAACCCATAATTGGAGCACAAAATTTATTCTTGTTAACTGGTACCGCTTTTGTTAAACTATCTGCCAACATATTTTCTGTGGCAACATAACGAACTTCAAGAGTCTGATCTTTTATACTATCACGAACGTAATGATGGCGAACATCATTGTGTTTGGATCGTGCTCTAAATCCCTTTCAGCAACTGAGATTGCACTTTGGTTGTCGCATGCAATTTTAACTAGTTGATTTCGTATTTGTGTTTTAAAATCTTGTCCAAATGATTTAAGCTAAATTGCTTCTCCAACCGATGACATCGACATGTACTCGGGTTCCATACTTGAGAGTGCATCTGTGGCCTGCCTTTTACTTGCCCAAAATATAGCACCTGCACACATAGTGAATATATAGCCCGTACATGAACGTCGCTTATCGGACACCCAATCTGCATGAGCGAAACCTTCGAGTCCCTGAGATCCACTGAAAAAAAATTTTAAGTTAATAGTTCCCTTCAAGTATCTAAGAATCGGTTAACCGCTTTCCCGTGGTTTTTGTTACAACGGCTGACATCATTGATAGCAAAAGCAATGTTTGGCCTAGTCCCCTGTGCCAGGTAAAGCAAACTGCCAACTGCTTCTTGATAAGGTAAATTTTCCATTTGCTCTCCTTCATCTTTTTCTTGATCTAGCCAATTTCCATTAGTTTTCTTGTCGTAAGTAATATTCAAACCGATACAACTTCTTGCTTCACCAAGGTCCTTCATCTCAAATGTATGGTCTAATGCCTTTTTTAATTTATCATGAAAAGTATAATCACGCCAAAAAATCAAGATATCATCTACATAAATTGCAACTATAAGATTCGTATCACTATTATAAAAAACGCAGGGATCAGATTTAGATTTTAGCAATCTTCCAGTAGCTCCATGCAAATTTGCTCCTCCAAATCGCTTTGCAGGAAAGCTGTCACTGCATCCATTTGATCTATTTTGAGATAAAGTTTTACAGAGAGATCATTGAGGTATCTTAGAGAAGTATAGCGGACAACTGACGAAAAAACTTCGTTGTAATCGATATTTTTGCCACTGTTGTCACATTTTGTGGTAAATACCCACTTTGATTTAACTGCCTTACGGCCATCTGGTAAAGAGGTAAGTGTCCACGTTTTATTCTCAATGTGGGAATCTAGTTCACACTTCATGGCAGATTTCCATTTGTCGCAATCGTCGCAACTAAAAGCGTCTTTGACAGTTATAGGATCAATCGAAAATTGTTGATACTAGCCAAACGCGTAACATAACCATATTTTTTGAAGTCACGAGGCCCAGGTACACGATTCAATCTTCGTACCGTTTGTGATGGTACTACCTCAGCTTGAGGAACCAAAGGCTCATTTACAGCATCATTGAACATTTCTTCAAACCTCTCATCAGAGTTATCGTCATCTTCTTCTTCTTTAGGTGGCGCTACAGCCCGGGGTGGACCTGGGCCTCAACCAGTAAGCCTCTCCAGCCGGCACGATCTTTTGCCAGCTGTCTCCAACTGCGCACACCAAGTTGGTTAAGGTCCTTCTCCACCTGGGTGCGCCATCGGTTCCGTGGGCGTCCTTATTACGTTGTCCCACTGGTTCGGAGTCGAAGACTCTTCGGGCTGGAGCAGTGTTCTCCATGCGCTCTACATGGCCCAGCCATCTTAGGCGTTGAATCCGTACACGTCTGACTAGGCTTATGCCGCTGTACAGCCCGTACAGTTCGTGGTTGAATCTTCTTCTACAATAACCATCAACGCAAACAGGACTAAAGATCGCACGCAGAACTTTTTTCTCGAAAAGACCAAGTGCTTCTTCATCCGCTTTTGAGATTGTTCATGCTTCGAGGGATAATCAAGGTGTTATATAATGTTAACTTGGTCCTTCGAGAGAGGACTCTACTACTCAATTGCTTCTTGAGCCCAAAGAAACAGCGATTGGCAAGAGTAATTCTGCGTTTAATCTCGGTACTGGTGTTGTTCGTACTATTCACTTGCGAGCCGAGGTAGACTAAGTCCTTCACTACCTCGAAGTTATAGCTGCCTATGGTGACGTTTTGGCCAAGTCGTCGATGTTGTGCGTCCTTTCTCGATGTCAGCAGATACTTTGTTTTGCCCTCGTTCACCGCTAAACCCATTTTGGCCGCCTCTGCTTCAATACCAGCAAACGCTTCATTGACGGCTCGCTGTGTTCTGCCAATCAAGTCAATGTCATCCGCGTATGCTAGCAGTTGTACGGACTTCTGGAAGATCGTTGGCGTGTGAGTCTTGTACGATCTTTTCCAGGATGATGTTAAAGAAATCACATGACCGCGCGTCACCTTGTCTAAAACCTTTTTTGACATTGAAGGTCTCGGTGAGTTCGTTACCGACCTTCATGGAGCAGCGAGAGTTCTCCATCGTCATCCTGCACAACCTAACGAGTTTGTCAAAACTAGACATGGCGTTGTATAGCTCGTCCCTATGCACGCTGTCATATGCGGCCTTACAATCGACGAATAGGTGGTGGGTGTCGATCTGCATTTCTTGGGTTTTTTCCAGGATCTGCCGTAGTGTGAAGATTTGGTCGATGGCGGACTTCCCCGGCCTGAAACCGCACTGATAAGGACCTATCAGGTTGTTGACGAATGGTTTCAGGCGCTCACACAAAACGGCAGAGAGGATCTTATAGGCGATGTTAAGGAGACTTTTCCCTCTATAGTTGGTGCAGTCAAAGGGGTCCCCTTTCTTGTGGATCGGGCAAACGATACTGAGATTCCACTCGTCGGGCATTTTCTTCCGGCCATATCTTACAGATGAGTTGGTGCATGGACCTTACCAGCTCATTCCCAGCTGCCTTAAACAGTTCCGCAGACAGTCCGTCTGCACCAGCAGCTTTATTCGACTTTAGTCTCGATATCGCTATCTTGACTTCGTCTAGGTCAGGGGGCCGGAATTCTCGTCGATGATCGTCAATTGCTTTGAGTGGAACATTCTGCCTGACAGCGGTATTGGAGTCTTCCTCGCCGTTTAACGGTCTACAGAAATTATCCTTTCAGATTCTCAGTATCGACTGCGAATCTACTACGAGTTGTCCCTCTGCGTCACGACAAGCTTCTGTCCGAATTTTGTATCCATTGGATAGTCGTTTTACCCGTTGGTAGAACTTTCGGACGTCATTTCTGCCGTAACACCTCTCCATGTCCTCGATCGCGCGCTTCTCATGCTCTTTCTTTTCTTTTTTGAGAATCCGGTGCTCTTCCCTTCTTTTAAGTTCGTAGAGCTCACGAACCGCTCTCGTCCTTCTGTCCAGCGTCGCCTTGTATGCTGCTTGCTTCGCTGAATGTGCCTGCCTGCACTCGTTGTCAAACCAGGGGTTTTTTTGGGGTGGCATTTTAAAACCTAGCACAACACATACAGCTTCTCTGATGGCTTTTTGACAACGGTTCCATTGTTGGTCGATTGTTTCGCCTGGCAGGGTTGGACTCTCTGAGAGCTTTAGGGAGACTCGATCGGCAAAGGAGCTAGCCGTCAATTGCGGTTGTAGCTTTCCGACGTCAAACTGTTTTGGTCTTGCTCTACTCCGTTGTCCTATCGATATCCGTGTTCCTACCTTGGCTACAACAAGGAAATGATCCGAGTCGATTTTGGCTCCTCGGAATGTTCGGACATCGAAAATGCTGGAGGAGTGTCTGACGTCGATCGCAATGTGATCAATCTGGTTGACGGTTGATTGATCAGGAGACCGCCAGGTCCCTTTGTAGATGTTGAGGTGAGGGAACCGCGTGCTGGCTACAAAGAGGTTTCGCCCCGTTACGAAGTCCAAAAGCCTGAGTCCATTCTCGGACGTGTTGTCGTGCAGGCTGTGCTTCCCGATGTCTCTAGCAAAGACGTCTTCCTTGCCTAGCTTTGCGTTGAAATCTCCTAGAACGATCTTGGTGTCGTAGCTGGGGCATTGATCGTAGATTCTTTCTAGGAGATCGTAAAAGTCGTCTTTGCTGTCGTCATCTTTATCCTCCGTTGGGGCGTGGGCGCATATAAGGCTGATGTTGCCGAATGTAGCCTTGATGCGGATTGTTATGAAGCGCTTGCTTATGTATTTAAAGCTTAAGACTTCTTGCCTAAGTCTGCCTCGAACAACAAACCTGCATCCGAATAAGCGCTGCCTTCGCTCTTTGTAGCAATCGCCGAAGTAAATATCGCAGTTTTTCATCCTCTTTTTGCCCGGCTCATCCCACCGCACCTCCTGAATGACGGTGATATCTGCCTTATAAGATTCGAGGGCTTCCTCAAGTTCATCATGGTGCATGGGCACAGGCCCATGCCCTCCAGTTATCGTCATCAATACTGCTAATTTGAGTCTCATTTGAATGAAATTCTGCTTTAACCTCCCCCCCTGAAACAATTTCAAAAGATCAAAAGATCTGCAGTCAATTACCTTTGTGTCTCTTTCCATAAAGATGACATCACGACTTATGACAACCTTCTTTTCAATGGATCTATACAACGATTTCTTTTGTTGTGTCGCTGAATCCAACGATTATCATTTTTGTCGAATTGGGGTCCTGTTTGCGTCGACGTTGCTTCGGTATATGCACCATGCTTGGATGTACGTCGGCTCCAGTCCAGATTCTTTCTTTTGTATTCTTTCTTTGATTGACGGTGACACTGAATGATTAATCTGTTTCAGAACTGCTGTACTGACCGCCTTCGCCCAGTACGACTTATACACCTCTGCATCAAAAATCAAACACTTTGCTGTTTCCACATTCGTCCTGTTCATCCGTTCAGCGACGCCGTTTTGCTGTGGTGTGTATGTGTTCGACGTTTGGTGTAAAATTCCTGCTCTTCGGCAAAATGCTTCCAAATGCTGACCGAATGACTTTAATTTTTCTCCACAGTTGATATTCAACAAACTGTTTAAAATCCTTGAACCGTTTTAACACATCATCTTTAGATTTCAGATAATAGAAAATATGGTTGAACGAGTTTCGAGAATGTTTTCCTTTATGACAAGTATCGCGTTTGAAATCATTCGCTTCACCACTCAACATAATACCTCATGCAGCACGAAGACAACAGTATTGCATTTATCAACTATCTCGGCAACCGAAAGTTTCTTTTGCTTTTCTTAATTTTGCTTCATCTGTTTTAGTAGCTGGATAAGATATCCGTGCTAGGTCAAGGGGTTTAGTCCTTTGAAGACGGTGAAAAGAGTTTCTTTCGTCGAGAATTGGAAGGACAGCAGATTTATGTGCTCTTCCAGGCGACGCTTATGCTTACGAGCAAAATTCGTAACTTCATCTTGGACTGATGACACTCCAAGATCTCTGTGGATATCGTTGTTTTGTATATACCTGGGTGCGTTGAAGATGGCTCATAGCACTTTATTTTGAAAAGTTTGTAGTATGTTTCTATTACTTTCTTTGGTACAACCCCATAGTTGTATACCATACGTCCAGACGGGTTTTAGCACTTGCTTATATATAAGCAAGTCAGTACTAAGCTTGGAATATTTTCCAATAAGCCAGTACATATCTTTGTATCTTATTTGGAGCTCCTCACGTTTCTTTTTGACGTGCTCCTTCCATTTAAGCTTTAATCGAGAGTCATTCCGAGGTATTTCGCTACATTGCCGAAGGGTAGTTGAACATTATTTATATAAACGGGCAAGTTATTCACGTTCTTATACGTAAATTTCATATGAACGGATTTAGCTTCGTTAAGCTGAATTCGCTGAGTGTTCGTCCATTCGTGTATCCGGTCTAAAGCACATTGCAATTTTCTGGTTGATTCTTCAACCGTTTTGGGAGTTACCAAAATGGCGGTGTCGTCAGCAAATGTGCCTACGTCCTGTGGTATTTCGCTGCTATACAATATGTAAAGGAGGGGACCAATAACACTTCCTTGTGGTACTCCTGCTTGTATAGATTTAAATAGGGAGTATTCTTTCCCATATTTTACACGGAAGATTCTATCCAATAGATAGTTCGATAAAATTGTGCAAAGTTTTATTGGGAGGAATTGTTGAAGCTTGTGTTTCAAGCCTTCGTGCCAAACCTTGTCAAAGGCTTGAGAAACATCGAGAAATACTGCTTAGCTGAGCTGAACATCAGTTTTGCGATGTACTTGTTCAATAGTTGAATGCTTGCTTCCAAAACCGAACTGGTGGTTACGAATAAGTCGTCTTTCTTTTACAACCGGGCTTAAACGTCTAAGGTCACGTGTGATCATTTTCGCGTCCATGGAGTTTCTCTATACAAGAATTTTGTTGCGCCATTTCGACAATTCTAAATGAGAAAAAAATGTACAAAATAACTTCCGATTATTAACGCTTTTACTCCTAGGCCTATAACCTTTTAGAATGGCGTTGTTTGGAATCGTATGGATATCTTCTAGATATATAAAATAAGTTCCAAACAGTTAAACGCATTTATTGCTCGAATATTCTGACAGGAGTAAATAGTAACAACGATATAAAATACATCAATATAATATATGAATGCTATGATACATTTTGATAAGTTATGTACTGTAATTATTGTAACACTTCTTTACTTATGGGTATTTGGTGAAACCCTTTCTCCAAGTCAATGATTGAGAAATATGTATACTAATACCTTCGACACAAAATACATTTTTAAACTTTTTGATTGTTGTTGTTAAGATTTTGATCTCTTCGCTATTAAGATTTTCAAGTCTTAACCGGTTTATAAGTTTGTCTAAGCATGGTTTTTGAGAATATCTACTTCTGTACGTTATGCTGGTTGGCTTGAAAATACTTATGGTAAGGTAGCTTCATTTGTAGTAAGCTGATAATTACTAAAATCTATTCTTGCATGTAATGGTTTTTGAGCATTACAGCCAAGAATGCCATCAAAATCGCTATTTAATTCGGCCTCCAGCATTTCGATTTTTACAAATGGCCTTCTACGCTCTTGGAATAATGGGATAGTAATTTTGGAGTTGACGAAGATATTTGAACTAATTGATTTAAGTATCACTGGTGCTTCAAGCTCTGTTTTAAAAGAATGCGAAATATTTAAATACAGATGTACCTGCCCTGGCATCAATTAACAACTTGATTGAACTAGGTCTGGTTTTCACTGCTATGGAGGGAAAAACTCTGAGGTTGATTTAACATTTTTAAAAATAGGCTCATCAACATCTTGATTCTCTTTAATTATCCTTTCTTTAAAATTACTTCGTCTAAAATGATCTAATTATTGCATGCTGCGTGGGTTATGGTTTTATATTTAAGAATTCATATTATAAGAATCGCGAAATATTGTAACGGGAATTTCCTGTATTTGCTCTAAAGCTTACTGCACGAATTGGTACATTATTTCTCTGAGCAATGGGATCAATGCTTGAACTATAAGGGTATCTTAAAGGGGTGGGGCTTGGGTAACGTAAACTTGTGTTTGAATAGGTGTTGTAACATCGGTGGAAATTATCAGTGTCTATTAAAATTTCTTTTGCTTCTCTTGGACAGGAAGGATTTCGAGCATTTGTTCACTAGGTAAATTATTTATGAATAATTTTATGACCATTTTCTCATTGTGAGTTGCGTCAAACCAAGAAGGAAATTCGAACTCAAGGATGACTTTAAATTGAGCTTAGTTAAAAGATTTAAGCTTCTTTCAAACAATTCCTCGAACTTCCAATCGAACTTTCAAATTTCAATATATGTATTTGATTTATAATATTTTCAAAACTTTCGTAATACTACAATTTACTTTTAAAACTAGCTCAATATCAGGCCAATTCGTTGGGTTATTGTTATTGACTTATATGAAATTGGATTTTTCCTTAATTTTGCTTCTTATTTTTAACCTAAGGAATCCTTTTGATTGTTCATCATCATCTTCTTCTTTATTTGGCGCTATAGTTTGAGGTGGAGCTTGGCCTCAACCAACAAACCTCTCCAGCTAGCACGGTCTCTGGCTAGCTGTCTCCAGTTGGACGCCAACTAGGTTAAGGTCCTTCTCCACCTGGGTGCGCGACCTTAAACGCGGGCGTCCTCTGTTACGTTGTTTCACCTGTTCGGAGTGGAAGACTCTTCGAGCCGGAGCTGAGTTGTCCATACGATCTACGTGGCCTAGCCATCTTAGGCATTAGATCCGAAGACGTCTGACTAGACTCATATCGCTGTACAACCCGTACAGTTCGTGGTTAAATCTTCTACTCCAGAAACCGTCAACGTAAACAGGACCAAAGATCGCACGCAGAGCTTTTCTCTCGAAGAGACCAAGGACTTCCTCGTCCGCTTTTGAGATTGTCCATGCCTCTGAGATGATCAAGGTCTTGTATAAAGTCAGCTTGGTCGTTCGAGAGATGGCTCTACTACTCACTTGCCTCTTGAGCCCATAGAAACAGCGTGTGTTTCTCTGCGTACTCTTCGTTTGATCTCGGTACTGATGGTGTTTGTACTATTTACTGTGGAGCCGAAGTAGACGAAGTCCTTGACTGCCTCGAAGCTATAGCTGCCCATTGTGACGCTCGGTTGTTGTGGTGTCCTTTCTTGATGACACCATATGTTTCGTTTTGCCCTCATTCACCGCTAGACCCATTTTAGCCGCTTCCGCCTCAATGCCAGTAAACGTCTCATTGACGGCTAGCTGTGTTCTGCCAATCACGACAATGTCATCAGCATATGCTAACATTTGTACGGACTTCAGGAAGATCGTGCCTCTAGTGTTGGCGTGTGAGGCTTGCACGATCTTCTCCAGGATGATGTTAAAGAAGTCACATGACAGCGCGTCACCTTGTCTAAGACCTTTTTTGACATTGAAGATCTCGTTGAGTTCGTTACCGACCTTGATGTACCAGTGAGAAGTCATCCTGCACAACCTGGCGAGTATGAAAAGAATGTCAAAACTAGACATGGCGTTGTATAGCTCGTCCCTATGCACGCTGTCATATGCGGCCTTGAAATCGACAAAAAGGTGGTGGTTGTCATCTCATGGGTATTTTCCAGGCCTGAAGCCACACTGATATGGACCTATCAGGTTATTTTTAAATTGCTTCAGGCGAGTACACAAAACGGCAGAGAAGATCTTGTATGCGTTGTTGGCGCAATCAAAGGGGTCTCCTTTCTTGTGAATCGGGCAAACGATACTGAGATTCCACTCGTCGGGAATGCTTTCCTCCGACCATATCTTACAGATGAGCTGATGCATGCCCAGATTATCTCCAGCTGCCTTAAAGATTTCATCGGAGTATCGACTGCGACTCTACTACTAGTTGTCCATTCTCATCCCGGCAGGTTTCTGTCCGAACCTTATATGCACTGGATAATTGTTTCACCCGCTGGTAAAAATGTTGGACATCGATCCTGCCGTAGCAGCTCTCCATATCCTCGATCGCACGCTTCTCGTGCTTTTTCTTCTTTCGCCTGAGAAGCCGGGTCTCGTCCCATCGTTTCTGTTCATAGAGCTCTCGTTGTTCGTTGCAGCTTTGCTTTGTAGGCTTCCAGCTTCGCTGCAAGTACCAGCCTGCACTCGTTGTGAAATCTTCAATTGTTCCGAAACTAGGAGAGAGATTCCGGGAGACTCGATCGGCAAAAATACTAGCAGTCCGTTGCTTTGTACCTCTTCCGACGTCAAATCGTGGTGTCCTTTCTCGATTTTATTGATACCTTGATATCCGAGTTCTTACCTTGGCTACAACAAGGAAACTGTCCGAGTCGATTTTGCGTCCTCGGAACGTTCGGAAACCATCATCAGATTGCTGGAGTACTGCTCGACGAGATTAATCGATCGCAACATGATTAATCTGGTTGACGGATGATTGATCAGAGGACCGCCAGCTCACTTTATGGATGTTGAGATGTGGGAACCGCATGCTAACTACAGAGAGATTACGTCCCGTGACAAAGTCCACCAGCCTGAGTCCGTTATCAGTTGCGGTGTCGTGCAGGCTTCGTTTCCCGATGAATTTGACAAAGGTGTCTTCCTTTCCCAGCTTTGCATTGAAATCTCCTAGAACGATCTTGGTGTAGAATCTGGGGCACTGATCGTTAATCCTTTCTAAGAGATCATAGTCATCCTTGTCCTCTGTCGGGGCGTTGGCGCAAATCAGACTGATGTTTCCGAATTTAGCCTTGATGCAGATTGTTATGAGGCGTTCGCTTTTACAGACAAAGCTTAAGACTTTTTGCCTAAGTTTGCGTCGAACAACAAATCCACATCCAAATAAGCACCTCTCCCTGTTGCAATCACCGTAGTAGATGTCGCAGTTCCTCATCCTCTTTTTGCCCGGCCGTTCCACAGCACTTCCTGGATTGCAGTTATGTATGCTTTGTAGCAGTCCAGGGCCTCCGCGAGTTCTTCGGCTGCACGTGGTCTGTTAAGAGACCTAACATTCCATGTGCAGAACTGGAAATCGTTGTCCTTGTTTCTTTTACTGGGGTCGTCAACATTAATTCCGTCCGTATCTGGCAGTTGGTTGTCTCTGAACCATACAATTTTTTACGTGGTTAGGGAGTTAAACTCACACACAATCCCCAACTGCGAGGCCAGGCCCTATTCTTTAACTCTCGGGCGCAGGGTCCAGGCTAATCCGGTGTCGGTAACCTCGATGAGGCTGTGAGCACCGCCGTTGTCCCTAAAACTATAGGTATATTACGCCGCCATCTCAATTCCAAGGCCTTGACCTGACCTTGAAAGAACCTTCTAGGCCTGTGCTCCGAAAATGTCGAAGTAGCTCTAGAAGGACTGCGCTCCTTCTGACTGGAGTTTCGGCTGCTGCCGTTGGCCAGACCGTTTTCCAGCTACTTCGCCGCCATCCATAAAGAGAGATGAGCCCTGGAACATGCAAACTCGCCCCTCTCTCTCGTCTGCAGCCTCCAACGACGTCCCAAAAGGGTTGGTTACCCCATCTTCATCGACGGTGCTCGGCTCCCAGATTTCACCACGTGGAGGTGAGAGTAGGAGTTCGCTAATTGAGGCTAAGTGCAGACGCTTGTGCCTGCATGAGACGCCATACCAACGCTTTGAAATCTGATTGTTCATCATAAGTTTTAATAAATGTATATAAATATTCAAATTGCTTTGTGAAAATATTCAGCTCCTCAGACGATCCAATGAACTCCGATAACTCCTTTATAGTATCCAGTATACTTAAATTGGCCATAATTGTATTTTGATTTCACGAACCTGGTCACTTTTACTTCACTTTTACACTTTAAGTTTGACTTTATGTTTTACTATTTATTACTTTTTGAATAGTTTGATAAAAATTCATCCACCGCACCAGTAATGTAAATTGACTTCATAAAAACTAAAGAAAAAAAAAAAAAAAAAATATTTCTGGCTGTTTTCAAAAAATTGGCCTTTGTTCATTGACACTGACTCTGACTACGGAAATAATATTCTCTGTTCCTCTTAGCATCCTTATCAATATCAACAGGACTTTATTAACTTTGCAAATCCAAGCCAAGCTAAGCTACAGAAATCGAAGGAGATAACCTTGCGCATGCATGCCGAAGAAGTACAGCTTGACACAAAATAATCAGTGTGTGATCATCTCATTATATGTGCATTAGAATGGTAGAATGGTTTTTCTATGTTGTTAGGTATAGTATTATGTCTCTGAGTGGAACAGGAGAGTGGTGATGTGAGTACAAGACAAGGGGTTGCTTTTCACTCTTGGAGCTGATGTGGTTGCACTGTTGTTGCAAAATAGTTCAAGCGGTTTTACAAATAGGACAGCTTCGAGTGCTGCCGTTGAATTGTTCAAAGACACTATAATTCCTAGGCAGGCTTCATAGTTGTGTAAACTTCATAAGAAGATATTTCTTCTCCTTAGCTAGAGAACGGTACGTCAGGATAGGTCTCACAACGACGGTATATAACCAGTATATCACCCATGGTTTGAGACCCCAGCTTTTCCAAAAGCATGTTTGCGCGTATAGAACCCTACATGTGACTTCTTTATGCGGTCCTCAGTGTTTTTCTTCCAAATGAGTTTTTATTTCGACTGTTAAACTCAAGGATAATTCTGCTGTTGGTAAAGAGCAGAAACTCCAGAAAAACGTCCAGTTGTTAACTAGTGAATGAATAAAGACGTCGCTTAGCATTGATGGTAATTTACCTGAGACTGTAAAGGTCATATCATCTGAACCTTCGACCTTCGTTTTATGATTTCATCAACCACTAGGATCCACAGCAGTGGCGAGAGGACTCCCCCTTATGATGTTTCCCTATTCATCTTCCTAATACAACATAGATTGCCTAGGGGTAACTGAATCAACCGTGATTAAGACATTAGTCCGATCCATACACAGAGTCCTGAATTTACTCCTGCTTTAGGCTTAACTGAATTGCATCACTAATTCTTTTGGGTCGCACTCAGGATAAATTCCTTTAGACACAAGGATTTTTCGGCAATACGGCGACGGCGGGCAGTATTTCATGCAGTGCAGTTTCCACTGATCTACTCTTCATCCCTTCCACTATCACACGAGTGGGGCGAACCTACAGTTTTATGCCGACTCCAGGAAGGTTTTTCAAGGCAGTTATTACTCTTTGAGAATTGTCAGTGACTCGAAAGAGGTGAGACAGTGAACATTATTTTTGTTCGTACCAGCCGAAAATCGGACCCAGTCAGCGAGGTTAAGTTGAATAGGAGTGGACGCACCTACAACAGCACGGCCACCATGAACAAAAGTGACTTGGAAGTATTTCCAAAAACTATTGTTTTAAATATTTCCACAATTCATAATGATTGCACTGTCTTTATTAGGTGTTTTCAATGAATTATAAAAATAGCGAAATTGTTTCAAGGAAACAAAACTCTGTGTTATACTCGCTTGCAACTAATACAAATGAGAATAATATCTAATTGTTAACAATGCATTTTTGATATTTGTCATTAATTTAGTTATTATCTTATATCAATATATTTCATTGGTATTTCTTTCTTTCTGTGTTGTTTTCCTATTCTAGATCTTTGCGGCTATTGCTGTTCCATTAAATCTACCACATCGAAATGTATTTGTCTCGTATAATTTTGAAGCGAATTATAACTTACCAGGTGATGCTCAAACAATCATACCAGGGCCGTACAAGAGGGTTAGTGGTCGAATGAATATATCTTTTAGTACTAAACTTAAATTATTAAAATAACAGTTTGATCCCGATGAAGATCCTGTTAATGGAGATACTGAAGAAGCAGAGGACACAGAAACTAATGATACAGAAGCTGCCGAAGCCGGTGATACAGAAGCTGGTGGTACAGAAGCAGCGGATACAGGAAGAGGACTTCAATCAGCATTCCAAAATGATTCCATTACCAAAGCTTTTAGTAACAAACATCATAGACCTCTCATAACACGACATGCTGTCTATAAGATGATCAAGGATAAATTAAACGTGTAAGTAAAGTTAAACTTAAAGTGATTGTCTTTATATAAATGCGTGATGCCCATCTCTCTCGTACGCTTATACAGCATTCTACTCAACCGACACCATTGGAAAGTTATTTTTTTCTGCAAACGGTTGAGTAGAACCGCAGATAATAGAGTTGCCCAAAAAATGGTTGTTGCATCAAAGCATTTCATGTTGTGTTGTCATAGATGTCAACCATCCTCCAGTGTGTTGTAACTTCATTATACTCACATATTTTCATATATCTTTTTGTTGCAACCCTTATTTTGTTTGAAGTCTCAATCGATCTTAAAACAACTATATACGAATGGAATTCCCAAGGGCCCTTTTATCCTGATATCCCTGAGAACGCTGTGCACCAGTCGAAATATTCTTTTTGCTTTCCATTTTGCTGCAGGACACATAAATAATTCTACTCCACCATGTAAGCTCAACACATTATATAATGAGTAGGAATGGGAATGAAAAATCGGGATAGGTATAAATGGTAAAATATTGTCTGGTTACTTAAGAAATATGTTCGCACTTTCAGCAAAGAGGAAATAAGCAAAATCAACAAGAAATTTGTTTATCCAACGAAAATTGAAAGAACATCATGTATTACGCACGATTCGAATGAGAAAATTCTACTCGAATGAAAAAGTGGCACTGTTTTTTTCTGCGTGCGATATCTATGTAATTTAATATTTGTGATGTAATCTTGATAAACACATGTACAAATTTAGGTTACTTTATATGCTCACAATTTTACGTAACCCCTGTCAAATTTTCTGTTTGCGTTACCGCTGGTCGTTACTTGTTTCTTGAGGCTTCGAGTAGTAGGTCTTAATGTTTCCTTCTTCTTTGCTGTGCCTCGACTGTCTTGATTATTTCCAAATCATACATATACCTATGCAGATATTAAGCTGTATTATAATATAATATATAAGTATATTCTATCTTTTTTAATTGAAAATACGTAGTAGTAGTATTAATAGTATGTAGTGTCAATAGTATGTATTATTAAAACTGACTGAATGGATTGTAGGTTTATTGTATAGAAAAAAAAAAGAAAAACTCAATACTACATCTCCCATCAAAGGTAACAAAAATTCAAGATGAATATTCAACTATTTCCAATTATTATATATAAATATAACATATATATATATATATATATATGTTTTTTTTTTGAAATTCCTTACATTTAACTTACATTACAATATTGATTTTTTCTTTGATATAGATAAGATATTATTTTTACTTTTTTCTTGTAAAATAAGGCGGATTAGTGTAATAATTGTCTCTGGAGATAATTCTGTTATATTTTGTTCAAATCAGAATTTTATTTGGGCTAGCAGTGTTTTTACTGTGGTTGTCTATAATGTGGTGTCTATTTCGCCGGCAGGTGATGCCATCTTCAATCAGATGTGAAATTATTTACAATTTTTTTTGCGGTTTGATTTATCGGTTGTCTTTAGACAATCATTGGTATATTTTTGTATGTTTATTTGGCTTGAAATGAGCAAGGATTTGTGAACAGGTAACTTAGTTCGAAGTCTTCTTGACATTAATAACTCTGAGGCTGCAGTTGAAAACTTTTTGAAATAATTCTGTAATGTAAAAGCCAAATGCCATTTTTAATGTAAATGCGGTAGCAAATATGGATTTCGTATTATTGTTTACAAACTCAGTGGTGTATTCTGAATAAAGATGTTCAATTTTAATAAATTTTTGACCGTTAATCAAAGAAATATAAATAAATTTGCTTATTAAATAAATGCTATTATATCTGTTCCTATCTTTTACCATGGAATGGTATTGTATGGTACTACATGGTGTTGCTGTAGAAGTTCGTTCTAAGGTTACAGCTTCATTTGCTTTCTGCTATAACGCATACAAGTTTCACAGTCTAATGATAGGAAAGAACGAAGGATGAATATTTGTAAACTAGTGGCAACGACCTGAGGAGTATTTATTCACCTACTTAACTTAAAGTAGAGTTTTTGTTATTCATAGTCATCTTAAACTAGAGTCTAAAGTTGAAGTCAATTTTAAATCTAAAATTAGCAGAACATACTTTTAAGAAAATAAAGTTGGACTTTTTTAACCACTGTCAGATTTGATTTCTTAAATTTGAAGATCTTAAATGGATTTCACGGCCAAAAATATACAAACCGCGATCGAAACCATTTGAAGAGTTAAGAAGAATTTTATTCGCGGTACAGGTTCGATAAATTACAGTAAAATTGTTTATTGAAGTGCAGTGCAAATCGATTCAAAGTTTAATCACTTTGAAATCACACAACGGGTTCGAACAGGGGTCATATCACCTCATCCGTGAACGAGTGAATCACTATCGAAAATCTTGTATTTATGATTACAGGACACGTGAACGTAATTTGGGATCACACAACACGTTATCGTGCACGTAAACGTATTGAACTAATCGAAACGTTTTTCGATTAGTAGACAGTGAACTCATTGATTTGAATAATAAATTACGAATTATTAAATTAATTAATCATATGAGTAACAGATAAAATAAAGTAAGTACTATTAGAAACAATCTTTTTAAATCAATTTTTGAAAACAAACAAACTTTATTTAAAACTAAACCAACTTGACACTTTATTTCTTAGTTTATATTTACTTCTATTTACACTAATAAATTAAGACTTCCTCTTCGTTAGAATCTCAAATCTCGACTGCCTCGTTTTTCCTTTGTTCCATCTCATCTCCTACATTCCCACATCCCACTTCGTTTCATTCTAACATTCGGCCATCCTTCAATTAAATTCGTCCTCGAATGAATGTTTGCAATAATAACAAATAATAACGAACAAACAAAATATGTATCAAAATAATTATTTCAAGAGTTGTCTTTCGTATGAATTATTAATGAACTTTAAATTATATAAACAAATAGTGTATACAATTAAGGTAAGTTAATATATAATTAAAATAATATTACACATTTCATTTCTTAAAAACATCAAACTTTAAGTAATTAAGGTAAGTTATCATATAATAAAAAAATATATTTCACATTTGATTTCTCAAAAACATCAACTTTAAGTAATTAAGGTAAATTAATACATAATAAAAAAATATTTCACATTTCATTTCTTAAAAAAACATCAAACTTTAATTAATTAAGGTAAGTTAATATATATAGTTAAAAAAAATGTTTGCACATAAACAATATGTTAATAATAATAACAATTTAATAATATACAAAATCTTGAGAATTTATTTTCTTGCGAATTCGTTGTTTCATCGTTATGGTTGGAAAATCTTCTGGATTGTTGTCAACAGATTTTTTTTCAAAACTGTCATGATAACTTTGGTTACCTGTTTCATCTTCATCTACGAAAGTCTCCAAATTTCGGTCGTCATCAATCTGGTTTGCTGGTTTCCACAGTTTTAATTGACTAACGTGAGCTGTTGAAGAGTACTGTCGTCCAGAGTCATCACATCGTAATGCTGCAACTCCGTACGTATCGTTAGGTAAAACTTTGGTAACAGCTAATGGACCTCTATTTTTAGGATGTAATTTTGTAGATTCGCCTGTTGATTGGGGAATCGTTTTCATAAAAACGATATCACCAACATCGAACTGAACATTTATTCGTCTTTTGCGGTCGTATCGGTCTTTAAACGTTTCTTGTTCTGCCAATATTCTTTTAACTGCTTCATTTCTTAATACTTCCGGTCGTTGGTATAGATTAGACTCTTCATGGATTGTAAATTCTCTAATCACTCCTTCCTCAAAGCGTGGAATATACCCATACAACAGTTGAAAAGGTGTCATCCCTGTGGTTTTATTGTCGCTATTGTTTAAGTCTCGTGCAACATTCTTAAGCTTTAAGTCCCAATCCTTGCCTTTCTTGCTATCGTCAAGTGTTGCTGCTATTGTTGGTATCAAGGTACGGTTGACTCTTTCCACTTGACCGTTTGCTTGTGCATGCCTTGGTGAATTAAGATGGTGTTTTATTCCATGTTTTTGGCAAAAGTGTTCGAAGGTTGACGAGGTAAAACAGGTACCACGGTCTGTTATAAATTTTTCTGGGGCTCCATATTCATTTACAAAGTTCTCCAATCTTCGCACTACGTTCTCAGCATTTGTATTTTTGACAGCTTCTAATTTTACAAATTTTGTTAGATTACAAATAATAACAAGAATGTATTTATTTCCTTTAGAACTGGTAACAAAAGGGCCTAAATGATCCAAGTGAACAACTGAAAATGGACGATTTCCTGGAGGTATAGGATGTAATTCTCCGGCTGGTTTTCCCGTCTGTGTTTTTGACAGCATGCAATGCAAACAGGCAACAATATGTTGTTTCACGTAACGTCTCATACTTGGAAAATAATGAAATTTTCTAATTTTTGCCAATGTTCTGTCTAATCCAAAGTGACCTTGTAAATCATGAAATCTAATAGTTATTGCTTTCCTCATAGATTTAGGTATAACGTATT
The DNA here is from genome assembly GCA_964034865.1 of Eristalis intricaria. Lineage (NCBI taxonomy): Eukaryota > Metazoa > Arthropoda > Insecta > Diptera > Syrphidae > Eristalis > Eristalis intricaria. The sequence goes on from OZ035876.1 coordinate 77,995,120, forward strand.
TTTGATGGCCGTTTTCAACCTTATACAAAATTCCGTTTTCGAGAATATATCCGTTTATGTCACTTTTTTCATTTGGACTAAGCGTACTTGTATCTTTACGAATGATACTTATTTTCCTTTGCAGCTTCTCATCTTGAGATTGATACATCAGTATTTCATCTTCTTTTGTAATTATGCTGAAAACGTAAGCCCGCTCTTCCGAATCATAATTATACGGTACCTCCTCTGTTGGGGCTCTACTGAGAGCATCCACGTGTTGAAGTTTTTGTCCAGGTCGGTGTTCTATTTTAAAGTCGAATTCGCAAAGTAAATTATACCATCTGCAAATTTGAGGATTTCTAGTTTTTTGAACGTTTAAATAGATTAATGCTTGACAATCAGTGACAATTGTAAAATGGATGTTAACAAGAAGAAATCTTAGTCGAGTTGTGGCCCATACAATAGCCAAGAGTTCAAGTTTACTTGAATGATAGGAACGTTCAGCATCATTTGTTCGTCTACTAATTGCATAAACTAGATGAAGTTTTCCATCATCCTTCCCTCTTTGAAAAAGCATTGCCGCCAATCCTTGACTACTTGCATCTGAATGTAATTCCGTATGACATGTTGGATCAAAAAGTTGTAATATTGGGCTACTAGTGAGTGCAGTTTTGAGGTCCTTAAATGAGCTTTCAGCAGCGATACTCCACTGAAATGTATTGGTTGTTTTCAATAGATCATAAAGTGGGCCTGCTCTAACGGCAAATTTTTCAACAAAACGTCTAAAGAAACCAGCGAGTCCCAAAAATCGGCGTACCTCATGAACGTTTTTCGGTTGCGGAAAAGCTTTTATAGCTTGAACTTTATTATGCCCTGGTTCAATACCTTTGTTTGATATCTGGAATCCTAGGTAATTTACTTGTTCCTTCAAAAATTCGCATTTCGACAGCCTTATTGTCAAACCCGCCTTACGAAGTGCCCTAAGAACTAGAATTAATCGTTCTTTAAGATCAGTCCAATTTGTGCCAGGTATAAATATATCATCCAAATAGAAGAATACAACACGATTTCGTAACGGCCCCAAAACCTTTTGCATAAGTTTGGAAAAGTAAAACGGCCCATTTGTAAGACCAAAAATCATTCTTGTAAACTCACCCGTATCTTCTGGTGTTATAAATGCAGTTTTATGACGATCCTTCGGGTCGATTTGTAACTGTAAAAATCCTTGTGCTAGATCCAAGACAATAAACATTTTCGAGCCTCCAAGCATTGCTATATGATCATCCAAATTCGGAAGTGGAAAGTTGATTTTCCTCGTTTGATTATTTAGTCCTCTGAAGTCGACAACAAGTCTGGATTCACCCGTTTTCTTTTTAACTAGCAATACAGGACTTGCGTATGCTGAGTTGGTATCCGTAACTACACCCATTTTTCTCCATTTATAAATGATGTCACGAATTTTCTCTTTTTCAGAATCGCTCGCAGGATACGGTTTGGAGTACAAAGGCTTACTTCCTGGTAATTCTTGTATTTCTACTTTGAAATCCTTGGCACATCCAATCTCACTAGTATCAAGAGCTACACAATCCCGAAAATCATTCAAGGTGTCTAAAAGTTCTTGAACTATATCTGATGATACAGTGTTATCAACGTTCACATCCTTCAACATGATAGGCGACTTTGGCATTTGATGTTCGATATTCAGATTAGTTTCATCGATGTTTAAAACTGGTCCAATGGTTATATCCTCATTACTCATGTTGGCGACAGGTAGCATGATTTGTTTTTCGCCTTGTACTGCTGTTATAAATGAGACTGAACCGGTCGGTAAAATCGTATTTTCGGTTTCCCATGATTTCATCTGATGATCAGCGTACGGATGTTCTGCAAATGGTTTTTCTCCTGTTTTTCTTGAGAATTGCAATTTATTACCTACCTTTGCATATTCTATAAAGGGTAACTCAGTATATGTACGCCCAACCAGTACATCCCATTTTTGAACTTCATCCGGAACTACTCTAATTTTGACGTTTTCAGCCACTGCACCATCAACGTTGAGTGAAGAAATGATCCATCCAGGAGATATGACTTTAAAATCATCTGGTCCAATTGATTTGAGTTCCATTTTACCATTTTGAATATTATATCCATTGAGAAGAGCTGTTGTGGCTTTAATGGTGCATTCCGAGCTACCCATATCAACGAAAGCAGATAATTCATGTCCATCAACATAAACTGTTTTCAGATATTTTGCGATTCCATTCTGGCCATAACTATCGATTTGCCGGACCGCTCCTCCCGAATTTGGACAACCTCTGGAAATATGTCCTTTCTGGCCGCATTTAAAGCATGTCGGAACGGATCGAGCTTCAGGACAATTTCTTGAGAGATGACCACCTCTCCTGCAGTTGTAGCAAACTAGCTCATTTGTAGCACGAGAGCGAACGTTCTCCTCTTGATTGATGTAGTTCCTTGGAAAGACTGCTTTTTGATTAACTTCAAAAGATTTGAATGAGTTCGGGTTGGATCGTGCTAAGTTTATTCTTTCAAATCTTATTATGTCATGCAATAAATGGTCAGCATCTAAGTGGCGTGATCCAATCAATGAATTTGCAGTATCTTGCATCCAAAGTCCAGTCAATATCATTTCCTTAGTTTCTTCAAAACCTAGTTTAAGTTGGCGACATAACTCGTACTTTTCATGAAAATAAGCACTCGATGTTTCCCCTTTTTGTTGTCTGCGATTTGTCATTCTTTGCCATTTTAAAGACATATTTTCTTTAATAAAGAATGTATTTTCAAATGAAATTTTAAATTGAGACCAGTTTTGAATTTCCTCTGTCCTTGCATTTAACCAACGTTTCGCTCCACCTATCAAGTTCATCTTAGCTATATCCAGTGCATACTCATCAGTCCATCGATGAAGATGACACATGCTCTCAACGCGTTTGAGCCAGTTCTCCGCAATTAGCATATCACCTTCGCCATCAAATTTGTCGATACTTTTTGTCACGTCTGGCATCATATGGCAAGCAACAAGTCCATCCTGAACCCGTGGAGTACTCCTAGCATTTGGAAGCATGGTCTGTGTTAAACCCTGAATTTGTTCAACCAAAACGTCAATGGTTTGGTCTCGTCGTTCAATTTGCTCGTTACGAATTCGATTTTCATTTATTATATATTGCATCATCCATTCCATACTTCCCGCATTATCAGAATTTCCTGGAAGACCAAAATTAAATGTTCTGTTTTGGTTTTCATAGTCTGGTTGTCTTTGTCTCATTCTAGGAATTTCTTGGTTCACTTCACATCCGTCTCTGATTTCATTGTTTCCAATTTGTTCTCCTTGGTTTTGCTCACCTCGTTGTTCTGGAACCATCTCATTTTCACCCATAGCATCAGCAGCACAACCATCATCAGCAACACAATCGCCAGCAACATTTTTCTCACCAACTACATTTACCTGATTCGTCCTGTCCCTCAAACGATCGGCTTCAACTCGTTCCAATTCTACTCTTTTCCTCTCACGTTCGTCTGCTCTCTCATCTCTAGGCGTTACCATGGTTCCGTTGAAATTTATAAATTTTTTTTTTTTTTTTTTTTTTTTTTTTTTTTTTTTTTTAAAACAATAAAAAATAAGCTATCCCACTTCTGAGATATTAGAAACAATCTTTTTAAATCAATTTTTGAAAACAAACAAACTTTATTTAAAACTAAACCAACTTGACACTTTATTTCTTAGTTTATATTTACTTCTATTTACACTAATAAATTAAGACTTCCTCTTCGTTAGAATCTCAAATCTCGACTGCCTCGTTTTTCCTTTGTTCCATCTCATCTCCTACATTCCCACATCCCACTTCGTTTCATTCTAACAGTACATACATACATAAAACGCAATGACTGAATTTTTTGGGACAAACTGGAACAAAATAAATCCCTTGCAAAAAGAGCCTTCCAATTAAATAGTCGATGTCGACAGTCAAATTGATACTAATTTCCGCACAGGAGGTTGTGCACTTGAAAATGTGGTTCAAGTTCAAGTTTAGAGAGATCATGTTTTAATGCTCCTTATTGAAGCGGAAAGGTTTAATAAATCTGAAAATTTAAGTCTGATATATTCGTATTATTGTGTCTCAACTCATTCTCACTATTTACTTGATCATTCCATAGGGTTAATTTTATCTCTTAACTGCCTTCGGACCAATCTTTCTATAATAGTATCTTCTGAATCAGATGAACTCAAGTAAAATTGCAAAAAAGAATCCATCGCTTGTTTCAGTCGTTACATTTACATTAATAAATTTACAAATGACACATATTTGTTTAACTATTACATTTACTACGCTTCACTATATTACAATATTTCCTACACAAAATAATTACGTTCCGTCAGGCATTCGTGACATGATACCAATACGTTCGTTCGTATGACGAGTAACGTTCACGGATGCCGTGATTCGACCCCAGATCTTTTGGAAGAAATGCCCATAAGTGTGATGTTGTTAAGATTTACTAACAAGTGAATCCGTTCCTTTTTATTGACAAGTACCAATGCTCGTTTGTTCTTTTATGAGCCTTGCATGGAATTACCCGGCCAATAGTGGCAAAATCATCGCATTTGCTACTTCCGCTTTTCATTAAATTTCCATTCACAGCGGCACTTGGGTCACTCTTGTTTTATAGCTTCAATTTCTCATAAAAAAAACTTGAAATAACTTCAATTTATTTTTTTAATACATTTTTTTTAATTTTAATCACTTTGAAAAGTAATAGACTTGAAAGTAATATACTTCTCGCAAAATGTCTTGACATTTGGGCTTGTTTTATAAAATCCTGATATAGATAGGCATAAATATGTATATGAATAACGAAAGTCGGCATTTGGATTTAAGGCCGGTTATAACTAAAGTCGACTTTGAGCACTATTAATGGGCTGACTATGAATTTGTTATTATTATTACTATATTCACAATACGGTAGCTTCCGCATAATTGCGGCATCGCTTCATCAGGAGAGCTGTTTAAATGGGACAGATTTTTTTTATATTTCTTATTTTGTATTAAATTAATTTTACTTGCTCGACAAAAATGACTAAAAAAAATATTGATAGAATTGCTTATATACATTTGGAACATTTTATTAATAAGAAAAACTCTTTAGTACGAGAGAAAAAAAACCGGAATTAATTTTTTTTTCATAAATCTAAATTAAACTATATTTGAAATAATTATTTATTTATAATCTCTATATACATATATGCATTATATTCTATCTAAGTATGGTGACATCCGTGGTACAGTTGTATACGACGCTAATAGAACAAATAATAAACTACCTAGTTAGCATATACTACGTTGCCCTCGTTCACGGCTAGACATATTTTAGACGCTTCCGTGTCAATGCCAGCAAACGCTGCATAAATGGCTCGTTATATTCTACCAATAACGCCAATGTTATCCGCTTTTGCTAACTGTTGTAAGGACTACTGAAAATCGTGCTTTTACTGTTGGTGCGTGAGTCTTCTACGGTTTTCTCCAGGATGATATTGAAAATGTCACATGACAGCCTGTCGCCGAGTCTAAACCCATTTTTGACAACGAAGGTCTCGGTGAGTTCGCTACCAACCTCGATGAAGATGCGAGGTATCTGCATCGTCTTGTATTTTATTGTTTTTGAATTCATTTTTATTGTAAAAATTCATAACAAACTCACATTCCATATATATATATATATATATATATATATATATATATATATATATATATATATATATATGTATATATATATTTACCTCTTAACATACCTCTTAAAATATATATATATATAGCAATATAGCAATATATATATATATATATATATATATATATATATATATATATATATATATATATATATATATATATATATATATAAGAACATCCTGAATGCCCCGACTGGAGACCACCGTACAGGACGGAAGGAGACAATCCTCAGCCCGTTGAGTGACGGAACGGTCGTGGTTGAGCTCCCCCATCCACAGTTAAACGGGCAATGTGAAAAATGAGCAGTACCACATTCATGTATTGTAATAGGCCGTACTTGTCTAAATAAAGAAAATCTTCTTCGACGAAGCCACTGAAACGTACCCTTTCGTGGTATTATGGATTGGAGTAGTAATCCCCTGAGATCAAGTTATTGGAAGAGATCATCGCTCTAGCAGCATGACCTCGAATCAACTTCAACAGAAAATTGTACACTCGTACCAGATTCGCCCTGTTGTTTAATACCTCATTGGAATAGAATTTTCTGTACTGGAACTCTGGAGTTCAATAAAGGCTTAGGCAAGCCATAAACTAAGCCCTCTCAAACAACAGAATCATCTCCATCAAGCTTGCAATCTCTCACGAATGAATCGAAGTCACCCTGCTCGAGAGTAGTAATGTCCTCGATATTTTTCCCTGATCTGTACACGATCAAGTCAACGTCATATGCAATTACATGAGGAAAAGAACTCATCAGGTTAAGAGGTCACGTTTCCTTTCTTAACGACGAACCTTCTACCGGTCAGCATGTATAAGCAGTGGTTTGCTAATGCCTAGCCGATTGAGTTTGTAAAAAAGACCTTCTAACCATACAGTGTCAAATGCCTTTTCCAGGTCAATCAAGCAGGCACCCAGGCAACAGACAAGTTTTGACGCCTTATGAATAGTGCCATGCCCCGCATTGAAACCGAGTTGGTTATCCGGAATCATATGCTTGTCCTCAGTCCAGTTGATCAAGGCTCTATTGATCACCTTCTCGAATACCTTGATGATGTTTGGAAACAGACTCATTGACCGGAGGTTGCATGGATTCGAAGAATCGCAGTTTTCCAATGCTTTTTATACACTTCTTGCAAAATCGCGCCTAGTACCTCAATTTTTTCTTGCGGATCTTCGACCACAAAGAAGTTGTCGTAGAGTTCGGCGTTATCTGGAGCAATACCTGCTGTAATCAGTATTTGTTCGTTGCCCGTCGTTCTGGGAAGCTTAAGACACGAAAGATTGCTATTTTTACTTCGAAAGAATTAATTTATTTGTGGGCACGTGCTCGGGTTATTAGATCTTTCAGCCCGAATCATATTGTTCCAATGAAAGCTAAAAGAAACTCTATAGTTCCTGACAATTAGTGTTTGAATGTTCTTAATGAGCGTTTTCAATGTTCTAATTTCCTATATTATACGACAGGAGTCTACTTTTTTGTTGGTGGAGGATGTCGATTGTCGCATTGTGGCACAAATTTTGGTTATTTCTAAGCGAGTGCTCTTGTCATTTGTCTGGAGAAGCGTGTCCATCGAACCTTACTGGAATTGTAAGGGTACGTCTGAAAAAACTCTCCCAACACGGCAATATCGTTGAGGATCTTGATTTCGGCACTGAGTCCACAATGGTCACTGAGATATACGAAGATGTTCAAAAAGCTGACCGTTTGTGTCTGTCAGCTGCAGTCTTACGTCTAACAACAGTAGAACCAGATAAGAGCCGCTCTCGGGGAACAACGAGATCTCGGTTGTTTTCAAATCGAGTCTATACTCGACACTGTGTAAGCAAAACCAGTTGTAAGTCTGGTCCCCTCTATTGTTGAAAAGTGCGTTTCGCCAATATCCATGTAAGGGTATCTGGTCCAGCCTAAGATATCGAAAGAGTGAATCGAGCTATAATATCATTGTTCAGGAATGAGAAAAGCCAGAGGAGTAGACTGCCACAACATACAACCTCTTCCCACTGCGGAGAGAAATGTACACGATGCAGGCCTCCAACCCCTGAAACCTCCGTACCTCACTGCTATATACTACTTTGTCTTCAATGTTATTTCTTATGAGAATCGCAACACCGCCTCCACCATTGGAATTGGGCCGGTCTCTTCTTATAACATTATATTTTCTGTGCTCCAGTTTGCCTCTCCGAGTTAGCTTACTTGCGCTCATCAGCATCAGCTCTGAATGATCCCTGTCAACCGATCAATGCGCATTTCGCTTGTTGTTTTCCAATTGACCAGAGTTCAATTGCTCGTCGTAAGTCAGTTGAGGGTTGACGGTTATGGATGCCCCGATTGGTTTTTACACTGGAGGCTACTTCGCATTGGAGAATGCTGTCGCTCCTTATTATACTTTCCCAGATCCAAAAATAGGTAATATAAGGATTTGATTTTTTTTAGATTGCCCGGTTTGCTTGTGGATGACACTTGTACAATGTAATAGGATATTCTCCGTCCTTCTCTCTTTGCCTATGCTATTGTGAAAGGCTTAACGCACACTTGCTCTTTGAGTATTTGGAAGAACTTCTCCGCCTCAATCGGAGTGAGGACCTTCAATAACATCGTGTGAAACTTTTCTATTTTTGGGGTGTATGAGAAGAACGCGATTTCAAAGCGTTGGTATGGCGTCTCATGCAGATACAAGCATCTGCACTTAGCCTCAATTAGCGAACTCCTACTCTCACCTCCACGTGGTGAAATCTGGGAGCGGAATCTGGAACGTCGTTGGAGGCTGCAGACGAGAGAGAGGGGCGAGTTTGCATGTTCCAGGGCTCATCTCTCTTTATGGATGGCGGCGAAGTAGCTGCAAAACGGTCTGGCCAACGGCAGCAGCCGAAACTCCAGTCAGAAGGAGCTACCTGGTGCGCAGTCCTTCTAGAGCTACTTCGACATTTTCGGAGTACAGGCCTAGAAGGTTCTGTCAAGGTCAGGTCAAGGCCTTGGAATTGAGATGGCGGCGTAGTATACCTATAGTTTTAGGGACAACGGCGGTGCTCACAGCCTCATCGAGGTTACCAACACCGGATAAACCCGGACCCTGCGCCCGAAAGAATAGGGCCTGGCCTCCCAGTTGGGGATTGTGAGTTTAATTCCCTAACCACGTAAAAAATTGTATGGTTCAGAGACAACCAACTGCCTCGGATACGGACGGAATTAATGTTGAAGACCCCAGTAAAAGAAACAAGGACAACGATTTCCAGCTCTGCACATGGAATGTTAGATCGCTTAACAGACCACGTGCAGCCGAAGAACTCGCGGAGGCCCTGGAAGTGCTGTGTAACGGGATGGGTAAAAAGAGGATGAGGAACTGCGACATCTACTACGGTGATTACAACTGGGAGAGGTGCTTATTTGGATGTGGATTTGTTGTTCGACGCAGACTTAGGCAAAAAGTCTTAAGCTTTGTCTGTGAAAGCGAACGCCTCATAACAATCCGCATCAAAGCTTAATTCGGAAACATCAGTCTGATTTGCGCCCACTATGATCTCCTAGAAAGGACTAACGATCAGTGCCCCAGATTCTACACCATGATCGTTCTAGGAGATTTCAATGCAAAGCTGGGAAAGGAAGACATCTTTGTCAAATTCATCGCGAAACGAAGCCTTCACGACACCACGTCTGATAACGGACTCAGGCTGGTGGAACTCTAAGTTCGTCGCCACCTGCGCAAACAATCGAAGAAGATTGGAGGCGTTGTCAAGAAGCCATCAAAGATGCTGCCACTGATGTGCTGGGTCTTAAGGCACCACCTAGAAAAAAACCCATGCTTTGACAACGAGTAACGCTGCAACGATCAACGAGAGCTGTTCGTAAGCTCTACGATCAGAGACGAAGGGACGAGACCCGGCTTCTCAGAAGTTAGAAGAAAGAGCACGAGAAGCACGCGATAGAGGAGATGGAGAGGTTATACGGCATGTCCGAAAGTTTTAACAGAGGGTGAAATATCTATCCAGAATCCTGCCGGGACGAACAACTAGTAGTAAAATCGCAGCCGATACTGAGAATTTGGAAGAACCATTTCTGCAGACTGCTAAACGGGGATGATTCCACTCAAAATGGACGATAATCGTCGAGAATTCCGTCCCCTCGACTTAGACGAGGTCAAGATAGCAATATCAAGTCTAACAAAGCTGCTTGAGCGGACTGTCTGCTGAAATGAATCCTTTAATGCAGCTGGATATGATCTGGTTAAGCGCCTGCACCAGCTCTTCTGTAAGATATGGTCGGAGGAAAGCATGCCCGACGAATGGAATCTCAGTATCGTTTGCCCGATCCACAAGAAAGGAGACCCCTTTGACAACAAGATCTTCTCTGCCGTTTTGTGTACTCCCTGAAGCCGTTTATAAATAACCTGATAGGTCCATATCAGTGTGGCTTCAGGCCAGGGAAGTCCACCATCGACCAGATTTTCACATTTCGGCAGATCCTGGAAAATACACAAGAGATGCAGATCGACACCCACCACCTTTTTTCGATTTCAAGACCGCATATGACAGCGTGTATAGGGACGAGCTATACAACGCCATGTCTAGTTTTGAAATTCCTGCCAAACTCGTCAGGTTGTGCAGGATGACTTTGGAGAACTCTCACTGCTTCATCAAGGTCGGTAACGAACTCACCGAGACATTCAATGTCAAAAAAGGTTTTAGACAAGGTGACGCGATGTCACGTGACTTCTTTAACATCATCCTGGAGAAGATCGTGCAAGACTCACACGTCAATACTAGAGGCACGATCTCCCAGAAATCCGTACAACTGTTAGCATACGCGTATGACATTGACGTGATTGGCAGAACACAGCGAGCCGTCAATGAGGCGTTTGCTGGCATTGAGGCGGAGGCGGCTAAAATGGGTCTAGCGGTGAATGAGGGCAAAACGAAGTATATGCTGGTATCAATAAAGGACACACAACATCGACGTCTTGGACCGAGCGTCACAATGGGCAGCTATAACTTCGAGGCAGTCAAGGACTTCGTCTACCTCGGCTCCGCAGTAAATAGTAGAAACAACATCAGGAGCGAGATCAAACGCAGAGTAACTCTTGCCAACCGTTGTTTCTATGGGCCCAAGAGGCAGTTGAATAGTAGAGCCATATCTTGAAGGATCAAGCTGACTTTATACAAGACCTTGATCATCGCAGTGGAGGCATGAACAATCTCAAAAGCGGAGCTCCGGTCCGAAGAATCTTCGACTACGAACCCGTAGGACAACGTAACAGAGGACTTTCGCGTTTAAGGTGGCGCACCCAGTTGGAGAAGAACCGCAACCAACTTGTCGTGCGAAACTGGAGACAGGTAGCCAGACCCCGTGCTAGCTGGAGAGGCTTGTTGGTTGAAACCCAGGTCCATCCCAGATTGTACCGCCAAATAAGGAAGAAAAAGAATGAGAAGAGCTCCAATCTCGAAATCTTTAAGTACTATTTGATTTTATTATGTTGTTCCACCGCCTTGCAGTGGATTGAATATTTTTCAAAAACCTTTATTTTTCTTAATGATAAAATTACCCCTGCCTATGGCCTGCTTACATACCTTGGCGGGCTGCTCCACATTTGCCTTCTAAATGATAATAGGTGTCACCTGTGCATTCTTTTGTGCCCGTTGCTGTTGCTGATGCTGAGTGATTGTTGCTGTTGGCTGATGCTGCGTAGCCGTTTGTTGCTTGCGCTGCTAACAGCTGCGGCTGCGGGCCGTTTTTGCTTCTGCCCTGCAGTCTTCTTCGTTTTCTGTGCTGACTGTTGTTGTTGTCCTTCTGCCGGTCCAACGCAACAATTTTTTCCCTCAACACTCTAATTTCCTGGGGAAGACAATTAATTTTCTTCCGCTTCAGTTTCTTCGAACTTCGTCCTTTGTATCAGACGCCAACGATTCGAAGCTGTTGCTGCTAATTGCATACAGACAGATAAAAAATTTATTTTTTCACTTCGCCGTCACTAAAGCTCAGATTTGGGACCTGAAGAGCCAAGAGTTCTGACTCGTATTTTTAAGACTAATTTTGTTTTTATTGTGATTAAATTAACTTACTTGCTAAACAAAATATACTTAAAACTAGCTTATATATAATATCGTAAATAACTCATTGTATTTAATCCTAACTTACTGACCCTATGCGAGTACTCTTTAAAACTAACTTAATCTAAAATAAACCTTAACCTAACATAACCTTAGGACTACCTTAAATATGTCCGTAACAGACAGAATTGTGCAGCAGAGCGTATATATTATGTATATGCATAACATATACATTTTCTTGGATTTTTTTATAATTTTTGTCTTAAACAAAGACAACACTAAGCCAACGCCGGCTGAGACCGGTTCTGGTGCAACCACCAATAAAAGTGTCGTTCTTTGCACACTCTCTCCTGTCCCGAGCAGAAATCGCTCTACTGAAACGGAGGAGATCCTCGTGGCTGCGAGAGAAATCCGACTCGTATTGGAGTCGCCAGTCCACTGTTCGGCGTACGACATGGAAGATCTATGGGCATCCCTCCGTATCCTGTATTAGGCAAATTTTATCGAGATAGAGGTATACTTCAGGTGGAATAAGGCCGTTAACGTGCACTCATTCATTGTACATAGTGTTTGGGTAGTAAGCCCCAAAGATCAGACGTCATAGCTTTTACAATGTGCCTTCTGATCAGCTTAATAATAAAATTATCTATCCTGTTCAAGTTTGCCTCGGTGCACTGGGCCTCGTTAGGATAGTACTTCTTGTATTCAGACTCGGGTGTACGATACAGACTGCCTCTCGAACACCCTCATCTTTTCCATCTGGGAAGGACTCCTGTTGAACAACAACCGTACACCATAATTGGCCGTACGAGGACCATGTACAGATTAAGTTCACCCTGGTATCAAGTTGTCTGCTGAAAAACTCCTTACCGCAGCAAAGGCTTTTCTGGTTTTCGTCGGAGCAATATCTATATGTTTGTCAGCCAAATGCCAAGATATCTAACTACACTGCTCACGGCTAACGGTCGAGTCGCGGGGCAACTATGCCGAGCTTGCGCCAATTTTGGAGCGTATCCCGCGATGCCGTGTACAACGGGGTTCTGCACAGGGTAGTTTCATACTTCAGGAAGTGGATGACCACCTTCCAGTTGTCGCAAAATCGCTGAATTTTATCGAAGAAACGCTGCAAGAAGATATTTATTACCTCGATCTTCGGACCTATTTTGTATTCTACAATATTCTACAAGATCGTCGAACCAACCGCCCCCTGTTGCAGACCATTTTTAATCTTAAAGACTGCGGTGGAGGTTACGGTACCATTTTTCACAAGGAACTTTCTACCTGTTATAATATCATGGATTATGTCTAGCAATGGTTTACTTATGCCAAGCCTGACCAGCAGTGCATTGTTGAACAAAATTGTGTAAATTTGGAACGCATATTCGATATTCCATCGATTCCCACTGACTTTTTCTTCTTCAGCGAGTGGAAGATGCCCTGGAGATCTTCTTGAGAAATCAAGATGTGATTTTCATCATTGGCGACGGCACTATGTGCCATGTTCTCGACATTAAACCTGCTGAAACCTGGATTCTCAGATCGCCATTGACTTATCTCCATGCGGAGATAGAAGTGGGTTAGCAAGTCTCTGTTCTGTTCGGCGGATTGATCCTATTCGAACGTATTTCTGTGGATAAAGTCCTGGAGAAACGAGGCCAGCGGGCCTTATTTTAATTATAAGGGTGCCTCATAGACATACTCCTACAGTTCTTCTACTTGGCTCGGGAGCTGAATTGCCGTCAAGAGCCCACAGTGGTCGCTATCGTACTCAACCGCAGTTTAACAGTTCCGCGTCTTGTACAGTCAATCGTCTGTCTATTAGCAACAGATCCAGATTAGAGCCGCTTCTGGGAAACGATGGCCTATGGGTTGCAAGCAGATCTAGTTTGAACTCAATATTGTGTCTATCAACCATTTATATAATGAAGTCCCCCCTGTGATTATGCACTACATTGCTCCACTCTAAATGCTTCGAGTTCCAGTCCCCGGCTATGATATTGTAGTTCTCCTCCGAGCTCAGTCGAATGCTAGGAAAAAGAGCATCGAGCTCCGAAATGAAGTTGCGATTGATACGTGCATTGTCAGACGCATGCGTTCTATCTTACCGGTCGCTACCCGATGCCATGTTGGCATAGGAAACTCCCGGAGTAACAGTGGTAGATTGAACACGGGGCATTGGCCTCACTTCTACCATTTTTGTACTCCTTTTGGCCTGAATTCTTCGTCGACAGCGAGCACACTGGAGTGTGTTCTTTGTCTTTTCTAATGTTGCCCATTAGATTCTAATTGACATGAACTATTCATGTCAATGATTTGCTTGAGGCTATCTACTTTGGTATCTGGGCTGACCTGAACTAGGAAGCTTTCTACTCCTCCTTCTCGATGCCGCAGCGATGAAAGTTTAACCCTAACAACCTGGACATCGTTTCTCTGCGCTTGGCGCAGCTCTGCGAGGATCTTCTCGGGATCAGTATCGGTCCACGTTCTTTAGGAGAATGGTCTTAAGTTTTTTCCCATTATGGGACATAGTTTATCGATATTCTTAGTCTCCAACCCGAGGACGTTAATAGGAGGGAATCTCTCCTTTCTGGCTGCTACTGGTTTCTGAAGTTGTTGCTGCTGCTGTTGTTGTTTCTGCTGCTACTCTGCAGCTTCTTTGGCCGCTTTTCTGGCCTTAAATTTTTCTTGAAGGAGCTGGATATGAGCGTCCAATTCCTTCCTCTCCCTCTGGCTGTTAACCAGCTCCTCCCGCTCATGTTCTTCGTCGTCATCCGACATGAATGAAGTCAGAGCGCGGTAGGAATTCTCACTAACAACATATGAGAAACTCCCCCTGTCACCTGCCGATCCGTGTTGTACGTCATCGACTTGGTCGTCATGTTTGGCGGCAAATTCTATATTTACTACCCCTGTAGCTTTTGTCAATGCTGTGTTTGCTACAGCTACACCTACAGCAATTTTTGCATCGCCTGAGGCAGCCGTGTAATGGCGCTTCACCAGATTTGCCTTCGGTTGAAGCACTTTCCTTTTCTTCTTTCTCCCCTGTTGCATCGATGGCGGTGGTGGCCTGATGTACCAGCCAAATATTCATCATCACCCAGTTTTTCGAGCACGGGTCGCTCTATTGATTCCATCTCACTTGCACAACCACTGATTGGGTTTAATTTTTATTTTACGCGAAAATTTAGTAACGAGAATTCAACAGGGCACCGCGGTTTGACAGACGGTCGCACTACCGCTAAACTATTGTGTTGTTTTGTTCTTGCGCTCCAATTTCGTACTTTCCACACACAAAAGCCGAACACGTCTTTACTGACTGGTACTGACTCTACCAAATGGTTTTTGTAGTGAACTGCGTCGATTACGCTGTGGAACAATATTACCAACACTTTTAAGTCGTCAATCTTACGAACTATTACCGCACTGTTCAGAGGTCAGTGCACGACCGGTGAGGGAAAGGAGGGGGGAGGGGGGGGGGGGGGGCTTGGGCCTGTCCAGGGCAATGTTGTTGATTGCTCTTAACATGGTGCATGTTATCACTTTACAATAAGTGTATGTAAATTTGAATGAATGTGAGGTCCCTTAACAGGCCAAGTGCCGCCGATGAACTTGCGGCGGCTCTAGAGACGTATGATGCAGACTTAACCGATCTTCAGGAGGCGCGATGAAATGGACCAGCCAAAATGAGTATAAGAAACTGCGACGTATATAACGGCGATTGCTATAAACAGCGAGGGCAGTGCTTGTTTGGATGCGGGATTGTTGTTCGACATAACAATCCTAAGTTCGGCAACATCAGCCTTATATGCTCCCACGCTCTAACGGAGGATAAAGTTGACAGCAGTAAGGATGATTTTCATGATCTCTTTGAAAGGCCATAGATCAATGGCCAAGATACTACACCAAGATCGTTCTAGGTGATTTTAACCCGAAGCAGGACAAGGAAAAACTCTTTGCTAGAGCCATCGGAAAACACAGCCTGCACTACAAAACGCCCGAGAACGGACTCAGGCTGATGAACTTCGTGACGGGGCGTAGCCTCACTGTAGCCAGTACACAGTTCCCTCATTTCCACATTCACAAAGAGACGTGGCGGTGACGTCAAACACTCTCCAGCATACTTGCTGTCCGAACGTTCTGAGAAGTCTAAATCCACTCAAACCATTTCCATGTTGTAGCCAAGGTAAGAACTCGCATATCAAGAGAACAGCGGAGTTGAGAAAGGGCACCACAGTTTGACTTCGGGAAGTTCAAATCGCAAAGAACTGCTAGGATCTTTGCCGATCGAACTTCGAATCGAAATACCGGGACGAAAATGGAGCACTTGTAGTAGAGTCGCAGTCGATACTGAGAATCTGAAAAGATCACTTCTGTAGACTGTTAAACGGCGATGGGGACACAAATTTAACCTTCAGGCGAATGTCCACTCAATGTAGACCCCCGACTTAGACGAGGTCAAGATAGCAATATCAAAACTGAAGTCTAACAAAGCTCTTTAAGAAAGCTAGAGATGATCTGGTTGGGCACATGCACCAGCTCATTTGTAAGATATGGTCGGAGGAAAGCATGCCCGACGAGTGGTATCTCAGTATCGTTTAGAAATGAGAAAAGAAACTGCGACAACTACTGAGGGATAAGTCTCCTTAACATGGCCTATAAGATCGTTTCTGCCGTTTTGTGTAAGTCCCTGAAATCGCTAATAACCTGATATATCCTTATCAGTCCGGTTTCAGGCGGAAAGTCTACGATCGACCAAACCTTCATATTATGGCAGGTCCTGGAAAAAACCCAAGAGATGAAGATTGACGCCCACCACCAATTCGTCGATTTCAAGGCCGCATATGACAGCATGCATGGTTTTGACATTCTAGCCTAACTCATCGTTCACAGACTGCGCTTACGTTAGCAGTGAATATAGTTCATTTGCTGTTTTCGTGCGCATGATATTGGATGGTGGAAGTCAGATGTCATTTATCAAATCTGCATTAGCACGACGTCTCAAATTGCTTAATATTGGAGTACGTAATTTGACTGTTCTTTCCTTTGGAAGTTCGCAACGCAAATCTAACAGATTGTATAATAAAGTCCGAATAGTTTTACGTAGCCAGTATGAGGATCAAGCTGTGGTGTTGGAAGCAATCGAGGTTCCAGAGATATGTGATGATGTTCTCTCTATACCAACTGATGACGCTGCTATTTCAATACATAATCTCGCTTTAGCCGATGATCGTGCCAACTGACAACAGCCGGAAGAGGGAATTAACATACTGATTGGTGCTGATACGTACTGGCAGTTTGCATCAGGTGAGCCTAAATGTATTACCGACAAGGACCTTCAGCCATGGAGTCGAAGAGTTCAACGCTCGCGTCGCTCAATATATGTCCATGCGAAGGGATTCAGACATTGTGGCGGCTTGACGTTTTAGGAATTACAACTAAGGAAAAAAAAAAGAGGTGAGTCAGGATTTATCCTTACAGATTCGAAAAAGCGGTGACCGATTTGTGGCATCACTTCCCTGGAAAGATTTAGAATCTCGTATGCATGATAATCGAACTATAGCTTTAGCACAAATGCAGTCTTTGGTGCGAAAATTAATCAAACCGGGAAGATTAAACGAATACGATGACCCCATGCACGAAATTTTATCTTTGGGTATTGCGGAAGTTGCACCCGAAACAGCGACAAACGAAAATCGAGTATATAGTATTTACCTCATCATCTGGTTTATCGAGACATATCGTCTACGAAGCTGCGTATTGTTTTCAATGCATCATCACACGCACCAAATCATTTATCGCTCAATGATTTCTTGGAAGTGGGTCAAAACATTTTGCCAGAACTTTTAGTCATTCTTTTAAATTTTCGCCTGGGGAAGATTGGAATTATAGCAGTCATCGAAAATGCCTTTTTGCAGATACTACTTCACCCAAACGAAAAAGATAGTCACCGGTTCTTATGGTTCTGCGAAAAAATAACGAACGGGAGATGTCTACCAGCTATACAGACTTCTAGAATGACGCGATTGACCGTTGGTGCAATGATACAGGAATTGATAAAAGAAGCTGAGCCAAAATATAACGAAACTTGCGAGCTATTACGAAGATGTTTCTACATGGACGATATGATTGTAAGTGTCGACGATGAGGAGACAGCAAAGAAAATTTATCGAGAAGCGAATCTTATCTTTAACAGCGCCTCAATGACTCTTAAAGTGGTAAATGGTTAGTAAATGGAATTCCAACAACACTAGTGTTCGACGAAGTCTTGCAGCAAAAGGTGGAATTTATGACAATCAGAAGGTGCTCGGTTTACGTTGGATTACAACTACGGATGAACTGGAGGTGGATTTGGACTCCGTCATTAGTTTCTTGAATTCCGAGTTCACACAAGGTACAAAACGAAGAGTATTGAGGATCATGGCGAAAATATTCGACCCTGTGGGCATTTTGGCGCCTTGGACTGTGCGTATGAAAATTCTCTGCCAAAGTATTTGGAGAAGGAAGATCGATTGGGACGTAGATCTACCACCCGATCTACAAAGCATTTGGAAAACGTGTTTCAATGAGATTAACGAACTAAAAGACATAGCAATACCTCGTTATTTTAAGCCAGAATCTGAAACAATGCAAGTTCATATCTTTGCGGATGCAAGCCAATTCGTATTTCGAGCCGTAGCTTACGCCAGAACAGTCAGCAATAACGGATATGTGTGAGTGCAATTTATTTGTGCTAAGGGACGAATTGCACCACTTAATGAAGACAATCAGAACAATCTGACCATACCAAACTGACTGGAGCTGACTGCATCACTTATCGCCGCACGCCTTCTTGACTATCTACGGACTAACCTTTCCATTAAGTTTAATGATGTGTTTTTATGGACCGACTCGCGGATCGCATTATACTGGATCCAGGGAAGAGAAAAGCGCTGGAAGCCGTATGTCGAAAACCGTGTAAAGGAAATACGGATGCTGTCTGATATTGCAACGTGGAGACACTGCCCTGGATCTGAGAATCCTGCCGATATGCTTACGCGTGGAATTAGTGCATCATCGCTTGTTAATTCAACAACTTGGAGAAACGGGCCCTTTGGCTTAACGAAGAACCTATAAATTGGCCATCATCATCAATCAAGCAATCATCATTCAAACAATTTGATGTACAACTATGTGCTCTAACATCTCTACTTGAAGAAGCTGAAAAATTTGGACGACAGGACAGAATATTGCATTATACCCATTCTTAAAAATGAAGCATTTAGTAATCGGAGCGTCTTCTGCGAGTTAGCGCTTGCGTATTTAGAGCTATCGAAGTATTCAAAGCCAGAAATTGTCGATTCACAAAGTACCTGACAGCGGAAGAGATTGATTCAGCGGAGAAATACTGGGTTGCCCAAGTGCAATGGCAACATTTCCATGAGGAGATTGCTGCTCTTCGAAAAAATAAGTGTATTCCATCTTCTTCCAAATTAATTTCTCTTTCTCCATTTCTAGACCCTAACGATGAACTATTGCGAGTTGGCTGTCGAATCATCTTGCCGAAATCGTTTTTTATAACAACACATATTATAAACATTTCATCGTGGACCGTCGGCAGTACGTAGCCAATTGCGTTCGAAATCATGGGTCATAAGAGGACGTCATGGTAATTAAAAACATTGCAAGGAATTGCTACATCTGTAAGGTTCTTCGAGGTAAGGCGGCGACACAAGTTTTCGCACCGCTTCCGAGAGATCAAATATTAACATCACGACCATTTGAAGTAACAGGTGTCGAATGCACATATACCTTGAACACCGAAAGCTGCCTACTGGCTATCCGGCGATTTATAGCCTGCGAGGCGCCCCGCGCATTCTCTACTCAGATAATGCAACAACGTGTTAAATGAACTTCAAAAAATTCGGAGCGAAGAACGTTTCTTGGGATTCTTGAGCGACTCGCGAATAAAGTGGAGATTATATTGTGTGTGATTATATTATTATATTGTATTGTAGAACGAGCTCCATGGTGGGAAGGTTTCTGGGAAGTGAAGTCGGCTCTTCGAGCAGCTATAAAAAGGACAACCTTATCAACTGCACAAATGTTGTAAATGCAAGACCTTTCACATAATGCAGTGATGATCCCTTGGACCCCACACCCCTCACTCAGGCACATTTCCTTATCGGGGCCTGTAGAACTTTAGATTATTCATTAGCTGAACATCAAACCGGCAAGGTTTTACGTAAACAGTGGAAAGAACAATTACGATTTTTGGCTGCACTTAAGAAAAAGTGGTTTAAGGAATACTTACACCAACTGAGGTCATTGCATCACAGCAAGGATTTAGCATGTTCCACACTTAGACCTGGCGATGTAGTACTCTTACAAGATTCTTCGTTTCCTCGGTCACTATGGAATTTGGCTGTGATTCAGAAACTGTATCCCGGAAGAGATGGGAAGGTTCGAGCCTGCGGGATTAAAGTTTCTAGCGGTTACATTTTACGCAGACCGATACAACTCCTGTATCCACTGGAGATAACTTATTCTTAAGGCTTGTGGTGGGAGGATGTTGAAAAATATTTTATATCTAAATTTCTGTGTAGGATACTGTTGAGAAATTTATAATATTTATATACATTGAACTAAGTCTAAGAAACTTTAATTTTCTTCAGAACTTTAATTTTCTTTTCATACGTGTTTCTTGTTATACTATAACACTTTTCTTATTGATCTTAATAAAGCTATTCTTTAGTCTTTGTATAGCACTCAAAGCGATTGCATTAGCGTTTTCTTCCAACAGGGCCCAGAAACGCGGTAGTGTCATTGTCGATTTTCTTCATAAAATAATTTAAAAAAAAAACAAAAAAGGTCACTTTCGAGGTTTTTTTTAAGGTTTTTTTATTTTATTAAAGAAAATAATTTCGGTTCGGATTGAATTATCGGACAGGTTAAGTTTGAGTGCTTTTACAGAAAACTTACCGGTACTTGCACATTTTTCTAATGGCGGAATCATAGCTTAAGATAGAAAAATTAGCTGGAACCTGTGGAAATTTCAGGTTAAGACAATTCTGAATGCTGCTGATCTGCTGAAATATATTGATGGGGAGGCTACTTATCCCGTAGTTGGAGGTAACATTAAGGTTGAAAACTTACCTGCAGCTATATAGCAAAGCACAAAAGATCATTGTGACTAGCATGGCAAGTCAGCCACTTCTGCACATAATAAGCTTCACAACTGCTAGAGAAATGTGGCTTAAACTCGATACAATTTATGAAGAAAAGTCAAAGGAAAGCATACATATGCTTCAGCAACGCTTTTATATGTTATATGTTCTCCATGGACCCTGTTGATGATGTGGCTACACATATATCTAAATTGCTGGCACTCGTCCAACAATTGGCAGATGTTGGAGAAAAAATGTCTGACTCCATGATAATCACCAAGGTGTTGATGACTCTACCAGAGCATTGCAGGCATTTTTATAGTGCATGAGAGTCTACTGCAAGAGATGCACAAACAGTACATAATTTAACATCGCGATTAGTTATGGAAGAACCACGTTTTAAGGCAAATCAGGCGGGTGGTGGGGCAGATGGCAGCAATGCATTGATAGCGAAGAAATTTGGGCATAGTTCTAAGAAACCGCAAGAGAAGGGAGCAAGAAACCAGATAAAGCAAGGCAAATGCTTTGTATGCAAAAAAGCTGGGCACTGGAAGCGGAGAGGCGAAGCTTTTATTTGTGAAGCAGCAGCAGCGGAACAAATTTGAAAGGAACAAGAATGATTTGTAGACTCCGGGGCAAGCGATCATATGACGAAGAAAAAAAGAGTGATTGGTCAATTACGTTCAGTTTCAATCACCAGTTGTCGTTCGCATAGGAAATGACACAACGATCAACGCAATTGGAAAAGGAGATGTTAATGTACTTTCTTTTGCCGAAGGAAGATGGAAACCAAATCATATGGTTGATGTATCGTATGTTCCAGACATACATGTAAGTTTGTTCTCACTGAATGTGCTGAAGTGCTTTGGACCAAGGTCTTCGTTTTTGGTCAGATAATTCTAAATGCAAATTAATTAAAAACCGAACTACTCCTGCAGTGGGAGTACGCGAATCGAAACTTTTTAAGCTTCTTGTCAAAGTGACTATGGAGAAATCAAGTGCTTGCGAATGTTGCTGTAAAGAAAACTGACACGCTTCAGTTGTGGCATGAGCCCCTAGCACATCAGAATCTCAACCAAGTGAGAAGTATTTTGCGAGATTTCTAAATCCCGTTCAAAGATAATTATAATTTCGTATGTGATGGATGCATGTATTGGAAACAGTGTCGTTCTGTGTTCAGTGAATCTGAAAGAAAGTCTTCATCTGTTTGCAGCTGGTACATATAGATGTTTGTGGGCCAATGCAGCAGCAATCAATAGGATTATCAAAATACTTTTTCTTATTTAAAGACGATTTTTCTCACTATCGAAAGTTATATTTTATGAAGGAATAATCAGACGATTTTAGATTTCTTTTTAAACGAAGTGCAAGCTGAGACAGGAAATCGGGTTCTAAAAAGTCAAGTCAAACAGTTGCTTAATATGCAATGTGTTATCCACCAAAAATCTTTGCTTTATACGCCGGAGCAGAACGGTTCAGCGGAACGCGAGATGAGAACTATAATGGAATCAGCGAGATCGATGATACATGCCAAACATTTAAGCTATAAGTTCTGGGCAGAGGCTGTGAGTACTGCTGTTCATGTTTTGAATAAAACAGGTAAGAGCACAGTGGAAGGAAAGACTCCATATGAGCTTTGGTTTGGTTCAAACGCGTTTTTGGTTCAGACGTATATGTGCATGTTCCAGGACAGAAGAGAAGGAAGTTTGATGCAAAAACAAAAAAGGGAGTTTTTATTGGTTGTGAGGATGGCGTAAAGGGCTATAGAGTTTATATTCCGGAGCAGAACAAGTTTGAGACAACTCGAAACGTAGTGTTTACCAATTTTAGAAATTTTGTCGAAGGCAGAAAGCTTACAGGAAAATACAATTTTACTTGAAGAAGAAGACTGGAAAAACAATGCGGCTGATAATGAAGATGCTAGAATCAAAGATGCAGAAATAGAGGATGCTATTGCTGATCATAGTTTCGGAAACTCAACTGATGATAGCTTGCAGCTGGTTCGTGACGAGAGCGTTATTAGTTCAGGGACTTGTGGCGGTGTTTGCAGTCAGGCTGTTGGTGATTTGATCGAAAGTATTGAGCCTTCAAATCCAATTCAACCATCTGAAGATATAAGGATTAGGCTAAGAAAAAGGAACACAACACAGAAAACAACAGGTAGTGTAAATTTCACTGTTTCAGAAAGTTTTGCTTTTGTTGCAGAATCAGATTCTCCGGTCAGCTATGAAGATGCCATAAGTTCCAAGGAGTATTGGAAAACAGCAATGGACGAAAAAATGTCGTCGTTAAGAAAGAATGACACCTGGGTCTTAGTGCAGTTACCTACCAATCGAAAGCTTATAGACACCAAGTGGGTTTATCAGAAGAAAAATGCTACTGAGAATGAAGAAATAAGATTCAAAGCGAGACTCGTTGCTCGTGGGTTTGATCAGCAGTACGCTATTGATTATTTGGAAACATTTAGTCCAGTAGCGAAATTTTCATCAGTAAGAGTCATATTGAGTATAGCTGCATCGGAAAATATAAGGATTATGCAGTTCGATGTGAAGACAGCG
Source organism: Eristalis intricaria (assembly GCA_964034865.1). Taxonomy (NCBI): domain Eukaryota; kingdom Metazoa; phylum Arthropoda; class Insecta; order Diptera; family Syrphidae; genus Eristalis; species Eristalis intricaria. The sequence goes on from OZ035876.1 coordinate 78,018,586, forward strand.
TTCTTAAATGGATGTATAGAAGAGGAGATTTATGTTGTTATGATGTTTCATAGCGGACGAGTTTGTAAGCTAAAAATGAGTGGAATCAAACATTTTCGAAGCTATTAAAGGACTTCAACCTAAGGCCGAGCTGTACAGATCCATGTATTTTTGTGAGACATTATAACAAGAAGAAGATTTGATTGGCAATATATATTGATGATGGTCTCATGGCTGCAACAGGCGAGAATGATATCGTAAGCCTGTGCACTTATTTAAAAAGGAATTTTGAAATCAAAGTGTTTTCGACTCCGAATCAAACTTCTTGGGACTAGAGATAAGACCTCTACAATATGGTTCTATACATCTCAAAACGTGTTCTTAGATACGTGAAGGGGACGCTCGATCATGGTATACTCTTTGAAAATAAATTAAATTTAACTTTAAATTGTTACAGTGATGCCGACTATCCTGGAGCACTCGACGATCTACAAGTGGCTTAGTTTTCTTATTGGGTTCCAGTTGCATCACATGGGCATCGCAGCGACAAAAATGCGTTTCCCTATCTACGGCGGAATCGGAGTACGTAGCAGCGTCAGAGGCAATCAAGGAGTTGGTTTGGATAAAGCAGCTAATATTCGATTTACTTCCAAACCAGAAGGTCAAAACCATTTTATTCGTCGATAACCATGGTGCCATCTGTTTAATTAGAAACCCGGAATTTCACAAAAGGACTAAGCATATCGACGTTAGGTTTCATTTTATTCGTGAAAAATATGCTGATGGTTTTTATATTCACACGGATAATCAACTCAGTGATATATTTACTAAGCCACTTGCTAAGGACAGATTCCTGCGTCTTAAATACCTTTTGAATATTGTGTCAAAATATGAATTGAAGTAATTTTTTTTATGATTCTGATTAATTTTTTTTAATTGAATTGTTAATTGTATTGCATAATTATAAAAGTGGGAGTGTTGAGAAATTTATAATATGCATATACATTGAACCAAAGTCCAGAACTTTAATTTTCTTTTCATACGATGTATAACACTTTTCTTATTGATCTTAATAAAGCTTTTCTTTAGACCTTGTATAGCACTGAAAGCGATTGCATTAGCGTTTTCTTCCAACAGATACTTTGATTCTCTATCACTCAGTTATACTTGTTTCTATAAATTTGTTTGAATCTCAGTAGGTTGTTGATTGTGTTTGTATGAATCGAATTAATTGGAAATCATTAGAAATTGTACTTTTGTTCTGAACGGCTCGTGTTTTCTTTCTTTCTGGTTTTTCTGAATCGGGTGAAATACAAATATTTTTAAAAGCTCATTTAGAACATTCAGACACTAATTATCAGGAACTATAGAGTTTCTGTAAGCTTGCATTGGAACAATATGATTCGGGCTGAAAGATCTAACAACCCGAGCACGTGCCCGCAAACAAACTAATTCTTTCGAAGTAAAAATAGAGATCTTTAGTGTCTTAAGCTTCCCAGAACGACGGACAACGAACAAATACTGATTACAGCAGGTATTGCTCGAGATAATGCCGAACTCAACGATAATTTCTTTGTGGATCCGCAAGAAAAAATGGAGGTACTAGGCGCCATTTTTCAAGAAGTGTCTAAGGTGAATGAGAGCGTTCGCCTGAACCACGACATGGATAACCGCGTACTGGCTAGAAAATCTCAACTTCGAGAAGAATCTGAGAACATCGACTTCGTCGTGTTAAATGATGATAACATGGACGTACAAAATTCGAACCATTGTAGAAGAAGGAATCAGTTGTTATCGACGGGATCTCGAACATTGTGCTGGAAGTGGTTAATATGTACACAATTCTGTTTAACGATGCCTTGAACACATTATTCGAGGAAAATATTCTCAGAACATCAGCAAGCTATTCGAGAAAGTGATCAGTAGAGCCTTGATCAAGTGGACTGAGGACAAACATATTAGCGAGGCATGACACTATTCATGCCGCGTCGAAACTGGTCTCGAATATCAAATGGAACAAGGGCCAAAAACAATATACGGGTGTCTGCTTGATTCATGGTTAGAAGGACTTTTCTACAAACTCAATCGGGTAGGCATTAGCAAACATCTGCTGTACCTACTGTGTAACGTGCTTACGGTTCGTCGCAAGGGCAGGGGCCCGAGGGGCTTTTGCTCTTACAAAGAGACTTTCTTATAACAGCCAACTCGATCACGTCGCGAGGGTGAATTTTACTCGATCACCTCTGCTACATGGCCCTCATCCGGCCAATGCTCACTTTGTCGAACTCCAGAGTCCCAGTACAGACAATTTTATTCTAATGAGGGCTTATATACAGGGCGAACCTGATAAGAGTGGCCAATTTCCTGGTGAAGTTGATTCGAGGTCATACTACCAGAGCGATGAACAAAAGCATTCCTCCATTTGGAAGCACAGTCTGATACAAGACGTAAATGCGGTACCACTCATCTATCACATCGCCATATCATCTGAGGATGGGCGACTCAACGACGACCGCCCCGTGGGTCTCCTCCGGTTCAGCACGGCGGTATCTAGGCGGGATGTGGGGGATGTTGCTATGCAAAATCGTGAGTTCTTGTGGCTGGGTTGCGAGATAACTCCAGCGTCAAACCCATTTTAGTTTTTATTAATTTTATTTCACTTTAGACCCCCTCATGGGGAGTAGTCGGTCCACGTCATGCAGCGGATTTTATACGTATATATCAGTTGTAACCTATGGCCGACTTAAATACCTTAGCGTAGTTGTAAGATACTGAGGTAGCTGTAAATAAATAATTAAAAAAGAAATAAGTAAATAAGTATAAAAACAAAAATAGAATGTATATTTATATAAATAGATACATATTTATGCATTATGTATATAAGGAGATATGCGTATACACATGTGTACATGGCTATACAAAAGTGTATATGTATGTATACGCAGATTAGTTGAAGTTATTTTTTTATTATAATATTAGTTTTATATATATATATATTAGTTTTATTTTGAGGTAGAATGTAAATTAGCTTCTAATTTCTTATTAAAAAATATGTACTGTTTTTAAGTTTTTACAATTCTTTCTTAATATAAGTTAGTTCTGTTTAAATTTTCTTTTTATACAATCGATGTTAGGTTAAGTCGAAAGACATATAATAAGATTAAGTTTAGCTTAGAGTAACCGCCAAGGGTCAGTAAGTTAGAATCAGTGACTCTGTTCGTCCAACTAGTTTTAAGCATTTTTGTCTAGTATATAAGCTTGTTATGAATTCTATAATACAAATGAAAAAATTAAATGAGACCTAAGCCCCCCTCGGTATGACTACCCTCACTTATTTAAAACTAACTGCTTAACTTACAGTAGAATGATAGAAAGATGAACAGATACAAAACCAGCTCCCTTCAACTTTTCAAATTTTGCATCTTTTCGAGAATCAAATTAGAACGTATGTACAACGACCAAAAAACAATTAATTTTATAAAAAAAAAAGTTGTGTGTAAAAGGCATGAAAAGAGAATTTTTATTAAAAAACTGATCTATGGTAGACTGTCCCCGGAATGAAAGTTGTTCAATGAATCGTTGTTCTTATAGAACCGTTCATGATTCCGAGATTCTACAATACTACTAATATATCTGATGATATTGTTTCTTTGTGAATTATCGTTAAGATTTTCGAAGAAGACATTTTTTCAAGTTTGTTATGCTATGTTAGGACGAGCAACAAAAGACGTTGAACGTTGTTGTATGGTAAGACTCGCCTGCTCATCCAGTGCTTCCTCATGTTTCCTCTAAGACTCTTTTCGTTATTTCCCTTTTATGCTTCCCATCGGAGCAACCCAATAACACTTATACCTGGGGTGCTCTGCTTGTTATTAATTGCGGGCACTTGAGGGGGCAGTGTGAAAGAATTTTTGTGCCGCCACTACAACAACTTCTTACAACCTTTGTGTAGATGCCTTTTAAAAATTTATATATTTCACCCGATTCAGAAAAACGAGAAGGACAACAAAGTACAAGCCGTTCAGAACAAAAGTACAATTTCTAATGTGTTTCAATTAACTCGATTCATACATAAACAATTAACCACTTACTGAGGTTCAAACAAATCAATGAAAACAAGTATTACAGAGTGAAAAACTTTACAATATTTCTTATAAAGCCGCGTTTACTTACGTTTAATTTTTTAATTTATCGGGAGCGGAAGAATGTAGTCAAATAAAACACGTGCGTTCGACGTGCTTGGGATTAACAGGATGATATTCATTCTCCGTTCTTTCTGTTCTTACATTTTACAATTTAAATTAAATATGGCTGGTAAAGCCCGAAATTCAAATTCTATACCATATAATTTTCATTCACAATAAATTTTTAAATTTAGTTTTTAAGTTTTACCAATTTTTTTTTCAAGATTTTACATTTTACTATGTGGTTCTACTAAACACCGGCCGCGTTGAATGACTGCTGTCTTCAATTTTGCTGAGGTAGAACCGCGAGCTTTACAATGAGGTGTCTAATTACGCAGCCTTGAGTCCTTACGTCCACCACTCGCACCTTGCCGTCCTCTTCTGTGATGACTTGGATGATTCGCCCTATCGTCCATTGCTGTGGTGGCGCGTTTTTCTCGTGGACCACGACGATTTTTCCTATGGCGAGATTTGGTTGCTCCTGCACCCACTTGCTGCGTTGTTGACCAGCTACGTAGTCCGTTGACCACTTCCACCAGAACTGCTGCTTGAGACAGCATACAATCTGCCATCTTCTTAAGCAAGCCTGCTGATGGGTCGGCACTTGTTCCGGCGGCAGTGCTCGCAGCGACGTTCCTATTAGCAGGTGTGCAGGTGTGAGCTCCTCGCCGTCGTTTGGATCTGCGCTGAGTGCTGAGAGCGATGAGCCTTGAATTAAGGATCGCTTTTACCTCGCAAAGGACGGTTTGCAGCTCCTCGCTTGTGAGAAGTGCACTCCCCACGGTTCGCTGCAGAAGTCCCTTGGCTGACTTCACCGCCTCTTGACATAGACCGCCGAAGTGAGGGGCCCTTGGTGGTATGAAGGCGAAGCTGAACCCTTCCTCTGCTGCATACTGGCGTAATGCTTCTCCCCTCGCTCGAATTGTTGCTCGAAAATCCAGCTTCCGTTGAGCTCCCACGAAATTCGTGGGCCGAGAATAAAAGTGTCCGATGATAGATCAGTTGTCGTTTCAAAGTGGACAGCTTTGGACGTGAAGCAGACAAACAACAACAGACAAAAAAAACTTGTCGATTATTTCCATCGCGATTTTTCGAGATTTCTCGACGGCTATTAAAGCACATTTCGTTTTTCGCTCTTCCAGTACCTCATTACTCAGCAGTAGTTCAAAATGAGCATTGACTGACCAAGTAGTCTGCTCTTCCAGTACAAACCGTGGACCAAATGGAACTTTTCACGTCGTCCACGTTGCAACTTCTAAAAACTATATCCGCCGGACTTTGCTTGGTAGGGACAAGTTTCCATGAGCAACTTTGCGTCCACTCTTGGATTTCTGCCACCCGATTTGCCACAAAGGTTGCTAGTGTTGATGGATAAGTCCTTATCCAATATAGCGTAATTTCGGAATCTATCCAAAATACACATTATTCTACATGGAGATTCAAAATTGCCTATACTCTCATCCATAATTTGGAGAGAGTATGCGCTGCGCAAGGCTACAATTGCGGAAGCGATTTAGTTTTCAAAGGAGCCACTTTGGACTTTGCTGTTAGCAACGTCAACTTGATACCTTCTTCGGTTTGACTACGTATATATATACAGCAACCATACGCTCTCTTCGAAGCGTCGGCAAATCTATGAACTTGCAACTTCGCGTTGGAATGTGTATTCACAAACCGTGTTATATTAATGTCGCGAAGTTGAGTAAAATTAATGTTGATGTTCTGCCAACTCGTATCAAGGCGCAGCGGAATCGACTCATCCCAGTCTAATTCGGCTATCCATAGTTCTTGCACTAAGATGTTTGCCTTGGTAACTATGGGACAGAGTATTCCAAGAGGATCAAACAACCGCGAAAAACAGATAAAATGTTCTTTTTCGTAACTGGTAGGTGATCAACGTTGTTTTCTAGGTTGAACCTGAAAACATCTTCCTTTGGTTGTCACTGTATTCCAAGCATTTTTTTGGAATCTAGCTCATTGAAGCTGATTTCTTTTTGTGGGCATTGGCCTCGTAAAACGCTGGATGATTTGAAAACCACTTTGCTAACTGGAACCCACCTTGTTCCAGAATATATCTAACTTCATAACTATATCATCGGCACCAGTCAGGAGATCATCGACGTAGAAATCTCGCACCACAATTTCAGACCCCAACGGGTGTGAGTTATTTTTGGGGTGGATGCTGCCTCCACACTACGAGCTGGTAATTCGAGTGCTCTTCGACAATTCGAACTTGCCTGCACATTTTCGCAATATCTGCCGTTAGAGCGTACCTTTTCGTGCGAAAACGGAGCAACGTAGAGAACAGCTCCTCTTGAATGGTTGGCCCAACCATCAGATGTCATTCAATATTTTCTGAGTAGAATTACGACTCGATGCATCGAACACTACTCGCAACTTTGTGCTTGTGCTCTGTGGTCTTAGCACACATTGATGCGGAATGAAGTAGTGTGGGCTTCTTGGGATTTCGTTATTCGTCGGTGACATATGTCCCAAGATAAGATATTCGTTCATAAACTTTAAGTAAATTTCTCGAAGTTCGGTATCTTTACATACTCTTCTCTCTAGTGAGAGGTGTCGTCGTTTCGAATTCTGGACCGACCCTCCGAGTGAGGTAGGCGGTACTTTAAATGGTAGTTTTAGCTCAAATCTACCTTCCGGCAAAAGTTTTGTGTTATCAAAAAAGTGCTTTTCACACATTTGTTTCTCTGGAGTGAAACTTTTGTTTGAGTCTCCAGGAATTTCTTCTAATGACCAAAATTACTGGACAATTTTGTCAAGACAAGTGGCCTCCTCGGTTTGGCATACCATACTACACAATTTTGTGTTTGTATTTCGACAATTTGAATATTTTCCGCGTACTATCAAACCCAGAAGCATTTTTTGAATGGTTGGATATTCCGGGCCTTTTTTGATTTGGCCAATGGATAGAAGTTCAAAGAACGTTTCTGCGTCCAACAACAAATCTACTTTTTGTGTTTCTGGAACCAAGGATCTGCTAACTCTATATTCCGTGAGATATCCCAACTTGCAGTATTTATCGCATGATCTGGTTGATATCCGGAAATAGATGACATGACCCAGTAGTCTGACGAGAACGATTGCTCGTTCAATCTGGATTTAACAACCGCATGTACCTTTTTATTAACTTTTGAGTTCGTTTTATCGATACCAAGGTAGTTCAACGAATTTTCTTCTTTGCGAAGGTTCAGCGTGTGGACTAGCTTTTCAGTTATGAAGTTTACTTGTGAAACAGAATCAAGCAAAGATCTCGCTGGCAGAAAGTCGCCATTTTTGCATTTTATTTTGACCACGGCTATTGCCAGAATTACATGATGCATAGCTTGGGAGGTCGAAGGTTGTGGACTATTAAACGTTGTCACATATTGATGTAACAATGACTGATGCGCACAATTGCATACACTACACAGGTTGAGATTGCACTTTGATACAGTGTGTCCTTTCCAAAGGCAATTAATGCAAATAGGAACACTTTTTGCAATTCGAATCTTTGCAATACCGGGAGAGCGGTAAACGACTGACACGCGGTTATGAAATGATCGTCTGATTTGCAAAAGACACATTTTAATTCATGTGGTTGTTGTTGCTTTTGTCGTTGGGAATTTTGTTGTGAATTAACACACGAAAACGATGACCGTTGGTTCTTTTGTCGACCAAGATCTCTTTTTTGATTTAACTGCTTGTCACAAGGCCTTACACGTGACGTGGAGGACTCTTCAGCAGCAATGTGCTGGTACGTTTTGTTGAGTGCTGTCTCACAAACACTCCATAAGGGAAGAGTTCTGTAATCTAGTTGCTCTTCCCACTTCGACCTCGTGGTTGCATCAACTTTTAACATCACCAAATGAATTATTATTGCATTCGTGAATTTTTTTTTTTTATCGCCTAATGACAAAAGAGAGTCATGTATCCCAGAAACGGTATCGATCATGCTGCGTAATGCAGATGCTGATGGTTTTGTGATTTCAGGAAGATCAAAAAGTGTAGAAATATTGTCAAAAATATTAAACAAATATTATCATACACTGTCTTCAAACTAGCCAACGTTTTTGGATAGTTATGTTTAGTAATTTGAAAAGCATTTACTGTACCTAAGGCTTCACCGGAAAGACACGATATCAAATGATTGAATTTTTCAATATCTGGAAGGTTTGAATCCTCGTCCACTAAACTTTCAAACAAGCTGATACAATTTTTATATTCAGCATATTTCCCGCTAAATTTGGGAAGTGACATTTTCGGAAGTCGAGAGCGTTGAGGCAATGGAATATTCAGCAATGCTAGATTTTCGCCTCTTAATTAATGCACTCTTCTAATTCCCCGCGGAACTTGCCTGTGCAATCATCTAGTTCTATGTCTGATTGACATATCAAAGCTTGATCGATGTATGAATTCAACAAATCCAATCGACATTCAAGTTCAATTGAATTTTGGGAAATAGTCTTTTTCTCTAACGCCGCTTTAAACCGAGAAATATTTGCTACAATAATCGACCTCTGATGCTTTAATTGCTCAAGAGGGTCGTTTTTGTTCGGAGATATTTGTCTATTCGGTGCCATTTTATTTACGCGAGAAATTTGTTCAGTTAAATCACTTTGTATTTTGTGTGTAATTAGTTTATCCACTGGCTATGCACTGGTTTTCAATTAAAATTGTAAAAGCAAATAATAAGAAAAAGGCACGCACTCATTATACGTAATTTGAACCAATTAATGTGTTTTAGCCGAAAATACGACACATAACTTTGTGTAATAATTTAACTCTGCTCTCGCAAATATTTAAAACTGTCGCACTTAATTATTAATTCCTCTGAATGCACTTTTGATCACTAAAATTGAAAACTATTGTGATCACTGAATTCACTCTACCAATGTACTCTGAACTGTGACTTGGTTTGCTGAAAAATGCAAATGTAAACAAACTGAATGTAAACAATAAACTGTCAAATCGGTTTCTGAACTCAAAGAACTCCCAAGACACCAATTAAAGTGATCGGACAATAAAATTATTTGCGAAGTGCTGGGAAACGAATACCTTTGTTTCAAATACGCACGAAAGGACAATTGCGGTCCAGCGGAGGAGAGGATCCCGATGGCACGGACGAACAACGTAGCACTAAATTTTCTAAAACCAATTGTTTAAACGCGATTGTTAACTTTAAGTAGTTAATTAACTCTGTATTTATTAACTAATTAGTTTTAAGCAATAAATTGATTCTGTTAATCAAATCGCGCACTTGTCTCTTATTTTTAATTTTTCATTTGAACTTTGTTTTGTTCGTGTGTATGTATATGTATGTGTGTAGCTTGTCCCTTTGTTCCATGGCGTAGATGTGTATATAACATATATATATATAACATGCAAAAATTACAAGAATTGAAAGTGGCAATCGGAGCACAATACAATTGCACTACACTTGCACACAATTTTTGTTTAATACTTGTGGCGAAGAAACTTCCTTTTTCAATCTTCGCAGTTGCAGTTTATATGGACAATTGGATGATTTGGTTGATTGCACGGCGCGAATTTGGTTAGTAAATGTATTAGAAATTGCACGTCGCGCTTTTTGAAATTAAACACTGCACTAGAATTTATGAATATTATTATTATATATTATTATATATATATTGCACTATTCACTGCACTTTGCTATTATTTACATATATGTATATGCGTTTATATCTATATATTTATTACTATATGTGATATCACTTTCATTTTTTTTTTTCAATGAAATATTTTCGATTTCTTTTTATTGCCACTGTCCCTGCTCGGGCGCCATGAAAAACCTTACAGCATTTTTTATAAATCCGCGTTTACTTACGTTTAATTTTTTAATTTATCGGCGGCGGAAAAAGGGAGAGAAATAAAACACTTGCGTTCGACGTGCTTACGATTAACAGAATGACATTTATCATCCGTTTTTTCTGTTCTTACATTGTAATTTTATTTTATTTAAATTAAATACGGCTGGTAAGGCGCGAAATTCAAATTTAATACCATATAATTTTCATTCATAATAATTTGCAATTTTTAAATTTATTTTTTAAGTTTTATCAATTTTTTTTGTTTTAAGGTCTTATGTTTTACTATGTTGTGGTTCTACTAAATACTGAGTGTTGCAAAAACGGAGTATCCTAAACAGAAATTAAGATATAAGTAAAGAAATATTTTTCAACATCCTCCCACCACAAGCTTTGAAATGAATTAGTTATCTCCAGTGGATCGGTCTACGTAAGATGGAACCGCTAGAAAGTCTAATCACGCAGGCTCGAACCTTTCCATCTCTCTTGGAATACAGTTTCTGAATCACTGCTAAATTCCGAGGCAACGAAGAATCTTCTAAAAGCACTACATCGCCAGGTCTAAGCGTGGAACCAACGTTTAAAGTAGTTTTTCATAAGCTGCTCGAAGAGCCGGTTTCACCAATCCAATTAGCCGCTCCCAGAAACCTCCTCACTATGGAGCTCGTTCTGCAATATATTCCCATTTATTTATTCGCGAGTCGCTCAGGAATTCCAAGAAAGGTTAAACTTTCAAAATTTTATGCAGTTCACTTAACTTAGATGACGCCTTTTTACACGTTACTGCATTATCTGACTAGAGAATGCGGAAGGCGTCTCGCCTGGCCATAAATCTTCTGATAGCCAGTAGGCAGCTTTCGGTATTCAAGTTATACGTGCATTCCAAATGAACGGCACGTATTGCTGCACAGGTAAATAACTCAAAATACATCTCCTACGGGGTCATGTGAAATAAATAAGGACGTCATCTGCGTACACTGAACTCTGCAGTTCTGACGTACGTGTACGAGATCGTTGTTGAACAGTGAGAATAAGAGATTTCCCAATACAGAATCTTGTGGAACTTCAATATTAGCAACCTCTGTTTGAACACGGTTCTACAGATGCATTGACAACAATTTGAGAGACGAGGAAGAAAAATTAAGATTCTGTGTAATTCTGAAATTAATATAGAATGATCAAAGCGATACAGCGACGATGGGGTAACCAACCCACGTGGGACGTCGTTGGTGGTTCCAGTCGAGAGAGGGGGCAAAAGTGAATTTGTACCAGGGTTCATCTCTCTTTATGGATAGCGGCGGAGGAGCTGAAAAACTGTCTGGCCAACGGCGGCATCCGAAAATCCAGTCAGTAGAAGCTACCTGGTGCGTTGTCGTTCTAAAGGTACTTCGACATAATCGGAACACAGGTCTAGAAGTTTCTTTCAAGGCCAGGTCGGGGCCTTCGAATTGAAATTACCGACTCTTCGCTCGAGGGTTTAACAATAGGGGCTGGCTTCAATGTTGGGAGTTAGGTTTGTGAGAAAATCGTCCAAGACTCACACGCCAACGCTAGATTTACGATCTTCCAAAAGTATGTAAAACTGTTAGCATACGCGGATGACGTTGACGTGATTGGCAGAACAAAGCGAGCCGTTAAGCGGTGAATAAGGGCAACACGAAGTAAATGCTGTCATCAAGAAAGGACACAACATCTACGTCTTGGACAGAGCATCACAATGATTATAGCTGCCCATTCGACTTCGAGGCAGTCAAGTACTTAATAAATAGTACGAACAACATCAGTACCGAGATCAAACGCAAAGTAACTCTTGCCAACCGCTGCTTCTATGAGCTCAAGGGGAAATTGAATAGTAGAGCCATCTCTCGAAGGACCAAGCTAGCTTTATACAAGACCTTGTTCATCCTACTCCTGCTGTACGGCGCGAAGGCATGGACAATCTCAAAAGCCGCTGAGGAAGTCCTTGGTCTCTTGGAGAGAGAAGTTCTGCGTGCCTTCTTTGGTCCTGTTTGCGTTGAAGGTTTTTGGAGGAGAAGATTCAACCACGAACTGTTTGGGCTCTACAGCGACATGAACCCAGTCAGGCGTCTACGGATCCAACACTCAATATGGCTAGGTCATGTAGAGCGTATGGGCAACTCAGCCCCGACCCGAATCCGTGGGACAAAGTAACAGACGACGCCGCGTTTAAGGTGCCGCTTATTGAGCTGCATAGGATTTGTCTTGTATCTTCTAAAAAATAATTATCTTCCTTGCATAAGAATCTTAATCTGATTAGAGCACCAAGGGCAAGGCTTGAACTTAATCGTCTTAATGGAGATTAACATATCGAACAATAATTCACGTATCTATTAAAAATGTCAACTTTCTTATTGTGTGCGTGTTAGATAAATTTCAGATCAACTTAAAGAATTGAAAGTTTCTAAAATGCCATCATCATTAAAATTCCTAAACATTAAAATTAATAGAACAGAAAAATATGTCATGATTGAATTGGCTGGTAGGTCTCGGTACATAATTTGCTACAGACGTCGTTAGTTAAAAGCAGAACTATTACTGAGGAGTGCCATTTGATTGCAAAAGTTCAGCCCGTTGTTTTGCACCCAATTTTTTTTTGTGTTGCGATCAAGAACCTTTTTTAATTTATATGTTTTCAAGCCCGTAGTTCTTTTATGTAGTTCTCCTGTGAACTACAAGATTTTAACATTTCACTTTGCTTGCAAAATTACGTCCAGAAATTTTTGATTTTTTTCAAAAAGGCTCAGAATCTTAGTGACCTTTTTTGGTTTCATAGCACCGACTTTTACACCAGACCACTTTCTTTTCTTTCAAATGGCAGGTTCTATTTATTATTCTTAATAGCAAAAGTAACTGTTTTCCTATCAACTTGTAGTTTCTTTGCTATTTTTATATATGCCCATTTCATACATTTTTTTCATTCAGATTCCATGTTGACTATGCTAACTACCAAGCAGAAAGCACATAATATATAAAAATAATAGAAGTGTACCCAGTCAAAAAAAAAAAAAAATTATTTTTCTGAAACTATTGGGAAGTAAATTCAAAATGAGAGTGTGTACTTTTTTTCAATGGCACTCCTCAGAGGATTGAAAACATGTGGGGTAACGATTATTTACTAGCGAAAGTCCGATTTTATCACAGAAGTATTGAAAAAGACTAGATATATTATTGCAGTTAAGATAATTAACTTTAAAATCACTACCTATTATAATTTTAGCATACCTAGAACTGTACGGCGCGAAGGCATGGACAATCTCAAAAGCCGCTGAGGAAGTCCTTGGTCTCTTGGAGAGAGAAGTTCTGCGTGCCTTCTTTGGTCCTGTTTGCGTTGAAGGTTTTTGGAGGAGAAGATTCAACCACGAACTGTTTGGGCTCTACAGCGACATGAACCCAGTCAGGCGTCTACGGATCCAACACTCAATATGGCTAGGTCATGTAGAGCGTATGGGCAACTCAGCCCCGACCCGAATCCGTGGGACAAAGTAACAGACGACGCCGCGTTTAAGGTGCCGCTTATTGAGCTGCATAGGATTTGTCTTGTATCTTCTAAAAAATAATTATCTTCCTTGCATAAGAATCTTAATCTGATTAGAGCACCAAGGGCAAGGCTTGAACTTAATCGTCTTAATGGAGATTAACATATCGAACAATAATTCACGTATCTATTAAAAATGTCAACTTTCTTATTGTGTGCGTGTTAGATAAATTTCAGATCAACTTAAAGAATTGAAAGTTTCTAAAATGCCATCATCATTAAAATTCCTAAACATTAAAATTAATAGAACAGAAAAATATGTCATGATTGAATTGGCTGGTAGGTCTCGGTACATAATTTGCTACAGACGTCGTTAGTTAAAAGCAGAACTATTACTGAGGAGTGCCATTTGATTGCAAAAGTTCAGCCCGTTGTTTTGCACCCAATTTTTTTTTGTGTTGCGATCAAGAACCTTTTTTAATTTATATGTTTTCAAGCCCGTAGTTCTTTTATGTAGTTCTCCTGTGAACTACAAGATTTTAACATTTCACTTTGCTTGCAAAATTACGTCCAGAAATTTTTGATTTTTTTCAAAAAGGCTCAGAATCTTAGTGACCTTTTTTGGTTTCATAGCACCGACTTTTACACCAGACCACTTTCTTTTCTTTCAAATGGCAGGTTCTATTTATTATTCTTAATAGCAAAAGTAACTGTTTTCCTATCAACTTGTAGTTTCTTTGCTATTTTTATATATGCCCATTTCATACATTTTTTTCATTCAGATTCCATGTTGACTATGCTAACTACCAAGCAGAAAGCACATAATATATAAAAATAATAGAAGTGTACCCAGTCAAAAAAAAAAAAAATATTTTTCTGAAACTATTGGGAAGTAAATTCAAAATGAGAGTGTGTACTTTTTTTCAATGGCACTCCTCAGAGGATTGAAAACATGTGGGGTAACGATTATTTACTAGCGAAAGTCCGATTTTATCACAGAAGTATTGAAAAAGACTAGATATATTATTGCAGTTAAGATAATTAACTTTAAAATCACTACCTATTATAATTTTAGCATACCTAGAACTGAGATCCATCAGAGTATTTTCTAGTTCAGCTATGTTCTCTGAATTGGATTTATTGGAAGGAGAATAAACAGCCACTAATAGAAGCTTTTCAATATCATTGCGTACTTAAACACTGGGAAACTATACTACAGGATTACTGGATGAATAAACACATTTAGCTTTAAGACAACTCCTTCTGAACATACATACATATGCACTATCATTTTTTAAAATGGTAAATCCAGGCAATTGTACGACTTACTACTTGACAGCCACGATTCCGAGACATCAGAGTACCGATTTTTGAGCAACTGAAAATTTGATAATGTGAACCCTCGAACCCTGAAGAACAGTCATTATACTAGCAGGATGGCTTGAGCTCAAAGGATATAAAAATAAATTCCATGAACATGTTGCAGGATGCAGACAAAAACTGAAACAGTACCACTTTTAATAAATAAATTAAAACATTTGGAAATAAAGAATAGAAAATATGCGCATTAATAAGACTCCCAAAAATTTAACAGATGTATAATTGCAAGTTCGCTCCAGAGAGAGAGCAGATGTTCGTTTCACAAACGTTTCCGTTTGTTGCGACGGAGGTTGTTCGCTCTTCGGCACAGATCACGGTTGTGCTTTGTTAGGATTTCGTAAACACTTGCAAATAAAGCGCGACAGTTGAACTCAGAATATTAATCTTCACATGATCGTGTGATAGTTTTACTATTATTTGACTATCAACTGAGTTACGTACCGGTTTTGTTCTAAAAATATGAATAGGTTTTATCCCGGTCACTTTGAACGTTTCACAGTATTTTACAAAGGTATCATTCAAGTTTTCGTTTCTTGAATACGGAGCGCCCTGAAGAATTAAGCCAGCAGCGTTATAAATGGGGACGAAGTAAATTTAATATCCCAAAATCAGTTTTTTTGTATCTAATTTATAAAAAAAAGAAACAACATTTTTATTATTTTAACTTTTAGTGAAGAAAAATACATTCCTATGGTAGATTAAGGTTCTACAGTTAGTTTATTAAATTCAAACAAAGTTGCAAAAAGAATGTACGAAAATATAGGATGGGAAGTAGCATTAACAATAATAGACGGACACGTAACAAAAATCATGGAAAATCTACATAAATGTCCAGTTGAATTCTGTCAACGCAAAATGCATACGATTTCTTGTTTGGAATGGATTGGTTAGAAAAAATACGTTAGAAACATAGATATTGAAAATCAGAAAATTGTATTACGCATTGATATGGGGATTCCATTTCTAAATAAAATACTTTATAATGAAGTTAATGCTCTAGAATTAGGTGCACTTGAAAACATAGCACTTATCCATTTAAACGAGGAAGAAAAATATGGTTTAATTCAGATGATAGAAAGGGAGAAGAAACTATTCTACAAGGAAGGAGCAGACGATAGGAAACAAAAGAAAGAAATGCAAGCTCGCCGATTATAGTAATCCCAAAGAAAAACACAACACAACAATGCAAATTGAATTACCCAAAACAGAAGAGCAACTCAAAGGCTTCTTAGGCATGACAGGTTTCTATAGAAAATTTATCAGAGACTCCTCTATTAAAATAATTAAAAAGAGGTGTAAAAATAAATATCACTGCTGAGGGTACATCAAAGCCTTTGAAAAGCTTAAGCTTTTGTTGTCATCTCATCCTGTTTTAAGATATCCAAACGAAAAACAATTTAAAGTGACAACGGATGCTAGTGATAATGCAATTGGAGCAGTACTGTCACAAGACGGTCATCCGATAAGTTATGTATCCAGAACGTTGAACAACCAGGAAAACAATTACAGTGTATAAAGAATTTTTAGCTATAGTATCTATACGGCAGAAAGTTTAAGATTGTCACTGATTATGCACCAATAAAATATTTAAATTCGAAATACAAAGGGAAGGTATTCTCTCAACGAAACCAAATGTGGGTTATTAAGTTACAAGAACACAATTATGACATTGAGTATCTTCAAAATATGGAAAATGGCTGATTGTTTAAGTAGGTTACAAAATAATCCTGAGATTAATGCAGAAAACAGCAGTGAATCCAATATGGACCTGTCTGATACAATGCATCCAGTTGAAAAACAATTACAGGACAATATACTTACAAAAGAAGAGATAGTAAACAAATACAAAACTCAAATAATTTTAACATATTGTCCACAAAAGCAGATGGAGATAAAACATAGAAAAAAAAATAAATCCACAAAGTGAGGAATTAACCATTAAAGATATATTTAACAGGAATATTAAATTAGGGCACATACATATATTCAGAAGATATATAAATAGAATAGGGAATATAACAAAATACAGTAATATATTATAGAGCTTTTCTCGGAAAACCCAAGAATAGAATTTATAAATGCAAAAAAAGAGTTAAAGAAGTAAAAAGCGAAGAAGAATGCCACTAACATATATCTCTGTATCATACAAAAGAGTCATTACATAACTTAATCAATGAAACCTATCAGACACTAAAAGATAAAATATATTATCCGAATTTGAAGGAACATATACAACTCATTATAAATAACTACGGAAAATGTCAGGCAATAAAGTATGACAGAAAGCCAATCAAACTTCTCTTCAATATAACAGAATCACCAATTAAGAAAAATCAAATTAAACACATAGATATTGTCCATTATAAAAAAAAACAGGCTTTCGTCACCATTATCGACAAGTTGACAAAATTCGCCATCGCATATTTAATTAATGATAGAAACTGGATAGAAAAGATTACTATATTAGAAAGCTACTTAGCTTCTTTTGATACACAGAAAAAAAAAATTATTATGGATAATGAGTTTAAATCAAAACAAGTTGTAAAATATATACAGGAAAATGGGAGTAGATAGACATTGGACAGAACCCAATAGCCATACTGGGAATTCCGATGTCGAAAGTATGAATTCGACTTTAATAGAAAAAGTTCAGGCGATTGAAGAAGATATATCAGTACAACAAAATATACAGAAAGCAGTAGAAAATTACAACGATATGTATCACTCAACAATTCAAATGACGCCAAGGCAAGCTAGCGAAGCCACACATATAACGTGTTTGTAAAAAAGTACTTAGAAAAAAAACGTCTAAGATTAAAAGAGCTCCTAAATTTGTCATTATAATAATTCTGATGAAATTAGAAGTTTCAGTTGCACTTTATTCAGAAAATAAATTAGTGAGAACTAAATTATGAACCATAAGTAAATCAAAAAGACAAAAAAGGGTTTATTACACTTCGTAGGCAAAGCTCAAAACTGGTTATTTGGGACCGCCATGAAATAATGGATCATTTAAAGATTACGGACACTAAATCTAAATAAAAAAATTAGAATAAATGACCATTTAAACAGGACATTACATAATTTATAAGTACTGATAGAAAAAGATAGAAAGGCAATTTTAGAATCATACAACACTACAAATAACGTAGTTAAAGAACTAAATTACAAAGTTTTATTTCTGGATCACGAAAGGAAACTTGCAAATTGGCTGTGCGAGCAGCTGAAGATCAGTTTTGGAAGGATTTCGGCGGGAATTTGGAAAGCGACTATAGATCTGCGAAAAAGGTGTTCTGGCAAACCATTCGCAGACTCAGAGGAAGGAAATTCAACATCATCGAAGGAGTGGTGCTTTGCAATGAGGAGGTCATCTTACGCAGATGGAGCGAGCAGTTTTCGGAGCTGCTCAATCCCGAACAGGGCACTGAGGATAACAGACCCGAAATTTTAAGTGGGGCGGAGAATAGTCCACTCGTGGAGGAAGTCATTTTGGCGATAGATTCGCCAAAAAGTTGGCAAATCCGCCGGTGTGGATGAAATCCGTCCAGAAATGCTTAAGGCAATGGGTAAAGAGGGAGTCTTCTGGCTCTCTCGTGTTATTAAGGTGGCCTGGAAACGCGGTAAGACACCTGGCGATTGGCAAACTGGGGTGATTGTCCCTCTTTTTAAGAAGGGGCACAAAAGAGACTGCTCCAAGAGGGGGCATATCCCTCTTAAGTCTCCCCGGAAAAGTCTACGCTAAAGTTTTGGAAGCTTGTACTTTGCAGACGCAGTTTTGGTCGAGTCAAGAATGGGGGATGAACAGTGCGGCTTTCGTCACGGCAGAAGTAAAACCGGCCAGCTTTTCACTCTAAGAATCGTACTTGAGAAGGCTTGGGAGTATGCCAAATCCATCTACAGCTGTTTTGTAGATTTGGAAAAGGCATATGACTGAGTTCCTCGAGGTAAACTCTGGAGGGGATTGAGTATGGGAGTATGGGATTGAGAGTCATTCAATCTCTATACACAAACTGTAGGAGCTGTGTTCGGGTTAACGGTTCTATGTCAGCACCTTTTACCATGAGCGGTGGACATCGCAAAGGGTGCGTCTTGTCAGTTTCCAATTCCCACGAAATTTGGGTAATGACCGTAAGAATAGGATCGCGAATACAATCTGCTGAGATGAGAAACACGACAGTGCGCGCAGATCTCAACGTTGAGCAACTGGTTCCCCGCACGGAAAGATGCTTCGTTGGTTTGGTCACGTAGCACGAATGTCCCCACCATAACTTCCGAGGTGGGCCTTGAATGCGATTCCATCAGGTAGGCGACCACTTGGCAGACCCAGGATGAGATGGTTGGACCAAGTCCATAAGCTCGCCTGTTTACGCTTGGGCATAACCCCTGATGAGTTAGTGTCGATGGCGGAGGATTGAGTTGCCTGGAGATCTCTCGTGCGTGGTCCACCCCCCGAAACCCTTTAGTAGATCATGCAGGTCAGAAGATCTTTATGGCTGTAGGAATGTTCGTTTATATATCTTGAACCAGAAAAAATAAGTTTAGTATAATCAATAACATGAAGCCGGAGTCTTCTGATTCAAACCAAGGAGGAGTTACATACCTCAGCACACACCATCCGACAGTAGCAGGAAACGCTGACGTAGAACTTGCCAATGTCCTGCCAAGTGAATACCAAATCAAACTAAAAGCAAAACCGATTTGTTGGTGATTTGTTTGATACAAACATCGGTCATTTACATGACAGAATTTCCGTTGGCGTTTTTGTGCCGAATAAGCATAATAGCATAATGTTAAGATAGATCATAAGTTAGATTGTAAGAATGGAGTTCCAGTGGTTAATGTATAAGCTTAATTCTTTAACTTAATATATTCGTGTCTACTTATTCTAATATTTACCTCACGCGAAAACATAAAAATGTTGCAACTAAACTTAAATCATTGTGAGTTAGCTCAGAACTCGAAAAAAATCAAACGGAAATCGCATCAAACGGTCCACGAGGTCAAAGTTGCAATAGTCTCGGAACAGTATTGCAACATTAATCCGGAAAGTGGGCTCATGATGGGACGAAAAAAGCTGCCGTATTTTTAAAGGCATAAGTGCTTTGCAGACGCAATAAAGGAGACGCCGGATTTTAATATATTGTCCTTACATATACACACATATATGGATTAAAACACATATATGGACATGAGCCAAAGCAAAGCCATACTTGGAAATAAACACGTTTAATTAATGAAAAAGTAAAAAGAAATTAACATTCGAATGAAGATATATTCTGTGAAAAGGAACAAGGAATTCATTATATGAAATACGTATACAACATTTGTTGCATATTTTCAAAAACTAGTGCATGGTGAAAAAAAAACTGTTATTTTGTATTATGTATATTTTGCTGTCAATTTTTTTTTTGAAATGTTGCTCACTATGTACTTCTCCATACTTTCCAATTCGGATGTAAATTTATTGTCGCTTAATAAGTATTTGCGTAGAATACTCCAGGAAATTAATGCTTCTTGAGCAGAAGGTGTATTTTCAAAAAAATCGTCTGACAGTCGGCTAGCAACTCTTCTGAATTTGTTTAATTTTAATTAAAAATAATATATAACTTATCAAGAAACTACGCGATTAGTTAAACGGGGAACGCAATTAAGAGAGCGTCAATTATCGGCGGCGAAAACTACTTCGTAATCGCTCCAAGCCTTACTATTGAGCAATACGAACGAGTTGTCGAAAGTATAGTTCTTGATAATTCTTCTAAGGACCATACGCCAACTATAATAGCCGGTGATTTTAACCCATAGGCAGTAGAATGGGGACGCGTGCTAACGAATAAAAGAGGAACCATTATATTCGAAGTCCTTTCTAGCATAGACGTCGATCTGTACGCTCGACACAATGGGAAAAAATATAAGAGCAAATTATATTTAACAGACGGAACATCAGTATGGCTTAAGAAAGGGCTGATAGACAATCGACGCGATTAAAGTCGTATTAGACAAAGCCTAATCGGCCATAAAAGAAAGACGATGGAAAGAAGGTAGTAAGAAATTACTGCGCCGTGGTTACACTCGACGTGAAAATGCTTATAGCTCGGCGAATTCGTCGCGTATTTTACAATGTCTGGCTGCGCGATTTGAGTTTAGACCGTGCACATTACGATTAGAAAGGTACCAGAGACTATAACGATAATAGTCGGAGAGCACACCGTTATGTGCAGCCCATTTATAAAATACCTGGGAGTGATGATTGATGCTCGGATTAATTTCAAACATTACCTCGCATACGCTTGCAAGAAATCGTCGAAAACGCTCTTTCGAGACTCATGTCGTATATCGGCGGTCCGAAGCAATATATAATAATAATAATAATATAATATGGGTGATGCTACAGCCTATAGAGGGCCAGGGCCTAACTTTTCAGCAACCACTCGTGTTGTGCATGGTATTGTTCTCCCAAGAATGCAAGGGACCTACAGTTTTACGTCGACTCCGAACGGTTGCGTAGGGGTCGACGCACAACCCACAACACCACATGGGATGTACTATCGATTCCCGCAACCCAAATTCGACGACCATGTTCAGTGTTAAGCTTCAGATATTTGAAGCCACGGTAGCCAATTTACCGCAGTTCGTAGCGTAATACAGTGCATATCTTTTTGCCATAAATCCAGCTATGCGGTTGTCTCAGTGAGCCAGGGTTCCTGGATTAGGGCGAATTCTTCTCCATCTCTTAGAGCAATAAACTGGCAGACTGTTAGCATTCAACCTTTTTTGGTTCACTAGCCGTCTTGTGACTAATGATATGCTGTTGTTATATATATGTGACGTCAATTTTCTGGCCGTTGAGTCCTCGGTTTCATCATTTGATCTCCGAACTGACCTGACAGTATCTAACAACTGATCAGCAGAGTTATCCCAGTACTCATGTATGCCTCCTGTTTTGTTGCTTCTGTCGCGTTTTGAAGTGTGTCTTGTTCCTGTTTACATGTAGTGTCGTCTTTTTTATGTTTTGTTCGTTATTTATGTTTTATTGTTATTGTTGTTCATTGAATTGATTTTAGTCCCACAATACCCCTGTGTACAGTAGCCGCCATAACATAGCCGGGTCTACTTATCTACTACGACCTATTCAATTATTAAAAACTATGACAGCCAACTTAAAACAGGCACTGGCCAGTGTACCTGAAGTTGGAATGTAAGGAAGTGCCAATTTTATCGTCTTATGATTTTAGTTTCTGCTTTCGGTTGACTGATATATATTATTTGAATATGATCATCTCATAATCGTTTATACTTTTTAAATTTCACACATATTAGTTGCTTTTTAAAAACAGTAAAACTAAATAAGAGAAATAAACATGTTTACATTCTTATATTCTTTCAGATCGGGTTTAAAAGGCGAATCCTGCATTTTGAAGCTTATTTGTGAAATTAACAGTTCAATGTTAGGTAAAAACAATGGTGTCATTGGCAGCATAATACACATACTACTTTCGTAAGCATATTTAAAAAAATCGATTGTACTTTCTTAAAAGTGTTTGTCCCTTAGACCAAGTACATCTATGAACGAAGGAATCTCAACTAAACTGTACAAAGCAGAGAAAAACGGACTAAACGCAAATTGTCAACGGTACGAAAGTGGGTGTAATAGATCTATGGTCGATATTATATCCGCCACAACAGAAAGTATTTTTAACAATGGAAATACATACAAACCATAAATAAAATCTTTATTGATTTGGGAAGAATTGAAGATACGTTTTAAATAGAGCAAAAAAAATATTAAATTTGATTTTTATGTATGTGTGAATATAATGCGAGAACATCCGCTGTAGAAATTATATCTGAACTTAGATGATACTAGACCTACAGTTTTAGTTAGTTTTAGTTAGTGCAATCCTATCATCCACCTTGTATAAACGCCTATACATATCCAATTAAATGTAACCTCCATGGCTTAGGTTGAATTGGCTTATAGAAACATATTCTTTTATTTGGATTGATATTCCTATTTTAATCCACACCCACTATGTTCGATATGTTCGTTAGGAATTATAAATTTTAAAATTCCATTCGTTAGAACATATTTTATGGGTCAAAATTAAAAAAAAAAACAAAAATTGAACAATTAATTTCAGTAGGAAAAATACTATCAAAAACCTCCAATATAAAGTAAAAAAATCTATCACAAAAATAAAGACATAGAAAAAAATAAATAAATAATAAACAATTGACATTAGATCATTCTCCGACCATTAAACTTTTTCTTAATCTTATCTTTTCTTTCGAAGATCATTTCAATAGTTCCTATTTTATGCAGTTCTCTAATAGAATGATGCCAGAGTAGATTCATAATTATATGATCCATGCTTCATCATTTTTTACTGAGAGGAACGCGATGATGACCTGCAGGTGTTCTTGCTAACATTTTATATAAACAACATGACATCGATTAGTTTCAACACGGTCAGATCAATGAAACAATTTTGTTAGTAGCAGACAATAACTATGTGCAAAGAAGATCGCTCCACGCTAAGAGAAGGCCGGTTAGAGCTCAACAAGGATTATGGCACCAAAATTATGTTAAAGCTTTGCTATGCACGGAGCATCTGACCACTACTGGAATGGAATGGAAATATGTACGTGCGAACCCAAACATGTGCAGAGGAAAGAGAGAATATTGTTTGTGCGGTGCGGATAGGATCATCGAGTGGGCAACGACGAGTGGGGCAGCGGATTAAAAAAGTTGATTACAGTCAAATCCTTTACTGCTGACATCTCCCTTAACGGACACCAAACCAAGAGAAGTCAGATGTATATTAGTCTACACAAATACATACATAGCAAATTCTTCTCATTTATAGAAACAAATTCCAGTTTCCAAAATTCCATTCCATTCCAAACAAATCCGCCTTTTCTTAGACTAAAAAGCAAACTTTGAAGTATTTTTTTTAAATACTTGAATAGGGTAAGCTGTCTCACCGCCGCTCACGAATCTTTTGAATTTACGGAATCTATACTTTTACGAGAAAAACGAAGTAAAGCGAAGAAAACGTGTTTCGATGCTTTATGAACTTACCTGGCAATTGAAGAAAAAGTGAATTTTACTTACATAAATGAGAAGCCGTGCTTTTTATTTTTGTTTCATTTAAGAAAGTAATGCTCTAAGTGAGATTTCTGAGATAAGTTTAAATTGTTAATTATTATTATTAATTTAAATTATTGTGTCAAAAAAAATTGTGAAATAAAATTTCTATACAAATATTTGCCTTCAAAAAGTCATTATGTCCAACAGTGCACCAGAACCATGATTCACTGTGTACTAGCTAAACACAATACACGATTATTGTCGTGACGTATTCAACAGAAGATGTCAGAATTCCGACCGCATTTATTCCTTAAGCACAAGAGTGCGTTTGCACTGGCGTTGGCTTTCAACGCACACAATTCAATTGCCAAGCGCCAAATACAGCGTCGACCTGCGTCAGTGAATAATGAGACAGATGTGAGGATCGTAATAAAACGTAAAACGTAGTCCATCGTACATCATTTCAACTTGTTGGATATTTTTTGACAGAGGGGTGCGCTGTGAGAGAGATTTTCTACCAGATTGACAGCTCTCTTCCAAATTTTGTGTCAACTGTCATTTAAGAAATGCAAACAGCTGATTAAAAATAATTTAACGACAAAAGTCATTTCAAATGAGAGTATGCAGAAAGGCGGCAATATTTTTCATCTAGCAGATGAGAGAGAGAACAACTGATAAATTGGGTATCAACGCAGTGCGTCATCGCACTATATCCGTAACATGAAGTCGGCTGGCGCACTATTGTGTTTCAGGCATTAAGAGCGCCACCAAGGAAATCTAGCCCAAAAAACAGGAAAATGGGAAGGAGGAAGGAGAGAAAAAATGGTTTTCCAACCACAAAAATGCTATTAAAAAGGCAAAAAAACAGTGTGACAAGTATTGCATGATAGTTCTACATCCGAATCAGATACATCTGTTGTCCTTGAAAGCGATGAAGATTAGGAGGAAGATAATATTCAAAATCTTTTTGAAAACTTGAGAGAAGAAGAGATTACCAGGGATCCCGTCGAAGGTGAATTTAGTAATTCAATTTAAAGAAATGAAAAATGGTGTACTGCATCGCTAAGTTTTTAAAAGCCGAATTCAACGAGCATCAAGTGGCTATTTGAGAAAGAAGTCTGAAACCCGGCTTTTCTTTGCCGGATGTTCCAGATATGGCTTCTGTGTTCAAATGTGATACAAGAATGATATTAACCAACCCGTGTGAACATGGTAGCACGTCCAAACATCTTAGAAAGAGCCAAACTAGAAATGAAGTATTATCGTGATGACCGACTTCACAGCGTACCTTTTTGATAGATATTCATGAATTTTGTACGGTTATTCACGAAATAATGTGAATGCCGTTCTCTGATTGATCAAATTTGTTTGAGAAAACGATATAAAGAATGGTTATCAAAAATGTTTGGGCGGTATGTAGAAGTCGGCCATCTCAGTCAAAGCAAAAGCATTTTTTCTTTAAAACTGAAATAACAATATAACAAGTGTTACTGACAGTTGACATTTTTTTCGAAGCAGATTGTGAACAAAGAAGGAGTAGATTTAAAAATACATATTGTAAAAACCGAAGCGAATCCACTCTTTTTGGAGTAAAGTCCGAACACACGAACCATCTTCAAAGTATTAGGAAACTTTAAGAAAGGGGCATGAAATCGGTAAGGTAGTTCTTGAGTTAAGGTCCAGGCCAAGGCAAATAGCGATTGCCTTGAATTTTTCAAAAATTAATTTTCATAAGAAAAGGGAATGAAAGGACCTTTCATTATCTGTTCCACATGTTTTAAATTATCCAATTTTAAATAAATATGTAGAAAAAGTGATGAATGAAATCGAGAAAGTCGTTCTCAAGTGATTGCGTAACCAAGGAAACATAACACAAATATTTTATATACACAGATAGACAAAAGTATTCGTCATTTGGTTGTAGTCCGCTTCAAACGTCAATAAGATCCAAAATCAATAACCCGTTTTAATTAATATTTTAGTTCATTTAAAGCTGTGTTTTGCTTACATAAAGTCCATTTTACACAGCTTTCACAATCCAATTCAATAAGATAAAAGTAACAAAACTTGACTACCTCCAATTTCTTAAGGACAAAATCATTAAATTTGTTTGTAAATATCTGTAGGTAAGGTTAGGGTCCATTGTGATACCCACAGTCAGACTACCACTGATTGACCACTTCAGCGACAGCGCCGTTAATTTGATCCCAACGGCAATGGTGACTGTACTACATCTTTGCTGGGATTCGAACCAGGGACCCCGCTAATCAGGAGCAGGCACTCAATTAACTACGCCATCCAGTCGTATAAATATCTGTAATATTCATAGAAAAATAATGTTTTACACAGCTTTCACAATCCAATTCAATAAGATAAAAGTAACAAAACTTGACTACCTCCAATTTCTTAAAGACAAAATCATTAAATTTTTTTGTAAATATCTGTAGGTAAGGTTAGGGTCCATTGTGATACCCACAGTCAGACTACCACTGATTGACCACTTCAGCGACAGCGCCGTTAATTTGATCCCAACGGCAATGGTGACTGTACTACATCTTTGCTGGGATTCGAACCAGGGACCCCGCTAATCAGGAGCAGGCACTCAATTAACTACGCCATCCAGTCGTATAAATATCTGTAATATTCATAGAAAAATAATGTAATTAAAACGGTTCCGCTTCATTAAAAATGAAAGCCGAATGCCGAATACTTCTGTCCACCAGTGTATATAAATTTTGTTTGTTTGAAAAAACGGCCTTCTGATAACTTCACATACAAACAATTTAAATAGTGGTTTTCCGAAATTATCCAATTTGTTGCGCAACTTTATTAATTTCACTTTCCGAGAAGTGGGTTGGTGCCTCGGCTTTTACGACCGGGGTGCCAGTTTCGATACCCGAATTTACCAACTTTC
Organism: Eristalis intricaria; assembly: GCA_964034865.1. Lineage (NCBI taxonomy): Eukaryota > Metazoa > Arthropoda > Insecta > Diptera > Syrphidae > Eristalis > Eristalis intricaria. The sequence continues at coordinate 78,045,452 of OZ035876.1, forward strand.
ATTATTCACAGCTCAACCTCTTTCGAGTCACTGGGAATTCTCAAAGAGTATTCCGGTCTAAAAGAAACCTTTCCCAAATTCGCCGTTCGGAATCGGCATTAAAAATGTAGGTCCCATACATTCGTGAAAGAACAATAATACGCACAACACGAGTGGTTACGAATCTTCTACAAAGCATTAGAAAATGTTGGAGAGGAAACAGTGTATGAATATTTTTCCACGCTCTTGCACTATTCACACTATTATATTCTGTGTACCATATATAAAGTCTACGACATTATATATCTTTCTTCTAAGTTTCGACTTTTCTTCTCTAGGTTAATGGTCCAGCTTATATGCACTAAAGGTATAATTTTAAATTGTTTAATTGACAGTTTCGGTCCCAGAAACATAAAGTACAAGTGAATTAAACAGGTGTGTTCTTTTTTACGCAATGGATGTTTTTACCCTACAAAAGTCGAAAAACTTAATTCTGTGGAGCAGTGGCCGTCCTATAAATTCCAGATAAAGGTCATACTAAGGTCATCTAGTTTATATGAAGTGGTTACCGGTGATCTGGTGTAACCAGCAACAAAAGAACAGTATCTTGTCACATCTGATTGCAAAGTTCTGAAAATTATTGTGTCGGCATTAGGTCAGCAACCCCTTACACATATAATGAACTGCAAAACTGCAAGAGAAATGTGGGAGGAACTGGAAGCTGTATATGAACAGAAGTCACTCACCAACGTTCATATGATACAACAAAAGTACTATTCCTTCATTAAAGTTGAAGGAGATGCAATTGCGACATATGTATATCCAAATTGGAGGCGACTGTACAGCAATTACGTGATCTGGGTGAGAATTTTTTATTTTTTTTTATGTAATTTTATTTCTTCTTAAATATTTTACTTACATGCTAGACAAAATTACTTAAATCTAGCTTACCTAACTTAAGAATTTACAATGTTCTTAATACTAACCTACTGACCCTATGCGGGTACTCTAAGCTAATCTAATCTATGTTATAACTGTGCCTTTCGGCTTAATCTGCGTTTTTTTAGTCTTTATGACAATCTGTTATTACATTTTTCTTTGCCAAGAAAACTTTTAAAAAACTTGGCTAAACTTAACTACTTACACTACCTAATACTAACTTACCCTAAGATAAAACTTAATACTATCTTAACTATGTCCGTAACAGTACGGACACGTGCACCAGGGCGTATATGTTGTGTATATGCATAACATATATAATTTATACGCCGTGATGCACCTTTTTTTTTGTTTTTAATTTTTTTTTTTTAAATTTTAGTTTTTTTTTTTTTGGATTTTTTTTTCTCTTAAAGCTACCTTAAAAACTATGTAAGCTGGCCACTATGGTCAACTACCTGATCCTGTGGAAATGCTAGCGGTGGCGGAGGCTGGTTTTGGTGTAACCACCAGTGATACAGACGGAGACAGCTCCTAAGACACTGCCTCTCGAACACCCTCATCTTTTCCATCTGGGAAGGACTCACGTTGAACCACAATGGACAACCGTATACCATAATAGGCCGTACTAGGGCCATGTAGCAGATTACCTTCACTCTGGTATCAAGTTGGCTGCTGAAAAACAACCTTCTTGCCGCAGCAAAGGCTTTTCTGGCTTTCGTCAGAGCAATATCTATATGTTTCAATATGTTGTCAAAATACAGATATTGATCCAGCCAAATGCCTAGATATCTAACTACACTTTTTACAGCTAACGGTCGACCATGCGGGTCAACTATGCCGAACTTACGCCAGTTTTGGCGCGTATCCCGCGTTGCCCTGTCCAACGGGGTCCGGAAAAGACTAGTTTCGCACTTCTGGAAGTTGATAAGCAGCTTCCAGTCGTCGCAAAATCTCTGGATTTTCTCGAAGTCACGCTGCAACAAGATGTTTATAACCTCTACCTTCGGACCTGATCTGTACGCAACTAGGTCGTCGGCGTACGCAATTAAGTGCGGCATGGAACCTATAAGATCTGCAGTGAATATGGAAAACAAGATCGGGGAACCGATGGCCCCCTGTTGCAGACCGTTTTTAATGTTAAAGACCGTAGTGGAAGTTACGTCACCATTTTTCACAACGAACTTTCTACCTGTTATCATGTCATAGACCATGTATAGCAATGGTTTACTTATACCAAGCCTGACCAGCTTGAGGAAGAGGCCCTCTAACCAAATGGTGTCGAACGCCTTCTCCAAGTCAATCAGGCAGGCACCCGTGCACTGATTTTTGTTTTTATTCCATTGTATGTCGGACACCAGTTTTGACGCGGCATTGATGGTATCATGCCCCGCTCGGAATCCGAACTGGTTGTCCGGTATGATTTTCTTTTCATCAGCCCATTGCTTCAGAACTCGAATGACTATCTTTTCAAAAACCTTGGTTATGCAGGGAAGAAGACTGATCGACCGAAGATTTGTCGGAATGGACTTATCTTTGTCCCGTTTAGGGATCGGTTGAATAACAGCTGTTTTCCAGTGCGTGGGGTAATGTGCATTACTCAGCGCATTGTTGAACAGGGTTGTGTAAATTTGGACCGCTTCGGGGGGAAGATGGCGAAGCACAATGTTCGGTGTTCCATCGATTCCCACTGACTTTTTCTTCTTCAGCGAGTGGAAGATACCCTGCAGATCTTCTTGAGAAATCAAGATGTGATTCCCATCATTGGCGACGGCACTATGTGCCATGTTCTCGTCATTGAACCTGGTGAACCCTGGATTCTCTGATCGCCATTGACTTATCTCATTGCGGAGATAGAAGTGGCTTAGCAGGGCTCTGTTCTCCAGATCGTGATTCGGCCTACTAACCTCGTTGACCGTATATACTCTCTGGAACACTGCACCAATAGCTGTAACCTTCTCCTGGGGATCTTCCACCGCAAAGAAGTCATTGTCTAGCACTGCCTCATCTGGATCGATGCCAACTGAAGTCAGTAAATGTTCGTTGTCTGTCGTCCTGGGAAGTCTTACGATTTGAATGTTGTTTTGATCTTTCCTCCGAAATATTTTATTTGCTTGCGGGAACATACCTGGGTGAGAATGTGTCAGATAATATGCTCATAACAAAAGTTTTGATGACCCACCAGAAACATACAAGCACTTTCACACAGCATCGGAATCAACAAATGCTTATTATTATCGAAGAAATGCGAAGTTTACAGCACCCTAATATTCATCAAAAACATAGTGCATTTGTCGCCGCAAGAAAGCCACATCTACTAAATTATTCTTACTCAATGAGCAAGGCAAGTGGTAGAGGGGATGGTAAGTCATGAAGTCATAAAGTTTAATAAAAATTTATTTTCTACGTACAGCCTTTTTATTGAACCTTAGAGAATTGATTTTTACTATCGGTCGCGGGAACATTAACATCCTTGCCTACAATAACTCCATTTGGTAAAAGAAATTTTTAAAACATGATGAGATGTTAGTTCTACGTTTAAAAGTTAATCTATTATCTATCTCTCGTATCAGACAACATGAAGTGTGAGTTGCGTCATAAAGGGAATACTGTGGCAGTAAGAGTGCGATAAAACTCTTTATTTCATATGATGTTTAAAGTCGAAAATTCCATATTTGCTAATGTGGCAGATAAAGTTAATACATTTAAAATGTGACACGTACGGTTATCACATCAAAATAAGCACACGGATTCAAAATTTCTATTGAAGGAAAACATTGCGATTAATGGCTTCAAAGGATTTTTTTTATGAAGCCGGTGTTTTCGGGAAGCATTCGAAATTAAAATATCCTTTAAGCGAAAGCAGGGCACAGCAGCCTGCTGAATGAGTACAGGTGGATTTATGTGGTCCAATCCAAACAGAATATGAAGTGTCTAAATAATTAGAACAGTATATAATAAAATTAGAGACAGAGACTGGGTCAACATTATAAGCAATAAGTGACAATGGCAAGGAATTTAAAAATGAAACCAATAGGCGTGTAATAGTACAACATCGAATCATCATCTGTGTCGTATAACCCACAACAGAACGGCCCTACAGAGAGAAAAATGAGAACTCTGTTGGAAACTGCACGCAGAATGCTGCATGCGAAGAATTTGCCTTTAAAGTTGTGGCCAGAGGCAGTCAATACTTCTGCCTTTGTCAGAAACCGGATATGTTAAAACTCAAATAACAAATCATCATACGCGCTTTGGACTGGAAAGGATTTAGTCTCAAATTGTGTTGATTAGAAGGTTTTTGGATCAATCTGCTATATACAAAAAAGGCAGAAATGGGATATCAAGTCGGAAAAATTGATATTTTTTGGATACATGAAGGGCGTTAATGGTTACAGAGTCTGGATAAAAGGAACAAACAATATTAAGGTTTTTCGTGACATTATATTTATAAAGATATAAAGATTCAGATCCAGATGAGGAGACGAGAAAGAGACAGTCTCGTGAAAATGCCGCAACATTTTTATTTTCTAACAATGATAATTCGTATACTTATATGAAGCTTGATGACTATAAAATATAACCGATTATTGCTGAAAGTATGATGACGAATTTGCATCGAACAAAGAAGGCAGTTCCATTTTAGCGATGTAAGCGGAGTGCGCTTATGTTGCAGACGTTTTGGAGCCGTCGAACCTCAGCAAGGCTTTAACTTCGAAGGATTCGAAGAAGTGGGAGGCGGCTTTGAGTGAAGAAATTGATGCTCTTGTGAAAAATGAAACCTGGGAGCTTGTTCCACCACCCGAAGGTCGAAAAATAATTGACTGCGGGTGTATAAGGTAAAAGGCTCCAGCACAAACGAACCGTTATGTTTTAAGGCTAGACTCGTAATAAGAGGCTTCTCTCAAGTTATAGGAGTGGATTATGATGAAACTTTCAGCCCAGTGGCACGATTTAGCTCAATCAGAACAATTCTTCAGCTGGCAGCTTCGAGAAAATTCAAACTGAGGCTAGTTGATGTCACAACTGCCTTTTAAAATGGTTTTTTTAAGGAAGAAATTTTCCTGAAGCAGCCTGAAGGATTCAACAACAAAACTGGGCGTCTTCTTGTGTCGTCTTCGAAGGAGTCTCTGTGGGCTCAAACGAGCATCGCAGTGTTGGAATGAAAGATTCAATTATTTTCTTCAGTCCTTTCATCTGAAAGCATCTGATCCCAATCCTTGAGTGTTTGTTGAAGATGGGATCATTCTGGCAATCTACATAGACGACGGTATTTTAGCAGCAGATAATGAAGAAAAAATTACATCAATCGTATATCATCTACAGAAAGAATTAATTTTAAAAAATTTCGAAGCAAAGTATTTTCTAGGATTGGAAGTCAAACAGTTACATGACAGCCCTATATACTTGAGCCAGAAAAACTTTGATGAGAAAATAGTTCACAAGTTTGGGATGATGGACTCAAATATTGATGATGATATCAAATACTGTCAGCAGACAAATCAGTTTTTCATAATGATGATGATAAGGATCGCGACTATAGTTCTCCGTATAGAGCAGCCGTAGTCAGTTTGATGTACCTTGCCATCGGGAAGAGACCAGTCATATACTTTTCTCTAGGAGTTTTAAGCAGATACATGAAGAAACCAGCCAAGGTTCAAGTAACAGCATTGAAGCGTATCATAAGATGCATAAAAGGAACTCAAGATGGTATACTGGTATACATATGGTAGGAGATCGAAACACTAGACTTTATATGGTGCTTCAGTCTCTTGGGGTTCTACTCAGGTGTGTGGCACACTCAACCACAGAGTCTGAACATGTAGAAGCTGAAGCAATCAAGGAGCTGTCCAGGGTCACGTTGTTGCTGAAAAATCTATGTGTTTGTTGCCGAAGTTCAACAATCTATGTGGATAACGAGAGCGCAGTCCGGTTAGTCAAAAAAAAAACGAATTCCATAGAAGAACAAAACGTGCCGATGTCAAATATCACTTCATACGTGATAAGTATACACAAAAGGTATACACGAAATGCGTATATGGACCAAACTCTCCGACATATAAACTTCGTGTTTTGCTACTATTTGGCCAGTCTCAAATAGAGTTCTTGGGACATCTCATCACTCTGCATGGTACCTAGCCCAAGCCCGGCCCAAACCCAAACATTTCCGTTGACAAAGTTAGTATGCGAACTTGAACGTTTTCTGGCCATACTCAACTTTTACCGTCATTTCGTTTCACATGCAATTGAACATCAACAACCACTCATTTCATTTATAAATGGGAACAAGCAAAACGACAGAAAACCAATCATCTGGAAAGAAGAGGATATCAACTCTTTCAATAAGTGCAAAGATGACATCAGAATACTGATACTTACGCTCATCCAGCACCAGATGCAAATATCATCCTTTCCACAGATGCAAGACACCGCAATAGGAGCTGTAATGCATCAAGCACACAACAACACATTACAGCCTGTGTCGTTTTTCTTAAGAAAATTCAACGATCCTCAACAAAAATACAGCACGAATCGGGAACGATCGGGAACTGCTTGCCATATAAACGGCCATCAAGCACTTCAGATATTTGCTATAAAGACTTCGCTTCGCTTTCGACACCTCAACTTCACACCCCAATTCTCAACATAGATCATCCACATACCCGGCAACGACAATATCACCTTTTTTGACATTAAAGATGTCGTTGAGTTCGTCACCGAGCTTGATGAAGCAGCTTTATTCAACCACATCAATAACAAATACCAGTCACCGCAATATTAGACTTTCAATTAATTTCACTTGAAATCTGGAAGGGAAGTAATGTGGAAAAATATACAAACCATTACATGTAGCGATTTTCAATAAAAACGCCTAATGTAAGTATGAAAGAATTGTTTTTCTCATGTCTTAATAAATTATTATATTTGACAAATAAAACAATTTGCTGAACATATTTAAATTATCACTACCTAACATTGCCTATTTATATAAGCATGAACAGTGTAACGCTCACATCTGGCGAGACTTGGCAGCACTAAGAACAGAGATAATGGATGATAGAGATATCCAACTTCGGCCATTTTTACCCCTAGCCCACAACGAAGATGTAGTGGTAATCCCTTGTATTTCACTTATACATTTACAACGCTCGTCAATTCACCACAATATGGCGGCCAATTCGTGAATTTTGTGGGAAAAAAGCGGCAGATTCATGAATTTAGTGGGAATCCATGTACTTTCCATGTAACGTACATGGGTAGCCCGCCTTATACGCTTAAATCATGAATTCTGAAAAACTCATGAATTCAATTTAAACAATTTGATAAGAACAATGGCAATATATTGCAACTTTTACTAATGCTAAAAAATGGTTGTCAAAACATCTTATTTGTGATTCTCGCTTCAATAATATTTTTACTATAGGTTAACTGAACGTGTGAATGTATTATTAATTTTTATTCATATGAAAAAATTTACACTATGTTGTGCATTTAATTATGTCCAAGTATTTCAGATTGTAAATTGCTCAAAGTTTTAATGAATCGACTTCATGAACCTAAGCTTTGTTCGTTCGTTTACCCCTCCATACTGTGTTGAAAACTGAACACCGAAATTTGAAAAAACGTTCAAATAACGAGCGAATTTTCAAATAAGAACTCTAATTCACCCCACTACTAAGGTGGGGAAGGGTATCAGCTGTTCTCAAGAGCTCACACGTATTCACAGACTGGGGACAAAAAGCGTATAAAAAACGCTGTCAGATGAATCAAGGGGCAAGGGAGATAGAAGTTGGATATCTCTATTATAGGTTATCTCTGACTAAGAAGAGCTTCAAAAAGTGTTGCAGGAAAAGGAGAGCAGATGGCATTGCTTATTGAACGTTCAGAGTGAACAGTGGTTTGAATATTTAAGCAATAAAATGCGAAATATAAGTTGAGTTTGTTTTCTGAACTAAAATTGCTGGCGTTAAAGATCAGAAGTGGGATAAACTTATTTGGAAAAGATAAGTGAATAATACTGTGTGAAGTATATATATATATATAAACAGAATTTCCGCAAGAAGTAAGCATATACAAGCTTAAAATGCGTATTTGAGATGGTGGTGTAGTTTGATATTCAAAATGTATATTTGTACGCATAAAACAAATGTGCATAGAGGTGTTGTTCATATTTATAATAATCTAGTGGTTGTGAGGAATTTTGCTTGTGTGTAGAGTGAGTGCAATTCCGGTGGAATTTTCGTATTATTACAGTTGGCAATATGAACGGTGGGTCTCGGAAACCGTTATTTGCCTTTTGTCAACAGACGCGTTTTTGGAAAAAAAAACTGTATCTGACGATGCTGATGTGTGTCGTAACCGTACATGGTTTCATTTACAATGTACAAGTATTGTACATGTGTCTAGTGAAGATCATTATCTTTGTATTTGGCGTTGATTTGAGCCAAGCGTAATGATACTTGAAATTCTGAAGGCAGAGATGTGTCTTTCTGCTTTGGCATTGATTTGAGCCAAGCACTGTGTGGAAACAAAGTTATAGTTGTTTGGCCCGCTGTTGTCTTGGTGTTGATTTGAACCAGGCGCAGTTTGAAAAGGATCACTTGAAATTTTGAAGACATAGAGATGTGTCTTTGTGATTTGGTGTTGATTTGAACCGAGCACGGTGTGAAAATTAAGTAATAGTTGTATGGTCCGTTGATGCCTTGTTGTTGATTTGAACCAAGCGCTGCGTGAAAAGGATAACTTAAATGTTGATTTGAACCAAACATTGTGAAAAGTCATGTACAATTTGATGCATGTGATGTCTGAGCAAGTGCGTTTTTGGTTTACAAAAAAGTATTTGTGACGCAGTCTGTATGGACGTGATTTGATGTGTTTAGACGTTTCTTGTAAATATGTGTATGTACAACTGATGTAGATGAGTAGGGGGGTGCGCTTTCAGTTTACGAAAGAGTATTTTTCCCGAATATCTTGCTGTTGACGTGAACCAAGCGGCTGTTGTGTGAAACTGATAATGTTGTGGGTTCGGTGTATGAAATACAAGCGAACGATTTAAACTTTAACGTTGTTGGGAAGAGTGCTTTTGGCTTACGAAAGTGTGTTTTTCTAAGGAGCTTTGTTTGACAGATCGTGTCTTCGTGTTCGTCGCAATGAGTTGGAATATTGTCCTGAGTACGATTGGTCTAATTGGAAGATTAGAGAATTTTGTTCCCTGAGTTGAGTTTGTATCTTGGATTGTTTTCCTTGACTTGGATTTGTCTGTTTTGGAATTTTCCCTGACGTGAATTCAACTGTTTCGGATTCTTCCCTAACTTGAATGTGTTTGTGTCTTGGATTTTATCCCTGAATTGAGTTTGGGTCTTGGATTGTTTTCCTGGATTTTTCTCTAACTGGGATGAGATAATGTGGTGGATTTGCTCGAGCGTTGGGTTTCGTCTGTGGTTTGGGTTTGCTCGCGCTTTAGATAAAATTAAAATTAGTTGAAACTCAAATGAGAACATTTAAAACAAGATGAAAATGAACAAACCACATTTCCTTATCACAGACTAGTAACGTTCAATGTTTTCTTGAAGAAAAATTGAAATTAAGTTAAATAACTCAAATGGAGTTGATATAACTCCATAACTCAAATGGAAAAGATATACTGAACAACCTTTAAGCACGGCGAGTTCCAACCACCTCCACCAAAGAGAGTCGTTCTATCATCAAATGTAGACTAAAGGAAATTTCGGCGGCACCTCCAATCTTTTTCCAAGAGATATATCCTCGATGTCTGCTCAGTGTTGTGTACGGAGCGGAGAGTCGAAGATGTGACGAGAATATATGAATGTGACGAACGAGCACGGTTGACAGTGGTCGCTCCCAAGCTGTGAGGTCGAGCGAAAACGTTTTGTAAAGAACACAACTAGATAAGGAAAGTTAATTGTAGTAAAGACAAACCAAAATGGGAAGGGTGTTGGTAGTCAGTCACATAGCGCCTTGTAGAAGATTTTCACCAACCCAAGAAAAAAAAAAGCTACCTGTCTTCAGTTATCTAGCGAATTAAAGAAGAACTTTCTGCAAAAACACAACCAGTTGGAAGTTGATCGACAGATGCTGAAGAGAACCAAGAGATTTAACAACGGACTTAGAAGAAGGTGACAGCACTCTACATTGTTTTGGAGGAGGTAAATGTTATGCTGTTGGCAGAGTCGTATCTACATGTGTATGTGCCATCGAAATTGACAGCGATGTTTCCTATTCTACGAAGCGAATTGAAGAGAATCACCTACAACTCATACGTGCTCGGGGAGCTGAATGTATACTTCAAATTAGGGAATCAAAGAAGAAGACACGACTATACATAATGCAGCAAAAACTCTATTCCTCCGTATATGTTCCTAACAGAATGAGAAGATGGATGGAAGTTGACGCAGAACTCGACGAGGACGTCGATATCGTCAGGATGGACGAGCCTGTAACGCTCTCATCTGGCGAGACTTGGCAGCACTAAGAAAAGCAGATGCATTGCTTATTGAACGTTCAGAGTGAACAGTGGTTTAAATATTTAAGCAATAAAATGCGAAATATAAGTTGAGGTTGTTTTCTGAACTAAATAAGTTGCTGGCGTTAAAAAAGTCTCTTAATCTTCTGTTAATGCCACAGGCTGGATGAAGGTGGTTTTCAAAAATACAACCAAAAGCTCAAACTAACTTGTATTCCTTATTTTTATATCACTTTTTTAACTACATACGTATTGTCACGTGAATAGTGTGGCGTGTGACCACTTACCACTTGGACACAAACAATCTCAGTCCAGCAATTTTCAGTCCACACCACAGACCGCCATCTATAGAGAGTATAGAAGTGTATTCCCGAAATGATTATTGTACACGTTTATGTACGGATGAAATACAAAGAAATTATGTACATAACAGAGAGCGGGAAATTCCCTAGCCAACTGGGGACATTATGTTCCAGAAGAATATTGGGAAGTATAAATATCGGCACGGCGGCCAAAGCAACACAGTTAAGTTTGAGAGTTCAGTTTGGAATTCAGCCTGAAAAGCAGCACAGTTTTATAAACTTTTATAGTAAAATAATAGAGTTATTTAATACCGTAATGCCTTATTTTTTGATACAATTAAATTTTTTTTTAAATTGAATTTTGGACCTTTTACGTTTTAAAAATATGTCAACATTCAAAAATCGCCTTGGATTGTTAAGGGACAAAAGACTTAAACCCTTGTGAAATTTGAAAAGAGCACAATATTCCTGATAATATTCTATGATTTTGGTATTATTTTTTCACTTTGGATACCGGAGAACGCAGTGGCCAGCGATAATGCTCACTACGTTCCTTATTACATTCCTGTTTAGTGAGAGCCAAATAAGCCTCGAAGTCCTACATGTATCTATTTCCATCCATCTCCGATTAGCGGAGTCGAAGGCATCTGTAAGTAACATGGTGCTTATTACTTGGAGTAAGAGATATAGGGTGTCCTGATTATTTGCTAGTGGCAGTCCCACCCCTAATATTGCTTACTCGCCGGCCCTTTCGTTGCCTGGAAAACTAATATGCCAAAGTACCCAGCATAGAGTTAGGTTGCATCTAACCGCTATCTCCCTTAGAGATAGTCGGCAATGTTTTACCATCTTCGATTTAATTGATGGCGTATACAGAACCTTTATGGCCGCCTGATTATATATGTAAATGGCGATAGATAGTCCGTCTATCGGGTTCATCGGCAGTAGGCGGGCAGCCTCTTCGATAGCTTTAACTTCTGCCTGGAATACACTACAATGGTTGGGCAGTCGAAGAGACAAGGAAAAGGATATGTTCAGTGATATCGCGAATACTCCTAGTCTGGCGCCCTCGTCTGATCTTGCGCTATCTGTGTAGATCTCCAGGTAGCCTGGTTTAGTTTGGGATAAGTTTTTCGAACCCAAACTCGAAGTCTAAAGCGGGTGTTGTATAGTCTGTATGCGTGTTGGTAGTCTCACATATCTGATTATCTCTGTACGATGTAAGCTATGTGAACTGCCCCAGCGGTTGCACTCCCATAGCCTTAACGCTGCCTTGGTACCTACCAACTTCCCATAGATGTCCATGGGAAGAAGCTGTATCAAAGACCCTGTGACATGCTGATCTTTGAATACTGCTTATCAATTTAAGACTGGATTTGTTATTCAGTGCTGGCCACCAAACAAGGTTACCCTATGTTAAGATGGGTCTAACAACAGCCGTATACATCCAATGAGCCTCTCTTACATGTATAAACAGCTGCCGCCGCCTTCTTAATACATTCGTTAATGTTTGGTTTCAAGCTTAAGTTGCTGTCTGAGATTACTCCCAAGTATTTGGCCTGACTAGTGAAGCTGAGTTCCTTTTTCTTCAGCTTACGTCTTCTCGTGAATAGTACGAGCTGTTTTGGATGCGTTAACGTCCAGTCTGGCTTTTCCTGTCCATTTCTCTATTTTGCTTAGTGAGACGTTGGTATTATCCCTAACGGTGTGAAGAAATGTTCCCTTTACAGCTAGGTCTATGTCGTCGGCACGGCATTGGCTTCCTGCCTGTACGACTTAGTTCCTTAAGAATTTCTTCCACAACCAATATCTAGAGAAGGAGAAGAGTACCTTTAAAAACCTTTGCGATACGCATGTTGGGAAGGTGATAAGTATCTGAAGCTTATAATTTCTATGATATGTAGCTCCATTATCTTTTCCAAGGTTTTCAAGGTTCAAGGAAAAGAGAAAAGGGTTATGGGTCTGAAGTCTTTTGGTAGGCTGTCTGTGGCTTTCCTGCTCTTTGGTATTAATACCACCTTCGCTTTCCTCTACAGATTAGGAGTGAAGCTAAATCTTAAGCAGCTGTTAAAAATGGCCTTCAGCCACGGCGTTAATATGTCCAGTACGTGCTGTAATTCAGCCGGTCTGACGTCGTCTTTGCCTGAGGACTTGTAGGGCTCGACCCTTAGAACCGCCCAATCCAACTTGGAGTAAGGAATCCATCCGGTACGATGCTTCTGTATCTGCGAGTTGCCGTTATCAGTTTCGCAGGTATCTGTGTTACCGGGAAAGTGTGTACCGTTTAGGAGCTTAAGGTTTTCCTGAGCGGATTCCGTACATTCTTCTTCCGACGATTAGATAAACGTAGGCATGGTCGGAGATTTTGAGAGTAAATGTCTCAACCGACCATAGTCCTTAATATTTTCTATGTTTCCACAGAAAGCTCTCCAGGCTTCTTTTTGCTCGGTCGTGACCACTTTTTTATAGTTCCTGAGATTATGCTTGTAGAGATCCTAGTCCGCTGCTGCCCTTGAAAATTTTGCTCGGATAAAACAACTCCTGCTTTCCTTGAGTAATGCAGACAGGTCGGAGTTCCACCATGGCGGCTTTCTATTTTTTTCTGCCTGTTTGCAAGCTGTAGAGAAGGCAGAATTCATAGCTGCTGTGATTCTCCCTACCATGTCGTCAATACCGTCTACAAATGGCTCTGTAATGACTTCTTTATTTAATGTTTTTGGAGAATGTGCTTAAACGTGGTTCAGTTAGGTTACGGAAGTTGCTAATTGGAGGAGTATCAAGGTTCAGAGAGAATTGGATGTATCTATGGTTGGGAAAAGAGACCTCGTTGGATACTGCCCATTTTGAAACAAATAGGATTGGGTAATTAGAAATTAAGGTTGTGTCTAAGACCTCCTGCCTGAGTCTATTAATGAAAGTTGGCTCTGAGCCCACATTACAAATGTTGAGGTTTGATTGTAAAATAAAATCAAAAAGTTTCTCACCACTGCCGTTGATATCGCTGCTTCCCCATACAGTATGATGTGCGGTAGCATCAGCACGTATCAGTATTGGGATTTTGGCCTCTTGTGCGGCTTTTATTGACTTCCGGATTGGATCGGCTGGTAACGGTCCCGCGTCTCCAGGTAGGTATGCAGAGGCTACAAAGATGCGCTTCCCCTCTACAGTGTTGATCTCTAGACACGTGAAGTTTGGCACACTATACTATGGGAGGAAAAAGATGTTTAGGTTGCTTTTAGCTTATATGCATGTTTTCAATCTACCCGAGTTCATGGCTTGATACTATTTGTAGCCCTTCGCCCTTAATTCATATATGCGGTTGTTGCTCGATAGCCATGGTTCTTGGATTAGGGCGGGTTCTTCTCGGTCTCGTGGCTGCCGTAGAGTGGTGCACATTGATCTGGACCACCTTCATTCTGAGGATTTTCTACCACTGCGAGGTTCCCGTCTTCATCAGACGAGTCGTCACTTGTATTTACTTGTATTTTCGTCTTTGCTCCCCTCTGTAGCAGATGGAGGCTTGACACTACTTTTTTCCGTAGTATTGTTATAATCTCTTCTATGCACCTTCAAGGAGACTTGCGACATTATATAGTTTAGAGTGATCTCCTTTCATCATCAGTTTGAGGGACTCCTCGTTGATTTGGAAGGAGACCCATGGGGACACCTAGATTTTGGCCTTTCAGCAGCTTCAGTATGTGGTCCGGATCGCTCTGACCCGGTGGCAGCCACGCACGTGCTATAGGCCTTATGGGTATCTTAGTCTTAGGTTGACTACCAATTGGGCGTATGGCCATGGATTCTTAATTTTTTATATGACCTCTGCTAGGAAATCTACCGTACATTTGTTGTGGCACTCAGATCATTTTAGAGCCGCCAGCGTGCCAACCGACTTCAGTGAAGGCAGGTGGAGTTCCTATCGGTTTCTCAGTGATATACTTAAGTAATTCCTCAGCAATTTTGGTCGTTAAGACCCATTAGCTCTCCCCACTGAGTCTGCCTTCGTCGTTTTCATGTCAGAGATCCCGTACAAGAGGTCACTATTGACGACTGTATCAGTGGTCCTTGCCTTCTTTGGTGTCCTGTAAGCCTCGTCTTGGGATCTAGTTCTTAGAGGCAGTTGGTGCTTGCTTACCGGTAAAAGGTTTGCTAGCCACCTTGCCGGTACTAGGTCTTTCTCGGCGCCCTTTTGATCGGTAGGGCTTGCAGGCTTGCTTTTAATATCTGCCAAGAGATTTCTCGCCCAGCGAAACGTGTCTTTATCCTTATCTGTCCAACTGTCTTCGGATTTTTTTTAGGATCCGATTAAGTTGGAACCTGGGACTTCTGACTGCACGTTGATGTTTTACGTGCGGTGTCAATTTATTTGCCGTTGAGGACTCGCTTTCTGCAGTTGAACTGCAGCCAGACTTGTGATCAGTGTCCGATAACTGATCTGAGAAGGCGTCCTTGTATTCTATTATGGCTCCCGTTTTTTGTCTGACGCGTTTGATGTTTTGTCTTGTTGTTGTCTGGTAATAGGGTCGTCCTTGTCTGAGTTTTGTTCGTTTTTATTTTTGTTATTCTTGTTCATTTTGGGTTTTTTTTTATAATTGTGGTTCCACGAGTAAGTAAAACCGTGAACGATCTCTTTCAGGTGCACTGGCCAGTGCCTGTTGTAAGTGATGACTGTCGTCATACCGGTATGACTCTTTCTCTCCGGTATGACGACAGCCATCACCGGTATGACGACAGCCATCACTTACAACAGGCACTGGCCAGTGCACCTGAAAGAGCTCGTTCACGGTTCGCTTACCCCTCAACCATGCATATTTGTATTCATTCATTTAAGATTATTAGTTTTACAACTAGATTTATAACTAAGATATGAATATCGGCTCATCATAAGGGGCCTGAAGTATTTCATGTGACATTTTTAACATTCACCCCTATTATCAAATCCGTGGGGAGAAACCATCCACCGAAATCCAAAATTTCCTTTTCCGAAATCCATTCGAGGTGAATGGTCCGCATGTCGGTAATGTGAATTAAGATTCACTGCATTCTTAAATCCGATCGAATCACTCCATACAAACAGATGCGCATCAAAATCGTTGCTAATTCCTTTGAGTTTGAGTAGTTTGGTAAAAATTAGGTTACTTGCAATATTTTAACAAATGATAATATATTTCTGGTAGGTAAAATACTACAAAAAGAGAACAACTCAAAGTGATGCAATACTATCCATTACGTTTAAAAAATAAACAATTTGGAAAGAAAAACATAAATCTCACGTTTTCTCACATAATCTCTCACGTTTTTCTTGACCTTAATGCTCCCTTATTCAAATGAAAGGCTTTAACAAATCTGAACAATTAATAAACACTATATAAAGAATAAAATGTTGCTTCATTATGTACACATAAGTATGTACGTACACAGTATGTACACATCTTCTGCAGTTCCTCGTAAAGATAATCGCTTTTCACTATAAGATGCTAATTCGTCCTCATTGTTCTAAACCAACCAACCATCGAAGGGATTTCATCGAAATGGAGAAAAAACGACAATAATAGCCTGTTAAAAATCCAAAAAATGTAAATCAGCAACCATCAGTTTTCTCACCAATTTTCCAACCCATTTTAAAAGCGCATCAGCTGTGCAGTGCGTGAGTGCAGATCCGCTCTCACACATAAGAATCCCCAGGGACATAAAGCGTAATTCAACCTACAAAATACCATCCTCACCACCCTGCTTCAAACTAACGAGGCTCTGGTGACCGAGTAGATACGGTATAACCCCCATCATGTCTGGAGTAACGAAGTCTTGAGGCAGAAGATAGAAGTCGTAGCCCGGAAGACTAGAGGCTCCAACATTTGATCCCGCCTTAGGCATCCATGCCGCTGGCTTGAAGACCGAGTCCAGTAAGGTTTTAAATATGTTATACTGGAAACAACGATTTGGATTTCGTAATCTATGAGAGCTGGCGTTGGTAGTATTCCATTGCCCGAGTAAACTGGAGTGAAATCCGGTTGAAACGGCTCTCTCTAATGCTACACACGCCCCGTCCCGTTAAAACCTTGACAAGGCTCAAAGAACGCTCAATATTACGTCGCCATTAAGTTTGTGGTATAGGTCCAGATTTAACATTCCTGGTTAGCACCGATCCGGCTCTGGCACACGACCTCATAAGGGCGCGTGTCAACCCTCGCATGGCCTCCCTGCTTGCAAAGACAACAATGGGATCCCGGGTGACTACACATTCGAACATTTATAACGGCTATGAGTGGGGACCAAACAGCATGAACACAGCAAACAACTTAAACAAAAACGGGGGAAGTGAAGAGACGATTATCGTGGCCTATCAAAGGAGTGCGAAGGTGCAGAGATCACTAGTAGGGCAAATATCAACGCCCCGAGCGAGCGAAGAGGATAGCGCGGCCCAAAAAGTACGCGCAAAGCCCACATCTGAAACAACTAGCAACCCATTTATCTTCCACAAACTGGGGGAACAGCTCAAAGCGCTGGTTGAAATGTTGGAAGATGGAAAGCTCAATCCACCAGACCACAGCCACGACGATAAGGCTTAAGAACCAACCCAACCTCAAAAAGAAATGAAACCGGCAAAAGCGCAAACAGCGGATAGCAGCAGAAAAAATAACTCGCCCAAGGAATCAGAAAAAAAAATGATATTCCGAAGAGAACCAAGACGATGCAATAATTGTAGCAGCGAAGGGCGAATTTTCCTACGCGGCAAGACAAAAATGATCCGAAGCTTGGAAATCTCGGCAAATCGGTGACAAAACTCCGCCACACACAAAAAGGCAAACTCCTCTTCCAGCTAAAAGAAGCGGGAGGAAAGGCCGACCATTTTAAAGGAATAATTGGAGATTCCTTGGGAAAAGACTGACTTCTGCGCCTTTTCCCAAGGAATCTGAACACTGACCCACTGCGTTACAGTAGAAACCAAGGGTATAGAGGAGATAACAACCAAAGCGGATATCTGCGAGGCAATAGCATCCCAGACCCAGCTGAATGATCTGAAGGAAACAGATATAGTAAGACTGCGCAAAGCCTATGGCGGTACCCAAATCGCAATGATGGATTACCCGCAGAAAATACAAACACACTGCTGAAGGCGGGGAAGATAAAGATAGGCTGGATCAACTGTCGTATTCGGGAACGCACAGCGCTAACAAAATGCTTTAGGTGCCTAGGTTTTGGACACACTGCACGTCAATGAAAGAGTGAACAGAACTGCTCCAATATGTGTAGAAGAAGTGGCACTGAGGGCCACATAGCTAAGAACTGCTCCCACTAGCCGAAGTGTTTTTGGTGCAAGAGCACCCACCCCGACATAGCAGGATATGTAGGTGGCAGTGCAAAGTGTCCGGTTTTCAGGAGGGGCCTCACTAATAAAACAGGATGAAGGTTTTACAAATTAACCTTAATCACTATGCGGCCGCAGAAGGCCTTCTGGCAAAAATGTCAAAAAAAGAGAAAGCGGTTGTTGCCCTCATCAGCGAGCCGTAGAAATCCCTAGATGACGGCAACTGGGCAGAGGACACAGCGAACAAAGCAGCAATATGGACTTGTGGAAACCACACCTTCCAAAGCATCAACAGAGAAAAGGGACTATGTTGCGTGTGCCCGGATAAATGGTATCCACTTTTACTGCTGCTATGCTCTCCCTAGTCTACCACACAGAGAATATATGAGTCTCTTAGATGATATAGTAGCGGACGCACAAGGAAAGCACCCGGTCATCATTGCCGGCGACTTCAACGCGTGGACTACGGAATGGGACAGTAGATGCATAAATGCAAGGAGGGTTGCCCTCCTAGAAGCATTCGCATCATTGGAGATTGGCCTTGCAAATAAAGGTTCAACACAAACATTTCGCAAAGCAGGCAGAAGCTACATAGTGGACATAATGTTCGCAAGCAACTCGCTATTGCTCAAAACAAAATGGCGAGTCAGCGAGAAATAAACGCATAGTGACCACCAGGCCCAGAGAGCGACCCAGACGAACGGGGCCCAAGTGGAAGGACACCACTTTCGATGAAGAAATGTTTGGAGAAACGTTAAGCTCTGACTTCCTAGCCAACACCACATCAGAGGAGAACATGTCGAGTAAACTGATCCAAGCAGTATCAACAGCATGCGATTCAGCGATGCCTAAGGGGTCCACTAGCGGAAGGGGAGAACCATGCTACTGGTTGAACGACAACATAAGGAATCTCAGGGTAATCTGCCTTAAAGCACGTCGTAGATCTCAGCGTTCAAGAGGTAGACCGTAGATAATGAAGAAAGTCAAAGGCAGTAGCACGCCTAACTAACCTGCCCACTGATGCTCAGAACAATAGTAGAACACCTGTTCCCCATGAAACAAGCATTATATGGAATCCGCCGACCTAGAACTAGCTAACCATAAGACTGAGGCTTTCTTAATAACCAGCCAAAAGACTGTGGAATACGCGATTTCCGGGTTGGTTCCCAGATAATTCGATTGAATGAGTCTCTAAAATAAATAGGGGTAATGCTCAACAACCGGCTGAACTTTAAGACTCACGTCGAGTTCTGCAGCAAGGATGCAGGCAGCGCTCTCCGGAATGCTGCCCAATCCCGATCGACATTCTCGCCACCGAAATGCAAAGGATCTACCTACGGAGAACTGCAAATCACGCGGAGACTACCGCAAGATGTCTGAATAACGAAGAAAGGGCAACATCAATGGCACAGTGGCAAGCCAGATGCGACACCACAACCAAACGCAGATGGACCCATAAATTGACGTCTATTTTTTTACCTGTAATTTTACAACGAATTATAAAAACGATACAGAAAAGGATATAATAAAGAAAATTGTACATATAAGTGTATCTTTCGCATTTCGCCAGTGGTGCCAATATCAATGAGTGCACAAAAATACAAATTTTGCAATAGTTTGGCAACACTCCTCCTGGTAAGCATGGCTAACGGCTGTGGATACCATCTGAGCCAAACCATACAACCTCTAGGGGTGCAAGTTTTGCTACAGGCCTGGTGTATATGTTGGATGGTGCTGTTTGAGTGATTGCACTCTTGACACGTTCATCTCTGCCCTTGATGAGTTTGATGATCCTCGCTTTTGGCCAAACATTGCTGGGAAGGTTCTCGTCCACAACTATAACAATATCTCCTACTTGTAGATCTTTAGTTGACGTAAACCATTTAGATCTTCGGGTTAACGTAAGAAGATATTCACGCAGCCACTTCCGCCAAGACTGGTTAGCAAACTGTTCCGAACTCAACCAGTTCTTCTTGACAAATCAGCTATCTTCGAAAAGTGGACCCACGTCAGGTTTTGTTTGGGGTCAAGGCTTCTTCGGTATCACTGTCAAGGGGTACATAAGTCAAAGGCCTTGAATTCTCCACAAATTCCACTTCCGTTTGATACCCATTTAATCTTGGCATTTATGATTCTTTGGCCATGTCTTCCATATTAAGTTGTGCTAGTGCTTTTTTCAGTTCCTCAGCTGCACCTCTAAAGTTGGTTACATTGTCTGATTTGATTTGTATGGGCGTCCCTCGTCTAGCTATAAATCTTTTTAGGGCTAGTATACACGAGTCTACCGACAGGCTACATGCTATTTCGATTTGAATTGCTCTTACAGAGAGAGATGTTATCAACGCTTCTCTGTACGACGCCCAACAGTCACATACATTGGCCCAAAATAGTTTATGCCAATGTACGAAAATAGCTTGATGAATGTTTTTAGCCTTTCAGGAGGAAGTTCACCCGTTTAAAATCAATCGGGTGTCTGGAACTATTTTCTTCTTGGTTCGTCGAATCAATCGGAATACATAACACATTCAGTGAACTAGTTTACTCCAACTAGAAAATCTTTCGATTTCAACCACACTTGCATGCAGATAAACTTCATGCATAAAATTTGCTTTCGCTTCTTCGTTTGTTTGAAACGTCACTGCTTCCGTTGGTGGCCAATTTTCTTCATTTAATTTTAAAAATGATGGACCGCAAAACCAGCGTGATGTAGAAGAAAAGTCCGAGTTGTTTTTCATCATCAGCTACATTTTCTTTACTTGGAAGCCATCTCCATTGTTCCTCTTTCGAATTCTATATTTCGCCTACTCTTGCAATTACATACTGCTTGTATCTTTTGTGATCGGAATTTATCCAGGACAATACAGTTTTCGAATCTGTCCAATACGTTTAACTGTTTATTTTTATAGAATGCCCTGATACTGATACTTTTGATCCCACTGAACATACTTCCAAATGATTTTCGTTCGTGGCCCGAAAGTATGCAATAGCAGCATAAGCATCCTGACCTGCATCAGCAAAAACATGTAATTCCACATTTGTTTCATTATTGAAAAAGACATTCCATTATATAGCATCTTGGAATGGAGATTGTTTTACCTTCCTGGAGAAGTGAAACCCATTTTTTTTATTTAATCAAATGTTCATGTTCAATTTGCTGATCCCAATCAACAGAGCAACACCAGATTTCTTGCAATAATATCTTTGGCAGACTCGTAAAATATCCAATCAGACGCAGTGGATCAAAAATCGACATCAACATTTTCAATAATTGCCTCTTAGTAGGCAGTGAGTTTTCATCCAAAACATATTTATGTGAATTTACGTTTGTCATCGAAAAGAGGAATTTTTAGCTGTGTGGTTAGCTAATGAAACACACTGTTGGTTAATTATTAAAAATGACAACTGTTTTATTGAAAGTTAAATGAATGGTTTGAACAACTTAATTTTCTACACAATAGGTAAGTTGAAAGTTTAATGGTACACGAAATTAACTGGATGAAAGACCAAAAACGAATGCGTATTTCTATTACAGATATTTTAAGTTTTTAACCGTAGCTTGGAATGTCCGAGAAATCTCTCTGGTTCGACCGGCGACATCTGTTCTCCACATACAGGAAACCTTACTTATGTTTACCGCAGTCGCTGTATGAGGTCGCTACAGTACTTTT
Organism: Eristalis intricaria; assembly: GCA_964034865.1. Taxonomy (NCBI): domain Eukaryota; kingdom Metazoa; phylum Arthropoda; class Insecta; order Diptera; family Syrphidae; genus Eristalis; species Eristalis intricaria. Next base: position 78,067,130 of record OZ035876.1, read on the forward strand.
GACAGGAGTCGTTGTGTCAGGTCGCCACAGTACTCCCCTTCTAATGACAATGTCACGTTTGTTTATTTTTTAATTTCAAATCGGATTCGCCGATGTTCTTGTTTAGCTGGTTGCATCTTGCTGTTATTGTTGTTGATTTGAAGATCTGCTATGGTGTCAGGTTGGATATATGCTGGCTTCAGTCTTTCTGTGGATACGTTTACTATTCTTCCCTCTGTATTAATTGTAAAAAGTTTGTTATTAATTCTTCTAATTATATGATGTGGTCCGGTATATGGTTGTTGGAGTGGTTTTTTCACTGCATCGCATCGCAGGAAAACATGTGTGCAATTAAAAAGGTCGGGTGAAACAAATGCTCTATTGTTGTTGTGGTTTGAAGTTTTGATTGGGCGTAAATTCCTCATTCTCTCGCGATGTTTTTCGATAAAAACTTGTGGATTTGAATTTGGAATATCATTGACGAAAAACTCACCAGGAACTCTTAAATTCTTGCCGTAGACCATCCCTGCAGCAGAAGCCTTAATGTCTTCCTTGTATGCAGTCCTCAATCCCAAAAGTGCTGTTGGGAGCGCATCAACCCAATCGGTTTCTTCATGACACATTAGCGCGGCTTTTAATGAGCGATGCCAACGTTCGACCAATCCATTTGACGCTGGATGGTATGGTGACGAGCGTATGCGTACTGTGCCTAAGAGATTGGTGAATGCATTAAACAGTGCTGACTCAAACTGTGTGCCTTGGTCTGTTGTTAGAAGAGTCGGTGAACCAAATCTTGCAACCCAATTAGTGTAGAAGGCATTAGCAACTGTTTCGGCTGTCATATCCTGCAGAGGTATCGCTTCTGGCCATCTGCTGAAACGATCGATTATGGTTAAACAGTACCTATATCCTTTACAAAATGGTAATACGATTAGGTCTATGTGCACGTGGTGGAATCGTTGTTCAGGAACTGCAATTGAATCTGGTGTGGAGTGTGTGTGTCTATTTACCTTTGAACGCTGACATCTAATACAAGTGCGTGACCATTCTAACGCGTCCTTCCTGATGTTCGGCCAAATGTACTTTTCCCTGAGTTGGCGACTGGTCATTCTTCCATTTGGATGGGAAAGGTCATGTATAGATGCAAAGGCTTTCCGGCGTAAGGACACAGGAATGTATGGTCGTAGCTTATTCTTCGAGATGTCGCAGTATATTTTTACATCTGGTTCTAAGGTTATTTTTGATAGATTCAGTGATGAGTTACCTTGTTTTAGAATATCTTGCAGTTCGTGATCCAGCAGTTGTGATAGATGCAGCTCACGTTGATCAAATTGTGTTGGCAGAGATATTTCATTGATCCGTGACAATGCGTCGGCTACAAGATTGTTCTCACCAGGTAAATAAATAATGTTTGTTGTGTATTGAGAAATGAAATCCAAGTGTCTCAATCTTCGTTGTGGAACTTTGTCTGAGCGCTGCTGAAATGCATTAATTAATAGTTTATGATCAGTTTGTATAGTGAATCTGCGATCGTCCAGGATATGTTTAAAAAATCGTATTGCCAGATAGATTGCTAATAACTCGCGATCGTAGGTACTGTATCGGCTTTGTGCACTCGACAGTTTACAGGAATACAAACCAATTGGTTGCCTTTGGTTGGATTCCATTTGTTCCAGTTTAGCGCCAACTGCAAAATCAGAAGCGTCTGTTGTCAAAACTAACGATGCTTTGGGATTGATATGATTGAGCAACGTTGTGTGTTTAATGCTGCTTTTACAATTTTGGAAGGCTTCCTCAGCTAACGGAGTCCATGGAACAGGTCTTTTGTCATTTTTTCTTGAGTCCTTGATGAGATCGTTCAAGGGAGCGTGAATAGTTGCACAGTTCGGAATATACCGGCGATAATAATTGACAATTCCGAGAAAACGACGAAGTTCCAGGATAGTTGTTGGTTTCGGATAGTTTGAAATCGCTTCTACTCGGTCTACTGGTGGTTTGCAGCCGGATTTGCTGATGGTGTGACCTAGATATGTTATCTCAGACTTACCGAATACACATTTTTTGATGTTGATTATCAGGCCGTGTTCCTTAAGACGCTGCAAGACTTGCCGTACGTGTTGATGATGTTCTTCTTCAGATTTTGATGCGATGAGAACATCATCTAGGTAGCAGAATACAAAGTCCAGACCACGAAGAACCATATCCATAAATCTTTGGAATGTTTGAGTTGCGTTCTTTAGTCCAAATGGCATGACTAGAAACTCAAACAAACCAAAGGGCGTGGTAACAATAGTCTTCATGATGTCCTCCGGTGCCATCGGGATCTGATAGTAGGCCTTGTCCAAGTCTAGCATGGAAAATATACTCTTGTCGTGCAAATTTTCGGTAAAATCCATAATGTGTGGTATTGGGTAACTATCCGGTTGAGTTTGTGCGTTGAGTCGGCGATAATCATCGCAGCATCTCCAACCACCAGTCTTTTTTTCCACAAGGTGAATGGGGCTGGCCCAAGGACTGCTGGAAACGCGACAGTATCCTTTCCTCACGAAGTCCTCAAAGTCTGCCTTGGCCTGCTTCAATTTGTCTCCGGTTAGTCGTCGTGGACGTTCCGAAACGGGCTGACCTGTTGTGATGATGTGGTGTTGCACAAGTTTGGACATGGGTTTGATGACGGGCTTTGTTCTGCTAGCCAGAAGGTATTGGTTTACTAGTCCAACGTAGGCTTCAGGTCCATTGACGGACAAAAGTCTTGTTACGCCGGTGGAATGGACTTCTCCTGGAACAGTAAGCGATGTTGTCTTGTCGACGATGCGTTTTGCCTTCAAATCGATGATGAGTCCATAATGTGCAAGTAGGTCTGCTCCGAAAATTGCAGTCTTGACATCCGCAATGACAAATGGCCAAGTGAAATCGCGTCGAAGACCGAGGTTGAGGGTAAGCGTCTTCTGCCCGTACGTGTGGATGGGGGAGTTGTTTGCCGCGAGAAGTGTTGTTTCGCCCCTGCCGTGTTTCCAGTTGCTGGGTCGAGGTAAAACGCAGATAGTAGATCCTGAATCCAATAAGAATTTTTGATGGGTTTTCTTGTCGAAAACGTGAAGGCGGCATTCGTGGTTCAGATTCGGCCTGTTATTACCCGCCTCAGGTAACAACAGATCTACAAGTTTTTTGCTGCGTAGTTGCAGGGCGCCTTGCAATTCCTAGCATTTTCTCCAAACTTCTTGTGGAAATAACACAACAAATCAGAACGCCGTTCCTGTGACTTCCTTGTGCGTGAGTCGAATCGTTTGCGTGACACGCTGTGGGATCTGCTTCGCGATTGATTAACGGAGATTGTTTTTAAGGTTGCTGACATACTAGCCAGCGTGGACTCGATCGCAGTTAATCGCCTGTCAAAGTCGTTGTTCCGTGTCACATCACACACTTCGGTTGCAAAAACTGTGTTAGTGCTTACGTTGTCCATAATTTTGTCAGCAATCTCCGCCAGCGCAGTGAGGTCGACGTTACGGCTCGCAGACAGAATGCCCCGCACATCGTTAGGCATTCTAGACATCCAGATGGTCAGCAACATGTCGTCCGGAAAATTGTCACCTGTTAGCCTCCTCATTTCCCTGAGAAGACTCGACGGACGTTTGTCACCAAGTTCTAGTGATGTTAACAATCTATTTAACTGTCGCTCCTTGGATTCTGAGAACCTAGCAATTAGAGTTTCCTTAAAAGTTTTGTACTTATCTTGCTCTGGTGGTTTTTGAACCAAGTCGGAAACCTCGTTCAGAATTTCTGGATCCAAGGCAGCGATGACAGCATTGAACCGACTGCTGTCTGTACTGATGCGGTGGTTATGGAACTGCGCTTCCGTTTGCACGAACCACAGGGCTGGGTTGATTTTCCAGAAAGGGGGAATCTTGAGGTTCCTCAGAGCAGCGATCTCTTGGAAGTCGTCAGGGTCCTCTGGTGCTGCGCCATTTCTACTGCGTATTTGTGCACTGTCACCGTTATCTGAATTAGCCATTGTATGTCCTTTTTTTTTTATTGATCACGTCGGGGTCACCAATTTAGCTGTGTGGTTAGCTAATGAAACACACTGTTGGTTAATTATTAAAAATGACAACTGTTTTATTGAAAGTTAAATGAATGGTTTGAACAACTTAATTTTCTACTCATTCATTCAAAGTTTTTTTTCAACAAATGTCAAATTACTGCAACCCCTGAATTCTTTATTACAATTTTCAGGATCTGATAGTAGTACATTCATAACATCCATGGAATAGCTCAAACATTTTGTAATTTGAAATCCAGCTTCACAGTGAATATATTTGACTTCTTCAATTAGTTGAAGTGCTTCTTCGATGGTATCCACACTATCCACAAAATCGTCAACATAATGATTATGGATAATAGATCTCACAGCTCGTGGATACTTGTCAATGAATCGTGCGGCGTTTTTGTCCTTATTATATTGGGCACAGCTGGGTGAACATTTAGCTCCGAATATTAATACCTGCATAACCTATGGTTCCATTTTTTTAGTTTCGTCGCTGCGCCATAAGAATCATTGGGAATCCTGATCTTCTTTTCTTAGTTGGACTCGGTGGAACATCTCTTTAATGTCGCCGCATATTGCCACCTTGCGTTCTCTGAAGCGATATAATACGTCCGTTAAAGCTGGAAGAGTATCTGGTCCACGGAACACCATTGTGTTGAGAGATATGTCTTTGCTTTTAGCTGCCGCATTCCAAACAATCCTTAATTTCTCTGGCTTATATTAAATACCGGAAATACAGGCAAATACCAAGTGCGATGACTACTCAAAGTTTCTTCCGCTTCTGTCAACTTGCGTGAATAACCTTTGCTGACATAGTCTTTAATAAGAATATTTTAACTTGTATACAATGTTTTATTCTTTTGTAGCTTTGTTTCTAGCAACTTAAAGCGTCGTTCTGCTACTGCTCTATTATTTGGCATGATGACGTCTTCAAATTTCCACAGTAAAGGCACTTATAAACGGTAGCGGGTTCTAACAATTTTAGCGCTTGCTCATCATCCTTGGATATGCTTTGCTGGCCTAGTGTTGATTGAGTAAAGATGAAAGTATTCTTCTATAATTTCACCCAATCTAGTGTCCGAATCTGGAGTATAATTACATTGGTAAATGTGTAGACTATGGAAATTTAGAAATTTATCATGCACACTTTCGTTTTGTTAACTATAGGCTGTAGTGGCGAACCTTCTTTAACGCGTAATGGGACTGCTAGTTTCCAGTGTTCTAAGCCCAATAATATATTTCTTTTGCAACCGGTTAGCGTCGACGGTTTGTACGGGAAGGTCTTATGAACTGACTGTCCGGATGTTATTTAACTCAAATACTTTTGTTGATCATTTGGCTGATATGCTTGCGTTGACTCTTCTCGATAAATTTTCTGTGCGGTGCATATCCGATGTCCATTTTAAGCAGAGTGGTTCGGTATTGCCTTTGAGGTTTAAATGGTTTGCTAAATCCGCTTTCATCAATGTGAGACGATCCATCATCTAACAAAGCAAAAGTGTCGCACTTCGTGTTTTTACCATAGATGGTGACGGGTATGATTCGGAAAAGTGTCGAGATGTTTTCAATGCTATGAAAATTACAATTGTTGCCGTCTTCTGTTTTCTCCTTATTGGTTTCCGGCTTATGTAAGAATCGATGATTTCTAAATAGGCAACCATTTTCACTACAGCGCTTGACCACAGAACATCGACGGGCCTTGTGAGATCGCAATCATGTACGGCAAATATCAAACTGTTTAAAATGTTCCATTATGCATTGAGCGTCAGTTCTGAAAATTGTCGGCAATTTTCTAAGGATTTGCATTTCCCTTTACAAACTTTACATTTTATTGTTTTATGAGGTAGATGGATTTTCCTCATGAATGTTTATAAACTGTTTTTGAATTACATGCTTTTGATCCACGATCGATGAAGAACAGACATCAGATACTGCTTGCGCCATTTTAATCAGCCAAGCGCTCAAGTGAACCAGGCTATCATTGTTACACTGTCTTCCATCATTTCGCGAAGGTCTTGAACGGCCAACGCAAAACTGTTTTATTGTTTCGATATTATCGGCTCTTGGTGGTGATTCTTTGCGAATGTTTGTGGGGAGCGAATTAATTACCATGTCCTGTTTATTGTAAAGCATGCGTAATGTTTCCATAACTCTTGGAATTATATCGGCAAATAGTAATTTGAAACGTACAGACCCCAAAGCTTTTCCTTTAAGACTCCGTCGCAAACGACCAACATTTTCATCTGCTGAGGGTTTAACTATCTAACGACTTGATCATTTTGCTTTCTTGTTCCAGGAGCACTTGAATTTGACCAAGGATGTTCCCGTTGCTTCGCTTTCGGAGGCTCTGCTTTTGCTATATTTTCGACTTTATCTAACCAGCCTCGGATATTCCTATTGGATTTAAATGATGCCACGTCGTTAACATCACTTAGGTCCGAAATTTCTTCGAGTATGTCATATTTCTTCGCCAAATACTCTCGATTACGTTTCTCTTGCAATTCACGTTCCTCATCCAACTGTTGCAGTTGAAATGAAAGTTTGTATTTAGAGTTGTTTGAGGTTTGTGATTTTGCCTTGAATGATTTTAAATTGACCACCGTTTTGGAAGTAGAAGGACGTTCTTCGTTCAATGTAGTGACTGTTCGGGGTATTTCTTTTAGCGTAGAGTACATTCGTTGCGTTGACTGGCACTTAGTACATACGAAATCCTTTGAGTCGATATCTTTCGTAACTCCTGAGCAGTCGAAGTGGCACAAAGAATCGCGTAGATCGCATTGAACCATGTCGTGGGCGCTGTCTCTTCTATCGCACATGGCACAATTATTATTTTGTGGTTGAAGGGAAGATGTGGTGTTTTGCATGGTAGATTGTGGCTCTTTAGACATTATGTATATTTTTTTACCGCTTACCCCATGCAGTGTTTGTGACCGGATTATGTTGCTTTCATTCCAGGTTATCTTGCAAACTTCTTGTCTACTATTTTTGTAGAAGTTAAATTGTTTGTAGAAATGTTGAATCTTTTATGGAAAAATACACTGTTTATAATTTTTTAGGTACAGTATGCTATATTATTTTAAAAATGTATCAAAGCGAGAAGCGCTACAAAAAATTGTCTTCTTACTAGGCGTTGAAAGAGACGAGATTAAAACAACAACACGTTTGTATAAATTTCTTTATTTGAGAGGTGTGCTCCCGTCGACGAACTTAAACAGAGTGAACGAGTGAACTGCTGAGTTAGCCTTGCAGATCATGTTACAAACATAAGTATGTATGTACATTACAGTCGTTTTAACGTAATAGTGGCGTGACTTAACAGATGTACGGATTGAATGTTGAAATACATACAGCGAATATTCACTATGTTGCTTTCTGACTCCTACAGATCGACCACCCTGGCATTAAATCGACCTCGATTTCGTTTTCTAATTCCCGATACATTTTAACTTCAATGAAACATCGAGAATGTTTATACATATAAATCTTGCTGATCTTAAGATATACATACATACATATAAAAAATGAATGAAATAGCTTACGAGTGATGATTTCTACAAATTTACATATGACCACCAAGGTGGTCGACATGAATAGTTTCAAACGGTTTATTAACTTTAGGAACGGAGTGTAACATACATTCTTTCTTACCAGACGGGATTGAAAAATGCATGCACTTAACAATTGTCAATGTAAATTTTAATTTTGTGCTTCATTTGTGGGAACCAATAGCTTTTTTTCAAAAAAATGTGACACTTTTCTGCTCCCGCGTGGCATAATGCATCATGGTAGGTTTGAATGACATTTCGCTCCATACCACAGGAAACGTAGAAAAATATATTTTTATTCATCTTTCGGTAAACAAGCCCATTATTTAATTCGTATGTCCGACTCTCTTTCGCTTCTAAGAATTCGACTAACCGTTTTATTGTAGGATATTTTTGTTGAAATGCAGCTAGTAGATGTTCGAATGACTCCGACTCAAAGACATTGACAATAGCGGTGCGTTCAATAATTTATCTTTTAAGGAGTCAAAAACCTTGATCTCCCCCGCGCCGAACCTGAACTCGGTATCTTTTTTTTATTAGCTCGTATAACGGCCTTGACAACAAAGAGAAATCTTTAATAAATTTCCTCAAATAGGAACAAATACCAAGGAAAGATTGCAAATTCCTTGCGTTCCTTGGTGTCGGAAACTCCTTGAACATTCGGACCAATACCTTCACTTGATACTTCATATCCTAAATAAGTTCTTTTGATACATAAAAGTGCACTTATCGAAACTAAGTTGTAGTGAATTTTCCCGCACAACACTAAGAACCTCATTCAGTATTTCAAAATGTTCTTCTTTTGTATTATTCGTAGCTATAAGCAAGTCGCCAATATATACCAGCAGCCTTCCTGATCTTATGAGCTTATCAAAAATTGTATTAATATATATATATATAGAAGAACCTTTGAACTATGCCTTTGAACCTTTGAAAAACTGCGGGGCCTTTCTTCAACCCACAAGGCATCCGCAAGAACTCGAATTGGCCCAATGGAGTCACACGATTTTAGTTAATTGAGTTGTAGTGTTAATTGAGTTATCTTCCATTTTTACATGGTTAAATCCGCTCATTAAGTCCAATTAGGAAAAATATTTTTTGCCTCGTAACTTGTCGAGGTGGTCTTCGATAAGCGGCAAGGGGAAATTGTCTTTTATCGTAACCTTATTTAATGCGCGAAAATCGACACACAACCGAAGACCGTATTTTTTTGGGGTGGGAACAATTGGATATGCGCACGGAGAGTTGCTTTCGTATAATAATGTTACTGGCTAATAGGTTATCTAAAATTTCACGCAACTGCAGGGAATGTGCATGAGGCAATCCTAGCCTAGGGGCGCAATTGAAAACATGGTTCGGATCAGTTAATGAAATTTTCATTTCGAAATCTAAATGCTTAGAATTGTCATTGTTGTGAACGCAAAATTTAACTAAATTTTGAATGTTTAGTTTTTCACTTAAATCCACATTTTCATTTACATTCAAAGAACCCGTTTCTGCAAAATCATCACTAGTATCAATTTTAAGAATTTCGTCAATGATTTCCGTATCACAATTTACATTACACTTATCTTCTTGACTATCACAATTTACATTTAATTTTACATTAGATTTCATTAAAAAGTCACGCCCTAATATAATTACATTTTTCACCGTTTCATTAGGTACAATAAATAATTTTAAATTTATAAATTGTTTGTTTACTTTTAGCATGCAAAATACTTGTCCAATAATATTAAACTTACTATTATTGATCCCTACGAAACCGGTTCTTGGAGATCCTGGTGTTACCAAATACTGCGGCACGTACTGTTGCTGCACAAAGCTGATAGGGTTACCCGTGTCTTATCATTGCCAATGCGTTGATCGTAGTAGTCACCGTTGAACAATTTTTTTTTCATGAAATTGGAACTCGAACATGTGTTGAAAATCATCCAATTCTCCTGTCGAAGATTTCATCTCGGATTGGCTGCCGTTCACTACCATGACAGGTGCCGTTTGCGGGAAGTTTCTAACCATATGTCCATTTTTCCCGCAACGAAAACACGTCGCTTCTCCTGATGCGCGGCTTGGACACTTGCTGGAAACGTGCCCATCCTTATTGCAGGTGTAACACTTGATGGACATTCTTTGTGGCTGAGTCGTTGGTCTCTGCTGGAACATTGGTTTGGTGGAGGTTGGTGTGTACGTCTCAATTCCCATCCTTTCGTATTTTCGCAATGTCTTCTTCAGCTCCGAGATTGTGTCGGCTGTCAAAAGAATTTGCTTATTGTATATTGAATCGGGTATACCTCTTACGATGTAGCTAATGAGATCCTGTTCGCCTATGTCAGCGGCAAGAAAGTACTGCTGCATGTTTTCTTCTTTCCGTTTCTTGCGGGTCCTTAAGCTATTGTGAACGTCGGTGCTTGTTGTTTGCGTGTGGAACTCCGCTACTAACTCCTCTTTGAGTTGTCCCCATGATCGACATAATGTTGACCTGTAGAACATTTGGGAGGTACCTTTCAGCAACCCCTGAGCGTAGATGTGCGTCTTCGACGAATCCAATTTGTACACACTCATTGCTTCATCGATGGCCTTGATCCACTTCAGAACTGGGAGATTGTCGTCACCTGAGAATGTGGGCATCGATTCCTCCACCTCTCTAAGCGATGTGTACGTTTGCGGTGCTTCGACCTGACCATTGAGTTCTGCCAGTCGCCTTTGCAACGCGCGAATCTCCTCCTTTCTTGCCACTAGTGATCGCAACGTATTCAATTGTCTTGTCATCACCTGAGCTTCGTCGCTCTCCTCGGTTTCAGCAACATGGTCTGTTTCAGCCTCTGCTGTCTCTCATGCTGGTTTCCTCCCTCGTCTCTTCATTATTTTCAGAGAATAAATCATCAGTCGAGATTAAAACAACAACACGTTTGTATTAATTTCTTTATTTGAGAGGTGTGCTCCCGTCGACGAACTTAAACAGAGTGAACGAGTGGACTGCGGAGAGGCTTAGCAGATCATGTTACAAACATAATTATGTATGTACATTACAGTCGTTTTAACGTTACAGTGGCGTTACTTAACAGATGTACGGATTGAAAAGACAATGTTGAAACACATACAGCCAATATTCACTATGTTGCTTTCTGACTCCTACAGAGTCTATTTTTTTAACTGTAATTTTACAACGAATTATAAGAACGGTACAGAAAAGGATATAATAAAAAAATTGTACATATAAGTGTCTCTTTCGCATTTCGCCAGTGGTGCCAATATCAATGAGTGCACAGAAATATAAATTTTGCAATTCTGGGGCAACACCCAGAATAGAAGCCTGGACAACGAGAGATCACTGCAACTACCACCTCACGCAGTTCTTGTCGGGCCATGCAGGTTAACGGAAATACCTCCACAGATTCGGTCACGACAGCACACTCATTTGACGACGCTTTGTTGTGGCGAGAGGAAGTCTACCAACTCCCGAGCTCCTAGTTAGCCATACGACGGAGTCAGCTGACAAATGGCTGGTGATGCTCCTTTATAACGAGCGTGCAGATCGAGCTAAGAAGGCTCGAAAGAGAAAGAAAAGCCGAATTGGCAAATATAGATCACATAGCGTGATATGCTAACCAACCCCGCGAAGTAATACCTAACGGCAGTTTCGCGGGGAGAGTGGTAGAAATGTGAAATGCGGAAAAATGCGAATAATATCCCGTGAATCAATTATGCTAGTAGCATGTGTTACCAGTATCTTAAAAAGGATTCCACATCAATTGGCGCAAACCATAAGAAAAAAAAACATAAGAATCCGCAAGGGATAAAGAATACATGTGAACGCGTGCGTGTAAACGCGCGTATGTGATTGCATGTTGAAGTGTGTGCGGAAAATGGGTGCGTGCAGATTGCGTTTGCGAAAATACTTGTGATTTATGGTGTTAATACATTTGTGTTGCTATGACACTGAATCGAAGTGGTTCGATGTAGGATTACATAACAAAAAAAATTAAAATTACAAAAAATCAACGACACTCATTACTTACATCTGAGTCAATCAACCCCAAAACTCAGACACGGACGGCTCTATTACTAGACAACAACAAAAAGAAACACCAAACGCAACTGATAAAAAACCGAGAGGCACACTTGAGTACAGTGATGCCTCCTCAGATCAGTTATCGGACACTGATCACAAGTCTGGCTGCAGTTTATCTGCAGAAAGCGAGGCCTCAACGGCAAAAAAATTGACACAAGAAAGCAAGAAACACTGATACAGTCGTCAAAAATGACCTCGTATACTGGATCTCTGGCATGCAAAATGACGAAGGCAGACTCAGTGAGGAGAACTGGAGGGTCTTAACGACCAAAATTACTGAGGAATTACTTAAGTATATCACTGAGAAACCGACAGCAACTCCAATTACCTCCACTGAAGTCGGTTGGCACTCTGGCGGCTCTAAAATGATAAAGAGCCACAACAAATGTCCGGTAGACTTCCTAACAGAGCTCATACCAAAAATAAAGATTCCGTCCAATTTGTAGATACAGAGTGTGGCAATTACGAAAAAAGACTCCGTGAGAATACAAATGACGACTCGTCTGAAACAGACGGGAACATCACAGTGGTAGAAAAGCCTTAGAATGAAGGTGGTCCAGATGGTTATGCAAAGACGAAAAAAGACTCCGTGAGAATACAAATGACGACTCGTCTGAAACAGACGGGAATATCACAGTGGTAGAAAAGCCTCAGAATGATGGTGGTCCAGATCAATCTGTACCACCTGAGTGCTCCGTAATAAAAGTCGCACAAAAGCCCAAAATCCCCATAGTGATTGGTGCCGATGCTAAGGCACATCACACTGTATGGGGAAGCAGATACATCAACGGCAGTGGTGAGAAACTTTTTGATTTTATTTTACGATCAAACCTTAACATTTGTAATGTGGGCTCAGGGTCAACTTTCATTAATAGACTCAGGCAGAAGGTCTAAAACCCAACCTTAATTTCTATTTACCCAATCCTATCTATTTCAAAATGGGCAGTATCCAACGAGCTCTCTTTTTCCGACCATAGATACATCCAATTCTCTCTGAACCTTGATACTCCTCCAATTAGCAACTTCCGTAAGCCCAGGAAGACTAACTGGACCACGTATAAGCACATTCTCCAAAAACATTAAATAAAGAAGTCATTACAGAGCCATTTGTAGATGGTATTGACGACATGGTAGGGAGAATCTCAGCAGCTATGAATTCTGCCTTCTCTACAGCTTGCAAACAGGCAGAAAAAAATAGAAAGCCGCCATGGTGGAACTCCGACCTGTCTGCATTACTCAAGGAAAACAGGGGATGTTTTAACCGAGCAAAATCTCAAGGGCAGCAGCAGACTAGAATCTCTACAAGCATCATCTCAGGAACTATAAAAAAGAGGTCAAGACCGCGCAAAAAGAAGCCTGGAGAGCTTTCTGTGGAAACATAGAAAATATTAAGGACTGTGGTCAGTTGAGACATTTACTCTCAAAATCTCCGGCCATGCTGTTTATCCAATCGTCGGAAGGTGAATGGACGGAATCTGCTCAGGAAACCCTTAAGCTCCTAATCGACACACACTTTCCTGGGAACACAGATCCCAGCGAAACTGATAACAGCAACTCACGGACAGAACTGCAATCAGCAGTACCGTACCGAATGGATTCCTTACTCCAAGCTGGTCTGGGCGCTTCAAAGTTTCGAGCCTCCAGGCATAGGAGTCGTCAGACCGGCTGAATTACACCACGAACTGGAGACCGCCGTGGCTGAAGACCATTTTTAACAGCTACTTAAGATTTAGCTTCGCTACTAAATTATGGAGGAAAGCTAAGGTGGTATTCATACCAAAGACCGGGAAGCCACACACAGCCTACCAAAATACTTCAGACCCATAACCCTTTCCTCTTGAAAACCTTAGAAAAGATAGTGGAGCTAAATATCATGGAAAGTATCAGCTTCAGATACATATCACCTTCCCAACATGCGTATCGCTAAGGTTTCTCTACAGAAACATCACTTCACTGACTAGTTAACACCATTAAAAAATCTCTTATTTACAAAGAATATACAATGGTTGCTTTTGTTGATATAGAGGGAGCTTTTAACAACGTTAAATTTGAGACAATAAGCAACGCTCTAGATAGACTCAATGTAGTAGACACTATTCGAAGTTGGATTGGCAAATGGCTTCTCGGAATCCATGCTGTATAGAAGCTGTAGAGACGAGGAGGAGGAAGAAAATACGCTTCATCTCCTCGGCACTTGTCCAGCCCTTGCAAAAAAGAAAAGATATACTAGGCAACTACTTTTACAGTAACATAGATGAAATGTCACACTTAAAGATACAAGACATAGCTAAGTTTATCAAGAAAACTAACTAATTGGCTGTAAATCAGCACAGGAGTGGACTTGTCAAAGTAGGCCACTAGAATGCGATTAGGTAGTCTAGGTTATTTCATTTTCGTTAGTGTAGTCCCTTTTAAAAAGGATTCAGTGGAAAGCACCGGGTAGTGATAGCACAAAGGATCCAACCAGGATCTTAGTGGGCAACAACTGCTACAGTGGTGGCAATCACCCAAATCTAACCTAACCTAACCAGATCCCAGCGAAACTGATAACAGCAACTCGCGGACAGAACTGCAATCAGCAGTACCGTACCGAATGGATTCCTTACTCCAAGCTGGTCTGGGCGCTTCAAAGTTTCGAGCCTCCAGGCATAGGAGTCGTCAGACCGGCTGAATTACACCACGAACTGGAGACCGCCGTGGCTGAAGACCATTTTTAACAGCTACTTAAGATTTAGCTTCGCTACTAAATTATGGAGGAAAGCTAAGGTGGTATTCATACCAAAGACCGGGAAGCCACACACAGCCTACCAAAATACTTCAGACCCATAACCCTTTCCTCTTGAAAACCTTAGAAAAGATAGTGGAGCTAAATATCATCGAAAGTATCAGCTTCAGATACATATCACCTTCCCAACATGCGTATCGCTAAGGTTTCTCTACAGAAACATCACTTCACTGACTAGTTAACACCATTAAAAAATCTCTTATTAACAAAGAATATACAATGGTTGCTTTTGTTGATATAGAGGGAGCTTTTAACAACGTTAAATTTGAGACAATAAGCAACGCTCTAGATAGACTCAATGTAGTAGACACTATTTGGCATTTGGATTGGCAAATGGCTTCTCGGAATCCATGCTGTATAGAAGCTGTAGAGACGAGGAGGAGGAAGAAAATACGCTTCATCTCCTCGGCACTTGTCCAGCCCTTGCAAAAAAGAAAAGATATACTAGGCAACTACTTTTACAGTAACATAGATGAAATGTCACACTTAAAGATACAAGACATAGCTAAGTTTATCAAGAAAACTAACTAATTGGCTGTAAATCAGCACAAGAGTGGACTTGTCAAAGTAGGCTACTAGAATGCGATTAGGTAGTCTAGGTTATTTCATTTTCGTTAGTGTAGTCCCTTTTAAAAAGGATTCAGTGGAAAGCACCGGGTAGTGATAGCACAAAGGATCCAACCAGGATCTTAGTGGGCAACAACTGCTACAGTGGTGGCAATCACCCAAATCTAACCTAACCTAACCATTCAACGATAGGGGTGAGTGATAGCGAATCCGTTCACGTGAATCGAACTAGTGAAGTGAGTCTTGAATCCATCGGAATTGTTAATAAGTGTGATTGTATGATTTTATAAGAGGGGGTAAAAAAAAAATATAAAAATACTTTTAGAATTTAGGATTAGCCTCTTTAGTGTCCTGTGTTGCTCTTTTTATAGAACTGCGTGGAGTCGGCATTGAAAAGATCATCAAATCCAGGGTGTGTGATTGCAGTGGTGTAAAGGTATCGGTGACTGCGCTCGAGTGGAAGAATGTTAATACTATTTAGCAGATTTCATGATAGCTGAATGATGTATTTGTCTATTGGCAAGAAGAGATGAACTTCAGTGTCGAATAGTCTCTGTGAGGACCGGTACACATTCTTAAGATATTCCGTCATAATTTGAATCGATTTCGATCTTAAATTGTTCATTTTATGCAATTTTTCAAATTCTGATTGTTGTTCCTTTGCTGTCGTCCACACATTCAAATCCCAACGAAAGAAATCGTCGTTTTTACGATAGAATGTCGTTTTGAATCGACTTAGGTAATTAGAAAATGGAATAGATAAACAACTGTAAAACAACAGCTTACGTTTCTGTACGACAAAAACAACGTACAGAATGAATACCGATTGCTTTGACGTGTTTTTTTGTTTGCGGTTTGTTTTTGCTTACGGCATAGGATGTTGTCTAAAAACATCCGGGCGAACAAAAATTTCCAAGCGAAATATTTTTTGGGTGAAACTCACAATAAGGCAGACCATTTGTTAAAGTAGAAAAGCTTATTTTATTTTACCAAATATTTTTATATTGTTAATTATATAGGTGACAATCATGAATAAGCCAAACACCTGCTACTACCACTGTTGATTGTGTTAACATTTATAGAAAATTATATATGTATATGGATTTGCGGCATTCGCGTTTTTAAGTAACCACTGTAAAACATATTTTGTTAAAATAAATGATAAAATCGTATTGCAAAACATACTTGATACATTTTGGCTTCACTGAGTTGGGAAAAAATGAGATATTACTTTGCTATGATAAATGTTATTCATTTGGTGTTTTTAGTTGATGTCTGTATTTACTAGTAACAAAGCCATTCCTTCTGCGTTCCCAGACTAATACAAATATATATATATATATATATATATATATATATATACGTATGTATATATATATACGTATGTTTTAGAGCAAAATAAATTTCGGGCTTGTAAACGATTTTAATATTTACAGCGAGTTACATCAATGGATTATCATTTCATTTGTTTTTCTTCGAGTTCTGAATAAAATGTTACAATTTTAATCAATTTCTTGTTCGGTTTATTGTATACAAAATATTTACGGACTTCTCGGTGAGAGTAAATATATAAAAAAAATACTTGTTTTATTTTAAAATGTATGTATATTAATTGAATGCTTTTATTTTTTGATTTTTTTTCAGTATAAAATGTATAAAAATCTTTTTCCGTTTTTCTTTACTGTAGTATTAATAAAAAATTTTCCCGTGGGTGTTTATTACAAGGAAGAATGAAATGGAATAATTTGCAGACATTACTAATGCCCTTCTAAACTATAAAAGATGATTTATTGTTATTTTAGTCCTATAATCAGACTCAATAGTTTTTCAATACGTTTTTTGTTGCGAATATCAACACAAATTAATAAATACATAAGTTCTGACATGATCATTTCAAATTTATGCTTTCTTTTCTTCTTCGATGATCTCTTTGGTTGGCAGGGGATTCTTTTCACAAGTTTCAGTATGTTTCAATTTTGCTGGATCAAAATTTTCAATTCCGGAAATAAAATTATTCTTTTCCTTTTCTAGTTCAATTGCTAATTCAAAAAAAATCATTGAAAGTTAATTATATCAGCTCAATTGTCTTACGATTGTTGATTTTTTACCTGTTTTATCGGGAAGAGGATTTTTCTCTTGCGTTTCAGCATGTTTCAATTTAGTTGGATCGAAAGCCGCTATTCCAGCAAATAAGCTTTGTTGTGTTTTCTCTGCTTGGACATCTTCGGAAAAAAAT
Source organism: Eristalis intricaria (assembly GCA_964034865.1). Lineage (NCBI taxonomy): Eukaryota > Metazoa > Arthropoda > Insecta > Diptera > Syrphidae > Eristalis > Eristalis intricaria. Next base: position 78,084,356 of record OZ035876.1, read on the forward strand.
AAATTGAATGTTGAATATATATGAATAAATATAAATGATTTATATGCGCATACAGTGAATCTTCTCATGTGGACACCCCTCTATAAGGGACGCAAATCTTACCGGAGGGACATGAATTTGAACTCATATTGAGGAGTATTTCTAATAAGATCGGACACACAAAACAAACAGGCACATGGAAAAGGCGAACAAAAATTGTATGATTGCATTCCTTTGCATTGTCCATTGACAATGTGTTTCGCTGTTCAGTTTATTCATGAAATTGAGAGTACTCGTTTTTATTCTAATACACTTAAATATAAGGCGCGTGAATTTTCGTTTAACAATTTTATTTAGTCACATACGTTACCCCGATAAAAGGAACACTTCTTAAAAACGGGAAATCATGATGGTCCCGGGGGTGTCCGCTGTAGAAAATGTACACTGTATTTAAAAACTATCTTCCACATGGTAGATGAAATCGTATGATATTCATCCCAATTACGGAATTCGCTTAACGCCTTGTCTTAAAACGGCTCTATGATGTCGTTAAAGCAGTCGTTGTATTTCATTAAAACACTTGGTGGTCAACTTCATGTGAAATGTAGATAGAGATAGATAGAAAATTTACTTACCTTCAGCACTTGGCAGAATAACTTTCTCCTGAGTATTTGCATTCTTCAATTGGTCGGGTTTGAAGCCCTCTAATTGGCTTTTAAGGTCTGTGGCTACCTTTGGAAGATCTTTCAATGCTGGTGCGGACATCTTGCAGATAGAACTAGAAAATATATTTAAAATACTATACTGATATAATTATACCTAATAATATCTAACAATAATTAGGAAATTTCAAATTGTTTTAGCTTAGTAGTATGCAAACCTACACATACTTTTAGAAATAGCATATACAGTCAAGGTGTCCAGGGACCAGTGCTAATATAGACAAAATTACATATCAGCCTAATTCCAACAAAGGAAACAATTTACCTCCTATACGGCAACCGCAGATCAAGTCCATGATCTGAATTTTGAAAATGAGCAGTAATATTCTAAAAGCTTTGAGGTTTAGCTACGCACATAATACATGTCACTCATTTATATGCAACAAACTATTTTGGTTTGGGCAAGGGTGATTTTCCGATTATGCCGACATATGCACATATGTGGTAGTTATTGAACGACCACATAACCCCCATGGGAAAACCTGTCAAGTGTTGTTATACTGAATTATAGACCTTGTATAATAATTAATGGACCTATTTTTCTTACCGAGAATGGCAAATTATATTCGTGTTCATTCACTTCTAAAAAAGTACATACATATAGTGATTACCTTTTTCGGCATAACTCAAATAAGGCTTTAGTTTTTCTATAAAGGTGTACTTTTTCAGTAAGTATTTATTTAGGAAGGCTACACATATCGCGTCATCGTATCTATTCGTAGTTGCATTTTTTAACAAATACTGCCAAGTTCTGACGCAATGCAACAATTTCGAATGTCAACCCATGTGACAACCCAATGACTTCAAATACTTGTTTTACCTATTTAATGAATGCATATATTACATACGTATGGAGTGCATCCTACATTTTCATGGGTGAGTATTCCACAACTATATTTATGTAATTACTAGCATATTTATGAAAATCTAAGTGAATCATGTAATAATTTTAAGTTAAAGGACAGATCTTATGACGAAATGATAATGAACATATAAATGGGTACCTCGACAGTTACACAATATTTACCAGAAATGAAGTATTACAGAGATAGCCGACTTCACAGTTGATTCCCCCTAGTCCATCGACGAATTTGAGTGCCTTTTTGACGGATATTCATAAATTTTTTAAGGTTATTCACGAAAGAACGTAAATGTCGTCCTTTGATTGGTCAATTCGGTTTATGAACACGGTATAAAAAACAGTTGTCAAAAATCTTAAGGGGCAAGAGAGGTAGAACTCGGGCATCTCTGTGATACTTCATTTCTGATATTTACTGAATGAAACAATCCTGTCAATTCTCCCATTCAATTAAAAGTAGGTATTTATACAAAGTTATATGACGTATCTTTACCCAAAATACTTGATCCAACTGAAAACTTGACTCAAAAAATACCTTAAAAATTCATAGAATTTTTGCGTGTCCCGCATATGACACGTTTTTCGAATATCGGAAATGTTTAAATTGCATTAACATGGAACTTTTTGGGTCGTGCTTCAAAGGTACATGTGCTGGCTATGAAACTATTAGAGTTTCTGTGGCGATTGGAACCGTGTCCGACGTTGCCAAATAGGTAAGCTTATCGATCAAAGGTGCTCAATTTTCGTTGTACCTTCGAAATTAAGATAATTTGAACTGTCTTTTATAATCCACCTCATCACCACTTCGTTCTTGAACGAAACGCTTCGAAGAGGGTTAGGGGTTGGAAGACTGACTGTTCGAAGACTTGTCGTCTGTACCCCGTTAATGCTATCGGAAATCATAAACAATAGAATGGAATGCTTTTAGTTTGTTTTGAACTTAACATGTACTATGACATACTAATATTTATTTGTAATTTTAACCATTAGCAATAGCATTAAGGAAATTATTCCTTAAGTTTTTCAGGACATACGTAGTAGTAATGTACCATAGAACGAATTTGTCTTAATTACAAATAGGTTTTTATAAATTTGAGTTAATTGTGCAACTATTTACAATTTAATACTACAACTTGACACCGATTTTTTTTTACCTTAAATGCAAAAATATAACCACTGTATTAACATTGAATATTGCTATACTGAGTGCGGTTGATGCATGCAACCATATATAGCTAGAAACGCAGAAGTGGTTTGTGCAGACGTACATATATAATTGCGTGCATATATAATTAGTAAAACTGTTAGTAGGTAGATCAAATCACCTTTTACGGTTTTCTATGATATCTTCACGACTCCCTCTTTAACTCCAAAATTCAAACACATCAACATACTTATCCAAACATATACGTACATATGTATTCACTCAAACGGCAAGCAAACTTTCTTATGCGAGAAACTTGAGATATCAAATGAGTCTCTTATTCTTTCTGATTTTCTGAATTGATTCATAATATATGTCCATTATAACCCCAATTGAACGGTCCAAAATACACACATACGTTTCTCTAAAAGAAAAATACAAAAACGAAGACCACGAAAAAGGAAAATAAAGATGAATAAAATAAATCATCAGCGATCGGGGTCATTCACAGATAAAATACCGGTAACGATGATTCATGTGTATCTTAATACATTCGTATCCACACATAACGCAGTTAAAAAAATCAGCTTACTTTTGAGGACACGCTAGTTCAAACGATGCATTATAAAGCTTCTTTTTTTTTATTAACATACAGTAACACACTCATACATTCAAGAACATACACATACATATAAATATGTACAAATCCGCGAAAAAATATAATTATAATCCGGTGAAAAAATTACTCACCGTACAATAAATGCAAGATGAAATTTGGCACATCTACCAAGTGTTGGCGAAATTTAATGTAATTGAATGTTCGGGCATATGTACATGTTATACGTATGTCTTTAATGCCTTGCACTGAAATTTATTTTTCATTTGTGCGCATGTTAATATGAACGTATATTTAAAATTCAACTCACAAATTCTGATATTTCTCGGTTTTCGTAAATGCACATATCGGACGTGCATTTTTACTCTTTGTATACGTACATACTTATATACACACACGGATACGTATCTTAACAAAGGTTAGCAATTCGCAATTCGCCGGGAGTTCATGAATACTGACACGGCTATAGCTAATGTACATATGTACGATATTCCCTAAAATGTAAGCCAACGTTTAATCGAAATTTTATTTATTCATGTGAAACGATTAACAAAAGAATTAGTCACTGCTGCTGAAGGAACTCCACTCTCTGAAATAAATGTATGTGTACATAACACGTATATGTATGTACATTCATGCAATCGATTAAAATTGGGTTTGGTTCAGACGATAAGCCCACCACGCCCATATTACAAATCAAACCTTTAACTCAACTGCTTTGAGATGCGTACTATGTTGTTTTAAGTGGTAATCTAATAGACGACTTTGAAACAATTTTGCAGTTACTGACACAGCAATACTACTCATTTTGCATTTCTAACGTTCCTATTCGCTTAGATACATTCTTATGAGAAATAGTGGATAATACGTAGGTACAGAAAATGTAGTTAACAATGGAATTTCATCAAAGAAGTTGTTTTTATTTTAATACAGGCATATTGTAAATATTTCCATTAAAGTGCTACATTAAAATTAAGCCTTAACTATGCATGCACAATAAACGGATATTATTTACGTACCGATCATATATGTATAGACATATATGTACCAATATCGAAACCATAGTGGACTTTTTTGCCTTTGTGACTCCATTGTCCTAAAATTGGGCTACGCCCACATCGAACAACCGGCTTTTTGCGTAAATATTTACTGCTTTTAATTATGCCGACTCTAATTGATTGTGTTTTTACAATATTAAAGCCGAATAAATATTTTTATGCATGAAAACATTTAATTAAACAAGTGCGTAATGTATTACCATTCAAATAATTTAACTTGTGTTTAAAATATATACACACATATATATCATTTATCTTTGATACTTACTGTGAAAGGTTTGTTTAAAAAGTAATATTTAGCAAACTTGACAAGTTATACCGAACTTTAAGATGTGAATTTTTTAGGATAGCAGTCGACAGACTTGGAAAACAACCCAACTTGAAAGGGGAACGTTTAAAACTTAACTGAACAATTCAACGGATAAATCAACGGAGTGAAGCAGAGTGGAGCTAAAAAGAAAGTTGTACGTTTCACAGTTGATGTTTCGTTGCTGCTATGTTCCAATTGGATCTTCGTTCTGCTTTTGAGTTGTGATTCATTGATTTCTCTACTCCAAATTACAATGTACTAGAATAGCAAAACTAATTATTCTAATCTTGAACTTTTGAAAGATGAACATGTTTGAACACAGTAAATGATACATAATTCTGTTAATAATTTTAATATGATATATAAAATAATGCTGAAGAAATGTCAAGCAAGACTTTATATTCAATCATATATGTCAACACACGGACACAAAAAAACTATGCCGGCATTGATAGTATAGGTTAGGTTATTGTGAGGACGGGAATAGAATTCTGAGTACCAGGAAAGTAATAGATCTATTCCTTTACCTTAGGTTTACATGTACACTTTATATCAAAAGTTTAACTATGGTAAAATTATGCCCCTGCTCTGGTTGTAAGGTGGTCGAAACTCACAAATTGTCTGTGATGCCTCCCTTGTGAGGTTTGAGAAACACACCATGGTGTGGTGAATTGGATGTCATGTCAAAAATTTTTTCGCTGAGTTCTTTCTGCCTTTTGTTACATTGTCCTCTCAATATCGGCGTTCATACACAACAATTTGTCCTGACATCTTGGTAACCGTAAATGATAAGCTAATTGTCAAATTATTTTGCGGTAGACAAAGCATTTTGACTTTTCAGCTTGATTGCCACGACAAATTGTTGTGTCTGAACGATGATAATGTAGGAGAAGACATATACATAGAGCAAAATAAATAATAATCGGAATTATTATCAATGCAATGTGAAAGGAGAATTTTCTTTTCGTAGAATAGTCTACAATATATTTAGTACCTTGCAATTTTTACATTTGTCTCTATTTTATTTTTTTTTTTCATCTTATGTGCTCAATCACACATCAAACCTTTGGGAGTTCTTCTGATGCTCACAAGTTCTGAGGCTTTGCTCAGAATACGAAAACCTGTTGTTTCAGTGAACAATTTCTTTAATTGCTACTTTTTGATTGTTTCTTTCGAAGTCTGTTGACCATTCAACATTTATGTACATTTTTGTTTTCATTTTTATAAAGTTCGTAAGGTGTATAGTGCACAAATTTTTGTACATATTATGGGACATTAATGTTTAAATGTCTATGGATCCGACCATATAAAATTAACTTGAACATTGATTTTAAAAGTCAGGATAAAAGGCGAACAAGGAAGATACAATGCGTCGATGTTCAAGCGATTTATTTGACTTCGCTATTGGATATTACAAACTCAAAACATTTTATTCATATGGAGTCATATGGAGCATTCGCAGAGAGCAACGGGTATAATTTGAGCAAACAGACACTTCATCACGAATGTTTTGGTAGTGAATTAGTGGATCGCGTTTGCTTCTTTACATTGCAAAATCAGCTTGCCAGTACGGAAATAAAATGATTGGTTCGTCGAAAAACAAAAGTTTACTTAGTGTATAAGCAACACAACGGTAGAGTGTGAAAGCGTGAGGTGCTATCGCTTATTAAAAAGAACACCGGCATATATCAAAAAACAACAATTTTTACCTAATGATACAGCTCAAACCTATTTTCTATAAAGTTTATGATGGATGACCGTTATTTCTATAACTTAAATATTGACGACTAGAGGTCTCAGTCTTAATAACGTCACATATAAAACTGTTGTTTTTATACTTTTTTATAACTATACAAAATTTAAAAAATTTAATTTCGTTGCATTACATTTCATCATCATAATCATCTTCTGACCCGCATGATCCGCTAAAGGGGTCGCGGGGGTAAACCACCCACGAGAGATCCCCAGGCAACTCGCCATCGACCCCACTTATCATGGTGGGCTTTGAAAGAGATGACGCATGTTTGAGAGAGGGTAGGAAACAGAAAAAGTTTAGAATTGAGATCTCAATTGCAAAGCCTGAAAGATTTCCTGTGTGAAGGCCAGTGTGAAATCAGCCTTACTCTCCTCGGCAAGTTCATTTGTACAGCATTGCCTGATAAGTATATGAAATATAGTTCTGCTAAGTGAATTCAGTAAACTAATTTTAGTGTTCGTATAAAGCAATATTTCACTCATTATACTATACTTTTTGTGAATTAACTTGAATTTGTAATACCCTTGAGGGAATTATGAATATATTACGTTAATTTATGATCATCAGCGTAAAAAGCGGGCGTATAAAATGTGTATGCGAAGAAATATTCTCGTTGGCATGGCAAGTCCACGTACAAATTTCAACAGAATCAGTTTGCTGTTTTTATAAAAGTAATGTGCAACTATTACCTACCATATATAATCGCTCTGGCCTGTTTTAATATGAATAATAATCCAGGCAGTCGTTATGTGTTTGTGATATCAATCTTGAAAATCCATGCTTTTCACATGACCAATCGTATGTCGCCTGTGTGCGAAAACCATCATTATTTATTTACGCTCCAGAAAAGAAAGCTCACAATGTCGTGAATCAAAAAGCATTATAATAATTTTTTAAATTATTTATTCCAGTTCGAATTGAACATTCATATATAGCTAAAACTGGGCATCTGTCGGGTCAGCTAGTTTACAATAAAACTAGCGGACCCAGCGAACTTCGTCTCGCCCAGTTTAACGCCCTGATATAAACTCTAGAGTGATGATAAAACCCAGATAGTTTAGATTTTAATGTGATTTATTTGAATGCAACCCCAATTAGTAGATAGTATGATAAACAATGTTTTCCGATTTGTTTTTCCGGCTCAAAAACAACAACGAAGATGGTCTGAGAACAGGCCGTTGCCTGCTGATCGTGCGAAAAAAAAGCCGAACGAACGAGGAACTGAACCAGTTTAAATTGGAATGGAAGATCAGTTGGAATAATCGGGATTCGTTTCGTCCCTTGAAACACATTGTTCATCAAACCGCGTACAATTGCCGAATTTCAGATGATTCATATTCATTCAGCCTTATCATAAATATCGCCTGAATAGCAAGCATTTCACTCGAAATATATATATATATATATTTTTCACTTATGAATTTTGCGTGAAAAAGAGCCACGATCGAAAAATCCCTTATATGTTAAATAATGTCAAACCAAGCTAACATTTTCGTTTATTTTTTGGAGGCGAACAAGTATAGAATCGTCATGAATGCACGAATAAACACAAAAAAATTAACAAAAAACTCAAAGAATAAATTACACCCGAATAGCCAACGGGTAATTTGGAGGCAAAAATTTAGCATATCAGCCGGTCATAATATATGAGCCATATCAACAAAAGCGCCGCTAAAAAAATCTCAGCTCCCCGACCAACCGGAACCGCTTATCAAACATAAGGACGATCAAGCATAGCCGCCGACAAGTAAAACAAGCTATATATTTTTTTCTTTTATATAAAAGGTGTTCATTTGAAGATGGCTATATAATTTTGACATGCGTGCCATCAATACAGCCTATATCACGTATCTGTCTTGAGCAATTTTTGGTTGTCCGTCTGGCGTTGGTCAAGATATCCATTGTGGATAAAGTTTTTCTTCCAAAATGTCCAATACTCCACACTGGAAGAGGATTGTGCCAGACCAACGTCGAGAACCTCGAAGTTGCAGGGAGGAAGAGAAAGAATTAAACCCATGCCCCCTCATCCCACAGATTTAGTCACTTTTGGCTACCTTTAAGGTAGCCTGGGTCGCCGTGGTGTAGTGGGTTAGTGCGTCGACCCCTACGCAGAGGGTGCCAGGTTCGATACCCGAATTTACCATCTTTCATATTTCACGGTTCCACCTCTTTCGAGTCACTGACAATGCTCAAAGAGTATATCCTGTCTAGAAAAAGCTTCTCAACTACGCCGTTCGGAGTCGGCATTAAACTGTAGGTCCCTTCCACACGTGAGAGAACAATAGCACGCACAACACGAGTGGTTGTTGAGAAGCTAGGCCCTGGCCCTCTACGTACTGTAGCGCCACCCATATCATTATATTATATCATCTGGAGAACGACGTCGATATAATATATGTCCGACGATTCCACTGATTGATATGGTCGGATCTCGTCGAATATCCAAAGTAGAAAGTGTGCATGTGGTAAGTCATTCTTGTCATTCAATCGAATACTATACATCCGACATCGGAGTACGAAAAAAACGTTCTGCTTAAAGATTTTATCCATGAGTACTCTGATCTTAGGTTTGATTGCTTTTGCAGTGAAGTGGTGTCGATTGTTGAACGTTTGTCCTGTCAATAACAGATTCGTACTTTGGGGCCATGTTGGATTGGAAATAAACGTGATGAATAAATACATACTCACGCATGCGGCGCGGGCCACCAACATAAGTGGCTGCGTTGCCGACTCACCAATGATACTCACAAAAATTCAGTGAGCTGACCTTATTCCTTCTCCTGAAATATGTATTGGAACGTAGTTGAATGAAGAAAGAGTGATGAATTGTAAGCAAACATTGGATTTATTGGAATGACTATCTTCATATTCAAGTGATAGCCACTCTCTCCTCGACAGTACATTAACGGGTATTGAAATCCATCAAAATCGCGAGATTCCACATTCTGGCCAACAACACCATTTCATTGACAGTGGGTATTGTCTTGCATGGCCTCCAGCGGGTCTGTTGTCTGCTGTGATAATGTAGTCGTCAAAATGCATTGCATCGGTTTAGAAAAATCTGACCAATTCATTATGCTCATGCAGAAGACTGCAATTGTTCGATAATTTCACGTTTAATCGCAGTAAAAATTTAACAACGCTGATCTGGTTCAATTGCCGAAGAACGAAATAGATCTAAAGGATCTTGTTTATCTTGTGATCTTCGTTTAGTGGTGGTAACAAAATGCCCACTCGATAGTGAATTTGCCCTTGAATCTGAAGATTTGGAAGCAATTTCGAAAAAACCAACAGAATGATTAATTTTGATGACAGGGCATTGCCTTATAACATGGATTGCAGCCGGGGTTTCTTAAATCAGACATCAATCCGAGGAAAAGTTGATTCCGAAAAAGAGAGAACTGATGTTGATAATATAGTATAAAAATCTATATATATATAATAAATATAAATTTATAGCTATAATCGTATATTTTCCATTCGAACAAATTTTCTTGTTTTTTTTTTTTTTTACAGTATTCCAACGACTTCAGTATATTCCTTATGAATGTCTTGTTTTTTTTTTCTGGACTCAACGAATCACCGTATATACTGTGATGCGACAATGTTAATTCAGAAAATTCAACTATAGCTACATAATGTATATTAATGAAAACTCAAATATTGCTGTAAAAGAATAATTTTATTTTTTATGTTTTTTCTTAGAGTTTTCCTGTTTAGTAAATTTAGCAAGTGTCCTCAATTAAACACCGATGGTGTTCTTTTTCAGTTTTCCTTTTCAATACGTTATAATATTAATAAATCACATCAATAAATAATACTTCTATTTTGTATAGGCCATTATTTTCTTCTTTAAAATACCCCCTTCCTCTTTACTTTAACCAATACCTACATGTGTTTGGTATTCTTGATTAATGAATGATCACCGTCTGATATACTACCTTTGTAGTGGGATATAATAAATTTTTATATTTAGTTGATTTACCCAGCTATTACAAAAATTTTAAATTTTGGTTAAGTATTGCCACTGATGATGGAACACAACAAGGTAATTTTTTCTGCTCGTAGATTGAGAACGAATATGATGTCATCACTTCCGCCGAACATTTATTTTCGATATAACTATACCGCAGGCAGTGCAATATTTATTTTCTCGCACCATGTTCTCATTTCGAGTCTTCTTCAATTGAATAAGTCAATCCAATCGTTAATATTAGTGAACAAATAATTTCATGACATTTTTCACTGTACAGCTACATATTGGGCATTTCTTGTTTTTGTTCCATATTTTCATAGCGCATTTATAGCAACAGCAAAGATGCAAAAATCTACTATGTACAAACACTCCGTTTTTAGGTTCAGTTAAGCATGTCATACAGGCACCATAGTTTGTTATGTCACTAACATTTCTATCCAATTTATCTGTCTGTTTCGCAGAAGAAATTTTCAAAAACTCTTCATTGCTTGGCGAAGCTATACTACTGTAAGTATCTGAACAATCGGATACAGTTTGCAATAACGGCAACATAGGATTCATCTCAGGTAAGGATGGGAGACGAGAATCCGACATCCCCTTATTGGACATTCGTACTCGTAGGCTAGTATCTTCGTCTACAGATGTGTACTTGCTGTTTTCAAGTATAATTTCAGCTACATCGCTGTCATTCAATTCATCAGAAACAGTATCTGAAACATCATCCCTGATGCTTGGATGAGAAATACAATCTTCATATTCGTCATTAGGTTGATCACTGGACGATTTTCGGTCCTGACTCGAAGGTGCTGAACTAAAACCAGAATCCTTTTGTGTACCTTGTGTACTACCTCCACATAAGATTTGACTTAAAGCAAAATCAGTCTCAATTTCAGTCTCACTAGCCAAAAGGGGAGAAATTAAATCTTTGTCATAGCAAATCTTTTTTGAAATAGATTTGTGCGTAAATTGAGAACAAGAAGATAATTTTCTCTTTGCGCACATTTGCAGCTTTTGGAGTGGTTTTTGGGCATTCAGTGTTTTTACTGGTAATGAACTAAAGGAATGTGAACCAGACTGTGTCCCTTCAATATAATTTTCGCTAGAAGTATTATCTATACACTTATAAAACTTGCTTGAATCATCATCGTCAGTGCTGCTATCAGCACTATTACCCAACTGCTTCTGTGAAATACCAACCAACCTACCAATAGAATACGATGAAGATATTGAGCTGTGCCGTCTTTTCTTCTTTTCGTTTCCGTTCTTTCGTCTTCTTTGGAGTGATTCCTCTATCAGGGACGTTGTGGCTGCACGCGGAAGAGAAGAGAGCCCTATTAACTTCCTTTGTTTTAAAGCCGATCGACTTTTCCGCAAACGTGGTCTAGGTGGAAAGTGGGTTCTGCGAATCTGAAATAAAAAAAAGTAACAAATTAATAATGTCGATTTTAAACATGTTTTATTTATTGCATTTATTTATATATATTGTTCTTATTTATGCTCATCCGCATGTGTTTGATGACTTTTTTCATGTAATTTATGATTTATTTTTTGTATTCTGTACTTTTTATGTTTTCAGTTTCTTTTTTTTTTTTTTTTTATTATTTTTTTTTTCTTTCCCTTGAAATTTTTAGATTTAATTTTTTTTAAATCGTATTTTTTTTTATTAATTTTTTCTTAAATCGTTATAATAATCTAGTTCAAGATTGAGATATTAGAAGTGATGATGAATGTAAGTTCCAAGAAACTCCTCGATATTTTCATCTCCAAATAGGATACAAGACACAAGTGAACAGTTGATTCTTAGATGATGGAATATGAGTTTCCATAACAATGTTGACCAACAAAGCATGTTTAAGCTATATCAAAAAGTTAGTGACAAAGAAAAATATAAAAAGTGCATGAAAATGTTTAAGTTATGTTTGAAATGTATGTACATAAATAAAAATATATTTGTCTTAACTCGCAATATTAAATGTTTGTGCGTCTTTTGTACAATATTACAAAACGTAATTCCCTTTTCCCTTAATACTAATTTACGCAACCCTAGATTCGCGCAACACTAATATATCCAATTTCTTAAAAAAAAACGCTTGCTTTTATATTTATCCATTCTAACTTTTGGTTTCTAATTTTATAAGAACTGTGTTCAACAATCATAATTTGCTTTCTTTCCAAAAATATGTTTTTTTTAACACATTCCATTTTCTCTATACAAGCTGATTGGTGAAAAATCCAAACAATATACAGTGGACTCACACTAATTCGAATTATCACGGAATACCATGTTGAAGTTGGAGAGGGCTTTGTATAGAAATACAATGGACTCCCTCCAAGTCGAATTGTCACGGGATACCATAATTTGTTCGAGTTAAAGGGAGTTTGACACTGAGAGAGGTTTTGTATGAGAAAATGAGGGAAGTGTATGTAAAATATGGCGAAAAAGTTCGACTTAGAGAGAGTCCACTGTATAAATATAAAAAATATAAATCAAGTTTTATTAATGGATAGTGCGAATCAGTTGAAAAGGTTAGAAATTCGTATTGAAGATTTGGTGATTCCATACTAAAAAGAATCGCATGTGAATTGACAGCTGCTAATATTGAGTATACAAACAATGATAGTTAACTGTTATTTATATTAGTTTAATTTTATTCGGCACCTATAGTTGTTCTGTAGTTCACACAAAGAGAGATCCGAAACCACAAGTGTTAATGGCTCATGTTTATTTATTATATAGATCAGATGTAATATATACATAATAATGCAAGATACATGAATTCATACACAAGATTAAATTGAGATGAGAATCATATTATAATCTTGAACTACCCTCACTTTAAATAACATTTTAGTCCCATAATCATCTGAATCCATGACACACTAAAACTTAAGCAAAAAAAAAAAATAGATAATTACCTGATAGCATTTCTCACAATAACGGAACATTGGATTGTTATTTTTATTTTTACATTTCACACACATCCAATAATCAGCAGAACTCATCTCAGGATCATACATTGAACCAGTATCGGAAGACCCTTCCTCCGTATCTGCGAAATCACTGGAAAGGCCTGACGAATTACATATTACACTGGCAACGGCGATGAACATGTCCTAAAATAAATATGTAGTTTAAATTTCTCACTAATTTTCCTAATTAAATTCTTACGTCTGTTCCACTTGAGGAGTCATTTGTGAACAAGTCTTCACTATTGCTTGTACTCGCCACTTCATATTCGACTACTTTTATGGTTCCAATCCGGTCAGATGAGCATGAAGAATTCGAATCGGTATCGCTAGAATCATGACAAATATCTGGAAATATCAAAATTATTTCCTTTTCATAATGATTTCAAAAATTTCTTATACATTTATTTAAAATGTATGTTTGTATAAAAGTTACTATACAGTCCACAAACATGTTTAGAATTCTTTTGCTCTTAAGAGCTCATCCTACCAAGGCTGACCTCATTAGAGCTCTAATAAATCCGTTGTTGATTCTTCATTATAGAATTGATATAAGAAGCAGTATTGAGGATCTACAACAATATTGGTAGATCTACAGCTATTTCGCAAAATTTCAAGTCAACCACATCTACTATCCAAAAGGTTCCCTAAATAAGCAGTCCGTTAGTCACTCAATCTGTCCATAGTTCTTTTCACTTTTTGCGCATTACAAATTCGAATAATAATACATTAGGAGACAAAGTAAAACTATAATTATAAAAGGCACGGATAAAATATTTATGAATACAAAGATGAATAGAGGGGAAATGTTTAATTTTATGTATGACAACGTGTACGTAAAATGTTAAATTCCTTTGAAATTAAATGCGCTTTCGAAATTCTTGTTCAATTTTCAAATTGACAACACTTTAACCGATTTAAGTCATAAGACTGATAGTAGGGAACGACGGCCATGAGAGATTAGAAAGACAGAAAAGATTAATGTGTACCTGACAATGTGACCGATTTTGCATTCAAAGCTAATACAGTTTCACCCCTTTATACATTACCCACATTTACTATAGATATTCTTTAGCACATTTTAAGATTCACTGTTTGTCTTTAGGTGTTATAATATGCTTTTTTGCTTTAATCCACAACACTGTATTCGGTCTTAAGTCATATTGGATTTTTAAACTATCTATATTTTTAAACCTTGCATCCTGCCGCAGCTCTGTGAACTATTAGGTCAAAAAAAAGCGCGACCTATTCCCGTTGAATAATGTTATATTAGTAGGTATAACAAAGTGGATTCCAATGCAATGAATGCGTCACATTATTTCATAATAGTTAAGTTAAGTTTAAGTGTTTTTGGCTTTTCCTAAACCTTTTTTTCCCGAATTACATTCGTATACAAATATTTCTATTCGTCGAATATTTTATATCTTTTTATTTTCGTTCTGTAAATAGTAACAGCCTATCGTAAATGGGGAGTCGGGCTAAGGCGTTCTTACAAACAAAAATGATTCCGTTTTTACACAAATTCATTCAAATTTAGTTAGGAAGTTTTCAATTCTTAGCGTAAAGGATACAATTGTTGGCACCCCAAAGATAATTTTGAATTCAAATACGCGTAAGTTTCGTATTGGTAGAAACACGAATATTGTAAATATTTTTTTTATTTTATTATTAAATAAGGCGTAATAATGGGATACTAAAAAGGCTTACCAAAAACTACAATTAATGGCACCCGACCACAATTGCCTGCACCCCAAAAATAAACAATATTTTCTGTTCTACAATATGTGCGTTAACGCTGTTTTTGACATTTATTCAATCTTTAAAAAAATAACGATTTAATTCTATTATATCTATTAAAAAATAAATAGTTCTTGAAGAAATCGCTTAGGAATGATAGGATGCCAATAGTTAGTGCTGAACCGCCAATAATTGTATGCGTTACTTTTTTGTATTAATCATTTATTTTAAGTGTTTTTTACATGGTTAAGGCTACCGTGTAAATCTCCTTTTTTCTTGTACTTCATGTCTATCTTACAGTTTTTCTGGAACGTACATATCTACCGTGTAAAAACAGAACTAGGTATATATTCATAGCCCGGAGTTATCTCAAGAACATGAATATCTAGTACTTGTATCCGGAAAAATAATATAAATTAGAGGTTTGAATTTATTCATTAAAATTAAAATACAGGAAGATTCCACTGAATTCATTGACGAGATTAATAACTTTTTTAAGTTCGTTCGAATGATAAGATATAAAAACATGACAAATTATAATCAAAGCATATTAACCCAATGCGCTTGTTTAATCATGTTCTTATAACACGAAGATATAAGTAAATAGTGTGTCGGTATATGAGTACTGGGTAATATCAAAAACCATTTACCTACATATGTAAACATAAAAAATGTTGATATGCATGAATTATGAAATTAATTATACTCATGTTTAGTTGTTCCCAAATTCATATTATTATAATTTCCTTAGTTTGACACTTTTTGGACTTATTATGAATTAAAGCTTTATCATTAAATGTGATTAATATTTTATTGACACCCTCGTATTTTGCTTGGGTTGAGAAATAAAGTTGTGTTTGGATACTCTGCAGCGAGACTAAACACGCGTGAGCGAACACATATATGATCCCGCACACATCTGAATCTGATTTAAGTATTTGTGCTTCCATTCTTGTCCAATCCGAACCACTTCAGTTCTAATATGGACTTTGGCGGTTTAGGACGTGTTTCAACGATCGGATGAAATAATTGCAATATACATTATGCAGATCAAAATATTGATACATACGTAATATTTATGCATGTAAAGATGTAAGTTTGACCTCATATCGTATGTGAAAATAAGTGAACGTTTGTAAATACTATGTATTGATAAAAACTCTACTAACCTGTTTCAACACAATTCAAACTGCCATATGTCGATGAATCGGAGTATTCAGCTGAATTCCTTTTGGGGGATTCCTCTGCGAGCCGTACAAAAACTGCTTTACGATTTCGAGGATGTGTAGATGCTTTTGTTGTACATGCCTTTGGGATTATTTCCTCGTACTCACTCAAACGTCTTCGGATACCATCTTCAGAACTTGTCAGCTCTGGGGAAACCATCAGCGAATCATTTCCCCCCTTGCTCAATTTCGTGCAGCGCCATTTTTTATTCTCTTCTACTGAAGATTGGGGTGGCATTTGTGATAGGGAGTAATGATTATCTTTCATTGTAAGATATGTATTTTAAGCATTCGACCCATAACTAAAACATATAATCATTCACTATACCTGTATTATTATTATGTGATAAACTCATTATATAACCAAACTATTCACTTTTTATAACTAAACAATTGTTAATATTCTGCAGCAATTCAATTTCTTATACCTTATTAAGAGAGCAAGGCTACTTTGACACGACGAATTCCGAATTTTGAACAGAAATGGCTGATTATTAAGCAAACTTCAGCGGCGGCTAGTGGCTTGAAGTACAGTGTACAAATCAGTATTGGTGAGGTTGGAGGATCAGCTAAAACGTAGAACAGATTATAGGATGTACATATATAAATATGTACCATACATACGCTGCATCTAAGAAATTAGACTTGCAAAGATACCAATTAAAAATCGTGAGCGTAGTGAAAATATTTTTCTTCTTCTTAATTTCATAGAACTCTGCACGCTTAAATAATTAATAAATAAAGTAATTCTCAAGTATCTCTCAAAATGGTTTCGATATTGGAAGAGGTTCGTATCCATGCTAACGGTGAACGAAAGAATGCGGGTGCCACACGATGCATTCATTCGCTTCAATATCAGTCTATTTTTTTTTTTAGCTTGTAGCAGATTGTTGCTTATGTTTGATTTGGGTTGATGAGTATTTTTAGTAATATATTTCCAATTAAAATGGCTGTGGCAGAACTGCTTACATTATTTCTTTTAAAATCGCCCAAGACATTAGTTATCCGTTATTTTGCGAATAGCTTGTTTCCATTTATTAGTTATTGACTTATCATCTTTCTGAACGCATAGTTTTTTGTTGCACGTAACAGTTTTCAATCACGCTGCTGAAAAGGTAGAAGTTATTCTGCATATTATCAGTATCTGTTGAAAAGCAAACCTGACTTTTATATTTTAACATCAAATCTAAGTAGGCGCACTTTATTCATTTATAATTTTCTCTATGATTATGACGACGTTCATCAAAGAGAGATAAAATATATTCAATTTATTAAAACGTATTTGCTTTTATTTTCATAATCATAACAAATCAGCTTCAGGCCCAGATTAATTTTAATAATTTGAAAATAGTTTTGTTAAATAGATTTTATCAATCGTTTTATTTTATATGGCGTCTGCGACGAGTTTTCTATTAGAAAAGCTAATCGGCCGTGAAAACTACAGTTCGTGGTCCTTTGCCGTGCAAAATTATTTGCAACACGAAGATATGTGGGATACAGTTAAACATTCAAGATGCCGAAACGTCGAAGGAAGTTTGGGACAAGTTCAGGTCAGCTTTTCAAGACCCTGTACTACGGCAATTAATAACAACTCGGCGTCAAGAACATAGAAGACTATGTCAGCAAAATTGTATCGACAACGCACAAACTGAAGGGGATTGACATGCCGGTAAGTGATGAATGGATAGGGACATTCAAATGCAAAGAAAAAGCAAAATTTGTCTTAAGGATTCCGCTGTTTTAATTGTAATCGTTATGGGCATCGAGCAGCAGATTGTATAGCAAATGCACGTGAAAAGAAAACAAAATCTCATCAGGTGGGTTTACGACTGGTTCATTGACTCCGGTGCCAGTATGCACATGAACATGAGAAAGGATTTGTTTAAAGAAATTTTTAAGTCACAGGTCACCGAAATTTTCATAGCCAATAAAGAAAAGCTTAAGGTAATATATAAATAATTGACTGGAATGGGAAACCGAAGTATATTACCGTGCATGATGTACTTTATGTACCGGATTTAACAGCAAACCTATTATCCGTCAGTCGCATTATTCAAAAAGGACATGCAGTTAAATTTAATGGTGACAAATTATGTGTATACTCAAAAGGGAAAACTATTGTACCTGATCGAATGGAAAACAAAATGCTTAAAGTTATTCGACCTCAAAGTCAAGCGTGTTTGGTCACGGGGTTTGAAGAGAACAAATTATGGCATGCATGTATGGGTCATTTAAACTATGGCGATTTAATTAGAACGAAAAGCATGGTTAAAGATATGACTTTCCATGAAAAATCAAGAGCAACTTGTGTTCCGTTTATAAATTTGGCAAGATGGCAAGATAATCCTTTAAGACTTCTGAAACTCGAGCAACGGAAATACTTCAACTCATACATTCAGACTTGTGCGGTCCTATAGAAGTAGCTTCTATTCGAATAGCTAAGTATTTTCTTACTTTCATAGACGATTATTCACGCAAAGTGTTTATTTATATATTGCAGACGAAAACGGAAGTACCAGCATTATTTGTACAATATTAAACATTAGTAGAAAATGAAACACCCAGAAAACTAAAATGCTTGCTAACAGACAACGGCACCGAGTTATGTAACAAAGAAATGGCAAACATTTTTCAAAAGAATGGAATTTCTCACCAGACAACCGTGCATTATAGTCTTCAGCAAAATGGAATCGCGGAACGCATGAATCGTTCGAATCTGTTTCAAGCTGGTTTGGAAAAATCATTTTCGGCTGAGACTGTTACAACTGCTGCTTATGTTATAAACCGTTCTGCATGTTCTGCAATTCCTGATAAAAAAACTTCAGGAAATTTGGTCGGGAGTAAAATCAGACTTAAGTAAATTCCGAATATTTGGCTCAAAGGCTTTTATATATTTATTCCAAAAGCCAAAAGATCAAAATGGGATGCAAACGCAAAGGAGCTAATTTTCGTAGGTTATTGCGAAGATACTAAAGGATATAGGTTGATATATCCAACTAATAACCACGTCGTAAAAAGTAATGTAAGTAATGTAATGTAGTATTTCTTGAAAATCAATTCGATCACGATATTTTGAGAGCGGATTCAAGAGCCAAACAAGTAGTGAGTCTGGAGATTGATAGTGGTACAAATTCAGTGGAAACTCGCAATGATGGAAGAGTACAAATCATTGATAGACAACAACACTAGGACGTTACAGAATCTACCCAAAAATGTGCAGCCTATCAACTGTAAGTGGATATTTAAGACTAAACAAAACGAAGAAGGTTTCATTCAAAGTTATAAGGCGCGTTTAGTCATAAAGGGCTTCTTACAAAAAGCTGGGATTATTTTAACAGCAAATCTAAGCAGGCGCACTTCGTGTCCTGTATAATTGCCACCCATTTTTCTGTCTCTTTGATTTCGACGTTCATCTGAGTATCACAAAATAATTATTCAATTTGTTAAAACGTATTTGCTTTTATTTTCATAATCATAACTGTATCCAATAAAAATTGTAATAAATAAGGAATACAATATAGATAGGAATTAATAAATCAATATATAAAACTTCATATATAAAAATGAGAAGACAAACACATATCAAGTTGTTGTCTTTCAACGAATTTTATTACGCTTTTTTGCGAAGCGAAGGGGTACGCCAGAATGCTTGCGACAGCAGAGGTAGTTGAACCTCGTCAGGCATGGTACACCACGGTGTTTCTGGTGAGAAACCGTATGGAACGTCATGGTGGAAGTACAAGGTGTCTCCCTTAATTCAGTTATAATGACTGCATACTGTAAAAACTAGACCACCTGCATCCCCAATATCAGTCATCTTTAAATTCCGGGAGAATAAAACTGACATGTGCGATGACATTGAAGAAATTTTTCATCAGGTCCGGATACGAGAAAATGACGAGAATTTTCAGTGATTTTTGTGTTGCGCCAGTCAATGTGAGCATCCAGATACTTATGTGATGACGGTGATGATATTCGGACTATATCATCAATACATCAAGAATATGAACGCCGAGGAATTCGCAAATGAGCGGTCCAAGTAATAAGGCGCAATCACTACATTGATGACCTTATGGACAGCCTACTCACTGAAGATGAAGCCATTAAATCGGCCCGGGAAGTTCAATACCACCAAGGGGACTTCCATATCCGGAACTGGATTTCGAACTCATTAACCGTCATTAAAGCGTTCAAAGCTGAATCAACCGCTCAGCTCAATCTAAATTGGGGCATCGAGCTGGGACTGCTTCAATTATAATATGTCAACCTACTCGTGTCGCATGCCGATTCTTTTGGGCTCCTGTCGCCTTGCAAAGTGAGACGTTCTGCGAACACTAATGACTATATTTGATCCCTTGAGTTTGCTGTCGCACTTCCTTATTTATATCAAAATACTCCTGCAAGAAATCTGGGACGAAGAAATTAAAGATACCGAATATAAAAAGTGACTTCAATGGATTCGCTATTTCCAGATCTGCAGACGCTTCAAACTACAAGGTGTTACGTATCCACCACGTCATGGGGTCTAGAAACCCAACTGCACATATTTGTCCATGATAGGGAAAACGGGTTCGCTGCCGTCGCGTGCATACGAGATGACGACCGCCAGCTAGTGGAGTGTAGCCTTATCGGTGCGAAGACAAGAGTGGCACCGTAAGGCCACCCGTCATTCAGGAAGCGCGGTGGGATGGGCCGGGCAAGATGACGATGAAAAACTACGATATATACTTCGACGATTGCTACAAAGAACGAAACCAGCGCTTGTTCGGATGCGGATTTGTTGTTCCAGGCAGACTTAGGCAAGAAGTCTTAAGCTTTAAATACATAAGCGAGTGCCTCGTATCAATCCGCATCAAGGCTACATTCGGAAACAACAGCCTGATCTGCACCCACGCCCCAACTGAGGATTAATATGACGACAGAATGATGACTTTTATTATCTCCTAGAAAGAACGTACGATTAACGCCCCAGCTAAAACACCAGGATCGTTCTTGTGCAAGGAAGACATCTTTGCTAGAGTAATCGGGAAGCACAGCCTGCATGACAACACGTCTGAGAACGGACTCAGGCTGTTGGACTTCGTAACGGGCCGAGACCTTTCTGTAGCCAGTACGCGGTTTCCTCACCTCAACATCCACAAAGAGACGTGGCGGTCTCCTGACCAATCAACAGTCAACCGGATTGATCACATTTCGATCGACGTCAGAGACTCCTCCAGTATTCTCGATATCCGAACAATCCAAGGACCCAACATCGACTCGGATAATTTCTTTGTTTTAACCAAGGTAAGAACACGGATATCGATAGGACAAAGAGTAGAGCAAGAAACGCCATCAGAGAAGCTGCCTCTGATGTGCTGGGTCTACGAAGTTAAGAGAAGGGAAGCGCACCAGCTTCTCAAAAAGAAAAAGAAAGAGGATGAGAAGTGCGAGATCAAGGAACTGGCGAGGTGTTACGGCAGAAATGATGTCCGAAGGTTCTACCGACGGGTAAAACAACTATCCAATGGATAAAAAATTTGGACAGAAGCCTGTCGTGACGAAGAGGGACAACTCGTAGTAGATTCGCAAATCGATACTGAGAATCTGGAATGATCACTTCTGTCAGGGATCATCGAGACCGAGGTTGAATAAAGCTGCTGGTGCAGACAGACTGTCGGAACTGTTTAAGACAGCTGGAGATGAGCTAGTAAGGTACATGCACTAACTCATCTGTAAGATATGGTCGGAGGAAAGCATGCCCGACTAGTGGAATTTCAGTATCGTTTGCCCGATCCACAAGAAAGGAGACCTCTTCATCTGCGCCAACTACCGACGGATAAGTCTCCTCAACATTGTCTATAAGATTCTTTCTGCCGTTTTGTGTGACCGCCTGTAACCATTCGTCAACAACGTGATAGGTCCTTATCGTGCGTTTTCAGGTCGGGGAAGTCCACCATCGACCAAATCTTCACATTACGGCAGATCCTGGAATAAACCGAAGAGATGCAGATCGACACCCATCACCATATGACAGCGTGCATAGAGACGAGCTATACAGCGCCATGTCTGGTTTTGACATTCCTGCCAAGCTCGTCAGAATGACAATTTGTCGATTAGAAGAGATTAAATGACTACGAACGTCCTTGGATTTTTCATCAGTTATAGTGCAAAATCTTACATTTTTGTTGAAAAAACTAAAAAAAATGTACAGCGTTTGTAACTCATGATGGCCATTTCGAATACAATCGAATGCCTTTCGAACTAGTAAATGCTTCGGCAGTGTTTCAGTCTGTCATGGATAAATTACCTATGAAGATGAATCATGGCGAAACAGTAACTTATTTGGACTAATCACAAGGACAAAGAAGGATATAAATTGGTGAAAAATTGTTGAAATACTCACATGACGATTTAGGTCATTTCGGGTTGGAAAAGACAATTGACCGTACACGACAAAAATGTTCGTTCCCTAAAAGTCGGAAGTACTGCAAAGAATACATAGGGAGCTGTATTAAAAGATTTCGTTAGCGGTGAACCTGAAGCGGGTTTACACTATGGTGAAGTGATTCCAGGGTCATTTCAAACTATCTACATCAATCATATGAGTCCGTTCATGAAGTGCAAGCGAGGTCAAAGCTATATTCTTGCCATCTTTGATTCATTTAGTAAATATTTGGTAGTAAAAGTAGTACGAAACACTAAAACAATTCTAGTAATTAATGCTCTTAAGGATATGACATCTTATTTCGGTTACCCAAATATATCAACAACGACCGAGTAACCACGTCCATGTCTAAGGCTTTTGAAGACTTTTGTATCAACAAGTCTATTAATCACATACAAGTGGCAGTGCGTACCACAAGAGCAATTGCCCAGATCGACCGGACGAATCAAACAATCCTATCATACATCATTATAACCGTTCAGAACCCGAAGAACTGGGATTTATTGCTGTATGAATTGCAATGGGCCATCAAATCTTAGTGGGCCACAAACAACTTAGTTTTCGATTTCGAACTCCGAGATGTTATCCAGAATCTTTTAGTAGTCGCCATACATGAAGACATTGAAGACAATCCTCTGCCGATAGAGGATAAAAGAAAAATTGTAGCCGAGACCATCTAACGAGAACGAGAAATGTGGGAACGACGATTTACTACCAAACCCTCGACGCTGGAAATATAAAGCGAGAATGATATTATAGTAATCGAGAATGAAACACCAGCAACTGAGGATTAACGAAAACTAAAGGGTTTTCCATTAGGGACTTGACAACTTTGTATTTAACGCACTCTTTCACTAATCATCAAACTGTCACTGTCAATTTATTCAGTAAACTCAACATTTTCATCATGGTAAAGTATACACAAACGAGCAACATATGCAAATTATAAAAATGTTCTACCGAAATTCGGAGGCAGTGACCACAACTTTAAGAATGTTAACTCCCATTTGAGCCGAAGCTCATTTTTGAATCATGGGCTCGTCAATAAGCAAAATATGTGTTATTGGTTCAGATGTGGTTTATGGATCACCACTTCACACAAAAAATAACTGTTTGGTGCGGTTTGCATGCCGGCGGCGTTATTGAGCCATATTTTTTCGTCGACGATAATGATCGTTACCGCGCCATGATTACCAATTATTTTTGGCCCGAATTGGAAGGCATGGACGGATGTGGTTTCAACAGTATGGCGCCAAAAGCCAAACGGCACACATTACAATCGATTTATTGAAGAGTGATTATGTTGAGCGTGTTATCTCAAGAAATGGGTCAGTCGATTGGCCGCCTCGTTCTTGCGATTTAACGCCGCTTGACTGTTTTCAGTGGGGCTACTTAAAGTCATTGGTTTATGCCAACGAGCTGACGATGTTGGAAGAACTCAGAACCAACATTGAACGCGAAATAGCGGCAGATTCGTTTCGGCCGAAATGTGTGTCCGAGTCGTTGAAAATTGAGTCCAATGAATCGACCGCTGCAAACGTGCCCGAGGTGGCCATATGAACGAAGTCGAGTTTCATTCTTAAATGTTTTGATTGTACTTCAAGTCGATATTAAAGTTTTCGTTTATCACTAGTTTTAGAAAGCATTAAAAGAAGTATTAGATTATCATTTATACGATGAAAGAGACATGAAAACAAAAATATTGTTCATTGTAAGTGGACTTTTACAATAAATAATTATGAGTATGAATTTGCCATGAATTTTAATTATTTATTTTATTAAGAAAATTGATTTTATATGGGCAATGGTGAAATATCCTTTGCCATCCCTTATTTGAGAAAATTGAGCAAATGACGTTTCGAGAAGATTTAGATTGAAACTAGCTTTTACCCGCGACTTCGTCCGCGTGGAATAGTTGCTTTGGGTAAGCTTTTTAATTTTTAGGATACTAATTTGCCGAATAATACAATACAATACATACTAACTTATATCTTATTTTAACACATTTTTATAAACTACATTTTTTGATACGATACTCGTGATGAGCACGCCACAAAGAGTTGCCCATGGGAAAACAGTTTTTTTCTAAATGTTTACCTGCTCCTTTAAGCGTTTGTCCTTGACCTTTTTTTATTGCCACTGCAAATTCTGCTTTTAGGGGAAACTGCACTCTTTTAAACTAAAAGGGCAAATCAGTCGGAATTATTGGAATACGGGGAATTAAAACATTGTGTCCTTTTGCCATTTCAGTCATAATTATTGCTTTTATAATATTGCGTCCCAATTGAGTAACTTGTAATCGTGTACATAGTCTCGATGCGTCAAGGTTTCTCATTAACAGGACCGGAACACCAACTTTTAACCTCAACTTATGAGAATGCACTCCTGATAATTCTAAAGAATTCAAACATGCTAAAGAGTACGACGTTACTTTTTCAGTGTCCATAAAATTGTCTACCGAGCGATACTCGACAACATCCCCCTCAACGTATGACATAATTTGTTCGTTTATCTGCCACACTGTCTCATTTGTCGGCGCTAAAATTGCCCTTTCACACAACCATTCTCGATTACTTATATTTATTTGCACCCACATATACTGCAGATTAGTAATCACTGGCAGTATCTATCTAAAGTCACTAGCCAACCAACAATCTACACTCTTGGAACATTCGTCCACGCTCACTGTTTTGCTAATGTTACAAACAGGCATTTCCTCCATTGAGCAGCGTAGCAGCTATTCTATGCTTCCACCACTACGTTCCGCCCGGCACCGGACGCACCACACTGCAGTCTGCCTTGGTGACTATCGAGAACAATCAATCAGCAGTGGCGACCGACCATTGGCATGTAGTGTGTGTGTAGCTTTAATCACGCAGCAACATGTTCAATCTGAGTATTTCGCAGAAGGGTGGTTTCTGTTTTTGTTACGATTTACAAGAGAGAACACACTGGAATTTCGATTTCAAATATATATATATATGCTACTGCATGCGTAAAACCAAAATTTCAGACAGACAGACAGAGTTACTTTCGCATTTATAATATTAGAAAGGATTTGAAACCGCGGTTTTTCTTACCTGCAATTTTCTGCAAAAGGGTTTTTCATCACATAGCGTTGTTCACAGCTTGGAGTTGGTCACATTTATAAGTCTAATTATCTTTCTTTAATTTTCTCTTTTTTATTCTTAATTTGTATTTGTATCACTTGGACAGGAAATAAAATCACAAATACACACGTCAATTCGACAGTTGCTTACTTCGATCTTAAAATTGTGCCAGATAAAATAAGTCCATAGTTGAAAGCCGTGGACAACATTATTTTATTTGAAAAATCGTTGCAGATTCATCTGCTTATTTCTTTCCACAATGAAGGGAAAGTTGATGCATAGTTGTGCTACTCCAAGATGCCAGTTACCCGACGATGGCGATATGATTGGATGTAAAACTTGTTGGAGATGTTCAGTCCCGATTCATTTGACTAAGCTACTCCTTGGTTGATCGTAGTCCATCTTTGGCAGCGGTGGTTGAACTAATTGAAGTTTCAAAAACTGCGCAATCAATTGTTGATGTTCGAGACAAGGAAATCGCCATGCTCAAGGAGCAGATGAAAAGTCTTCAATTTAAATCGGAGGCAGTATATACACCATTAGATCAAGAAGTCTAAAAGGTTGCGAGCTCCCATGATCTTAGCAAGCTCTATTCCCGCTCCTCACTCCACTCCCGTTCCATTCTTGCAAAAGATCTGGACAAAGCGCAGTTACCATCTCATAAAGCCATCTCCTGAGAAGATAAGCAGTGCATGTTCAACTCGAAGAGTGCTGACACATTATCCAGTATTTTATCCAGGTTTTTGTGCCAAGTGATATGATACCAATCATGGTTTATCTGATTGTAAGGCCTTTAAAGCTTTGAATACAGATCAGAGATTTGGGTCTGCCAAAGAGAATCTGATCTAGCTTAGATTCTTAAGCAATGTGCCTCACAAATGGAAATATTATTCAAATGAAAAGATATGTGGTGTAAGTGGATGTGCGAAACACCAACATAATCCACTTCATCATTCAAAGACCAATCTATCTTTAAATCCTGCGGCTCAACCATTTTGTCTTTCACTGCAGATTCATTCGTCTCATATAGGAAGTAAGCCTGCTGTAATATTCAAAGTTATCCCAATTCGGCCATAGAGAAATAAATTATTGGACGTTTGCTTTTTTGGACGATGGTTCTTCAGTTTCTATGATCGAGAAAGTTTTTGATAAACTCCAATTAGAAGGTGAACCGGACCAGTTTAGAGTGGACGAAAGGATTATCAAGAATTGAGGATTTCTTTAGAACAAGTTTATATGTTTTAGCTGTAAATAATCGCAAGCGACATATGTTATGAGACATATATACAGTGAATGGGTTGGAACTACCTTTTCAGAGTGTTGACACTGGGGTCTTAAGGGAATCATACGCACATATGTTATGCATATGCGATTTCACTGGAGTGAAGGAGACAGTTCTAAAAAGCTTTCGGTGTACATTATGCAGGTCATGATATTAAGACCTTGCTATTCTCCAGCTTCAGCACAATTCACTAAGAATTATCATGGGGGTTAATTTCAAGAGGAGTGTCCCGAAGCTGTGGATGGACTTATCAATTGCACGTATGTTGAAGATTATTTTAATAGCCATGACACGGTCGACAAAGCTGTAGCTGTTAGCACGAATGAAGTGGAAATGAATGAAGTTTGAACTAGTGGGATTTCAGTCCAACTGTAGCGACTTTTTAGAGCAGATTCCAGAAGCGAACAAGTCAAGCCTGGTCACCATTGATACTACTGAGTGTGAAATTTACGTCACGAAGATACTTGATATATATTGACAACCTTCTTCGGATATTTGAAGGGATATTAATAAGTTGAGCTGTGTGGAATTCCTGATGAAAATGTTAGATCAAAAAGGTACGAAGCGACAGATCTTACGGAAAATTATGCCCATTCTCGAAATTTGGCGCGAAGGTTACGTCTGGGACAAGCCAATTCCCGGTGCACTAAGATCTGAATAGATAAATTCCTTAAAATGTCTAAGGAAAATAGAAAAAAAAAATGGAACCCAGATTTAACAAGAAAAACTATAATCGGAGAAGGCTTTTGCTGCTGCAATATATTGACGTTTTGAAAAGGACGGTGTGACTCAAGTGGCGTTGGCAATGGCCAAAGCCAAAGTGGCCCAGTAAAAAAATTATCCGTACCCGCTTAGAGTTACAGGCCGGTGTTCTTGGATTTCGGATTGCCGAAATTGTTAAGAAATCCCACTCAATTCGACCCAGTAAAGCCGTTTTACTGTACTATTCAAAAACGGTTTTCTCCTGAGTAAGATCCACGAGCTAAAAATATCCTTCTTTTGTAGCAGTTCGCGTAGGCGAAATATTGGAGTCTGCTGATCCACAGCAATGGTAGTTTGTGAAATCTGCGGATAACGTTGCTGACGACGGAACCAGATGGGGTGACATATCCAAGACTTTCAATAGCAAGAGATGTCCTGATCGTGATATTTAGAAACAACCTGAAACTGACTGGTCTATAACACCAGGAAAAATTGCTGCGAAAGACGTAATCGAATATAATATAAGCCCTAATTTTTCTGTTAATGATCAACGCAATACTTCTTATGGGATCTTTGAGGAGTTGAACCCAAGATTCCGAAGGCACGTTGTGCTTAAAATTGAGAACACAGGAGGCCAATGTTTAGTGCGTTGTACGAAGTCCTGCTATTTTGCCTAGATCCCATCCAATGGTTGATTTATTGATACAGTATCATCATGAAGCAAACTCAGATTTTAGGTAGAAGATCTGGATCAACATTCTATTCATGTAGCCATGGAACGAGAAAGATCAATATGTTTCATATGTTCCAATTATGGGTCAGTTGCCGGAAGGAAGATTGGCTTTTGATTTAAAACCATTTACGCACGTGGAGTCGACCATGTTTCGGACCACTGTATGTCAAATATGGCAGAAGCACGGTAAAGCGGTATGGATTGATATTCACATACTTGAGTTTTCGGGCCGTAGATATTGAAATGCTTAATGACCTCAGTTTGAATCAGTGTACAATGGCAGTTCGGCGATTTTTGATAAACCGAATAGTCACGACATCTACATTGACAGTGGACTAAATTTTGTTGGATAAAGAAACTGTTTGGAAAAGTGAGGAAGATGGAGAGAGCTTTGAGCGAATATTACGCAAAATACGAATGAATAATGTTGCGGTTTGTTCCCGCGTATTCTCCATGGATTGGCGGAGCATGGGAACGGCTCATTATATCTATCATGGACAGCATTTATTTCATTTTGAGAGGTGTAACACCGCGGGAAGATGTTCTTTTGAATGCGTTGTTGGAGGCTGAAGGTCAGATAAACAGACGGCCATTGAGTCATCTTCCCGTCGCTCCGGAGGATCCCAGACCACTTACACCGAATTCAATTCTTTTTGGTGATGCAGACCGAAATGTTACTGCGACTGAAGTTTTCTCGAAGAGGGATCAATGGAGTAAGCTTAGTAAGTTTAGCATCTCGACGAACAAAATCGTATAGACAGACGATTCCAGTGGTAGTTGGTAGCATAGAACCAGGAGAAGTTCGAACTCAGTCGTTCACAGACCTCCATGCAGTTCAGATGTGTTTCGACTTAGTGCGGAATAAGTAGAATATCCAGTGTGGTAAATAGGTAGATTGCTCGCGGGTCAGTCGTTCACAGACCTCCACCCATTGCGGACGTGTTTCGTCTTAGTGCGGAAATAACACAATATCAAGTGCGGAAAATATCGCTGAAATAAAATAAGAATAGGTAGCGTCTCGGTAGAGTGCTCGCCGGTACTCTTCGCAGTTATTCAGCTCCCGAACGAGGTGGAAGGACTGAAGGAGTATGTCCAGAGGCACCCTTATAATTGTAATAAGGTCCGCTGGCCACGCCAGGACATTATCCACAGAACTACGTTCGAGTGGGATCAATCCGCCGACAGACAGAAACCTGACGAACGAAGAGGTTGACGAAGGTAGTTCAAATCGACAACAGCGATGTTTATCGAAATGCTACCATCGATGCACTTCACGTGCACAAAAGTAGGCTGCTGTCAAGACTCAAACTCTTGCATAGGCGGCTTACAGATCCGCAAAACGCGGAAGTCAGAGCATTGAAGTCGGAGATCAAGAACCTCCAACAGTTAATACGTATAAACTATAGCTTGGCTATAAGCTTGCACTAGGGCAACAAAATCCGCGCTGTACGATCAAACAACCCGGGTATGTTCCCGTAAGTAAAAAAAAATATTTCTGAGGAAAGGTCAAAACGACATTCAAATCGTTAGACTTCCCAGGACGACAGACAACGAGCTTACTGACTTCAGTTGGCATCGATCCAGATGAGGCAGTGCTAGACAATGACTTCTTTGCGGTGGAAGATCCCCAGGAAAAGGTAACTGGTGTCCGACATACAATGGAATAAAAACAAAAATCAGTGCACGGGTGCCTGCCTGATTGACTTGGAGAAGGCGTTCGACACCGTTCGGTTGGAGGGCCTCTTCCTCAAGCTGGTCCGGCTTGGCATAAGTAAACCATTGCTATTCATGGTCTATGACATGATAACAGGTAGAAGGTTCGTTGTGAAAAATGGTGACTTAACTTCCACTACGGTCTTTAACATTAAAAACTGTCTGCAACAGGGGGCCATCGGTTCCCCGATCTTGTTTTCTATATTCACTGCAGA
This sequence comes from Eristalis intricaria, assembly GCA_964034865.1. Taxonomy (NCBI): domain Eukaryota; kingdom Metazoa; phylum Arthropoda; class Insecta; order Diptera; family Syrphidae; genus Eristalis; species Eristalis intricaria. The sequence goes on from OZ035876.1 coordinate 78,114,888, forward strand.
TCTTATAGGTTCCATGCCGCACTTAATTGCGTGCGCCGACGACCTAGTTGCGTACAGATCAGGTCCGAAGGTCTAGGTAATAAACATCCTGTTGCAGCGTGACTTCGAGAAAATCCAGCTATTTTGCGACGACTGAAAGTTGCTTATCAACTTCCAGAAGTGCGAAACTAGTCTTTTCCGGACCCCGTTGGACAGGGCAATGCGGGATACGCGCCAAAACTGGCGTAAGTTCGGCATAGTTGACCCGCATGGTCGGCCGTTAGCTGTAAAAAGTGTAGTTATATATCTAGGCATTTGGCTGGATCAAAATCTGTATTTTGACAAACATATAGATATTGTTCTGACGAAAGCCAAAAAAGCCTTTGCTGCGGCAAGAAGGTTGTTTTTCAGCAGCCAACTTGATACCAGAGTGAAGGTTTGAAATTTGAAACAGCGGTTATTTTTTACTTGGAATTTTCTGGCAAGAAGGTAATTTCATCACATGGCGTTGTTCACAGCTTGGTCACATTTGTATGGCTTTGACTTTGACAGCAAATAAAATCACAAATACACACATTAATTTGACAGCTGCTTACATAGATTTTAAAATTGTGCCAGATAAAGATATCCATAGTTGAAAGCCGAGGACAACATCAAGACTTGTGGGCGCACTCGCTCAGGATTATTTTTCAAGAACTGGATAGCCGACTACCTATGACTATTCCACTCTCCACAAGATGGCAAGTTAATTTATACAGCATTGGCTAATAAGTATCTGTATGAACTATAGTTTTGCGGAGTGAATTCAGTAAAATAATTTTAGTTCTCGTATAAAGAAATAGTTCACTCATTATGATATACAATTTTTAATTTAACTTATATTTGTAATAACCTTGAGGGATTTGTGAAAATATTACGTTCATTATCATCGGCATAAAAAGCGGACGTTAAACTAATTTCTCTTAAGTATATTTTCCCAGATAATCAGCAAAACAAAACCAGCAGGTCAAAATGCTGAGATTTCAAATAGGCTTTTTTTATACTTCCTACTCTATATCATTTATTCAATTTTCAATTATAATTACTACTATAGTTTGAATTTTTAGTTTTCAAAATTAATGATGATTTTTTTATGTTCTTTATTTATTTTATTATGTTGGTCTGATTGGGTTTTTCTGGGTTTTTTTCCCATTTCTAGCAACAAATATTGGACCACAATATTGTAATGCTTGCCAAAATGCCCGGCTATGTCAAAACTAAATATACAAATTAAAACTCAATACGTTGAGTTTATTTTAAAAAAAATTTGTTTCTAGAGGTGAAGCCTCCTTTTCAATGAAATGAAAATTAACTTAACTAAGGTACAATACCGGGGTCACCCTGGCGTAGTGGGTAAGTGCGTCGACTCCTATGCAGAGGGTGCCAGGTTCGATACTCGAATTTACCACCTGTGATAACTCACGGCTCCACCTCTTTTGAGCCACTGACAATGCTCAAAGAGTATTGCTGTCTAGAAAAACGCTTCTCAACTTCGCCGTTCGGAGTCGGCAGTAAGCCGCAGGTCCCTTCCACTCGTGAAAGGACAATAGCACGCACAACACAAGTGGTTGCTGAGAAGGAAGAGAGAAGGTACAATACAAAAACTTAATCCAAGCTAATGGTGAGGAAAGTGCTGAGTGGTTGTTTTGGGTACTAGTGGTCATGATGAAATTGGTTCCAATGAAATTCGATCGGATGTTCGGCAGTGATCGAATTATTCTGATGAAATATAGGTTCAGCTTGTTTATATTTGGTTTGGTGACGGATGCCAGCGCTGGTCAAGTGCTCGTTTAGAATCTGTGTTTATTCTATGTGTCAGCGTATGTGTCGTTAACTTCTCCGCCCTTAAATCTAAACGTTCTCGTTTGCTTTATTTAAGTTTTTTAGAAGACTGATTTTGCTGACTCTGGTGATTCTTAATGTAGGTCGTGGTTCTTTGAGGCTTGGATTTTCAGGAATATAAAGTAAAGTACAATTAATAACAATTGGTTGAAGTTTAATTTGTTCATGTGTTTCTTGAATCTAGTCTATAACTATGGTGTTATTTCGGCTTTGGTTGCTTGTTGTTATGTTGACAGTAACGATAATTAGCAGCAATATTGCCATTACAAATAGAGATGATGCGGTGCACAATAATTTAATCTCTCATGTATTATTGATGTGAAGTTCACTGAGACCTTCTAATGAGTAAATTGATATGTCCATCTGAAGTTAGTTTTTGCTGAAGTGTTGGTGGAATATGTTGAATTGGGTTCGCTTGTAAGCTGCTGAAGATTTGATACCCAATTTCAATAGTGCTATTATGGAATTTAATTAGGAAAGTTCTGTACGCGAGTTAGAGCAATAGAATTTTAGACCCTTGAGTAACTTAGGAATACATATATCATTACTTAAGTTAATAATTTCATTCTGCTTACAAGCTGATAACATATTTATTTTTTCTTCTAGCTAATTTTTTGTTAAAATCAGAGAATTTACTATTTTTTTGCCCATTGAATGCCACATTTAATATTTGTCAATTCTTCTTTTACTAATCTTAACCATTAATTACATTCTGATAGTTTTTATGAGGTCTATTAGATTGTTGCTTATGTTCGTGAGTTTATTAATTCTTTTATTATACTGACTATTAATTATTACTTGTCTCTAACGTAGTTGAACTTTATTAATGTAGGATTTTATTATTTCAAAATCTTCATCATCAGGGTTTCTTCTTCTTGGACCAACCTGGTCCGATCAAATCTAATGCTTTTTTATTTCTATAGCGGGTGATTGGTTGGATTGTGTTAAAGATAACTTGTGTTTGGAGATATTCGTGATTTATTAGATATTATTAGTTATAGTTAGATGTGATTTTTAAACTCGGTCAGGTAGGATTCGTATTTGTTCATGTTAATATCAAAAAGTGAATTAGTTTCATATCGCCAATCTGAATATTAGCTTGACCTGTACTTACGGCAATTACGTGAGTAGCTGAGTAATGCAATATTTGGATTTCGCAAACCACTCAAGTTAACGGCAACCTGAAGAAGGGGGAATATGTATGTATGTATATGTATATGAATATGAGACTTGTATACAAATTTTCCACTTTCAGTTAATATTTTTGCGATCTTCTTTAACTGCCACTTGCTTGAATCTGTTAGAGAGCTTTGTGCCTACCACTTTATTTTGTTTAACATAAACTGTTTCACCTTGTAGATATGTTTTAATCTGCTTTTTGTTTTTGTTTTAATTTGTCAATATTTTTAATCTAGTTTTTTCATAATCATTTGGACCAAAATGCACCGTCAAAAACAGATCTACGGGTTTCTTTTGAGCTATGGAGTGAATACTATGGTTGTACTCATTGACTGTTCTTGCATCTTTAAGAAATATCATTATTTCTATGAAACTAGAATGAAAACTATCTACTTGTCCGTTTGCATGACTTCGGTAAGTTCGTGTCGTATAGACGTCTATGTGCAATTCTTCTTTCATCATAAACATGATGGATAATGACTTAAGTGATGGCTCGTTGTCGATAACAATTGCCTTGGGTACACCAAAGAAGAAAATCATTCCTCGAAGTGGTTTTCTTATATCTTCTATTGACATACTCTTTAGAATCTTTACCTAAGCATTTGTTGTGAAATTGTCTAAAGCAGTAAGGACCATTTTTTTCAATAGAAATATCTAAATGGACAGTATGATAACCTGGAAAAATGATTTTAAATTATTTATTAGGAGAGTCACCCATATTGGGGAATATTGGACTTTTAAATGCGTTAATTTCAACCTCAATAGTGGGTATTAAATTCTTCGATGAACTTCCTTGATTATGAGTCGTGGAGGTGAGATTGTTAATTAAAGTATTTTCCTGCATAACTCTCTTCTGTCTTGGATAAAGTTCTGGAGATAAGAGTTATAGGTTTATTATCAGCTTCTAGGGTGTAGTTTGAATCATCTGTTGTGAGTTGGAATTCTTTATTATAATCGGGATATTTGAGGATAACATCATCTGAGACATTTTTGATTTTCCTAAAGGCTTCAAGTGCTTCTTTGTTTAATGTGATGAGTGACTTTATGATTTAATCTTTAATACATGTCCTTCTCCTTCTCTGAGGAGTGTAGTGAGAGGTCTTGTAATTGTAATTTTCTACGAAACGTCGATAGTATCCAGACAATCCTAGAAAGGATCGTAAATATTTTAATGTTTTTGGGCATGTGGAATTAACCATACTTTGAACTTTAACAGGATTTGTATTCACCCCATTAGAAGAAATAATAAATCCAAGGAACTCTACTTTGCTTTTGAAAAATTATCATTTGTCAAATTGTGTCTTAATGTTTGCACTTTCAAGAGTACTGAATATTTTGTCTACGTTCCTTATGTGAGTTTCCTCGTCTTGACTGAAAATTATTATGTCGTCTATATAGACATAACATATGTTTCCTATATATTCTCTGAGAATGTCATCAAGAGCTCTTTGAAAGATCGAGGGTGCATTTTTCAGACCGAATGAGAGCCTTGTGAATACATATTTTCCATTATTAATGTAGAAAGCCGTTTTCTCAATTTCGGATTCTTTTAAAGTAATTTGGTGGAATCCACTTTTGGGATCCAGAATAGAAAAGAATTTATTATTTCCCAATTGTGATACGCCTTCATTACTTTTCAGTATCGCATAACGGTCGGGCGCTATTGCGGAATTAATTTACGGTTCTCAATAACTCGGCGGTATTTCTTTTCTCCTGATGCATCGATTTTTTTTCCGACTTTTCATACAGGTGAATTATAAGGCGATTTGGATGGCCGTATTATGCCATCGAATAAAATTTGGCTAATTTGTTTACCTACTTCATCTTTTAAAGACATTGGGTAGGGATAGTATTTAGAATATACTGGAGAATCGATTGTTGTGCGTATTTTACCTTTAACTCGTGTCATAAAGGTTAGTTTCTCATCCGTAGTATGGTTAGTTATCTTAATTTTTTCCGCCAACGCAAAAAAAATCTAGTCATTGAAGATAGATTTTTGAACAAGTGATGGTTGGATATAATTTTTGTTAGATCCAGTATCAATTAATATTCTAAGAATTTACAAGAATGAACAAGTGATTGTTGGATATAATTTTTGTTAGATCCAGTATCAATTAATATTTTAAGACTTTACCCGCTCTTCGTTGTCCATTCAAAGTATGGCAATGAAGAGCTGGCTAGCCTAAAAAGTATACATCCGTGAGATCATATACATCCTGTGGGACATGTAAGTTTATTAAGCTCTAAAGTTCGTTGATATTCTTCATCTTCCGTTAAGGAATCTGGGTTATGATTTTTCGGATGAAGAAGTTACGTGATAATTTCCCTGAAAATTGGTTGAATGTGTGTTTTTTGAGGTTTCAAACCAAGAGAAAATCTATTGGTTTGAGATTTATCCTGGAAATTTTGAGGTCAACTTTGTGATTCATATTTTATCTGAGGTCTTGGGGCATTTTGGTGAAAGTGTTTTTGAAAAGTTGGTTGAAATTCTCTTTGAACATTTGGATAAAATTGTCTTTTAACGGTTGGTTGAAATTGTCTCTGAAAATTATTGGGAACTAGGGAAAAGTTCGGTGAGTTTTGTCTCGGAATAAATTGTTGTAATAATGCTCTCTGATTATATCCAGAGCATTGTTGACTTTGCGGATAATGGTTAGTCCTAGTTGAAACTCTATGAGAATATGCGAAAGAAGTCTTAGCTTCTTTTTTAATTCCTCAACTGGTTCTTTTATACCAATTGGTCTAGGTAAATCAAGTTTAAGCCCTTAAAAGCATCTAATGTATTATTCCTATATTGTTGTGTAAGCAAATCCATTGATTCTGAAGTAATTCCATGAAAGCCAACTTGTTTATAATAAATAATAGATCTATGTTAACTTTATGATGGAATTCTTGAAGAGTGCTTCCATTTTTTTTAGGGACATCGTCTGGAGATTGATGGTACCGAGGTCCCTTTTGTCTGCATAATGCATCCCGGGGCAACGAGAGATACATTCCCAATTAAGTGGGACATTATATGATTCCCGAGCGATGACGGCATAGCCTAGAAGTAGTATATTGGCATTGCTTTGAGTGGTTAAAAAATGTGTAGGACTCTGCCCACACTTTTCTTCCAGGAGCTGAATTCTCCTGGTTCGCCTGAAAAATTACGAAGGCATTTCACTATGTCAGGGACTTTATTACAAATTTGACAATTGATTTTGATACTCTGGTGCTATTGTTTGATAAGTAGCAGTAAATTGGTGAGAAGTTGCGTTTAAGATATTGTGAAAAAGAACCATGATCTTTCCACGGGTCTCTAATGTTTGCAATACAATTGAGCTAATTAGGTCGCTTAGCTCAGGAGCGGCACGCAAAACGGCAGTTGCACCAGAAAATTTGTGAGAGGGATTCGTGGGAGGCGCTTGGCAATTTCATTTTAGTATTTAGATTAAAAATAGTGTTAGCAGTGATGGGAGTAGGATTATTATCGACACTAAATACATGTATGTTGTAGACTAGAGCTAGGACCCAGTTTATCATAGCAGTCGAGTTTCCCACCTTGGTTAGATCTCGTGAGAACCATTATAACCGATATTTTTTTTTCGATAAAAAAATGTCTTGAAAAAATGAATTTCTTAAATCTATATATTTATTCAATATGTTTATTTTTATATAAATGTTATATTTCTTTCTTAAATACGTTCTTTATATGCTTTCACTATTTTTATTTCTTTAAATGGCTGTATTCAACTTTACTTTTATATTCCTTTTCTTTACTTAGTTGCATTCAATATTATTGTATTTTTATTTTTATTGACTGCACACTTTCTTTCTTCAAATGTAATATTTTCTTAATTTAAACTTATATTTTCTTAATTATAACTTATATAGTAACAGAAACATTTCTTATTTGAAGATGATTAGTCTAGGATACCCCAGATTATTCCTTTTTTGTTATAAAATTCGTATTTTTATATTTAAGGACCAGAATATACCTTATTATACAAGATTAGTCCTTATTCAATGTTCACTAGATGATTATTTTATTATTTTATTTTTTCTTCTTATTTATACTTAAGATATTTTTCATTTTTCTTGTTCTTTTTTTTATTATTTCTCTAATCTTGATTATTATATCAACTAATACTTTTTCTTCTTTTGTTAGAACTTTTTTAACAATACTTCACTGAGCCTTTCATCACTTTCTTCTTTTCTTTTTCTATTCAGTTATATTTTTTACTGAATTCATGTGAATAATGCAAAATTCGGAGATACTGCTAGCAGCGTCTCGGGTCATTTAGAATCATGGGTTGGTGGAGAAATTAAGAGACATGAGGGATGTGTTTCTATTTAAAAGGTTTCTACCCTTCTTTCTTTATTCATTCGTGTAATTTTACGTGAGATTGAATTCAAGTTAAATAACGAAACAAATATTGATGAATAAAATAGAGTTGATCTTCCTTGAGCGGCATTTGGGTTGGTTAAATTTCCAGTAAGTACAAACACTGAACGTTTCGCTAAAGACTTCGCTGAAGCAGTTCGCTCTATTAAGGAAAACCATGGATGAGCTAATGGAGAGCGTACCCACAGTCGGGGAAGTTATCAGGTTGGCCAAGGACATTCGATACTTCCACAAACAAGTGGATTTTACATTCGGAATTTGGGTATCTAATTCAAATGACATTCTACGCTCGCTCAATTCCGATGTGGTGGTGTCCGGCATCCGACAGCTTTACCTTCAGAGTGAGATCAAATACGAGTAATGCAGCCCTTTCCAGGCTTGGACGATCCACTAGGACTCATAGCGCCCTTCCTCATGTTTTTCAAATTCTTATTACAAGAGGTTTGGCGCTGTTAAATTAGTTTGGATGACGAAATACTGGAACCATAACATCAAAAATGGCTGGAATGGGCTTAGCAACTTAATCTCGTAGAAACCCGTCTTCTTTCTTCTTTCTTTTTCCTTTTCCAACGAGGTTATCATCCGAATTATGGGAATCATAACCCTCCCACTTTACTGCATCCCTACTGGTCCGCCTGTGGGGTTCGCCGATTCGACCTCAAGAAATATCGGCAGGCCTCCCTGTCTCGGATCACTTCATCACTGAGGTCGATCTAATGCTGGTGTTTTTACATTTGTGTGATCCAGGAGTTCTTAGGCCTGTTTTTCTTTCGCGCTTGCGTTGGTACGTTGATTGATATTGCCTTTTTAACGGGGTTCGAAGGATCTCTCCTTTGAACATGACAATACTAACTGAGCCGGTCATTCTCAACCTTCTTAGAGATGGGTTCTTTAACATGGAGGCTTCCTCGGATCATCCTTGAACTTCTAATTCTATCGATTTCCGAGATGCAGATAGCGAGATTAGAGAACCCTTCAAAAAAGTCGACTCCATCAAACTGATGAATACTCTCACCAGCACAAATACCACTTGGAGGTTCATACCACCAGGAACACCACACATGGGTGGAAGTTGGGAGCGGCTGGTTCGCTGCATATAAGAAACCCTTTATATATCCAGGAAATAATGCATGACATCCAAGAATTCGAAAATGGAGAGGTTTTCACACCGAACCCCTTCTTATTAGGGAGGCGACGACGGGATGGTGGTGTGTAAGAAGTAGCTTATATCACAGCAGTTGGCGGGCCACTTATACAAGCACTGGATGACAGAATATCTGTCCACGTTTACCAGGCTTTAAAAATGGTTTACGCCAGCCAAGAGCGATATCTTACGGGTAGTGGACCCAAACAACAAAACTATAGGTTTTGTACATAAATAAATAAATAAGTCAGAAGTGCTCATATCCAAACGCAGAATGGAATTTTCGAGAGGCTGTCGGTAAAAATCTCTGTGTTCGACGTCGCCGACAAACGTTGCGATGACGCGAAACTAACGGAGGGAGTGTTCAGTTAAAGAATCTCGCGACCTTAATGGGCAATAGTTTCTCAGGATCGCAAAAGGGAGCCGGTGTACTGTCAGGAGTACGGCCGTATACCCCTTGAAAAAACAAAACATTATTTGTTTACATTTGGTCTGGTGTGAATAACTTTAAATGCTATGAACCCATTAATTTTTTTAACCTGAACGAAGTATGCCAAGGATCTATTTCAACGACGCAGTCTTGAAGGCAATAAGCCTCATTGACCAAAAATGATTCTCTCGTTCCTCTCATAAAGATTTTTCCAATTTTCATAACAGATGATAAGGTTGAGCAGATGGATGAGGAATTTAGGTTTTTAATTAATAATAATTCAACAGGTAATGCAGTTTGGAAGAGCTTTGGTGTAATGTATTCGCACTAAAAAATTGACTTTGCTGGCCCATTTTCAAATTTCATAATTTCGTAACCTCACAGTAGTGGAAGTAGTGGAAATGCATCTTGTTGAGTGGACAAATACACCTTACACTGATGTGAAATTCTGAATACACTATGTTATCGCACTTATATCGAAATACAACAATCTTACCACTGGTAGCTTGACCAATTGAATGACCAATCAATTACTTGTTATAATACGCTAATATATAATAATAATATGGGTGGCGCGACAGTCCGCGGTGGACCTGGGCCTAGCTTCTCAGCAACCACTCGTGTTGTGCGTGCTATTGTTCTTTCGCGCGTGGAAGGGACCTACAGTTTTATGCCGACTACGAACGACGAATTTGAGAAGCTTTTTCTAGACGGGAATACTCTTTGAGCATTGTCAGTGACTCGAAAGAGGTGGAGCCGTGAATTATGGATAGGTGGTAAATTCGGGTATCGAACCTGGTACCCTCTACGTAGGAGTCGACGCACTTACCCACTACGCCACGGCGACCCACCAATACGCTAATATAGTATATGTAAAATTAAACTTACTTATATGCCTTCAGCATGTATGTAACGAAGTGCCAAATAAGTATTTTTAAGCTTTTTGAACTATTTGATGATTGGAATTCAATTTTAAATTTTATTTATTTATTTAATAAAACATAAACTAAATAATCTTTACTGAAGAGAGAGATTGCCGAAGTCAACGTCAAATAAATATTTTTGTCGACAGCGAGAATTTGAGGCTGCATTTCTTAGTTGTTGGAGTTTGAATTTGATTTCACTCCTTAACGTGAAAGAGATATCTCCAACGACTGGTAAAAAGTTAACCTAGCAATGATGCTTTTCGTAGATAGTTAAAAGTGTAAGTAGCATCACCATGGACTTCTGAAATTTTCCCCGGATAATAAAATGGTATCTTACAATGTACACCAAATTTCACAAGAACATAACGTCCGACTTCCAAACTTTCATCATCTGTAAGCTTATATTCAAAAAACTCGGTTGTTTCCATTTCGAATTTTCTTGGTCAGTAATAAAACCATTATATTTCGGTATACGAAATGTATTTTACAAATGTCAAATGTCAAATGTTTCCCAAAGGATATTTTTAACGTTCTTAATATTTTTTTTATCATACTTTTTACTTTTACGAAAACGGATTTAAAATGTAAACATTCTTAAAATGTGCTGTCATAACATTATTTCATAATAAAAATTTTTTTTTCATTCACAAATCTCTTACATACCGGTGGTCAAAAATTACATCAAAAATCCAGAAATCACAAAATACATATTTTACTCGAAGAAGAGTAGAACAAAAACTGCCGAAGTTCATAACTTTTCTTCGTTCGTCATCCCAACTTTTCTTATTAAAGACTGTGTTCCGAAAAGTCTGAATGTGCCTCGGTGTGGATGTTTGCTATTCGATGCTTTCTATGTTTAACGATGTATTTTATTCGATGCATCGAATGAAAGCACACACTGCACACAGTTATATCTTCACAATAATATTTTCGTCGAAAAAAAAAATGTATTACAATTTGTCATGCCCGAGTAAATCAACAAAGGAAACGGGTGAAGTGATTGATTGCGCCAGCACCAGCATTTTCAACCTAGAGGAATCTACATATACTGCCACGCAAGAGACTCCAGCAGATCTGAATGTCGAAGGAAAGGTCTTAAAATTCAGAAGTCAATAAAGATTTTAAGGAATTGAATTCATATACTTCGTACGGTGACAAACCAAGAAAAAATACCGATACGATATTTATGCTTATTATGAATAAATTTTCCTCGAGATTTTTTCTATTATTGGGAAACCCGCTATTGTGAAGTACGTTCGAAAGGAAAAAGCACTCCTTATTGTGACTTTCATATGATAACCGCAGGATTCATAATAAGCATCATTTTGTATATTTTTGCACTACAAATATCCCATACATTAGTACAGAAATGGCGCAATACCTCAAAATAAATATTTGTCCCACTGCCTTTTTTGTCATACTCAGAGATACTTTGTACCGTTGAGTAAAAATCAAAGTGTGTCCTGGTTCATTTACTACAAGTAAAATACTAGTTTTTAATTGGGGCATTTTTGTTTCTCTTGTCATGTATGGGACGCTTGGAGGACAATACAATTGTGTAGATAATAGAAGCAAGGAACATTTATTGCACATTTAACTGAAAACAAACACTTACAATGCCATCCAAATAATGAAGTATGAGAGTCATGCTTATGTGACAAACTTTACACCTCAGATGATGTGGGACATTGTACCACGTCACTTTCTGAAATGAGTGCCTCACACAAACTCATTACAAATAGGTGTCTTACCCAACATTAGTATAAAGACAACCAGCCTTTTTGCGTGATAGAGAATGAAGGCTTTAAAAAACTATTCAAAGTTACATATCCCCATAAAATACCCAGCATATCCACTGTAACACATTGAAATCGAAACTTACCAATGTTGAACACCTCACTTTAACTAGTGATATTCGGTTAGACATGCAGATGCTCAACTTTTTTACGTTTAAACAACAATCAGTGACCTTAGGAGTTTCTCAACTCGATGAAAGACAAATGTGCTAGTGGTGTGTCAACCCGATTAAAAAACCGAATTAACCCGGGTTACACCTAAATCGAATCAAACCGAGTTACATTTATTTCAAACCGAATTGTGAAAACCGATGACACGATCCGAATACATAAAAAAAATGTAGACGGTACAACCCGATGTAAGCAGATGTCGAACCGAAACCAACCCCAAATCGAATGAAACAATACAAACCGATTTGCCTTATTGATATTGGTTTGGATCGTAGCCACCACAGCAGGCTGCAGCATTTCGGTCATTTTTCGCGTATTGTCTTGTTTGGATGTATACATAACGTGCGACTAGAAGAAAATACGAAAAGATATAAAAGAGAAGAGAAAAAGATTTAAACAATTTGCACACAGAGCCGGTATTGGCTTGGCTACCCCGTGCGCCTATCGCTTCCCTTATCAACATAATCGGCTTAGGATACACACAGAATACTGAAACATAATAGAATTGGGCGATACAACTAGAATTGTCCCATTCCAGAATCCATATTTTTTGCTTTCGGTTCATCATCAAACCGAGTTCGTCAACCCGGGTTACAACTCGGTCTGTTTCCATTTTAACCCGGGTTAAATCGGTTTGTAAAACTTTCGGGTGGGCACAGCACTGACATGTACATCGAAATATATAGCACAAATGCTTAAAAAAAACTTGCAACGATTGGGGATTTGGCACAAGATCTCGGCAGTATGGTGAAAGTTGTGGAAATATGATTTGAAGTAGAAAGACCTCCTTAATGAAAATCAAATAGAATGAGATTTAGATAGTTCGGACATCACAAAAAAAAATGAAGAAAATGTTTCTGATGATATTTCGGTGTACTTGAGGACACCTTTTGGACGCCTCAGTATCCGTTGGAAATATGGTCGGACTATGTATACCAAGTTGCATATAAGTTCTCAACTTTGGTAGCCAATAAAATTGCTCATCCTGTAAAGTCTGGAGAAGAAGTATTATAATGTTAGCAAGAGGCTTTTTAAGCTCAGGATATATTAATTTTAATAAAATTGTGATAAATATTATTTTAACAAAGAACATTGGACAATATTTAATTTTCTTGTTCCCTATATTCATACAACTGCATACGTTCATATTTTTGTTCGATGTATCGTAAACATCGATATTTTTATTCGATGTATTTATGCAAGACCAACCCTAGTACAAACTCTGAACTATCTGTACCAAATCGTTTATACATTTTATTATACCATTATAAATGACATTCAATAAGCATTCATGCTGATTATAGAAAACGGCGGATCGACTGCGGAGGGACTTCATCCGATCCGCATCCGCCTTTCAATCCTATTATGGAATCCATCGGATGAACCATATTATCGTGTTAAATTAACTATATTATTGATAAAATTAGCTATTTTATGAATTAAGAATGGGAAGAAAATGAGCCCAGAGAAATTCTTTCGAAAATAAGAAGTATGTCTAAGGATAATCTATCAATACGGCAAAAATCTTCGCTTATCACACGTATATACATTTATGTTCATATATACATACATATGTACATCAAAATAATATCATTAAAATATTCCTTTATAATAGGAGATAATGGATATTCTTTGTGGCCATGTCTTATCACGCCATTTAGAAAAGCTGGCGTTGGTACCTACTCTACTATAATATATGTAGATATGGTTTCATCAAGGTCTTAACATCGTAGAATGGACTATCGGCGTTTGGGTGACTTGATGCCGATGCTGCCTCGGATCTAAACAGCTCCATTATTTTCCATTCAAGGCTACAAAGATTAATAATATTGGCGCTGCACTGCATAACAAACGCATTTATTACAAAGTGAACATAATTATGTCTTTACAGAACAACACCAGAATAAAATAATCAAGTTGAATAGTTCTTCGGAATCTCCGCAGTTGACGACAGTTTACGACGAACCCCTGCAAGGCGAACAAAATTCGGTATTCGATTCACACTTGATAGTCCTGCCACACTGCAAAGGGCGATCCCAAAGACGAGCAGAATTATCGACATTGATGTTATAAATTTCGGCGTAGTATCGTATCCCAATTCTTAATTCACTGTTGTTAAAATATTAAAACGCATCCTTGTAATAAAACATATTTGTACAAACATTACAAAACACAATCATTGGCAACCAACTGCATAACTTCAATGGCAAAAGAACAATAAAGCGACATAACGCCGCCATAATGACAATATGAAAATCCCCTTTACATATACCATTCCGTAGCTTCCATTCTAATTCGTTACAACATAGAAAATCTGATCTTCCATTTTAAAGTTAAAATAGTGTTTTATTTAATCCATCGCTAGTTCTATAACTTTCTTTCCACTCAATAACTAAATAGAGTTTGTGATAATCCAATACAAACGTTCAGTGGTAGATCGTGCAGATCGGTACAGATCGTCGTTACCAGAGATAATGGATGATATGATGAAAAATTCACACTATGTTGTACATTAATTAATTATGTCCTATTATCTCAGATTGCAACTTCCTCAGTTTTAATGAATCGACTTCATGAACATAAGCTATGTTCGTTCGTGTACCCCTCCATACTGTGTTGAAAATTTAACACCGAAATTTGAAAAAAACGTTAAAATAACTACCGAATTTTCAAATAAGAACCCTGATTCACCCCATTACTAATGTGGGGGTAGGGTATCAGCTGTTCCACAGCTGTTCTCAAGAGCTCACACGTATTCACAGCCCCGGGCAAAAAGCGTATAAAAAACGCTGTCAGATAAAATCAAGGGGCAAGGGAGGTAGAAGTTGGATATCTCTATTACACACCCCTATTCTGGTTGTGGTCACAATGCACGAATGTCAGTGAGACGAAAATTATGATGCTTACCTTGTGAGGTTTCAGCTATTTAGTATTCTGGCGAAATCCTCACAAGAAAACACAGACTAGTCACCATGGTGAGGTGAATTCGTTGCCATGTCAAAAATGTTTTTTTTTGACAATTATTATATTCGCGCTCTTTTTTTCTTACTGAGCGTATCTACAAAATAATGGAAGAACGTAGCGAACATAGTAATATTGTGTATATTAATGAAATATGCATAAGTATTTATTAATAATGAATATTTTGCAGGAACAAGAAAATATCAGCGTAAATCCTAGGAGCAGTTGGACCATTATACGAATTTCTTGCAAATGAATCCCGATTTTCTTCTGGGCAAAAATGATCCAACTGACCCGAATATGATGCAGAATTATTGGGCCGCATTCGCAGATGAGCTAAACGCCAAAATAAAAATCAAAAACGTTTATTAATTCGTTTAATTATACAATTTTAAGATTTTCATATCCGCTGCTCTTCACTTTAAAAATCCCAATGACAGTCCAATGTGAAGCCGGTTTCAATACATTCTGGTACATTAATGTTACGTTGGTGTATACCAGTCAGGCACAACCTTTTCATCGTTGTGGGCCGCATTAGAAAGTTAATAATTGAATGAGGACCGCATTAGAAAATTATTAATTGGGCAATCACAAAAACTTAAACTCTAGAAACAGTTATTATTATATTAGTTCATTAAATCCGTATGTATTCCGTTTTGCTTCGTATGTTCGGATTAAAGAGTTGTCATACCGATTTTAGGACCAATCATTGAAAGAGCCTCGTCAGTCACTATATCAGAAAGCTTTCACAAATCCAAATTATGATTCTGCATGCTAGACAATAATGCCTGCAAAACAAGATGATCGGATTATCTTGTTTGATCTTTCATTGGATAGAGTTCAACAAATTCTTCAAAAATCTCATAATCTGATGTTATACAACGGGCATATATACACAATTGAGCAATGTATAACTTCCATTCGGTAGATTCATCAACCGCTAATGAAAACTTGATACAATTTTTGAATATTCTTTAAAATTTAGTTACGATGTCAGCAGAGAACAACGGCGTATCGTTGTATTGTCATTCGGTTTAAACTATCCAGGTGCATTTTTTACAACATAATTTTGTTTGATGCTACGATTAGGCAGTTCTTTACAAAATCACCATCGGTATACGGTCGAGACGATTTTGCTATTAAATTCGCAATATCAAAACTTACTTCAACTGCTTGCTCTGCAGATTCATTGCACTTTTAAAAAATATATCTTGTTGTGCTTGTAATAATTGGACCATTGAAGTAATTTTTTGTGTTCTTAAAGCACCAGAAGACTCTTCATCAAAATCAGAATGTTTACTTTGAAAATGTCTTTTTAAGTTTCTCTTCTTTCGGCATTGCAATTGTTGCTTTACAAATTAAACATATAATGTTTCCTTTATGATCGATAAAACGAAACTTTTCTGTCCATTGCTCTTGGAAAACTCGTTTTTCATCTTCTAACTGAGTAAAACTAAACAAACTACAAAGTTTCTTTGTCAAAGTACAAACTCAAACTGAAAAGAAAGAATAACTCCTACTGTAAATTTCAAATCTCTGTAATTCCATGTAAAAAATGTTGTGGTCCATGGCATACTGAGATTCAAATTTAAACACTTAAACAAGTTAATAAATTTAAACAAGTGAATATGATAATAAAGGGAATGTATTTCTATAATTTCATAATTAATTATATTTATACTTATTCTTTTATATTATTTGGAAAACATATTTATTTTTTTCTTGGTATAGTAAATAATGTATTATAAAAAATATATAAAAAAAAACATTATAAAAAAATTATAATAGCTTACTGCTGTAATACAGCGTGTATCACCTAAAGTTTACACTGGAAATATGGGAAAGTTGTATGATCCTGTTTCACAGAAAAATATCATACACATCATACAGCAGTTTCTGTCAAATTTGAACATACATTTCACACAGCACTTAAAACTGCTGTAGTCACTACAAAAATGAGTTTTCAAATGAGAAAAATGAAAAATCTTTTTTCTTAAATTAGATATGTAGGACAAGGAATGCTAGTTCGTCAAGATTTGTTTATTTAAAATCGTGTACTGTTTTTAAAAATTGTCTTATAATAGCTGAATTAATATCAATAATTTCTAAACCATATTTTCTTCATTATTGAGGAACTCCATTATTTAGTTTTTTGTTTGTCTGTATGGTGTCTGGGTTTAATTCACCACACTATTTAGTTTTCAATGAAATTTGTCATTCAAAATTAAACATCAAAATAATACACATCATACAACAAATAACATATCATACAATACTTCCAGTAGAATCTGTGAAACAGAAAATTGTATGATGTGTATGATGTATCACAGTTTTGTATGTTGTATAAAATGTATGTGATGTATGATTTGTGAAATAGATCCCTGGTTTGGAGTGTACCAAAAGTCATAATTCAACTTTTCTTCTTACTGCTTACAGCGCCATCTATGACCACCTAGCTTAAGGGAAATTTTTGACGAGTGGATTCTTCTATCTTGGGATTTTCCTTGATCTTTGAGGCGAACTGCTTTCTTATCGTATCTAATTATCGTTATTTTTATGATTTCAGATTTTTGCTGAAACCAATTATAATAGACGTGTACAAATTAAACTGTTGTGTTCCCCCACTCCCTCTTGAAGCAATAAGACGAAGATTAATTGGTATGCGATCATTTGCATGTGATTATGGCCCTTACCAAGACACATTGTCAAATTCCTGTTGTCAACAAATTTCGTTTTCGCCTACTACCTTCAAGAAAAAAAGAACATATAAAAAATTAGATTTAAAACAGCTGTATTCACTGTTTCATTCACAATCGCCCTGGAAAATTCAACGGATTTTTTGCTGCAACTTAAAAAGATATTTAGCTTATTTTAACATCAGCGTGGTGCCATTTACTAGGAGCTAAAAAAAGGAAAGTCAAATTGTAATGCCGTCTAGAACAAATAAAGCATTTATATTCAGAATTCAATTAGAGTGGACGCTCACAAACATTCGAACTTGAGTTTTTTATGCATTGATTGCTTTGAAAGTAGTACTTGAAGTTCTAATTTCTGAGCGATTTTTTTTTCATAGCTTTGTGCACAGGGGAATACCCATTTCTGTATTTGTTTTGCTTCAAATAGGGAGATATAAAAAGTGGAATCACCAAATTATGTGTGTAGTGATACCCTTCGCGTTTTTGACATACTCAGGTACATGTTTGGTTACGCGCCTTCAATGAAGTTCTTTAAATCAAAATCGTTGAGCAGAAACTGATCCCACATATTCCATCTGTATTCGGGGAATCGAAGAATGGAAGCGAAATGTTTTTGAAGCCGCATGTGAAGATAAACTCAGTAGTAATGATGAGGCTTTAGATAACAACGAAAACGACGTTATCGATGTCGTATCAGTTACATATTTTTCATTATGTCATTGAAAACGTCATGAATTTAATCAAATGGTACAAAAAGAGTGAGTTAATGAGTGAACGCACCTGACCAACCTTTAGGCCCTCCGTATGTAATGATGTCATTCTATCAAGTTAAATTAAACCAAAAAAAAAACAATACTTATACATATATACTAAAAGAGATTTTTTGTAGTTTATCTCTTTGATGAGTTAAAAAAAAACCTCAAGAATCTTATTATATTGGGATTAATTAGTTTTACTTTATTTATTAAATGGAAAACCTCAAAAAATCTTATCTGTTATCTGGTTTGAAAAAAGAGTGGTTTTACAATGTTTGTATGTAATATGGTGAGTTTCGTTATTTTCGCCGCACCATTTGATCAATGCATTCATGCTTAGTGGTGGGTCCATCAACTCGAGTTGATAAACCGAGTCAATCCGAGGTATATCCAAAGCGAGTTAAATTTATGTCAAATCGATACGAAACCGGCCGCCAAGGGATTGCTGAAAAATACGCACTCTTTCGTCAAAATTTTGCGGGACCATTTTGCATAAATGTGGCTGCATTTTATTACAATTCCATCTTGATGGCTTCGATATTCGTTAAAATTGTAGTATTTGGTGTTCAGAAAACCCACAAGTAATTGTTGAGAAATAAAGACATCCTCAAAGCATGTGTTGTGACGGCCATTTATCGGATAGGCTATTCCAAACATAACCTAACATCTGTATACACAATGAATAAAGAAATGTTTAGCTCTCTAATTAAAAAACTTTTTGGGTGAATTGTGGGATACCCCTTACCGAGTGGTGTTTGAATCAATTTTATGAAGGTTGATAATCAATAAATTAAATAATTTTGTTTAAATCGCAGTTCCAACTCGGGTTAACTCGAAATCTTCGGCTTGACACATCACTATGCATACTTCCAATCGCATCTGGATAACAAAAGTTTGTCGATGCTGCTGTGTTATGTATTTGACTAAAATAGAATGTATTTGACTAGAATAGAATTAACGATATTTGATACATTTATAAAATAAGCGAATACAAGTAAAAATAAGAGTCGGTCAACTTTTTTGTGTAATAAACTTTCCTGAGTCAACTTTTCCGGCCTTCTACTGTACATATACATAATAAAATAGATTTGTGTGAAAATAATATATTTTGTAGGTATGTATGTAGCTTATCTCTCAAGTAAATAAAAAAAAACATTAAGCAATTCTAACATTTCGGAAATTAGACAAAATGGTTACAATTTCTGAGTGTTCACTGTACTTCCAAATGATACAAGTAATATTAATTATCAATGTTTTCCTCAGACTCGGTGATGGTTTTTTTTAGCATAAGATACTTTCAATTTGTTATAATTTTATTTCAAATCAAAATATTTTAGATTAAATAATCAAAAATATTATTGTAAATAAAGGAACCTGCGAGAATGAATATAAAAAAAACTAATATTTAAATCAGATTTAAATTAATATTCATTCGTAAGCTGTCTGACTTTCAGTTATAAAAGGAATTGAATATATATAAAAATATATATTGTAGTCGTTGCAGCTATTAGCCGCTTGACATTTAAGAAAGTACTGGAATACAGTTTAAGGCACTCTGGTTTGTTATATTTTTGTCAAATTGGAAATACTCTGGAAAAAAAAATAGAACAAAAATTCCAGCCAAATTTGATAAGTTTCGCGTATCTACTCACTCTCACTTCAATGTAAAGAAATTCATTTTAGTTCACTGTGAGTTGTCGAGAATGCTATTGTTGCGTTGATAGTTTTCGGGGTTTCTATTATTTTTCGTTTATTTTTCTTTTACAAATAGTAAGCACACATAAAAAGCAAGTTTTCTTAGGTTTGTCTATATGTAAAATATAAAAGCGAGTAAATAAATTCATATTGCAAACGCGAATGATAACAACACATGTGCACTATGTGTAGTAAGACGATGATGACGGAAACTCGCACGCATACATCCATCCCTATAGTTAACATATACATTATTTTCTTTTTCCTTTCGCATTTTTTCGATTTTCAAATGTAGCTTAATTCAGTTTATCTACTAAATGTGAACAATGTAGCAGTTTTCATACATACGCGATACCAAAAAAAGTGTCGAGTACTTCTGTTTTCTTCTACCCAGTCTCAAACGTTATCTTTCTCGATTATCCGAGTTTGATATTTTTCAGGCAATCAGAGAAGTTTTGTTTTTGCTCTGAAATAATTGCGAAGTTCGTATTACAATTTTATAAATTATATGCGAAACTTCATAGAATTTAGCACTAATACAACAAAGTAAACATCACCTAAATAAAAAAAAATTGTGCATACATATCTATATACATAAATGTATATAATATTCCTACATTGATGACTTCAGCACCACTCGATATGGTCATTCAATACTGCAAATTAAAGAAACGTCGTTTTTTTCCTGGACAATGGTCTGAAATGCATTTAAGAGTTAACATACTGAACAATAACAAACGATTATGATTATATTGTTAAATATGGAATTAATCGAATGCATATATTAGAATATACAGCAACAAAGGTAAAATATGTATATATGTATGTACTGATACTCCGAATACCTTGACAGCGATTTAATGCTACGGCTGACAAAACAAATTGATCATTATTATACTTTTCAACAGAAAACAATTCTTTGTTATTTACGTGCCTGATATATTTACATAAATATCATAAACAGTTATATGTATAAATACGTATGTAATGAC
Organism: Eristalis intricaria; assembly: GCA_964034865.1. Classification (NCBI taxonomy): domain Eukaryota; kingdom Metazoa; phylum Arthropoda; class Insecta; order Diptera; family Syrphidae; genus Eristalis; species Eristalis intricaria. Next base: position 78,135,877 of record OZ035876.1, read on the forward strand.
ATGTTTATTTTTGTGGCATACTAAAACAAGAAGTGCATGCTACTTTTAAGTTTTAGTACTTAAAAATGTTGTATGTCTTAATGTTTTCTGTAAAACAAACCTAAGTGTAATTTAAATGTAAATATTGAAAGGCACAATGGGTGGTGGAACGCGTCGCGGACTCGAGCCACTTGAATTTGAAGAATGCATGGTTGATAGTCCTGAGTTCCGAGATAACTTGACACGGCACGAAAAGGAGCTGGATCATACTAGTCATCAAATAAAGAGGATTATTAAAGAAGTGAAGGACCTAATGAATGCCGCAAAAGGTGAGTTCTCAATTAAAGTTTAATTTCCCTGCATTGGTGGTTTCAAACCATCGAATACAAATTCAAGAATATGTAATGTGTATTAGGGGCGTAATCAAATACATTTTATCATGAATGAGGAATGTGCATGCATGTACTTGCATATTTGTTTCTTTACTTATATTATTTTATTACAGTACTCCTCGAATAATAGCACATACGTATGGACATACAAATGTGTTGCTTATAAGCGGGTTTTGATTGTAATTCTTACTTAGCGGGGACTTTATATAGGCTTAGGCTGGCGTTGGTTAATCTCAGCTGAATATAATTTGTTGCTATTAAAAGCGTTTTCCTATTAAAGGGGTTGCTTGTATCCGAGGAGTACTGTAAACAATATTTTTTTCTTTCGCAAAAAAAAATAATTGATAGGTAATTACAATTATTATTATGATTATGTTATATATATTATATATATTTTAAAATAAGATATTTAATAAAGATGAAAAGTGAAAATGACACTTCAACTAAAAAAAAGGTAACATTAAAATAAGTGACTAACTACAATGCTTCGAAAATATGTGAAGGGAGTTTATCGAATATTGCATCCTCTTTTACAAATATTTTTAGGGCTTTATTAACGTACAAATTGGTCAGAGACTACACAATACACTGTTTTTATTCTTATTATCAAAGAATTTTCTGGCGCGATATAAACATTGAACTTACATCGCAGCCATTGCTTAAACGCTATTACAGTACAAACTCGCAAAAGTAAAATGTCGAATTTCTTTTTAAAAAAAATTGTATTACTATTGACTATTGTATGTATTCATTCTAACCTTTCGTTTTATGATTTTATAAAAAATGTGTTTGCATTTCAAAAATGTGGGTCGCCGTGGCGTAGTGGGTAAGTGTGTCGACTCCAACGCAGAGGGTGCCAGGTTCGATACCCGCATTTACCACCTATTATAATTCACGGCTCCATCACTTTCGAGTCACTGACAATGCTCAAAGAGTATTCCTGTCTAGAAAAAGCTTCTCAAATTCGAAGTTCGGAGTCGGCATAAAACTGTAGGTCCCTTCCACGCGTGAAAGAACAATAGCACGCACAACACGAGTGGTTGCTGAGAAGCTAGGCCCAGGTCCACCTCGGACTGTCCCGCCACCCATAATGATAATAATTTCAAAAATGTGTATTTTCATATCACATTGCCATTTTTCTTTGCTTTTTCTTACTTTTCTCAAATCCGTTTTGACTATCATTTCTTATTGAAAAAATGTGACTCAGTTAGTGCAACCAACATCGGTTATTGCAACTGCCTTAATTTGTATTAGTTGCGTACATCAAGTTTGTACTGTATGTGATTAGTCCAGTTCATTCTTCTTCTTAGAGTTCCTCTCCGTTATGGTGGTTGGAAATTATCGTGTTAAGTGTTTTGTTTATTTGTACACCTCTATTGCCCAAATATTGAGCAACTCTCATAGGTTAGGTATCAAGGACAATCTGTGCCTTCCTCTACATCTTCTTCCTTCTATTCTACCCTGCAGAATAACTTGAAGCAAGTTATATTTTTCATTTCTTAAAATGTGATCCAAAAATTCTATTTCGTGCTTCTAATGCTAATTGCAAGATATTTCTTTAGGTTTATGCGCCTCAGTAGTTCCTTTGATACTCTGTTGGTCCAAGAAATACGGAGGATTCTTCTATAGATCCATATTTCGAAGACTTCTAGCCTTATAATTTCTCTTCTGTGTAAAATGCATTGTTCTGCTCCATGCAAGAGCCCAGACGAGACGTAACATTTTATTAGTCATATTTTCAGCGCCATGTTAATTTCATTACGGGTGAAAGTATTTTTCTTTCCATATCATATTCTGATCAATAAAAACACCTAGTAATTTACATTTTTGAACAGATTCAACATTGAAGCAATAAATGTCGCAAGAATTCGGCATTGAAAAGTGCACATATGTAGTAGATATCAAACTGCAGTACAGTTAGATACTGTGCGTCCACCACAGTCGCTTGAGACAAGAGATAAGTTTAAATCGTGACATTTATAAAATCCGAGACAGAAGACAGTACTTTAAGTTTGGTGTGCGTCGTACAGATACAGCGACCATAAAGATCTAGAGTACACCCGTTTAAACCGCAGTTCAGTACCTTAACTGCTTTTGTTTCGCTCTTTTGAGAGCGAGAATACAACTAATGTTCGACAATGGAATTCATCCGATCCTCATTTTTTTCCATAGATTTTTTCTATCTTGGACAGTTGCTGAAAATTAGGTAGTTAGCGAGTAGTTAGTTTTATATTGCCATATTTTTTATAATTTGTTTTTCTCTGGGCACTATTCATATTTTAGCAGAGATAGATTGTCTGAAGTGATTTTGTATATTTGTTTTCCTTTTTTTCGATAACAGCACGGGCGCGCTATAAAGTTTCCAAAGGATTGAACCAAAGGCATTTCAAAACTACAAAAAATTCACCAGTTGGAAGGATGGCTATTTTTTTTTCGATCCCATTAACAAACGAAGTTCAACTGAATTGAATGCAGATTTCATTGTTAAACCGGAAGAGTTAAACCAAAAATTTGATCTCCGTTTGAGGTTCAGTTTAATTTAAGTTAACTTTAATAAAGTGATACAACTTCTTTAATATTTAAAGTATTTTTTATTCCGTTTTGTATTATTAATCTCAAACATTTTCTTAATAGAATTCCCTGGAAAAGTTGTTTTCCTCATTAAGTTTATTCTTTCTTTTTTATTATTGTTCTGTATGTGCAAATTTAATTGAACAGAGTATTGATATTTGTTTAGCGACTGCATTATTCACTTGTATAACAAAAAGGCGATGCTTTAGACAAGGCCTTTTCTATGTCAAGGAGAATCAATCCAATTGATGTGCTTACTTACTGCACAATTTGTTTTAACATGATAAAATATCCTTATCACCTGGTGCGTTGATAGTGTCCATGTGAATGGGGCCACTCCGAAAGGAATCGCTTCATGCATACATTCGAATTTTTCATATAAGTGAATCTCTGTAAACGAAGCACCTCTGAATTCGATTATATGAAACGATTTCGTTAGAATTGCCATACAACAACCTCCAAATTGGGACAAAAAGCAAACCGAGGTAGAAACTACAAGGTGCCAGTACTGATTGTGTTGATTTGAACATCTTCGTATATACATGTTATGATGCAAAACAATAGGGGAAAATTCATGAGCACTCTTTCATTGAAATTGAACAGTATCCACTTATTTAACAATTTAAAACGGACAGGTGGCCGTGGCGTTGTCGGTATGTGTGTCGACCCCTACGCGACTTATTTGCGATGCCTGGTTTCAATTCCCGGCGGTACGACTAAAAATCATGTTCACTGTCCAACCTCTTTCGAGTCACTGCCAATACTCAAAGAGTAATAACTATCTAGAGAAAGCTTCTCAAACCTGGTCGCTCAGAGTCGGCATAAAACTGTAGGTCCCTTCCACTCGTGAGAGAACAATAACACGGACAACTCGAGTGGTTGCTGAGAAGCTAGGCCCCCTGGTCCTCTACGGGCTGCCATGTTATGATTAACCCATATTATTATTAAACGACGGTTAACACTTTACTTTACGACAGAACATTTTATGTCAGAGCTTTGTGTGCGCGTGTTGTTTTTCTAAACCAAGTCCGTTGATGCACTTTTGATGTGATGATCCGTATAAGCTTTAAGTGAGGACGTCAGCAATAATCTTAGTTGTTGGCAAGTACTTGACTTTCCTTCTGGAAAACTTCCTTGATATAGTGATGGCGAATGTGCACGTCCTAGAAAAAACCCATGGTTTGACAACGAGTGTAGGCTGGCACATGCAGCGAAGCTGGAAGCCTACAAAGCAACGCTGCAACGAACGACGAGAGCTGTTCGTGAGCTCTACGAACAGAGACGAAGGGATGAGACCCGGCTTCTCAGGAGAAAGAAGAGATCGCACGAGAAGCGCGCGATCGAGGAGATGTGCTACGGAAGAACGATGTCCGAATGTTTTACCAGAGTGAAACAGTGAAGGGTGAAACAGTTATCCAATGGATGTAAGGTTCGGACAGAAGCCTGCCGGGATGAGAATGGACAACTAGTAGTAGAGTCGCAGTCGATACTGAGAATTTGGAAGAACCACTTCTGCAGACTGCTAAACGGCGATAATGACACCAATACCGCTGTCAGGCAGAATGTTCCACTCAATATGGACGATGATCGACGAGAATTCCGTCCCCCCGACTTAGACGAGGTCAAGATAGCAATATCAAGACTGAAGTCTAACAAAGCTGCTGGTGCGGACGGACTGTCCGCTGAAATCTTTAAGGCAGCTGGAGATGATCTGGTTGGGCGTATGCACCAGCTCATCTGTAAGATATGGTCGGAGGAGAGCATGCCCGATGAGTGGAATCTCAGTATCGTTTGCCCGATCCATAAGAAAGGAGACCCCTTTGACTGCGCCAACTATAGAGGGATAAGTCTCCTGAACATCGCCTACAAGATCTTCTCTGCCGTTTTGTGTACTCGCCTGAAGCCGTTTATAAATAACCTGATAGGTCCTTATCAGTGTGGCTTCAGGCCAGGGAAGTCCACCATCGACCAGATTTTCACACTACGGCTGATCCTGGAAAAGACCCAAGAAATGCAAATCGACACCCACCACCTTTTTGTCGATTTCAAGGCCGCATATGACAGCGTGCATAGGGACGAGCTATACAACGCCATGTCTAGTTTTGACATTCCTGCCAAACTCGTCAGGTTGTGCAGGATGACGATGGAGAATTCTCGCTGCTCCATCAAGGTCGGTAACGAACTCACCGAGACCTTCAATGTCAAAAAAGGATTTAGACAAGGCCAACACGCCAACACTAGAGGCACGATCTTCCAGAAGTTCGTACAACTGCTAGCATAAGCGGATGACATTGACGTGATTGGCAGCCGTCAATGAGGCGTTTGCTGGCATTAAGGCGGAGGCGGCTAAAATGGGTCTAGCGGTCAATGAGGGCAAAACGAAGTATATGCTGCCATCAAGAAAGGACACACAACATCGACGTCTTGGACAGAGCATCACAATGGACAGCTAGTCAAGGACTTCGTCTACCTCGGCTCCGTAGTAAACAGTACAAACAACATCAGTACCGAGATCAAACGCGGAGTAACTTTTGCCAAGCGCTGTTTCTATGGGCTCAAGAGGTAATTGAGTAGTAGAGCCATCTCTCGAAGGACCAAGCTGACTTTATACAAGACCTTGATCATCCCAGTCCTGCTGTACGGCGCGGAGGCATGGACAATCTCAAAAGTGGATGAGGAAGTCCTTAATATCTTCGAGAGAAAAGCTCTGCGTGCGATCTTTGGTCCTGTTTGCGTTGACGGTTTCTGGAGGAGAAGATTCAACCACGAACTGTACGGGCTGTACAGCGACATGAGTCTAGTCAGGCGTCTTCGGATCCAACGCCTAAGATGGCTAGGCCATGTTGAGCGTATGGACAACTCAGCTCCGGCCCGGAGAGTCTTCGACTCCGAACCCGTGGGACAACGCAACAGAGGACGCCAGTGTTTAAGGTGGCGCACCCAGGTGGAGAAGGACCTCAACCAACTTGGCGTGCGACACAGGAGACAGCTAGCCAGAGACCGTGCTAGCTGGAGAGGCTTGTTGGTTGAGGCCCAGGTCCACCCCGGACTGTAGCGCCAAATGAAGAAGAAGAATGTTCACGTGATTACTTCTTGGATGAAGAGTAGGATTTTTCGTTAATTTTCGTAGTCCTTGGTTGTCACTATAAACAATGGTATGTTCAGCGTCTTCTCTTAAGAACCTAAGTCCTGTAAAAAAGTTACGAAGATATATGGTATCTTTCGCAGCTTCTGTTAGATCCAGGTTCTCTGCTTCAGCACTAGACAAAGCTACTGACCTTTGCTTCCTCGATTCCCATTGCTTTCCCCGATTCCGTTGTACGATTTTCGGTCATCTACGTTGCCGCCAGTCTGTGTCCACATATCCCAAAAGTTGCGGGAGATTTGATTTTCTATATACCCGTCTAAAATGTTGTGTTCCCTGTAAGTATCTTAATACTCGTTTGGCAGTGTTCCTGTCCTGGGTTCGAATTGTACTGGCTTAATACGCGAACAGCGTGAGAGACGTCTGGACAGAGTTGAAACAGCAAGATACATTAGTGAATCTATTAATGATGAATATGGAGTATTTGCCATTTCGTGTTCTTCTGCTTTGGTTTTTGGTTCCATTTCTTTGCTCAGTTTGATGTTTGGAATCATTCATGCCATATCGAAGCAAAATATTTTGTATGTATTTCGACTGATTCATCGTTACAATGTTTTCACTCAAATTCGATACCAAGGCAATAATGTTACTTACAAACTAAACTGCGAGAGCCATGAGAATTAGAATTGAGCATTTGCCTACCTACCGGCGCAAACGTTTCCTGGAAGTCGATATCCTGATGTGGAGAACTGCACCTTAGGTACTAATCGAGCATTGTGCCTTTCGATACTTCCATCTGCATTGAACTTAGTTCGTGAGGTTTTTGTTCTCTTTGGCCGTTCATCAAGCTTGTAAGCCTTAATATCACAAAGGGCATTAAACTCCAACTACATCGCGGCTTTCCACTCATATGAATTAGACGCCCTCTAATGCATAATTTTTTGTTGGACTTATGGTAACATTCAATTGTTTTACTTTTTCTGCTTTTCTGGCTTTTGGTTAAAGTTTGACCTCAAGTATGTTGAATAGTTTCCGTGGCCTGCTCCGTTTTCCAGGTTTCTCGAATTCTGGTCTTCCATGTCCCTTGTGAAGTGGCGTTTCACCAATTTCATAATTCGTTTGGTTCGATGCGTCAATTTCGTTACTTGTAATAGTTCCATCGTTAGTATGTTTTGGTTGCACTTGTTAATGTTAATTTGAACGATATTTTTAGTATTATCTTCGTTTTCATAAATTTTAGTCTCTTCCGGTTTGTTTAAATCAAAAATGGAATGGATTTCGAATATAGGCGGCTGTAGCAATAGCTTCACCCAAGAAACTGGGTGGGAGTGTTGATTGCAGAATCATACATCCGGCCACCTCAACCCGGGTCCTATTAATTTGTTCTGCTGCGACGTGTACGCAACAGACAATGGGTTAGAGTACTGTGATAAGATTTTACCCACCCAATTTTAATGGTTGGAATCAGAAGGGAACATACCATACCTTTGGCGATAATCATCTTCAAATCTTTTTCGTTCAGGTGACCAAACGTTTGATGCCATTCGTCTAGCTTATGAAGTTTGTCATGTGATGACCCTGGTCTTAATACAGTCTTAATACTTGAGGTACAGATCTGCTCTTCTTGCTGCAGTTAAAATACTCTTGTTTTCGCCGTTCTTAAGGATTAGATGATTCGTCTAACCCTGTGAAATTGTTTTCGTAATAGAAACTAGATTCATTTTTAATTCAGGAATATATAGTATATTATTCAACTTGATGGTTTTTGTGTCGTTTGAGCAATTCACATTCAAACGTACAATTCCCTTCCCTAGAATCTCGGCGGTTTTGTCTACGCCAAGTCGGACGGCTCGATTTTCTATTTTATCGAACTCTAAAAATTGTTCTGTCTTGTTACACATTTGACATGTTTCCTCACTGTCGATGCACCAATCACACTCCTTCTAAACTAAACGAAGAGCGACTCCTAGAGATTCAGAGAGATTGTTAATGTTGCATTTACGCCTGCAATTAACGGCCTTGTGCCCGGTATAGGTATCGTTGTTGTTTGCCGTATCGCATAAAATGCTTCTTCATCTTGTTGATTTTGTTAAGTCTGAACTAATCTATCTTTTCGAGCGTTAGACTCTTCTAGAAATTTAATTTTGAGAGCTTTTGGTGTCGGTAAGTCATTTCGAGCTTCTATGGCACATCGAAAATTTGCATACCTCTCTGGAATGCTATATTCTAGAAGGAGGGCAAGCAAGTCTTCAGCAATGCGATTTCCACCTCCGCTAACTTGTTGATTTTTCCGAACAAATTGTTGAGGTGTTCCATCATACTCTCACCTTCTATCGTCTTTGTGAAGATGAACCCTTTTAGTAGAGTAGCTTTACGAGCGGGTTTTTTCGAATGGTATACTTCATCTAGCTTTGTCCAAACATCAATCTCTGTACTGCAATGCAATGTGTTCCGATTGTGACATGAAAGTATAATGTCCGTTCTGGGCCTCTTATCGGAATTTACCCATGAAGTTATTTCAATTTTGTTACTTACACTGCCGTCCTGAGCAATCACTGCTTGGAGTTTCCAATTGTTGGAGACACAATTTTTTATTTGATTTTCTCTATGAAACAAACTTTTTTTATATTATAGTTTTTATTTATACAAAAAGAAGATTTCTAATATTTCACTTGCAGTTAGTATCTGAGCCCATAACCTGTTTTACTTTTATTAACAATTTGAAAATCCGGACAAGACTTTTCCCTCGGTAGGTGGCGCAGTTGAAGGGTTCTCCTTTCTTGTGGGTCGGGCAGACGATACTGAGTTTATACTTTTCGGACTGTTTCCTTCGACCATATCTTGCAGATGAGATGGTGCATTGGATTGTGTACGATCTTTTCAGTCACCCAAGGGAAACTATTGGCCCAATCTGCTTTTCTACGTATAACGATTTTGTAATGCTTGTTGAATTTTAAGACCGGTGTCATGAGACCGCTGACCTTAGTACATTAACGTGGCCGACTTTTCTTAGAATCTTTAGATGTCCCGTTAGATTGCCTTCTTGGAAGTTAAATGCTCTTTTCAGGGCTAAAGTTTTCTCTCGCAGCCTCTACCTGAACAGCAATAGGTAGCTGAGTAGGCTTTATAACATTTTCAAACCTGTAATTGGAGCGATTTTCATCTCACCTGTTGTGCAAATGGACGCTAGCCTTTGTATTTTATTAAATTTACTGATGGTCTATCTTTGTTCACATTTATTCTACCAAATAATAGCACCGTAGAACTTTGTTGGTTTAGCCATTTAATTGTATAAGCTCATTTTTGGGCCTAAGACCCCAGGTTTTTACCCACAATTGTGTTCTTCGGTGAGTTTTTGGTCAAATGTGATTCCCAAATATGTTACATCTTCCTTTAGCATAATGGGGGTTTCTTTGATTTTCAAAGTATGAAGTCTGTTTATTCTTTTTCTGGAGAAGCGGTCAATGTTGGTATTGTTGGGATTTGTAGATAGACCTTCATCCTCGCAACATCTCCAGGTTAAATTTAAGGCCTTGTGCATAAGATTACCAACGACGTCTTCATGCTTTTCCCTCACTCTGACAGCTAAATCATCAGCTTAACCGATGATACGCCCTTGAGGGCAACATTTGATGAAGCTGGTGATCTTTCCTTCTTTTAGGTTCGTAGATCTCGCGAACCGCTCTCAACCTTCTTTCTATCATCCCCTTATATGCTGCTTGCTTCGCTGAATGTGGCTTCCTGCACTCCTTGTCAAACCAGTGTTTCTGGGTGGAGTCTTAAAACGCAACACATCAGACGCAGTTTGTCAGCAGTTTCATCGTTCGGCGATTGTTTCCGCTGGCAGGATTTGGCTGTCTGGGAGCTTCATGGAGACTCAATCGGCAAATTTCCTATCCGTCGATTGCGATTGTAACTTTCCGACATCAAACTTTTATGGTCTTGCTCTATTCCATTCCAGTCCTATCGATATCAGTGTTCTTACCTTGGTTAAAACATGGGAATGAGTCAATGAGGCTTTTCGGAATATTCGGACATCGAGAATACTTGAGGATTGTCTGCCGTCGCTAGGAATGTGATAAATCTGGTTGACGGTTATTTTGAATGTTGAGGTGTGGGAACTGCGTACTGGCTACAGAGAGGTTTCGTTCCCTCACGAAGTCCAACAATCGTAGACCGATCTCGGACATGTTGTCATGCGAGCTGTACTTTCCGATGAAGAAGACATCACGTTCCTCGTGCTGAACTGTAGGTCCATCCGAGACCTGTAGTTGCTTCGGAACGACTCGTTTTTTGCATGGTGGGAATGATCTATTATGGGGAACACAAATGTCATATACAGTGTAATTTCGATTATTCCAACTAATGAAAACATCACCTGTTGCATTATTTGATCAGATATTTTAAACACTCTAAAAAAGCTTAAGCAGTATATTATTTAAAGTATAAATAAAATATCCTGAATCCCTATTTTATAAAAAAAAATCGTTCACATAATATGTAAAATTAAGCAGTTGCTTTGCGGAAGATCACTTGGGAGCATAATCCCTGTAAATGCACAGGTCAAGTTGACATACAAACTCCTCGCGGCGCCCTCTGGAAAGCTTTTATAGCAACCGCTTGGAGGTGAATCAATGTAGGCCGCGGCCCCTTTGTCAAGGGGTAAAACCAAGACCCGGTCCTCCAGGTTTGGGGGTTGCGCGTGGTGGCAACTTCCCCACTGTTTAAAAAAGAAATAGTTCAAAGACAATTATAAGCCACGGAAACGGATATACCTACTGCTGACGACCATGGACAATGGAATGTGAGGTCTCTCAATTGACCACGTGCAGCCGGTGAACTTGCGGAGGCCCTATACGCCTGTAAGGTAGATATCACCGCCAGCCATGAGGTGCGGTGGGATGGGCCTTGCAAAAAGAGGATGAAAAACTGCGACATCTACTTTGGCGATTGTTTTGTTGTCTGATGTTGACTTAAGCAAGATATCTTAAGCTTTAAATGCATAAGCGAGCGCTTCATAATAATCCGCATTAATGCTAGATTGGGCAACATTTTGGGAATTGTTCATTTCTTACACTCCCATATAAGTTTTTCGGATAACATGAGTTCAGTGATGAACACGGTGAAAGATTTCCTAAAGAAATTGCAAGGTATGTGAAACATAATGCGGGAAGACGCGAACCAGTCAAGCTTACAAACTACTCTTTGAGCCTCCAGATGAACGACTTAGTATGAGAGCAAAGTCAATCTTTCCAAAAAAAAGTTCAGTTTTTTAGTGTAGAATAACATTTATATCACTACTCCAGTGAATGTTAAGTGAAATCAATAAATTTGTTTCTCTACAAAACTTGACGTGATACAAATTAAATAGTTCAAATAGTTTCAGCACCGACGACATTTATGACATTATCCCTTAAGCCGCGATAGATATGGTGAGTAACTTAAGCGGATATAGGATTCGATTCGGGGTTCGCTTTTACATACAAAGCTTAAGACTTTTTGTCTCAGTCTGCCTCGAACAACAAATCCACAACCAAATAACCACTGTCTTCATTCTCTGTAGCAACCGCCGAAGAAACAGTCCTGTTTTCAGTCCTCTTTTCCTCTTTTTGCCCGGCCCATCCCGCCGCACCTCTTGGGTGGCGGTGATATCTGCCTTGTCTCCGCGAGTTCATCGGCTGCATGTGTTTGGTGTAGGGACCTCAACATTCCACGTGCAGAACGGAAGGTCATTGTCCTTTTTCAGGTTGCTGGTGAAGGAGGAGACAAATAAAGCTCTTGCGATTGTCTCTGCATGGTTAGCATGTCAACGTTAAAAATCTATATTTTCTTCTTCTTCATTTGGCGCTACAGTCCGGGGTGGACCTGGGCCTCAACCAACAAGCCTCTCCAGCTAGCACGGTCTCTGGCTAGCTGTCTCCAGTGTCGCACGCCAAGTTGGTTGAGGTCCTTCTCCACCTGGGTGCGCCACCTTAAACGCGGGCGTCCTCTGTTGCGTTGTCCCACGGGTTCGGAGTCGAAGACTCTCCGGGCAGGAGCTGAGTTGTCCATACGCTCTACATGTATCTAGAAATCTATATTTTACATGCTTATAATTTATTTTAATAAGAGATAGATTAAAGTAGCTATGGTTTTGTTTGGGTAATACAATTAATAAAACCAACAATAATATTTTGAAACATTTGACAAAAATAACACATAGAAACGCAGATTAGTGTTTACTACTCAGCATATTATCTCAACATAGACATGTATCTTGAAAATAATAGCCTATTTACAATTCTTTTTAGAATATTTATTAGATCTTTCAAAAGAGTCGCTAAGGTTTACATGGTCACCTTTTGTAAGTGTATCATGGACCATACACATGGAATAGGAAAGTATCATCGATAGCATTATCTTTAAGTTAAAGTTTATTAGTAGAAAAAATATAAGTACTTTTTTTTTGGAATTTGACATTCAATTCTTTCAAAAAGTTGGAAAACAGTTTTTCGAGAAGTTACAAGATTATACTATTAAGTTTTCACCCGTTGAATCTATACAACATTTTATACTTTTGAGGTAAAGCGACATCTAGGTTTCGATATATACCCTATATACCACCACCACGTTATATATGTAGATACTATATATATCATCACGTAATATATAACTTAAGATTGTTGTATAGAGGTATTGACAAGAGAATTAAGTCCAAAATTTTAATCGGTTTTTATTAGTAAGACTAGAATTAATTGTAAAATAATCAAAATAGTTGTTCACCAGAAGTAAGAAACACGGTGCAGCTTGGACCGGTCCATGGTCTACCGAAAGCGTTGGACACATTTATACCATGTGCACACCACGCTTAAAAGAAATGCATTTTACTTTTTACTTTTTACTTTTACAAATTACTCACTCACATGTGGGTGCGTCGACCCCTACTCAACTAAAACTCGCTGCATAGGTTCGATTCCCGGCCATTATGATTAAAATAACTTTCAGGGTCCAACCACTTTCGAGTGACTGACTATACTCCAAGAGTAAAAACTGTATAGAAAAAGTTTCTCAAACATGGCCGTTTGGAGTCGGCATTAAATTGTAGTGCCCTTCTGCTCGTGAGAGAACATTAACATGCGCAACACGAGTGGTTGCTGTAGAAGTTAGGCCCTGGCCCTCTACGGGCTGACTCACGAGACCGACATGTCGCACTTTCAGTTGTAGAGGGAGTATACTTGTTGCAACATGGTTTTTAAGCTGTACCAGAACTTTTGTCGGAAGAATATAAATATACGAGAGCAAATACTCTCATACCGGGGTATACAACATTCCCCTATAGAAATGAGGTATTGAGTTATGAAAGTGTGAAAAATGGAATTTGCTAATATTGCACCATTGATTTTGAGTAATGCATAATAATAGATAATAGCTTTATAAACTTCAATATCTATCTATCTGGAAATTTAAATTGAAACTTGTAATTCAACTGCAAATTTGATAGGAATGATTTAAATTTTCGATTCGATTCAGTGTTTTTTTTGTTTTTACAAAATTTTATAAAAGTGGAACAATGATACATTAGATATGCGGGATAGTAATGAAAACATTTTAAAATATTTATAAATCTACGTACATGAAAATAATGATACTTGTATGTACGTTGGTACATATGCTGAAAAACACGCATATAAGTAATTCTATATATTGTTATCTTATCTTAGTTCAGTTTATCAACCATAACACATTGGAATTATTATCATTGAATTATAAATTCACAAACTTTTATTTAAGCAAAGTATAGTTATAATGTAGAAAGATTAATAATATACATAACGAATCCAAAAGTAATTAAATATGTGTAATGAAGAGAAAATAACACATGAATATTAGCGTATATGTTCTATGTAAGATGTCAACAAAAATTGTTTACTACTTAAATTTCAGATGATACAATGAATATGACTAAGTCATTACCCATACGAATGTTTATAGAAGTATGTGAGAACATATATACGTTCACAAACCGCATTTTGAATCACTGTTAAATATGTGTTGTATGTACGTCATATAAATATACTTCTACACCTGCCGGTCGCAAGTGTACGTAAGCAGTAATAATGATATCATTCAACACGTATTATTTGTTCAAATAAAGGTGTTCTCCGGTTTTTTACGTATGCGTAATTCATTCTGAAGGAGTGATGTGTAATACTTATACGGTGAGGTGTTGCAAAAAGTTTATATGACTTTATTTTTTGCATTGAAAATAAATAAGAAAAAATTGCGTTGAAGTTATCCATAGACTGTATACCAATTTTGTATACCAACTAAGATTTTGTAAGCTTGCTCCAGGTATACTAATTACAAAGTATGATAATCGAATGGTTCAAAAAAGGACATTTGGTTATTGTATCATTGTAATGTTTTTATATTGACACAGAGAAGCATAATACGATTAATTTTCACAATATTGCACCGAGTCATTGGCCACCATCATAGTTTCCCAAATAGAGGTAACGTACATCTGTGTGACTGCGCAGTTTCAAAATGAATCGTGATTTATGTTGAACCTGGGCTAGCCGGCGCGATCTTTAGTCAACTGTTTCAAATAACGATTAATTATTTGAATAACATTTATTTGCATTATTGGTTTCGTGAGTGGCGTCCATAGCTTTTTCCTAATATTTCGGAGTCGGGGACTCTTCCAGCTGAAGCAGTGTTATCTATGTGCTCTCCATGGCCTAGACACGTTAGACGTTGATTCCGTAGACGCCTGCCTAGGCTCATGTCGATATACAGCACGTTCAGTTCGTGATTGAATCCTCTTCTCCAAATACCGTAAAAGCAAGCAGGACCAACGATTTAACGCAGACATTTTCTCTTAAAAATACTAAGGGCTTCTTCTTCTGTTCTTGAGATTGTCCATGTTTCCGCTTCATAGAGTACGATAGGGTGGTAAAGGAGTTATTTAATGCCAGCGTGGTCCTTCGAGAGAGGGCTGTTTACTTGGGAGCCGAGGTATACAAAGCCCCTTTTTTTGTTTTTTTTTTTATTTGCGCGTGCTCGAGGAATTAAAAATACCCTTAAGTGTCCGTGGTCAAGACACAGCACGAGCCGAAAGGGAAAGGAGGTATCTGTGCACATTGGTCTTAAATATCTGCAGATTGTAGTCTGTGAGAAATATAAGACTGGAAAGAGCATTCCATATTCATGTAGTACGGCTGAAGAACGAGTCTTTAAATTTAACTAATTTACTATTGGGCATTCCTGGCGAGAAGAGAATTGCAGTTGACGGAGAGGAGGAATACACTCGCTTGAACATCGTTTGTTAAAATATAGATAAAATACGGGTAATGAAAAAATAAGACAAAGGTCGACGTACCGTGTTCGAGCGAGTCTAATGACTCTGCAATATTGTTGTCTCCTATAAGTTTTATCGCTTGCTTGGATTCTATCTAGTAAGTGTTTCTAGAGGGTATTCTTGGGGGCACCGGACCAGATATGAGCGTAGTACTTAAGCTCGGGCGAATATGCGCTTTATAAATTAAAGCCAAACCAGAGGGGTGCAATATTTCTTGACTCGATTAAGGAAACCTAAACATCTTGCAGCATTTTTGGCGACCTCAACTATCTCAAACGTAAATGCCTATGGCCAATTCGTTGATGAAGTTTGGCCATCCTTGAAGACAGGGCATATCACCGTTTTGCTCGCATTGACTGCTAAACCATTTTGGCCCCTGAGATTCAATACCAGCAAACGCTTCATTGAAAATCTACTGTGCATTTTCTCTTTTATTTATAATCTCATGAACAAATATTGTCTGCTGTTACAAACCCTTCAGTTTTTAAATCATATTAAATACATCTAATATTTAATATTGGAACACTGATTTCATGTACACACAATAATTATTTTATGCATATGTATATGATTTGAGACACATTTATTAGCAGTAGGAAAATTCTTTTTGCAACGTATTTTTTACCCATTATTTCTTCTCTTATTAAACTTTCAGTTTTATCGCAAAGGCAGTGCCAATTAGCCAGGAGCCTAAAGGAATTTAATTTTGAATGCATTGGTACAGCTCAAACTGACGATGAAATGGTAATAAGTGACAGTTTAAGACACTTTGGAACTATTATAGAGAGTATAGAGGATCATCGAGAACATATGGTAAATAAAGTTTTTTTTTGGGAACATGAAGCAAAAGCTCATGAAATGTTTTTTGTATTTTCAGTTGAAACTCGCAAACGATCAAATAATTGAGCGACTGGAAGATTTTAGAAAAAAACAAATTGGTGGCGTTAAGGAAAATAAGAAAAAATTTGACAAAAAAACGGAAAAATTTTGTCAGTCCCAGGAAAGATTTTTAAACATGTCTACGAAAAAACCTGAAAATACTATTCAAGAAGTAAGTTTATTTTTACACATTTAATATCATACATTTATACAGTATCGGACAAAACTAAAGAACCATCCCCCCTTTCTGTACGTATTTTTGCGAATATATGCTTCCAAAAGAAATATAATTGGGTTTGTGCTAATTCGTGTTTATTTGTTTTTTTACTTCATGGATGACAATCGGTCATATTATATGTATATATATATATATATATCTTAAAATTTTATTTTAAACTGTGTTGTCTTGGATATTTATAAAGGGTTTTCTAATAGAACTTGACAACTTACCTTTAAGTAACCCAATTTTATTTAAAAGGGGGGCGGGGGTGTGAGGGGGGGGGGGGGGGGGGTTGTGGCTACCTTTGTAAAAATTCTAGTTTTTCATAAATTGAGATGTTCAATTTCTTAAACCAGGATCTTAATAAGATACGTCCCTGCAGGGGATGTCTTTTTATTGTTTTAATGTTGTAAAATCATATCCGCCTACCCACCATTGGCCGTAAGAGCCTTTTAAGTGTAGCAATATGCTCAAGCTGTGAAACCGAATACTAGTTCTGACAGCAATTGCATTATTTATCGAGCTAAGTCTTCAGAGATGAATGGCTTGTCCAAGCTGCACATCCTGAATGAAGAAACTCTCACACTGGGAATGTCAACACTGCATACACGGATTAGATTTATTGAGTACACCCAAAGTGATCACACTACGATTGAACCATATTGGCCTGACAGCGAAATGGCTTTTCGTCGACATTGTATGGAAAATATCAGCACAACAGAACACACACACAAAAACACTTCTTTTTTTCCAAACAGAATGAAAACACAATCCTTCAGAAATCTCCAAGTTAACTGGCATAATGGTAAGAAATCTGTTAGCTTTGTTTTTTTTTACTGTGCTAAAACTGGGATAATCTGTTATACAAAATTTCATACGCAATTTCATTGAAATTGAGATAATTGCATTGGAAATTGGACAATTTCGATCCTTATTTCGTGGGAAGTTGACGAAATCACTTAATTTCATTTAGTGCGAACATACCATTATATTGAATATGACACAATGGTGAAAAATTGACAAATTAAGATATTTATATCACTGTTTATAAATATCTGGATGGCGCAGTTAGTTAAGTGTCTGTCCATGGTTAGTAGGGTTACCGGTTCGAATCCCCGGTATGATTTCCCGAAGAAATCACATGACAGTTCGTCACACATTGAAAACTCTCCGTAAAATATGGTTTTTTTGAAAGTAGACCCGAATTAATTTGATGAAAATCGATATTTAAATTAACATATGTATTTAGTTTCGCTATTACTAAATTTTTTATTTTTAAAGAAATCAGATCAGAATATAGTACATATCGTACAGACATTTAAAAGCGTTTGTTGAAAACGTTTCATTCAGCACTATATATGTAGGTGTTATACATGTTTGGAAAGCGCAGTTTTAAGTGTTATAGAAGCATGATATATGCATCTTGTTTCCGCCCCTTTCTTAGGTTTTTTTTATATACAAAAAATATTTGACGATATTTGAATGCTTGTCACTGCCTAGTTACTTACCTGATTCAAATATTTAATTATTCCGGATTACAAGAGGATCTATATTATTTACCCCTTATTGACACAAAAGTGTCACTGACCGCTAAGACTGATAAAGAAGAATTGCTAAAAGAAAATATTTTCTCACGAGGTGCATTGATCAACGACGTGTATTACATATGTACTTATGTAAATAGGGATTAGATGAATTCATTGTGATTGGACTATAGTTATGTGATTGGATATTTGATGAAGAGAAAACAACTAGCATTTGGAGAAGGCGGAATACCTTCAAAGCCTTATAAAAAAAAAAACTTTATTTCAAAGCCTAAATAATCAAGATTATATGTATTTTTATTTTTTATTTTTTTTTTTGTACTTGGGTTGGTAAAAAACTTCAACAAGACACTGTGTGACCCGTGTCCACATAGTAGTGCCAGATTTTTACTGACTTAAAACACCCTTTCCTTTTGGTTTTCTGTACTACTACTAAGTTTCCTTATCAAGTAGTTTACATTTGAAGATGTTTTCGGGTGTTGCAGGTAGACCTGCGATAGAATCACCTTCCATAACCATCGTTAGGATGGTTTATTACTATTGCGCCAAATCGAGCGGTCTCGTACGCCGCGCCGAGTCGGCGTACTAAACGTCCAATTTCCAAAGTTTGGAGGATGGCATTGTTACATTGACCATGAAGTGTGATTCTTAGCTTTCGAGTGGAGTTTTTTTTATTTCTTCTTCGACGGTAGTTATCCTTCGGTCCCTTTGTATTTCATAATTCCTGAGATACCAGGGAGCTGTCACAATAGCCCGTATAATTTTATTTTGTATGGACTGAATAAACCCTCTGTTACTTGCTGTTACCCGATAGTTGTATGCCGTAAGTCCATATAGGCTTCAGTACTTGCCTATACAATATCAGTTTGATGTACATGCTTAACTTGGAGTGCTTTCCAAGCAACCAGCACATTTCTCTATACAGGGTTTCGAGCTCATCCCGTTTCTTGTTCACGTTTGCCTTCCACTTGAGTTTCCCATCGAGAGTTAATGAAAACTTGTAGATTTTCAATATTTCTGTAGGTACACTTTATATGCGTTGATTTGGTCTAATTGGTAGCAATGCGCCAATGACCATATATAAATGCTATGGTAAGATATGGTGTCTTGTATTTTATTTTAGCTGACACTGATTGTATTGCTTCGAGTTCTGTTATTGTATTCATAAAATGGATATGGTCTCTAATAAATAAGGGTCTGACAAATCGGGAGGTTCTTCGTTTACCGATAATGCTTGGGCATATGTCAAAGTCTCTGAGGACTCTGGCTTATCCTCAATTTTACGCAGGGTAGATTTACTTTACTTTTCTCCACTTTTTCAGTTGTTGCCTCGTTTGCTTTACATTTTGAATTAAAGCATCTCGTCTTTTTTGTAGCTCTTTGGCAACCTCACAGCCTCTATAATTAGCTGGACGTTTACCTTTGCAATTTGCACAGAGCCGTTGCCGCTTTACTAATATCACATTTTTGCAGCGCACTTTACAAATTTTGGTTATTTTTGGCAATATGAACAATCTTCTTTTTCTCGAATGTTAGCATAAATAATGGTAGTCCTGTTTTGATCAGTATATCCTCACCTTGTTCCGTTTTCTGCTTCATCTTCTTTATGATATTAACGGCGTAAATAATTTTCAAGACATCTGAGTATGACACGGAGTGGCCTTTTTCTCTTATTTTCAAAGATACCACTGCATTTTTTCCATGTTCCGTTTTTGTGACAATGCTCAATAGCTATCGGGGTCAGTTAAGTTGACTTTCTTTATTCCGAAGCAACGTTACTTTAAATTCTGATGCCAACGTTCTTCCGAGGGGACGGAGCAATGTATTGTAGTCCGTCATACCAACGACGTTTATTGCTGGCGATTCATTCAATTCTTCCCGTTGAGTTTCCGGTGAAGAGCGAGGAGAGAGAGGTTGAGTTTCTTACATGGTCTTTTCTTCGATGCCCAGCTTGTTTCTCGTTCGAGTTCCTCTTCGCCCGTTATGTACTTTGGACTGGCTACAGGAGGGGTGACTTCATGATCCTTTTAATTCTGAGCTCTGAAAGGCACTATTTTCTTCCTTTAGCGTCTCTATCTCTCTTTTGAGCTCTTGGTAGAGAATATCGCTATTCAATTGTTTGGTGCGGAGCTCCTTATTTTCCTCATCCAAGCTTTTAAAAATCGCTTAGTTCATGCGGCTTTGTGTTTCCAAATCCTTGGAGTCGCTTTGTTCACATTCCTGGTGCAGGATATATCGCGAAGTCTGTATCAATACATCCTTTATGGACCTTTGTCTGAATT
This sequence comes from Eristalis intricaria, assembly GCA_964034865.1. NCBI lineage: Eukaryota > Metazoa > Arthropoda > Insecta > Diptera > Syrphidae > Eristalis > Eristalis intricaria. The sequence goes on from OZ035876.1 coordinate 78,156,169, forward strand.
GCATCATTTGTTAAGTTGTTAAGACTTAGGGACCGAACGACTTAAGTAAAATTTTATTTATTTATCTATTTATTAAGTAGCGTCAGCAAAATTGTATACAAGTTGTAAGAAATGTTATTTTAGGGATTTAGGACTATAGTTATGATTTAAAATGACATGCAAATAATAATATAATGAGATACGGGTAATAATACAAGAGAAAGCTACAAGTTAAACCCTTTACGTCAATTTATACTGAACTAAATATATAATAAATATATGATTATTATTATTATTTATTAGTATACAATAACATATTATAATACTAACAAAAATGAGCACAGGCTGCAAGGGCTTTCGGCTCGCTAATGGGGAATTGGCAAACATTTATTATAGCGTAATGTTAAATAGGTTGATTAAATTGTTGATGTTTTTGAGGGATGGGTTGTTGAGTAGTTGGTGTATGTCGATGCTAAGAACTTCCTTTGCTGAAGTCGATGACAAGAAACAGTTTCCAAAAAGATGCTCTTTATTTATGACGTTGTTACAGTGGTGGCATGTTGGTGGAATTTGTTTTTGTAAGAGGTGTTCATGTGTTAGTTTCGTATGACCTAAACGGTGCCGAACGAAGTTTGTGATGGCTGACTTGTTTGCCGTTGTAGGATATATAGGTGACGACCTCGCTGGATTGATTCTAGTGTAGTGCTTGTGATAAACTTTCCATTTTTCGTCTATTTCGGATAGCAGTTTAAGTTTAATTGAGCGGTGTAGATCCTGTTGGATATAGTCTTCGAATAGGTAGGTAGGCGCTGTACCTGCAGATCGGGCCGCCGTATCTGCAATTTCGTTGCCGCGTATACCACTGTGTCTGGAACCCACATTAGCTTTGTGAAGGTCTGGTTGTGGACACTGCAACACTGAGAGGCTGTCAGTGCATATGACGAAATTGCTCTTTGCTTTGCTTGTTATTCTTAATAATAATAATATAATATGGGTGGCGCGACAGTCCGAGTCGGACCTGGGCCTAGCTTCTCAGCAACCACTTGTGTTGTGCGTGCTATTGTTCTTTCACGGAAGGGACCTACAATTTAATGCCGATTTCGAACGGCGAATTTGAGAAGCTTTTTCTAGACAGGAATACTCTTTGAGCATTGTCAGTGACTCGAAAGAGATGGAGCCGTGAATTATGATAGGTGGTAAATTCGGGTATCCAACCTGGCATCCTCTGCGTCGGAGTCGACGCACTTACCCACTACGCCACGGCGACCCACACTTGGTATTTTGCTTGTTTTTCTTATTGCAGTTATTAAAGCGTGGGCTTCAATCGTGAATATGGATGCGGATTCCGTTAAGATGCCTTAGCTTAAGACAGCCATCTTCCTGCATCACAGCGAAGGAAGTGTGGTGTTGGGTTTTCGATCCGTCTGTGTAGATGAGATTTGCGGGAATGTTTTATGGGTATTTATAGCAGTTCGCCCAACTCCCATGATTTTTGTATGGCGAAGGGAACTCTTTTTCTTGACTTTCGGTTGTCTTTGCGGTAGATGTCGTTATCAATCGGTGACCAATAAGTGAACGCAAATTTAGTAAGAAGCATGGCTTAGACCTCCGTGCAGCGATCATCTATTGTAGTAAGTCCTGCTTCGGCGAGAATGTTTTTGATGGGGGTGGTGCGAAAAGCGTTGAGAGATCTGCGAGCAGCTTGGTGGTAGAGAGACTTGATCATTTGTAGAGTAGATTTAGGACTGCTACCATAGATGCAAAGAGCGTAGTCTATTTTGCTTAGGATGATCGCTCTAGTGATGTTCCACAGTGTGTTCGGGTGAGTATTACTTTTTTTGCAGGACAGAAAATTCAAAATGTTGCACCTTGCAGCCAATGCTTTCTTAAGTTCTATACAGTGATCTTTCCAATTTTACTTAGAATTGAATAACAAACCAAAAATACTTAAACTAGATACATATTAGATTTTAGTGTTATTTACAAATAAATCTGGAGGTGTGCACAATTTTTTACGACAAATGTGTAGCATTTAGATAACGAAAGGTTAGCGCCACAGGTAGAAGACCATTGCATAATATCTTTTAATAGATTTGAAAGGTAGCTATGTGATAGATTTAAGTTATTGGTTTTGGCTATTATATAGATATCGTCTGCGTAAATGTAGTGTTCTAAGTGCTTATGCTTACTACTGATTTTGCTAACCTCATCGAAGGCTATCGCAAATAGGATTACTGAGAGCGGTGACCCTTGAGGGATGCCATTAAATAGAGGAACGGTATTAGAGAAAGTATTACTAATTTTCACACAGAATTTTCTCTTGGTAGGGAACGATTTAATATAGCCGAGCATTTTCGGGCCAACACGCCCGTCTTTTAGCTTGTTTATCACAAAATGAATGCCTATCCGGTCAAACGCCTTTTCGAAATCTAACGCGAGAATCGAAACATGATTTCGAGCGGATAAAGCGTTAGTCACAACAAAGTTGATGTGTAAAAGAGCATCGATGCAGCCGCGTTTAGGTTTAAAAGCAACTTCATGTATGCTTGTCAGGTTCATAGTCTCCGTAAACCACAGATGTCGGTTTGCGAGAATTTTTTCAAGAATTTTGGACGTACAAGATATAAGAGATATTGGACGGTACCCGTCAATACTGCTGAGGTTTTTCTTAGGTTCAGGGATAGGAACTATTGTTGCTGTTTTCCAGCTTTGAGGTATGATTCCAGTACAAAAGATGTTGTTGTAAAGGTTAATCAGGCTATCTATACCAAGTTGTGGCAGGTTTCGTAGCATTGGATAGGATATCCTATCTCGCCTGGGTGGTTTGCCTTTAACAGATAGAATACAGTGGTTAAATTCGGTGAGAGTGATATTTGTTTCTAAGCGACCGGTGGCAGGATTGCTAGGAGGTAAGGACGTGGTGTCTAACGATTCGCTTTTATTTGCATTAAACGCGGTATCGAAGTTGCTGTCGTGAGAGGCCTGGGACCAATTAACTACAAGATAGTTGCTTATATCTTGAGGGGAAAAAATAGCACCTTCTTGGAGTGTAATTGCCTGTCAAGAGGCGAATGTTATGCCATATGGCTTCAGTAGAAGATGATGATCTCTCTTGGAGTAGCCTTCGAAAGATTGTATTAGCTTTCTTAAAGGCTATAAGATTGTGTTGATTGGGTATTTTCTTAAATAATTTCCAAGCAGCAACCTTTTTGTGCCTTAGATTGGAGAGCTCCGGGCTCCACCATGCCATGACCATATGGTTGTGTGGTTTTCGCGCTGATTGCGGGATGGAAAGGTTAGCAGCATGTCTCATGCATTTAAGTATTGTAGCGGCTTCCTTGTTTACGAGAGGGAAGGGGTCCTTTGTTGAGAGGGAATTGGTGCCGTAATTTTTGGATCCCTTCCAGTCAGCTAGGTTGGTATTGTTTTTGACAGAGGGCATCGCTTTTTCGAAATGATGGTTAACTATGACAGATGTGACGATGGGGAAATGGTTACTATTATGTAGGTCGTCGAGGATGTGCCAAGAGGTTTTGGGGAGTAGCTGGGCAGAACAAAAGGTAATGTCGACGTGTGTAAGGGTGTTATGTGTAGAGAGGAGAGTAGGCGGGCCATCGTTTAAGATAGCTAAATTGTATTGAGATATGACTTCTTCTAGGATGCCGCCACGTGTATTTGTACTCGGTGAGCCCCATAACACACTCCACGAGTTTACATCACCGGTAAGAATCAGCGGAGTTTTGATTGTTTGTAGGATGCGAACGAGGTTGTCTTTTGAGAATTCTTGGTTGGGTAAGACGTACAATGAAATGTGTGTGATCATGTGTATCGGCCCATATAAGGTGTATATTGAGCTGCTCAGTCATCTTGTTTAGACACAGTCTGCAATTAAGGGATATTGTGGAGTTGAAAATGGGATTTTTATCGATATGACTATAAGATATTAAATTATTCTTGAGCAATACAGTTGTCGAGGAATTGCAAGAAAAGGACAATGTCTGTGTAGATCCACAGGGGCGGCTGTTTATACGACAAACAACCCCATCTCGAACGTAAGCTGGTAGAGAAGTTTCTCTAGGAGATAGAAGCCGATCGAGCGAAACGAAGCTGGATTCGTGAGAAATTGTTGAGAAGCTGATATTGACTTCGGAACACAGTCACAATATCCAGACTGAGAATCTGTACTTTGGTGCCGGTTTGACAATCGATGTGGATATCCAGTGACCAATGTGTGGCTGTAGTCCCAATTGTATACCATCGCTTTTTTTTAGCAGTATAGGGAAGAAGAGATCTTTCTGAGTTAGGTGTATCTGACCTCAATCTTAAAGGTGAGCTAATAGGCTCTGTCGCATTGAAATATCGAGAGGATTTAATAAATCAGATAGTGATCACTGCCAGGAAGGTGAGAGAGAACAGTTCATCAAGCGTTGGAGAAGAGTTGACCCGAAATTAATGTTAGATCAAGCTGGGAAAAGTTGTTGGGTAGTTCAAAATTATCAACTGTGAAGGGTTGAAGAATCTCTCAATTAGCTTGTCCCAACTGTTACTTAATGAGAAACCCCATTGTATACAGGGCTTTGTAAGTTATCAACGTTGCAACGCTTATTAAAAAATCATATTTAAAAAAAAGTCAGCAAAAATTTTGATCACAAAAGTACTCAGGCTATGAAATGACTATGTATGAAATGCAATCAATTACGAAGATAAATTGCAATAATAAGTGGTATAAATAACAAAACTACATACATATATACGAACAAACATGATGACAAACATACATCCAACTTGCTCTAAAATGCCATGAAGAGAACTTGTTCCTTTACTTTCATAAATACATATATATTTTCATACACAACTCACAACATAAAGTCGCATGCAAAAATGTCTCCCAACATTCTTTATCAAAAAAGAGTGCGCTACAAAATCCCGATACAATCTATATATTTGTATGTATATATAAAGCCCAGTCAAATATACGGAAGAGAACATGACACATTACGCAATTAAACAGAAAGGAAATCATTAATGTAATAGGTATTACTACCGTTCATTGCCTATTCGGCACACGCCAGAAGAATAGGAACCCCCTACAATGACTTCTGGAGGAGCTGTAGAGACGAGTCGGAAGAAGAATCTAGGCACGTTAGGAAGCACGTTAGGCAGCTATTCATTCAATAGCCCAGTAGAAATATCAGACAAGTAAGCAAAGCTGTGTTTTTTCAGGTATTCAATTAGTATGCTAATGAGGAACCGGTGCGGAAACTGCCGGGTAGTAATATCACAATGGATCCAATCAGCATCTAAGTGAGCCAAAACTGCAGCAGTTCTGGCAACCACCATAACTTAACCTAACCTAGGTCTTGTATAGGGATATCATGATTCTTCGACAGAGTCCTTTTTTCCATTTCTATTATATCCAAGAATTCGGTGTTAGTGGACCTTTTTCGTAGACATTGTCTTACCCTTTACCGCAAGACCTATTTTATCTGCTTCCTTCTCGATGCTCACGAATTACGCACTATTTTCTCGAGAATTTTGTTAAAGAAACTACATGACAATGCGTCGCATTGTCTAAATCCTTTTTTGACATCAAAGGTCTCGGTAAAATTTTTACCTGATCTGCCATAATTGCCATAATGATTATTAGTGGATTTTGCTGGTCTGAAGGTGCTTACACAAGACGGCAGAAAATAATAATATGTATAATGTAATTGACACAGTTTAGAGGGTCTCCTTTCTTTAGGAGCGGACAAACGATGCTGCTGCTGATTCTATATTATTCTGACTGATCTTTAGCACTTGATGTCGGCGGCATAGGACTTTGTCAGAGGTGAAGGCAGACTCGATCGGAAAATTCTCTGGCGATCTCTTGCGATTGTAGCCGCGCGACGTTGAATTTCCTCACAGCACTTTTTTGATTTCGTGTGACCCGGGGAAAAAAAAAGGTACCTGGCGATCCCCTGATCAATCAACCGTCAGCCAGATTGATCATGTTGCGATCGTCACGTCAGGCACTCCTCCAGCATCCAGCATTCTTGATGTCCGAACGTTCCGAGGAGCCATTCCTTGCCAATGTAAGAACTTGGATATCAAGAGATCAACGGAGTCGAGAAAGGACACCACGGTTTGACGTCGGAAAGCTACAATCGCAACGAACTGCTAGGATCTTTGCTGATCGAGTCTCCCGGAATGTCTCTCTAAGTTCGTCGCTACCTGCGCAAACAATCGAAGAAGATTGGAGGCGTTATTAAGAAGCCATCAAACATGCTGCCACTGATGTGCTGGGTTTTACGGCACCACCTAGAAAAAACCCATGGTTTGACAACGAGTGTAGGCTGGTACATGCAGCGAAGATATAAGCCTACAAAGCAACGCTGCAACGAACAACAAGAGCTGTTTGTGAGCTCTGCGAACAGAGACAACGGGACGAGACCCGGCTTCTCAGGAGAAAGAAGAGATCGCACGAGAAGCGCGCGATCGAGGAGATGTGCTACGGCAGGAACGATGTCCGAATGTTTTACCAGAGGGTGAAACAGTTATCCAATGGATGTAAGGTTCGGACAGAAGCCTGCCGGGATGAGAATGGACATCTAGTAGTAGAGTCGCAGTCGATACTGAGAATTTGGAAGAAGCATTTCTGCAGACTGCTTAACGGCGATGATGACACCAATACCGCTGTCAGGCAGAATGTCCCGCTCAATATGGATGATCATCGACGAGAATGAGCCGAAGGTCAGTAACCAACTCACCGAGACCTTCAATGTTAAAAAAGGTTTTAGACAAGGCGACGCGCTGTCATGTGATTTCTTTAACATCATCCTGGAAAAGATGGTGCAAGACTCACACGCCAACACTAGAGGCACGATCTTCCAGAAGTCCGTACAACTGCTAGCATACGCGGATGACACTGACGTGATTGGCAGAACACAGCGAGCCGTCAATGAGGCGTTTGCTGGTATTGAAACAGAGGCGTCCAAAATGGGTTTAGCGGTGAATGAGGGCAAAACGAAGTATATGCTGTCTTCGAGAAAGGACGCACAACATCGACGACTTGGGAAAAAACGTCACCATAGGCAGCTATAACTTCGAGGTAGTGAAGGACTTTCTGAAGGACGTCTATCTCGGCTCGCAAGTGAATAGTACGAACAACACCAGTACCGAGATTAAACGCAGAATTACTCTTGCCGGTCGCTGTTTCTTTGAGCTACAGAGGCAATTGAGTAGTAGAGTCCTCTCTCGAAGGACCAAGCTGACTTTATACAAGACCTTGATCATCCCAGTCCTGCTGTACGGCGCGGAGGCATGGACAATCTCAAAAGCGGATGAGGAAGTCCTTGGTATCTTCGAGAGAAAAGCTCTGCGTGCGATCTTTTGTGCTGTTTGCGTTGACGGTTACAGGAGGAGAAGATTCAACCACGAACTTTAAGAGCTGTACAGCGACACGAGTCTAGTCAGGCGTCTTCGGAAGCAACGGCTAAGATGGCTAGGCCATGTAGATTGTATGGACAACTCAGCGCCGGCCCGAAGAGTCTTCGACTCCGAACCCGTGGGACAACGCAACAGAGGACGCCCGCGTTTATGTTGGCGGACCCAGGTGGAGAAGGACCTCAACCAACTTGGCGTGAGAAACTTGAGACAGCTAGCCAGAGACCGTGCTAGCTGGAGTAGCGCCAAATAAAGAAGAAGTGATCCGAGAAACCCTCATTCGGAGTTTGGCAACACATAGGGTGATCCGAATCAATATTGTCGCCTCGGAATGACCGAACGTTCAAAATGCTACTGAAATGTCTCGCGTTAATTGCAATATGAACAATTTGGTTGACGGTGAGTTGATCTGGAGACCGCCATGTACCTTAGTGGATGTTAAGGTGTGGGAAACTTTTGATTGCTACATTGAGGTCGCGCCCTGCTGCAAAGTCGGTTAGGCTATATTCTCCGACTGCGGCGACAAAGATGTCTTCCTTGCCCAACTTTGCCTTAAAGTCACTAAGTAATATCTTGACGTCAAAGCAAGATCGCATTTCTTGGATCGCAGTAATATCTGTGGTCCAGGTCGTCCGCAAGTTTTCCGCTGCACGTGGTCAGTTAAGAGTCTTAACATTGCGCGTAAAGATTCAAAGATCGTTGTCCTTATATTGTCTGTTACGGTCTTCAGCGGTGAAATCATCCATATTCGAAGCTCGTTGCTGCTTTGTAACTATGCCTTTTTTTTCATGGTCGGGAAGTTATCTCCACGCGTAACCCCCGAAACTGGGGGGCCAGGTCATGGTTTAAACTCCTGGACAAGGGCTCGCTGCATACATTGGTTCACCTCTAAACGGTTGCTGTAAAGACTATCCAGATGGCGCCACGGGGAAACTGTATGTCAATTTGACCTGTGCATTTACAGGGATAGTTGCTGCAAATTAAGACAGCAAGTTCTCACTGGATACAAAGGCCATTTCCTTCAATACATAATACTTGTAAAATAGGAAAATGCATCCTTTCGGGGACATCGCACGTGTTTCTAGTAATACCGTATGAACCAATACATACAACAGTAATATGATTTTTTGTCCACATTAAACGCACCGCGTTCCCCATACCAACTACCCTACTCAATTGTTTTTTTTTTTCTTTTGAGTCAAACAACTAGTGATTGGTAAAAGTTACTGTGGTAATTGTATTGCCACTTACCGCAGAGCGTGAGTAAACCTCATCAATCTCCTCATTTATTACATCACACATGTCATTTTGCCTAAAACATTGAATTTCTCGATGTGTTGATTTATTATTGCAGGGGGATATCCTTCGCCACCCACACACACTTACAGTTTTGTTTACCGAGTTTGAAAATGAAATCGTGAATAACCTCTGAAAGACCAAAATAAAAACAGTAAAAAACAAATTAGCATTTAATTAAATCGTTGCATTAAAAGAATATACACAATGTTGATGTTAAAAATATTATTTTCCAATTTTTATATATACATATACCTGTATTTTTATATATACAGGGAATTATCAAATGAAAAGGGTGTTTAATGGTTTTGTGAATAAGTGCATGTGTGTTGAATCGCATACTTGGCCAAAGGAAATTGTTTGCAACGAATGTATTTAGATATATGTGTATATGTCTCGCATTGTTGAATAAATTGTTCACTCTTCCTATGTCAATGGATTCTCAACCACAAATACGTGACAGTTGTTTGACATTGGTGACTTTAAGTTTGAGCTAATGCGCAAGACAAAGCTTTAGAGTTGTCGGTGAATGTTTTGGAATATTAATACGGTTGTTATTACAATTTAGCCCATGTTGAACATATGTAGGGTGTTCCAATGTGACTGAATACTTTGTCCTGTATAGTACATAAATGAACTTGAAATGAAATGAATATAATAAATTAATGTAATGTGCAAAAATTATACACGGAACTAAACGTATTTTATATATCAGTTATATGTGCACAAATAAACAAAAAAAACTCATCGATGTCAGATTCAGAATTATTTTCATAGATTAGTATTAAAACTCTTGGTATTTTTTATATGTATTACGTCGTATAATAAAGGATTAAAGTGGTATTGAATGTGCGTACATAGCCAATGCAAAGCTTTTCCTCCCTGTGAGCTTTTTTCTGTTTAAATTATGTGGTTTTTGATTTTCATTTATGTACACTTTCGGATGTTTGTATTTTGTCCCAAGAAATATTATCACAGTCGTACCAAATCGTTTTAACTTTAAACAATTTTGTGAAAACTTTATTACAACAATATAGATATATTAATCGGTTTAAAATAATATGTTATGAATTTCATAAAATGAGAGGAGCCAACGCATACTTATATACAGTTCTGTGACTAAGATATCCTGATGACCTAATCAGACAATATGTGGGACGGTAATAAACAAAAATTATAAAAATTGTGTATTTCGGAAAAAAAGTGAAGCTACTAATTATACATATGTAGAAAGATAAAGACAAATAAAACTATTTTCATCTTGAACTATAATATTTGTGTACATATATAATGTATGTTAATATTTATTATATTGCCAAGAGAACTATTAAATTCCTGTAATATTTAACATAGGTTTATGATTTAATGTATATATCTTTTGGATTTTTACTTTTAGGCGGACGCAAGTTTAGGAATGCATGAACGTGAATATATTCAAGAATCACTTAGTTATGTCCTTCGAATACAGGAAGTGCAAGAACGAATAAAGTTTGAATTTGTTGAAATACTCTTGGCATTTATATCCGGATGGTTAGTTTTTTACCACACAGCACACGAGCAAGGCGAAGATAATAAGGATTACTTAACGGACTTAAGGCATAAAGTGCAAAAGGTATGAAACACTTATTTAGAAATATTCTATAATTTATTTAATATTTGTTCTTGTTTTGTTTGTTTAATTAATTCATGCGTTATTAATCATATTAATTATTTTAATATAATTATAACAAAGACTCGTGAAAACTTTGAAGAAGCTAGAGAAAAAGTCAATGAGTTAAAAAGCAAATATATGGAAAAGAAAACGGTAAGTTAAGTATTAATTACAACCTTTTTATTGTTGATTATACAATCTAGGGAAGAGCCCAAGTGAAAATAGAACATAATTCTAATATGGAACTAATCCGAAAACCTATTAAGACCGAGATGATGATCTTATATCAAATGCACTGGTTGATCATCTCATGATTTATTAATTACTTTGGAAAGTTTTTTTTTACTAAAGTTGGATCAAGCCGATTTGAAACTCCCGGGAATAATATGAATACTGATATAATATCCAAAATATTCTGAAACGATAGAGCTATATACGATATCAGATTAATATAAGCAGGAATGAAATGATTACGCAAGTATTTGTGGTATATAGTTCTTGATATCAAAATTGTTGCGGGAATACAGCATTGCTTCAAAATAGCCAGAAATTGCAACAAATTTTATTAGTGTTTTGACTTTTTTCACTTCTGTAATAGAATTAATAAAATTTTGAGTAGGAGAAAAAATACTAAAATAAATATAATATACATAATGTTTGCACAATTTTTGGCCCTTGTAATATGCAATATTTCAGGATTCTCAAAAAGAATTTACAAACGTGAGATTTCGTATATCGCGTTGATGGTCTAAGAAAGCTTTTTATGACCTTGTTTTCATTGTATCCACAAAGGTAGCTTTATTCCTTATGTTATTTTGTTGAATTAACTTGTAAAGATACAGATCTCCCATTGGCAATAGATCATGCTTTTGGATAATTGCAACTTAAATAATGAACTTTTTTTTACCCTTAACATTTATTGCTTTTTAATATTGCAACTTTAATAATGAACTTTTTTTTACCCTTAACATTTATTGCTTTTTAACGAGTATGTAATGCCTGTCTTTTAGAAACCGGAGGAGAAATTCACTAAACGCGGCTATTTATTCTTAATGGAAAAAAGTAAGTTTCCAATCTCAATTCCATTTTTAAGACTATTCATTTTCAACCTGCAACAAATTTTGAAAACCCTGAAAAAGGTTCCATCTTGAAAATATCACTTTTAGAACCTTTCAAAGCAACATGGACCAAATACTATTGCACATACAAAAAACAAAAAAAGGAATTCACAATGCTGCAATTCAATCAGATATCCGGTCGACCAGAATCGAATGATGAGAAAGTCACACTGATCTCTTGTCAACGAAGAGCATCCGAATTTGAAAAGCGGTTTTGTTTTGACTTGACGTTCAAGGAAAAACCAGGAATTGTATATACATTTCAGGCTCTTAGTGAAGAAGATCGAAAAGCGTGGATTAATGCAATGGATGGAACAGAACCAGTAAGTATTATGAATGTATTGACAGAAAGAAAAGAAGTGAGGAATATGTATATGTATACATGTATATATAATATTTATAGACTTACCTTACTCCTGGTAAAACAAAAGGTTCTGAAGAATATCAGCTAGACGATATAGGATTTGCATTTGTTCGCAAATGTATCGATGTATTAGAAAATCGTGGACTTGAAGAGGAAGGAATATATCGCAAAAGTGGCGTTGGCACAAAGATAACAAAGTTACTTTTGCTTGGCATGGACAAGAAAAAGACTGATGTAGTATTTATTGACGAGCAATATAGAGATCTTATGGAGAGTAATACCATAGCTAGTGCCCTAAAAACATACCTTAGAAATTTGAATGAGCCACTGATGACATATAGATACCATAGTGGTTTTATTGAGGCTGCTAGTGAGTTGAAACACATCACATATAAATATAAAATATAGTATATTTTGTTATTTACTATTGCAGAGCAAGACAATCTAAAGCAACGAGTTCATGAAGTTCATAAGCTAGTTCATCAGCTTCCACAACAAAATTTTCAAATGCTGGAAATGGTTATTAAACATTTAACTGAGTATGTCAATTCGGAAGAGATAAAAAAAATGTTAAACCTAAAATTGAACTTTCCCTTGTAGGGTTTCTCGGAAATATGAAAAGAATAAGATGTCTGTTTTTAATTTGGGCGTCGTATTTGGACCAACTCTTCTGCGTCCGCAGGAAGAGACCGTCGCTGCCATTTTGGATATAAAATTCAACAATATTGTAATAAATATTCTAATCGAAAACTATGATTTGATTTTTAACAATAAGCCGGGAACCTTCGCTGGCATTAACTCCACAGCCAATTCCAGTCCACCGGTAAGAGTTTCACGTGCACATCAAGCTGGTGGTACTACGGCTGGAACTCGACCATCTATGTATTCTCCGCAACAGGTTTATCGTGTAGTTACAAAATCAAACTACACAGAGCAGCCAATGTCCTCTTCATTACAAAATATACCTAATGGCATGATTTATCAGCCAACAAGTAGTACATCAACGGGAAGTACTAATGGAACACCACCCACCAAAGGTATGGCTCCTAGTGTACCAACTCATCAAAACAAGCCAAATCATCATCAGATGTCACATACTACGCTATCGGAAAATGATATTAGCGTACGACGAGATCCTTCCGCTTATGCTACAATTGGCGGTGCGGCATTGTCAAGCACAAACAGTCCATTAATAGCGCATCATGCAACACCTGCAAATGCTTCTAATCTCCGGCATGAATACCTGACACAATCGGGTGGGAGTCATGCATTCAATGGCCCCAGTCCACCAAGTAATCGTGTAAATTTATCTCCACCTCCAATGTCTATGCGAAATGAACAACGTCTTGGGCCAGGCGCGTCTCACCCACGTTCGCACTTAGGTTATGGACAATCGAAACACTACTCAGGATCAGTGAGAGGTGATTCAAATGACCGAATGCATTCAACAAGTAGTTCAAACGAATCGGTGTGTGATTCTGTTTCATCATCAAGGGAAAAACAAAGAGGATCTATAGATTATTCAACGCATCAAGGACAAATAAGTGTAGCCGGCTCAGTTTCGAATCTGTTAGCGGTGGCTAAAAATTCAAATAGCTGTGATGATGTAGTTCTATCTTCTAGCACCGTCGCACCATCTTTAACACTTAATCACGCAGCTGAGTATGTGCCAAAAAAGGTTCACCGAACTAAAGATGTCAATCAAATTAAAAGAGATCTGAATGCTGGAACTGCGTAAGTTTTGTTACCTCTTTTCATACCTCATTCAAACTAAAATATGAATTTATATTTTACGTAGTAGGGTGCGCACGCTATACGCTTGTTTAGGTGAGAACGAAGGTGAACTTTCATTTGAGCCTAATCAAATTATTACCAATGGTAAGCAAAAAAAGTAAATATTGCAATAAATAAAACAAAAAATTGTAATCATATTCTAACATCCTTATTTCCGCACCTACTTTAATGCATGTTGTGTTCATAAAATATATTTTATGAATTCCATTAGTGTTAATCTACTAATTTATATTGCTTTCATGTGAAGCATATGCAATAATCCTCTTTATTCTTTGTACTTCGTGTGTGTTTTTCTTGTTGGCAAATATGCATAAAGTTTACAGACGAAATGTTGTTTGTTGCAGTACATATTAATTAAAAAAAAAAACTAAATAAAATATTGAAGTGGCAATATGTAATTATAGATAAAAATGTCTCGATATACAATTTATGCACGAAAATATTGTCTTATTTTATTAACAGCCGATAAAATACAGTTTCAGTATTACGCAAATGAAGAATGTTATATAGAATAATATGATCAGTATCACGAATTAGAGGATTAGGTTAAAAAGTGGATACTCAACTGTCTCAGTAGCGATTCCTCTCAGTTAGCTAGTTTAGCGGCGCTAAAACAAGAATTTCAATGAATAAATTCTGTGAAATATGTTTTATATGCAAAATGCAATGACATGCAAAAAAATGCAATAAACCACGACACATTAGGTAGCACGCAACTTCAAATTGGGGTGGAAGTAAGCATTTTACTTGTGTGTTGCTTAGTACATATATCTATGCACAGAAACAAAATGTCCACTCTTGAGTGTTGAGTTGGGGCGCCGTTGAACTTTTTGGCAATGGCGCGCGGGGTTTTACTGAAGAGAACAAACTTAAGCGTTTGATTCTCTTATTTCGTTTGACAACTATAAAAGAGCGCGTTCGATTCACATGATTTTTTTCTGAACTCGTAGCTAAACCAATACTAGGACCAGGAATCGCCACTGAACCTTCTGCATGGGAACGTAGGTGGTTATATGTTAAAACAGATTATGTCTATTTTTGCCATTTCCATACGAGCGTTTTACAAATTTGTTTCTAACGCTTATTTCTTAAAATAAAAGTACAGAAGCCAGGTAATCACAGATATAAGCTTTAAAGCGAATAATATTATGCAAAAAAAAACGGTTTTATTTTGTGTAGACTGATGAGACCCAGACCAAAAAAATATAATATAATAATAACAAATGGGTAAAATGCTAAACAAAAATAGTATTTTAACTTCCTACCACAAATATATCGTACTATTTTTTGTTCATACAAATAATATGCATACTTAAATTATTATCTTATATTAACTTATGGGGCCGATTTTTACTTTTTTTCAGTACGCTTTTCTCATGAACCGGGCTGGCTTCAAGGAACACTTAATGGGAAAACTGGATTAATTCCCGAGAATTATGTAGAACACTTAAAACCATACCCGTAAAGTCAACAGACATTATAAATAATTGAGGATTAAACTCTAACACAAAGTGTTGACCAATATATTGTATTAATAATTTAAAAGGTGTAAAATCATTCCCTGTAATTGTAAGCACTGAAGTGATGTAATTTATTTAAATGTTAAGCTAAGATAATTTAATGCGAGTAAGAATACATAAAGGAAAATATTTCCTTGAATTACTGTGAGGCAAATAGTAATACGAGTACTGGGATTAAATGTATTTAAATGCTATTCAACAACAAATATCAACATACATATTTTAGTCTGAAAATATTAATCTAATAAGTTGTTCGCTTTTTTTTTTGGTTGTATGGAAATTAAATGCATATTTAATTTTTTGTATTATTTGCTCCTATTCGCTGTACCACTTTTAACACAAATGGGCATGTATTCTGATACAATGTATGTATGTACATATCTTTTAAACTCAGTGCAACATTTTCAAACAACCTTAGCATGTATTTGCTGGCATATTATGCATACTCTTTTTCCGGCACAAAAAACAACCTGTTATTATAAATTAATTTGGTTTTGGGTGCCTCGGAAACTAATTAAATTATTCGTTGTATATAATGTATTATATATACAAATACTGACTTAACACGATTTTTTTAACATCCGTTAAGTTCCGTGTTGTCAACAACAGAAAAAATATTAAGTTGAACTTACATGTTGAAGTCGATTATATATTTGAACTTAGAATCTTATTTCAAACGACTATGATTCTTATACAATGCTCTTACTTTTTGTTCAATAAAATCATTTTCATTACAATCAAAAATAGATAAACAACCAAAAGTATCACGTATGTAAATTAAATTTACAATTCCAAATTATTTTCAATTGAATTATCCAATTAACGAAAGTTGAATATTTATAATTGAAGAACGAATTGAATCAACCAATCCATTTTTTGTGTGTTATGTAAATACAATAATTTTTCTTTTCATTGCATTCCATATTTTCTCTACTGATCCCATCGTAATAAAATGCTAAATTCCAAGAATACAGTCCAACTTTAATTTAGATAATTTCGGAAATTTGTATAAAGTTTGTATACAAAACAGATTTACGTTGTATATCAATTTTAGAATAGCGGGATAGAAGTAAGAAAAATATTTTTCATAAATATACATACATATGTATTATAAAATTTATAAATAAATTTGTTCACGTTAACTTTCATACGACTTCTTTTTTCCTGTAAATATACATATATTATTTATAAACCCTTTATTTTCTGTTGAAATATTTGTTTTGTTTATATTATTATTATAATTATTGCAATTATTATGATTATTATATTAATTTCTTGTTGTTTTTGTTACAAACCATTAATCCTCACTGTCAAAAATATGAACGAAAAAAGACAAAAATTAATAAAACCATAGAACATAGTAGTGTGTTTCATTTACAAAATTTGCAACATCAGTTAGGCGATTTCCTTAAAAATTGGCTTTCGTTTTTACAAGAAAAATGCACAGATTTTTGATGGAATAAATATTGATTTTACAAAGATCTCAACAGAAATTCAATGTACAGAAATACCTCGACTTATGTCACTAATTCGTTTCCCGAAAAAAGCATCGTCGATCAAAAAAAACACAGAACAAACATTTACACATAATAACATCTACAACAAACTACGTACATATATTAAATGATACATTAATTGGGAAATAATAACAATAAAAACAATGAAACCAATAAAAAAAACTCAGCCTTATTCTGAGATTCACTTTCATTCGAAAGTGAGTCGAATTCGAATAGACTGTATCTGAGTTCCGAATGATTAGAAAGTTACCTTTTCAAGCTAATTCTGAAATTCGAATCAAATGTCATTTCCTCGTCGTTCAGTTTTTCCGGCTTTATTAATACATGTAGGTCACATTCTAATTGGACTAATATAGGTAAAAAAGAGTTCAGATTGATGGAAGAAAATCCAGAGGTTTTTGGAAAAACCGGGTTGATACAGATCACTTTTGGAAAGATGCTGTGCAAAAGCTAACAGCTACGGATATCCTTCTTAAGACGGTTCAAGATGGAAATAACTTATTTCAAAGCATTTTTATTTATGCGAACGATTTTGACGAATCTACAAGAAAATAAAATGTATCAGGCATTGGAAAAAAAATATACTTACGTACTAACATATATATACTTTATTTTGTCACCTTCAAATAGATTAAATGAATAAATATAGAAATACAATAGAAATGTCAGAAAATTTCAAACAGCTGATTTAAAAAGTCAAGTTCATTGGGGTTCATTTGAAAATGATTTTTTTTTTTAATTTCAAATTCAGAATACACAAAATTCATTCGAATGAATAGATCTATTCGAATGATTAGTCGAATCGTTCGAATCTCAGAATAAAGCTGACTAAATAAGTTATTGCTTAGCAAACTAACAAAAATAACAATTTTTCTGAGTTTCAAATGTGCACGGCTTAGTAACGGATTTATTGTCGTAACCAGAAATTAAGTATTACAGAGATAGCCGACTTCACCGCTGGAGCTTCGACGAATTACAGTGCATTTTTGACGGTTATTCACGAAATAACGTAAATGCCGTCCTTTGAAACACAAATCAGGATCTTCAATATTCGTTGAAGATTTCCCTGAATTTCTTACCACCTCTAATTTCAAAAACACCAAAAACAGACAAACCTTTGCCCATTCTTACTTAAAAAAGCCATAGAAAATATAAACAAGGAGTTCGAACACGTTTCTGATTTACGGGATGGCAATTTGCTTGCCCTCGTAAAATCCAAACAAAAAAAGCGGACATTTTGCAAAGGAAACTAGATGGTGTCAAAGCCATCAGACCTGACCCTATTTACTTTTGACCTATTTACTCCACCAAAAACAGTGGAAATAGGTTTTTATAAAGCTCTGCTAAAAGTGTGAAATCACTGGACGTACATCCTCCCGCAGCACGGTAAAAGATCTTAAATGTTTCAATTGCTCCCTGGTAACTCATTCTCCAGAAGCCGCAACACGAATTTTCTGCGCTAATAGTAGTAAATTCCGCCTGTTCAAAAATTGCCCTAAATATAAAATCAAAGAAATTATCACAATAGAAACACAAAAAAAAATGCTCAATGTCCGAAGCTAATCGCATGTATGGTCAACAGAATCCAAATACAACTGGATTCATTTACAGCGTCATTTGCTTCAAAAAGTAAGCAACAAACCCCCTCTTATAACGTAAAAGAAACCATTCTATCCATCTAATGACAAATCCAACCAACTAAGCAACCCACCCGTAAAAAAACCAGTTACAATTATTCCTTTAACTACACAGAACCAGCCTCTATCGAAACCACAACAAACAGAACAAGTGCCTGAAACAAACACATTGTAATAAAACCACCCAATAAATATCTCAAATCTCCCTTCTCTACACCAAAGCCTTCATTATATGACACTACGTTTTTATCATATTTTTCACAGTTGAATAAGAGAACAAGGGCAGGGTCTATGCACACACACCAAAGTTGTTGACTTCTCCCAATATGGCGGGATGACAGCAACGATCCATGTCGATGCACAGATCAAGTTAACATACAGCCTTTTGTGAGGTGAACCAATGTATGCAGCGATCCCCATGTAGTTGTGAGGAATACTAACAACCCGCCCACATAAAAAAAATTACCGTTATGAGAGAGCAAGCTGCCTCGGATACACGGACGGACCTAGGACCTACAAAGACGATACGGCGCGAAAAAGGACCATGCTCCTGGAATGTACGAACACTACACTCCAAGCGCCGCTCATATACTGGAAAATATCCTCACGCAGTACAAGGCGGACATTACTGTGATCCACGAAATGCGCTGGATATGACAAGGGATAATGAAAAAAAAGATTGTGACTTATATTACAGCTCACATCTCTCTCAAGGTTGCACATATTTGGATGCGGATTCGTTGTAGGAAAAGAGTTAAGGTCGAAGACCATCGACTTTAAAACGATGAGTGATCACTTGGCTGTAATCCGCATCCAAGACATATTTTACAACATCAGCCTAATAGGTGCGACTATTATGACCTCTTGGATGGTGCCTCCGTAGCCTGTCCGGCGTTCGATCGTGCTCGGAAACGAACTTCAATGTCAAAATCGGTAACGAAAATATCTTTGGCGGAGTGATCGGCAAGCACAGCCTCCACGACGCGATAACAGATAACGGCTTCCGACTCACAGACTTTGCCGCAGCACGTAATATGGTTCTAAGAAGCACGAGGTTCCCTCGCAAAAGAATCCACACAGCAACCTGGCGATCTCCGGACTGTCGAACCGCCAACCAAATCCACCATGTGTCCATTGCGCACGCGTCCAATATCCTGGATGCGCAAACATTCATGGGGTCTACTCTGACCATTTCCTCGTAGCCGCAAGATTCAGAGCTCTGACTGTCCAATATCAGAAAGCTGCACCAGCCAACAACGCACTTCCAACAGCTGCTTACCGGGCTTGAACAGGAGAAAGTGATAGGGAATCAAGAAATCCCAACTCCAGTCGAGGGAGAAGTCTTCTCACATTGCCTTGAACAAGTCGCCAGAGCCATTAAAAGGCTGAAGAACAACAAAGCTGCAGGCTCTGGTGGCTTATCATCGCAGCTCTTCAAGGCCGGTGGGAATATTCTATGCCCCATTCACAAAAAAGGCGATTCTACCTCTTGCTACAACTATAGAGGTATATCCCTGCTCAACGTCGCCTACAAGATCCTGACCAGCGTACTGTCTGAACGTCTAGAGCCGTTTTGCACCGCACTATCGGCACGTACCAGTGTGGCTTACGGCCCAGCAAATTGATTATAGATCAAATCTTCACACTAAGACAAATCCTGTAGAAGACCAGCGAGTTTCTAATCGATACGATTCACCTCTTTATCGTATTTAAAGCCGCATACGACAGAATTCATTGAGCCAATGTATTATTCGATGCAAGGGCCCAAATCGGGATCTCGGGAAAACTGATCCGGTTGAGTCGTACCACGCAAACAAATACGCGGTACACCGTGCAGTTCGGCTCAAGGATTTCCGAGCCGTTTGAAAAATGTCGTGTGACTTTTTCAATTTGGTACTGGAGAAGCGGCCAACAACGGGCAGTCGTAAACACGGAAGGGACTATCTTCTAGTTAGTCCAACTGTTGGGATATGCACACGACATCGACATCGTCCCGCGTTTCTAACGTGTCGTAATGGAAGCATTTACGGCAATTGAAGAGGAGAGAGAGAGCTGATCTTAAGGTCAATGAGGATAACATAAAGTAAATGCTGTTGACGAAAAAACGATCCGACACACACCACCTAGAACAAAATATTACAAATACAGCAACAATTTCGAGTTATTAAAGAAAAGTTAAACAGTATGGTTCGAGAAGGAGAGGAAGGCCGTATCCCGTAAAAAACCAAGTAATCGCGAATGCAAGTCAGCTTGGTCTTGATGACTGGGAGCAGCGTGCCCAGGACCTTCACCAATGGAAAGCAGCTATTGCTCAGGCACGGACCCTGCATGGGTCGCTAGTCTGATAAGTAAGTAAGTAAGTACTTATTAATAATAAACATGGTGGTACGAATTTCGCCGGTTCAGCTAGTATAAAATATTTTTGAGCAATTATCAAACGATGGATGCACGTGATTGAGGTAGACTTGTCTTCTGATAAATAAACCGTCGACCATATTCATCACATTGCAATAAAACTTCCTTTTTTCCGATGTTCGAACCTTCCGAGCAGAAAAACATCGATTAATAGGACAACATTATTGTTGTTGAGGGCATATTGCACCGCGACCTTTAGATATATTGTCCCTTTGATACCTTGCTCTCTTTCGAGTTCCCCCACATACAGGTCTCTTCAGAGTTGCATTGACGGCTATGGAATCTGGTCGCGCATAGGCCCATAAGCCAGTCTCATTTGGGAATTTCTGAGCGGGAAATGGGTCTAATGATCACTGCAATGCAAAGGTGTGACAATTTTTGATCTTTATTGGCTATTATTCCATGCTATTGCACCACAGGGTATTTGTGGTTTTCTCCAGAATTTGCCACCCAAATTTCGACAAATGAGTAGAGCACGCGTCGCTTTCCGGATTATCGCTTCTGAGAGCTTTTTTCCAGATGAGTTTGCAGTCTAGGATTTCTGCTGGATATTCGTGCTTATTATGAATAAATTTCCCTAGCGATTTTTTCCCTTTTTGGGAAACCTATTCTGAATAATGTTCAAAAGGAAAAGGAAAACACACGCCTTTTTGCACTCCTATTCCGATGTAAACGCAAGACATTGTAGGACATAAAAGAGAAGCAGTGAACTGACAGTTGACACTCTAACCTTTAGTTTGTAAGCCTAATTGTAATCTGAATTGTAAAAATATTTTTTCTGTTCGATACAAATTATTAAACCGATTTTGAATCGTCTACTGTGATGAACTTTCCAATGGTAAGTTTCACTGAATTTCACTCAATTTTCTTCCCTATCATTTTATACAAATAACTTACAGTCAAGACACTCGCCAATTCCATTTAAGATTCCTTAAACCAAGGTCCTCCCTTATAAATGTTGGAATATCCATCTTCAAATGAAAAATGTGATGGGTGTTTACATACATAAAAGGTACTATAGTGGTTTCTGTCAGATTTAGGCTTAGCCCAGCCGACAAGCACCATTCCTTAGGTTATGTTAGGCTTAAGAGGTTGACTGCTGCGTGGATTTATGGATACCTATTCCGTATACCAATTAGTGACTTTAATAAAGTGAAGAAGATATCTGATTATACCTATACTACTTAGTTCACCGAGCTTATCGAAGTACTAGGAATCTAAAGCTGCCGGATGAGCGAGAACAGTAACTACATAGCAGCTGCACAGCAAGTGTTCAATGGTTTCTTCCCCATCCTCGTTCCTGCAGCTTCTACAGAAGTCCCTAAAGGAAGGCCTAGTCTAGAGGCGTGATTTCTGATGCCGCACAGCCTTATTATAATGCCAATGAGATTCGGTCTTCTCAATCTAATCAGGTGAATCAGGATCAATCCTGTGTCAGTTGTGTAGTGTAGCGATGTAGCGATAGGTATGGAGGGTAGATCTACCGATTCATCCGCTTCGCAACTCTCTGGAATGTCACAGTGTCCCGGAACCCACAGTAGTTGGATGTTAAAATACTTGGCCATTTCGTTAAGAGATAGGCGGCAATTGAAGGAAGTCTGGTGTTAAAAGTGACTGAATTCAGAGATTTGATCACTGCCTGGCTATCGGAACAGATTGTTAATTTAATAAATTTTAATAAATATATAATATTATTGAGGAAACAATGTACCTAACCTATTAGTTCTGCACATTATAATATGTGATATTAAGATTTATTGACTTTACACTTTAAGCTTCAAATAAAACTCTTTATCTATCAGCGTGGTGAGACGAGTGCTTTTATTAATTCTAATAGGTTTTTTATATATTTATATTATAAAAATATATATATATATATAAATATATATATATATATTATAAAAAAATAAAAGAAATCGTAAGGTAAATAAAATTTTAAAAAATTTATACATATAAATGCAACGATTAATGATCGAAAAGTTAATTGCCCGTGAGAGTTATTCTACGTGGAAAATCGCTGCGCAAGCAGTTCTTGACAACGGAGTCGAGAAAGGACACCACGGTTTGACGTCGGAAAGCTGCAATCGCAACGACCTGCTAGGATCTTTGCCGATCGAGTCTCCCCATCGAAGATGCTGCCACTGATGTGCTGGGTTTTACGGCACCACCTAGAAAAAACCCATGGTTTGACAACGAGTGTAGGCTGGTACATGCAGCGAAGATATAAGCCTACAAAGCAACGCTGCAACGAACAACAAGAGCTGTTTGTGAGCTCTGCGAACAGAGACGAACGGACGAGACCCGGCTTCTCAGGAGAAAGAAAAGATCGCACGAGAAGCGCGCGATCGAGGAGATGGAGAGATGCTACGGCAGGAACGATGTCCGAAAGTTTTACCTGAGGGTGAAACAGTCAAATCCAATGGATATAAGAGAGAGAATGGCAACTAGTAGTAGAGTCGCAGTCGATACTGAGAACCCTTTCTGCAGACTGCTAAACGGCGATGATGACACTGTCAGGCAGAATGTCCCGCTCAATATGGACGATGAACGATGAGAATTCCGTCCCCCCGACTTAGACGGGGTCAAGATAGCAATATGAAGACGGAAGTCTAACCAAGCTGCCGGTGCGGACGGACTGTCCGCTGAAATCTTTAAGGGAGCTGGAGATGATCTGGTTGGGCGCATGCACCAGCTCATCTGTAAGATATGGTCGCAAGAAAGCATGGCCGATGAGTGGAATCTCAGTATCGTTTGCCCGATCCACAAGAAAGGAGACCCCTTTGACTGCACCAACTATAGAGGGATAAGTGTCCTGAACATCGCTTACAAGATCTTCTCTGCCGTTTTGTGTACTTGCCTGAAGCCGTTTATAAATGACCTGATAGGCCCATATCAGTGTGGCTTCAGGCCAGGGAAGTCCACCATCGACCAGATTTTCACATTACGGCAGATCCTGGAAAAGACCCAAGAAATGCAAATCGACACGCACCACCTTTTTGTCAATTTCAAGGTCGCATATGACAGCGTGCATAGGGACGAGCTATACAATGCCATGTCTAGTTTTGACATTCCTGCCGAACTCGTCAGGTTGTGCAGGATGACGATGGAGAATTCTCGCTGCTCCATCAAGGTCGGTAACAAATTCACCGAGACCTTCAATTTCAAAAAAGGTTTTAGACAAGGCGATGTCATGTGATTTCATTAACATCATCCTGGAAAAGATCGTGCGAGACTCACACGCCAACACTAGAGGCACGATCTTCCAGAAGTCCGTACAACTGTTAGCATACGCGGACCGCATTGACGTGATTGGCAGAACACAGCGAGCCGTCAATGAGGCGTTTGCTGGCATTGAGGCGGAGGCGGCTTAAATGGGTCTAGCGGTGAATGAGGGAAAAACGAAGTATATGCTGTCATCAAGAAAGGACGCACAACATCGACGTCTTGCACAGAGCGTCACAATGGGCAGATATAACTTCGAGGTAGTCAATGACTTCGTCTACCTCGGCTCCGCAGTAAACATTATAAACAACATCAGTACCGAGATCAAACGCAGAATAACTCTTGCCAACCGCTGTTTCTATGGGCTCAAGAGGCAATTGAGTAGTAGAGTCCTCTCTCGAAGGACCAAGCTGACTTTATACAAGACCTTGATCATCCCAGTCCTGCTGTACGGCACGGAGGCATGGACAATCTCAAAAGCGGATGAGGAAGTCCTTGGTATCTTCGAGAGAAAAACTCTGCTTGTGATCTTTGGTCCTGTTTACGTTGACGGTTTCTGGAGGATAAGATTCAACCACGAACTGTACGGGCTGTACAGCGACATGAGTCTAGTCAGGCGTCTTCGGATCCAACGCCTAAGATGGCTAGACCATGTAGAGAGTATGGACAACTCAGCTCCGGCCCGGAGAGTCTTCCACTCCGAACCCAAGGACAATGCAACAGAGGACGCCCGCGCTTAAGATGGCGCACCCAGGTGGAGAAGGACCTCAACCAACTTGGCATGCGACACTGGGGACAGCTAGCCACGGACCGTGCTAGTTGGAGAGGCTTGTTGGTTGAGGCCCAGGTCCACCCCGGACTGTAGCGCCAAATAAAGAAGAAGAAGAAGAAGCAGTTCTTGATCTAGACGATCTTTGGACTACTACAATAGAATACGATCTCAAAGAAAATAGTGTAGTGAACCTGTTACTCTCGTCGGTTTGAACAAGGATCGAAATTGGTTGGATCGATTGGTTTCCCCATTAGCGAAGTGTGGCTCGGCACATTGTTTTTAGCTGGTTTGCCTGAAACGACAGCGAAGAAACGATGACCTTAAGCTATGTTGGATCCTTTAAAGTATGTTGGTCTATATGTATATATATAACGTATAGCACCGTTTTTCCTGTGGAGACACATTTGACAAATGAATGCCTCAGCAAAGAATTCAAATGTTTTAAATGCAAACAACCTGGACATCGATTTCCGAGTGTAGGCCATCAATGGACATAGTTCCCTCAAGAACAATTTTGAATGGCTTGGGCAACAGCGAAAGTAGTAGAAAGTAGTGTATAGTGGTGAAGTACAAAGGTTTCAGGAGTTGGAGGCCTGCATCGTGTGCATTTCGCTCCGCAGTGGAAGGAGGTTGTATGTGGTGTCGGTCTACTCCTCCGGCAACCCTAGTTCCAGAACGACTATATCAGAGCTCGATTCACTCTTCCGATGCCTAAGGCTGGACTCGGGGGAGAACTATTTTATTTTTTCCGGGGACTTAAATGCCCGACATGGATATTGGGGAAACATAATTTCCAACAATAGAGGGGACCAGCTTTACAGCTGGTTTTGCTTGCACAGTGTCGAGTATAGACTCGATTTGAAGGCAACAGAGATCTCGTCGTTCCCCAGGAGCGGCTCTTATCTGGATCTCCTGCTGTTAGACGCAAGACTGCAGCTGACAGACACAGACGCACAAACGGTAAACTGTTTGAACACATTCGTGTATCTCAGTGACCATTGCGGATTCAGTGCCGAAATCAAGATCCCTAACGATATTGCGAAATTAGGAGAGTTTGTTCAAACGTACCCCTACAATTACAGTAGGGCTCGATGGACACGCTTCTCCAGACAAATGACGCGAGCACTCTCTTCGAACGAGCTCCACATACCGTCCAATAGAAACTTGTCAAACGAAGAGATTGACATGTATCTAATTCAATTGGACGAGACAATCAAACGAACGATGGACAGCACGATACCACGGTATATACGTACAAACAACCAAGACATTTACCGTAACGCGACAATTGACGCACTACACCAACAAAAAAGTAGACTCCTAACAAGATTAAAAAACTTGTACAGGCGGCTTACTGACAGACGTAGTGAGGAAGTTAGGACACTAAAATCGCTAATTAAGAACATTCAGACATTAATTGCCCAGAATTACAGACTTTCTGTTAATTCTTACTGGAATGATAAGATTCGGGCTGTTAGATCTAACAACCCGAGCATGTTCCCGAAAATAAACAAATTCTTCCGTAGCAAAAATAGCGATCTTCCGTATCTTAAACTTCCCAGAACGACGGACAACGAACGTATACTGACTACAGCAGGTATCACTCCAGATAATGCCGTACTCGATGATAACTTCTTTGTGGTCGAAGATCCGCAAGAAAAAACGGAGGTACTAGGCGCGGTCTTCCAAGAAGTGTACAAGGTGAATGAGAGCGTTCGCCCGAACCACGACTTGGATAACCGCGTACTGGCTAACAACACTCTTCTTCGTGAGGAACTGCAACAATGGCGATCTGAGAACACTGGCTTTGTCATGTTCAATGATGATAACATGGCAGATAATGCCATCGCCGACGAAGGGGTTCAACCCCCGTTCATATCGAAGACAGAACTCCAAGCGGTCTTCGAATCATTAAAGAAGAAAAAGTCTGTTGGAATCGACGGGATCTCCAACATTGTGCTAAGAAAACTTCCCCCTGGAAGTGGTTAACATGTACACAATCCTGTTTAACAATGCTTTGAATAATGCACATTATCCAGAGCATTGGAAAACTGCGATTGTGCAACCCATATCCAAGAGAGGAAAAGATTCTTCGAATCCTTGCAACCTCCGGTCAATAAGTCTCCTTCCGAATATCAGCAAGGTATTCGAGAAGGTGATCAATAGAACTCTGATCAACTGGACAATAATATAATTCCGGATAACCAATTCGGTTTCAAAGCGGGGCATGACACTATTCATGCCGCGTCGAAACTGGTGTCGGATATCCAATGGAACAAAAGCCAGAAACAATGTACGGGTGCCTGCTTGATTGACCTGGAAAAGGCCTTTGACACCGTATGGTTAGAAGGACTTTTCTACAAGCTCAATCGGCTAGGCATTAGCAAACCACTGCTGTATCTACTGTGTAACATGCTTACCGGCAGACGCTTCGTCGTCAAGAATGGTAACGTGACCTCCACTGGTATGTTTGAGGTTAAAAATGGTCTCCAACAGGGTGCCGTTAATTCGCCGATCCTGTTCAACATTTACTTGAGCGATCTGTTAAGATCTCTTCCTCATGCAATTGCGTATGCCGACATCTTGATCGTGTACAGATCAGGCAAAAAGATCGAGGAAATCACTACCCTCACGCAGGGTGACTTCGATTCATTCAAGAGAAGTTGCGATGACTGGAAGTTGAGTATCAACTTCCGAAAGTCGGAAACCATTCTGTTCAGGACGCCGTTGTATAAGGCCTCGGCGGATACGAGAAAGAATTGGCGAAAGTTCTCAATCGTTGGACGACATGGGGAACCACTGGCGCAAAGGACCGCTTTTGCCCTTACAAAGAGACTGTTTTACAACAGCCAACTCGATGCGAGGGTGAAGGTTATCTGCTACATGGCCCTCATCCGGCCAATGCTCACCTATGGTTGTCCCGTGTGGTTCAACGTGAGTGCAAGCTTGATGGGAAAGATTCGGTTGTTCGAGAGGGCTTGCCTTAGGGCTTGTCTTCGCCTTTATAGAACTCCAGAGTCCCAGTACATAAAATTCTATTCCAATGAGGTCTTATACAACAGGGCAAACCTGATAAGAGTGGACAATATCCTGTTGAAGTTGATTCGAGGTCATACTGCTAGAGCGATGAACTCGTCCAATAACTTGATCTCAGGGGCTTACTACCCCAATCCAAAATACCACGAAAAGGTACGCCACAACGGCTTCGTTCCCCCAGAGGCTTTTCTCCATTTAGATAAGTACGGCCTGTTACAAGATATGAATGCGGTACCGCGCATTTTTTACATCGCCAGATCGACTGTGGATGGGCGACTCAACCACGACCGTTCCGTCGCACAACGAGCTGAGGAGAGTCTCCTCCGTTTCAGCACGGCAGTATCCAGGCGGGACATTAGGGATGTTGCTAGGCAGCACCAGCATTTCTGGTGGCTGGGGAGCGAGGGAACTCCAGCGTCGAACCCTTTAGACCCGGGGTAAAGAGGGTAGTGCGTTCCCCCTTATGGGGCGCAGTCGGTGTCTGTCTTGCGGCGGATTAGATAGAAATCTATCAGCCATAACCTACGGCCGACTTATATATCTTAGGGTAGTTTTAAGGTAGTTTGTAAGCTGTAAAAATGTATATATATAAACTACAAACAAAAAAAAAACAAGAATGTATATGTGTATACACGACGATACATGTATACATTGTGTATATTAAGGATATATGTGCATACACATGGGTATAGGGGTATACACATGTGTATATGCATATATACGTAGGTTAGCTTAAGTTAGCTTGTAAGTTTTATTTTAAGGTAGAATGTAAGGTAGCTTGTAAGTTTTTATAAAAACCGTCCAGTCATTAAGTTTTCCAATGTTTTCTTAATAGTAACTTGTTCTTTTTAAATTTCCATTTGCATTTCACTCTTTTAGGTTAGGTCGAAAGACATAAATTAAGATTAAGTTTAGCTTAGAGTGCCCGCCTAGGGCCAGTAAGTTAGAAATAAAAACATTGTTCGTCTAACCAGTTTTAAGCATTTTTGTCTAGCATGTAAGTTTTTTATGAATTGAATAATAAAAATGAATTATAAAAAAAAAAAAACCGAAATTATTACACAAGGATATTTCATTACGGACTTAGAAATCGACGGCGAAGTATACAACAGTATACTTCGACACAACAACGTAAAGATGCATGCAGTAAGTGAAGAGGATTTCTTATTTTCCGTGTCGTAGGCAACGAATTACTTCATGGTGTTACCTTAACCATCGATGCTGAAGGTGCTCATTTCATCAAGAACAACAGTGCTGAGAATATTGGGGATATTAAGACCAGGACAAATGACATCAAAGACAATGCTGAAAAGAAAGAAGAATCCGAATTGAAGAAAGTGAGTAGCGATTTCACTGCATGAGTGCAACCTGTTAGTGTGAGAGGAAGATACCGTGAAGGAAGGTTGATTCAGTTGCCAAAGAGGAGTTCCGTTATAACCGACTCAGAGGCAGCTGCTAAAACTGATAATCAAGATGTACTTAAAGACCTAAGAGAAGAGTTCAGAGAAATATGCCTCGCTGGATGTGATCAAGATATCAACGTTATTCATCTGCCGGATGAGCTAAGGGTAAAGATACTGAACATTGTTCAAGAAAATGAACCAAGGACGAATGTAAAGTGCCCGATCGAGATGAAGATCATACTTTCAGACGAAGAAGTAGACGAAGTATTTGTCGAGAAACAAATTGATAGTTGGTCAAAGGATGGGGTTATTCTGCGAAGCACTTCTTCATACACATCTCAAATAATACTAAGTGGCTAAAAAAAATGATAGTAAGCGACTATGATGCGACTACAGAAGGACCAAACTTAATGACAAACTAAACGAACTCACTCACACACGTTAAATTGACGAAAGTTATTACACACATGACAGGACTTACCCAACGATCAGTCATCAAACCGAAGTAATCGAGTACAAACGTACGATATTAATTTATGTTGAATTTTCTGTGCCAAGTAAAAATACGTTAAAAGTAATAAAGTTTACAAATTTAAAGAAGTGTGTTTCAATAAATCGACGACGGTGAACTGCACACATATATATATATATATATATATATATATATATATATATATATATATATATATAGAAGAAAAAAAAATATATATATATATAGAAAAAAAAATGATATATATATATATATATATATATATATATATATATATATATATATATATATATATATATATATATATATATATATATATATCACTTGAATCGCAAAAACCCAAATCCACCAGTTACAGATGGGTAGCCCCAAATTACACGTGCTTTACAGTGCTAATTATTACATTACGGTGTGGTTTTCGCTAACAATAGCAACGAGTGGTGTATCTCCCATTTCATTTGATTATCGGTAGCCACTACAGCGGAAATCTGTTCCTAGTACTCCGGACTCGTCGGCAAAAAAAACTGAAAGTGATCGAAATAGGTCACAATCACAGAGTCAGTACATGCAGGTGGGCGGTTTGTTGAATATTGTTGATTCTTCGCGCTCCCTCAGTTGATGTCAATCGCCATGGTGTGTGACTCAATAGAATTTGACACCCCATTAAGGTCAAAGTTTCTAAGCACTTGTGCATCAAGGTTGGCGTTTAGTTAATTCTTCACTTCATTCGCCACACCTGACCGGACGTAACAAATCGAATTACAAGTCATATGGCATGGTAGGTGCTACGCTCGTCCATACTCACTGATGCATACATCATTACGTTCATTTGGGCAGGGGGAGAGTTGTACTTGAACATGTGTATGTACATCCTGCCATGGCTGACCACCGCAACAAGGATGACTGGTTAAACACTAAGTACTCTGGCAAGTACCACCAGCTGTTCCCTGATGCCACACAAGCCACACTCAATATCCACAAGAGATTGCACGGTCAGATAGTTACTGTTGCCGAGACTTCATGAAACGTTTCTCCATGCACATACTACATCCACATAATTTAAGATCACACATGTTCTGCATTTTAAATTTTTAAGATATAAAGATACGTTTACTGAAAGGTATCTATAAAATATTTAGCATCTTGCTTTTGACCACTCACTGTGTCACTCGCACGGAAAGTGTTTTGTTTTTTTAATTGAAAAACCAAAGTGTTTAAAGACCAGAAGTGGTATGGAGCCTGGCCATATAGTAAAGAAAAAAAAGGAAGCAAGAAAGAAAAGAAAGTATAATAGAGTGAAATTGCTTATTTAAAAGTTGTTAGATACATCGTGTATAAGTGGGGTGTACTTTTTTCGGAGAACTGGTGGTTTTGCGTGAGTGTTAGGAGCATATTTTTGAGACTCGGAAGTTTTGTGAGATTGATGATTCTGTGTTTGAATCTGGTATTGGAATCAGCTGTTTTCTGATTTTGGTCTATAAAGTTGATTTTGACTTGCAGTGTTTTTTTGAGGTTGGTTTTGAGGCGTTAGTGGAGACGCGGTATTAACCATTTTCAGTCTATGAAAAGGTAATGCTAACTCTGTTGCTCAAGGGAATTTTAATACAGAGAGGAGTATATGCCGGCACTGGTGTGTTGGTGTTGGAGTTGGAGATTGATGTAGCTAACTGACGGATTTACTTGTCTCTAGCTACAACAAACTTTCGAAAAGACATTTTGGGGAATGTTTGTATGTATGGTTTTGCATTTTCGGTTGACGAAAAGATATACTGTCATCTCTCTTCGATGACTGAAGATTTCGTTAGAAGATATTGTTTGTACATACTTGGATAGTATGTTGTACGTTTTATGTTTTTGAAAAACCAATTGAAATGATGTTGTGATATGCTCTGAACATTTCTGCGAACTGTAATTTATTAATAATATTTAATTTTATTTATGATGGTAAATTTATTCAAATTTTTTGACAGCGACATAGATAGCATGAATGTGAAGCAACTCCAAGAAGAATTGAGGAAAAGGAACCTTCCGATAAGCAGGTCCAAAAGAACACTCACAATAAGACTAAACGATCACGATAGACTGCTGAACTCGAGCGAATCGAATTCAAACCAACGCGGAAGGCAAAGTGAAATGATTGAAAATGACCAAAATATAACGACAGAGAAAGAAAAAGCTTTATTTGCAAAAGGGCGCGAGTTAGCCGAGAAAATTAAGAGTTTAATTCCAACCAGTTCGTCACAAGAAAATACTCAAAGCAGACCAAACCAAATTTTGTTTACTAGGTGAATGTTAGGTGAATGTTGGGTAATTCGTTTAGAGAACCTAAAAAACATATATGGCTGGGATGATATGGCGTTGCTTTTGGCGGCTTCATCACGTATGCATGGACGAGCACGACATTGGTGGGATTCATGTCAGGAAGTCCTAACATCTTGGAGTCAGTTAGCATTAGGACTCAAATCAAACTTCCCGTATCACTGTAGTGACGTTGAGGTACACCAACAACTGATGAAATGACCCGACATTCGTCTGAATCAATCGAAAATCAACCGAAATTATTTTGTTTCGAAATGAATCTTTTGGGAAAAAGAATAGAACTTTCCGATAAGACGATAATTCAGTATATTCTTACTGATTTGAACGACGCTCAAATGAGTACCACCCTTGTCGCAGGGAAATTCAACAACATTGCTGAACTAATTGACAAAATCAAATGGTATCAAGGTATTCGCTCTCACTCACGTTCTAGCGTCGTTGCAGTCTCACACCCTCCATCCAACAATACGGCTAAATTGCAAGCTAATCGTCCGCCAATTTTCAATAATAACATCACCTGTTACAACTGCAATCAACTAGGGCACTATGCTAAAAATTGCATTCAAACAATTAAGAGAAACTGGAACAACTGTAAGGACACCAACAAAATTCAGCACCGAAGATGGAGAACAAGAAAATGCAAGACAAGAACTATCGTGTTAATGTAATTTGTAATGAGAATCATCCAGATTGTTATATTAAATAAGTATTAATAAACGATTAAAAGTACACAGCTACAGTACACTTTTAGATTCGGGAAGCGAGAAGACAGAGTGGGTCGCCGTGGCGTAGTGGGTTAGTGCGTCGACTCCTACGCAGAGGGTGCCAGGTTCGATACCCGAATTCTCACCACCTTTCATATTTCACGGCTCCACCTTTTTCGAGTCACTGACAATGCTCAAAGAGTATTTCCTGTCTAGAAAAAGCTTTTCAAATACGCCGTTCGGAGTCGGCATTAAAATGTAGGTCCCTTCCACGCGTGAGAGAACAATAGCAGGCACAACACGAGTGGTTGCTGAGAAGCTAGGCCCTGGCCCTCTACGGGCTGTAGCGCCACCAATATTATTATTATATTAAGCGAGAAGACAATTATAGTAAAACAAGTTGCCACAGATATAAAGCGCAACATGGATAGATGCGAAATTACATTGAATGGGTTTGGTGGTGGAAGTTGTCGAGCCATTAGAAGCATTGCATGTGAAATCCAAATGGACGAAGCTTTCTTCCCAGTTCAAGTGATCGTAGTTGAAGATAGTTTTCTCTCGAAACCCTTACTTATTGGAAAATATGTTCTAAACAACCCCATGTGCAATATGTGCAAACAAGGCAAAAGCTTGTTAGTTCAAAGAATGGATATGTATATTTGTACTGCTAAAACAATAACTGTTTCTGATATTCAAATGGACGAAGGTGAACAAAGACCTATACTTGTAAAACTGCTGAATAAGTATCGAAAATGTATTGCCATGAACCAACACGAATTAGATCGAACAAAACTAATCGAAATGGAAATAGAACTGGTAAAACAAGATCCGATAGTTGCATCAACCTTACAAAGTGGCCTATGCGAAAAGACAAACGCTAACCAAAATGACCGCTGATTTAATGGAATGCGGAATTGTCGTTGAATCACAATCTGATTACGCTTCACCGGTAATTCTTGTTAAGAAAAAGAATGGAGAGGAAAGAATGTGTGTTGACTACCGGAAGTTGAATTCCGTCACAAAGAAAATCTGTTTTCCAGTGCCCTTAGTAGAAGAACAATACAACGATCTAGTGGGTTATAATTACTACACTGTGCTTGATTTAGCCTCGGGGTATTATCAAATACCTATAAAAAGAGAACACACACATTACACTGCTTTTATCAATCATGGCGGTCTACACGAATTTACATCGATGCATTTTGGACTTGTTAACGTCAAATCCATTTTTCAAGCTAATGAACACTGTCGTAAGGAAAATGAGACCCACCAAAATCATTTGCTATATGGACGATGTGGTAAATCCGTCCGTAACCTTTGAGGAAGGGATGGAAAAATTAAAATCGTTCTTGAAGATTTTCGAAGAATCTAATTCAACCCCCAATCTTCGAAAATGCTCTTTCTTCAAAAGAGAAATAGAGTTTCTGGGACACGTGGTGAAAGACGGTACCTGGTAAAACCAAAACACTGGCGATAGAAAAGTTCGAAACTCCAAAAAAACGAACACGAAGTTTGACAATTCATTGGTCTAACCAGTTATTTTCGAAAGTGCATTGAAAACTATTCGTTGATCGCTCTACCACTGACGAATCTAACAAAGAAGAAATGTGAGCTTCAATGGGGACAAAATTAACAGAATGCATTTGAAACACTGAAAAAGTGTCTTCTAAATAAACCTTTACTCGTACTGTATAACCCAAGCAGCGAACATGAACTCTACACTGACGTCAGTTCTCGTGGAATAGCAGGAGTCTTATTACAACGCGAAAGCAATTCGCTTCGCCCTGTGGCTTACTATAGTAGAAAAACTTCAGACGGGGAAAGTTTCTTCCACAGCTACGAACTTGAGGCACTTGCTGTCGTGGAGTCTACCGTTCTAATATCGTTTCCGCCAGTTTCCCCAGCCAGTTAAACACTTTAATATAACAACGGATTGTGAAGCTCTTAAAACGACTATGAGTAAAAAAGAGCTGATCCCCAGAATAGCCCGTTGATGGCTAAAGATGCTTGAGTGTGATTACGAGATAAATCACCGGTCTGGTAAACTCAAGGCACATGTAGACGCTTTATCCAGGTGTCCTAATGAGAACGCAAGCGAACCTGATGTAGTCGACATGAACGTGCTGAAAGTTATCATAGATGACTCTGATTGGTTGTATTCGTTACAGCTCCAAGACGAACATATCTGTGAAATCGCACAATGTCTCAAAAAGAAATCGAATACCAGTGAAGAGAAACAAGTTCACACAGACTGCGCTCTTCAGGATGGTCGAGTTTGTAGGCGAGTTGACAACAATCTTAAATTGTATGTGCCAAAGGGAGTTTGTAAACGCGTAATGAGGAACAGCCATAACTTGATGGGACACTTTTCGAAGAAAAAGACAATAAATCATTTAAGAAATAGATACTGGTTCCCAAGGATGACACAAGTTGTATGAAAGTATCTCAAGTCCTTCGTTGAATGTGCCTTCAACAGTAAAAAGATGCAACCCCGTGGAGAACTCCATCTCATAAAAAAAGGGATGTGCCTTACAACACGGTTCATATAGACCATTTAGGACCCTTCATAAAGTCCACTAAAGGTAACTCATATTTGATATTGCTAGTCGACGCGTTCATCAAATATACAATTATAAAAGCGCTAACCAGTACACAAACAAAGCCGGTTTTGAATTTTCTGACGGGAACGTTTTATTTGTTTGGAGCACCCAGACGATTCATCTCGGACCGAGGAACTGCATTCACATCAAAATTATTTGAAGAATTCATCAGCGACTATTGAATCATCCACGTTCAAAATGCCACCAGAACTCCCAGAGCTAATGGGCAAGCAGTTGTTCTCCGGCTGTCAAAGCGGATCGACGTGCTTTCTTTTTCTCCATGTGTTTCCACTTTGAGTGCAAGTAGTACGCGAGAACACAAAAATTTCTGACAGCAATTTTGCTAATAAAGAAGTAGTTTAGTGCGAAGTGTGCGAGACTTTGACGCGAAACATCCCGGTTTCGATCCCGAGGGTGAAACTTGTGACAGGACCCTTTTTTTAATAAAAACTAAAATTCTCTAAGAATAATTGTGAAAAGTTTGATGGAGCCAGGAGAGAGACCCGAGGGTACGGGTAAAGCACCGGTGGATGACGAAACAAGCCACCACGCCGGTACATCAGACCACCAAGGCAGCGGCAGATCACACCACCCGGTGGGATTTTCAATGGAGACAGGGAAGAGGAGGAGGAGGGCACAACCTCAGCCGAAAAATGTTAAGCGGGCAGTGGTGAAAGTCACACCGCCGCCACCAGTGACCACAACAGCTGCAACAACAGCTACGACCACGGCAGCGGCCAAGCAAACCGCAGCCACAACAACAACGACTACAGCAGTAGCACCATCAGCAGCCACAACAGCATCGACGAGGGCAGCGGCTAATAACTCCGCAGCCACAACAACAACATCAGCAGAAGAACTGATAGCGGATGACGAGGAGGAGGATGTAAGGGAGCTCTCCGACGTAGAGGAGAGGCAGAGACTGCTGGAGGAGCAATCGAGAGAGCTAGCCGCGATCGCTATGATCATGCGCGATAAGTTAGCTGCTAGAAAAGCAGCTCAAGCGACTGAACTGCAACAACAACAAGCAGTCCAGACGCAAAACCAGAAACAGCAACAGAAGCAACAAGAGCAGCAAAAAGCACAACAGCAACAGCCGCAGCAGCATGCACCACAAAAGCAGAAGCCACAGCAGCAGAAGCGCAGAAGCAGAAGCAGAGACAATAGCAGCAGAACCAGGGAGATGCCCTCTATCAGCGTATTCGGGGCCGAGACAAAAGACCTGGAAAAACTAGGTAAGTGTGCCGTTAAGGAAATGAAGGGTTAAGAAGCCCCATTCACCATTAAGTACAGAATGCCCCTAAGGCTCACTGTGTACTGCAACTACATGGGAGTGCACAAGGCAGTTAAGGAGGGTCTGGTGGTGGCGGGGATGGAGTTCTACTCCTACACACCAAGAGGAGAAAAACTCCAAACTCCGCTCCTTAAGAGCATGGATCCCAACATGCAAACAACAAGGAAAGCCTCAAGAGAATTAAGCTCTTGGGGACCATTGCTATCCA
This sequence comes from Eristalis intricaria, assembly GCA_964034865.1. Classification (NCBI taxonomy): domain Eukaryota; kingdom Metazoa; phylum Arthropoda; class Insecta; order Diptera; family Syrphidae; genus Eristalis; species Eristalis intricaria. Next base: position 78,192,933 of record OZ035876.1, read on the forward strand.
ATGGGAGACATTAAGGAAATCGAAGCACACGAAGTAGTGTGCTCGATGCCAGAGGTTTGGGCATGCCGTAGCGAGCTGCCAAATGGTGTCGCGTTGCGTGAAATGCGCGGGAACCGACAATAGAGGGGTGTCCTTTAGGAACGGACCATGTCGAGGATAGGAGTATCCATAAATGCGTCATTTGCGGGGCCAATGGACACCCTGCCAATTATCGAGGCTGGCCGAAAGTCCAGATTTTAAAGAAAAAGTTCGAGGATACAAGGAACTTAAAAACGGTAGGAGCAAGGCCTGTTCCTCCTCCATCAGGCGGGCAACCGACACAACAGACAATGCCGAAGGT